>CP125974.1:474583659-476983659 GCA_030063025.1 Avena longiglumis | reverse complement strand
GCCTCCCGGATGTGGATAGCGCGAATAATCAAGGAACAGGAATCAAGTACTCGGGGTCCTACGGGACACAAGTGAGCAGGAAAAACCAAATAGCAGATATTGCTCACCGGTGCCACTTTCATTAGTTATCCCATTACTACTCAGGTTAAGTTGTTTAGGTACCTCGTTATCCATCAGACACTCACATACTCTACACATGCTGTTCTACGACTCGCATGGCTCAAACAACTCCTGTAGTAATGGCTCATGGGATGGAGGAACAAGCTTCGGTGGGGTTTTAAAATAAAGGCTATGCAATACTTGGGATTCAGTTTAATGCATTCGCGACTCAATGATGCAAGAATAAGATAGAGGCAATAGGTACTATATGTATGCAAGCATGTGGTAGTGCTTGCCTGGCTCTCGATGAAGCGAGAGAAGGATCTGGGTAGTGCTCCTGGGTTTCTTGATATATCCCCTGCTCAGCGTCTATTCGAAGAAGAACCAAACAAACAAGGGCCAATATAAATAAAGTGCACAAGCATATGAATAAAAGGCGACAAGCAAACAATCATGCCATGATGAATGATGCACAATTTGCATGGCAATAAAGTAGCATGGCATGGGTGAGGTGTAGAATACCAGAAATTAACATTTTATTGAGTTTTGGTCACATTTTATCCCCCAATTAAGTTGATGTACACTTTATATTTATATGATGCATGCTGCAAAACAGAACATGGAATGCATAAACAGAAAGGTCTCGTCGAGCTGATCATTTTAGACATATCATTTGTTAAATTTGGAGTTATAAATCAAAAGTTATTAATTAATTAAGGGAGAAGGGCATTTTGTTGTAATTTTAATCAACTTGAAATTTAAAGTGTCCAAAATATATTTTGGTTGGCATATTTGAAATCCTCACATTTTTCTGATTTGAAAACATATATTATTTGTATTATTTGGAATTATGAATTTAAATTTATTTTAAAGTCAAAATTAGTCAAATGGGGTCAAAGTCAAAGGTTTGACTATTTGAAATCAATTCTGAAAATATTTGATTAAAGATTTGAATTAACATTCAAAAGCAAAACATTTTTCATATAAGGTTTGAATTCAAATTCCAAACCATTTGGAAGTTATGAATTAATTTAGATTTAAACAGATTTGAAGTTGAATTGAATTTGAAATAGTTTGAAAAGATTTGAATTTGAAACAGAAAGGTTCCTGGACTTTTGCTACTCAGTCAGATTCTACCTGACAAATGTGTGGGGTCGATCTTGACCAGGATAACACTGTACACAAAAACTTTTCTCGGCTGAGCTACTCTAGTCCCCGAGAGTGACAGCGGACCCACGACACCGGCATGCTGGGCGGATGCAAGGCACGCCACGCTGATGGGGGTTTGGGTTGAGACGGTGGAACACAGGGTTACCTTTTGCAAAGCGTCTCGGAGGTCGACAGGGCCTAGAGGAGCGCGGGTTGAGGAATAAAAAGCCGGGAGGTTTTGCAAAAGTCTGGCCAGCATCGTGGATCTTCTCCACCGTCTGGCGCGTGCGGCGATGCGATGAGGGGGCTCGAACCCATGACGTGGGCGTGAGCGGCGACCATGGGCTAAGTGGGGATCGTTGTCCAGGGCGGTGGCGGCTAGGTAGGGTTTGGCGACGCGAGCGAGCAGCAGCGCCGCCGGCACGCCTGTGATCGCTCGACGATATGAACGGCGGCACTAGGCGGCGGCAATGGCGAACCATGTCGGGCGGAGAGGCTCACCGCGAGGCTGCTGGCGGTGTTGGATCGGGCGGGGGCGCAGCAGATCGTCATCGAGGCTGGCGGCCGGAGTTCTAGGGTTTCGCGGGCCAGCGTCGGCTGGGCTTGAGGCTCCTCCTCCATGGCGCGGTCTGGCGACACAGAGGGCTCGACTCGGTCTTCCTCGACACCTGGACGCCGCGCCCGCCGCCTGGTACGGTGTCGTCGAGAGGAGGCCGACGGAAAGGTGGTGATCGGTGGTAGACGGTGGTGGAGAGGAAGGGGAGGAGAGGGCAGGGCCCTGGGCGGATCTGGGAGAGGCAGAGGGGTGGTGGGAGTAGATAAGGGCGAGCCTGAGGGAGGTGGTGCCGTGGGGGAGTGGGTAGGGTTAAAGGTGGCTTCGGCCACCTTTTCCTCCTCCCTCACGTGCGCGAGCTGGGAGCCAAGGCAGGGGCAGGGGCTGCAGGTGGGGTAGGGAAGGAAGGAGAGGGTGGTGGGGCCAGGGTAGCAGAGAGAGAGAGCTAGAGAGAGGGGGAAAGTGGCTCGGGTTGGAACTAGGTTAGAGGGATGGGGTGGCTCGGTTTAGGGTTGTAGCTAGGGTTGGGATGGGGAGAGAGAGGGGGTAGATGGGTCCAGGGTGGGGCCTGCAGGGCAGAGAGAGGAGTAAGGCCGAGGGAGAGAGGGTGGGGTAGGTTTAGGGTTTAGCTTATGTGTAAGATGGTGGTAGAGGTGTAGTTGGTTAGGGTCAAGGTTTGGAGAGAGGAGAGATGAGAGAGGGGGCTTAGGGTTAGCTACTTGCATGCCTCAAGCTAGATCATGCAAGGATAGGTGGAATTGGTGTAGGGTTTAGATTAGGTTTAGGTTTTTGGAGAAAGGATTAGAGAGAGAGGGTAATGGTGGAGGCTTTTAGCAAGAACAATTAGATCAAGCCAAAGGAGGGGTAGAGGAAGATGGAAGATGATCCACTCAAAGAATTTTAAATAAAATCCAATTGACTTAGATGTGGTGGTTCTTGCATGGCCCATGCAGATAATAAATGCCATGTATCATCCTTGTGAAAACAAAGTAATAAACTTGGCATTATTCTCATGCATTCCCAAGAAGTGGAATAAAGGCCAAGCAAAAGAATTAGTAGAAGTAGATCCATCCTATCTCCCATGAGCTAGATTAAATACCAAGAGAAAATAAAATACCAGCTCATGGATAATGGGATGGTGGAATTATAAGGTGGTGAAAGAAAGGGTGGCGAAGTGGAATAAAAGATATGCCCCCAACTCAACTTGGCAATTTAAACAATATATCAAGAACCAAATACAATATCAAGAGGCAAATACAATTAACAATGCATATGAGAGAAGAACCAAACCAAAAAGGGTTTTAGATGATGCTTAAATGCAAGGTGGCATGATGACATGAGCATGATATAATGATGATGCAACAATTATATTTGAAGTAGCCATTATATTACTAGACCAAGTAGCATTACAGTTGTTAGACAAATGGGATGCTACAACTCTCCCCCACTAAACAGGAATCTCGCCCCGAGATTCTAGGAAGAAGAAGAAGACTCAAAGAGGGTAGGATGGTTGGCACGGAGCTCATCTTCACGTTCCCAAGTGGCTTCATCAGCAGATGCGACCGCGACCACACCCCTGCGATGTAATGGTGCGACCCATCGCACCTTGCAGAACTTGATGGACTTGTTGCGAGTCCTTCTTTCTGCGATCTCAAGGATTTTTGTGGGGTGTTCTTGATAAGACAGATCTTCTTGGAGATTGATTAGCTCATGATCCACGGTCCTGCCGGGATCCTTGAAGCACTTCTTGAGTTGAGAGATGTGGAAAACATCATGGACCTTGAGTCTTTCCGGGAGCTCAAGAGCATAGGCAACTTCTCCTCTTCTTCCACGAATTTTGAATGGACCGATGTATCTAGGAGCCAGCTTTCCTTTGATACCAAAACGGTGCGTGCCTTTCATGGGAGTGACACGAAGGTAAACGAGATCACCAGGGACATACACCATGTCCGTGTGCTTCCTGTCATAATTGCTCTTCTGGCGACTTTGAGCAATCTTCAGATTTTCAAGAATGATATGCACCATCTCCTCCGCTTGAGTTACAATGTCAGGGCCAAACCAAATTCTTTCTCCTGCACCCGACCAACCAATCGGAGTTCTGCATTTGCGGCCATAGAGAGCCTCAAATGGTGCCATCTTCAGACTTTTCCGAAGTCTGTTGTTGTAAGAGAATTCAGCATAAGGAAGACATTCTTCCCAATTCATGCCAAAAGAGATGACGCAAGCACGAAGCATATCCTCCAGAACTGATTGATCCTTTCAACTTGTCCTTGCGATCGAGGGTGGTAAGTGTCTTTGAAGTTCAATTTTGTTCCCAAAGCATTTTGGAAACTTTCCCGAACTTGGAAGTGAAGATGCTCCACGGTGCGAATCGATCTCAAGCGGAACCCCATACAGAGACAATTATGTTGATATAGAGCTCACCAATGAATTCAGAAATTGTTTCCTTGACGGGAAGAAGTGAGCCACTTTAGAAAGCTGTCAATGACAACAAAGATTGCATTGTTGCTTCTGCGACCTTGGAAAACCAAAGGATGAAGTCCATCTCTACTTTCTCCCATTTCCATTCCGGGGGTTTCAATGGCTGTAGAAGACCGAAAGGTTTCTGATGGACAACTTTCACTCTGCGGCAGACATCACACTCCGAGACATACTTGGCACAATATCGCTTCTATCCCGGCCACCAATATTGTGTTTTCAAGTCCATGTACATCTTTGTCTTTGCCAGGTGGATAGAAAGAATGAATCATGCGCCTCCTTGAGAACTTGCTCTCTCAAACCCGGGTAGTTCGGAACAAACATCCGGTGTTCAAAGAAAAGCGTGCCTTGATCATCGACGTGGAAGGACTCATACTTCGGAAGCTGAAGTTTGGATATGATCTTTTTGGTGTGCGGATCACTGTCGACGAGAGCGAACCTTTTCTTCCAAGAGAGGGGTTGCTAGAAGGTTCAGAGATACCCTTGTTCCACAATTTCAAGGTTGAGCCGACGGAATTCCTCGCACAAGAGAGGCATTGTTCTTCCATCATGAGGTTGTTGACATAAGCTTTGCCGAGAGCATCGGCCATGACATTAGCTTTGCGGAGTGTAGTTGATGGTCAAATCAAAATCATTGATTGCTTCAATCCATCTCCTCTCTAGAAGGTTGAGATCAGCTGAGTGAAGATATACTTGACTCTTGTGATCGAAAAGATTTCACAACGGTTGCCCAACAAGTAATGCCTCCACAGTTTCAAAGCAAAGACAAGCTGCCATGAGCTCGAGGTCATGTGTAGGATAGTTGATCTCATGCGTCTTCAACTATCGAGAGGCATAAGCAACAACTTGTTTTTCTTGCATAAGGACCGCACCCAATCCTTGCAAAGAGGCGTCGCAGAATATCTGGAAAGGCTTAGATGTGTCCGGAGGAACCAAGAAGGGCGTGGAAGTGAGTTTTTCTTTGAGTGTCTCAAAGCTTGCTTGACATGCAGGAGTCCAAAGGTATTTCTTGCCTTTCTTGAGGAGATCGGAAGAGGCTTCGCTATCTTGAAAAGTTCGAACGGGCGATGGCAATAACTAGCCAAACCAAGGAAACTCCGCACTTCTTTGACATTAAGGAGGAAGCCATTCAACAATTGTCTTCTGAGTTCGAGTTGACTGCAATGCCCTTGGCAGATGACGTGACCAAGATAGGTTACTTGAGGCAGCCAAAACTCACACTTTGAGAACTTTGCATACAAGCGGTTCTCACGAAGCTTGTTTAGGACACACCAAGGTGTTCTTCATGTTCTTCCTTTGACTTAGAATAGACTAGGATGTCATCCGGATAGACCACAACGAACTTATCCAGATACTCCATGAAAACCGAGTTCATAAGCCTCGAGAAGGTAGCAAAGCGTTGGTGAGACCGAAAGACATGACCGTGTACTCACACAGCCATAGCGGGTGGTGAAAGCTGTTTTAGGAACATCTTCCTTGCGAATTTTGATTTGATGATAACCACTTCTCAAGTCCAACTTAGAGAATACCACGACTAGGCGATCAAGAGATCATTAATCCGGAAGGGATATTTATTCTTGATGGTTTTAGCATTGAGAGCCCGATAGTCAACACAAAGTCTATCTGTCCTCTCGCTTCTTCACAAAGATTGTTGGGCTACCCCAAGAAGAGGTATGTGTTGAATGAAACCCAACTTCTCTTGTTCATCAAGTTGACGTTTGAGTTCACCAACTCGCAGACCCATTTTATAAGGCCGCTTGGAGATAGGAGCCGTTCGGTTCAAGCTCAATTACAAACTCAACCTCACGATCCGGAGGCATACCCAACTCTTCGGAAAGACATCCGGGAACTCAGACCACCGGAACACTCGGAATAGCTTCCATAGCATCATCATTCGGCCGCCAAAGAGAAAATTTGGATAGCAGGAGTCGACTTGGAGAATAGACTATATGGCCTTGAGGAATCTTCAGAGAAACCGAGGCTCAAAGACAATCAATCACAATGCATTTGCGTCAACCAATCCATGCCCAAGATGACATCAATGTCGAATTGCGTAAGAATTAAGGACGCCGAGAATTAAGAGCCACCAATCTCAATTTGATTGCCATGGTCGATATGAGCAGCCCTCATGTTTGAACGAGGATAGGACCACCAGACGACGTGATAAAGGAACCCTAGCCAGGTCATGCTCTTGTGCAAACTTATGCGAAAAAAGAATGCTAAGCACCGAATCAAACAAAACTCGCAGGATCGAGTTAATGGGAAGCATACCCATCACAACCTGTGTATGCTCACTTGAGCGGCGTTGACACAGTTGGCACGAGCAAATGAGACCCGGCTTGGTGTTGATGTTGAGAGCCCGCGGTGGTGGTGCACGAACCAAAGGAGAGCTTGCCGCAGATCTTGGAGGGTGGAGGAAGAGCTTTGTTTTTCAGACAGCCCAGTTTGATGCCCGAGTCTCCACACGTGAAACAAGCACCGTGTGGACGTGGAGCAACGAGCTGGGACTCCGCCAGCGCCTGTGGTAGTGGTGGTTGTAGCCCCTGGGAGCAGCAGTGAGGAAGTTTGGTGGCCTTGCCGCGAAGCTTGAAGGTCTTGGTGAAGTCGGGAGCGACGGTGGGGTGTTAGGAACCCAGACACGACGCTTAGAGGGAGCTGACATAGCTGAAGAGATTGCTGCATCACGGTTGTGTTTCTTTGACTCCTCAAACACTTGCCTACTTGCTTCTTCTGCAGTCAGTATCTGAAGTTCGGAAAAGACGCTGGCCTTGCATGTGTGATTGCATATTTAATCGATGCATTGAGCCCTTGCCGGAACCTCTTTTGCTTCTTCTTGTCATCGGAGATCTCATCGCCGCCATAACGAGAAAGGTTCATGAAGTTCCTGATGTAGGTATTGACATTGTCATTTCCGCTTGAGGTTGAGAAACACTTCCTTCATCCTTTCCATGACAATTTCGTGATCTTGCTCTTTGAAGGCTCTAGTGAACTGTTCCCAAGTAGGTGAAAACCAATGCGGTTGCCTTCAAGTAATTCTCCCACCGAGAGCAGATCTCCTTGAGGAAGGTGAGTAGCACATTTACCCATTCTTGCTCAGGAACATCGGGTCTCAAAGAGCCTTGACATCTCACGCAACCAATCATCGCATCAAGTGGTTGATCGAAACATCAAATTGTGGGTTGAACTTGAGGAAGCTTTTGATGTCTCCTCGCTTGGGAGGTGGAGGTAGCGAGCAAACTCATTCCTCGAACACTTTCTTCAAAAGCAGCTGCTGGTTCTCACGCATTGCTTCCAAGGCATTGGCGATGTTTGACAACGCGGACCCGATTCGGTGGTATGTCCTCATCGAGCAGGTGGTGGTGCCATCCTGTGATTGATATAAAACACAAGTCGATACTATAATGGAGAATAATAATAATCCAAAATAGTACCAAGATGGAATCAACCAAGATTAAAGGATACAATTTACTAAGATGATATTAAAATATCAACAAAGTTCAAAGCACCTAGAAGATATTAAGCATATCGCACATTCGAAAAGGAGTGTGGTATCTGAATATATCAAAGAAAAATTTTCCGCAAATTTCGGCATTAAAATACCCGTGGATGCGCAAAATCACTTAACGAATTAAGATTAGTGACTCTACCAATTCAATATGCAAAAGCGAATGACAAGAGTAGTGGTATGGTCGCGACTCCATCCCGCACTCAAATCATTACTCCGCACATGAATAAGTAGAACACATATCCTAACCCCTTCTTCTCACAATGAACCTAAGATTAGTAACTACGGAAACGAACACCCCAAACAAGATAACGTCGGATAACAAAGAGTAAGACAGATCGCGGCGGTATACAACAAATCGGATAGATCGCGTCGGTTTGCAAAAGCCTGTCGGTATGGAATGTACCAACAGTGGATAACCAAAAGGCCGATTGTGATAACAACTTGGATGCAACAGATAGACAAGGAATTACACACACACATACACACAACCTATGGTACTACGGAAACCCAGAACACGTGAATCCTAGTTTGAATTTTAAGAAGAGGATTGAAAACGTTACACTTCCTTACCAGAAAAGGGTGGGTGGGTAAGAAGAAAATGGAAGCAGTCCTACTCTCGCGTTTTGTTTTTCCCTAGTATACATAACTACCAAAAATATTTGCTAGACTGACAACGACCATTTGGCTGAGACCCTAAAGGGCGGGATGGCTCTGATACCAATTGTAACTACCTCGGTGAATTACGCTCCTAGTTACAAGCCTGGATGAGCGGAAATGGTTGAAATAGTACGGTGGGGCCCAAATGCCACTCACAGGTAGACCTTTCGGCCGTCCCAACCATTTCCAATTCATCGGGACAAGAACGGGCGGCGTAATCGGCAGGCGAAGGGATCAACTACATACACAAATGAGTATGTATGCAAGCCACCATACAACAGTACATCAGAGCTATTCCATCTAAAAAGAAAGGAAATATAGCAACGCCATACGAAAAGATTCAAATGTCCTAGGTAGATATAATAGTTTAGGATATCTCCTCATACATCAAACATCAGAGTATCAGGCGGAAGCGGCAAACAAGATCCGAGTACGGATAAGAAGCAAATCGGCATAAGATGCCCCATAGAATAAACACATCCCGCCCACAGATCTCTCGGATCCCCGTTCCCGGAATCTCTACACCGAATGATCGTTGCCCATCGTCATCTCCTCCACCCAAAGATCCATCTCGTGAGTGTACATTCATCCGAATCAAACAATTTATCGTGTGAGACCCTAGGGGTACTCGGCAAGTCTTTATGCCTCTAAAGGGGACACAACAGGGTGACGAATTGCATCAAAAGATAAACCCTAACAATTCTATAGATACTCGCTAACCATCCGCCTAACCAAAGATGAGCGGATGTCCGTGAATTGATGACAACAGTTATAACAAGAATATCAATGATCCATCCTCCTCCTAAACAACGAGGAAGCGGACGAACAACCCCATCCGTTGGCGGTTTATTATCCATTCCATGAGTGTTGCACTTTTACTAGTCGCCATTTAGTCAAATTAAAAGCGGTACTTTAGTTATGCTTGTCTATGATCGAGAAATCGTGCTCCAAGTCGTCCATAACATGGACACGACTTTGAGAAAGTTTTACCGCAGGGTGCACAAATAGCAACACACACTCGATCAACCTCGGAAAAACCAAATCAAAACCCAACGAGGCCTTCACGACAAAGCAATCACAAGATTCAGAAATATTTGAGGCCACCCATTAAGTATACCATAGCGAAGTTAGGTGACTTGAGACGTACTCAAGGTTTGTGGGGCATTTGTAAATGATCGGGAACCGAAAGTGTGACTGGGCTTGTCGATACCGCGAAAACGGGTCACGATCCTAAACAGTACAGGTGCTCCTCGCACAATCGTAAATAAAGCAGTAAAGCATGGCATAAGTACAGGATAGTAAATAAAACCTCAAACTAGTTTGTGGCCCCAAGAAATAAGAATGAATCAAGCTCTGGCTCAGGGGGGTCCCATAAGCCTCCCGGATGTGGATAGCGCAAATAATCAAGGAACAGGAATCAAGTACTCGGGGTCCTACGGGACACAAGTGAGCAGGAAAAACCAAATAGCAGATATTGCTCACCGGTGCCACTTTCATTAGTTATCCCATTACTACTCAGGTTAAGTTGTTTAGGTACCTCGTTATCCATCAGACACTCACATACCCTACACATGCTGTTCTACGACTCTCATGGCTCAAACAACTCCTGTAGTAATGGCTCATGGGATGGAGGAACAAGCTTCGGTGGGGTTTTAAAATAAAGGCTATGCAATACTTGGGATTCAGTTTAATGCATTCGCGACTCAATGATGCAAGAATAAGATAGAGGCAATAGGTACTATATGTATGCAAGCATGTGGTAGTGCTTACCTGGCAGCTCAGTTGAAGCGAGAGAAGGATCTGGGTAGTGCTCCTGGGTTTCTTGATATATCCCCTGCTCAGCGTCTATTCGAAGAAGAACCAAACAAACAAGGGCCAATATAAATAAAGTGCACAAGCATATGAATAAAATGCGACAAGCAAACAATCATGCCATGATGAATGATGCACAATTTGCATGGCAATAAAGTAGCATGGCATGGGTGAGGTGTAGAATACCAGAAATTAACATTTTATTGAGTTTTGGTCACATTTTATCCCCCAATTAAGTTGATGTACACTTTATATTTATATGATGCATGCTGCAAAACAGAACATGGAATGCATAAACAGAAAGGTCTCGTCGAGCTGATCATTTTAGACATATCATTTGTTAAATTTGGAGTTATAAATCAAAAGTTATTAATTAATTAAGGGAGAAGGGCATTTTGTTATAATTTTAATCAACTTGAAATTTAAAGTGTCCAAAATATATTTTGGTTGGCATATTTGAAATCCTCACATTTTTCTGATTTGAAAACATATATTATTTGTATTATTTGGAATTATGAATTTAAATTTATTTTAAAGTCAAAATTAGTCAAATGGGGTCAAAGTCAAAGGTTTGAATATTTAAAATCAATTCTGAAAATATTTTATTAAAGATTTGAATTAACATTCAAAAACAAAACATTTTTCATATAAGGTTTGAATTCAAATTCCAAACCATTTGGAAGTTATGAATTAATTTAGATTTAAACAGATTTGAAGTTGAATTGAATTTGAATTAGTTTGAAAAGATTTGAATTTGAAACAGAAAGGTTCCTGGACTTTTGCTACTCGATCGATTCTACCCACGACCAATGTGGGGTCGATCTTGTTGGGACAACACGCGCACACAAAAAACTTTTCTCACTGCGAGCTACTCTAGTCCCTGAGAGTGGCAGGTGGGGCCACAACACACGCGGACCCGCACGACAGTGGGCGGATGCGAGGCTGCCACTGACAAATGGGGTTCTTGAGTTGGCAGTGGAACTGGGGTACCTTTTTGCAAAACGTCTGGGAGGCTGACAGGCGGGCCTAGAGGGCGAGAGGGTTGCGGAATAAAAAGCCGGGAGGTTTTGCAAAAGTGCTTGACACTGTGGATCTTCTCCACTGCAGCGCGTCGATCTTGCGCCTTGATGGCGGGCTCAAACCGCGGCGTGGGCGTGTGACAGCGACCACTAGGCTAGGTGTTGTCCGAAGGGCGGCTAGGTAGGGTTCTTGCAGCGAAGCGAGCAGACGCCTTCGCCGCTGATCTGCTCGGCGATATGAACGGCGGCACTAGGCGGCGGCAATGAGGCGAACCATGTCGAGGCGAGGCTCACCGAGGTTCTTGGCGGTGTTGGATCGAAGCGCAGCAGATCGTCATCGAGGTGGCCGGGAGTTCTAGGGTTTCGCGGAGGCGGCGTCGGCTTATGAGGCTCCTCTCCTCGCTGGCGTGTCTGGGCGCTTGAGAGGGCTCGACTTCGGTCTTCCTCTCGACACTGGACGCCTTGCACCAGTGCGGTCGAGGCCAGGAAGGTGGTGATCGGTGGTAGCGGTGGTGGAGAGGAAGGGAGGAGAGGCGGGCCTGGCGGATCTGGGAGGCGGAGGGTGGTGGGAGTAGATAAGGGCGAGCCTGAGGGAGGTGGTGTCGTGGGGGAGTGGGTAGGGTTAAAGGTGGCTTCGGCCACCTTTTCCTCCTCCCTCACGTGCGCGAGCTGGGAGCCAAGGCAGGGGCAGGGGCTGCAGGTGGGGTAGGGAAGGAAGGAGAGGGTGGTGGGGCCAAGGTAGCAGAGAGAGAGAGAGCTAGAGAGAGGGGGAAAGTGGCTCAGGTTGGAACTAGGTTAGAGGGATGGGGTGGCTCGGTTTAGGGTTGTAGCTAGGGTTGGGATGGGGAGAGAGAGGGGGTAGATGGGTCCAGGGTGGGGCCTGCAGGGCAGAGAGAGGAGTAAGGCCGAGGGAGAGAGGGTGGGGTAGGTTTAGGGTTTAGCTTATGTGTAAGATGGTGGTAGAGGTGTAGTTGGTTAGGGTCAAGGTTTGGAGAGAGGAGAGATGAGAGAGGGGGCTTAGGGTTAGCTACTTGCATGCCTCAAGCTAGATCATGCAAGGATAGGTGGAATTGGTGTAGGGTTTAGATTAGGTTTAGGTTTTTGGAGAAAGGATTAGAGAGAGAGGGTAATGGTGGAGGCTTTTAGCAAGAACAATTAGATCAAGCCAAAGGAGGGGTAGAGGAAGATGGAAGATGATCCACTCAAAGAATTTCAAATAAAATCCAATTGACTTAGATGTGGTGGTTCTTGCATGACCCATGCAGATAATAAATGCCATGTATCATCCTTGTGAAAACAAAGTAATAAACATAGCATTATTCTCATGCATTCCCAAGAAGTGGAATAAAGGCCAATCAAAAGAATTAGTAGAAGTATATCCATCCTATCTCCCATGAGCTAGATTAAATACCAAGAGAAAATAAAATACCAGCTCATGAATAATGGGATGGTGGAATTATAAGGTGGTGAAAGAAAGGGTGGTGAAGTGGAATAAAAGATATGCCCCCAACTCAACTTGGGCATTTAAACAATATATCAAGAACCAAATACAATATCAAGAGGCAAATACAATTAACAATGCATATGAGAGAAGAACCAAACCAAAAAGGGTTTTAGATGATGCTTAAATGCAAGGTGGCATGATGACATGAGCATGATATAATGATGATGCAACAATTATATTTGAAGTAGCCATTATATTACTAGACCAAGTAGCATTACAGTTGTTAGACAAATGGGATGCTACACATAGGGAACTTCGAGTATAACTCATATCTAGCCTTATAATCCAGCTTATTGAGATGTATTACTCAGCGCCAATTGATGCGTGAGTATATTTTAATGGTTGCAGATCGATTATAAAATGGTAAATGTCTTAACAATGCAGTGATTGATGTACCGACACACATGTCCGTGAAAAAACGACTACTAATCCACTAAGTGAAAAATTGTGACTTAATTTGTACATATAAAAACTCATACCTTGAACTCATTCGTCGATCTCAAGATACTAGTTCGTCCATCTAAGGTAACTATACTCTTGACATAGTCAACTATGGCTTCATGTCATATTTGTAATATCAATATATTGAGGGAGAGTTAGTGTGTGATTAAGAGAAAGGATGTACTTGAGAACATGTATATTTCGCGGTACATGCGCATCCCTGCGATGGCATACACACTCAATGTATTTTGACGTGTGCATTTATTTTATTTGTTAAGTCAATATAAAATTCCCGCTATCTTTAAAATCGTTACTTCCCACCAAAGAATCATAGTGGTGAGATATACATGGCAACAAACATAGGGTTTTATCCATGTTAAACTAGAGTTATAACCATCCCCACTAGGTACCTAATGGCTGATTTTTCTTGCGTATAAACATGGTTCATATTTATCTTGGAGGTTTTGACATCCTCTCCGTACTATATATACCTTCTTATTTAGAACAAAAGTATATGTATAGGTTCATGAAACATGAAGTGCTATTCAGATTTAATATATTCTCCTTACTAATTGCTAGTTGATCTTTGTATCCCACAATGATAACACCCATCACATAATAAAACAATGGACCACCCCACAAAATATGTGCGCAATTTAAAGATCCAAGAGAACTTAATCCTGATGCAAAATGTCTCATGTCGATCGTCTGTCACTTGCAAAACGATTTTATATGGATAATAGTTCTAGGTCACTCCAATGCAAATGGACTTCGTAGCCCAATAATAACCATCCTTTTTACCATGCAATGTGTCATTCTACAAACATGACCTCATTTATCAGTGAAAGCAAAACGTAATCTAATTTAGTGAAATATCTTAATCGAGCTAATTGTTATAGTAGTACACCTTAATGGTTGCAAACATGATGATATCATGGTAAATGGTTTTAATGCGAGAATGAGTGATGCACTATCACACACATGTCCACAAAAGCACGGTACTCGTCAGCTGCATGACAAATCGTGCCTTGATTCATATAAATAACAAAAAATCATGCGGTTCTCGTAGTTTAGTTTTGCATAAAATCTAGGGTTGTATAATAAAATTTTCATGTTAGGGTTGGGGTGGGGGTTGGAGGCCCGTGGTGGTCTCCTGTCCTCGCCACTTCACAAGCAAGAACGCATACGTTGTGCACGCACCCACACACGGACTTACACGTATGTGCTAGTGTGCACACGTTAGTGGAGTTATGTCCTTTTAAAATTTGTCATGTCAAGATAATTAGATGACATATAATCCATGGGTTGATTTGTGGTGGGATGGAGGTACAACCTTTGTTGGTTCTTGCCTACGGACATGGTCTATATTCGTCCCTGTGGTTTTGTATATGTCCTCATATAATATACATGTTCTCTATTTAGAAAATTGCTATATAGGTGTTGGTTCGTAAAACATGCGGTGCTAATCGGATGCATTATAACTAAAAGGAAAAGAACGAAGAGTACAAATGAGATCAAACACAAACTTCATCAAGAAGGTCACTTGTTAGTTTTTTTTGCGGGGAAAAGGTCATTTGTTAGTTTTTTTTGCGGGAAAAGGTCGTTTGTTGGTTGATGTCCTTAATAATTTATGGCTTAGCAACCCATGAGTAGAACATCTATTACATATGCCTCCTTTGATTCAAAGGAATTTCTCAGGATTTGTACAGGTTTCGGTTCTGTGGATTTTTTCCTTGGAAGCACGTTTGATTCAAGGGATTGTTACCCATAGGAAGAAACCCCGTAGGAACTCGACAACACGTTTTCACAGAAAAAGAAACATGAGGTCCAACCTCTGGAAAAAAATCCTGGCGCGAAGAAACACACATGCGCGCGCCGGCAAGCATCGTTCGTGCCAAAACGCACAGCTTCACATGTGTTCCCGTGGGTTTTCTTTGTTGCAATCAAACAGGCATTTGTGACAATTCCTGTCTCCGTAGGATTCGGTTGTGCAGGGCAGTCCATTCCTTTACATTTCCTATCCCTTTGGCTTTGCTACCCTATGAATCAAAGGAGGCCATAATGAATAATGGATAACCCCGCAAAATATGCTCTTGATTTAAAGATCCAATAGAATTCAACCTCAATGGAGAAACATTTCACTCCCGTCAATTGTTATTTTGAGAGGAGCGGACGCCGACAGCTGCAGAATGATTGCATATGTAGAAGCCAAGGATTTTGCAAGGCTCAAACTGATGCACGAACGCACACAAAGCATCCATGGTAATCAACTGCTACATCATAAACTATAACTCGATTCATACGGATGTCAAAGAAGCAAATATCTTGAGCTAGCCCAAGGATGGGATGGTAATTACCACCCAACGTAGTCAACTATGATGACTCAAACCAAGTCCTATTCACAAATCCTAATGCTGAAAATCGCAGCCCACACGATAGTGACATTTAAGAAAATCACCCAGGCTTAATTTATGTGTGATCTTCGGACTTTAGTGGCGGCAGATAAAAGGGTAGCCAATCAACTTCGTTTTCCTTCTCTGTAATTCCCATGAAGATGGAAGAAATAGTCTAAGCACTAACATGTTTCATATTTACATTTGGAGACTTTGTGCGCGTCCCCGATGGTTGGGTATAGTTGGATACACATAGGTTTCGTGAAACATGCATTGCAATTCAGATCGAATTTAAAAAACCAAAAAAGAATACAAATCGGAAGCAAACACGAAGTACCGTCACGGACACGTCAGCCTGTATCTCACTCACGCACGCAACCCGGACGTTAGAAAAAAAATATTAGACGGGAATATCTGGCCCGGACGGACGGCTGCGTGCGGGGCGGAGAACGTTGACCGCGGGTGTGAACCGTCCGATGCCCGGATGTCGGCATCAGGCCGTCACCATTTTGCTTACGGCCCAAGAAAAAGGGCCACGCAACTTGGCATCCAAGTTTAGCGCCGTCCACCTCACCGCCAGGCTGGGCCCCGCTCAGAGTCGGACCCGCACGTCGGTTGGTAGGGTGGACGGGAAGGCGGTGGCTGGAGTATAAGGTCGCAAGTGGGCACGACAAAGGCGTGGACCCGCGTTATTTTCCCCCACCCAATAATAATTCAATCCACCGGCGCACGGCTCTCCCAACCTTCCTCTCGCCTTCTCTCGCCCCCTCCACCCTCCCCTTGCCGCCGCCGAACCCTGCCGCCGCCGAGATTCTCCGGAGCCGAGTCTTTGCTTTTGACCAGCCCAGTCTCGACGCCGGCAGAGGGAGAATCGGCGGGATTGCCTCCGGCCATCGTCGCCGGGGCTAAGGTGGGCTCCGTAAGGGAGTCCTAGGGGGGAGAGACAGGGGGTTAGATCGGACAAGATGAAGCGCTCTAATTCCTCCGCCGTGACCCCCGCTGACGCTGCTGCTAACGCTAGGTAAGCATCACCACGATGGATCGGTCGATTCCCTGCTGGTCTCCGTATGGATCTGTGCGACCTGTACGGTTTTCAAAATTCTGGATATGTACTATATGCTTAGAATTTCCTCTTGTGATGAGGATTAGGTTTTTTCTTTCGGTTTGAATGAATTATTTGTGATGCCCGCAAGGCGATTGCTGAGAGCTAAAGTAGTAGATTTAGGATTTATGAAGCAGATTCCGTGTACGATCGACTTACTAAATCTCAAAGTTCGGATCTTTTGATGCGAACTATTGTGGAATTTTACTTAATTTTTTTCTCCATCATGTTTGTGGGATTCCGATTGGGGCAAAGGAAGTGGTTTTTATTTTTTTGGGTCAGGATTCTACTGAATTCCACGTTGGATAGCATATATGCCTTGTTACTATATATGATTATTGCTCAGCTAGGCCAACTTCAAATCATTTATAGTTTGTGGCTTTTTTCAAATATTTGACCTACAAACCAGTTTTCGCGCGCTATTTTGCGCGGTAATAGATCATAAATTCTTAGCCTAATTAATGCAATAGTTTTGGCAAGCCCTATATCTCTCAGTACTTGCAGCATAAACCCTTTCATGTTCTTTGATAGAGGACCGTTTTTCATGCGACGATTTTACGGGTGACCACTTCATCAGATGATAATTACCTATGCTCTTGAAAGTAGTGCTGTTTTCTTTTACACCCATATATCATCTAGTTTATCCTGTTAATGTACTGAAATTGTTTTTCGGAATTCGCTCTTATGATTAAGTGCTCAGCAGAGTGGAGCGACTCTGTGACTTGCATATCTGCTGTACTCTTGATTCAAGATATTCTAGGTTTTGTTTTGCACTTGTTAATAATACTAGCTAACTTTCTTTTTCAGGACACTGATGCCTCTCTCTCACCCGACCTTTATTCGCTTTCTCCTCGTCGATAACGTCGTAGAGTATGTTCAGAAGCTTCTCCATTAGCTTAGTGTAAATATTAGACTTGTTGGGGTTAGTTTGCTAGAAGGAATTAGTCTCTGGTTGTTGTTCGTTTCTCCTGGCAACAATGGCTGCGATGAACGAAAAGGTGTTGGCTAAATGTGGAAAGAACGCAATTAGTCTCAAGAGGAAGCGGGACAACCCCGCTGCATATCATGCTGATGCCTGCCAAACCTCTGAAGTGCATCAGCGTCCTGCTGGAAACTCTGATATTAGGCTGTATGTTGATGATGATCACAAGGCGAACATCGCATGCCACTTAAACAGGCAGATCTTACAGAGCTATCAGAATTTTATGGTCAGTACATTACCTAAGCGTATTCTGCTCCGCCAAGGTGGCAACTGGAAAGAATTTCCAGAAAAGATTGTCAAGCTGGCCCAAGTTGATTTCAAGACAAAGAAGACAATCACAGAAGTTGGATACCAGAACCAGCTCTTCTTGCTGGATTTCGTGCACATGACATTCATAGACTCAAAGTCGGGCCTTCAGAGGCCGATAGCTTGGATTGATGATAATGGAAGGCGCTACTTCCCAGAAGTGTTCATTGAAGATCAAGTATTATATAGGAGGAAAGATCTTGGCAACGGAAATCATGTGTATGTCAGGGCTGAGCCTAATGGGACACGTGAAATAAATGACCAGTTCAGAGCAGCAGAGAGTTCTGCAGAAAGCTCAAACTTTGAGTCTAGTACTGAAGAAGTTTCCAGTGCTAAGAGAGTTAGATCTGTGACGGGTATCGTCCGGAATAAAGTTGCTGATGTTGGAGAAACTGTTGGTGAAAATGAACCACACACTTCGGTGCCTGCAGGCTTTAGTTCTCAACCACAGCAAGATATGCTGGGTGGGCAATCACATGCTCATGGAACTTCTTCTGTTGTGCAGAAAATGTTGCTGCAGGGAATGGGCACTGTTATTGGTTCAAAGGACATTGTCGGGATCTGCAGAACGCCTTTCATGAATAACTGTAAGGAAGACCGTTATGATCTCTTCCAAAAGCAGGTAGAGTTTACTAAATGTCTGCATGGTAGTGCAAATGTTCGTTATGCTTGGCTTCCTTGCTCGAAAGAGACAGTGGATGAAATGATGCGGAATGGCATCTTGCAAGTTAAGAAGCCCGTTAAATGTCCACCCTATGGAGCTGGCACAATCCTTGCACCGGCTAACTGCTCCATTAACTGGTATGTGCTCCTGTCTCGAATCACCTCTTGGCAAAAGACTTATTGTCAATGCTATGTACATCTAACTCATCTTCATATCCATTTAGAAGTGACATCTACAATACTGTCTTCTTCTTACTTAACACATTTTGCTTTGTAGATAATTACTTGCTGGAATCGTCTTTTTTTACTTTCACCAACATTTTTCACTTGTTTTTAGATGTCAACTTAACTGTTCTGTCAATTATTTCTTTCCATTATTTGACATGTTTCTTCCTGTCCCTAACGACTGCAAAAGTTCAATAATTTGTATTACTTTCTGCAGTGTGAATTACTCTGATGTTGATGAAAATGGCATTGTGCATATGATGTTGTGCCGTGTCGTTATGGGGAACGTAGAAATAGTTCACCATGGATCTAAGCAGCACCAGCCTAGTAACGAGTATTTTGATAGCGGTGTAGATGACCTTAAAAACCCGCAGCATTACGTTGTATGGGATATGAATCTGAATAGTCATGTCTATTCTGAATTTGTAGTCACCATCAAATTGCCTTCTAAAGCCAAAGGTAATTCATCGCTACTGCTGTATCACTATTATTATTAAGAAGAATTAATTTAGCTCTGTGCAGTTGATGATAATGTCAGTCTAAATTTTCTTATGGGGCGAACCTTTTCATTATGTCAGATTCCCTCTTCACACAAGAAGATTGTCATGATTCATCTGATGTTTCACTGGTGCTGAGTCCCAGTTCGCCTGATAGTGTATCCCAGGTGAGGTTCTCTACATGGGGAGTTGATAATATGGTACTGTCACACTAGAGTCAACTTCTGTTCTCATACAGACAAGTTCCACTGTTGGAGCAGCTGGAGCATGCAGTAATTCAGATTGAGTGTCTGACTCAACAATTGAATTGTGCTTCCATTATGAGATTATACTTCAAGCTGATTATAGTGTTAATGTTTGATAGAAATCTCCAAATATGATAAGTTTCCTGTTATGACCATGTTATGTCCCTTATGTTGGGCAAGTTATACCACCAGTTGACAATATTCTTCTACAATGCGAACAGGACGTAAACGTTGAGGCTTCTCCAGCATTGGGTGGTCAATATGGAGCCCCCATGTTAGGAGATTCAATGGCTAAAGCTCCAAGTACACCTTGGATGCCTTTCTCCATGCTATTTGCAGCTATTTCAACAAAACTTCCTCGGGAGAGTATGGACATGATCAATAACTGTTATGAAGAATTCAAGGTCTGCTATTCTGTTTCCTGGTTGTTGTATTCTCAGTTGAGCACTTGCCTTCCCCTTCTGTTGACGCCTGAGTTGACTTTTATTTGTGTGTGAATTTATGGCAGACCAAGAAAATAAGCCGTGTCGACCTAGTGAAGAGGCTGAGGCATATAGTTGGTGACAGAATGCTCATATCGACAATAATTCGGCTCCAAGATAAGGTGTGAACTTGTTTTCTTCTCTGGCACTCTTAGCTCGTCATTCATGTGAATATGTGAAGTAGCCTTTGCCTTGTCTGATGAAAGTTATAAAGACATAACATTGTGTTCTTAAAGCATTGCACACTTCTCTGAGAAGAATATCTTGTGTTTGTGTATCAACAGCTACCTCCTGTGGTGAAGCGTGAGGCACCAGACGCAGCAGCCCAACCGGTTGCCAAGCCACAAGGTCAGTGATGGAAGGTGAAAAAGTGAAGAAACTGGTCGGCTTGATGGGATGTACCCAGAACCGGGAGGCCACCAAATGACTGAAGTCTTCTGAGTTGTTTGCGTCTGTCTATGCATATGCTGCTATGTCTCTGTGTTATCTGTTTTAGTTGCGGAAAAAGGAAACCGAGTATACTTTTGTGAACCTAAGGTGGCTACATAGTAGAAGGCTCCTTGTTCACCCTCCTGTTTGGGTTCATTGAGTTTAGCTTAATAATTGTCATTTTTTGTCAACTTTTTAGTGCTGTTGTGAGATTGCTGTCTCTCGCTGTGGCAAATATATTTTGTTCTTCATTTGTACCCGCCTCATCTGTAGATGTAGTTTCAGCGCAACAGTGGTCATCATTGATCGGATTATGGCATCATAGGTATCACAAACCCTGATGCGGATGCTCTGTATAATTGTAACTGGGTTTGCTTACATGACAATAGCAGTCCGCAACGAATAAACTCTCCATAGAGAAAAACAGCGACCAAAAACAGGGATCTCTTGAACTGAAGAAGCTAGATTAGATGTTGGTAGGTGGGGCATCTGATTTAGGATCCCAGCCGGGTGGCTCGATGTTTGGCCAGTCCCCTCGACAACCCAGCCTGATGTAAAGGCTCTTCTTCCCTGCCATTCCAACCCCCCAACTGTTTGTTAGTGCATGCTAATACGTATTTCTCATCCACAGGCTATTGGGATGTCGGATTTTTTGTACTACCTGCTAGCTTCTTGTCTGCCAAGGTTAGCTGCTTCAAGGCGACGAGGCAGCCCTGCGCAACAGCTCGCGTGTACTCCGGGTCCCAACCGCCCAGCTTCACCACCACATCTGCTTTCGCATAAGCAACACTTCCAGTGCTAACGCTCCTCCGGGCTTCCTCTTTCGCAGAGGCTTCATCTACATGAGACAGCACCAGGTATATATAGCGAGAATCAAAATGTGTAAATCAGTGCAAGCACATATATAAAGTTAGGGAAAAGAGGCTTCCTCACCACCGGCATCGGACACCGACAACCACACGGTAAACCCGGAATGAAGGTACTGCCACCTGTTGAATCTGCTCGCTGCTCCTTGCTTGCCACCTAGTGTCGCCACCACGGTACGCACATGACTGCAACACACACGCATTTCTTCAGATCAAATATGGCATGTGATCAACCAAAGCAAGCACAGGTAGAGACTCGAAATGAAGAACACTACCTGCTAAGGCTTTCTAGGACGACACATTCCGCGTCAGCGACGGAGTCCGCTCCTTCCGAAGCCGCCCCTACAGGTAACCACATGTAGTTA
Source organism: Avena longiglumis (assembly GCA_030063025.1). Taxonomy (NCBI): domain Eukaryota; kingdom Viridiplantae; phylum Streptophyta; class Magnoliopsida; order Poales; family Poaceae; genus Avena; species Avena longiglumis. The sequence goes on along the minus strand of CP125974.1, from coordinate 476,961,884 downwards.
ATTCACTGCAGTGGCAATGATATAGTACCTGCATAATACATATTTCACCCCCAAAATGGCGTACATGTATCAATGGACTTTTGAGTGGCACTCTCTAGCAGCTCACTTGTGCAGACTGGAAGATACCTGCAAACATGCAGAAAAACACATCTTAGAGACCTATCTGCTATAGAAGTAGCAAAACACATTCCAGGGGCCGTATCTGCTATAGAACTAACGATTGTGATCATCTTTATGAAAGATAATTCCAAAATTGGGAATAAGTATAATTAATTGGTTAAAAAAAGTGCAGCAAAACTTAAATAAAAAAGGGGTGGCAGAAACCATAACGATTATGACAAAGTGATGCACGCACCCGATGCCCTCAGCAATTTCTTTAGCGACCAACTCGTTAATATCCGTTGAATCGCCAACTATGTGAATACTAATCCCTGTCAATAACTGTGTGATTCCTGAAGTGAGGGATTTCCAAGATTCATCGATGTCAGGCCATTTCAACTCTTGTTCGACTTTCTTTAGGTTCACCACCAGTTGATCCTCGTCAATAAACCTGTAATAACTAAATGAGTAAACCCGCAGAGGCAAGAACCAACGGCTGAATACTGATACATACCATATTGTCTCAGAAGACTTGACCCTATCGAAGAGCGTGGTAACATTCATCAAAGTCCTCAGTGTTCCGTCAGACTTGGCTCTGATCAGGAGGGACATGTCATCGACATCCACAAAAACATCTCTTGAACTCTCAATACCGAGCTTTCCGATGTCAAGCCTCAGTTCCGCCTCTCCGTTTCCATCGGTAAACTAAACAAATAGTGTCAGCTGATTATTTCAACATTTTTTAGCTGCTTTATTTCAACAACGTCACAAGATGCACATATATCTACAAGACACACTGGTTTCAGAGAAGAAGGTTGTCAGCACAATAATAACCAACCCCTAAATACCCACCTCTTATACAGCTCACAGGAGCTCCTTGAGAACTAGGCTCATATTGTTCACAGCATTAATCTACGCTAAATGAGGGAAATAAATCTCATAGCATGCCATCTCCACCAAATAAGCACCATATTCTACGATGCTTTTACAATGTACGTATGGTATGCATTTGTTCCAGGACTAATAAATCAAAGATAAGCACCATATATCGCAATGAATTTCTTCTCCCGACTCCTAAAACACATTTAACTCTAGCTGATCTGTAATGTACAGGTTGTATCTTCGGATCTGCGCCCCGACCAGTTGGCTACTGGCGTGACCCCGGGTTTGAGCCTTGGTTCTGCAGGTGTGTGTCTGAGTTGCTACAATGGCTCCTCCCCTGCTGGTCTCATATCTATTTTGTTTCTTCTGGTTGCAGTGCATTGCAATGCATAAATGCATTTGGTGCGGGATGCATGATTCTGTGCAGGCAAGAACCAGCTTCGTGATGCTATTGCCGGTTAAAGAAAAAGCTCTAGATGCAGATACTTGGATTCACTGAACATTCCATTGTTGTTCTTCTCCTAGAACTAGGCAGGTCATGAAATCGTTGACAACAGGTGCTCATACTGGTTTCAGAGAACAAGGTTGTCAGCATAATAACCACGAATACCCTCAATATCCACCTCTTATACAGCTCACAGGAGCTCCTAGAGAACTAGACTCATATGGTTCATAGCATTAATCTACGCTAAATGAGGGAAATAAATCTCATAGCATGCCATCTCCCAGATAAGCACCATATTCTACAATGCTTTTACAATATACGTATGGTATGCATTTGTGCCAGGACTAACAAATCACAGATAAGCACCATGTTTTGCAATGAATTTCTTTTCCAGACTCCTAAAGCACAATTAACTCTAGACTAGATGATCTGTAATTGTACAGGTTGTATCTTAGGATCTGGGCCCCCGACCAGTTGGCTTTTGGCACGACCCCGGATTTGAGCCTTGGCTCTGCAGGTGTGTGTCTGAGTTGCCACAATGGTTCCTCCCCTGCTGGTATCATATCTATTCAGTTTCTCCTGGTTACAGTCCATCGCAATGCATAGATGCATTCGGTGTGGGATGCAGGATTCTATGCACAACGAGGGCAAGAACCAGCTATGTGACGCTATTGCCGGTTAAAAAAAAGCTCTAGATGCTTGTAGTGTTTGTAATCTTCGCTAGGTGGTTCAGTGACCTATTTGTAATTTTTATTAGTTTTGGCACTCTTTGATGTTGATGATTATTAATAGAGCAATATTCGCAAAAAAAAAGATACTTTGATAGTTCTGAACATTTTGTTGTTCTTCTCCTAGAACCGGGCAGGTCATGAAATCGTTGGCAACAGGTGCTCATACTTAACTAATCAAAGCAAGTTTTCTAGCACTCATGTTGGTAATGTGTGTGCGCGACACAAATAAGAGAACAATGGGGAACAATGAGATGACAGAATTGGGGAAAGGGAAAGAGAGCTCTTTGAGCAGCGAGTGTCCGTGTAGAGTTCATAAGCAGATAAGATGGCAAGCATAAGAGAATGGATGAGGTAAACAGAGAGGAGCAGCGCGGTTTCTTGCCTCGTAGTCGTAGTGCGTTGCCGGGGACGCCGACGCGGAGGTCCTGGGGCGGAGCCGGCTCGCCGGCGGCGAGGCGGCAAGGAGAGAGCGCCGCCAAGCTGGCCTTGGAAGAGCAAGGCGAGTAGCACGGGAGTAGGATTTGATGTGCCAACTGGGTTTGGAAGGGATGGAGGAGGAGGGGGAGCAGCAGGTGGTGGCTGCAGCAATGGACATGGTCGCCATTATTCTAGCATGAGGACAGACTGTGAGGCCGGTACTGCCTTAGCTACTACTCCGTCAGAGCAAGCGAAGAGAATCGGGGTCTCGCATAAACAAAAGGAAAAAAACTAAAGAAACCATCTTTCAGCGTTCAGCCGGGTCCCATTTCGGAACGCATGAATTTCGCGTGAAACGGTTGAATTCCATAATTCCTGCTGTGCTCTAGAATATTTTCAGAGTTATCAAAGACACCATTCTGTTTCAACATCCGAAAAGAATGATTCATTAATTGAAAATTTCCAGAGTTCTCAAAGACACCATTCTGTTCCAACATCCGAAAAGAATGATTCATTAATTGAAAATTTCCAGAGTTCTCAAAGACACCATTCTGTTCCAACATCCGAAAAGAATGATTGATTCATTGATTGAATATTTCAGAAGCAGGTAAAGCTAAGGTTACTTGAATCGACAAGCCTATGAAAGAATACAGTTAGCATCAACTAAATGCCGCCCTTGTTGATGATAAAAACAAGGAAGAAGATACAGAGATTTACAGCTGCCAAACAACAGAAAAAACGAACTTGCAGAATGGAAGGTAGCGAGGCCCAGTTCCGTCACAGGCAGTGCAGGCAACAAAGAGCAGCAAGCGGTGACTCAGAGCCTCTAAACAAATCGTGTCTTCTTCTAACCGTGCCTAGCTAGGCCTCAAATTGGAGGCCCTGCTGCACAAAGAATGGATTAACCAAAGCAATCAGCCCTATCCTCCTCTCCCCACCCTTCCTAATCTCAGTCAGTCAGCATCTGTGCTAACCATAATGCAAGCTCTTCGTGTAGTTAACAATGCACCTAAACAAAGAATTCTATCTGTCGAGGTTAGGACCTGCTGTGTAGCCGTACCCCTAATACGTACGCCAACAGCCAGGTGGCTTGTCATCACTTGCAAATCTCTGAACTGCACTGCTCTGCTGCTCAACCAGCCTGCTGTTGTTAGCGCCAGGATTGAACCGGATTTTTACTCGCTTTGGCCGGACCTCTGAAGCTGCATCTCTAGTAGTCGCTTCCGCAAACTCTTGCCAGGAACAACTGCTGGTAGATGGATACACCTTCGGCTTCGCGGCATAACTGGCATCTTCGTGTTTAGTTTCCAGCTGCCGCCGCTTCATCCTCAAGGAGATGGGAACCATGTCCTCTCTTTCTTCATCAGAAGTGGAGGCATAGTTTGATTTCATATGGCTTATATGGACTGAGGGAACTGAAAAATGCTCAGAGTCTTCAGGTCGCTTAATGTCCTGTTGTGTTTCATGGCATGCCTTCTTCAGCCGTCTCAGAACCTGATTAAATTATTTGTATCAGAAACAGAGTATGCAAGGTAACCATCCTACACAAGTTCCATAAGCTCCTCTTAGTCCTAGGTCCTTTCTCAATTACTAATTCTGGTCTTCAAGTATCCTGGATCGGCCTGAATATCGAATGCAGTAATCTTTTTTTACAGGATCTAATGCAGTAATCTATGTTCATAAACCTATAATATTATTCCATTATACATCTCTGCCTAAGCCTAACCATTTAGGTGATACAGCAAGCAGGCAAGACAGCAGTACTTTATCGGGCAGTGGTAAGAAAAGTTCAAAACTCTGGCTACAGGGAGAAATGAGTGAGTAAATAGTTTGGCTTCATCTCCTAAAATCTGTTCTCATATCTTAATGCTGAAACCAAAACGTACCTTCTGTTCAGAAGAGTTTGTTGCCTTCGTGTCAAGAACAGATCTTCCTAATGTACTGGATCTACGCTTGACTCGGAAGATCTCAGTGTCCGAATCAGAATTGCCACTGTATTCCATGGGTGAAGCATTGCAGGAACTAATTTCATTACAAGCATCTGCCATGTAGGATGAATTGTCACCCAGAGCTTCATTTCCTTTGACTGATGATGTTTTTCCGTCCTGGTTTGCAGTTGAGTAACCTTGGTTGGCTTGAGATGCATGGACCTGAAAAACAACCATATCAGTAACTCATACCGAAAATCAACAGTTGAAAACAAGGTACAATATGAGCTTGATAAACTGACCTTTGATTCTTCAGGTAGAGGCTCCTCATGATGTGCAAAAGATGTCAACCCTGATGTTGCAGGAGAACCCTTTCCAGCATTGTTTGCTTCTAAACTTCCATCATCCAAAGAGTTTGCCTCACTGTTGCTTATGCCCCGGATAGTCCTAAGTGATGGACCATGGTGCTCGTCCATATCATATAGCTCAGTCTGCTTATACGAGCCACTAGCACTTCTATCCTTATCCAAGCGAATATCCTGCTCGAATTTTCTAGATAGAGCCTCTAGTTCCAGTACGTCCTCTCTGACATAGACAGTCCGGTTCGATTTGCAAGGGCAGCTCCGCAGTTCTTGCTCTGCACTCCAAAGAACAAACTATCAGGTACACTATAAACATAAGGGAAAGGCTACAAAAGCAGAAATGCTGTCATTTCCTACCGTGATGAAGGCAGATAGGATCAAAGGTGCATCCACACGCCACATGTGTAACATAGCAATCACGCCGGCACATGCTACAAGACAGATTCGAATAAAGTTTTGGCTTGTAGCATATCTGAGAGCCCATTTTCGCAAGTAAGCTGCGCGTACGACGCTGCAGTCGCATCAACCGCACAAAGCAAGATTTCACACAGTATTGAGTGTATGGATGCTCAGAATTAAGTGTTCCTGGATCACTGCCTAACAGTTTGTGGGATAGAAGCACTGCAGAACGACAAAGTAGCTCCTCATGTGCAAGAAAGGGTGTCCTGTTCAGAAGTGCATAGCGCTTGCTAGCCAAAGAGCCCATAGGAAACCAGTCGCCAATAGCAAAGTTGACAGCCTCTCCACAGTTGAAGCCTAGGTAGTTCAAACATTGCTTAGAATATAATACAAATAAAGGTGGCAATTAGCAAACAGGAGATATAAGAAACTACACATACCGTGGCTGAAACCCGCATGGTAGGAACGAGGAAATGTAATAACAAACTCTCCGGGTTTTTGCACGGCTTTATAAACAGGAACATTGTGGTCTAACAAGATATTGGGAGGGAACATTGTTGTCTTCCCTAACAGAACATCAAATGCTGCATCTTCTCCATCACCAGTCAAAATATCCTTGTCGTACACATACTGGCTAGCCACTCTCTCAAACCCAGGAGCAGCATCGCCCGGTATACCATACCATGTCTTAAATGCCCCACAATGATGGTAATTAATGCTGGTTATATGATAAAAATGTCAGAAACTTGTCCAAAAAGAAAGTAATGAAGAGTAACCATGATCTATAAGAATAAGAATCTGTACCTGTACAAATAGTGATCTTCAACATGCCATGCAAACATGCTAAAGAGCATCCCAATATAAAGCATTGGATCTGTTACTCCCTGTTTTGGATCAGAGTAATTACAATCATGACAGATCCATAGTGAAGTATGTAAAATATAAATAGGCAAGGATTAGATCACGTACCGGAATTGGTGTCTGCAGAAGTCTCAGTACAGAACTGGAGAGCCGTGAAAAATTCTGTAAGCAAAGAGAAAAACATCAATAAGACTGCCTAGTAGCAAACACCACATGCAGACGAAGAAAGATAGCCTTTTCACCTTGAGGTTCCAGTTGCTTTTCCCAAGATTGTCATGAGGAGAAGAAGAGAAGGCACTCCCATCAACATCACAAGCATATTCAACAAAATCCATCTTTCCAGAAGAGATTTCGCGCCAGAACTCCTCCTCCATGTACTTAGCAGGGAGACAGCTAGCACTGGAATATTTCTTAGAGAACACTTTGTTGGCCATTCTTTCATAGTCTCGGAAAGTATACTTTCTGCGAAGTCATGAGAAAGATGACGAGACTTAGAAGGCAAACTAAATCAGTACTGAGAAATAGATAGACAGTGGCGCACCTTCCACTCATGAAGAAAGTAACCGTATCATCTTCAGCCCATTCAGCAAGACGAAGCGGCTGAACTCTAGTCATGAACTTAAAACCAGGCTGTTCCTTCATCAGCACGACACCAGCAGGCACAGAAGCGCTTACAGGAGCTACAATTTTGCAAATGCCTGGAGTAGAAAGATGCAATGGTTATTATTTACTCATCATTCAGTAATACACTGTCAACAATAAGAATTTGAGTCTAAAGGGAGCTGTACCGTATTTTGAAGCCACAGGGGAAATTTTCTGTATGTAAGCAATTGGATCCTCGAATTCTTCCTTGGTGGGACAATACACAGGGCATTCTGGTATCGCGTCGATCCATTCAAGGTTAGACATATCAAACTTGTCGACCCTGCGCTTGGCAAAAGGATCCTTGCTCTGGGCAACTGCAGTTCCATTGTTGGCATGAATTCTCACCCCACAGTTTGCAGGAGTCCGCAGCGAATCCCCACCGCTTCTCGCCGCCATGGCGGGATTGTCATCTGCTTCGTTCTGAGCACTCAAACGCATCCTCTCAAGTCTCCTCTTCTTCAGTGTCTCGAGCCCATTCCTGACCTCTGCAGGAAGACAGTTCCTGCCCTCCACCTATGACATAGGTAGATACATCAGGGAGTGAAACAAGCACGTGAAGTATTTTTGCAGTCTATTTTCGCCAGCCGGCATTGACCAACAAAGACATCAGGGTCAACTAGCACCAATAGTTTGGCTGCCACGAATTGGTCATAGGTGGAAACGAAAGAGAGGCCACTCCCAACCAAGTCAAGAAAGCAATTGTGGTAGAATCAGACACGGCAGAGTGATATCCTCCTCGTGGATGTTTCCTTGCCACGACCATGGGTCGCAATCAGTCTGCCAAAGTAGTTTATCCAGAGCCATTCGATATTCGAGGAATCAAAAAAACTACTGTATCGGGAGCAATTGACAGCAATGCTAGGCGCGTAAGAACAATTTTGATTCCAGGGCATTAAATTGCAAGCACGCGGCGGACTGAGCGAGGCTCCGAAGACTACACACACTGTAGAAAAATCGTCGGGAGGAAAGGAAGACGAAAAAAGGTCATTTCTATACTTGGTCAAAGGGAAGAATTACGCACATGCGGTAGTAGCACGCCCAATGGGGAACTAGAAATTTGTGGAAAAAGGGAGGAAGATGCCACTGCCTGGTTGCCGAACAACGGAATTGGAATGCAGCCCCACACGGCAAGAAGCAAGAATAGGACCCCCCAACCTTAACTTAACTCGTACCAGCAAATTACCAGGAGCACAATAATTAACCCAAAGGGGAAGGGAGGGAAAAGTTGAAGAAAATAAATAGTACTAGTACAATCGTAGCTGGTGTTTTTGACTTTACTCCGGCAGCGGCAGCGGCAGGGTGACGTAGTGAATCTATCCAATCCAATCCTACAGGGGCGAGGCCGAGTTAGTACAGCTCCTGTGATGACGATATTAACTAGGAGCAAATCCAGAAAAGGGCCTGACAGAAAGTTCCTACTGCTAGCAACATTGATGGCCTCGGAATTCACGGCGACACAGAGAAGAGAACGCATACGAGTACTAGTAAATTGACGGAGGCTGCTAATTAATCAACGGGTACTAATTCGGAATAATTCTCTGAAATTGGCGCGTTCCATGGGCGGAATCTACGAATTGGTCGGCTCGCGGGTGGGAAGGGATTCTACCTGGGCAATATAATTCGAAGGAGAGAAATTCTACTAGCTGTACTACCATAGAGGAATCGAACAGTAACCAGCCACGAACAGGCGTTAATTAAGGCGGCGAGGAATGAAGGATGAGAGAATAAAAAATGGCGCGAAGAGGGGGGAGGTGGAACTCGCAGAGGAGGTGGGAGGCAGATCTCGCGACTCACCATGTCTCCGGCCGGCCGCAGCGCGCTCGTTGAGGCCCGTCTAGAGAATTCCGCGGCGGCTCGGGTCCCGCATTCCCCTCCGGACGAGCGAGCGAGCCGAGCGGCGGAGGGAAGGGATCCCGACCCAACCGAAGCCCGGCGCTATCCTCTCTCTCGAGCCGGGCGGTTGTTATTTTCCCGCGCTACGCGGGAGGAGAGCGGAGGGGAGGCTGGACAGTGGTGGCGCAATTGAGGAGGGCCAGCAATGGGGACCCCACCGCGGGGGCTGCCGGCGAGGGAGCTGGTCGCCGGAAGAAGGAGGGAACGGGACGGGACGGGACGGAAACGGGAGAGGGTGCGGTGTGGGGGAGGGTGGGGAGGGTGGGAGGGAGGAGGGTGATATGGCGAAACCGCAGCGCACCGCGGGGAGCGACCCACTTGTACCCGTCGCCCACGCTTTTCTCCCCTTTAATTTTTCGCTTTTCTCTCTCTCCCTCGCTTGCTCGGTTCGGTTGGAGAGGGAGACGGGGACGAGGTCGCCGGAGCAGCGTTGGGATTGGATTGGGATTGGGAGGAGTGGTTCCCGCTTCCGTCCGTTCCACCAGAAACGGAACTGACGACGCTAACGGAACCGCGTCTTCTTCTCTTTTCTCTCTGTCACTCACAGGGGTAGTTGCTTGGCTCACCTGCATGTGACATTTACTATCCTACCACCTGGGACAGTTGGCCAAAAAGGCGCTGGCTGGCGAAAACACACAAGTAAATTCCACCTTTTTTTTCTAGATTGACAGGTGGTTCATGCTCCTAGTACGAGCTTAGCTAGCTCAGTCCACCGTGTCCTCCTGTCGCGCTTGCACGGGACCGGCGCCTCGTGCCATAGGTGGCCAATGTTGGCTTGAGTATGCTCTGGTTTACTACTAATTAGTTGCAAGTTTTATCCACCTGTGGCTATGGGCATTATACAAATGGCGGTAGGCTATTTGTTTAGTCAATAACTAACCTAACCTATTGGGTCTTGCTGGTATTGGGAGGGAGCGGTGGATTGGTTTGGACGGTAGGTGGCTGGTCCCGAACCAACTCCGAGCCAACCCCAGGAAAGGACGGGGCGCGAGCGAGCATGGGGGTATCCTATTCCTCCCCGTAGGCGTAGGCGTAGGCGTAGGAGGCTTAGGGGCTGTTGGGCACCTCACCTGGAACAGTGCAACCACCACACCACCCGCACCCATTACTACTCAGGGTCAGGGGCAATTCCGAGCTTTCCCACGTGCTTAACGGGGCTTGACGTCGTCGTCCTTCCGGTCTGTTGCGTCGCCATAAATAAACCGGCGGGAGAGGCCTCCCAAGTGGCCACCACCACACCACCAGACCTCCCCCACCGGGCAGCAGCAGCAGGGATGTCGAAACGTGTCCCGTACGGACGGCCGCGATTGGCTGGGCGGGCGAACGCATGGGCCGGTTTACGCGGTTGGAGACTGGGCGCCATCGGTGTTTGTTCCTTTCTTTGTTGCCGCGTCAACGGACAATGCTCAACCGCCTGCCGCCTTCCTGGCTCCCTCTTTCGGCCCCTCCCCACCTTTGTGTTTTTTTTGAAAGAAGTCCATATAATCCCCTTTGTATCAGGTTTGGGATACTAACCACCCCTAACTATTAACTGGGACATTTAACCCCCTTAAGTATCTAATACCGGGCAAATTACCCCCTCAAACCAACAATGCCTGTTTTGGGAGCGGTTTTGGTCTATGTGCACAGTGGTTTTGGTCCACGTCTCCCTAGACGGCTTACCTACGGCCGCACGGCCACTTTCGCTACTGCGCATCCGGGTGCCTCATCTAGGAGTTGCCTAATGGTTACTCCAAGGGGACGTGGGTGAAGCACGTCGAGGCCGGCGACGACACCAATGGTGCATGACCTGTACAAGTCCCTGGTAAACTCTAGGCTGGCATTCGGCACGATGCAGTGGACATACTTTGACGCTGTGAAGCGGCAGTGCGGGCGGCTGGTGAGCGCTATGGCCACCTCCGGAGGCGATGTGATCATGACAGTTGAGGAACGGAGGAGCATGGTAAAGCTGGCAGAGCGGATGACGGCGAGCTTCTGCGAGACTGCGACAGTGTTACGGCGTCAATGACGCACCAGTGGACGACGCTGTTCGGCAGCGGCACGGAGGACATGTGATGACCCGCCAAACCATCGACGACCCTGGCCGCCCACCGTGAATCATCCTCGCAACGCCGCCACGTCTTTCTGGCTCCCCATCTCACCATCCCATGTATTTGGCTTCCTCTGCGACGACTTCACCCACAGCGAGTAGGACATCTTTTGAACGGCTGCGGCGTCCAGGAGATGGCGCATATCGCCAATGGAAGCCACCATGGAAAGTTCGCGTTAACGTCAATACCTACATACACATTAATCACTCCATCACTACTTCAAATTAGTTACAATCTTCCATGGCCATGGCTAACATGCTTGGACAAACATGCTTGTCCGGCCGAACTCCAACTAGAGCAACATGCTGATCATGTAGGAGTGCTGCAATAATGCCATGGACGCGTCATGGTCGAGCACGGCTACGCCGTTGCGGCTCCCTGCCACTTTCTTCTTGTCCGCGTGCACACGACGCGACACACCAGGCATACGTACGTCCACGAACAACACCCCACACACCGGAGTTGTTGCCATGTAGAGCACGTCCTCGATTCAAACAACTAGTTTTGTACATGATCTTTTGATTCAGTCTACTCGCTTTCGTCTCTGTTTTGTTTTAAAATACCATTGGGAATCTCCTGCAAAATGTAGGCTGTCCATGGAGATGTTGACGACGACCATGCACCGCCAAGGTGCTGCTGCAAGCACAGGGACTAGGTGTCTCGTGTCGGCACCAGCGGCGATGGCATCTTTCCTTCTAAAACCGTTGTCCATGTAGACCAAAACCGCTTCCAAAACAGTCATCATCGGTTTGAGGGGATAATTTGTCCGGTATTAGATACTTAGGGGGTTAAGTGTTCCAGTTAATAGTTAGAGGGGGTTAGTGTCCCAAAGCTGATACATAGGGGGTTATGTGGACTTCTTTCTTTTTTTCCCCGATGATATGATACTACTACTCGTAAACACGATTTCCTTTCCCTCTCTTTTCTCTTGCCACGTCTTACGGTTAACTAGATTCTCACCAACCCGAGCTAGCTAGCTAAATCGAGTTAAATCCATGGTTAGTCAGTGAACTTGCTTAGCAAGCTCAATGCGGTAATTGTACAATAGAAATACGAGTTTACGGTCATCGAAGTTGTGTCGAAGCGTCACTCGCGGTTACCATGGACATCGTAGGAACGTATTTGCTGACGTGGCGTCCACTATCAAATAACTGGACATATCGGTAAACAATAACAACATATACGAGGGTCTTTTTACAAAACTATGGTCTTCTACCTACTCCCGGTTTATTTCTTCAGTTTTTATTTTTCTATTCCTCTATTCCTATTTGTTCGTCGTCTTGAAAAAATCTGGTTGGGCTGTGCTGTCGGGCGCCGCATCCGCTGTTCACGCCAGAAGCTCATCGCCGCCTTGCCAGCTTCTGCCGCCGCCGCCTCTCCGTCCGGAGCTCGCCCAGCCGCTGCCTTCGCAACTCGCCACCGTCGCAAATCTGTGTCCGTCCATTGCTTACCGCCGCAGCTCTCCGACCGCCGCTCACCTCCATGTGCCTGCAGCTCGCCGTATCGCACTCGCCAGCCACCGCACTCTGCATCTCGTCGCCCCACCGCCGTGGTCGCCTCCTCCTCCGCCGCCATGGAGCCCCGCATGGCCTCCATAGCGCGCGACCTCGCCTCCCTCCACCTAGCCCCGACCCGGCACTGCCGCGGCAACCTTGCCTCGCCGGATGCAGCACGAGCTCCACATGCAGTACACCACGGAGGATTCACACCGTCGTCAGAGAGGAGCAGCTGCCCGTCGCGTTGTGCTCCTCTGTTTTTCCTTCCGCCATGGCAGGGGCATGTAGAGCTCTTCCTTGTCGTCGCTCTGGTCCACGCCGACGCGGTCCAAGGCCGGGAATCGTTTTGCAGAACCTGCTCACCGCGTTCTGTTCCATGCCTCTTTTTGGTTGTGCTGTGACATGAGCAAGCTAACCCATGAGCAAAATGAAGCTCGAATTTGTGTAGCGTCCAGATCCGGCGCAGACAGAGGCGGGCGACAGCGTCGGCAAGACAAGCGCAAGAACGCTGGCGGGAGCGGCACGTGAGCGGCATACGTCGTCCAGCGATGGCGCAGTCATCGGTCTTGAGAGCGGCGAAGCGGCATCATCACAGGGCATGGCACGCAGATGCGACAGGCTTTGGCGCAGAAGGAGCTCGGCACAGGAGGTGAGTGGCGGGGCGGGGTGGCGGTGGCGGAAGCGGTGTGGCGGAAGCGAGGCGGTGGCTGAAAGCGGCGGCCAGCGGCGGCCTGGCGTCCGACGACGAGGCTAGGGTGCAACAAGCGGCGGCGCGACACTGCACGACAATGGAAAGAGAGGATAGGCTGGAGAGGGGAGGCCACTAGGGAGGGGCGTTGCTCGTCTGTCGGGGCGGCGGGGTAGGTTGGCTCAAGCGGATGAGGAGTTGGGCTTGGCCACGGTGAAGAAGGATTGAGGGGTCTTTTTGCAAAAAAAAATACACGCTTGGACCGGTCAACATGTTGCCACGTGAAAATAAGACCTAAGGTTCTTTTTGTAAAATAAAACAGAATTAGAGGCCGACAGTAGGTCCCTAGTTCGCCACGTTAGGTAATACGGCTCTACGACGCTCGTGGTGACCACGAGTGACGCTCCGACACAACTTCGATGACCCTAAACTTGTATTTCTATTGTACAATGACTGTATTAAACTTGCTAAGCAAGTTCGGTGACTTACCATGGATTTGCTCAGCTAAATCGGACGGAACAGGATACGCCTGCCTGCCTGCCTCCCTGCGAATTATGCTCCACTTCATCCATCAGCAGCAGCTTGCAGCTTGCGCTGTGCGCGGGCTCGTCGTGAGCCGAAAGCGGAAAGGGCGAAAAAAAAGGGCAAAGCAAAACAAAGTGCTGTGCTGGGTGTGCTGATCCATGTGATCGCCTTTTTAGGCTTTGTTGTACCGCTGATGCCATGCTGTCGATCGCCTCTAATTAGTAAACCCCTTTCCGTCAGTCAGATCTGTGCCGTCACTAGCACCTCCAGAACACCACGTCCCCGTGCGGGCGTACGCGTGTCCCTCCTCCTCCTTCCACGTGTCGCCACGCTCTGCGCACACAGCTTTGTCCGTTCATGTCAATTCCTTTCTCACTCGATCACTTGCATCGGCCCATGCTTGGCGACGCTCGTGATGAGCCGAGCGCATGATCAACCGATGATCGGTCGACGACTGTGGAGTGGTACTGGAGTGGAGTGAGCTGCTTGTCTCGAACTGTCTGCAGCCCCCAGGACAAGGAATTAATTCGAGTACTAATAACTGGCTAATAGTGGCAGCTGTACCTGCATCTGCCTGTCTGCGTGTCCCTTTTTTACTTAATTAAGCGCGCGGAAAGGGTCATGTGACCCCTTGTACTTTCAGCCCGTTTGCTGAATTGGGGAAAATTACAAGAGAGGCAGGTGCCAGCAGGGAGCCACGGGGCCCTGCTCGATCGTCGCGACGACGCGCCACCATGTGACTGGCAGGGAGGGAGGACCACCGCCACTCTGCACTGTGTATTCTTGCATGTGGGCGTCTACCTTACAAGACCAGTCTGTGTGCGGATTAGGTTGATACCGCTTGCTAATCATCAGCTGTACCTAGTATAGTAGTAGCTGGTTGAGATTAGAACGAATTCCAATGTTAGGCACAGCAAACGCACTGTTTATTTTATTTGTTTTGGCTCTCTAGCTATAGCCTATAGGAGTAGGACATGCCGCGCTTGCTCGCGCTGTACTAATTTGCTAATGAGAGTGTTTCTAAAAGGGTTACTACAAGGGAATGTTTTTATAGTTTTATATATATCCGAAAGTAGGATAGGAAAGGTGATTGGTGAGTGGCATCTAAACCAACCGGCCGGGGAGGATGAAGGATCGGGTCAAACGCTGAACGGTTCTACAAGTGAGGAACGGAGACCGGAGCGGAAACGTTGACCGTGAGGCCGTGACGTGGCGGCACGGCGAGCCACTGAAGCGCATTTTAGCCAGTCCGTCAATCATCGACCCGAGAGAGAGGAGGATCGAGAGACATCTTCTTGGCTTCGGTGCGGGATACATACATGTTGACCCCTTTTCTGGTACTAGTAGGATGGGAAAAGCGCAGTTCACATCCCACGCGCCAAAACTGTGGTCTGCTGCCCTTTCCGTCTTCTTCTTGATTACTCCTCCGGCTCGGCTGGAATGGATGAGCGGTGAGCCGGTGACATCTCTCCATCTGGCTTGATTAAACGCGCGGCTGTCTTGGCTCAGCGCAGGGCCGTGTAGCGTTGTTCCAACAGATACAACAACCGGCGGTGCAGTACAGTAGTAGTACTCGTCAGGGGTATGGTTGTTGTAAGTATAAAATTGGGATGTTGACCTGGAAAGTGCTACTGTACAAAATCAAAACCGAGGGTGTGCTGGCTGCCGCTAGTTTATCCACGGTACTACAAGCAAGCTAGGGTGTAGTAGGGGTACTTGACCATTGATGGATGGATGTAGAGCATCTGGGATGAAGAAAGTCAGCCCTTGATTTGATTTGATGCGTGAGGGGAAGTGGCGAGGCATGGGCGTGTGCGTGGCCGAGTCCGAGATACCCGGGCCGCGGCTCTTAAAACCAAAGGGGCCCTTTTTTATCCTGTCTTTCTTTTTAGGCGCGGCGCAGGACTGTGGCGAACGGTGGCGATGCAGGGCAAGGCGACAGCAGCAACAGGTGCAGGCAGCCCGTAGCAGCAGAGGAGGGATGGGCATGTGTGGTGCACGCGCTGCGCAGTGCACAGTAGGTAGAGGGGATTGAAGTGATATGAACAAGAGGATCCGACGCAGGGCAGGTGGCGGGGACACGAGGGAGCGGGAAGCGACGAGAAGCCTCTCGCGCGCGGACAGAGCGAAACCCGCGGCCGTGCTCCCCGTGCGCGCGGGCCGTGCGATGCTGGTGCTGCCGCGGACGGACTGGTAGGCAGCGCGGACCGCGTGACCTACTACTACCGCTGCAGCTAGAGGCTACTAGTACGTACTACCTGGACGGAGTAGTAGCTCGGGATTCAGAGCGAGGTAGCTAGCTAGGTGGAGTAGCTAGCATGTGTCCACGCCACCGTCTCCTTCCTGTGCAGCAGTGCAGCGACCCGATAACCGAGGCGTGCTCCTGCAGGCGCAGAGGGGTGCTGTTGCTGCACTTGGCAAGTCGCCATGATGATTCCCTCCCCACCTTCTCTCTCTCTCGTTTCCGCGGCGCCACCATCCCCTATTGTTCGCCTCAGAACCACCTACGGCACGCTTTGAGACGGAGTAGCACCTAGCTAGCTAGCTAGCTGTTGGCGTGTCCGGCCGTCCGCGTCTCACGATTGGAGCTGGCAAGCCAAACAAAAAAAACAATACTCCAGTACTAGTACAATGTGATCCACATGACATGCGCGCACGTCCACGGAACAGAGGAGCAGATTCCCGGCCGGGAGATATGTCATCCAATTTTTAGAGCCATTTCTTTCCCCGGGACAGCGACGCCGCCGGCCCGCGCATGGCGGCCCGAGAACTGTACCGTTTCTCTGGCCCTGGATCTCGCGCATCCGAATCCGGCCTCCGTGTGGACGGGGCGGTCGCCGTCGATGTGGACGCGCCCGGTGTCCTTTTGGTCATCTCCACCACGGGCTCCTCCTGCCCTTTGCGGTGCCGGTGCGTACGTGTCCCAAAAGGGAAAGGTGCGGGCCTAAAAAGTTGTGTGGCCGTAAATCTTTTGCGTCCAGGCTAGGTCGTCCAGAAGATTGATACACGGATGGGAGCGGAGGGGTATGAGATTCTCTCTCCCATCGTGGCTTGCGAGGCTTCGTACCTGCATATGTGTAGGACCGACCGCGGATTTGGATGCTTGCGAGGTCTATCCCAACTCCCAGGGAAGGACACCGGTGACCGGTCAGTATATGTTCCCAAAGGAAAAGTTATCGAATTCACCGTCCAAACATGTAAGTTTTACTCCTGGCACTCACGGGATACTTTCTACTGTCTGTCACTCACCAGGCAAAGACATATGAATGTATCGGACCGTATGCTGAAGCACTCTATGTTGACCTACGAAAGGCAATGGAAAACTCTGCAGTGAAGTAGGCACCGATGAACAGTTAGGAAAAGAAATTTGCCTTCTCGCTTGTATTTTTATGTTTTTTTTTTTGGTTGCTTCCACACTTTACATGCCTCCTGCGTCTTTTAGTTTTTTATGTATGAGACGTCCATGGCTTTCAAAAAGAAGAGGTGGCCCTAAAAATACTTTATTTATGGGCCATCCGCAGCCACCGACCCACAGCATTCAGCTGAACGAGGCCGACCCGTTCTGGCCTATGTTGTGTATAGGTAACTGGGCTTCAGTTTTGCCTGCTGTGCTTTTGGAGGTTTGTTTGTAAAGAAAAGATCCAAAAGGGCCCAGCTTATATTGATAGCTATGGTAACAAGAAAAATTAAGGTGGCTTGTGGCCTGCCAGTTTTAAGATAGGAGTTAACCGCATCTTCACTGATGCTCCCCATATCCGACAAGTCGCTATGAAGAGTGTCGGCACATTTTTTTTTCAAATAGTGGGGGGTCTCGTCGTCCTACTGCGATGTGTCCAAAACCGTCAAACCCCCATACAACAAAATACAAGAAATTCTGTATTACAAACTTCTAAATAATAATCAGCTTCACACAACACAATTCAAAACAAACAAATCTAATTATTCATATAAGACATAAAAATATAGCAACCAACATGTCGATGAATCAGACGGCGTTTCCTTTGAGAACCCACAAGTGCTCCGCGAGATCACTTTGGAGCTTAGCATGAACCTGGGGGTCACGAATTTTTTATGCATGGCGATGAATTCAACAAACTTGGCGGCTATCACCTCATCTAGTTGAGCTAGAGATCCCTGGTGATCATTTCGCTGGTCATCAACCACTGGTTTTGCCCGCTCACTCTCGATGATCATGTTGTGCAGAATCACACAACGGTTTATAACCTCCCACATATGAGACTCTCGCTAGGTGAGAGAAGAATATCGAACAATAGCAAAACGCTCTTTGGGCAAGCCTCCTAACACTTGGCAAAACTTGAAGATGCTCTCATATAATATGCTCTCAGCCATACGAAGATAGTCATGTAGGGGTTCGTAGCATGGAAAACAAAATTTTCTATCGCATACAAACAAACAAGCCAAGATCTATCTACTAGATTGTAGCAACGAGTCGATGGAATAACTTACCCTCGAAGATTCCAAAGTGTTTAACGAGAGCGGATTCTCGTGGGTGATGTAGTCGTACTCTTTCCGATCTCAAGATCGTGTAGACGATCCTTCCGCCATTGCGTTCTAAGGCGCTTCGCAATCGGTCCTGCGTTCGATTGACTCGTGAAGACCTTCCTCTCCCTTGTTCCAAAGAGCGGAGGTTGTAGCACTGTCTGCGCGATTCGCAAAGACAACGGCGTGTGGTGCAGGAAGTAGAGAAATCCCAGGCTTCGCCTTAAGCCGGGAGTATGGTGGAGTATGAGAGAGGGCTATTAGTGGTCTAGGATTAGACACACCAATTAGAAGGCTCTAAACCGCAGGCTAAAGCAATTAGAAGCTCTAAACCAGCGGCTCTAAACCGGAGATTAGAGGATAGGAACTTGTGTGTCTAGAGGAGGAGGCCCCGCCTCCTTTTATAGGTGGAGGGGCTGGCCCGGGGAGGAGGAGTCCCTCCCCAACTCGGCCTAGGTGGGCCCGGCTGGAGAGGGACTCCTCCTCCAAGTTGGTTTCAACCTCCTCTTGCTTGTTTCCCACAGTTTCTGCTTCCCAGTTTCTGTTTTCCACTTTCTGTTTTAGCGTTTGACTTTCAAACTGGCGGTTTGACTTTCAGTTTTGGAACAGCAAGAACACTTAGTACATGATGCAATCATTCAATGACACATTCATGTACCTCCCGGAGTCTTGCGGACAATCCGGAACCTTCTAGAACATTCCGATGAAAACAGAATCATTCCCGAACTCAAAACGGACTTTCCTTATATGAATCTTATTCTCCGGACCATTACGGATCACCTCGTGATATCCCGGATCCCATCCGAGACTCCGAACAACATTCGGTCTCTTTCTCATAATACCATAACTACTCAAAACAACGTCGAATCCTTAAGTGTGTCTCCCTACGGTTCGTGAATTATGCGGACATGACCGAGACACTTCTCCGAACAATAACCAATAGAGGAATCTGGAAATTCGTATGTCTCCCACATATTTCTACGATTACTTTGCGATCGAATGAACCACTTACATACGATACCAATTTCCCTTTGTCTCACGATAGTTTACTTATCCGAGGTTATGATCGTCGGTATCTCTGATACCTAGTTCAACCTCGTTACCGATAAGTACTCTTTTCTCGTTCCCGTGATATGTGATCCCTTGTGACCCAGTCACATGCTTGCAAGCTAATTGGATGACATTCCACCGAGAGGGCCCAGAGTATATCTATCCGTCATATAGATGGACAAATCCCACTCTTGATCCATGTGTTTCAACCAATACTTTCCGAACACTCAATGCCACCTTTATAGCCACCCAGTTACGGCGTGGTGTTTAATGTCATCAAAGCATCCATCCGTTAAAGGTGATATGCATGATCTCATGGTCGAAGGAATTAGGTTACTATGTATCAGAAAGCATATAGCAATTGAACTATTGAAATGACTTGATCTTTATGCTACGCTTATCTATAGGAGTATGTCCACCATATCATTCTCCTAACGATATGATCTTGTTGTTGATAACATCTCAATGTTCATGATAGGGAAACCATAATCATTAATCAACCAACAAGCTACTGAAGTATAGAGGCTATACTAGGGACTTCAAATTAAGTTTACAAATCACACAAGTATTAATGTTTCCTTGTTAATACTATTATAGCATGAATGTAAACATTTATCATAAACACAAAGATATAATAATAACTACATTTATTATTGCCTCTAGGGCATATCTCCAACATCTCCACTTGCACTAGAGTCATCTAATCTAGATTACATGGTAATATACGAACACCCATGGCGGTTTGGTCTGGTCATGTTTTGCCCTCGGGAGAGGTTTAGTCAACGGATCCGCCACATTCGGATCTGTGTACTTTGCAAATCTTTATATCCCCATCCGGATATGTTCTCGAATAGCGTGAAAATGCAGCTTGATATGCTTGACTTCTTGTGTGACCTTGGTTCTTGCGCATTGGCTATGGCGCCCAGGTTATCACAGTAGATAGACATTGGGTCCAGCACTAGGAACCACACCCACTGTAATGAACTCTTTCATCCATATCGCTTCTTGTGAAGCCTCAAGCGACCATGTATTCCGATTCGGTTGAAGATCTCGCCACAACGCTTTGCTTTGCACTCCTTCACCTAACTGCACCATTCAAAATAAATACGTATCCAGTTGTGATTTAGAATCATCCGGATCGGTGTTCCAACTAGCATCGGTGTAACCATTAACAACGAAATGTTCATCACCTCCATAAGAAAGAACCATATCCTTAGTTCTTCTCAAGTACTTAAGGATGTTTTTGACATTGTCAATGATCCACTCTGAATCACTTTGATATCGCTAGTTAAACTAACAAGATATGCAATGTCGGGTCTAGTACATAGCATGGCATACATTAGAGATCCTATGGTGAGGCATAGAGTCTTACTCATCCTTTCTCTATCTTACGCGATGTCGGACTTTGAGTTTTACTCAAGGTCGTATTAGCAACATGGGCAAGAACCCTTTCTTGCTTTCTTCCATTCCAAACCTCTTTAGAAATTTGTCCAAATATGTACTCTGTGACAATGATATTTGGCGTTTCGATCTATCTCTATAAATCTTTATGCCTAATATGTAAGCTACTTCGCCAAGATCCTTCATTGAAAAAAACTATTATAAAAATAATCCTTGACACTATTAAGAAGGTCTACATCATTCCCAATCAACAATATGTCATCCACATATAGTATTAAGAATGCTACGGAGCTCCCACTCACTTTCTTGTAAATACAAGCTTCTCCATAAGTTTGTATAAAACCAAAACTTTTGATCACCTTATCAAAACGTTGATTCCAACTTCGGGATGCTTGCTTCAATCCATAGATGGACCGTTGAAGTTTGCATACCTTGTTAGCATCTTTAGGATCGACAAAACCTTTGGGTTGCATCATATACAACTCTTCATCAATATCTCCATTGAGGAATCTTTGTTTTGACATCCATCGCCATATCTCATAATCATAATATGCAGCGATTGCTAACATAATCCTCACAGACTTTAGCTTCTTGGTGAGAAAGTCTCATCGTAGTCAACTCCTTGAATTTGTCGAAACTCTTTTGCGACAAGTCGAGCTTTATAGACGATAACATTACCATCAACATCTGTTTTCTTCTTGAAAATCCATTTGTTCTCGATGACCTTCGGCCATCCTAAGTCCACCAAAGTCCATACTTGGTTTTCGTACATGGATCCAATCTCGGATTTCATGGCTTCTTGCCATTTATTGGAATCTGGGCTCATCATCGCTTCCTCATATGTCTCGGGGTCATCGGTGTTGTCTACCAACATGACACTCATAACGGGATCATACCAATATGGAGTGGTACGAGTTCTCGTTGACCTCTGAGGCTCTGTAGCAACTTCAACCGAAGTTTCATGATCATCATAATTAGCTTCCTCTCTAATTGGTGCAGGCACCACAGTAACTTCTTCCGGTGCTGCGCTACTCGCAATTTCAAGAGAAGGTTCGACAACCTTGTCGAGTTCTACTTTCCTTCCAGTCACTTCTTTCGAGAGAAATTCCTTCTCTAGAAAGGATCCATTCTTGGCAACGAAGATTTTGCCTTCGGATCTATGATAGAAGGTATACCCAATAGTTTCCTTCGGGTATCCTATAAAGACGCATTTTTCCGCTTTGGGTTCAAGCTTGTCCGGCTGTAACTTCTTTACATAGGCTTCGCATCCCCAAACTTTAAGGAACGACAATTTAGGTTTCTTCCCAAACCATAATTCATACGGTGTCGTTTCAACGGATTTAGACGGTGCCCTATTTAAAGTGAATGCGGCTGTTTCTAATGCATAACCCCAAAATGATAGCGGTAAATTTGTAAGTGACATCATAGAACGAACCATATCTAAGAGAGTTCGATTACGATGTTCGGACACACCATTACGCTGTGGTGTTCCCGGCGGTGTCAACTGTGAAAGTATTCAGCATTTCTTCAAATGCTCGCCAAACTCGTAACTTAGATATTCACCTCCACGATCAGAACGTAGAAATTTAATCTTCTTGTTACGTTGATTCTCTACCTCACTTTGAAACTCCTTAAACTTCTCGAAAGTTTCGGACTTATGTTTCATGAAATAGATATACCCATATCTACTCAAGTCATCCGTGAAGGTAAGAACATAACGATAACCACTGCGATGCTACACTCATTGGACCACACACATCGGTATGTATGATTTCCAATAAGTCCGTAGCTCGCTCCATCATACCGAAAATGGAGTCTTAGTCATTTTCCCATCGGACATGCTTCGCATCTCTCAAGTGATTCAAAATCAAGTGATTCAAGAAGTCCATCGAATGGAGTTTCTTCATACGCTTCACTCCAATGTGACCAAGGCAGCGATTGCCACATATAGGTCGAATTATCGCTTGATTTCAAACGTTTAGCCTCAATGTTGTTGATATGTGTATTTACACTATCGAGATTCAATAAGAATAGACCATCTATCAAAGGTGCATGTGCATAAAACATATTACTCATATAAATCGAACAACCATTATTCTCTGATTTAAACAAGTAACCGTCTCACAATAAACAAGATCCCGATATAATGTTCATGCTCAACACAGGCACTAAATAACAATTATTTAAGTATAAAACTAACCCCGATGGTAGATGAAGGGGTAGCGTGCCGACCGCGATCACATCAACCTTTGATCCGTTTCCCACGCGCATCGTCACCTCGTTCTTCGCTAGCTTCCGTTTATTCTGCAAGACTGTTTGAGTTATAAATATGAGCAACCGAACCGATTATCAAATACCTGTGCACTACTACTAGTGAGATACACATCAATAACATGTATATCGGATATACCTTTCTTCTTGATGTTGCCGTTCTTGATCCGCCAAGTACTTTGGGCAATTCCGCTTCGATGACCTTCTCCCTTGCGTAAAAAAAGCACTCGGTTTAGGGCTTGGGTCCAGCCTTGGTCTTCTTCGGCGTGGTAACTTTCTTACCACCCTTCTTGAAGTGTCCTTTTGATTAGACTTGCCTTTCTTGAGTTTGGTGGTCTTATTGACCAACAACACTTGGTGCTCTTTCTTGATCTCCACTTCGCAGATTTTAACATAGCAAACAGCAACTCTTTGTTCATGTTTTGCATGTTGTAGTTCATCACAAAGTTCCTGTAACTTGGTGGCGTTGAGGACACGGTAAATCCCCAAAGCATTAGGAATCACTATACCCAAGCTTTGAAGTTTGTTTGCGTGCCTGGACATCTTAAGCACATGCTCACCGAGCTGCCCTCTTCCATCTTGCATTAAAGAACTTTTCGGAAGCCTCATAGCTTTCAATTGCCGCATGAGTCTCAAAAATCAATTTGAGATCCTCGACAATATCATATGGGTCGACTCTTCAAACCTTTTACAAGCTCGATTCTAAACCATACAAGATAGCACACTGAACTATGGAGTACTAATTCTTAGGCGAGGTAAACATTCTTTACTTCATCGAGCATCAGCAGGTGGGTCACCCATGTGCATCCAAAGACATAGGTCAAATTACCAATTGTGAGGACAATCCTCAAATTGCGGAACCAATCCGAAGTTGCTTCCATTGTTTTTCAACTTTTCTTTCTCTAGGAACGCATTAAAATTGATGGTAGGGGCTGCCATTGATCTACAACATATTTGCAATAGTTTAGACTAAGTTTATGAAAAATTGAGTTCAAATTAATTAATGAAATTAAACTAGGTGAACTCCCACTCAAAACAACATCCCTCACATTGTTTTAGTGATCACACGAACCAAATCCACTACATCAACACCGATCATCACGAGAGTTGATATAGTTTCAATGGCGAACAATCGTCATGTTCATCATATCTACTATATGATTCATGCTTTACCTTTCGGTGATCCGTGTTCCGAGACCATGTCTGTACACGCTAGGCTCGTCAAGATCAAACCTTAGTTTCTGCATGAGCAAATCTGGCTTTCTCACGTTGTATACACTTGCAGAATCTAACACACCCGATCATCACGTGGTGCTTCGAAACAACAAGCTTTAGCAACGGTGCTAACTAAGGGCTAACACTATATGACTTGAAATTGATGTGCATGAGGGATCATCTTATAATGCTACCGTCGTCTACCAAGCAATACAAGATGCATAAAGGATTAACATCACATGCAATTCAATAATATGTGATATGATATGGCCTTTCTTATTTGTGCTTCCGGTCTCCATCTTCAAGCACGAACATGATCTCCATCATCACCGGCATTGCATCAAGGTCAATTACGCTTCTCCATGGTTGTCGTCCACCGGCTTCAACTATTACAATTACTTTGAATAGACACGCGGGTCTTAACATAAATTAAAGACAACCATATGGCTCCTGCCGGTTGCCAACTTACAATAAGGAACATTGCATACATCAAATATAATCACAATCATGGCCATATCATATCACTGCACACCTCTGCAAAACAAAGTTAGACGCCTCTACTTTCTTTGCATATTTTACGTGGTTTGGGGCTTTCAATAAGTGTTGTTCTAACTTACGAACAAGAACCACAACATTGATACTAGCATTGTTGATCACCCGTTGTAAATTGGATCTTAACTATGCTAGGAGAAAGCACCCATAAAGCCACTTATGCAATACAAGTTGCATGTTAGCGTGGAGCAAGTCTCATGAACGATGTCATGTAAGGTTAGCCCGGCCGCTTCATCCCAACATACCGCAAGATGCAAAGTACACAAAAGCAATCGACAATAAAGCATCAACGCCCACAATGACCATTGTGTTCTACTCGTCATGTGATCTACATATAGACACGGATCGATACCCTTTGTAGGGGTTCGTAGCATGGAAAACAAAATTTTCTATCGCATACAAACAAACAAGCCAAGATCTATCTACTAGATTGTAGCAACGAGTCGATGGAATAACTTACCCTCGAAGATTCCAAAGTGTTTAACGAGAGCGGATTCTCGTGGGTGATGTAGTCGTACTCTTTCCGATCTCAAGATCGTGTAGACGATCCTTACGGCGTTCGGCGCTTCATGATCGGTCACACGTTCGTACTCGACGAAGACCTTCCTCCCCTTGTTCCAGTGGCGGAGGTTGTAGCACTCTCCTCGCGATTCGTGACCGGCTGGCGTGGTCTAAGTAGAGGGGAAATCCCGTAGGGCTTCGCCTTAAGCCGGAGCGAGTATGGTGGAGTATGATAGAGGGATATTAGTGGTCTAGGGATTAGACACACCAATTAGAAGGCTCTAAACCGCAGGCTAAAGCAATTAGAAGCTCTAAACCAAAACGGCTCTAAACCGGAGATTAGAGGATAGGAACTTGTGTGTCTAGAGGAGGAGGCCCTGCCCCTCCTTTTATAGGTGGAGGGGCCGGCGCGCCAGGGGAGGGAGGGGAGTCCCTCCCCAACTCGGCCTAGGTGGGCCGCCGGCCTGGAGGAGAGGGACTCCTCCTCCAAGTTGGTTTCAACCTCCTCTTGCTTGTTTCCCAGTTTCTGCTTCCCACGTTTCTGTTTTCCACAGTTTCCTGTTTTAGCCGTTTGACTTTCAAACTGGCAGTTTGACTTTTCAGTTTTGGAACAGCAAGAACACTTAGTACATGATGCAATCATTCAATGACACATTCATGTACCCCCGGTCTTGCGGACAATCCGGAACCTTCTAGAACATTCCCGATGAAAACACTGGAATCATTCCCGAACTCCGAAACGGGACTTTCCTTATATGAATCTTATTCTCCGGACCATTCCGGATCACCTCGTGATATCCCGGATCCCATCCGAGACTCCGAACAACATTCGGTCTCTTTCTCATAATACCATAACTACTCAAAACAACGTCGAATCCTTAAGTGTGTCTCCCTACGGTTCGTGAATTATGCGGACATGATCGAGACACTTCTCCAAACAATAACCAATAGAGGAATCTGGAAATTCATATGGCTCCCACATATT
Organism: Avena longiglumis; assembly: GCA_030063025.1. NCBI lineage: Eukaryota > Viridiplantae > Streptophyta > Magnoliopsida > Poales > Poaceae > Avena > Avena longiglumis. The sequence continues at coordinate 476,935,948 of CP125974.1, read as the reverse complement.
TCTACGATTACTTTGCGATCGAATGAACCACTTACATACGATACCAATTTCCCTTTGTCTCACGATAGTTTACTTATTCGAGGTTATGATCGTCGGTATCTCTGCATACCTAGTTCAACCTCGTTACCGATAAGTACTCTTTTCTCGTTCCCGTGATATGTGATCCCTTATGACCCAGTCACATGCTTGCAAGCTAATTGGATGACATTCCACCGAGAGGTCCCAGAGTATATATATATGTCATATGGATGGACAAATCCCACTCTTGATCCATGTGTTTCAACCAATACTTTCCGAACACTCAATGCCACCTTTATAGCCACCCAGTTACGGTGTGGTGTTTAATGTCATCAAAGCATCCATCCGTTAAAGGTGATATGCATGATCTCATGGTCGAAGGAACATATCCTTGTATACAAGAAACATATCCTTAGTTCTTCGTAAGTACTTAAGGATATTCTTGACCGCTATCCAGTGTTCTGAACCTGGATCCGATTGGTACCTACTAGTCAAAGTAATAGCATGTGCCACATCCGGTCTTGTACATAGCATGGCATACATTATAGAGCCTATGGCTAAAGCATAGGGGACTTTGTCCATTATCACTCTTTCTTCCGCCGTAGCCGGACTTTGAGTCTTACTCAATGTCTTGCCTTGCAACATAGGTAAGAACCCCTTCTTACTTCCGTCCATTTTAAACTTCTTTAAAATCTTATCAAGGTATGTACTTTGCGATAGCCCTATTAGGCGCCTAGATCTATCTCTATAGATCTTTATGCCTAATATGTATGACGCTTCACCTAGGTCCTTCATTGAAATTTGTTGTTTAGATAACTTTTAACACTGTTTAAAAGATCTATATCATTTCCGCTCAAAGATCTATATGCTTTCTGATACATAGTAACCTAATTCCTTCGACCATGAGATCATGCATATCACCATCACCGGAAGGATGCTTTGATGACATCAAACACCGCACCGTAACTGGGTGGTTATAAAGGTGGCATTGAGTGTTCGGAAAGTATTGGTTGAGACACATGGATCAAGAGTGGGATTTGTCCATCCATATGACGGATAGATATACTCTGGGCCCTCTCGGTGGAATGTCATCCAATTGGCTTGCAAGCATGTGACTGGCTCACAAGGATCACATATCACGGGAACGATAAAAGAGTACTTATCAGTAACGAGGCTGAACTGGGTATGCAGAGATACCAACGATCAAAACCTCGGATAAGTAAACTATCGTGAGACAAAGGGAAATTGGTATCGTATGTAAGTGGTTCATTCGATCGCAAAGTAATCGTAGAAATATGTGGGAGCCATATGAATTTCCAGATTCCTCTATTGGTTATTGTTCGTAGAAGTGTCTCGATCATGTCCGCATAATTCACGAACCATAGGGAGACACACTTAAGGATTCGATGTTGTTGAGTAGTTATGGAATGATGAGTAAGAGACCGAATGTTTTTCGGAGTCTCGGATGGGATCCGGGATATCACGAGGAGATCCGGAATGGTCCGGAGAATAAGATTCATATAAGGAAAGTCCTGTTTCGGGGTTGGAGAATGGTTCCGGTGTTTTCATCGGGAATGTTCTAGAAGGTTCTAAGGTCCGGCACTCGAGGGAAGGGTACATGAATGTGTCATAACAAGTTGGAATGGTTGCATCATGTACTAGGTGTCATCGCTGAGCAAAATAAAGGGATAAATCAAATCCTATTTTGAAAAGTCAAACGGCAAGTTTGCTTGGTGGAGGGAGAGTAGGAAACCTACTTGGGGAGGAGTTCCTCTCCCTCCACCCGCCGGCCTTGGAAGTCAAGTTGGGGAGGGACTACCCTCCCCTTGGACGGTGCCCTCCACCTATATAAGGAGGGGCAGGGCTGACCCTCCAAGAACACACCTTGCCTCACCAAAACCCTAGCCCTAAGCCGCCGGCGGCACCACCTCCTGCTGCTGCCGCCTAGGGCAAACCCTAGGCGCCGACTTGGGCTTCCCCAAGACCTAGACACCGGCCTAGCCCCCTCTCCTTGGTGTGTCTAAACCCTATATCGCCAAGGCCTCTCTCATAGTCCACCATACTCGCTCCGTCTTAAGGCGAAGCCCTGCGAGATCTCCCCTCTACTTCCGGTACCACGCCGTCGTGCTGCCGGAATCGCGAGGAGAGTGCTACAACCTCCGCTACCAGCTGGAACAAGGGAGAGGAAGGTCTTCATCGAGTACCGAACGTGTGACCGACTACGGAAGCGCTGCCAGAACGCAGCGCCGCAAGGATCGTCTACACGATCTTGAGATCGGCAAGAGTACGACTACATCACCCACGAGAATCCGCTCTCGTTAAACACTTTGGAATCTTCGAGGGTGAGTTATTCCATCAACTCGTTGCTACAATCTAGTAGATAGATCTTGGCTTGTTTGTTTGTATGCGGTAGAAATTTTTTGTTTTCCATGCTACGAACCCCTACAACTATGTACCAAGATCTATCTACTAGATACAAACAACGGGCGGATGTATATCCATAGAGAACATACCCTTGAAGACCGACAAAGCTTAACGAGTTTGACTCATGGTTGATGTAGACGATCTCTTGCCGATCTCCAGACCGAGAGGAAGTCCTAGCGCCGTAAATCAGCAGCGCATCCATGCTCGCACACACGTTCGAGGCACCGAGCAACCTCCGCCTCCTTGATCCAGCGATGCAGCGGAAGCACAACTCTTTCTTGCCGAATAGACACCGGGAACATGTATCTCGCTAGTCCGAGACCATGGGAGATAAATTCTAGAGGGGGAGAGAGATCCTTCACGAGGAGGTGTGAGTGAGAGAGAGGAGAGGAGATGGGGTGCCTTTTATAGGAGGAGGGGAGGGAACCCAAGGGGGTGGCCGCCGGCCATGAGGGCTGCCCCCTCCCCTCCTTCATTCATGTGGGTGGACACTCCACTCACAAAAATCCATTCAAATCCCTCCACTCAAAATCCCACTCAAACTTGCCATTAAATTTCCACCAAATTTAATGCAAACTCTCATTAAATAAAACTCTTTTATTTTATTCAGAATTTTGTCAATTACTTTAATGACAAACATTCACAAATAACCCCTTGCTAGAATTCTATTTCACATACATAACCTCTTTATGCAATTTCACACGAAAACCTGTTTCAGTATCTAGTGAAATAAATTCCTGCGCTTGTTATTCTTTCCGTCATGAAACTTTTGCTCCAACTAGATGTCGGTGTCTCTTAAGTGTGTCACCCTACGGTTCATGAATAATACGGACATGATCGATAACCCTATCAAATCAATAATTAGAAGCGGTATCTAGAGACCCATACTGACTCCCACACATTCAACGATGACTTTTTTGTGATCGTCGGAACCTTTTACTCTAGTATCTTAATCCCTTTGTTTCGTGGTATATTACATGTCCGAGATTTGATCATTGGTATCTCCATACCTAGTTTTATCTCGTTACTGACATGCAGTCTTTTCTCGTTCCCGTGATATAACATTCTAGTGATCAAATCACTTGCTTGCAAGCTAAGCAATGTGATATCACCGAGAGGGCCTAGAGTATATCTATCCGTCATCGGGATGAACAAATTCCACTCTCGATCCATGGGCCTAAACATAACACTTTATTAGTCCTGAACCCATCTTTATAATCACCCTGTTATGGTGTGATGTTTGATGTTATCAAGAAACTCTTCCGGTGTTAGTGATTTACATGATCTCATGGTCTAAGGATTAGGATCACTTCGTAAGTTGTTATAGCAATATAAATTCAATGACTTTGATCGTAATGCTATACTTCGGATGAATGTTCATCACATCATTACACTAATGTTGTGATCCCGTTATTAACAACATCCAATGTCTATGATCAGGAAACCTTGATCATCTTGTTAATCAACGAGCTAGTTTATGAGAGAGGCATAACTAGGAACTTTCTGTTTGTTTATTAAACACACATGTATTAACGTTTCCGTATTAATACAATTATAGCATGCAAAATAAACATCTATCATATACTTGGAATACACATAATAAACACTTTATTATTGCCTCTCAGGGCATATTCCCTTCAGTCTCCCACTTGCACTAGAGACAATAATCTAGTTACATAGTGATAAATCTAACACCCATTGAGTTCTGGTGTTGATCATGTTTTGCTCTAGGGAGAGTTTTAGTCAACGGATCTGCTACATTGAGATCCGTGTGTACTTTATAAATCTTTATATCTCCATCCTTGACATGCTCGCGGATGGAGTTAAACCAGCGCTTAATATGCTTGGAATGCTTGTGAGACCTTGGCTCTTTGGCATTGGCAATGGCACCATTGTTGTCACAATAGATCACCATTGGGTCCAATGCGTTTGCAACCACACCTAGTTCGGGTATGAACTCCTTATTCAAAACCGCGTCTTGAGCCGCTTCCGAAGCAGCAACATATTCGACCTTCGTTGTTGATCCCGCCACCACAGGTTGTTTGGAGCTCCTCCAACTAACCGCTCCGCCATTCATGAGAAATACGTATCCGGATTGAGACTTAGAGTCATCCGGATCAATGTCAAAGCTTGCGTCGACATAACACTTAGCAACTATCTCTTCTTCACCTTCGTATACAAGAAACATATCCTTAGTTCTTCGTAAGTACTTAAGGATATTCTTGACCGCTATCCAGTGTTCTGAACCTGGATCCGATTGGTACCTACTAGTCAAAGTAATAGCATGTGCCACATCCGGTCTTGTACATAGCATGGCATACATTATAGAGCCTATGGCTAAAGCATAGGGGACTTTGTCCATTATCACTCTTTCTTCCGCCGTAGCCGGACTTTGAGTCTTACTCAATGTCTTGCCTTGCAACATAGGTAAGAACCCCTTCTTACTTCCGTCCATTTTAAACTTCTTTAAAATCTTATCAAGGTATGTACTTTGCGATAGCCCTATTAGGCGCCTAGATCTATCTCTATAGATCTTTATGCCTAATATGTATGACGCTTCACCTAGGTCCTTCATTGAAATTTGTTGTTTAGATAACTTTTAACACTGTTTAAAAGATCTATATCACACTGTTTAGTCCCTCCCCAAGTCGGCCTTGGTTGGCGCGCCGGCTTGGAGGGACTCCTCCCCCAAGTCGGTTCCAACCACCTCTTGCTTGTTTCCCACAGTTTCCTGTTTCCCAGTTTCTGTTTCCACAGTTTCTGTTTAGCGTTTGACTTTCAGACTGGCAGTTTGACTTTTCAGTTTTGGAACAGTAAGAACACTTAGTACATGATGCAATCATTAAATATGTAATGACACATTCATGTACCCTCCCTGAGTGCTTGGACAATCCGAACCTTCTAGAACATTCCGATGAAAACACGGAATCATTCCCGAACTCCAAAACGGGACTTTCCTTATATGAATCTTATTCTTGGACCATTCCGGATCACCTCGTGATATCCGGATCCCATCCGAGACTCGAACAACATTCGGTCTCTTTCTCATAATACCATAACTACTCAAATAACGTCGAATCCTTAAGTGTGTCTCCCTACGGTTCGTGAATTATGCGGACATGATCGAGACACTTCTCGAACAATAACCAATAGAGGAATCTGAAATTCATATGGCTCCCACATATTTCTACGATTACTTTGATCGAATGAACCACTTACATACGATACCAATTTCCCTTTGTCTCACGATAGTTTACTTATCCGAGGTTATGATCATCGGTATCTCGCATACCTAGTTCAACCTCGTTACTGATAAGTACTCTTTTCTCGTTCTCGTGATATGTGATCCCTTGTGAGACAGTCACATGCTTGCAAGCTAATTGTATGACATTTCACCGAGAGGGCCCAGAGTATATCTATCCGTCATATGGATGGACAAATCCAACTCTTGATCCATGTGTTTCAACCAATACTTTCTGAACACTCAATGCCACCTTTATAGCCACCCTGTTACGGTGTGGTGTTTGATGACATCAAAGCATCCATCCGGTAAAGGTGATATGCATGATCTCATGGTCGAAGGAATTAGGTTACTATGTATCAGAAAGCATATAGCAATTGAACTTATTGAAATGACTTGATCTTTATGCTACGCTTATCTATAGGAGTATGTCCATCACATCATTCTCCTAATGATATGATCCTGTTGTTAATAACATCTCTATGTTCATGATCAGGAAACCATGATCATATATTAACCAACAAGCTAGTTTAACAAGAGGCTTTACTAGGGACTATTATTTTAGTTTACAAATCACACAAGTATTAATGTTTCCGGTTAATACAATTATAGCATGGTATGTAAACATTTATCATAAGTGTGAAGATATGATAATAACCACTTTATTATTGCCTCTTGGGCATATCTCCAACAGTCTCCCACTTGCACTAGAGTCAATAATCTAGTTTCAAACCTTTGTGTATTCAACACCTATGGCTTTCCGGTGTTGTATGTACACGATTGCTAGTGGTCAACTGATCTCCGGATCGACACTTCCAGTCCGTGTGTAATTGCATGTCTTTGCGTCTTCGCATCACTCATTCTCTAATGAGATGGCTTTGTATAAATTTGGTCTCTCGGTGTGACCTTTAGTTCTTTGGGGTTAAAACATGTTGATAATATTGTCGTACAATATATCTTCATAGTACTATCCCACTGTGAACTACACCTAGTTTGATAACAAACTACTTGACACAAATGCCCTCTTTGTCGCTAAAATAGCAGTCATATAGCCTTTTGTTGTAGTATCATCACAATGTCTTAACTTTGGAACTCATCCAAATCCATTATGGAACTCACTTTCCATTATATTGTGCCACCCTTCGTTTAGATTGAGATAAACTTAATTTGTACTTTGTGACAAAGCTAGTATCAATGTAGTACTTTTACAATGAACTAACCATCTATTTGTCACTTCTACAAATAATATACTCTTAGTTCTTCCAAAAGATCATAAGAATATCCTTACTATTGTCCAATGATCATCTTACGAATCATTCTGGTATATGCTCACAACATTTAGAGCATAGGACATATCTGGATTTGTACATATCACAGTATGATTGATATAAATACTCTTTGTGATTTCATACATCAAGTATCAATCTATACTTGATTATTTGTTTCACTTTACCAAATGTCAATACACTTGAATATATATCATCAACATTGAACTCATTCAATCCTTTCTGTGTGACAAGAACCTCTCTTGTAGTTTCTATATTGAACTCATTCAATATCTTGTCTATGTACTTCTGGCACAACCATATTAGCGTCTATAGATGCCAAATATTTGGGTTTTGCCTAAGTCTTTCATCGGGATGAAATTCTTAATATGTGTTAATAAAAGATACATCTTTTCTAATCAACAATATGTCCTCCACATAATGTATTAGAAATATGTCTTAGCGCTCCCACTTAATTTCTTGCAAACGCAAGCATCTTCATTGTCTCTGGTGAAATTAAACTCTTTTAACAGTTTCATCATAGTGAAGATTCCAAATCCGCGATGCTCACTTCAACCATTGAAGTTTGCATATGCTTTTAGCATCATTTGAATTAACAAAACCCTATGGACCGTGTCATGCACACGTCCTAGGTAACGATTCTATTAGAAGAACTTGTTTTGTTTATTCAACTACCATATAACAAATTATATGTAGTGGTTGCTACATTAATCCGTCTAGACTAAATATCGCTATGAAAGATCAGATCTTGTCATAGTCAATCTTTGAACATTGTTGTGAACTCTTTCCCAACATGTCGACTATTTCATAGATGTGCAACATCCATGTCTATTTATTTATAGATCCAAACACAACTGTAAGGTCTTACACCTTTCTCGAGGGTCCTTCAAGTTCAAAACTTGATTTCTCGTGTATGGAACTATCACGGATTTTATGGCTTCAAGCCATTTGACGGAGTCAGGGCTCATCATCGCTTCTTTGCATGTAGTCGGATCATTATTGTCAAATAATGATTTAACTCTCAAATCTTGGTATTTGATTGTTCATCCGACCTACTTGTTTCAATAGGAACTTAGATCTCCATGACCACAACCTTTGAAGTACGCGAGCCATGAGCATTGTTTGCTAACTCCGGAACACTTTCCGGCTACTTTAACTTTGCACATATAGCTAAGGTTCTTTTAACCTTATCAAAGTTCTATTGTCCTCCCACTTAACTTTTCATGAAAAATTCCTTCTCAAAGAAACTTGACGTTCTAAGCAACAAACACTTTTGTCTCCGGTGTTTATGGAGGAATACTTAATAGTTTATACAAAGACAGGTTCATCCGACTTTGGTTGCACACATCTTTCTTATGCATAGCATACCAATGTTTAAGAAAGGACAACTTGGGTTTTATCCCAAACCATAACCTTATATGGTGTCATTTCAACGGATTATGATGAAGCTCTTTTCAGTGGAAAAACGGTAATCTCTAAAGCTTTTAATCTTTTAAAATATAATGGCAGTTTTATGAATTACACCTTCGATCTTACCATGTCAAACAAGGTTTAATTACATATCTCGAACGCTCCATACTCTTATGGTGTTTGAAAATGCAAATCCAGGAACGGTTCCTTAAATCTTAGGTATTATGCTAAACTTGTAACTCAAATATCTTCCTTTATGATCTTATCATAAACTATTTATATTCTTGTTACAATGATTTTGCACTTCATCTTGAAAGTCCTTGAACTTTTCAAATGTTTCACACTTCATCCTTATTAAGTAAATATTCATATATTCACTCAAATTTTGAGAAAGCACATGAAGTTGAAATCCATCGCTCTTGACTATACATAATGGACTTCATACACCCATATGTACAATTTCCAATAAGCTAGTCATTCGTTCCCTTTTGTCCTATGAACGAAGTTTTAATTATCTCTAGGAAAGTTTCACAAGCGTCATTTGATCAAAATCAAATAGACTCCAAAATTCCATCCATATGGATTTTCTTCATGTTTTCTTTCCAATATAATTTAAACGGCGATGTCACTTCCTAAGTGATCTTTCAATCAATTTGTCTTTCGACATCTTTAGCACTAGTTTTATGGATGTGATATCTCCAACGAGATTTGCAAATCATCCATCTTTTATAGATTACGGCAATTATTTGAACAACCCTTTTGTTCTCATAATACCTGATAAAACAAATCTTGAAGGCAAGCTTTGATGTTTAACGAGCAACACAATAACCCTTTATTTTGTTCTCGATGAACATCATCACATATTCTTTTGCTAGTTACTTAGGCCATTGTAGTTCATGAATTGTGTTGTTTCGTATGACGATTCACACCAACAAATTCAGTATCAAATACTTAAGAACCACATTGTTTAATAAGCAAAGAATATAGCCATAACATGTATATCATCTATATACTTAAACTGAACAATTCTAGTCTTTTCTTTTCTGCCATATACTTATGAGATTCTCTTTCAGTATTTCCTTTTCTGTTTGAAAGAATCTATCAACATCAATTAGTGGAGTCATTCATATGACACATAGTCCAAAGCGTGTATAGTTAAATACCAATGTCTTTGGACTTGCACTTTGAAGTAGATCACCATCATCAAATGATTGGTGTTCTTTCAAATTCCTTTCTTTAGCAATCTCTTGGTGTAGTAAATATTTTACCTACATCAAATATTCACCCTTATCATGGAATTATCCATGATCAAGCTACTATTAGCTTGTAACGGTGAATCGTGAGTATAATGTTGCTCTCCCAAAAACTTTTGGAGGTTTAGGACAACTAGTGTCTCCAACCTTTTGCAAATTCTCATCAAAATATGAGAACATGAACTTTGCCATATTATACTCTATCATGTTGTAACCAAAACTTCGTTTCAGATATCACAATATCTTCCACACATCATGGTTTCTGAAACAACTCTTTCAGATCCTAGATAACCTTGATATTAAGAGAATCCTTTGAATATCAAGAATCATGGAGACAAACATGATACTTATATACTAACACTTGGAATTGTTACTCTTGATTTAATACTAATTATTAAACTTCATGGAGTAACCGGAACTTACTGAAAGTTTGCAATAGGACTTTTAAACTTTAGATTAACACTTCAAAACAATACGATACCAGTTCATAAAGTAACTAACCAGAATTCTATAGTTCTATCATCTAAATTATAACTAAGCGCAAGGTGGTAAACGGATGCCAATGACTACAACAACTATGCAAATTCACTTTGATTTAGTTTATGATAAATTGAGTTCTAATTAATAATTAAATTAATCTAGGTGAACTCCCACTCAAAACAATATCCCTCACATTGTTTTAGTGATCACATGAACCAAATCCACCACATCAAAACCGATCATCACGAGAGTTGATATAGCTTCAATGGCGAACAATCAACATGTTCATCATATCTACTATATGACTCATGCTCTACCTTTCGGTAATCCGTGTTCCTGAGGCCATGTCTGTACATGCTAGGCTCGTCAAGATCAAACCTTAGTTTCCGCATGAGCAAATCTGGCTTGCTCACGTTGTATACACTTGTAGAATCTAACACACCCGATCATCACGTGGTGCTTCGAAACAACAAGCTTTAGCAACGGTGCTAACTAAGGGTGAACACTTTATGACTTGAAATTCATGTGTATGAGGGATCATCTTATAATGCTACCGTCGTATACTAAGCAATACAAGATGCATAAAGGATTAAGATCACATGCAATTCATAATATGTGATATGATATGGCCTTTCTTCTTTGTGCTTCCGATCTCCATCTTCTAGCACGAACATGATCTCCATCATTACTGGCATTGCATCAAGGTCAATGACGCTGCTCCATGGTTGTCGTCCACCGGCTTCAACTATTACAACTACTTTGAATAGACACGCGGGTCTTAACATAAATTAAAGACAACCATATGGCTCCTGCCGGTTGCCAACTTACAATAAGGAACATTGCATACATCAAATATAATCACAATCATGGCCATATCACATCATCAGACACCCCTGCAAAACAAAGTTAGACGCCTCTACTTTCTTTGCATATTTTACGTGGTTTGGGGCTTTCAATAAGTGTCGTTCTAACTTACGAACAAGAACCACAACATTGATACTAGTATTGTCAATCACCCGTTGTAAATTGAATCTTAACTATGCTAGGAGAAACAGGCACCCGCAAAGCCACTTATGCAATACAAGTTGCATGTCAAGCGTGGAGCAAGTCTCATGAACAATGTCATGTAAGGTTAGCCCGGGCCGCTTCATCCCAACATACCGCAAGATGCAAAGTACACAAGAAGCAATCGACAATAAAAGCATCAACGCCCAAAATGACCATTGTGTTCTACTCGTGCAACAGATCTACATATAGACACGGCTCGATACCCTTTGAGGGGTTCGTAGCATGGAAAACAAAAAATTTCTATCGCATACAAACAAACAAGCCAAGATCTATCTACTAGATTGTAGCAACGAGTCGATGGAATAACTTACCCTCGAAGATTCCAAAGTGTTTAACGAGAGCAGATTCTCGTGGGTGATGTAGTCGTACTCTTTCCGATCTCAAGATCACGTAGACGATCCTTCCGGCGCTGTGTTCCGGCAGCGCTTCCGCAGTCGGTCACACGTTCGGTACTCGACGAAGACCTTCCTCTCCCTTGTTCCAAAGAACGGAGGTTGTAGCACTCTCCTCGCGATTCCTGGCAACGGCATGGTCTGGAAGTGGAGGAAATCCCTGAGGCCTTAAGCCGGAGCGAGTATGGTGGAGTATGAGAGAGGGCTATTAGTGGTCTAGATATTATACACACCAATTAGAAGGCTCTAAACCGAAGGCTAGGGCAATTAGAAGCTCTAAACCAAAACGGCTCTAAACCGGAGATTAGAGGATAGAAACTTGTGTGTTTTGAGGAGGAGACCCTGCCCCTCCTTTTATAGGTGGGAGGGGCGGCCAAGGGGAGGGGAGTCCCTCCCCAAGTCGGCCTTGGTTGGCGCGCCGGCTTGGAGGGACTCCTTCCCCAAGTCGGTTCCAACCACCTCTTGCTTGTTTCCCACAGTTTCTGCTTCCACAGTTTCTGTTTTCCACGCTTCATGTTTTAGCCGTTTGACTTTCAAATGGCAGTTTGACTTTTCAGTTTTGGAACAGCAAGAACACTTAGTACATGATGCAATAATTCAATATGTAATGACACATTCATGTACCTCCCCGGAGTGCTTGGACAATCGGAACCTTCTAGAACATTCCCGATGAAAACACGGAATCATTCCCGAACTCAAAGCAGGACTTTCCTTATATGAATCTTATTCTCCGGACCATTCCGGATCACCTCGTGATATCCCGGATCCCATCCGAGACTCCGAACAACATTCGGTCTCTTTCTCATAATACCATAACTACTCAAACAACGTCGAATCCTTAAGTGTGTCTCCCTACGGTTCGTGAATTATGCGGACATGATCGAGACACTTCTCCGAACAATAACCAATAGAGGAATCTGGAAATTCATATGGCTCCCACATATTTCTACGATTACTTTGCGATCGAATGAACCACTTACATACGATACCAATTTCCCTTTGTCTCACGATAGTTTACTTATCCGAGGTTATGATCATCGGTATCTCTGCATACCTAGTTCAACCTCGTTACTGATAAGTACTCTTTTCTCGTTCTCGTGATATGTGATCCCTTGTGAGCCAGTCACATGCTTGCAAGCTAATTGTATGACATTTCACCGAGAGGGCCCAGAGTATATCTATCCGTCATATGGATGGACAAATCCAACTCTTGATCCATGTGTTTCAACCAATACTTTCTGAACACTCAATGCCACCTTTATAGCCACACTGTTACGGTGTGGTGTTTGATGACATCAAAGCATCCATCCGGTAAAGGTGATATGCATGATCTCATGGTCGAAGGAATTAGGTTACTATGTATCAGAAAGCATATAGCAATTGAACTTATTGAAATGACTTGATCTTTATGCTACGCTTATCTATAGGAGTATGTCCATCACATCATTCTCCTAATGATATGATCCTGTTGTTAATAACATCTCTATGTTCATGATCAGGAAACCATGATCATATATTAACCAACAAGCTAGTTTAACAAGAGGCTTTACTAGGGACTATTATTTTAGTTTACAAATCACACAAGTATTAATGTTTCCGGTTAATACAATTATAGCATGGTATGTAAACATTTATCATAAGTGTGAAGATATGATAATAACCACTTTATTATTGCCTCTTGGGCATATCTCCAACATGTACATGCTAGGCTCGCCAAGTAAGAACCTTAGTATTCGCGTGTGTAACTGTCTTACACCAGAAATATGGTCGTGGATCCAAGAACACCCGATCATCACGTGATGTCTTGGAGCGACGAGAACATAGTCGGTGCATACTAAAGTAAGAACACATTCTTATCTTGATATTTAAATGTGGGATCATCTTATTATGCTAATAAAACGCCAAGCAAGCAATATAAGATGCTACCAAACATCACATGTTTATTAGTGGAATGATATGGTTCCCGCATATGATCTCTATCATGTGCACCGTGGTATGATCACTATCATACCTTTATGTGTAAGGCCAAGGTCTATGGAACTTACACGTTATATGTCTTGTAAGAGTATCATCTCATACTTCTACTTACAACATCAACATATCATAACACTAGCCCAGCAACAATCTAAACTAGACGCCTTTAATTTATCCATTGCAAATTTTACGTGGCTTAGGGCTTTTGAGATAGAACCGTTCATACCTATGAACATGAACCACAACGAGGATAACCAAATTATTGACAACTCATTGCAAAATAGATATTGACTATAGTAGGAGAGACAGACACCCGCTAGCCACTTATGCAAACTAGTTGCATGTTAAGCGTGGAACAGGTCTCATATGCGAGGACATGTAAAGTTTGTCTGGGCCGCTTCATCCCACTATGCCACCAATATCCAAAATTACAACTAAGGAGCAACAACATGATCATCATCGCCCACATACTCATATGTGTACTACCCGTGTAAAGTATCTACGCATAGATTCGGCTCTGATACCATTGTAGGGTTCGCAACATAGAAAACAAAAAAATTCCTATGATGGGAACTATGTACCAAGATATATCTACTAGATACAAACAACGGGCTGATGTATATCCGTAGAGAACATACCCTTGAAGACCGACAAAGCTTAACGAGTTCGACTCGTGGTTGATGTAGACGATCTCTTGCCGATCTCAAGATCGAGAGGAGGTCCTAGCGCCGCAAATCAACAGCGCATCCGTGCTCGCACACACGTTCGAGGCACCGAGCAACCTTCGCCTCCTCGCTCCAGCGATGCAGCGGAAGCACAACTCTTTCTTGCCGAATAGCCACCGGGAACATGTATCTCGCTAGTCCGAGACCATGGGGGATAAATTCTAGAGGGGGAGAGATATCCTTCACGAGGAGGTGTGAGTGAGAGAGAGGAGAGGGGGTGCCTTTTATAGGAGGAGGGGGGCACCCAAGGGGGTGGCCGCCGGCCATGGGGGCTGCCCCCTCCCCTCCTTCATTCATGTGGGTGGACACTCCACTCACAAAAATCCATTCAAATCCCTCCACTCAAAATCCCACTCAAACTTGCCATTAAATTTCCACCAAATTTAATGCAAACTCTCATTAAATAAAACTCTTTTATTTTATTCAGAATTTTTTCAATTACTTTAATGGCAAACATTCACAAATAACCCCTTGCTAGAATTCTATTTCACATGCATAACCTCTTTATGCAATTTCACGCGAAAACCTGTTTCGGTATCTAGTGAAATAAATTCCTGCGCTTGTTATTCTTTCCGGCATGAAACTTTTGCTCCAACTGGATGTCGGTGTCTCTTAAGTGTGTCAGCCTACGGTTCGTGAATAATGCGGACATGATCGAGACCCCTCTCAGATCAATAATCAGAAGCGGGATCTGGAGACCCATACTGACTCCCACAGATTTAACGATGACTTTCTTTTGATCGTTGGAACCTTTTACTCTAGTATCTTAATCCTTTGTTTCGCGATATATTACATGTCCGAGATTCGATCATCGGTATCTCCATTCCTAGTTTGATCTCGTTACTGACATGCACTCTTTTCTTGTTCCCGTGATATAACATTCTAGTGATCAAATCAATTGCTTGCAAGCTAACCAATGTGATATCACCGAGAGGGCCCAAAGTATATCTATCCATCATCGGGATGAACAAATTCCACTCTCGATCCATGGGCCTCAACATAACACTTTATTAGTCCTGAACCCATCTTTATAATCACCCTGTTACGGTGTGACGTTTGATGTTATCAAGAAACTCTTCCGGTGTTAGTGATTGATATGATCTCATGGTCTAAGGATTAGGATCACTTCGTAAGTTGTTATAGCAATATAAACTCAATGACTTTGATCGTAATGCTATACTTCGGATGAATGTTTATCACATCATTACATTAATGTTGTGATCCCGTTATTAACAATATCCAATGTCTATGATCAGGGAACCTTGATCATCTTGTTAATCAACGAGCTAGTTTATGAGAGAGGCATAACTAGGAACTTTCTGTTTGTTTATTAAAAACACATGTATTAACGTTTCCATATTAATACAATTATAGCATGCAAAATAAACATCTATCATATACTTGGAATACACATAATAAACACTTTATTATTGCCTCTCAGGACATATTCCCTTCAGGCAGATCCCTAGAAACATTTTGAACACCACAAAGCACACGAGATGGTTGAAGAGCTAAAATCGATGTTTCGGACTCAAGCCCGTACTAAGAGATATTTGATCTCTGAGAAGTTCTTAACATATAAGATGGAGAAGGACAACTCTATGAGTGAGCATGCCATTGAGATGATAGACTACACTCAACATATTGATTAGTTAGGATGCAAGAGTTTGGATGAGCTTAAGACTGACAGAGTGCTTTAATCGCTCCCGTCGAGCTACAAAGGATTCGTTTTAACTATAACATGACGGGAATGAAAATGAAAAATCTTGATCTTTTTGCAATGTTAAAACTATGAAAGCGGACATCGATCAAGAGCATCAAATGTTGATGGTCAAGAAAACCACTAGTTTCAAGAAGTCTAAGAGAAAGAAGGAAAACTTTTAAGGGTGGCAAGCAAGTTGTGACTCTCATGAAGAAACACAAAGGATGGACCTAAACCTGATACTTGTGCTTCAACTACAATGGGACTGGTCACTGAAACCGCAACTTCCTAAAGTATTTGGCTGATAAGAAGGCTCGCAACATCAGCAAAGGTATATTTGATATACATGTTATTGATGCATACCTTACTAGTTTTCGTAATAGCCTGGGTATTTGATATTGGTTTGGTTGCTAATATTTTAACTCGAAGTCGGAGATGCAGAATAAACAGAGACTAGTAAGAGACGAATGACGATGCGTGTTGGAAATGGCTCCAAGATTGATGTGATCATCGTCGGCACGCTCCCTCTATGTCTACCTTCGGGATCAGTTTTAAACCTCAATTATTGTTATTGCCTAATTTAAGCATGAATATTATATCTGTATTTTGTTTATTACAAGATGGTTATTCATTTATATCCAAAAATAATGGTTATTATATTTTTATGAGTAATATCATTTATAGTCATGCAACCATTGTGAATGATTTATTCTTGATGAATCTCGCGATAGAAGTGATACACATTAGAGTAAATAATAGCTATTGAAAGTTTCGAACAAATCTGATATCCATGTCGCCCGATTCTTTATGGACTTGGGATGAATCTCGAGGAGGACGTGTGAAACCATCCAAGCGAAGCCTCCGGAGAGACAGGACTATTGCGGGGTCGGGCACGATAGCCCCTCTGCTCCGCGGTCGTATCGTGCACGTCCTTTCTTTCCCGTATCACCAGTCGACCGCGCACGCACCATGAGCCCATCATCGTCAGAAGCGGGCAGGAGTGTTTCACATGGGAGATCTCCGCACCCGCTGGGTCGTGGGGCCTGACGCTAGTCGAGGTGGCAGCAAAATCCTTTGTCATCCGTTGGTCTTCGCGGTGAGGTCGTGTGGTGGGTCCCAATTGCACAAGAAAATGGCTCTCACATATGCAACGTATGCGTATTTCCAGCTATTTAGTAAAAAATATTTAGTAAACTTTGACCAAGTATTTAGTTAAAAGTCGAATCCTGTTAACTGTGACTAATTATTTAGTAAAAATATCCATATCTATAATATTCGATGTACACATTGAGAAAATATACTTACGGTGGATCTATTAATATTGATTTAGTATTGTAGATATTTATATTCTTTTACGAACTTAGTCAAACTTAGAAAACATTGAGTTATGATTATTCTTACACGTCTTACATTTTAGAACGGAGTAAGTATAACAATACATAGATAGATATGATACACCACCACCACATTGCTACACAATACAAATTCATTTTCTGCTGAGCCGTCTGGCCGGATGACAGAAAAATGCAGCGAGCACATCCATATATCTCCAGTTCTCCACATGCCGGCGCGGCCACATGTATACAACAGTGGAGCCAAAGCGGATGACGATGATACATACGAGCCAAGGTGGTTCATTCACCCACTACTCGTGTGTCGTGTGGACCCGTGACCACAGCCGGTTTATATCAACGGAGCTGGCCAAATACATTCAGCAATTAAGGCGCGTAGGACACAGCCGGAGGAAGGAGACAGCAGCTATAGCCTATACAGCTCACATTCTTATCGTCGACGACGATGGACACAGCACAAATATTTTTTGGATTCCTCCCGTCTCTGGTCTGCAGGCCGGTATACGAGAATGGATATTGTAGGCCGCCCGGAATCCACGCTGAGCCTTAGGTGCCGGAGATATGCAGTCGACAGAATAGCCATGGCCGAACTCAGTTTTCGTTCCTTTGGTTGGTGATCTGTTCACGTCCGACCGTCCCCCCATCATCACATCTCGCCATCGGCGGCCGTTGCTTTAGCCTCGTAGACGGCTAATTAATCCGTTGATTGTGTTTCTGTCTCCGTCAAGGGCCACGGGCGTGCCGTGCTGCTAGTGCTCGTGCTCGTGTTACGGCAGCACGCTTGACTTTGATGATCACGGCCTCTAATTGGTGCAAAAAATTTATAAGCAAATGCTGCTAATACTAAAGTTTTAAGTGGTGCAGGCAGGTGTGCTCGAGACAAACAAAGTGTCAAAGTGGTGCGGGTGGCGGAGAAGAGCCCAGTTCAGATTTTGTTGATCGTCATGCAAGTCGCATCATGCTCTGCCAATATGTAGGATGATGGCTCGAATAATTACAAATGAAAATTAACAATAAAAAAGTAGGCATACTTTTTTATAATACAAACCGCGCTGTGGATTAAAATACAAACCACATAGCAAAAGTTAACAATTGACTGATTTACTATAATAAATAAAACAAATACACAAGTGAAATAAACCAAGACAATAAGGTTGCTCGAGAAGAATTGAGTCCATGCACATTGCACAAATATGGTCTAAACAAAATGCGCATTTGCTTACCGCATACCAAGAAAGAAACGCACATTTGCTCACCGCATACCTGAAGACACCACAGCTTCCCCTCCCAAGTTTATTTGAAGGGCCGCTGCCACCACCGCACGAAGATAAAGCATCGGACTACCAACGAGTATTGAACCCTCCATGCGTTCCCTGTTGGAACTAGAGACAACACCAAAGGATTCTCCCGGCGGCTAGGGTTTGTGGAGAAGGATGAGTCATGTTGGCAACCCACTGATTAGCGGTGACCGTTACTTGATTGAACTAAGCTAGTTTTAGTTTAGTAATATACAACATCAATTGGTTATCGCCATTGCTATATCTGCCATACAACTCAATATATTCTTGTGCACACATAAAACTCTGATCATGTTCTATGCTTAATGTACGAAATTGTTCTATCTATGTAAACGATTGGACGGTTATTATGTCGATAACTATATTACTTGCTATGATTTTATTTTCTTGTGGATGTAAGCATCTGAATAAGGATTGATAATTTATTACTATTGTCTAGATCGACTAAGCCTCTAGTAGAATGTAAATGAGACCAATGGTAATTTATTTGTAGGAGATGTCACCTCATTTTTTTAGATGTCACCTGATTGTTAGGAACAAGAATGATACACCTGTGACACGTAAGAGAGTTGGTGCATTTTATTTGGTCACAAATATGCATTACAGATAAATAATAATGTCTACGGGCCCACAAGTCTGTGTGGGCTAGCTAGCCCCTCTAGTGTGGAATGGACAAAAATAACCCAAATTTGAAAGAATTTCACAAAATGACCCATCTGGAAAACTATTTCACTGCCACTAACCCTTTTTGTAGCGCCTAACAGCAAGACGCTACACTCTATAGTGTAGCGCCTTTCAGCTAGGCGCTATGCCCCGCCGTGGCACCGCTGGCCCTCACCCGCCCCACCCGTGTGACGCCAGCTATGCAGGCGACTAACGCCCAGGCGCTATGCCCAGGGTGTAGCGCCTATCAGATAGGTGCTACACATTAAAGTGTAGCGCCTATCAGATAGGCGCTACACTTTGAGACTTAACCTGCAGCCCGCAGCCCCCCTCCCCACCCCTCCCCATTCACTCCCAGCTCGACCCAAGGAAGGAGAACAGCAAGGAGGCGCCCCCTTCTCCCCTCCCCTCCCCTCAAATCTCTCACATTGGAAGCTTTATTTGGTGGATTTGTGCCTCTCCCCAGCTGCTAGAGGTACCCTCCCTCATTCCCCTTCGTTTTGACCTTTGGAAATCTTTCATTTTGGTTGGACTTGGCTTGAAACCCTAGAAATTTGATTTGGAGAGAAATGTTTGGAAATTTGTTAGATTCATTGGCCAATGTTGGTTATAAAGATGTGTATGAAGCATTTAGTCCCAGTTCTTTTAGGGGCTTCTCCAAGAAGCCGCTCTCCTCCCAGTTTCCTGGGGAAGCCGGTCTAAAAAAAATTCAAGGCTTTTAAAATAGTTAAGGTTAAACAAATTTGGAAGCCTCGAATTTTTTTTGGACCGGCTTCCCCAGAAAGCTGGGGGTAGGACAGCTTCTAGGAGAAGCCACCAAAAGAACTGGGCCTTAGTTAGGTTTAGGGTTGTTGAAATGACATTGTTTGGTATATTAGAATGTTATGGCTAGGGTTAGGGTTAGGGTTAGGGTTTGCTTATGTAAGAGAGGGTGTTCTTGTTAGCTTTATGGTTTGGTAATGTGTCTAGTATAGTTTTGTTTATCTTGTCATGGTTAGTTAATGAACATATTCTCCTATGTGTTAGGGATGGCAAGAATTGTTCATGTTCATCATGTGGACAAGGATGCCTTTTTGAAAGGCAACATAGAACCGGACCCGGATGAGCTAGATATTGTGTTTGATCGTAGTCCCACCTATGCCGAGGTCTTGGAGCAAGTGAGGATTGAATTGAAATGGATGGACCCATGTGATGTTGTTGAGTTGGAAGGAAGACATAATGTGGGTTTTGGAGTGCATATCCATTGGAAGACCATGCGTATCTTCTCCGAGGCTCGTTGGCTTGCATACAAGGAGGTGGTGGCCGATTCACTAGACAAGGCTCTTGAGCTATTTGCCACCAAGAAGGTTGATAGTTCATTGCCTTTGGACTTGAACCGCCATGCTTCCCCATTGGATAGTAGGAGTCCTCCACCCGTGGAGCAAGAGCTATGGATTGAACCTCCTTTGAGCCAAACATTGAGCCCGATTTCAAGACACCAAGACGAAGTGTTGGAAGAGGACAATGATGATTGTGAGGGTGAAGATGATGATGATGTTGAACTCCATGACAACAATGTTGGTGATTTGGAGAAATATATCACTCAACATGACATGGACCATGAACTCCCGTATTCTCGAGGCTATGCTTCGGACTCGGATGATGATGGTCCCGAAGAAGAAGTTGACGAGGAGGGGTTCACGGCTAGAGAGGCCAAAATCCACCATACCGTATTGGGGCGGGACCATCGGGTGCCTTTGTTTCGTGATCTTAGTCTCACGGATGAAGCCACGGTTGATGGTGGCAAAGGCATAGTGCTTGGACCAAGGACAAGTTCTTACATGTTAGGCAAGAAAGAGATGAGAGTGCAAGGAAAGTAATGCGAAGGCAACGATAACTTTACCGCAAAGTTGAGTGAGGAAGAAAGCGGGATGTCGGTCCCCTTCCTGACCTGCCGGTTGTACTGAGTGTAGGCAAGTTCATCGAACTGGACTGGCTCCTCCAATATTTCTTCCTCGTAGGACGGCGGGCAAATGGAGACACGGGTACTACCAAGAAACCAATGGATGTAGTTGTTAAATGCAACTGGGCAATGTGCTCTTCCATTATTCCATTCCGTTCGTCGAGCATTCTCCACACAAATGAGGAACTCCATGACGTGCCTCCTATGATGGTGATCCCAATTCTTGATCTTCCTCTGCCTCTTTCTGTCCAACCTGAACAACAACAAAGAACCATGTTAGTACCATCCAAAGCAATTGAGCACAAGTTCTTATGCTAACTAACCAATGAAGCTCCTTGTCGGTGTCCTTCCACACGGGAGGGTTGCACTGAAACAAACCGAACTGCCTCATCACCCGTTGTGGCATATGAAACTCAACCGCCCAATTGCAAATCAATGGGCAGCACATGAGCCATAGAGATTGTTCCTCCAAGCACTTCAGGTTAATATCAAATCCGGGAGCAATACCAAACTCGTCCCCACAACCATAAGGCTCCCACTCCACCTGCAACATATCACAAGAACATGTTTGGTATCGATTTTGACTCGTGAAGTAAATATTATGGATAGTGATGTATAGATAAATATCTACCTGCTCGGGCGTAATCGCATCAAACTCGTTCGTGTACTTGAGGTACATGGCATCAACATCGCTTGTCATCTCCGATACCACGTCCCACTTGTAAGCCCAAGTCGGCTGGCGTAGAGGGTTTCTATTATACGATGGCCAAGGATGGTGGCCCACCTCTTTGGGACGACCAACTGGTAAGCGTTCCCAGCTCCATATCGAGAGAAGAACCATAGCACCACCTATTCCGGTAGATTCGCCTGCCCTATGACAGGCATCGTCCAACTGCAAGTGAACAAAAACGAGGTCAGTATAGCATATGTGTGGACTCGACATATACAAATGAATGTAGAGTGCACATGTGATTACCTGCGGGTACAAGTAGGCAAGAGCCGCCGAACCCCAGCTGATATTGCTATCCCAGTTTGCTAGTGCCTTGAGCCACATCCACTGAGCGGTCCTACCTCCGCTGTCAGCAAACAGAGTCCTAGAAAGGACATACCACACGTACACACGAGCATGTGTCTCGATCACCTCAACCTCGGCGGGGTTCGGGCATTCCCTAAAGTTCTCCACGATCCACGCATATGTCGCGCCTGCTGGGACTCTATCTTTGCTCTTATCTTCAAGTTCTTCAGGAGCCATGCCAATAAGTAGATGCATCGCATTGCGCCACCCATCGGAATCTGTGCTCATACAGAGAGGCTCCCCCGCGATAGGAAGTCCAAAGATCATGGAAACATCCTGAAGAGTAGGAGTGATCTCGCCGGTCCGGAGGTGGAAAGTGTGCGTTTCCGGCCTCCACCGGTCGACAAGTGCGGTGATAGCAGCCGCGTTGAGGTTCGGCGTCGACCGGCTCACAAGCGTGATGAAAGGGAGGAGGCCTAGCCGCTTGATGTACTCGGTGTACCGCTCGTCGTACGGCATGTCATTCGAAGACGCGCCATGAGACCGAATCTTGAGGGGACGAAGCCTCTGCATACATACAAGATCGAACATTATGCTTTTTCCAACACAATTGAATCAATAGAAAAATAAAAGCAAAGAAGTTCAACCATGGTTTTATTACCATATGCTTCTCCGCCATCAAGTATGCCCGGTGTTGATGATCATAGTAATCCTCAAGTAGCCACACTATCCTACATATATATTCCAAACATCAATAAAATGTGTGTGGTATATAGAATCCATATATGGTAGCATATTATTCAAACATCCATACAAATCCATGTACAACCATCATACAAATCCATATACAACCATCATATTATTCAAACATCCATACAAATCCATATAAAACCATCATACACAATGCAAATCAACAACACACTTCCATTCCCCATCAAATACAACTAATACATAACTTCCAAATAACCAAAAACATACACAAATAGGTCATATTATGAATCTAACTAGACCTAGGGTTTGAGGATAATGTGCAAGATTCATTGGATGAAAGAGAGGGAAAATGAGGGGATTACCTTGAGGGAGGGATGGGGAAGCAAATCCACGGTGAAATCCCTCAAATCTGTTGGATTTGAGGTGGAGATTTGAGAGAGGGGGAGAGAGGAACCGCCGACTGCTCCTCTCTGTGTTCTTCCAGCGTCTGGGAGTGAATGGGTCGGGGTGGGAGGGGGGCTGCGGGCTGCTGAGTATGTCTCAAAGTATAGCGCCCATCTGATAGGCGCTACACTCCTATCAGATAGGCGCTACACCTGAGGCATAGCGCCTGGGCGTTACTCTCCCCAGACATAGCGCCTGGGCGTCACACGGCGGGGTGGGGCCAGGGAGGGGCCAGGCGGTGCCACGCTGGTAGGGGGCATAGCGCCTAGCTGAAAGGCGCTACACTGCAGAGTGTAGCGTCTTGCTGTTAGGCGCTACAAAAAGGGTTAGTGCCAGTGAAATAGTTTTCCAGATGAATCATTTTGTGAAATCCTTTTAAATTTGGGTTATTTTGTCCATTCCACCCCCCTCTGGCGGCTCGGCCCAAACGGAACTAAACCAATCGCATCGCCTCGAAAAAGGAAACATGAAGATCAGTCTGGATGACATGCATATATACCTGACGCGCGCAGCACAGGCACGGGAGACAGAAAAGCAGCGGCTGCATCCCGCGAGCAGGAGCTTCATCGATCGGAGTCGGAGCATCGGTCATGGCAGCTAGTACCCCTCTTCTCTTGCCGGCTCTCGCGGTGTTCTTCGCGGCGGTTGCGGCCTCCGCGCTGGACACGTCGCCGGTGGCGTTCGACGCCGGGTACGCGGCGCTCTTCGGGGGCGACAACCTCGTGCGGTCGCCGGACGGCCGGGGCGTCACGCTCAAGCTCGACCGATACACCGGTTAGTAATTAATCAATGGAACAGTATTTCCAATAATATTCAGTTTATCGGCTCGATCACGATCGAATCAGTTTGGTTTGCCTTTGGTAATTATTTGATTTGCTCGATCGATCACAGAGCTATATATGTAATTGCAAATCGAATTGCTGATTGATGGATGCATGATGATCGGTGGTGCAGGGTCTGGGTTCGTGTCCAAGGCGGCGTACCGCCATGGGTTCTTCAGCGCTTCCATCAAGCTGCCAGGCGACTACACCGCCGGTGTCGTCGTTGCCTTCTACGTACGCGCCCCATCCTAGCTAGCTCCTGTTGTTTATCCTCTGCCTCTGTTTTGTTTTGTCAGTTATAATATTTCGATATGATGGAGTCTAGACATCAATTCTACTCTAGTCCAGGTTCAATCGATCACGCACGCTTACTATTAATTGCTCGCTAGTACGTAATTAGTAACTTTGATTGCTTCAAGTTATGGATTCAGTCAGGAGCGTACGTACGACCAGAAATGCACCCACAAAGTCTCTGAATGAACATATCAGCTACTACTCCGTAGAACTTTGCAAAGTGTTTGTTCATTCCGGTTCGTCCACGAATTTTCGGGCCAGGCTACGACGACGCGGCAGGAAGTAAGGAAGAGAAATCCCATCTACTTTTCCCCTCCCGTGAGGCGTACGTGGCGTGGCGTGCCGCGGTGCGGTTCAGACCGGTCACGCTCAGCATCGATCGCTATCGCTACCTTTAGCACCGTCCCAACACCGTAGCCAGCCGGGTAGGCGTACACGAAACACCCATCCGTCATCAACAGAAAAGTAGAAGAACATGTGTATAATATATATATACATATTTATTATATATATATATAAGTGTAGAAATGGACGTCCATATCATCATCAACATCTTGCGTGCGTCCTGTGCCGTTGGCGTCGATCAACTGCCCTGCAGTATGGGTAATGATCTTTCGATCTAGCTAACACGATCGGTTCGTGGCGCTTCATTCAGTGGGATATGTCGACATCGGTGGCTAGCTAGCTATACCTTTCCTGGCCTGAAAATTGTGCCTCATCTTATTGCCCTACTCGGCCCAAGCAAAGCTAGTGAGACGCGATGATGGTTTGTTAACGTCGTCTCTTTTTGTTCGAAGAGAGGAATTTATGCGATGGTGGTGCAGCTTCACTTCACATGGTGGTGGTGGTGGGTTGTGTCGTCATCGCGGTCGCTTGCTTTCCCCGGCCCCGAA
This sequence comes from Avena longiglumis, assembly GCA_030063025.1. Taxonomy (NCBI): domain Eukaryota; kingdom Viridiplantae; phylum Streptophyta; class Magnoliopsida; order Poales; family Poaceae; genus Avena; species Avena longiglumis. The sequence goes on along the minus strand of CP125974.1, from coordinate 476,910,542 downwards.
AATCTTGGCCATCGATTGCCCTAACTAGCCCGAACAACCCAGCGGAGCACTGATTCATATTTTGGTCATGATGATGGATTGTCTTTCAAATTCTGTGAATGAAATTATGGAAGCAATTAAACGCCTACTTATTTGAGAAAAAAGTTGGTGTGTATTCATGCATGCACCTTAATTGACATGACTAATTATTTGATTGATTCAAAAATCCTGACGATCGAGAAATATTCCTGATGTATACTACTGTTCTGAGAGACGACTGATCTGACTTGTTCATGCGTGGGTGCAGCTGTCGAACTGGGACGAGTACCCAAAGAACCACGACGAGCTGGACTTCGAGCTGCTGGGCAACCGGCGCGGCCACGGATGGCGCGTCCAGACCAACATGTACGGCAACGGCAGCACCGCCCGCGGCCGCGAGGAGCGCTACCTCCTGCCCGTCGACGCTACCGCCACCGCCTCGCACCGCTACGCCATCGCCTGGACGCCCAACAACGTCGTCTTCTACCTCGACGGCGTCCCCATCCGCGAGGTGGTCCGCGTCCCTTCCATGGGCGGCGACTTCCCCTCCAAGCCCATGTCCGTCTACGCCACCATCTGGGACGGCTCCAACTGGGCCACCGACGGCGGCAAGTACAAGGTCGACTACGCCTACGCGCCCTTCGCCGCCGAGTTCTCCGACCTCGTACTCACCGGCTGCGACGCCAGCGGCGTCGCTGGAGCCGAGGAGTGCCAGGTCGACCTGCTCACGCACGATGTCGCCGTCATGGCCCCGGCCAAGCGCGCCGCCATGAGGGACTTCCGGGAGGGGTACCTCACCTATACGGCGTGCCGCGACAGGGTGCGCTACAAGACCACCGTATTCCCCGAGTGCGACGATCTTGCGGACGGCCGCTCCACGTTCCACGAGTGGGGGGAGTCCAAGAAGACGCGCCGCCGGTCCTCGTCGCCGCTGCTCTATTCTTCCAGGATGCAGTAGGTCACGGATTCTGATCGAGCGAGTCCAGCCGATCGATGCGTGGCATCAAGATAGTTTTTTTTCGATCGAGGTATATATATGTGTGTGTAAACAGAGGAGATTGCAGATAGATCGCAGATGTAATTTAAAGATAATACTGTACTAACTATATCACACGGTAGTACGTCCATAGTCCAGCTGCTTAGGGCACTCGTATGCCAAGTAGAACAAGATCACTTTCAAGATGATTAATGAGTTGAAAGAGAGAACAACAAAAGGTTTGAATCCTCTTAGCAAAAGATGATCTCCCACTAAGAGAGAATGCCATTTTGCTCTGCATATGTTGCTATGCAGAGGCCGTGGTCATTCTCCATTTCAAAAAAAAAAAAATACTACAACCCCTCTCACCCTTTTTAAAATGTTTATGTTCTATAAATCTTCCAAGTGCTTATTGACAGGTAGGTATTAGCTAGAAGAGATAGAACAATTGTTACTAAACTATTATTGTTCTTGTTAGACTAGTCATAGTGGATGGTAACTTAGAGTAGTAACATACATATGTGTTACTAGTCTAAGTTATTATCTCCATAGTAGATAGTGTGATAAATATAGAAGTGCTCATTCATTATTTTATAGACTCATTTTGTATTGAGAAGTGTGATATGATGATAACATATTAGAGCAAATACGATAGAGCAACATCAGCTGGCTATAAGAAGTAAAATATTATATTTGTGCTAAGTTGAAGAGAGAGGAGAGGAGAGAGAAGATAAGTCAGTTGTAAGTTAGCAAGTTCAATAATATAGCCGGATGTTGGCTATAAAAAAATGTCATGTCATCTATAGTCAGCCTATAGTCCACTTGTAAAATAGTTAGCTACAAAAGTCTACTATTAATTAATATGTATCCCACATTTTAGTCACATAAACTATCTAGTAACACGTGCTAGAGCCGAATGTTAACTTATAACCCGCTTACATTCTCTCTGCTCTTATCTGTCTTCCACATCACCAAAATAAAAATATTTTATTTTTTATAGCCAACTGACTATACCTTATTATACTTTCTCTTCTTAAGCGTCATCTCTAACACGTGCTCCTAGATGCTTTATGAGAGTGGAACGTGAGCCACACATCATTAAAGTAATACATATTTTTGACTAACTATTGTACTTGTTAGGTAAATGGCCGGCTATAGATGACGTGACAACACCTTATAGCCAACAACCGGCTATACTATTAAACTTGCTCTTATGTTAGTACTCCATGCCTCTTTCTTCATTCATTGTTTGTCACATTTTTTTTCTAGGTGGCATCAAATGTTACCACTTATGTTAATCCTACTATGACTAGCCTTAATATTAGTCTAGTATTTATTGTCTTGGCTTAACCAATTATATGATTATTTTTCTGCTACTTCAACTATGCTACGTTTTAAGGTTAAAGAAGCAGTGGGCTATCTAAGACCGAATCATAAGTGAACTAATCTTCTTGTTATTTCCGTTTAAACTCCAAGTTTCTTGCGACTTTTGTTTCGATGATCAAGGTTTAAGCATGATGCTATGTATGAGTGTATTTTCACTCATTTTTATCTTCAATTAAACCGGATAGTTCTCAATATTTCAATGAAAATCATTGGATAAGAAGTCCCTTTTGTAGGGCAAGAGAATCTGCCATTACACAATTTTCGTGACGCCCAGAGTCCGACCTAGAATCAGCTCCGGGGAATTCCGGAGTGGCTAACGGGCAAGAGGCTAACTCTTGTTCTGCCAAGAAACCGCTCTTAACTCACCTGGAGTAGAATTCGAAATGGAGCCCAAAGTAAAACTACAAACATTTGAACTAAACTAGACACCAAAAATAGCAAAATCTATGATACGAAAAACACAATATCTTTTCATTCAGACAAATTTCAATGAAGTTGGGATTGTTTGAAGGTAACATCAAGATCTAGCTCTTCATGCATAGAAACACCAAAAAAATACCAAATTATGAAGGGGTATGCAATCCTTTCTTGCTCCTAATGATCAAAGGGGTATGCAATCCTTTCTTGCTATTTTTGCTGACGCAGATAATGACGTATTATGAAGGGAATCACTACATAAATGTCAAAGATACGAGATTTCCAACACACTAAAGAAACCAGGAGCCATGAGGAGGCAACTTCAAGTTTAACGACCAACTATACCACCCACCACCGTATAGTTTGCACCGACCTCCTTAGGTCAAATAGAACAACTTTCATGAAGGGACCCCTATATAAAGAGGCTTCAAGCGACGAGAAACAGGCCACCCCTGACTCCACAACATCGCTTATTTCATCCTCAACTCTCCCTTCCACCACGCTGAAGGAATAGATCTAGATCTAAACCTCTAAACCCTTCTCCACCACCATAGCCATCTTCCACCACTTGTAATAGTAGATATCATCTCTAATTGGCGACATTGTAAGACTATTTATCAACTCTATGATCTCTATTACAATGTTTATGATTGTTGATTTCATCTCTATGTGTGAGTAATTCTCCATGGACTAAGGGCTTCGGCCTAGCCATGTAGCTTTTGTGCATGTTATTTATCATAGATGGGATCATGTTTTAGTTTGTATGATTTGATGATTGTAGTACCCTCTCTTTCCTCAATCTAAGGACTTGTCAAGTACCCAAGACCCCAAGGATTGATCCAGGTAAAGGGAGTGTGAGTAACGACTGATCTGCAGGATAGGAACCCTAGTGATAGAAAGGGTAGTATGGCTGTGCGTGAGGAACTTACTTGGGATTAACGGTGACATCACTATGCATATCATTAGTTCTCTTTCTTCTATGGATGAGACTAGTAGGTTATTGCCATAAGCGGTTGCGGAGGTGATAACACTTATGGATGCACTGCCCACATATAATTATCTTGCTCTAACAATTACATGTGTACTTTATTATTATCTATTATTCTCATTAGATGTTTTGCACAGCTACCGGTGAAAACCGAAGACCCTAGGACCTCTCTCTCCATCGTCAACAACAAGATCACAAAATCTTGGTCCGGTGAAAACACAATAGAAATTCTAAAACTCTCGAAGGTCCATTTAAGTAATCTCACTTTGCTTTCTGCTTCCCGAGGATTCGATAAACCTAGGTCTACTAGGTAAAAAGAGCTATACTACATCCCTAATCCGGATCGAAGGTATCACATAACCCCAAGGAGGATACCACCCGAGTGGCCGATGGCCGACAGCCAGGACCAGATGTAGCTGGAGCGACTCAGACCCTCCAACTCAACAATGGTGAAGTCCCGACGGATTGTCTCTTGAAGCCCAACAATATCCGGAGCTTCAGAACGTAGGTATTACTTGATCTGACGGCGACGACCGTCATGCCTGAGCCCCCTGATGTTCCAAATGAATGCCCGGATGGCCCGAAGGATGTTCATCTATGGCAACTCAGAGAAGGGGGGCCCCCTTAGCAGGGGCCGAGCGGGCATGACTTAGAGGGGAAGGTTTCTCGATCGCTTTGGGCGGTCTCCCACGAGGCCTTCCTGAGCAGGCTGGCTTCATGGGGGCCTCCCTGTCATGAGGGGCCGGAGAGGGGTCCTTACTGAGTCCAGGTCCTGACGACCTAGCCTCTGCAAGGACCCGAGAGTGCTCCCGCTCCACGGGCAGTGGCGATCGCTCCCTCATATGCCTCCCGTGCCTTAATGGCAACAATCTGGTCAACCTTGGGCCCCTTCTCGCCACAAAAAACAATCCCATAGTCATCCACCACGTCTCCCAAGTGTGCCAGGGGGATGTTAGAAAACACTGAAAACATATACCCAGATACACTCGAAAGAACGTGAACCAAAGGTGAAGGGGCTCGGGAGGTACCTGGGAACTCGCCGCGGGCAGACACACGACGGGTCACACGCTCCTCCATAGTCGGCTCTGGTCCGGACAGCCTTTCCCTGGAACCCGCCAGACGCACGTTGTGGCCGGAAGGAGGTGGGGGAGGGGGCGTGGGGCCCTGGGACGAAGCCGCCTGGAGTTAGCCTTAGGAGGGTGGGAGTCGAGCGGGTCGGACATCCCCGCTCCGGGGTCCGGCGTGTCCGGGACCAGCACGTAGCAGACCATCCTCGGCGAGCGCGGATAAGCCTAAGCGCAAACCACTAGCCCCACGCTCCCCGAGGACACCAACTCCGGGGAGGGCACCTTGGGTGGAGAGACCACCAGAGAGGGCAGGTGTGGCATCCCGCAAAAACCAATACTAGAAAATCGCGTTGAATTTGTGCATTGCATCGTCATCATCATGCATTGTTTGCCAAAACTATTTTCGCAAAGCCAGTTTTGTTTTCCAAATGCCCCATCTTAATTCAACTGCAAAGCCCGGTCTCCGGAATATTTTGCTTTAATTAAATATGTTGTGCAAACGGTCCGTTAAAATAAATAAATTCTTGTATTATTTTTAGCGGGGCAGTCGAACGGGCCGAATGACCCGAACGACCACCCCAGAAATTTAAAATCGGTCCCTCCCTAAAACCTTTTCTACCTATACCTAATCTACCCACCCCAGCCTCCACATCACCCCCACCAATCCCCATACGCCACCTCATCTCTCCCCTCTTTCCTAGCCACTCCTAGCCTGCCACTTGGCCTCTCTCTCCTCTCTCCCTCACCGCCCCTGGCCCACCTCCCAGTCAGACCACCCCACCCAGCTCTCACGCACCACCCCACGCACACCAACCCCGCTAGCCAGCCCGCACCCGGTCAACCCACGCGCGCGGCGCCTCCCCCCTGCCGCTGGACCCCACGCGGGACCCACCCCTGTCGGCCTCCTCTCGTCTTCTTCCCCGCGTGCGACCCCCACCTCCTGCGCCCCGCTCCTCTCCAGCTCGGCTCGCTCCTCCGCGTCCCCATGGACCGCCCATGATGAGCTCGCCGGGCCCGCCCTTCTCCTCCCAGCGCCGCTCGCCGTGCTCCCCCTCGCCTCCCGCCGTCCCCTCAGGCACCACTCGCGCGCCTCCTCCTCTGGGCGGCCGCCGCCTGAGTCGCCCTTCCGTCCATGAGCCTCCGCACCGTCTCTGCGCGTCCCGGGCCGTGCCACCTCTCTCCCTCGGCGGCACCCTCCGTCGAGCTCGCCTCGCTCGCCTTCTTCATCCCCTCAGACCATCGCCCAGCCGACCCGCATCCCGACCCGGCCCCGCCGCTGCCCGAGCCTTCACCGCTGGCCGCCCTCAACCGACCGGAGCTCCCTCAACCTCACGCTGTCCGCGCCTCCGCCTTCCGGCCGCCTCTTCCGTTTGCGCCAGCCTCGCTGGAGTTCTCCTCCGCCTTGCTGCCTCGGGAACCGACGATGCCGACCGCTACCACGTCCGCCTCGCCACTCTGTCTTCGTCCTGGAGTGCAGACATCCGTGGCGACGCCCTCCTCGAGCTTACCACCGCTGCTAGCCTTGTTCCGGTGGCTCGGAGACTCACGCGTGCGGCGCCTCGACCACAACCTGCGAGCAAGTTATTCGAAGACTCTGGGCAAACAAAACAACAAGTTCGTTGGTTGCAAGTTTTACATGGAGCCGAATATTAGTGACACCGACCATATCTCGCGAAGACCACACCATATTCGACAAGATCCACAACGACACTTTCGTACAAGACCGATGCGGCGGCGTCACGCCAAGATCTTCATCGAAACCCGAGAACTCCGCCGCGGTACCCGGGAGTCTCCTACATGGAGTCATCGTCGCCACACCCGAGCCCGACACCCGACAAACCCCTAGGTCGCCAATCGGGACGCCAAGTTCGCCATCGGTGTCTAAGGAGGAAACCCAAGGACTTCGGCCCGGAGCGGCAAGATCGCCTTCCGGCATCTGAAGCACGGACCCGACAGGTTCTGCACGACGACAAGACCGGCACCGACCCGGGAGAAGCTGATGCACCCCGACACCGACCCAAGTTCTGCCCCCAGACCTCGGGACCCCGATGCGACAAGATCTACCCCGTTACCGAGAGCGATCCCGGAGTCAGAGAACGTTTCCGCCGAGACCGTTCCGTCGAACCCTGGACCCTGAGACCGACCCCGAACCCCGGAACCCCAAGCTCGTCGAGACCCCTAATGTGTGACCCCTTTTCCCTCGAACCCTATTTTATAACATAACAACTTGTTGCATATTTAAATCGTCATCTCGCATGCATATCTGTGGTTTGGGGGCCTTATGCCGATTCACCTAATAATTAACTATGGGGCCCATATGCGGGCAAATCTAGCCTTATATTGGCCTCAATTAAACATGTGTAGCGAACCGGCTCCATCTGTTGTCTTGCTAAACAACATTTAATTGCGGGGTATCTAAATAACAAGAACCACCTAACTAATTGTCGGGACCCCGGTTCCGCTTAATATGACCTAATCGCATCACACCTTTGCCATGTCATACATCATACATGCATTATGCCGATCTTCTGCCGTGTATTAAATATTGCATCCGGTGTTCCTTCTAGTGTTTTGCTTCTTCGCGGATAAGGGCGTTGAGTTGATGTGAGCTTCGCCCCGATCTTCGGATGAACCCTTCGACAATGTTTTCAGGCGAGCATCTCCCCCTTTCTACCTATCTTACTTTTATAGTCTTTATTCCCTCCTGTTGATCTATTGCTATACGTATTTGCGATGCTTTAGTTTTCCATACCGTGATATACCGTGCAGCCCTATATTGCCTTGGACACACCCTATTACATGTTGTTTGGTAGATAGTTGTACTTCAGCGTCGTAGTTGCTTGCTCAAGTCTTGATGTGTGTAAATCATATGCCTGATTCTTGATGTATTGCCGCATGTTGATGTTGGAGATGATTCTAGTTTTACTTATCGTCACTTTAATTTCTGTTTAACAACTAAAATTGAAATAAGCGAGAGGCATCGGTGGGTGATAGAAAATATTTGGTTTCGAGCCACTTGTGTCCGTAAGACCCAGTACTTGATACATTCCTTGATTTATCGCGCTATCCACATCCGGAGGTATATGGGACCCCCGAGCGAGCTTGATTCATCTTATTTCTTGGGGCCACAAACTAGTTTGAGGTTTTATTTACGATCTGTGCTTATGCCATGCTACTTTACGTATTTAAATTGTGCGAGGAGCACCTTTGATCTGTTAGGATCATGGCACGATTCATGGTGTCGACAAGCCCAGCCACACTTCGGGTTCCCGATCGTTCCTGGCCGTCCCCATAACCTTGAGGCCGTCTCGGAGCTTGCTTACTCCGTTCTGGATTCTACTTAAGGGTGGCCTGAAATATTTCTGAATCTGTGATTGTTCGGTCGTGAAAGCCTCGTTGGGTTTTGATTTGGTTTTCGAGGTTGATCGGCGTGTGTTGCTATTGGTGCACCCGGCGGGTAAAACTTTCGAAAGCCGTGTCAGCGGATATGGACGACTTGGAGCCTGATATCTCGATCATAGACAAGCATAACTAAAGTTCTGCTATAAATTTGACTTATAATGACTAGTAATCAGCTTCACTATAATGGAATGGCTAATTAATACTGCCCACAATTGCTTGTTTGGTTGTAAACGCTTACGACAATTGTATCGACTAGTAAATCTTGCAACTTCTAGCGGAATGGCTGAATAAAAGTACCAACAACTGCTGGGTTTATGGGTTATCTCATGTTAGCGTGTCGACTAGTAAGTCTGCCACTATAACGGAATGGTTAACTAAAAGTGCCTTACTTTATCGGGACGATTATCTAAATCGACTAGTAAAGTGCCACAACTATAAGCGAATAAGTAAAGCGCCAAGCGTGTGAGTTCCTCGGTTGACTTCCTCGTTTGGTCTCGAGAAACACCAGATGGGTTTGTTTGGTGTTAGCTTGGTTGGATCCGGATAGGTCATTCTCACCTCTCTCGATAACCGCCATTGTATCGAGTCTCTATAGGTTGTTCGATTGCATCTTGCATTGCCGCATCGATCCACCATACCTATGTGGCGAGGACCGCCAATTCTAGCCTCGCCGTGTCTTGGCCTCGATCTTGGCGCTCCTCTTTTCCTTTGCCCTTTGTCGGCACCTTTTGTTTAAGCAGGTTTTGAGATCGGCGTCGTTAGCGGTTACCCTTCCGGCTTGGCACAGGCGGGGTTATGGGCGCCATTGGTTATTCTTGGGGCTCTTAGCCCCATTTGCATCTTGTCCGTGGCTGGACGCTCTATCGCTTTCAAGGTGATTTGGATCTTTGTATAATATATCGTATTCTTGACTCTTTGAGTCGCCTCTTATGGGTCCCATCGAGGATTGTTGTGTAATGTTATTACTTCGTTTTCCACCATGCGAAAGTGCTGGTGAGCACCTTTGAATCGTTTCTATGCGGGTTTGGTGAATTTTGCCCAAACTTGCATAGGTCCGATCTGAGGGTGTTCTGAGTGGTATCGAGCTCGGCGGTTGCGATACCCACAAGTCCAGACTGTAGGATAACCTAGCTAACGGCAGTAGAGTGTCAAAACTATTTTGAAAATCGGTTGGATAGTTACGATTAGGTCTGATTTTAATCCTTACCCTCTGTTCTCCTCTTACCTCTCGTGTTTTGAATCCGCTCTCTTCTCTTTCTTGAGTCCGGGATTTCGTGGTTGGGTTTCAAATCGTACCTTGGGCTTCGCTTTCTCCCTTTTGTAGCGGAGGTGCTACGATCATCAATCTGCAACATGCATTGTGCCCTACATCGATCTTTTGTTGGAGCTCTTTATCCTTATGTGTTCCTTGCGGATATACGTGTCGTTGAAAAACATATGAGAAGGACGAGCTTTGGTGAAGTTGGGGTTAACCTTGAGCATGTGTTGTTCATGCCAATGGAACCACCGCGAAACCTAATCAGTGTGTCTTTCATACGATTTCTGCTGGCAACATTCCTTTGTTCCTGAACCTCGCTTGTCGAGATCTTCAGTCTAATTCCGAGACTTGGTTGCTTAATCCGCCTATTCGTGTGCAGAGTAATGGTTTGAGTGCGGGATGGAGTAGCTACCCTACCACTGCTCTTATCATTCACTCTTGTATGTCGAATCAGTGGATCCAGCAATTTTACTCCGTCCACGGAAGTTAGGGGTGGCTTTATCTGCGAAACCTCTACCTTCGACCTTTTGTTCCCGGAGTGTTCTCTCGACGATCAGGAGCAACGACCCTTTGTTGGTGGTGTCGCCAATTTCAAGATGGAGGATGAACCATTGTTAGTGGTGTCGCGAGGATCTACACAAAGCGAGAAGACGCAGTTCGCCGACCTTTCTTTCCGGTACCATGAGGCGGATCTCGAGGGCGAGATCCATTGTTAGTGGTGTCGAATTGTGGCATCCCGCAAAAACCACTACTAGAAAATCGCGTTGAATTTGTGCATTGCATCGTCATCATCATGCATTGTTTGCCAAAACTATTTTAAAGCAGTTTTGTTTTCCAACGCCCCATCTTAATTCAAGCAAAGCCCGGTCTCGAATATTTTCTTTAATTAAATATGTTGTGCAAACGGTCCGTTAAAATAAATAAATTCTTGTATTATTTTTAGCGGGGCAGTCGAACGGGCCGAATGACCCGAACGACCACCCCAGAAATTTAAATCGGTCCCTCCCTAAAACCTTTTCTACCTACACCTAATCTACCCACCCCAGCCTCCACATCACCCCCACCAATCCCCATACGCCACCTCATCTCTCCCCTCTTTCCTAGCCACTCCTAGCCTGCCACTTGGCCTCTCTCTCCTCTCTCCCTCACACTGGCCCACCTCCCGGTCAGACCACCCACCAGCTCTCACGCACCACCCCACGCACCAACCCCGCTTAGCCAGTCAGCCAGCATGGCGCCTCCCCACCGCTGGACCCCACGGACCCACCCTGTCGGCCTCCTCGTCTTCTTCCCGCGTCGACCCACCTCCTGCCCGCTCCTCTCCACAGCCGCTCCGCCGCTCCCTCCGCCCGCGTCCCCACGCGGACCGCCGCATGATGGCTTCGCGGGCCGCCCGCCTTCTCCTCCCCGCCCGCTCACGTCGCCGCTCCCTCTCGCCCGTCCCCTCGGGCACCACTCGCCTTGGCCTCCGCCTCTCCTCAGGCGGCGCGCCGCCGCAGTCGCCCTTCCGTCCATGAGCCTCGCCACCGTCTCTGCGCGTCCCGGGCCCGTGCCACCTCCCTCCCTCGTGGCGCCCCTCCGAAGCGCCGCCTCGCTTCGCCTTCTTCATCCCCTCGACCATCGCCCGCTGCCGACCCGCATCCCAGCCCGGCCTGCGCCCGGCGCCTGCGCCCGAGCCTCCATCGTCGGCGGCCACCGCTTCCCGGCCGCGCCGCCATGCCGCCCTCAACCGACCGGAGCTCCCTCAACCTCACGCTGTCCGCGCCTCCGCCTTCCGGCCGCCTCTTCCGTTTGCGCCAGCCTCGCTGGAGTTCTCCTCCGCCTTGCTGCCTCGGGAACCGACGATGACGACCGCTACCACGTCCGCCTCGCCACTCTGTCTTCGTCCTGGGTCGCCACCGACGCCTGCAGACATCCGTGACGTCCCTGACGCCCTCCTCGAGCTTACCCTGCTAGCCTTGTTCCGAGTGGCCGCTCAGAGACTCCACGTGCGGCGCCCCTGCCTCGACCACAACCTGCGAGCAAGTTATTCGAAGACTCTGGGCAAACAAAACAACAAGTTCGTTGGTTGCAAGTTTTACATGGAGCCGAATATTAGTGACACCGACCATATCTCGCGAAGACCACACCATATTCGACAAGATCCACAACGACACTCGAAGTACAAGACCGATGCGGCGGCGTGCGCCAAGATCTTCATCGAAACCGAGAACTCCGCGCGGTGCCGGAGTCTCCTACATGGAGTCATCGTCGCCACACCGGCCGACACCGACAAACCCCTAGGTCGCCAATCGGGACGCCAAGTTCGCCATCGGTGTCTAAGGAGGAAACCCAAGGACTTCGGCCCGGAGCGGCAAGATCGCCTTCCGGCATCTGAAGCACGGACCCGGCAGTTACGCGACAAGACCGGCACCGACGGGAGAAGGGCTGATGCACCCGACCCAAGTTCTGCCCCCGGACCTCGGGACCCCGATGCGACAAGATCTACCCCGTTACCGAGAGCGATCCCGGAGTCAGAGAACGTTTCCGCCGAGACCGTTCCGTCGAACCCTGGACCCTGAGACCGACCCCGAACCCCGGAACCCCAAGCTCGTCGAGACCCCTAATGTGTGACCCCTTTTCCCTCGAACCCTATTTTATAACATAACAACTTGTTGCATATTTAAATCGTCATCTCGCATGCATATCTGTGGTTTGGGGGCCTTATGCCGATTCACCTAATAATTAACATGGGGCCCATATGCGGGCAAATATAGCCTTATATTGGCCTCAATTAAACATGTGTAGCGAACCGGCTCCATCTGTTGTCTTGCTAAACAACATTTAATTGCGGGGTATCTAAATAACAAGAACCACCTAACTAATTGTCGGGACCCCGGTTCCGCTTAATATGACCTAATCGCATCACACCTTTGCCATGTCATACATCATACATGCATCATGCCGATCTTCTGCCGTGTATTAAATATTGCATCCGGTGTTCCTTCTAGTGTTTTGCTTCTTCGCGGATAAGGGCGTTGAATTGATGTGAGCTTCGCCCCGATCTTCGGATGAACCCTTCGACAATGTTTTCAGGCGAGCATCTCCCCCTTTCTACCTATCTTACTTTTATAGTCTTTATTCCCTCCTGTTGATCTATTGCTATCTGTGTTGCGATGCTTTAGTTTTCCGTACCTGTGATATACCGTGCAGCCCTATATTGCCTTGGACACACCCTATTACCTGTTGTTTGGTAGATAGTTGGACTTGCGCGTCGTAGTTGCTTGCTCAAGTCTTGATGTGTCGTCATATGCCGATTCTTGATGTATTGCCGCATGTTGATGTTGGAGATGATTCTAGTTTTACTTATCGTCACTTTAATTTCTGTTTAACAACTAAAATTGAAATAAGCGAGGCATCGGTGGGTGATAGAAAATATTTGGTTTCGAGCGCCCACTTGTGTCCGTAAGACCCCGAGTACTTGATACTGTTCCTTGATTTATCGCGCTATCCACATCCGGAGGTATATGGGACCCTTTGAGCGAGCTTGATTGATCTTATTTCTTGGGGCCACAAACTAGTTTGAGGTTTTTTACGATCCTGTACTTATGCCATGCTACTTTCTGTATTTAAATTGTGCGAGGAGCACCTTTGTCTATTTAGGATCATGGCACGATTCATGATGTCGACAAGCCCAGCCACACTTTCGGGTTCCCGATCGTTCACGGTAGTCCCCATAACCTTGAGGCCATCTCGGAGCTTGCTTACTCCGTTCGGATTCTACTTAAGGGTGGCCCCTGAAATATTCTGAATCCTGTGATTGTTCGATCGTGAAAGCCTCGTTGGGTTTTGATTTGGTTTTCGAGGTTGATCGGCGTGTGTTGCTATTGGTGCACCCGGCGGGTAAAACTTTCGAAAGCCGTGTCGCGGATATGGACGACTTGGAGCACGATATCTCGATCATAGACAAGCATAACTAAAGTTCTTGCTATAAATTTGACTTATAATGACTAGTAATCAGCTTCACTATAATGGAATGGCTAATTAATACGCCCACAATTGCTTGTTTGGTTGTCGCTTGCGACAATTGTATCGACTAGTAAATCTTACCTTCTAGCGGAATGGCTGAATAAAAGTACCAACAAGCTCTTTGGGTTTATGGGTTATCTCATGTTACATGTCGACTAGTAAGTGCTGCCACTATAACGGAATGGTTAACTAAAAGTGCTTGCTTACTTTATCGGACGATTATCTAAATCGACTAGTAAAGTGCCACAACTATAACTTGAATAAGTAAAGCGCCAGCTGTGAGTTCCTCGGTTGACTTCCTCGTTTGGTCTCGAGAAACACCGGGATGGGTTTGTTTGGTGTTAGCTTCAGGTTGGATCCGGATAGGTCATTCTCACCTCTCTCGATAACCTTGATTGTATCGAGTCTCTATAGGTTGTTCGGTGCATCTTCTGCCGTGCGCATCGATCCACCATACCTATGTGGCGAGGACCGCAATTCTAGCCTCGCCGTGTCTTGGCCTCGATCTTGGCTCCTCTTTTCCTTTGCCCTTTGTCGGCACCCTTTTGTTTAAGCAGGTTTTGAGATCGGCGTCGTTAGCGGGGTTACCCTTCCGGCACAGGCGGGGTTATGGGCGCCATTGGTTATTCTTGGGGCTCTTAGCCCCATTTGCATCTTGTCCGTGGTGGGCTCTATCGCTTTCAAGGTGATTTGGATCTTTGTATAATATATCTGTATTCTTGACTCTTTGAGTCGCTGTTATATATCTGTTCTGTGGGTCCCATCGAGGACTGTTGTGTAATGTTATTACTTTGTTTTCCACCCGCACGAAAGTGCCTGGTGGGCACCTTTGAATCGTTTCTATGCGGGTTTGGTGAATTTTGCCCAAACTTGCATAGGTCCGATTCTGAGGGTGTTACAACAGGCCATCGTCAATCGGGTGGACGAGGTTGGAGCCATAGTGCGCGATATCCAGGCTAAAGGAGACCGGGGGGTCAGGACGGTAACAACGAGGGAGATCCACCGGTGCCAGCTTGGCTGGTTGACGTGGCTCAGTTGTAGAGCTTCGTTGGGAGATCCCAAGAGGAAGGCATGATGAGAACAGTAGCAAATTTTCCCTTAGTTATGAAACCAAGGTTATCGAACCAGTAGGAGCAAGGAAACAACTCCAAGATGTTGCTAGCAACTTGGAATCCTGCACAACACAAACTCAAGACTTTGCCGCAAATTATAGTGAGGTTGTCAATCTCACTGGTTTACTGAAAACAAATGATTAAACGTATGGTGTGGAAGGTAATGGTTGCTTGCAGAAAGTAAACAGTAACAGTAGATGATGTAACAATGATAAAGATTGGACCGGGTTCCATAGTTCACTAGAGATGTTCTCCTTAAGATAAATAACATAACATGTTGGATAAACAAATTACAGCGGGGCAATTGACATGACTGAGCAAGGCATAACAATGCAATACTAGACATTCATGATTCCTATGAGATTTGATTGGGCATTACAAAAATATACATAGAATGCCATCCAACTGCATCTATGACTAGTAATCCACCTTCAGGTTATCATTCGAACCCCCTCCAGTATTAAGTTCCAAGCAACGGATAACTGCATTAATCAATGTGTGTAAAGTAAACAATACAATTGTTCCATGAACAAAATATTTTTGTTTTCTCCCTAGTAGCAACAGCACATCTATAACCTTAGAGATTCCTGTCACTTCCCCAGATTCAATAGAGGCATGAACCAACTATCGAGCATAAATACTCCCTATAGAGGTCCCAACCTTTAATAAGGTAGAGATCCCTGTGTTTACAATGCTAGTCCCTGGATTAATAGCTAGCATCCACAGTTAAGATGTAATATCAAGAAACAAAGGTCATAATACAACTTTATAACCAGGAATAAAATAATTCATTACATCTTACATAGCTCATTTGGCTATCTCATTACAATGCAGCAGAAATAATTATGGCATGGGGTCCTTCATCTTCAAAGTGCCACAGGCAAACATGTTGGTTGTAGACTTGTAATCCTAATCAACACACTTCACTAACATCAAACAAACCTGCAACATAATAAGTTACAGCCACAAGGGTCAATACATTTGAATTGTATTGGCAAGTGATACTATGGTAGTATAGTGGAGTCTATCATCTATATGCATTTGGCTAAGTGGAGCTTAGGCTTGCTTTGCTCAAAATAGATTTTCCTTATCATTTGAAAACACTAAGTTTTTGTTTGTCAAAATCACCCAAGGCATCTCCCAATAGAAATTGGTGATCCTTTAACCCTTGTTCAACCATAAGTTTTTAACTTAGAAATTTAGATGAGGAGATTCTTGATAGCTTCCATGTCTTGATGCTCAAATTGTCCTTTACCAGGGACATGGCTAAGTACTTAGATTTTTTTACACTCTGCAGAGGTGGTGCAATTTCCCCACAAGACTTGGTTTCACCAAGACAAGATCTTTCAGAAGCCTTCCCTTAGACCAGAATGGACGCTCTCCAACCTATCAAACCCCTACCACCAACTGTCCATTTGGCTAAGTTATTGCAACCTATATGATCCAGGCAGAGCCCATAATGCCAAGTGGCTGCACTTGAAGCTTCTCAACATTTGACATCTCAAATCTCTTTGTTCCTGGGTGGCCATCCACAAGTGAGATACACAAGGTAAACCATAGAAATGGGCCTTGTGTAACCACTCAACACAAACCATTCCACCCAGGTGATTCATTCACTTAGCTGTTTTATTAAACAAAACACAAGTCCTTGACTTAGAAATATTCCATAGCATGAAATATAATCCACCCTTGTTTTCTACTAGCTAAGCTAAGCATGATAGTAGTAGGAATCTTAACTTAGGAAAATTCTACTAAGGTTTCATCTACTAGGATTTCCCATGGCATAGTTTACACTTAGCAGAAATTCCATGCAAGTCCTACTTAGAAATATCACTAATGCATAGTGAAAATAATGGGACAAAAGTATGAAGCATCACTTGCCTTTTTGGTAGATAATATAAGTTCACTCCTTGTCCTTGCAATATTCACACTCTTCAAATCACTACAATTTAATCAAGCAATGCACAATTTCAATCTACCATTCAAGAAAACATCACATAAAATAATAGAAACAAAGCAATGCATGCAAGCATGCAAAAGATGGTTTTATTTGGAAAAGTGGTTTCTAATAGGTTATAAACATTCTAAAACACCTATTGGTCATTTTTATATAAGTGGTAAAATCATTTGCAAAAGATTTTACTTATAAATTATTTTTAAACCAAATCAATATTTTATGTGGTTGAAAATGCCTTTAGCAAAGCAATAATCTTTATAGGGTTCACCAAATACATTTTTAAATCATAAAACTTGGTGTTTGGGGTTAGAGGGTTTAAATCAAAACATTTCCCAAAGGGTTTCCTCCAAAAGCATTTTTAATAAATAAACATTATTTTTATTTGACTAGAAATGTTCTAAATCGAAGATTTATTCTTTTGCTTCAACAAATATGTTTTTGAAACCATAAATTGATTTATATGGTCAGTAGGTTCAAAACAAACCATTTGCCAAAGATTTTATCACCAAAAATAATTTTAGAATGAATTTCATATTCAAATTATGCCTACACAAGTTTTTGCAGAAACAACCATTTTACTGAAGCAATTTACTAAACAAAGTGCATGGTTGGCTAGGGTTTGTATTGCTGATTCCATTGATATAAAATTTGCAAAATTTGGATGTGTGTATCAAAAGTTATGTAATTTACAAGTTTGATCATCTAATAGAATAGTTTCTGTTTTTAAAACAAAAGGCTGGCCACGTGGAGCCATTCTATTGGCCAATAACGGTTCACGTGGATCGATCAGTTCTGGCCGCAGGATCTAACTTAATCGCATGGAACAGATCATAGGATACCTCTTCGACTAAGGTTCTATCGCTTCACTAAGATCCAGATCGGACGGCTCCTATTGCTTTGCCAATAACTGGCGGCGCGACGACGGTGGCGCGCGGCGGCGGCGCTCTGCTGGCGGTGTTGCGACGGCTACAGGAAGCAAGGTAGAGGAAGGCTATGCTCACCGGTTTCACCGTGGAATGTTGGTGCTCAACGTGGTCGTAGGAGAGCAGGGGGTGCACGGGGGCGACGATGATTGCTCGCCGGAGGAGCTTCTGGCGACGGGTGCTCTCGGATGCTGACAAAGGCGACGCTACGGGTCACGCCAGAGAGAAAGGAAGGTGTGGTTAGACGCGCAAGGTTGTGGTGAGTGCTTGTATGCGAAAGAGGGGAAGAGGGGCGGTCAGACACTACCTGGGGGACTCGCCGAAGGAGGAGCAGACGGTGGCGATGCTCTGTTGTCGACAATGCCGATGTTGTGGGTCAAGCGCGAGCAAGCCGAGGGTGTAGAGAGAAGCGCCAGGGACTGGGGATCACGCTCGCATGAACTAGGAGGCGAGAGAGGGTCAGACGGCGCCGGAATCTTCACCGGAGCTTGCCGGAGGCAGTGATGGTTCCGAGCAAAATCGGAGGAGCCCGGTGGCTCTCTGGTGGCGCTGGTTGGGGGGAAAGCGAGAGAGGAGAATGGCGATTAAGTATGCGAGGTCAGGGGGATTAATGGAGGCAGTAACGCGTATTGACGCTGTCTTCAACGGCCAGAAACGGTCGGCGAGGTTAGCGCGGGTGGGGAAGATGCTGAGGTGGCGATGGGGTCCGCTTGTCGGTTAAAGAGAGAGGGGGAAGGTGGGTCCAGGCAGTCAGTGGCGGTGTGGGTTCCTTCTGCGGTGAAAAATGGTTCGCACGTAGAGAGAGAGGGGGAAGTGTGCTGATGCTGGGCCAGTGGGCTTTGCTGGGCTGGACTGGTTTTGTATTTTCTGTACTGATTGATTTTCCCTTTTCTTTTTCTATTTAACTGTTTTGATTTTGTTTAATCATTTCTAACATTCATTTGAAATCAAACTTTTACCAAACTTTGTGAATAATCAAACACTGTTTATTAACACATTCTGAAGTCAAATTTAGAATAATATATTTATTCTTTTTAGGGTCTTTTAATTATTTAAAATAGGCCCTTGCATTTATTCAAATAAGATTTAATAATGTTTTCAAACTCCATTTGAATTCTAAATATTTCCAAATCTTTTTAGTAGGTTTTATTTATTTATTAGGTTGTCAAATAATTCACTTGGAATTATTTGGAATATTTTTTTAATATGATTTATTAATCATTTTAAATTGGGTATTTGTCTTTATTCCAATGAAATTAAATGTAGTTTTAATTCCATAAGTTTTATTTGGAATATTTCTTTGATTTCATTTAAGTTAATTAAATAACTTTTAATCCACTTGGGTAAATTCCAAATTCTATTTTCCCATGATTTAATTAATCATTTCTAATAGGGATTTTATCAAATAGAATAAGATTTGGTTAATGCCCTTTTAATTTGAAAATTCTTTATCCATTATTTTATTTGTATTTGGATTATATTTATTCCATTTGCTTATGGATTAGGTCAAGATTTGATTTGGCCTGTAAATATTCCTCATTTAATATTTCTTTCTTTATCTTATAAAATCCATATCTTTTTATTTATAGATCCAAACTTGGTGATTCCAATTTGTAAAATCTTATTTGATATTTATTTATCCTTTTAAATATCTTTAGGATTAATTGCTCACCATTTTGTATGGATTTCTAGATAGGTGCTTCATTAGCATTGGAAATTCAATTTCCTTATCTTATTAATTTCATAAGATTTTATTTATGGCTCCAAATTAAGTGAAACCAATTTATATGGTTTTATAATATTTACATTTGTAATTCTTGATCATTTGTAAATGTTTGTTGACAAATTTTTATATGGGTCAAAACCATAGGCTTAGAGATATCTTTTGAAATGATTTCCTTCCAATAGGGTTTTAGGATTTTGGTTTATTTTCCAAGTGTTTAAGTTCCAAGATGCATTTATGAAGAATGAATTTCACTTGTTTTGAATTTAGTTAGATTCAAACATTAACCAAAGTTTGTTCAAGATGGGATTTTAAGTTTCCATTTTAGAAACAAAAGTTCCTTTTCACCCTAATTTTCAACAATTATTTATTTTGTTTATTTATTTTTCACATTACAAGATTTGGAAAATCTTGGGATGTGACGCTCCCTTTTGGAGTCACTAACATCTACTTGGCCAAGATAGCTACTAGAAACGGAGAGCATACAAGATCACAAACAACACATACATGATATAATCAATAATCATAAGACATGATAGAATCAATAATCAGTCTGACATAGTATCTCAATATCCATCGGATCCCCGCAAACACAACATGTATGATTACAAATAGATGATCGTGATCATGAACGGAGCTCACAAGATCTAAACATGATAGCATAAAGGAGGAGAAACAACCATCTAGCTACTGTATGGACCCATAGTCCAAGAGTGAACTACTCACGCATCATACCGGAGGCTGGCATGGTGATGAAGAAGGCCTCTGGTATGATCTCTCCCTTCTGGCAGGGTGCCGGGAAGAGCTTCAGATCCCCCGATCTAGGGACGATGGTGGCGGCGGCCACAAACTTTTTCATAGAGATATGATCGGGTGTTTAGGGTTTTGGCATCAGGAGGCTTATATAGGCGAAGAGGCGAGGTAGGAGGGCAGACAGGTGACCCACACCCTGCCCTGGCACGAACTAGGGTGGGACCGTGCTTGGGGGGGTGCGGCCTCCCTGTGGCGCCCCTCCATCTCTCCTTTGGACTCCATGTTCTCCTCGGTGAAATATTAACTCTGGCTTTTGTCCTATCCAATTCCAAGAATATTTCCTTACTAGCCTTTTGAAACCAAAAAAATTAGAAAACATGCAACTGGCACCGCGGCATCTTGCTAATAGGTTAGTCCCAGAAAATGTATAAAAATACCTCAAAGTGTAGACAAAGCATAGCAAAGTGGATACTAAACAAGCATGGAACATCAAAAATTATAGATACGTTTACGATGTATGTGACACCCCCGGGATAAGGGATAAACAAATCCCAGACCTCCGTCTAAAATAATCTTAACCTTGAGCTCGAGAATATCCAGTGAAGAATCGGTAACACGGTAGTAACCCTACTATACAAAATTTATTACAGCAAACTCATAACTGAGCAGAGAACCAAATTATTACAAGCAGAGGTCACTGACCACAAACATCAAACAACAAAAGGAAAATTATGCTATTAAGTATAGCAAACTTAACAAATGGCCTAAGAGGCCTGAAGCATAATGATGACGTCCCAGCCCATAGATTCCAGGCTGCCGGCCGGGAACCCCAAGCTACTCATCGATGTCGATGTAGTACCAAACTGATCTTCAGGGAACACTTACTCTGCCAAAAGTATAAACAAGCAAGGGTGAGTACAGGGTCCTAAGGGCGGCGAGCATGGGACTAGAAAAACCACATCCCATTGTGGCCTCCCATACAAGCCTTAGCATGTTTAATCTCATATCATTGATCTCATCTCATCACGTTATCCTGTCATACTAGATTCTCTGCATCTGATACATCATCTGGATGGACCAGAACTGACAGCTATGCTTGGCTAAGCAGACACAGATATAAGCTCTAGCATTACACACAAGCCAAACCTAGTTATGCTAGGAGTAGTGGATCAGGTAATGTAAGCTGAAAGGGAGTAATACAACAAATAGGATACTTTATTATCGACAAAAGACCATAGTAGAATCATATGCATCATGGCAGGAATTGAAATGCTTTCGAAATCATGGGTTATATCATGGTGGGGCTATGCTTTCCTTTGCGAGTTGATAGCAGATAAATATATCTTTGAAAGCCTTGTACTTGACTTGGTTACAGTTGGTCAAGTATTGTTCTTTGATCTTCGATCTTTGATGGTGTTGTCCTCGGGCTTCGATCTCGATATCGATCTTGTATTCTACCGAGGAAGAACCAAATCACCGGAAAGAAAGGGAAACAATCAACACATGGCATCGATGCAATGCTCAAGCAAGTATGATGATATGACAAGTTAATTTGCATTGAAATGTAAACCTAACACATGCTCGACAACTTAATCGGGGTTCCGAGGGGCGCAAACCCTAACTCGAGGAAACTCTGGAAACACATGAGAGGGGTTGATCTTGTTTTCTAATTAAACTTGTCATTTTAGTTATTGATCAATGCATGATGATAGCTTAAATTGCTAGGTTTCATTTTTCTGAACATTTTGATATATTATTTGTATTTTTCTGACTAATAAATAATTACTTATTAAATTTATAAGATTTATATTGATTTATGAAATTATTTAAAACAATTACTTACTTTTTAAACCCGGGCAGAGGCTACCCGCAGCAGCTGACAGAGGGGCCAAAGGCTACCTTAGCTGCCACGTAGGCGGGAACGGGACCCACCCTGGTTGACCAGGCTGACCCGCGTGCGGATGACGCACGGGTGATGTCAGCATGACATCACACCGGCGGGGCTCACAGCACGGCAACGGGGCGATGACTACGGCGCGCGCGGGGCTGCGAAACTAGGCCAGCTCGAACCAGGGCACCACGGACTACCTAATCGCGGCGGCGCCGCTTGCTAATGGTCACCGGACCATGACCGACGACGAATTCACGCGGCGGCGGACACTGGTCGACGACAACAAGAATATACATAGCAAAAGAGGGAAGAAGGCGAGGTCTAGCAGGACCACTGGATCACCACAAATCGAACAGGGGCAATGACGAGGCGCGCGAAGGCCGGAATCAATGGCGCCGGTGGTTGCCGACATTGAAGAGGAAATGTGTGGGGAGCTCGATTCTTCACGGCCGCGTACGATTCCTACTGCAAGGAGGTTACTTGGGAGGAGGCGGAGCTCGTGGCGTATTTGATGGAGCTCGTCGAGGCTTGGAACGACAGCGATTTGTCGTCTCTGTTAGCTAGGGTTTCGGCCAGAAGAGGAGAAACCAGGAGAGAGAGCGAGGCATAGGGATGAGAGCACCAGGGGAGAGACATCCACGACGACGTTCTTATCTTCGTTCAGGGGCGGCGGGGTAGCGCGAATCGCAGCGCAGGAGGGCGCCGACGGCCCCGGCGACACGCACCTGCTTCGGCTCGTCCTTCTGTCGCCGGGAAGAAGAAAGGAAAAGAAGAGTGAAGGGGTATGGTCCAGAGTGGGCCGGCATGGGCCGCTGCTGGGCCTACTGCGGTTGTGCGAGCGATAGACAGAGGGAGGAGAGGTAGTTGGGATGCGGCCTGCTAGGAAGTTTGCTCTGTTTTTATTTGCAGAACTGTTTTCCTTTTCCCGATTTTGTTTTCTCTCTTTATAATTTGAATTTCCAAACTGTTTTGAATGTTGCAAAAATAATAGAGGGTTTGTAAAATATGGAAAATATTGTAGGGCCCTTGTAATCCATTTGGGATCCACATATTTTGATACTTTTCAAAAAATTCAAAACCTTTTTTAATAGATTTGCAAATAGAAAGAGAGGGAAAAGCTAGGGTTTTAGGGTTTGATTTATTTTCCTCAATGCAATTTTAAGAGATGATTCTCATGTTATGCACAATCAAAACCCTAATTACTATTTAGCTAAAACTGGGGTGTTACAGCTCTATCCCCCTTACGATAATCTCGACCCGAGATTCCAAAGGTAGGAAAAGAGACAAAAAGAGAAAGAAACAGGGTCACTCTAAAGATAAGAGGGAAACACACTAAACAGCACATAGGGTATCTCATGGTCAACTCATGGATGGAGCGTTCAGAAACAACTCTAGGGTGACAAACATGAAACGAGTCAAGGTAACGAAGGGAATAAGAGGATAAAGTTTCAAGTTGTTAGATATATGGTCTTCATAAGGATTGAGACCATGGAACTTACAGGAGGTTTTGAAGCTTCTGAAGAAGAAAGCTTCCAACAGAAAGAACATAACCATAGACTTCGATAGGGAACCTCTACTAAACGACTTAAGTAGAGATTTCAGGTTGCAGAGATATGGATCAACAAGACCAAGATGTTGAACTACTTTTGACATAGAAGAATCAGTCTTTCATTCAACAGAAGGCCAAGATAGAAAAGTGTTTTGGTGGAGAGGACTCATAAGAGTCACAAGGAACATGTACCAAGAGAAGCTTCAGATTACCAAAATCATAGCCACTCTAAAACATGATTGAGAAAGCGAAGGAAGCTCTTTATTCATCCAGGTTTATCAGAATCTTTGCCAAAAATCATGATATCACTTTACACCACTAGGATGAGTAGTTAAGAAGATTCCTGATGACACGAGAAGAAAGAAAACTTCATTCTCAGACTTCAATTACTTGGCACAACAAGACGCCTGCCAACATAAAGGGTCTGGAGGATTGATCGAGAGACATTTAGCAACACTACTTTAAATGTTCTCCTCGATTTCCGGGAGATCAAACATCAAGTAAAGGTCGGACTTCGGGTACAAAGGAAACCATCAGCACAACTTCTGTAATAAATCATAGAAGAAGCCTCATGAGGAGTGGATGTTATTGCTGATTCAAGAGATATGACAAGAGATCTTTACGGCTAGATGTGTCAACCATTACATCAATCTTGCCAGATTTACAAAAAGATCTATGTCAAAACCTTGGGGAAAACCAACCATCATTGTTGCTTGAGATTCATATTTGGTTAGGTGAAATGATATTTCAGACTCAGCATGTCCGAATAGAAATTTTTCAACATTTACCACAAAGGTAAAGTTACTAGATTATCAAGACATGGACTATAGTGCTAAGCTCCAAAAGACTAAGCTAAATTGCTAGACCCATGTATTTACAACTTATCGAGAGACAACTGCACACATATAAAGTGCTAACAACAAAACACACGTGTCCTTAGGGAACAGAGCTAACTCTACTCGAATCCACGGCGACATCTTTCAACGTTTGCACGTGAACTAGCGAAGGTCACTTCTAACATCCAGAACACATACTTCGACATGACTCAAAGATGGTTCTCGAATTTTTCCAACATTAATGCCAAATGTTCCATATGAATCAAATCTAGCATGGAGAAGATAAGGATGTCATCGATGGGCTCAACAACAAACTTATCGAGACACTCCAAGAAGATGGACTCATATGTTGCGTGAACAAGACAAAAATACTGGTCAGACCAAAGGACATGAAGACGTATCCCGGTGAAACATCACAAGAAGAAACATTATCAAGATAGTCCTTGGAACTGAGTTTGATTTGACGATAACCCAAATCAATTCAAAGATAGGGGAAGATAACATGTCTATGAAGGAAATACTATCTTTCTTCAACACGAACAAAACTAAACGTCCCTTTTATAAAGAACATAGTTAGATATAACTTTTGTCTTAAAACTCTCCAAGTTGTTTCTTAAGCGCAACCAACTAGTTTAGGGGTATCCAGTACAGATCCTTGGAGAAAGGAGCAGTTCAGAGAACTTGCTTGCTCAAGAACTTGATAACTCGGTCATGTGGCAACATGGCGATACTTCTAGTAGACATCTAGAATATCACGAACCACCGATATGTCACTTAGTTCGAGAGGAAACTTGCTTATTAAGCAAGGAGACATAGTCTTAGAGTTTCGACACAAACGTAACTCTTTGATGGAAGAGATGTACCAGAATAGCGGACTTGGTAGCACAGTCAAATTTCGCTTAGTGACGGGGTTAACCGATCACGCTAAGAATGACTCGAATGTCCTTAGAGTTCAAAATAATAATAATTGCTAAGAATATCAAATGGCCACACTATTACGCACACGCATCACTCACGAGCACGAAATATCAGAGGAAGGGTGGGTAATTATGTATAAGATCATCACTTCATTAAGGGGTCAGGAAACTCAGCACGACCTCTTAGTATAAAAGGGTGTGATACTTTAAGATAGAACAGATGGGAGACAATCAATGCCTCTTGATCTACGGATTACAACACTTTGACCTGGTCCTAGAAATGATGAGGTACTGGAGTTTGTTTCTCCTGACATCCCGAAATGGTTTGTCTTGATGGACCACAAGAGTATCTTGCATCGGAAGACACCGATGCACATTTACTATTTGGCTACTAACTGGTAGACAAAGGTCGAAAAACAACAAGGGAAAAAGAACATGCTCAGGATGGAATCCCAAGATGTGGATGCATAAGTCAATAATCTTCCGAAAACTAATGCAAAGAAGAGATAAGGTGTGGCAGAGTCATGAGTATATATGCGAGACTCTCGAGGAGTACTCTTGTCGTGACCTATTTGGTTCCATTAGAGAACATCTGCCATAGCATGTGGTAGGGGAAGTCCTTTATCGTCACAATTCAATCGCGACAATAACCACAAGCTTGGTGGCTAGAATTGTAATACCAGCTACCTGAGGTAATGTGTGAACATTAACAATAGGGGTCAAACGGATGGATCTTGGGTTAAAGATAAGCTTCATGTACAAGATACACAACACCGGAATCCAGCACAATTGGGGATCTTAGGTTCAAGTACAAGGGTTAAAAACCGAGAAAGGAGTAACTACTACTTGAGTGACATAGTGTACACTACAAGATAGTGATCACAAGGTAGCTTCCAAAAGAAGAAACGACTTCTGAAGCACCCAACAAACGAAAAGGAGGCACTCAAGGTGAAAAGAAACCTCGAAGCCTAGAGCAGAACACGGTGGAATCAACAATATAATATTGTGGGTCCAAAAGATAGAGAGATCATGATAGAAAGGAATCTCTCAGATGAAAAATAGCATGGGGAAGAAGGAATTCACAACACACACAACTCTAGAGAACTCAATACTAGGTCAACTGGCTTAGTAATGACATGCCCAGAAGGCACCTAGGATTTGAATGACTAGAAGAGATATCAAAACTTTTCCAAAATCAACACCAGATAAGATAACCCAGAGTTAGAGAAAAACTAGATAACAAGAAAAACAAGCATACTAGAGTTTTTCGCAAATACTTTTCAGCTTTAAAAATAGTTTTCACAAGTACTAGACTCAACATCGACCAATACCAAGGTTTTCCTACGGTCGGTACTGCTCTGATACCAAAATCTGTGACAACCCCAGGATCAGGGCTAAACAAATCCCAGACCTCCGTCTGAAATAAGCTTAACCTTGAGCTCGAGAATATCCAGTGAAGAATCGGTAACACGGCAGTGACCCTACGATACAAAATTTATTACAGCAAGCTCATAACTGAGTAGAGAACCAAATTATTACAAGCAGATGTCACTGACAACAAACATCAAACCACGGAAGGCAAATTATGCTATTAAGTATAACAAACTTAACAAATGGCCTAAGAGGCCTGAAGCATAACGATGACGTCCCAACCCATAGATTCCAGGCTGCCGGCCGGGAACCCCAAGCTACTCGTCGATGTTGATGTAGTACCAAACTGATCTTCAGGGAACACTTACTCTGCCAAAAGTATCAACAAGCAAGGGTGAGTACAGGGTGTACTCCGCAAGACTTATGGCTGTGGAGTTGTTTTGCATAAATCCATCTTTTGTTATAAAACAAGAGGGAGAAGAAGCTCGTATAGTCAGAGTATTTTAAAAGGGGATAAGAGAGCGACATCTCCGAAGTATTGATCATCATCTTTTGATATCCACCAATCATAATCATCTACCAACTAGGATCACCCCCTCGTACCCATGAGGAAGCATCCTTGACAAACATTAGTTGCCAAGTTTTACGATTAGGTTCATGTTCTCTATGATCTCCCGTCCATTCCCAAGTCGTCCATAACCGTGGACACGGATTTCCAAAAGATTATTACCCTGCAGGGGTGTAAAACTTTACCCACACGTACCAACCGACTCTTAATGCCTACTTGACACACTTCCTTGGTGTGCTAGCAGAGGGTGTGGTTGGACACGACCTTTACCTTGCTTTCGTCGAGACCATGAGTCATGCAATAAGTATGGTTCCGCCGTAACGGGTTAAATACCGAAGACGGTACTTAAAGATGTGAGGCGAGGTTGGTTTACCAGGGGCGCCATCAACCCCAAGCAACCCGGTCCACGCTTCCCTACCTGTATGAATGCACCTCCTTCACCTCCTTCTTTCGAAAATGTTTTCAATGCGTATGTCGAATAGAACGCCCGAACTATGTGACTCATGTAATCTACTAGGCAAGTTAGTCAATCATGGGGTCCCCATTTACCCCGTGTGGCTCGTCTTGGTTCAAGAGGTAAGAACCTAGGGTCCTAAGGGTGGCGAGCATGGGACTAGAAAAACCACATCCCACCGTGGCCTCCCATACAAGCCTTAGCATGTTTAATCTCATATCATTGATATCATCTCATCATGTTCTCCTGTCATACTAGATTCTCTGTCATTTGATACATCATCTGGATAGACCAGTACTCACAACTATGCATGGCTAAGAAGACACAGATATAAGCTCTAGCATTGCACACAATCCAATGTAATCTTGTAACATCCCAAAAATACTAAACTTGGATCATCAAACTCTAATCATCAAAAGTTAGGGTTAACAAAAACTTTTCTAAAAAAAATATATGAAAGCATGCATGTGTGTATGCTTTCCAATTTGAATTCTTTTGAACCACCTTGCTTGTGTGTTTCTTTGCTTGTAAATGGATTCTTAGGTGAAATAAACATCATCTAAACAATCCCCACACTTTTCCCAAAGACAAATAAATCAAAACAAACAAAATATGGGAATGGTCACTTTGGCCAAATTAACTCCCATGCCTACTTTGGTTGTCTCTAACTTTCAAAACTTAATAGAAACTTGTTTGGATCTTTACACCCCTTGATAGTACTCATAACAAAGTACCAAGGACCACCTTGTGATCATCCAAAAGCATTTAAATGCATAGTTTAAATGACAGTTCAAAATTGAATCTTTATCATATGGGAAGATCCCACTTTTTCAAAAACCACTCAAACAAGCTCAACTTTCAAAACCCAAGCATCCACAGACTCACCAGCACCTACCTAGCACACCCACCAAAAATCTTATCAAAATTCAAAACTTGAACTCATGCGGCCATTTCATCAAACACCTTGCTGATTCAAATCAAATAAAATCCAAACACTATTTGGAGTAGTGATTTGAGCCTAACTTGTTCCCTCTCTGGTTGCAACTAGGCTTTAGTAGATCATCTAGCTCATTTGCAAACCTCTAGCACCACTGTAAGCTTGGCAATGTCATCAATGGTGAATAGTCGAAGCTCATCTTGCCACCCTAGTGTAGACAGCAAGCTAGGAGAGGAACTAGTCGTGCCAACCTTGTCTGGGAGATCACCCATGCCTCACCGCTCCCTCTCGACCAGCCCTACCTCGAAGACATCGACCAGAGCACCCAGGAACGCCGCGCCCGTGCCTCTGTCAACCATGCCGAGCATGCGCCAGAGCGCCACCCTCGACACACGCCCACAGAACGCGCGCCGCCCTCGCCGCGTGCATACACAATCACCATCGTCCCAGGAGACCACCAGACATCCCCGTTCGCCGTCCCATGCCTCACAGCCACCGCTCTCCGTCGAAGAGGCCGCCTCTGCCACGCAGAGCATCGCGTGTTCCAGACCGTTTGACACCGCCCCTATACGCACATTAAAGCCGTAGAGCATCGCAAGGAGACCACCGATCGATCGCCACCACCGGCCATGCCTCTAGCAGCCCGTAGCCATGTCGCCACCGTCGCCTGCCCATCCTGTTCGGTCTTGTCGTTGTGACTATAAATAGAAGCCTCCCCAGCTCAAACTCTTCACACATTCTACTCCCCTCTCCTCACTGATCGTTCCACCCTGTTCCTGGAGCAAGGCGAGCAGCGCTTCGCCGGAATTTCACCAGAGCCCGCCGCTACTAGAGAAGAAGGGGGCCAGCGATTGGAGCCACCCCAGGAGAAGCTGCCGGTACCAGGAGGTTCACCGTCATCGACTTCGTCGTTCGCCTGCCTCGCCGACCCTCGCCTGAGCCCCGGTGAGCCTCCCACGACCCCCACCTGCCGCGTTAGGGTTCTGTCTCGCCGGCGTTGCCCGACATGGACGATGAACCAGAGCCGTTGGATTAGAATTAGATCAAACGCACCACATTGCCCCGTACCGCTTCGCACCCCCCTATATCACTGACGCATGGGGAGAGCCACTTAACCAGCCCGCGTAAGCGCTGGGCTTCGCAGGCCGGCCCAGTATCGTTTCCCGCGCAGCCCATTTGTTTTAATTTGGATTTTTCCATTTTCATTCAAACACACTTCTGTACCTAGTTTCAAAAATCAACCCAGATCGATTCAGTGAACCAAATTGAATCAAACCAATTTTTGTTAGAAAGGTCTGGAAATGCTGAATCCAAGCCTGTTGGATTCAAATCATTTGGATCTGTAGATCACCCTTGCTAAAAATAACAAGGCAAAAGCTTTTCTGCATTCAAACATTTTTCAAATTTAAACCATGATAGCTTTTGAGTTGATTCCAACTCTCAAAAATCACATTTAACCATACCTTTCAGAATATATAAAAAAATATAATTTTACTTACAGAAATAATGTCCAAGTAATAAAAGAATTCCACATAGGCATTCCTAGTCACTTATTTAATTAAAATAAAAGGGTAAATCCTTATTAAATTGTGGCACCACTTTAAATCACATTCCCTTGGACTAAAATATGTGGTGATGACATGTGTCAACATGATCCCATGTTTGGTTTGGAGAATATTAAATCTTAAGTAGTTTTTCAATGAGTAGAAATTACTTTTCTAAAACAGAAATCATTAAGTCAAGTGCCTTAGTCTTGTAATGTTAGTGATGATGCTAGATCATCTATAGAACCCCTTTGTGTGATGATTGAAAGTAGTTAAGTATTGTTTGGTGATTGTGTACCTCATATTTATTTATAGATGCTAGTACCAACCAAGAATACGAGGAGGAAGGAGGATACTACGAAGAAGAAGCCGAGGAGAACATCAACCACTGCTCTGCACAAGGCAAGCTTATACTGATACTGTGCAAGCTAACACTTGAAAGATAATCTACTTTAGCAAGCCTTACTAATCAAGTGGACCTATGCAAGCTTATACTTGCAATTATGCAAGCTAACATTTGCAAGATAGTCTACTGATGCAAACAAACACTTACTTGTTACCATGCCAACTATATGCCTTAAGCATATGTGATCATACCCACTTGATACCCAATCCTAGTTTTACTTGCAAGCTTTCTACCTTTGTTTCTTTATCAAAGCTTTCTCTTAGAGTTTACTGAGGTAACTTGTAGATATTAGAAAGATATTTGAAGGTTGCATAAAGAGCATAAAATTTGGCCTAAGTTAGAAACCTTTAGTTGAAACTCCACTTGTGTATCACCCCTCATTAGTACTCACCCCCACTTGTAGATGCTAGTGCTAAGCATAAAACTTGATCAACCTTAGATGGGAATACTTGGTGAAAATGGTTATGAAAACCTTAGAATGATGGATCATTCTACTGAGATGTTTTGACATGTGTTTCCGAACACCAGATGATTTTTGGTGATGAAAATGTTGAGACATGAGCCTTAGCCCTTTATAAAACTGATGGTTGTCTAGATGCGATACCATTCAAATTTTACCGTACAACCACAATACCTGGAGATTGGGTAGGGCTTGACTGGAAACTTATATACCTTAGTATTGGTTCCATCATGGCCAAGGTCTGAGCTGAGGCTACCTTGTGAAGATTGTCCACCTGTGCAGTACCCAAGATGACAGTTGGTCATGGTTGGGAGGCCAAACTCACAGGAGAGGTGCTTATACTAGGGCGTGTAATTGAAAGGTTAGGATTGATTATCCACATATTGAGTATGGTGAATTCAGGATTTGTTCCTGACGGATGTATCGAATGTTGTGGTGAAAGTGTACAATCTCTACAGAGTGTCAAACTATTCGAATAGCCGCGTCCACGATTATGGACAGTTGGAGTGGCCATACTGTTCCCCCGTCAGATGTTTTCAAAATGACTTGTGAAATGAATTGAGACTTTGACTTGACCACAACAGAGTTGTGGCACGAGATACAAGTTCCCACTTAGGTGTTATAAAATTTGATTAGCTTTCTCGTGTTTCTGAACTTAGTAGACGTAAATATGGCTTTTGCAAAACAACCCTAGAGCCTAGTGTCCCATTACAAAAAACCCCTTCACTTAGTATTAGTTTGCGAGTACTTAAAGAGTACTCATGGCTTTGTCCCTGGCTATTCCCGTGGCCAGACTATGAAGAGGAGTACTAGGATGATGGACCCCAGGAAGGTTACGACAACTAGGATCATCTCCCATCGCCAGCATTGCCTGTGACCCCGAAGATGGAGCTTCACCTACGCTACCTTTATTATTACGTATTTCCGATGCTTGAATTTGTATTAAGAACTAGATCATGAGATCCTTATTTGTGTAAACCTTATGTATGGTTTGTAATGGATGATGTACTATGGTATCCAATTCTATTATGTCTCGCAAAAATGGTAATCCTGGGATTGCGATGTATGGCATAACAGGCATCTGGGATTAAAAATCCGGGTGTTGACAAGTTGGTATCAGAGCCATCCTGACCATAGGAGACCCTATTTAGACTGGACGTTTGAATCAAAAACTTAGTTTCAAAACCAAAGAAAGCAAATATTTACAAAAACCTATTCCCATTCTTATCATCTTGTTTCTTTCATGAAAATTCATGTTCCTCAAAAACTCTTGCAAAATACATAAAATTTGACACACTTGATCACTCTACTAACTTACTCATCCTATATTCTTAATAGATGGACGTGAAGTACAACAAGTTTTATCAGTTGGGGAATGGAGGAGACCTTATCTTTGAGAGGGATTTGGACCAGCTTTCAAAACTTCTGGAGAGTCCGCACCCCGAGTTCTTTGGAGCTCAGCTCAATGATCAAGGAGGAGAAGATCTGCAGTGGCTAATTGTTGCAAGTCTCCGAGGAATGATTGAACCTCCCACTGCTGAGGGAATTCAGTTTACCTTAAGAGAGAACAACTGGCTCGATGGACTTGCCAGGGCCATGCGGGAAAGTCTTGCCCGTCTGTGTGGGCAGAGTATCAACTAGATCAAGGGAACCCGCTTTGAGTTTTTCCCAAGGCGTGATGAAAAATGGACAACCACTGGAAGCCCCATACCACCCTGAGCTGAAGACTCAACTAGAATACCTTAGCTTCATGATGTACGAACGTCAGCAGGAATTGGACAATTTCCGTGACTACTCCAACCACAAGTCCGCTATCATCAAGACGAAGGATCAAACCATCACCATGCTAGCAAAGGATCGCAAGTCTCGCTGCCGCCATCTCGACAAAAAGGAGCGCATCATTGCCCGTCTTCGCCACCGTATCTCGTCTTTGGAGGAGACCATCCATGAGAGAGACATGCAGTTGGAGGAAAGGGAGAATGCCGGAGAGGATCTTCGTGGAGACCACTACTCCTATCTCATCGATGATGATGATTTTCTGGAGGATCAGGTTATGGACTTCTTCACCGATAAGGATGATTTCGCCTTCATCAATGACGACGATGATGATGAGGATGACGAATACACCGACTCCGAGGAGTAGTAGCACTTGAGCACTAGCGTAGTGAGTAGTATTCGGTCCCACTGTATCGTAGATTCCAGAATGGTTCTTAAAACCATCTGTTTTTCTTTTTTTGTGGTGTGTGTTGTATCGTGTGCTATGAGTGAATGAATGAAAAGCAAGTTGCTATAAAATCTGAGTCGAACTTTAAAAACTTTTCAAAATCCCAGAACCTTAGAAATTTCCCTCTTTTCTCATGATAGATCTCAATCTTCAGATGCCACACGGAGGAAGTGGTTCATCCCCGGACCCAATGTTGCAGATCCTGCAAATGTTGGTTTCTGACCGTGAAGCTGAAAGAGCCGAACGTCAAGCCAACCTAGCCACCCTTCAACAGATAGCCCAGCTAGCCCACAACAACCAAGGCCAAGGAAATCAGGACAACCATGGATCTAAGCTCAATAATTTCCAGAATACCAACCCACCTATTTTCACTAAGTCAAAAGAGCCCCTAGATGCCGACGATTGGCTGCAAACCATGGAAAATAACCTGGAAGTCGCCGGAGTGGAAGCTAACAAGAAAGTTCTGTTAGCCACCCACTATCTAGCCGAAGATGCCAGAGCATGGTGGAACAGTGTTCGTGCAATGACCGGAGGACAGATGATGACCTGGGAGGAATTCAAGGTCAAGTTCAGCAGAACCCATGTGCCACCGGGTTTGATCAAGAGAATGAGAGATGAGTTCAGAGAACTGAAGCAAGGAAGGATGACTGTAGTGGAATACCGTGACAAATTTTTGTCATTAGCTAGGTATGCCCCGGATGAGATCGACACCGAAGCCAAGAAGAAGGAGAGATTCCTAAATGGTCTGCACGATGAGATGCAGACTGTGTTAGTCAATATCCGCTTTGCTGATATTGAATCCCTTGTCGACTCTGCTATCCAGATGGAAGGAAAGATCAACCAAGCCAATGAGAACTGCAAGCATCGCATGATGCATCATCCAGGAACCCATCAGACCCCAAAGTATCGCCCTAACCCATCTCCAGGATTTGCCCCAAGAACCAACAGACCCCCGACGAACTGTCCGACTTATCCCAACCGTGGAAACCCTAGGCCCGGAGGAAATCACAACAACCCCGACAACTCTAGCAATTTCAACCGTGCCCCACCCAAGTTCAACAACAATGCTACCGCCAACACCAACACTGCCCCGAGAACTGGAAGCAATGTTGTGCCTGTTGCAGCAAAGGACAAGTCGCAAGTGACTTGTTATGACTGTGGAAATAAGGGTCACTACTCCAACGAGTGCCCCAACAAGAATAATGCCGCAACCTCCAATGCAAATGCCCCAGCTCAGCAGCAACGTCGTGTTCAGCCCAGAAGAAGGTTTGCCCCAGGGAATTCGCTCAACTGCAACGGCCGTCTTTTTCTCATGCATGTTGAAGAAGCTCAGGAAGCGCCAGACGTCGTGTTGGGTATGTTTTCTGTTAATTCAGTACTTGCTCGAGTGTTGTTTGATTCTGGTGCATCACACTCATTTGTCACCGAAGAATTTGCATGCACTAGTAAAATTCAACCAACCAAACTGAAGCATGTTATGATCGTTCAAATTCCCGGATCAACCACCAAGGCTAGGCAAATTTGCAAAGCCGTCCCTATCCGAATCCATGGCATAAATTTTTATGCTAATCTGATAGTACTCGGAACTAAAGGTTTGGAAGTAGTACTAGGAATGGATTGGATGTCCAAACATAAAGGATTGGTTGACTGTGCCAAGAAAGCCATAACCATGACCAGTACAGCCGGAATATCAGTCGAGCATATATCTGAAACCTTACCTCGTCAATTCAAGTGCAACAAGAGTATAGCCCAACCTACCATTGACCAAGTCCGGATAGCCTGTGAATACCCCGATGTATTTCCAGATGTTTTTCCCGGTATGCCCCTAAATCGGGATATCGAGTTTATCATCGAACTAATTCCCGGAACTGGACCCATAGCCCAGAGACCATATATTATGAACCCATCGGAACAGGAGGAACTGAAGAAGCAACTGGATTCCATGTTGGAAATTGGATTGATTCAACCAAGTGCGTCACCTTGGAGATCACCTGTTTTGTTTGTGGACAAGAAATATGGAGGTAACCGTTTGTGTACGGATTATCGGAAGTTGAATGATGTCACCATCAAGAACAAATACCCCTTGCCCAAGATACAAGATTTGTTTGATCAGTTGACCGGTGCCAAAGTGTTTTCTAAGATTGATCTTAGAACTGGCTATCATCAAATCAAGATTCGCGCGAAGGATAGTCCCAAGACTGCCTTTACCACCAGATATGGATTGTACGAGTATACAGTCATGTCTTTTGGATTAACCAATGCCCCCGCTTATTTCATGAATCTCATGAATAAGATTTTTATGGACTTCCTGGATAAGTTTGTCGTTGTTTTCATCGATGACATTCTGATTTATTCCAAATCAGAAGAAGAACATGAGCTACACCTAAGGACCATTCTTGGAACCCTTAGAGAGCATCAGTTTTATGCCAAGTTTAGCAAATGTGAATTCTAGTTACAGGAGGTAGGATTCCTCGGTCACATTGTATAAGCTGGAGGAATTGTCGTTGACCCTGCAAAAGTGAAAGATGTAGAATATTGGCAAGCCCCAACCACTCAAACCCAAGTTCGTGCATTTCTCGGATTGGCGGGATACTACCGCAAATTCGTAGAAGGATTCTCGAGTATCGCCAGACCCATGACCCAATTGCTGAAGAAGGACAAGAAGTTTGAATGGACCGACAAATGTGAAGCGAGTTTTCAGGAACTCAAGAGGAGATTGATTTCAGCCCCAATCTTAATCATGCGGGATATCACGAAACCCTTCGACGTGTATTGTGATGCATCCAAGACCGGTCTCGGATGTGTGCTAATGCAAGAAGGCAAAGTTATACCTTATCTATCTCGACAACTGAAGCAACATGAGCAAAATTACCCAACCCATGACCTCGAACTTGTAGCCGTAGTTCTAGCACTAAAGACATGGAGGCATTACCTCATGGGAAACCGTTGTGAGATTTATTCGGATCACAAGATCCTGAATTATATATTCACTCAGAAGGAGCTGAATATGAGACAGAGAAGATGGATTGAGCTAATCAAGGATTACGATCTGGACATTCACTATCACCCTGGTAAAGCCAATGTGGTAGCAGATGCCCTTAGCAGATTGCCGTGCCGCTTGAACTCTATGATTTTGAAGGAGCAACCAAGCTTGCACAAAGAGATGGAAGATTTTCGAATAGAATTAGTGATTGAAGGATCTTTGGCTAGCATAGAACTTCAACCCACTTTGATCAGCCAGATCAAAGAGGTGCAGAAAGGAAATGCTAGTATCGACGGAATCAAGCGTCGTATCGGTACAGGCAAAGTACCCGGATTCACCGAAGACGAAGGAGTTCTATGGTATAAAGGACGCCTTTGTGTACCAGCAGATTCTGAGTTGAAAGAAGTGATTCTGAAGGAAGCTCATGATACTCTTTATTCTATCCACCCCGGAGGAACGAAGATGTATCAAGATTTGAAGGAACAATTTTGGTGGCATAAGATGAAGAGAGTAATCGGAAGCTATATCACCAAGTGTGATATATGTCAGCGAGTTAAGGCAGGACATCAAATACCCGCTGGATTGTTGCAACCCTTGCAGATTCCGGAATGGAAATGGGATTCCGTTGGAATGGACTTTATCACCGGATTGCCTACTTCTAGTAGGGGAAATGACTCTATCTGGGTCATAGTGGACAGGTTGTCCAAAGTCGCCCATTACTTACCCATCAAGATCACATATCAGAGTTTGAAGCTAGCAGAGTTATACATCGCTAGAATCGTTAGTTTGCATGGAGTCCCCAAGAACATCGTATCGGATCGAGGAACTCAATTTACCTCAAGATTCTAGAAAAAAGTCCAAGAAGGTTTAGGAACCCGTCTAGATTTCAGCACCACGTATCACCCTCAGATCGATGGACAAACGGAGCGAGTAAACCAAATACTCGAAGAAATGTTGAGAGCCTGTGTGTTAGAATATGGATATAAGTGGAAAGACTGTCTGCCGTTTGCAGAATTTTCATACAACAACAGTTATCAAGCCAGTTTGCAAATGGCCCCATTTGAATTCATGTATGGAAGGAAGTGTCACACCCCTTTGAACTGGTCGGAAGTAGGAGAGAGTTAGATTTTTGGACCCGACATCCTACGAGAAGCAGAGAAGAAGGTTCATAAGATTCGTGAGCACCTCAAGACAGCTCAGTCCAGACAGAAGAGTTACGCCGACAAGAGACGTCGATACCTCGCCTTCAACATAGGAGATTTTGTTTATCTTAAGGTTTCGTCATTGAAGGGAATGCAGCATTTCCAACTCAAAGGAAAGTTAGCCCCCGGATATATAGGCCCCTTCAAGATTCTGAACCATCGAGGAGAAGTGTCGTATCAATTGGAACTACCCGAAGAGATGTCAGCCATGCACAATGTGTTCCATATCTCATTACTTCGCAAGTGCCTCGAAGTTCCAGAGAAGACGGAAGTGTTCAAGAATATCGATCACCGGACCATAGAGATCAACGATGACCTAACCTATCCTGAAGTACCCATCGTATTTTGGAAGAAGCTTTCACAACTACCCGAACCCGAAGCATCAAATTTCTCAAGATTCAGTGGAGCAACCACACAGAAGAAGAAGCTACCTGGGAGCGCGAAGATCACATCAGGACGGAGTTTCCCGATCTCTTCAAATCCTAGGTAATCTTTTTCGTCCTTTTTCAAATCTCGGGACGAGATTTTGTTTAAGGGGGGAAGGTTTGTAACATCCCAAAAATACTAAACTTGGATCATCAAACTCTAATCATAAAAAGTTAGGGTTAACAAAAACTTTTCTAAAAAAAATATGAAAGCATGCATCTGTGTATGCATTCCAATTTGAATTCTTTTGAACCACCTTGTTTGTGTGTTTCTTTTCTTGTAAATGGATTCTTAGGTGAAATAAACATCATCTAAACAATCCCCACACTTTTCCCAAAGACAAATAAATCAAAACAAACAAAATATGGGAATGGTCATTTTGGCCAAATTAACTCCCATGCCTACTTTGGTTGTCTCTATCTTTCAAAACTTAACAAAAACTTGTTTGGATCTTTACACCCCTTGATAGTACTCATAACAAAGTACCAAGGCCCACCTTGTGATCATCCAAAAACATTTGAATGCATAGTTTAAATGACAGTTCAAAATTGAATCTTTATCATATGGGAAGATCCCACTTTTTCAAAAACCACTCAAACAAGCTCAAATTTCAAAACCCAAGCATCCACAGACTCACCAGCACCTACCTAGCACACCCACCAAAAATCTTTTCAAAATTCAAAACTTGAACTCATGCGGCCATTTCATCAAACATCTTGCTGATTCAAATCGAATAAAATCCAAACACTAT
Organism: Avena longiglumis; assembly: GCA_030063025.1. NCBI lineage: Eukaryota > Viridiplantae > Streptophyta > Magnoliopsida > Poales > Poaceae > Avena > Avena longiglumis. Next base: position 476,872,035 of record CP125974.1, on the reverse strand, counting down.
TTGGAGCAGTGATTTGAGCCTAACTTGTTCCCTCTCTGGTTGCAACTAGGCTTTAGTAGATCATATAGCTCATTTGCAAACCTCTAGCACCACTGTAAGCTTGGCAATGTCATAAATGGTGAACATCCGAAGCTCATCTTGCCACCCCAGTGTAGACAACAAGCTAGGAGAGGAACTAGCCATGCCAACCCATGCCTCACCGCTCCCTATCGACTAGCCCTGCCTTCAAGACATCGACCAGAGCACCCAAGAACGCCGCGCCCGTGCCTCTATCAACCATGCCGAGCATGCGCCAGAGCGCCACCCTCGACACATGCCCACAGACCGCGCGCAGCCCTCGCCGCGTGCATACACGATCACCACCGTCCCAGGAGACCACCAGACATCCCCGTTCGCTGCCCCATGCCTCACAGCCACCGCTCACCGACAAATACGCCGCCTCTGCCACGCAGAGCATCTCGTGTTCTAGACCGTATGCCACCGCCCCTACACACGCATTAAAGCCATAGAGCATCGCCAAGAGACCACCGATCGATCGCCACCACCGGCCATGCCTCTAGCAGCCCATAGCCATGTCGCCACCGTCGCCTTCCCATCCCGTTCGGTCTCGTCATTGAGACTATAAATAGAATCCTCCCCAGCTCAAACTCTTCACACCATTCTACTCCCCACTCCTCACTGATCGTTCCACCCCGTTCCTGGAGCAAGGCGAGCAGCGCTTCGCCGGAATTTCACCGGAGCCCGCCGCTGCTGGAGAAGAAGGGGGCCAGCGATTGGAGCCGCCCCAGGATAAGCTGCCGGTACCAGGAGGTTCGCTGTCATCGACTTTGTCGTTCGCCCGCCTCGCCGACCCTCGCCTGAGCCCCGGTGAGCCTCTCACGACCCCCACCTGCCGCGTTAGGGTTCTGTCTCGCCGGCGTTGCCCAACATGGACGATGAACCAGAGCCGTTGGATTAGAATTAGATCGAACGCACCACATTTCTCCATACCGCTTCGCACCCCCTGTCTCACTGACGCGTGGGGACAACCACTTAACCAGCCCGCGTAAGCGCCGTGCTTCGCAGGCCGGCCCAGTATCGTTTCCCGCGCAGCTCATTTGTTTGAATTTGGTTTTTTCCATTTTCATTCAAACACACTTCTGTACCTAGTTTCAAAAATCAACCCAGATCGATTCAGTGAACCAAATTGAATGAAAACAATTTTGTTAGAAAGGTCTGTAAATGCTGAATCCAAGCCCGTTGGATTCAAATCATTTGGATCTGTAGATCACCCTTGCTACAAATAACAAGGCAGAAGATTTTCTGCATTCAAACATTTTTCAAATTTAAACCATGATAGCTTTTGAGTTGATTCCAACTCTCAAAAATCACATTTAACCATACCTTTCAGAATATGTAAAAAAATATAGGTTTACTTACAGAAATAATGTCCAAGTAATAAAAGAATGCCACATAGGCATTTCTAGTCACTTATTTAATTAAAATAAATGGGTAAAACCTTATTAAATTGTGACACTACTTTAAATCACATTCCCATGGACAAAAATATGTGGTGATGACATGTGTCAACATGATCCCATGTTTGGTTTGGAGAATATTAAATCTTAAGTAGTTTTCAATGAGTAGAAATTACTTTTCTAAAACAAAAATCATTAAGTCAAGTGCCTTAGTCTTGTAATGTTAGTGATGATGCTAGATCATCTATAGAACCCCTTTGTGTGGTGATTGAAAGTAGTTAAGTATTGTTTGGTGATTGTGTACCTCGTATTTATTTATAGACGCTAGTACCAACCAAGGATACGAGGAGGAAGGAGGATACTACGAAGAAGAAGCCGAGGAGAACTTCAACCACTGCTCTGCACAAGGCAAGCTTATACTGATACTCTGCAAGCTAACACTTGCAAGATACTCTACTTTAGCAAGCCTTACTAATCAAGTGGACCTATGCAAGCTTATACTTGCAATTATGCAAGATAACACTTGCAAGATACTCTACTGATGCAAACAAACACTTACTTGTTACCATGACAACTATATGCCTTAAGCATATGTGATCATACCCACTTGATACCCAATCCTAGTTTTACTTGCAAGCTTTCTACCTTTGTTTCTTTATCAAAGCTTTCTCTTAGAGTTTACTGAGGTAACTTGTAGATATTAGAAAGATGTTTGAAGGTTGCATAAAGAGCATAAAATTTGGCCTAAGTTAGAAACCTTGATATCATCCTAAGGCATGAGGTGGTAATTAGTTGAAGCTCCACTTGTGTATCACCCCTCATTAGTACTCACCCCCCACTTGTAGATGCTAGTGCTAAGCATAAAACTTGATCAACCTTAGATGGGAATACTTGGTGAAAATGGTTATGAAAAACTTAGAATGATGGATCATTCTACTGAGATGTTTTGACATGTGTTTCTGAACACCAGATGACTTTGGTGATGAAAATGTTGAGGCATGAGCCTTAGCCCTTTATAAAACTGATGGTTGTGTGGATGCGATACCATTCCAATTTTACCGTACAACCACAATACCCGAAGATTGGGTAGGTCTTGACTGGAAACTTATATACCTTAGTATTGGTTCCCTCACGGCCAAGGTCTGAGCTGAGGCTACCTTGTGAAGATTGTCCACCTGTGCAGTACCCAAGATGACAGTTGGTCATGGTTGGGAGGCCAAACTCACAAGAGAGGTGCTTATACTAGGGCGTGTAATTGAAAGGTTAGGATTGATTATCCACATACTGAGTATGGTGAATTCAAGATTTGTTCCTGACGGATGTATCGAATGTTGTGGTGAAAGTGTACAATCTCTGCAGAGTGTCCAACTATTCGAATAGCCGCGTCCGCGGTTATGGACAGTTGGAGTGGCCATACTGTTCCCCCGTCAGATGTTTTCAAATTAACTTGTGAAATGAATTGAGACTTTGACTTGACCACAACAGAGTTGTGGCACGAGATACAAGTTCCCACTTAGGTGTTATAAAATTTGATTAGCTTTCTCGTGTTTCTGAACTTAGTAGATGTAAATCTGGATTTTGCAAAACAACCCTAGAGCCTAGTGTCCCATTACAAAAAAAAACTTCACTTAGTATTAGTTTGCGAGTACTTAAAGAGTACTCATGGCTTTGTCCCTGGCTATTCCCGTGGCCAGACTATGAAGAGGAGTACCAGGATGATGGACCCCAAGAAGGTTACGACAACTAGGATCATCTCCCATCGTCAGCATTGCCTGTGACCCCGAAGATGGAGCTTCGTCTACGCTACCTTTATTATTAGTATTTCCGCTGCTTGAAGTTGTATTAAGAACTGGATCATGAGATCCTTGTTTGTGTAAACCTTATGTATGGTTTGTAATGGATGATGTACTTTGGTATCCAATTCTGTTATGTCTCGCAAAAATGGTAATCCTAGGATTGCGATGTATGGCATAACAGGCATCTGGGATTAAAAATCTGGGTGTTGACAAAGCTCAAAGGGAGTAATGCAACAGATATGATACTCTATCTATCGACAAAAGACCACAGTAGAATCGTATGCATCATGGTAGGAATTGAAATGCTTTCGAAATCATAGGGTTATATCATGGTGGGGCTATGCTTGCCTTTGCCAATTGAAAGCAGATAAATATATCTTCGAAAGCCTTGTACTTGACTTGGTTACAGTTGGTCAAGTATTGTTCTTCGATCTTCGATCTTCGATGGTGTTGTCCCTGGGCTTCGATCTTGATCTCGATCTCGTATTCTAATGTGGAAGAACCAAATCACCGGAAAGAAAGGGAAACAATCAACACATGGCATCGATGCAATGTTCAAGCAAGTATGATGATATGACAAGTTAATTTGCATTGAAATGTAACCCTAACACATGATCGACAACTTAATCGGGGTTCCGAGGGGCGCAAACCCTAACTCGTGGAAACTCCGGAAACACATGAGAGGGGTTGATTTTGTTTTCTAATTAAACTTGTTATTTTAGTTGTTGATCAATGCATGATGATAGCTTAAATAGCTAGGTTTCATTTTTCTGAACATTTTGATATATTATTTATATTTTTCTGACTTATGAATAATTACTTATTAAATTTATAAGATTTATATTGATTTATGAAATTATTTAAAACAATTACTTAATTTTTACACCCGGGCAGAGGCTACCCGCAGCAGCTGACAGAGAGCTGCCACTTAGGCGGGAACGGGACCCACCCTGGTTGAACAGGCTGACCCGCGTGCGGCTGACGCACGGGTGATGTCAGCATGACATCACGCCGGCGGGGCTCACAACACGGCAACGGGGCGGCGACTAAGGCGCGCGCGGGGCTGCGAAACTAGGCCAGCTCGAACCAGGGCACCGCGGGCTACCTAATCGCGGCGGCGACGCTTGCTAATGGTCACCGAACCATGGCCGACGACGAGTTCACGCAGCAACGGACACTGGTCGACAACGACAAGAAGATATAGAGCAAAAGAGGGAAGAAGGCGAGGTCTAGCAGGACCACTGGCTCACCATGAATCGAACAGGGGTGACGACAAGGCGCGCTGACGCCGGAATCAATGGCGTCGGTGGTTACCGACGTCGAAGAGGAAACGTGTGGGGAGCTCGATTCTTCATGGCCGCGTACAATTCCTGCTGCAAGAAGGTTACTGGGGAGGAGACAGAGCTCGTGGCGTCTTTGATGGAGCTCGGAGGGGCTTGGAACAACGACGATTTGTCATCTCTGTTAGCTAGGGTTTCGTCCAGAAGAGGGGAAACCAGGAGAGAGCGCGAGAGATAGGGATGAGAGCACCAGGGGAGAGACGTGCACGACGACGTTCTTATCCTCGTTCAAGGGCGGCGGGGTAGCGCGAATCGCAGCGCAGGAGGGCGCCGGCGACACGCAGCTGCTTCGCCTCGTCCTTCTGTCACCGGGAAAAAGAAAGGAAAATAAGAGTGAAGGGGTACGGGCCAGAGTGGGCCGGCATGGGCCGCTGCTAGGCCTGCTGCGGCTGCGCGAGCGATAGACAGAGGGAGGAGAGGTAGTTGGGCTACGGCCTGCTAGGAAATTTGCTCTGTTTTTATTTGCAGAACTGTTTTCCTTTTCCTGATATTGTTTTCTCTCTTTATAATTTGAATTTCCAAACTGTTTTGAATGTTGCAAAAATAATAGAGGGTTTGTAAAATATGGAAAATATTGTAGGGTCCTTGTAATCCATTTGGGCTCCACATATTTTGATACTTTTCAAACATTCAAAACCTTTTTGAATAGATTTGCAAATAGAAAGAGAGGGAAAAGCTAGGGTTTTAGGGTTTGATTTATTTTCCTCAATGCAATTTTAAGAGATGATGCTCATGTTATGCATAATCAAAACCCTAACTACTATTTAGCTAAAACTGGGGTGTTACAACGTATCACCAGTGCGCTGAGAGACAGAGGGCGCGTCCCTAGGAAGACAAGGTCCCCACTAGAGGCGTCAGGTGCAAGGGGAATGATACGTCCATTTTGCATCACTATTCTATATCATAATTTGCTGTTATTCATTGATATATTTCAAATTAAGAGGTGATACTTATGCCATTTCATCTATTTTTGCATGTTGGATGATTCTTGGAGGATGAACTGCTGGAGTCAGGATTCTGATGGAAAAAATGGTGTTTTGATGCAATTTTCGCGAAGATCAGAAAATACCAGAAAATACATGGAAAATTTTATTTTTCCCGAATACGAAGGAGGCTAGAAGGGGAGGCTGAGATGGGCCACAGGCCCCCCATTCACGGGCCACACTGGGCCGCGACACCAGGGGGGTGGCCACCCTGGCCCACCTCTTTCTCCGCCCTCTCGCATATATCTTCTCCTCGAAACCCTAATACAGAGGGAGCGACCACGGAAAGATTCTGCCGCCTCTGCGGGGAGGAAACTACACAGAGAGAAAGTGCTCTCCGGTAGATAGATTTCTGCCGGGGAAATTCCTTCCTGGAGAGGGGAGATCGTCGCCATCAACACCATCATCAAGCTAGACTTCATCGGGATCATCATCATCATCATTCACACCACCATCTCTACCAGCACCATCATCAGCACTCCATCCCGCTGTAACAATTGTGTTGAATCTTGCATAGTTCTTAAGGGAAACTTTCCTGGTGTTGATTACTTTTGTAGTTGATGCTTGTGAGTGGAAACATTGAATTATTTCTTATGTTCAGATTGTTATTCATCATCATATCATCTCTGATCTTGATCCATATGATGTCTCATGAGTAGTTCGTTTAGTTCTAGAGGACATGGGAGAAGTCATGTTGTTAGTAGTGGAATTGTGTTGAGCTATTATTCAATGGCTTGATAGTTAAGTTGTGCTGCTATTCTTCTAGTGGTGTCATGTGAATGTCGACTACATGATACTTCACCATTTATGGGCCTAGGAAAATGCATTATGTATTTGTCTACTAATTGTGGTGTTTCTGGAGTGACAGAAACGTGAACCCCCGTTAGGAAACCTTTGCCCAAGGGAGCGTAGGATCTCAGAGTTTAAGGTTGTGGTTAGGTTTTTATCTTAATTACTTTCTTGTAGTTGCGGATGCTTGCAAGGGGTTTAATCACAAGTATTTATTAGTCCTAGTAAGGTCAGTACATTAGCACAGGTTGACCCACACAACACTTATCCAACCAAAGAAGATTAATCAACTATATGAAATGAAAGCACTTGAAAATATTCACATGTGTCCTCGAGAACGTTTGGTCCTCATAAGTAATACAACCGACTTGTCCTTTGCTAATAAAGGATTGGGACACTTGCTGCAATTATTTCCTATCTTTATTTACTTGCACTTTATTTCTTTATCAAAAACCCCTAAAAATCCATTTGCTAAGTATTTACAGAGAATTCCTGCTCCAAACCACTAGTCAACACCTTCTGCTCCTTGTTGGGATCAACACTCCTATTTATCGAAAGTACTACGATACACCCCCTCTACTTGTGGGTCATCAAGACTATTTTCTGGCGCCTTTGTCGGGGAGTGAAGCTCTATTGAAGATGGAACTGGTAAAGGAAACTTCTACTGTGAGTATTGCTTTTTATTTCTATTTATTACTTTGTTTGCAATATGGATAACCCACTTGGTTTCCTATTTTGGAAATCTACTACCACTCTAGGGTAGTGGATGAACCACCATTTGTTGAGATATATCCTTTTAAGATACCTACAAGAATTGTTGATCGTGTTATGGATAATTATTATTTTGGGGATGGAACTGTCCATCCTTGTGATCACTTGCTTTTTATCCATGAATTATGCGGGTTGTTTAAGTGTGTAGTTATCACAACGGAACAAGTCAAGAAGAAGTTACTCTTTATATCATTGAAAGGAAGAGCTGAAGAATGGTATAAGTTGCTGAAGAATGGACAATCTATGGAATGGGAGGAAATAGTACCCCTCTTTTATTCTAAATTCTATCCTCCTAGTGAGATTCATAAGGATAGGAATCAAATATATAACTTTTGGCCTCGTGATGGAGAGAGTACAACCCAAGCTTGGGGGAGATTGAAGTTACTAATGCTTAAATGTCCTATTCATGAACTCCCTAATAACATTATCATTAATAACTTTTATGCAAGGCTTTCTCTTCATGATAAAGATTTATTATATGCTTCTTGTGCTGGATCTTTCACGCGTATGAAGGAAGAAGCTAAATGGGATCTGCTAGACCGCATTCAAGAAAACACTGAAGCATGGGAGAATGACAAAGGAAGAAAGTCAGGTATGAATTATGATTATGAATGTAATAAATCTTTTATGGGAACTGATGACTTTCATGATATTAGTACCGAGTATGGTCTTGATTCTCAAGTTCTTGCAAATTGCTTTAAGGCCTTTGCATCTTATATTGAAATCCCCCAAAAGGAGTGGAACAAGTACCATGCACCTTATAAAGATATTGTTAATCATGTTCCTGTTAGAAACACTAAAGTTTGTACTGTTGATCCTATTTTGCCTGAACCTTATATTAAGAAAATACCTTTCCCTGCCAAGGTAAAGGAACATTCTATTATAGCTAATGTGGTTAGCAAAAGTACAAAGAAAACTATGGAACTTGATGGACAAATAAATGTTGAACCTATAGTAGCCATTGTGAAAGATCTTGTCACTAAAAATGTAGAAGATGGGCACATTATCTTTTGTGAAGATGCTTCTAATATTGTCTCTCATCCTAGTAAAGCTAGGAAAGCTAGTGTCCCGGTGATTTCTGTTTGAATTGGTGATCATTGCTATTATGGTTTATGTGACATTGGTGCTAGTTCTAGTGCTATTCATTATGAGCTTTACAAGGAAATTATGCATGAAATTGGTCCTTATGAACTTGAGGACATTGATGTGGTTATTCACCTTTCTAATAGAGAGACAGTCTGTCCAATTGGCATTTTAAGAGATGTGGAAGTTCTTTGTGGTAAGATTAAATATCCTGCTGATTTTCTAGTGTTTGGTAAGGAAGCTAGTAAAACTTGTCCTATCATTTTTGGTAGACCTTTCTTGAACACTTGTGGAGCCATTATAGATTGTAAGAAGGAGAAAGTTTTAACTAAATTTGATGCAGAATCTTATGAGTTTAACTTTTCCAAACTTGCTAAAACTCCTTATGAAAATGAATTGCCTAATGACTATTTCAGGGTTAAACAACTTGCTGCTATTTCTCTTGCTCCTAACAATGCCTTGCAGCAATATATGGAATACCATGAAAGTGAGGTCTTCATGGAAGAAATAAATGAGATTGACGAGATTTTCCTTCATCAACCTGAGATGCTTAAGCATAACCTACCCGTGGAAGATTTGGGTACCACACTACCACCTAAAGGGGGTCCTGTTTTCAATTTAAAACCTCTACCTGATGATCTTAAATATGCTTATCTAGACAATAAGAAAATATATCCTATTATTATTAGTTCTAAACTTTCAGGAAAGGAAGAGGAAAGATTATTGGAAGTATTGAAGAAATACAAAGGAGCTATGGGGTATACTCTTGATGATTTAAAAGGGATTTCTCGTACTATATGTCAGCATGCTATTAATATAGAGCCCGATGCAAAGCCAATTGTTGAACATCAATGTCATTTAAATTCTAAGATGAAGGAAGTGGTAAGAAATGAGGTATTAAAACTTCTTGATGCTGGTATAATTTTTCCTATTGCTGATAGTAATTGGGTTAGTCCTGTTCATTGTGTCCCTAAGAAAGGAGGAATTACTATTGTACCTAATGAAGATAATGAGCTTATACCTCAAAGAGTAGTGGTTTGTTATAGGATGTGCATTGATTTTAGAAAGGTAAATAAAGTCACTAAGAAAAATCATTATCCTCTGACTTTTATTGATCAAATGCTAGAAAGGTTGTCTAAGAAAACTCACTTTTGTTTTCTTGATGGTTATTCTGGGTTTTCTCAAATTGCTGTGAGAGCACAAGACCAAGAGAAAACCACTTTCACATGTCCCTATGGAACTTATGCTTATAGGCGTATGCCTTTTGGTTTATGTAATGCTCCTGCTACTTTTCAAAAATGTATGTCTGCTATCTTTCATGGTTTTGTGAAGAAATTGTGGAAGTTTTTATGGACGATTTCTCCGTCTATGGAACATCTTTTGATAATTGTTTGCACAACCTTGATAAAGTTTTGCAAACATGTGAAGAAACTAATCTTGTTCTTAATTGGGAGAAATGCCACTTCATGGTTAATGAAGGGATTGTTCTTGGACACAAAATTTCTGAAAGAGGTATTGAGGTAGACAGAGCCAAAATTGAAGCACTTGAGAAAATGCCTTGTCCTAGGGATGTGAAAGGTATTCGTAGTATCCTTGGTCATGCTGGATTCTATAGAAGGTTTATTAAAGATTTCTCAAAAATTTCAAAGCCCCTTAAAATCTTCTCCAAAAAGATGTGCCTATTGTTTTTGATGATGATTGTAAGGAAGCTTTTGAAACTTTAAGGAAAGCTTTAACTACTGCCCCTATTGTCCAACCGCCTGATTGGAATTTACCCTTTGAAATTATGTGTGATGCTAGTGATTTTGCTGTGGGTGTTGTTCTCGGGCAACGAATAGATAAAAAATTGAATGTTATCCATTATGCTATAAGACTCTTGATGCTGCTCAAAAGAATTATGCTACTACTGAAAAGGGGTCCTTAACTTTAATCTTTGCTTGTGATAAGTTTAGACCCTATATTGTTGATTCAAAAGTTACCATTCATACTGATCATGTTGCTATTAAGTACCTTATGACAAAGAAAGATGCTAAGACTAGGCTTATTTGATGGGTGTGGCTTCTACAAGAGTTTGATCTACATATTATAGATATGAAAGGAGCTAAAAATCCTGTTGCTGATAATTTATCTCGTTTGGAAAATATTTCTTTTGATCCTATGCCTGTTAATGATAGTTTTCCAAATGAACAGTTGGCTGCAATAAAGGTAAGTCTGCGAGAGAGTCCTTGGTATGCTGATTATGTTAACTTTATTGTTTCCAAGTATTTGCCTCCAACCTTTATAGCCCAGCAAAGAAGGAAATTCTTTTATGATCTGAGGCATTAGCTTTGGGATGACCCACATTTATATAAAGAAGGAGTGGATGGTATTATGCGAAGATGTGTTCCAGAATATGAACAACAAGAGATATTGAGAAAATGTCATGGCGGTGCTTATGGAGGACATCATGCTGGAGATAGAACCGCACAAAAAGTTTTACAACAGGTTTTTTTTGGCTTACTCTTTTCAAGGACGCAAGGAAGTTTAAGGCAACGAATAACCAGTTACACCAAATGATGCAGTCAAAACAGCTAAAACCACACCTGTGACCCAAGTTAATTCGCGGGGTTTTTTAAACCCACCTGAAGTTCTCTACCCCGAACTTTGTATCGCGCGTATGACTTAGCACAACTAGGAAAGTAAGATCAGATAAAAGATAATGGAGAGTTGCCCGAAATGAGCACTAAAGACTTTTCGAGAGATCTCCTCCAAATCACCCGTATGTTCCATACGCAAAAAGGAAGCGACTCATAGAATGGCAGAGGCAAATAGAGCTCTTGCACATTTTCGTTAATCCATGAACGAAATAAAGAATACCAACCTTTGATGATTTTTTCGGCATCCAACTGTTCTCGAATTGGTTTATTCAAGAATTTAAAACACCCCAATGCGATAAAAGAATTGAATCCTAGAATTCCTATTCAAGAAATTTTTAGGTCCTATTCTTCTACCCTTTCCAGGTAGTCGATGGCTATTCACAGCTACTACCTTAACACCAAATAAGAGCATAAGAATCTCATGTATTGGTCCAGGTAAATCCATTATGGATAAAAAGAAATTAATAGTATAAATTTTTTCATGAACTGACTAAAACTAAAGGATTCAAGAAAGGCAAAAGGGATTAGGATATTTTTTGGGGTCCCTCGGGCGAGATGGCTAAGCGTGCTATACTTAATAGTAAAACACTAGGAAAAGCCCATATGCGACGAAGATTTTTTGTTGTTTTATCATGTGATGAATGTCAAAGAGTTGGTAACATTTCTAGACGCAATGAAATGCCTATGAATTATTCTCTTGTTATTGAACCTTTTGATTGTTGGGGATTTGACTTTATGGGTCCTTTTCCTCCTTCAAAGGGGTATACTCATATTCTTCTTGTTGTTGATGATGTTACAAAGTGGGTAGAAGCCATACCTACAAATAGTGCTGATGGTAAGACCTCTTTAAAAATGCTTAAAGATGTTATTTTTCCTAGGTTTGGTGTGCCCAGATATCTCATGACTGATGGAGGTTATCATTTTATTCATGGTGGTTTTAGGAAGACTCTTGCTAAATATGATGTTAACCATAGAATTGCTTCAGCTTATCACCCTCAAACCAGTGGGCAAGTAGAACTTTCGAATAGAGAAATTAAATCTATCTTGCAAAAGACTGTTAATAGATCTAGAAAAAAATGGGCTAAAAAGTTGAATGATTCTTTATGGGCTTATAGAAATGCTTATAAAAATCCTATGGGAATGTCTCCTTACAAAATGGTTTACGGCAAAGCTTGTCACTTGCCTTTAGAATTAGAACACAAAGCTTATTCGGCAGTGAAAGAACTAAATAGAGATTTTAAACATGCTGGTGAGAAAAGATTGCTTGACTTAAGTACCTTAGATGAGTGGAGAAGTGAATCTTATGAAAATGCTAGACTCTTTAAAGAAAAAGTAAAAAGATGGCATGATAGAAGAATTCTCAAAAGGAAGTTCCATGTTGGTGAGAAAGTTCTTTTGTATAGGTCTCGTCTCAGATTTTTTGCAGGAAAACTACTCTCAAAATGGGAAGGACCTTTTGTTATTGAGGAGGTGTATCATTCAGGTGCTATTAAAATTTCATCTTTGAGAGACAACACTACACAAGTGGTGAATGGTCAAAGGCTCAAACGTTATATTTCTGGAGATTCTTACAATGAAGATGTTGATATTATTCAAATGGTGACTCCGGAAGAATTTATTAGAGACCAAACTCAGGAATCTGCACAGTCCGTTTCCGAATAGGTAAAAGTGCTGGAAACAAAGGTTCGCGAAAAACTTTTCTCTTTATATTTTTGTTGTTTTTATTTCATATGGAAGGTTACGAGACGAAAAAGAGGAGGAACCGGAACCCGGGTGGGCCACACCTCCCAGTGGCGCGGGCCCCACCTGGCCACGCCACCAGGGGGTGTGATCACCCCGGAGTCCGTCTCCGTCCTATTTTCGCACAATACCTTCCTTATGTCATAAAACTTCGTAATATGTAATCCCCCGGATCCCCCGAGGTTCGTATATCGTGTTCTCGTCGTGTTTTCGTTTCAATCTGTTTCTGTCAGGAAATATTCTCAAGTTTAGAGGCATAATGGTCTCCGCCAACGACAAGGGTAAGAAGCCCGTGGAAGATGATCTTCAAGACTCCAAGAAGGAGGAGGAGATCTTGGTTGAGGATGAAGAAGAACTGAAGGAAGACAAGCATCCGGATACCTGCGCTTCCGTTGCAAGCATTTGAGTGGTGGCAAACCCTATCAAGACCAGGATGACATCACGAATGTCTACAGGAGGAAAACCTCCGCGTCATTGCCTCGCTCCACCATCACTTCATCCACGCGCCAAGAACCCCTTCCATACTCTTATACACGAGCAGCAATTCCAGAAGTTGCCCAAAGGGAAGTTGCCCTCTAGTTGGGATATGCCTCGTTCTAACCATGCAGGGAAAGAACACTCTAAGGAGTAAGCATGGAGAAAGAATAACAAGGACTGGGATTCTCGGTCCGACATGATCATGAACTTCATTGAGCATAATTCAGAGTTGATTCATACTCTAACCTTTGAGACTGAAGATCTGAGGAAGATAATTGAAAAGCTTATCAAGGGAACACCACCACCATCGAAGGAGTAATTCATCATCAGGTTTTGGCATCCCCTTGGTTTGTTCCAAGCTTGGGGGAGTGTCGTGGTATCACATCATTATCTTTCATCTTTTTACCTTTTTAGTAGAGTCATATCTTGAATAGAGAAGTTATCATATGGGATGGTTTGCATTGTGGAAGTATCTCTCCTTTAGTTTGTTATCTATGTATCCCTTGGTGTGAGTGCCTTTATGGAATATTAATGAGAAGCTTCATCTTTTACTTTTTGCACATCTTATTTTAGTTTGCAATCTGTATTATATGATTGATCTTGTTGATTAGTATTGGTATCACTTTGGGAGCATCAAGTAAATCTAAATTGGTTTTGGCAAACCGAGCTCTCGTCAGTAGCAACACTTTTTGAGGTTTGAAAGGAAAAGAGAAAAGCACTTACAAGTATTTTATATCATTTTCTTTCTTGATTGATTGGCTCATGAGCTTAGTATTTTTTAGTTAAGATCTTTTGTGTTTTCAAGGAAGATTGCATGTTTGACTTTATCACTTGTATGTTTGCTTGTTTCCTTCAACTCTTTTGCTTGCTAGCCAAAAACCTGTACTTAGAGGGAATACTTCTCGTGCATCCAATCCTTTAAACCAAAACCTATGCCATTTGAGTCCACCATATCTACCTATTAGCACTATTGCTATTCCAAGTAAATTCTCAAGCTTCATCTACCTTTCAAATTAAAAATTCTTTTGTTATGTGAAAACTGGTTAGTAAAGCACTCACGAACTTGATGGCACACCTTTTATTCTTGCCCTTAATAAACTTGAACCATTGTGTCATCTATGTTGTCTATGCTTGCACCTATAAGTTGGGAATTAGCAGAACCGTGCTATCACGGGGAATGCTTTCAACACCTGTAAATATCTACCCCGTTGAAAATCATGCTCTTTTGTTTATGGATGTCATCGGTGTGAAATAAAAGGGGAGCTTGTAAGTCCATGGAGTTATGTATATGCGTTAGAGAAACGCCTAGGCCGCTAGCCTAATCCATGCCTAATCATGGTGGAAACTTGCAGCATCACCATAGTGAGCAATCTATGAAGCATTCTTCTTATAAAAAAGAGATATAGAAAAAAGACAAAAAGACAAAAAAGAGGAAAGAAGAGAAAAAAGCACCATTTTACCATGTTAAATAAGAAGATTGCTGAGATGCTCATTGTCTGCTTACCTTGTCACTTTGATATGTGATAGCTCTTGTATCATGGGACAAGGGGTACCCTGTTGGCGGTTCTCTATGATACACATGTACTTACTATGCCAAAAACTTACCGGAAACTAAAGTTGAGTAGCATGAGGAGCGGCCCTCGTACTCAAGGGAAATGAGATTGCCAAATTATATTTTGTCGAGCATATACTCCATCTTTGTTCACTTTCACCCTAATCACCTCAATATGCTTATGATAGGGGCAATGAGATCTCAAAGCTAGTAAGTACCATAATCTTTTGAAAGCTCTTTATGAAACTTGAAATCCCTGCTTCCCTCTGCGAAGGGCCTGTATTTTACTTCTAAGTTGAGTCAGTAAACCTATTCCTCTCTATCTCCAGGAAGCATTTGAGCTGTTGTGTTTCAATCATTCATATGATGATTTATTCAATCATGTTCCTTATCTTCCTTGTTTTGCACATTGTTCTTATCTGAATGAGTATTACTTTGAAAGCCGTCATTTTGAAAAGCCTTTTATCTTTGAGCAAAAAGGACTCATGTTATAAACTTTTTTACAAAGGCTTTGCTTGAAAAAGTATGATTTGTCATCTGTTCTCTGACCAAGAACAAAGTTTGCCATTACCAATTATGATTTATCTTTGTGCATCTTTATTGTGACTCCCATACTCTTTGCAAGTTAAGTTATATAATGGTGAGTTGCTTTCTATTATGAGTTGTGTATTGGTAAGTGTGATGCTTCTTGTCCGTATTATTTTTATCGACATTTCACTCCATAAACATGTGGGCATGTTTACTGAGCTTAGTTTTTGCTTGGGGACAAGCGAGGTCTAAGCTTGGGGGAGTTGTGTGGCATCCCGCAAAACCACTACTAGAAAATCGCGTTGAATTTGTGCATTGCATCGTCATCATCATGTGTTGTTCGTCAAAAAGTATTTCGCAAAACCGATTTGTTTTCCAAACGCCCTACCTTGTTTTCAAATTCAAACCCGGGTCGCCGGAATATTTTTGTTGTTGCGTTCGGTTTGCAAATGGTGTTATTTAAAACAAATAAAAAAAATTATATTTATTTTAGCGGCGATCGAGCAGGCCGACCCGAACGACCACCCCCAGAAAATAATAAACGGCCACCAGACAATCCTACAGCTACCCAGAAAACTACCCACACCTAGCAGCCACATCACTCCACCCAATCAACTGCCGCCACCTCACCCCCTCTCTATCCCCAACCAACCATGTGCTGCCACATGGCCTAATCTCTCTCCTCTCTCCCAAACCCAGCTACACACACGCCACCCACACACCCAAGCACACGCTGCCACGCACCCCCCACTCCACCTCCCCGCCAACCCTGTCCCACCCCAGGCCGACCCCACCCTCGGCCCCACCCCACCATCCCCACGCAACCTGCCCGTCCTCATCCCTTCCTCCTTGCAGCCTTGGCCGCAGCGCCCTTCCTCCTGGCGCCTCGCTCGCCCGCTTCTCTCCTCGGCCGCTGCGCGTCGCGGCGCTCCTCGATTGCCCTCGCCACCTCCCTCCGCCAGCGCGCCTTGAGCTCCGCCCAGAGCTCACTTGCCCGCGACCATCCTCCCGACCTCCGTCTCGCGTCGCTGCCTCCGCTCCGACGAGCTCCTGGCGCCTCCGCCTCCCGGCTTCCACCCCGCCGCTCCTAGCCCGCGCCTGCCGCCCGCCTCGCCCCGTTCACCACGTCGCGTCGGGCGACTGACGCCATGGCGCCGCTCCGATCACCTCAGCGTCGCCGCGCCGCTCCTCCCCCTCTCCTCCAAGCTCGGCTCCGCCCCTCCGGTCAACCTCGCTGCCCCCCTCCGTTCGTCCTCGCCGCGCCGCCCCCTCCGTTCGTCCCCGACCGCGCTCTGCCTCCCCGTGTTCCCCGCGACCGCGTCCGCCCTGCCTCGCGTCCGCCCAAGACGTCCCACGAGCCCGCGCCTCCCGGTCCTCCGCGGCGAGCTCCTGCCGGCCCGCCTCGTTCAGTAACCGCCGCCGGCCGCGTCCGCCGTTTCCCCTGTGTTCCGCTGCGGCCTCCTCCCGGCAGCGGTTGTTGACGTCGACGCCTTGCCGACCTCGCCTCCAGTCGTTCGACCCGGCGCCTCCAAGCTCGCTAATCCAGGACGCCACCATCAGCCCCTGTGCGCGCGCGAGCGAAACCTGGGACTTCCACTTTGGTGTTGTTTTGTTCTGAAGAAGTTGTTGGGGTGCACATGTTGATGTTGTGGACGTGGATACGGTAAGGATGAACAGAACATATGATCCGGCACCGACAAGATCTTCGATGACCACCGGATTGGATCCAAGTTCTCCATCGACATCAAGACCGTCCCTGGCGCGGAACGTCGAACCCCGAAGGTTGAACCCTCGGACGTCAATGTCGCCGAGAACCTGGGTGCCAAGCTCGTCTCATCGACAGGATCGACCCGAACCGGGACGCCAAGTACCACCCTCGGACGCCCACACCCAAACCGGAGGGACGCCAAGACCGCCACAAGGACGACAAGTTCTACTTCCGAACGACAAGAGCGGCCGATCCGCGGACCCGACAAGATCCTCGCAACGATAAGAACGGCACCGACCCAGGGTGAATCCGCTGTCCGGCGCGGACCAAGTCCTCCCTCCCGAAACGCCTAGATCGTCATAACGACAAGACCGACAACATGAACCGAAGACACGGACGCGACAAGAACTACCCCGATAACCTCGAACGTTTCCCCCGGACCAAGGCCGTCGACCACGGACCACGAGACCGACCCCGAACCCCAGAACCCAAGATCGCCAAACCCTAATGTGTGACCCTTTTCCTCGAACCCTATTTTATAACATAATAACAACTTGTTGCATATTGAATTGTCATTCATCTCGCATGCATATCTGTGGTTTGGGGGCCTTATGCCGATTCACCTAATAATTAAATATGGGGCCCATATGCAGGCAAATCTAGCCTTATATTGGCCTCATTTAAATTTGTGTAGCGAACCCGGTGCTATCTTCTACCATGTCAAACAACATTTAAAATGCGGGGTAGATAAATAACTCGGACCATCTAAATACTGTCGGGACCCCGGTTCCGCTTAATCTTGACCTAATTGCATCGCACCTTGCCATGCCATACATCATACATGCATCATGCCGATCTTCTGCCGTGTATTAAATATTGCATCCGGTGTTTCTTCTAGTGTTTTGCTTCTTCGCGGATAAGGCCGTTGAGTTGATGTGAGCTTCGCCCCGACCTTCGGGTTGAACCTTCGGCAATGTTTTCAGGCGAGCATCTCCCCCTTTCTACATATCTTACTTTTATAGTATTTATTCCCTCCTGTTGATCTATTGCTATCTGAGTTGCGATGCTTTAGTTTCCGTACCTGTGATATACCGTGCAGCCCTATATTGCCTTGGACACATCCTATTACATTGTTTGGTAGATAGTTGGACTTATGCGTCGTGATCGCTTGCTCAAGTCTTGATGTGTGTAAATAAATGCCACAGTTGATGATGTATTGCCGCATGTGGATGATGGAGATGATTCTAGTTTTACTTATCATTCACTTTAATTTCCGTTTAACAACTAAAATTGAAATAAGCAGAGGCATCGGTGGGTGATAGAAAATATTTCGTTTCGAGCCCACTTGTGTCCGTAAGACCCCGAGTACTTGATACTGTTCCTTGATTTATCGCGCTATCCACATCCGGAGGTATATGGGACCCCTGAACGAGCTTGATTCAGTCTTATTTCTTGGGGCCACAAACTAGTTTGAGGTTTTATTTACGATCTGTACTTATGCCATGCTACTTTACGTATTTAACTTGTGCGAGGAGCACCTTTATCTTTATTTAGGAAGGCGGAGTGATTACGCGGTATCGACAAGCCCAGCCACACTTTCGGGTTCCAGTCGCTTACAGCCATTGGCGCTAACCTTGAGTCCGTCTCGAAGCTAGCTTACTTCGTTGCGGGATCTACTCAAAGGGGTGGCCCCCTGAAATATTTCTGAATCCTGTGATTGTTCAGTCGTGAAAGCCTCGTTGGGTTTTGATTTGGTTTTTCCGAGGTTGATCGAGCGTGTGTTGCTATTGGTGCACCCCGGCCGGGTAAAACTTTCTGAAAGCCGTGTCCGCGGATATGGACGACTTGGAGCACAGTATCTCGATCATAGACAAGCATAACTAAAGTTTACTGCTATAAATTTGACTTATAATGACTAGTAATCAGATTCACTATAATGGAATGGCTAATTAATACTGCCCACAATTGCTTGTTTGGTTGTCGCTTGCGACAATTGTACCTGACTAGTAAATCTTGCAACTACAACGGAATGGCTGAATAAAAGTACCAACAACTGCTGGGTTTTTGGGTTATCTCATGATAAATGTATCTGACTAGTAAGTGTTGCCACTATCACGGAATGGTTAACTAAAAGTGCCCACTGTTTACTTTATCAGGATGATTATCTAAATCTGATTAGTAATTGCTGCAATGATAACTGAATAAGTAAAACTGCCAACTGTGTGAGTTCCTCGGTTGACTTCCTCGTTTGGTCTCGAGGGGGAAACGCCAGGGTGGGTTTGTTTGATGGTAGTATCAGGTTGGATCCGGATAGGTCTTTCTCACCCCTCTCTGACATCCGCCAGTTGTATCGAGTCTCTATAGGTTGTTTAGTGCATGCTGCCGCTGCCGCTCAGTCCACCATACCTATGTAGGCGAGGACCGCCGAATTCTAGCCTCGCCGTGTACTGGCCTCAGTATTGATGCTCCTTTTTCCTTTGCCCTTTGTCGGCACCCCTTTTGTTTAAGCAGGTTTGAGATCGACGTCGTTAGCAGGGTTACCCTTCTGGCTTGGCCTGGGCAGGGTTATGGACGCCATTGTTATTCTTCAGGGCTCTTAGACCCCATTTGCATCTTGTCCGTAGCTGGACGCTCTATCGCTTTCAAGGTGATTTGGATCTTTGTATATTATATCTGTATTTTTGACTCTTTGAGTCGCTGTTATATATATCTGTTCTGTGGGTCCCATCGAGGACTGTTGTGTAATGCTATTACTTTGCTTTCCACCCGCACGAAAGTGCCTGGTGGGCACCTTTGAATCGTTTCTATGCGGGTTTGGCGAATTTTGCTAAAACTTGCATAGGTCCGATTCTGAGGGTGTTACAGAGTGGTATCAGAGCTCAGCAGTTGCGATACCCCACAAGTCCAGCCTGTAGGATAACCTAGCTAACGGCCGAAGTAGAGAGTCAAAACTATTTTTGCAAAATCGGTTGGATAGTTCTGATTAGGTCTGACTTTACTTCTTACCCCTTTGCTACTCTCCTCTTATCTCGACGTGTTTTGAATCCGCTCTCTTCTCCCTCTTCGAGTCCAGGATTTCTCGTGGTTGGGTTCCGTCGTACCTTCAGGGTTTCGCTTCCTTCTTTGATAACGGTGTCCTACCACCCAGTGTTCGAGCTGCCTGAGGAATCCGTCTACGGTGCTATCATCCTTTGTTCTTAGTTTGTGCAATCCGGTGTTTTCCGACGCGACGACATCCTCTACGCCAGATCCGATGCAGAGTCTGCATCCCTCCTTTGTTTCCGAACCTCGCTTGTCGAGATCTTCAGTCTGATTCCGAGAATGGTTGCACTCTTTTCTACTGATTGTGCAGAGTAATAGTTTGGGTGCGTGATGGATTGGCCCCCATGCCGACTACTCACTCTATTTACTCGCGTACATTGAAGTGGATGAGAATGCATCGGTTCCCCCTTTCCATTGAAGCTAGAGGTGGCTTATTGTTGATACCTCTACCTTCGACCTTTTTGTTCCGGAGAGTTCTCTCGACGATCACGGACAACGACCTCTTGTTAGTGGTGTCGCGAGGATCTACACGGTGCGAGAAGACGCAGACCGCCGGCCTTCCTTCCGGTACTATGAGGCGGATCTCGAGGGCGAGATCCATTGTTAGTGGTGTCGAATTGTGGCATCCCGCAAAACCACTACTAGAAAATCGCGTTGAATTTGTGCATTGCATCGTCATCATCATGTGTTGTTCGTCAAAAAGTATTTCGCAAAACCGATTTGTTTTCCAAACGCCCTACCTTGTTTTCAAATTCAAACCCGGGTCGCCGGAATATTTTTGTTGTTGCGTTCGGTTTGCAAATGGTGTTATTTAAAACAAATAAAAAAATTATATTTATTTTAGCGGGGGCAGTCGAACGGGCCGACCGACCCGAACGACCACCCCCAGAAAATAATAAACGGCCACCAGACAATCCTACAGCTACCCAGAAAACTACCCACACCTAGCAGCCACATCACTCCACCCAATCAACTGCCGCCACCTCACCCCCTCTCTATCCCCAACCAACCATGTGCTGCCACATGGCCTAATCTCTCTCCTCTCTCTCTCCCAAACCCAGCTACACACACGCCACCCACACACCCAAGCACACGCGGCCACGCACACAGCCCCTTTTCCACCTCCCTGCCAACCCTGTCCCACCCCCAGGCCGACCCCACCCTCTGGCCCACAGCCCACCCCACCATCCCCACGCAACCTGCCCGTCCTCATCCCCTCCCTCCCGCACGCGGCGCAGCAACCGCCCGCGCCCTTCCTCCCTGGCGCCTCGCTCGCCCGCTACCTCCTCCGCTCCGGCGTCGCCATGGCTCCTCCCGATTGCCCTCGCCACCTCCCTCCGCCTCGGCCTCTCAGAGCTCCACCGCCTGCAGAGCTCCGCCTGCGACCATCCTCCCGACCTCCGTCTCGCGTCGCGGCCTCCGCTCCGGCGAGCTCATGGCCGCCTCTGCCTCCCGGCTTCCCCCGCTCCCCGCCCTGCCGGCCCTGCCCCGTTCACCACATCCGCGTCGGGCGACTGCCGACGCCATGGCCTCCCGCTCCGAGCACCTCAGCGTCGCCGCGCCGCTCCTCCCCCTCCCCTCCAAGCTCGGCTCGCCTCGGTCAACCTCGCTGCCCCCCTCCGTTCGTCCTCGCCACGCCGCCCCCTCCGTTCGTCCCCGACCGCGCTCTGCCTCCCCGTGTTCCCCGCGACCGCGTCCGCCCTGCCTCGCGTCCGGCCCCGCACGTCCCCACGGCCGAGCCCGCGCCTCCCGGTCCTCCGCGGCGAGCTCCTGCCGGCCCGCCTCGTTCAGTAACCGCCGCCGGCCGCGTCCGCCGTTCCCATGTTGCTGCGTCCTCCTCCGGCAGTGATGACGTCGACGCGCCGACCTCGCCTCGGTCGTTCGACCGGCGCCAAGCTCGCCAATCGGGGCGCCACCATCAGCCCAGATGGCGGCTAAACCTGGGACTTCCACTTTGGTGTTGTTTTGTTCTGAAGAAGTTGTTGGGGTGCACATGTTGATGTTGTGGACGTGGATACGGTAAGGATGAACAGAACATATGATCCGGCACCGACAAGATCTTCGATGACCACCGGATTGGATCCAAGTTCTCCATCGACATCAAGACTGTCCCTGGCGCGGAACGTCGAACCCCGAAGGTTGAACCCTCGGACGTCAATGTCGCCGAGAACCTGGGTGCCAAGCTCGTCTCATCGACAGGATCGACCCGAACCAGGACGCCAAGTACCACCCTCGGACGCCCACACCCGAACCGGAGGGACGCCAAGACCGCCACAAGGACGACAAGTTCTACTTCCGAACGACAAGAGCGGCCGATCCGCGGACCCGACAAGATCCTCGCAACGATAAGAACGGCACCGACCCAGGGTGAATCCGCTGTCCCGACGCCGGACCAAGTCCTCCCTCCCGAAACGCCTAGATCGTCATAACGACAAGACCGACAACATGAACCGAAGACACGGACGCGACAAGAACTACCCCGATAACCTCGAACGTTTCCCCCGGACCAAGGTCGTCGAACCCTAGACCCTGAGACCGACCCCGAACCCCAGAACCCAAGATCGCCAAACCCTAATGTGTGACCCTTTTCCTCGAACCCTATTTTATAACATAATAACAACTTGTTGCATATTGAATTGTCATTCATCTCGCATGCATATCTGTGGTTTGGGGGCCTTATGCCGATTCACCTAATAATTAAATATGGGGCCCATATGCGGGCAAATCTAGCCTTATATTGGCCTCATTTAAATTTGTGTAGCGAACCCGGTG
The DNA here is from genome assembly GCA_030063025.1 of Avena longiglumis. NCBI lineage: Eukaryota > Viridiplantae > Streptophyta > Magnoliopsida > Poales > Poaceae > Avena > Avena longiglumis. The sequence continues at coordinate 476,849,361 of CP125974.1, read as the reverse complement.
CTATCTTCTACCATGTCAAACAACATTTAAAATGCGGGGTAGATAAATAACTCGCACCATCTAAATACTGTCGGGACCCCGGTTCCGCTTAATATTGACCTAATTGCATCGCACCTTGCCATGCCATACATCATACATGCATCATGCCGATCTTCTGCCGTGTATTAAATATTGCATCCGGTGTTTCTTCTAGTGTTTTGCTTCTTCGCGGATAAGGCCGTTGAGTTGATGTGAGCTTCGCCCCGACCTTCGGGTTGAACCTTCGGCAATGTTTTCAGGCGAGCATCTCCCCCTTTCTACCTATCTTACTTTTATAGTATTTATTCCCTCCTGTTGATCTATTGCTATCTGAGTTGCGATGCTTTAGTTTCCGTACCTGTGATATACCGTGCAGCCCTATATTGCCTTGGACACATCCTATTACCTGTTGTGTGGTAGATAGTTGGACTTGCGCGTCGTAGTCGCTTGCTCAAGTGCTGATGTGTGTCGTCAAATGCCACAGTTGATGATGTATTGCCGCATGTGGATGATGGAGATGATTCTAGTTTTACTTATCATTCACTTTAATTTCTGTTTAACAACTAAAATTGAAATAAGCAGAGGCATCGGTGGGTGATAGAAAATATTTGGTTTCCGAACGCCCACTTGTGTCCCGTAAGACCCCGAGTACTTGATACCTGTTCCTTGATTTATCGCGCTATCCACATCCGGGAGGTATATGGGACCCCCCAACGAGCTTGATTCAGTCTTATTTCTTGGGGCCACAAACTAGTTTGAGGTTTTATTTACGATCTGTACTTATGCCATGCTACTTTACGTATTTAACTTGCGAGGAGCACCTTTGTCTTGTTAGGAAGGCGGAGTGATTACGCGGTATCGACAAGCCCAGCCACACTTTCGGGTTCCCGATCGCTTCACCATTGGCGCTAACCTTGAGGCCGTCTCGAAGCTAGCTTACCGTTCGGGATCTACTCAAAGGGTGGCCCCTGAAATATTTCTGAATCTGTGATTGTTCGGTCGTGAAAGCCTCGTTGGGTTTTGATTTGGTTTTCGAGGTTGATCGAGCGTGTGTTGCTATTGGTGCACCCGGCGGGTAAAACTTTACGAAAGCCGTGTCGCGGATATGGACGACTTGGAGCATGATATCTCGATCATAGACAAGCATAACTAAAGTTCTTTGCTATAAATTTGACTTATAATGACTAGTAATCAGCTTCACTATAATGGAATGGCTAATTAATACTGCCCACAATTGCTTGTTTGGTTGTAAACTTGCGACGATTGTACTGACTAGTAAATCTTGCAACTTCTAGCGGAATGGCTGAATAAAAGTACCAACAAGCTTTGGGTTTTGGGTTATCTCATGATAAATGTATCTGACTAGTAAGTGTTGCCACTATCACGGAATGGTTAACTAAAAGTGCCCACTGTTTACTTTATCAGGATGATTATCTAAATCTGATTAGTAATTGCTGCAATGATAACTGAATAAGTAAAACTGCCAATTGTGTGAGTTCCTTGGTTGACTTCCTCGTTTGGTCTCGAGGGGGAAACGCCAGGGTGGGTTTGTTTGATGGTAGTATCAGGTTGGATCCGGATAGGTCTTTCTCACCCCTCTCTGACATCCGCCAGTTGTATCGAGTCTCTATAGGTTGTTTAGTGCATCTTTGCCTTGCGCTCGATCCACCATACCTATGTAGGAGAGGACCGCGAATTCTAGCCTCGCTGTCTTGGCCTCGATCTTGGACTCCTTTTTCGTTTGCCCTTTGTCGGCACCCCTTTTGTTTAAGCAGGTTTGAGATCGACGTCGTTAGCAGGGTTACCCTTCCGGCTTGGCCTGGGCAGGGTTATGGACGCCATTGTTATTCTTCAGGGCTCTTAGACCCCATTTGCATCTTGTCCGTAGCTGGACGCTCTATCGCTTTCAAGGTGATTTGGATCTTTGTATATTATATCTGTATTTTTGACTCTTTGAGTCGCTGTTATATATATCTGTTCTATGGGTCCCATCGAGGACTGTTGTGTAATGCTATTACTTTGCTTTCCACATACGAAAGTGCTGGGTGGCACCTTTGAATCGTTTCTATGCGGGTTTGGCGAATTTTGCTAAAACTTGCATAGGTCCGATTCTGAGGTGGTATCGAGAGCTCAGCGGTTGCGATACCCACAAGTCCAGCCTGTAGGATAACCTAGCTAACGGCCGAAGTAGAGTCAAAACTATTTTTGCAAAATCGGTTGGATAGTTCTGATTAGGTCTGACTTTACTTCTTACCCCTCTACTCTCCTCTTATCTCGACGTGTTTTGAATCCGCTCTCTTCTCCCTCTTCGAGTCCAGGATTTCTCGTGGTTGGGTTCCGTCGTACCTTCAGGGTTTCGCTTCCTTCTTTGATAACGGTGTCCTACCACCCGGTGTTCGAGCTGCCTGAGGAATCCGTCTACGGTGCTATCATCCTTTGTTCTTAGTTTGTGCAATCCGGTGTTTTCCGACGGCGACATCCTCTCGCGGATCCGATGCGAGTGCGCATCCTCCTTTGTTTCCGAACCTCGCTTCGAGATCTTGATCGATTCCGAGAATGGTTGCACTCTTTTCTACTGATTGTGCAGAGTAATAGTTTGGGTGCGTGATGGATTGGCCCCCATGCCGACTACTCACTCTATTTGCTCGCGTACATTGAAGTGGATGAGAATGCATCGGTTCCCACTTTCCATTGAAGCTAGAGGTGGCTTATTGTTGATACCTCTACCTTCGACCTTTTTGTTCCGGAGAGTTCTCTCGACGATCACGGACAACGACCTCTTGTTAGTGGTGTCGCGAGGATCTACACGGTGCGAGAAGACGCAGACCGCCGGCCTTCCTTCCGGTACTATGAGGCGGATCTCGAGGGCGAGATCCATTGTTAGTGGTGTCGAATTGTGGCATCCCGCAAAACCACTACTAGAAAATCGCGTTGAATTTGTGCATTGCATCGTCATCATCATGTGTTGTTCGTCAAAAAGTATTTCGCAAAACCGATTTGTTTTCCAAACGCCCTACCTTGTTTTCAAATTCAAACCCGGGTCGCCGGAATATTTTTGTTGTTGCGTTCGGTTTGCAAATGGTGTTATTTAAAACAAATAAAAAAATTATATTTATTTTAGCGGGGGCAGTCGAACGGGCCGACCGACCCGAACGACCACCCCCAGAAAATAATAAACGGCCACCAGACAATCCTACAGCTACCCAGAAAACTACCCACACCTAGCAGCCACAGGAGGCCCACACCCCCCATGCGCGACCCACCCTAGGCCGCGCCACTAGGGGGTGTGGCCACCCTGGCTCACCTCTTGCTCCTCCCTATCGCATATATTTTCTCCTCGAAACCCTAATACAGAGGGAGCAACCATAGAAAGATTTCGCCGCCTCTGCGGGGCGGAAACTACAGAGAGAGAAAGAGCTCTCCGGCAGATAGATTTCTGCCGGGGAAATTCCTTCCCGTAGAGGGGAGATCGTCGCCATCAACACCATAATCAAGATAGACTTCATCTGGATCATCATCATCATCCACACCACCATATCCATCAACACCATCATCACCACTCCATCCCACTGTAACAATTGTGTTGAATCTTGCATAGTTCTTAGGGGAAACTTTCCTGGTGTTGATTACTTTTGTAGTTGATGCTTGTGAGTGGAACCATTGAATTATTGTTTATGTTCAGATTGTTATTCATCATCATATCATCTCTGATCTTGATCCATATGATGTCTCGTGAGTAGTTCGTTTAGTTCTAGAGGACATGGGAGAAGTCATGTTGTTAGTAGTGGAATTGTGTTGAGGTATTATTCAATGGCTTGATCTTTAAGTTGTGGTGCTATTCTTATAGTGGTGTCATGTGAATGCCGACTACATGATACTTCACCATTTATGGGCCTAGGAGAATGCATTGTGTATTTGGCTACTAATTGTGGTGTTGCCGGAGTGACAAAAACCTGAACCCCCGTTAGGAAACCTTTGCACAAGGGAGTGTAGGATCTCAGAGTTTAAGGCCGTGGTTAGGTTTTTTCTCTTAATTACTTTCTTGTAATTGTGTATGCTTGCAAGGGGTTTAATCACAAGTATGTATTAGTCCTAGTAAGGTCAGTACATTAGCATAGGTTCACCCACACAACACTTATCCAACCAAAGAAGATTAATCAACTATATGAAACGAAAGCACTTGACAGTATTCCCATGTGTCCTCGAGAACGTTTGGTCCTCATAAGTAATACAACCGGCTTGTCCTTTGCGAAGAAAGGATTGGGCCACTTGCTGCAAGTATTTTCTATGTTTATTTACTTGCACTTTATTTCTTTGCTTTATCAAAAACCCCTAAAAATCCATTTGCTAAGTATTTACAGAGAATTCCTGCTCCAAACCACTAGTCAACACCTTCTGCTCATCGTTGGGATCGACACTCCTATTTATCAAAAGTACTACGATACACCCCCCTATACTTGTGGGTCATCAGGGAGCCGCGCATTGGGCTGCCGGTGGGCCACTCCCGGCCTCCTGAGACGTCTGGGGTGGCCCGGGGGGGATGCGTCAGTCGCCAGTGGCGAGGGGTCCATTCTAGAGTCGTTATCCTCCTCCTCCTCCTCTGATCCCTGGCCACCCTTCCCCGGGCTATCGCCGGTCGGGGGTGGCGGTGGGGACGGAGATCTAGCCTCAGGCAGCGGCGCTTCCTCCTCGAGCTCCACCAAGAGGTCCTTGCCCACGCGACCGAAGAAGAAGAGTGGCAGGGAGACAGGGAACATCGAGGTATCCGGACATAGGAGCCTCAACCGGGTCGCTCCGTGACCAGTGAGGGAGCCTGCGTCCACCTCAAGTACCTTGCCCACTGCCTGCCCGACAAGCGCCATAATCTCCGGTGTCCTGGCCTCAACAGGGATGCCTAGGAGCCGAACCCAAACCTCAGACAGCATAGCAACAGACTCCTAAGAAGCATAGGATGGCTAAATGGAAACCTTCAGCTGGTGGATCGACAGGGTGAAGGAGGTCCCACAGGCACACATCTGCAGGATCGCCATAGAGGGAAAAGAGACTGCAAACTAGATGGCAGAAACACGATGAACTGGCCACTCGTGGACCGGGAGGACCGCACTGAGATCCTCCTGTATCAGGGCCTCAATCACCTCCACTGACAGAGAGGGAACCTGGCTCGGAAGCACTGTCACCATCGCCAGCATTTCAGGGACAGACATATGGACCCCCCATGTCAATGAAGTAGAACCCACCATCCATGCCATGACCATAGTAATCCAGGCACTCCCGTGGGCGGCCTCCTAAACCCGATCCAGCACTCGTCGGACCGACGCCAGCAGGGGTAGGCACCGGCCCGGTCTCCGAAGTTGGCGCCTTCTTCTTCTTCTTCTTCTTCTTCTTCTTGTTCTTCTTGCTCTTCTTATTTTTCTTCTTGGGCCCAGCTGCAGCCTCGCCCTCGCTCGACAGAGTTGGGGCCGAGGCTTGATCCGGGTGGGGACGGTTCTGCCCCTTCCTCCAATGGCCAACATCCGCATAGCCCTCGCCCTGACGGGCCCTGTCTTCCCTCGTCTGTAGCGCCGCGAGCCGAATTCGGTCCTCCAGCTCCAAGTCCGTGTTGGAATTATGCCCTAGAGGCAATAATAAAGATGTTATTATTATAATTCTTGTTCATGATAATGTTTATATTCCATGCTAGAATTGTATTAAGCGGAAACTTTAATACTTGTGTGGTTTGTGAACAACACCGTGTCCCTAGTACTCCTCTATGGACTAGCTCATTGATCAATGATGGTTAAGGTTTCCTAACCATAGACATGAGTTTTCAATTGATAATGAGATCATATCATTGGGAGAATGATATGGTGGACAGACCCAAACTAAGCGAAGCAATTAGATCGTGTCATCGTGTTCGTTTTTGCGAAGCTTTTCTTATGTCAAATATTGTATTCCTTAGACCATGAGATAATACAACTCCCTGGTATCGGAAGAAAGCTTTGAGGTCATCAAATGTCATCCTATGAGAGGGTGATCATAAAGGTGTCTCTCAGGTGATCGGAAAGTATCTGTTGGGTTGTATGTATCGAGATGGGATTTGTCCCTCCCAAGTCGGAGAGATATACTTCGGGCCCACCCGGTAATCGATATCAAAACCGCTTGCAAGCATGTGGTTAAGGAGTTAATCACAAAGTGATATCGGATTATGGAACGAGTAAAGTACTTGCTGTGAACAAGATTGAACTAGGTATGACGGTACTGACGATCGAATCTCGGGCAAGTAAAATATCGCGAGACGAAGGGAATATATATATGGGATTGATTGAATCCTGGCATCGTGGTTCATCCGATATGATCATCGATGAATGTGTGGGAGTCAATATGGGTTTCCAGACCCCGCTATTGATTATTGATAGAAGATCATGTCTGCATATTCTCGAACCCGCAGGGTCACACACTTAACGTGTCTCGATGCTAGGATAGATTGGATAATTGGTTTATGAGTTTTGTTCAGAGTCTCGGATGGGATCCGGGACATCACGAGAGGTTCCGTAGTGGTCCGGAGAATAAGATTCATATAAGGCAGTGCAGTTTTTGGAGTTCAGAATTGTTCCGGATTAATCGGTATTGTACCGGAAGCTTCTAGAACCTTCCAGAAGGGGACCAACGTGGCCCCACCTTCCGGGAGGGGGCATGGGCCTACGAGGGAGTGCCCTGGACGCATTGGGCCAGGGGCACAAGGCCCCATAGGGCCCAGCCGACCAAAGAGGGTTTAAACCCTAGATAGACCTTCTAGAAGGGGGGGTTTCCTTGCCCCCCACTCTTCCTCCTTTGGGGCCGCCGGTTTGACTTGGGGGAGGGGGCTAGGGTTTCAGCCGCCCACCCCTCTATATAAAGAGGGTTGGGGGCGCACCACCCCACCACACCTTCCCCTCCAAGAGCTAGCCGTCCTGCTGCCCTCCTCTCTCCCTCCCGACTGTTTGTAGGTGAAGCCCTGCTGCAGAAATTCTCCACCATATACACCACGCCGTCGTGTTGTAGATCCAATCCGTCTCTCCACCATACTTGCTGGTCCGAGGAAGGAGGAGAGGTCGAGGTGCTGCACGTGTGCATCTCACGGAAGCACCGCCACTTGTGGTGCTAGATCGGATCAGATCGCGAGGAGGAGAAGCGAGTACGACTACATCACCCACATTCCGAGCGTTTCATACATGCGAATCTTCAAGGGTATGAAGATCTAATACAATCTCTCTCGTTGTTTGCATCTCCTAGATTAGATCTTGGCTTTGCCTCTGTTCGCATCCGCAGAAAAATTTGATTTACTATACCGTGAAACCGCTTCAGTGGTATCAGAGCTAGATCTATGCTAGATGTGTTTCACGAGTAGAACGCAACATGGTTGTTGCGGGCGTTGATGTTTTATGTTGCAAGCGTCTTGTTTGTGTTCTTCTTATGACGCGGTATAGTGAGATTGAAGCGGTCCAGGCCAACCTTACACGACGTCGTTCGCGAGACCGGCTCCGCACTTGACGTGTGGCTTGTTCCACACATGCGGCTGGTGGATGTCAGTTTCTCTCACTATAGTTGTCATGGGATTAACACCGGAGTTTGGCAACCATAATATCACCGTTGTGGCTTTTCGTAGGTAAGAATCGTTCTTAGCATCTACTCCCATAAGCCACGTAAAACATGCAACAACAAAGTAGAGGCGTCTAACTTGTTTTTGTAGGGAGTGTTTTCTGTGATATGGTATGGCCCAAGATGTGATGTTTATAATGTATGCGATGATCATGTTTTGTAATGTTTCACGACTTGCATGTCGATGAGTACACAACCGGCAGGAGCCATATGGTTGTCTTTATAATTATGTATGACCTGTGTGTCAACTTCTTATGCGCCATGTAATAGTTTCACTTTATCGCTAAGTAGTTAGCAATAATTGTAGTTATTATTCGTGGTGGAGGCAATCATGGTGGAGTGATGGAGATCATGCCGGAACGCACAAGATGGAGATCATTGCGCGAAGATTGGCTATACCATGTCACATAAAGTTATATGCATGTGATGTTTATCCCTTTATGTATCTTATTATGCTTAGATCGCGACAGTAGCATTATAAGATGATTCCTCAATTAAAGATCAAGATAAAAATTGTGTTCTCCCCAAGTATGTGTGGCATCCCGCAAAACCACTACTAGAAAATCGCGTTGAATTTGTGCATTGCATCGTCTTCATCATATGCTGTTTGTCAAAAACTATATTCGCAAAGCCCGTTTTGTTTTCTAAATGTCCCGTCTTTTATTCAAACGCCAAACCCCGGGTGCTGCCGGATATTTTCATTGTCTAAAAACCACTTGCAAAAGTTCATCGCAAATTAAATAAAATCTTTAATTGTTTTTAGCGGGGGCAGTCGAACGGGCCGTTTCGACCCGCACGACCACCCCCATTCCTAAATCGGTCCGCCCCAACAATTCCTAAAACTACCAACTAACCTACCCACACCAACCCCTCCACCTCACCCTGCCCAATGGCCTACTGCCACCTCACCCTCCCCTTCCTCCCCCTCCAACCAGACGCTGCCACATCAGCCTATCCCTCTCCCCTCCCCTCTCTCTCTCCTCTCTCTCCCCTATGGATCCGCCTGCCCACACCAACCATCCTGCACACGCATCGCAGCACACAGAGCACTCACGCACACCAGCGCGCCACAGGCCCCTCTCCCTGACCGCTCGGCTCCCCCACCCCGTCTGGCCCACCCGCAGGCAACCCCCACTCCCTCACCCGGTCACCCCAGCCGCCAACCGCAACCCCCTGGCCCCTGGCCCACCACGACAGCTCCCCCACCCCGATGCCTCTTCTTCCTCCTCCCCTGCCAGAGCCTCGCTCGCCCGCCGCATGATCGACCCCGCCTCCAGCCCGGCCTCACCTCTCCGTCGACCCTCTCCTCCTCCAGCGGCGGCGTCACCCGCAAGCTTCGTCGCCAGCGTCGCCAACCGCCGCTGCTGCGCCTCCCTCCGAGCTCGACCTCGTCGGCCGTGGCGCTCCCATGAACCCGGAACCGCCCGCATGCGCCTCGCCTCGCGCCCGCGCCTCCTCCTCCAACCCGCCCGCTTTCACGGCTCGACGCCCACCTCCTCCGCCGCTCTCCCTCCCGCGCCTGCACTGCCGCCTCCCGCTGCCCCAGTGAGCAGCCGGCCACCGCTGCTCGCCACCAACCCGCCCGCGCGCCAACCTCCTTCTCCTCGCTTCCGCTCGCCCGCGAAGGCCAAGGCCGCGCCGCCCCACGCCCCGTCCGTCCGCCTCAACCTCTGCCTCGAGCCCGCTTGCCGCTCGCGTGCGCTGCAGCCCGCGGCGACCCTCTCCGTCTCCTCGGCCGTCCCTCGGCTCCCTGCGGCGAGCCCGGCGACCAGCGGACCACCAGCGGGCCTGCTCTGACCCGCCTCGTCCGTGCCGCTGGTCATCTTGGCAGCTTCGGTTTGGCCAAAGGGCGTTTGTGGTGATGACCAGGTGGAACATCCTCCGTGCAGCGTTCCGGTGTTGGCCCCTTTGCGGATGACCACCCACGGAGCAATGCGTGGAGGTGGCGATGCAATTCGAGCGCCACACCCAAGATCCACCCGACCCGACCAAACCCGATGACCGCCATGATCTTCGTCACGGACGCCGAGACCCCGAACCCCGGAGACCCGAACCTGAGATCATCGCCACAGATCGTCAAGGATTCCACATGGATACGACAAGTGCTTCACCCGAACGACAAGACCGTCGGCACGACCGCGGATGCGACAGGATCGCCCCCAGGACGCCAAGATTGCCACGAGAACGCTCCCGAGCGCTAACACCGCCACGATGGCGCGAGCCCGACAAGATCCTCGCAACGGCAAGATCGACCCCGTGGGACCCGACAAGACCTTCGCGACAACAGGAACGGCATCAACCCGGAAGAATCCGACGCGCCCCGACACCGCCCCAAGTTCTGCTTCCCGGACGCGACAAGACCTACCTCTGATATCCGAGAATGTTCCGTCGAGATCGATCCCGTCGAACCCCAGATCCGAACCCAGAGACCGACCCCGAACCCCGGAACCCCAAGTCCGTCGAGACCCCTCTAAGTGTGAACCTTTTCCTCGATACCCTATTTTTATAAATGATATCAACTTGTTGCATTAAATCATTCATCTCGCATGCATACATGTGGTTTGGGGGCCTTATGCCGATTCACCTCTAATTAAATATGGGGCCCATATGCGGGCAAATCTAGCCTTATATTGGCCTCATTTAAACTTCTGTAGCGAACCGGTAACTCATCGTGCCATGTTAATACAACATTTAAATTGCGGGGTAGTTAAACAACTTGAACCATATAATCATTTGTCGGGACCCCGGTTCCGCTTAATCTGACCTAATTGCATCGCACCTTTGCCATGTCATGCATCATACATGCATCATGCCGATCTTCTGCCGTTGTATTAAATATTGCATCCGGTGTTTCTTCTAGTGTTTTGGTTCTTCGCGGATAAGGCCGTTGAGTTGATGTGAGCTTCGCCCCGATCTTCGGTTGAACCTTCGACAATGTTTTCAGGCGAGCATCTCCCCCTTTCTACCTATCTTACTTTTCTAGTATTTATTCCCTCCTGTTGATCTTTGCTATCTGTGTTGCGATGCTCTAGTTTTAGTACCCGTGATAACCCTTGCAGCCATATATAGCCTTGGACACATCCTATTACCTGTTGTTTGGTAGATAGTTGGACCCGCGTGTCGTAGTGCTTGCTCAAGTGTTTTGCTTGTCGACAAGTACCACAATTGTTGGAGGATTGCCGCATGTTGACGTTGGAGATGATCATGGTTTACTTATTGTTCCCTTTAATTCTTGTTTAACAACTAAAATTGAATTAAGCAGAGGCATCGGTGGGTGATAGGTAAGATTTGGTTTCCGACCGCCCACTTGTGTCCCGTAGGACCCGAGTTCTTGACACCTGTTCCGAGATCGAGCGCGCTAACCACAGGTGGGGAGATATGGGCCCCCCATTGATTATTACCTGATTTCAAAGTATTGTACTGGGGGCCACAACTAGTTTGAGGTGTTTTTACTATCCTGTACTTATGCCATGCTACTGCATTATTTACGTTTGTGCGAGGAGCACACTGTACTGTTTAGGATCGGGACACGTTTTCGCGGTATCGACAGTCCCCGTTTGGGGATTTGCTGTCGCTCACTGCCGTCCACCCAAACCCTAAGCCCGTCTCGGAGACCGGCCGACTCCGTTGCGGGTGTCGACTTGGTGGGGTGGCCCCCATGTACTTGCTTTGGGTCTGGGAACGTCGTGACTTAGGCCCCGCCGACATACCGATGGGTGTATGTTAACTGATCTGGCAAAAAGGGTCGAAGTGCCTGTGGATACTTTGGTGCACCCCTGCAGGGTTAAATATTTTCGAGAAGCCGTGTCCGCGGTTATGGACGACTTGGAGCACAGTGCTTGATCATAGACAACTATAACTAAAGTTTACTGTTTTAAATTGACTTGTATCCGATATGATTAGTAATCAGCTTCACTACAACGGAATGGCTAAGTAAAAGTACCAACAACTGCTGGGTTTCGGGTTATCTCATGCTAATTGTACCTGACTAGTAAGTGTTGCCACTAAAACGGAATGGTTAACTAAAAGTGCCCATTGCTTACTTTATTAGAATGATTATCTAAACCTGACTAGTAAAGTGCCGCAACTATAACTGAATAAGTAAAGCGCCAATGGTGAGTTCCTCGGTTGACTTCCTCGTTGGTCTCGAGGGGGAAACGCCAGGATGGGTTTGTTTGATGATAGTATCAGGTTGGATCCGCATAGGTCTTTCTTACCCCTCTCTGATAGTCGCCAGTTGTATCGAGTCTCTATAGGTTGTTTAGTGCATGCTGCCGCTGCCGCTTCAGTCCACCATACCTATGTAGGCGAGGACCGCCGAATTCTAGCCTCGCCGTGTCTTGGCCTCGATCGACGCTCCTTCTTTTCCCTTTGCCCTTTGTCGGCACCCCTTTTTGTTTAAGCAGGTCTTGAGATCGACGCCGTTAGCAGGGTTACCCTTCCGGCTTGGCCTGGGCAGGGTTATGGACGCCATGGGTTATTCTTCAGGGCTCTTAGCCCCATTTGCATCTTGTCTGTAGCTGGACGCTCTATCGTTTTCAAGGTGATTTGGATCTTTGTATATTATATTTGTATTCTTGACTCATGGAGTCGCCGTTATATATGTATCTATTCTGTGGGTCCCATCGAGGACTGTTGTGTAATGTTATTACTTCGTTTTCCACCCGCACGCAAGTGCTGGGCACCTTGAATCGCTTTCTATGCGGGTTTGGCGGGTTTCGCTAAAACTTGCATAGGGCCGATCGAGGGTGTTCTGAGTGGTATCAGAGCTCAGCAGTTGCGATACCCCACAAGTCCAGCCTGTAGGATAACCTAGCTAACGGCCGAAGTAGAGTGTCAAAACTATTTTGCAAAATCGGTTGGATAGTTCTGATTAGGTCTGATTTTACTCCTTACCCCTCTGCTGCTCTCCTCTCACCTCAGCGTGTTTTGAATCCACCTCTTATCTTTTCTGCGAGTCCAGGATTTCTCGTGGTTGGGTTCCGTCGTACCTTCAGGGTTTCGCTTCCTTCTTTGATAACGGTGTTGCTACATCTGGTGTTCAAGCTGCCTGATGAATCCGTCTGCTGTGGTACCATTCTTTGTTCCTTGTTTGTGCCTCCCGGTGTTTTCCGACGCGACGACATCCTCTACGCCAGATCCGATGCAGAGTCTGCATCACTCCTTTGATCCGAACCTCGCTTGTCGAGATCTTCAGTCTGATTCCGAGAGTTGGTTGCATAATCCGCCTATTCGTGTGCAGAGTAATGGTTTGAGTGCGGGATGGAGTCGCGACCATACCACTACTCTTATCATTCGCTTCTGTACATTGAATGGGGGATCGATGCAATCACTCCTTCCAGGAAAGTTAGAGGTGGCCTTACCTTTAACTTCGTCCGTTGTTTATCCGGAGTGTTCTCTTGACGAACGGGATCAACGACCTCTTGTTAGTGGTGTCGCGAGGATCTACACTAAGCGAGAAGACGCAGATCGCCGACATTTCCTTCCGATACCATGAGGCGGATCTCGAGGGCGAGATCCATTGTTAGTGGTGTCGAATTGTGGCATCCCGCAAAACCACTACTAGAAAATCGCGTTGAATTTGTGCATTGCATCGTCTTCATCATATGTTGTTTGTCAAAAACTATATTCGCAAAGCCCGTTTTGTTTTCTAAATGTCCCGTCTTTTATTCAAACGCCAAACCCCGGGTGCTGCCGGATATTTTCATTGTCTAAAAACCACTTTCAAAAGTTCATCGCAAATTAAATAAAATCTTTAATTGTTTTTAGCGGGGGCAGTCGAACGGGCCGTTTCGACCCGCACGACCACCCCCATTCCTAAATCGGTCCGCCCCAACAATTCCTAAAACTACCAACTAACCTACCCACACCAACCCCTCCACCTCACCCTGCCCAATGGCCTACTGCCACCTCACCCTCCCCTTCCTCCCCCTCCAACCAGACGCTGCCACATCAGCCTATCCCTCTCCCCTCCCCTCTCTCTCTCCTCTCTCTCCCCTGTGGACCCGCCTGCCCACACCAACCATCCTGCATACGCATCGCAGCACACAGAGCACTCACGCACACCAGCGCGCCACAGTCCCCTCTCCCTGACCGCTCGGCTCCCCCACCCCGTCTGGCCCACCCAGTAACCCCACTCCTCACCGGCCACCCCAGCCAACCGCAACCCCGCCTGGCCCACCACAGCTCCCCACCCCGATGCCTCTTCTTCCTCCTCCCAGATGCAGCCCTCGCTTCGCCCGCCATGATCTCGACCCCCGCCCGCCTCCGGCCTCACCCTCTCCGTCGACCCCCCTCTCCTCCTCCGGCGAGCAGCAGCGCGTCACCTCAAGAAGCTTCGTCGCCCAGCGTCGCCAACGCCGCTGCCGCTCCTCCGAGCTCGACCTGCTGGCCGGCGGCCTCGCGAACCGGAACCCGCCCGCTGCGCCTCGCCCGGTCGCGCCCGCCAGCCTCCTCTCGCCGCCAACCCCGCTTCCACAGCTCGCGCCCACCTCCTCCGCTCCTCGCCATTGCGTCTCGCACTGCCGCCTCCCGCCCCAGTGAGCAGGCCACCGCTGCTTCGCCACCAACCCGCCAGCGCCCAGCCTCAACCTCCTTCCGCGCTCTGCTCCGCCCGGAAGGCCCGCGAAGCCTGGCTCGCCCCACGTCCCGCGTCCGCCTCAACCCCCTGCCTCGAGCCCGCCTGCCCCGCGTGCGCGTCGCCGTGCAGTCCCGCGCCGGCGACCCTCCTCTCCGTCTCCTCGGCTTCGTCCCTCGGCTCCCCTGCAGCGAGCCCCGAGCGACCCGCGGACCCCACCCAGCGGGCCTGCTCTGACCCGCCTCGTCCGCGCCGCTGGTCATCTTGGCAGCTTCGGTTTGGCCAAAGGGCGTTTGTGGTGATGACCAGGTGGAACATCCTCCGTGCAGCGTTCCGGTGTTGGCCCCTTTGCGGATGACCACCCGCGGAGCAATGCGTGGAGGTGGCGATGCAATTCGAGCGCCACACCCAAGATCCACCCGACCCGACCAAACCCGATGACCGCCATGATCTTCGTCACGGACGCCGAGACCCCGAACCCCGGAGACCCGAACCTGAGATCATCGCCACAGATCGTCAAGGATTCCACATGGATACGACAAGTGCTTCACCCGAACGACAAGACCGTCGACGATCGGATGCGACAGGATCGCCCCCAGGACGCCAAGATTGCCACGAGAACGCTCCCGAGCGCTAACACCGCCACGATGGCGCGAGCCCGACAAGATCCTCGCAACGGCAAGATCGACCCCGTGGGACCCGACAAGACCTTCGCGACAACAGGAACGGCATCGACCCGGAAGAATCCGACGCGCCCCGACACCGCCCCAAGTTCTGCTTCCCGGACGCGACAAGACCTACCTCTGATATCCGAGAATGTTCCGTCGAGACCGATCCCGTCGAACCCCAGATCCGAACCCAGAGACCGACCCCGAACCCCGGAACCCCAAGTCCGTCGAGACCCCTCTAAGTGTGAACCTTTTCCTCGATACCCTATTTTTATAAATGATATCAACTTGTTGCATTAAATCATTCATCTCGCATGCATACCTGTGGTTAGGGGGCCTTATGCCGATTCACCTCTAATTAAATATGGGGCCCATATGCGGGCAAATCTAGCCTTATATTGGCCTCATTTAAACTTGTGTAGCGAACCGGTAACTCATCGTGCCATGTTAATACAACATTTAAATTGCGGGGTAGTTAAACAACTTGAACCATATAATCATTTGTCGGGACCCCGGTTCCGCTTAATCTGACCTAATTGCATCGCACCTTTGCCATGTCATGCATCATACATGCATCATGCCGATCTTCTGCCGTTGTATTAAATATTGCATCCGGTGTTTCTTCTAGTGTTTTGGTTCTTCGCGGATAAGGCCGTTGAGTTGATGTGAGCTTCGCCCGATCTTGGTTGAACCTTCGACAATGTTTTCAAAGCAGCATCTCCCTTTCTACCTATCTTACTTTTCTAGTATTTATTCCCTCCTGTTGATCTTTGCTATCTGTGTTGCGATGCTCTAGTTTTCGTACCCGTGATAACCCTTGCAGCCATATATAGCCTTGGACACATCCTATTACCTGTTGTTTGGTAGATAGTTGGACCCGCGTGTCGTAGTGCTTGCTCAAGTGTTTTGCTTGTCGACAAGTACCACAATTGTTGGAGGATTGCCGCATGTTGACGTTGGAGATGATCATGGTTTACTTATTGTTCCCTTTAATTCCTGTTTAACAACTAAAATTGAATTAAGCAGAGGCATCGGTGGGTGATAGGTAAGATTTGGTTTCGATCCCACTTGTGTCCCGTAGGACCCGAGTTCTTGACACTGTTCGAGATCGAGCGCTAACCACGTGGGGAGATATGGGCCCCCATTGATTATTACCTGATTTCAAAGTATTGTCTTTGGGGCCACAACTAGTTTGAGGTGTTTTACTATCCTGTACTTATGCCATGCTCTTGCATTATTTACGTTTGCGAGGAGCACTTTATCTTGTTAGGATCGGGACACGTTGCGGGTGTCGGCGGTCCCGTTGGGGATTTGTCGCCGCCATCGCCCACCCAAACCCTAAGTCCGTCTCGAGACCGGCCGACTCCGTTCTTGGTGTCGACTTGGTGGGGTGGCCCCATGTACTTGCTTTGTCTGCAGGAACGTCGTGACTTAGGCCCCGCCGACATACCGATGGGTGTATGTTAGCGATCCGCAAAAGGGTCGAAGTGCCTATGGATACTTTGGTGCACCGCAGGTTAAATCTTTTCGAAGCCGTGTCCGCGGTTATGGACGACTTGGAGCACAGTGCTTGATCATAGACAACTATAACTAAAGTTTACTGTTTTAAATTGACTTGTATCCGATATGATTAGTAATCAGCTTCACTACAACGGAATGGCTAAGTAAAAGTACCAACAACTGCTGGGTTTCGGGTTATCTCATGCTAATTGTACCTGACTAGTAAGTGTTGCCACTAAAACGGAATGGTTAACTAAAAGTGCCCACTGCTTACTTTATTAGAATGATTATCTAAACCTGACTAGTAAAGTGCCGCAACTATAACTGAATAAGTAAAACTGCCAACTGTGTGAGTTCCTCGGTTGACTTCCTCGTTGGTCTCGAGGGGGAAACGCCAGGATGGGTTTGTTTGATGATAGTATCAGGTTGGATCCGCATAGGTCTTTCTTACCCCTCTCTGATAGTCGCCAGTTGTATCGAGTCTCTATAGGTTGTTTAGTGCATGCTGTCGCTGCCGCTTCAGTCCACCATACCTATGTAGGCGAGGACCGCCGAATTCTAGCCTCGCCGTGTACTGGCCTCAGTACTGACGCTCCTTCTTTTCCCTTTGCCCTTTGTCGGCACCCCTTTTTGTTTAAGCAGGTCTTGAGATCGACGCCGTTAGCAGGGTTACCCTTCCGGCTTGGCCTGGGCAGGGTTATGGACGCCATGGGTTATTCTTCAGGGCTCTTAGCCCCATTTGCATCTTGTCCGTAGCTGGACGCTCTATCGTTTTCAAGGTGATTTGGATCTTTGTATATTATATTTGTATTCTTGACTCATGGAGTCGCCGTTATATATGTATCTGTTCTGTGGGTCCCATCGAGGACTGTTGTGTAATGTTATTACTTCGTTTTCCACCCGCACGCAAGTGCCTGGTGGGCACCTTCGAATCGTTTCTATGCGGGTTTGGCGGGTTTCGCTAAAACTTGCATAGGGCCGATTCTGAGGGTGTTACAGTATGCACCGTTGCGAAAGTTCGTCATGTCCAAGCATCACGTGATGATCGGGTGCTATAGACTCTACGCTCACATACAATGGGTGCAAGCCAGTTTTGCACACGCGGAAATACTTGGGTCTAACTTGACGAGCCTAGCATGTACAGACATGGCCTCGGAACACATGAACCGAAAGGTTAAGCATGAGTCATATGAATGATATGATCGACACTTCGTTGTCCACCATTGAAACCACATCTCTTCTCGTGAAGATCGGATTAGGTGTGGTGAATTTGGATCGTGTTCACTAAACAACTTGAGGGATGTTGAATTTAGTGGGAGTTCATCTAGTAATTTGATTAAAAGTTGAACTAGTTATCATGAACATAGTCTAATTTGTACTTGCAAATATTATAGATCACATGGCTAAGTCCAACTTCAACTTCAACGTTTTTGCTGAGAAAGAAAAGCTTAAGAACAATGGGTCTAACTTCACCAATTGGTTTCGCAATCTAAGAATCATTCTCTCTGGCGGTCAAAAGGACTATGTCCTTGGAAAAGCGTTAGTTGACCCCCTAAGAATCGCGGTGATGAGAAAGCTGTCTATCAGTCGCGCAAAGATGATTATGGTGTGATTAAGAGCACCATGTTGTTTGCTATGGAACCAGAACTTCAAAATCGTTTTGAAGACTATCTCGGGCCCTTTGAGATTATCGAAGAGCTGAAAACCATGTTTCAGACTCAGGCCCGTTCTGAGAGATATGAGATCTCTGAGAAGTTCTTTAACTGCAAGATGGAGGAAGGGAGTTCCGTTAGTGAGCACGCCATTAAGATGACGGGCTACACTCAACGCCTTGAGCAACTGGAATGAACGATTCCAGAGGAGCTCAAGATTGACAGGGTTCTGCAATCACTTCCTCCCAGCTACAAAAGTTTTGTAGTGACTCATAATCAGATTGGTTCCACTGATACGATCACCGTCTTCGCAAAGCTGAAGGCCGCGGAGGTGGACATCAAAAAGGATAATCATGTGTTGATGGTCAACAAGCCCTCCTTTAAGAAAGGTAAGGGTGCAAAGAAGCCCTTCAAGAAAGGCGGCGGCAAGCACGTTGACCCTGCTGAGAAGAAGCTCAAGTCTGGTCCTAAGCCTTAATCGAGTGCTTCTATTGCAAGGACAAGGGTCCTGAAGCGAATCGTCAAGTACTTAGCGACAAGAAGGTTGGCACCATCAAAGGTATATTTGATATACATGTTATTGATGTTTTCCTTACTAGCCCTCATTGTAGTGCACGGTATTTGATCTTGGTTCGGTTGCTAATATTTGTAACTCAAACAGAGCTACGAATGACGGCGACTGCGAGGGATGAGGTGACGATGCGCGTTGGCAACGGATCAAGAGTTGATGTGATGGCCGTCGGCACGCTCTCCTTAGTTTTACCTTCGGGATTAGTTTTAAACCTTAATAAATGTTATTATGTGCCTGCGTTGAGCATGAACATTATTTCTGGATCGTGTTTATTGCAAGACGGTTATTCATTTAAATCGGAGAATAATGGTTGTTCTATTTATATGATTAACATATTTTATGGTCATGCACCTATTGTGAATGGTTTATGTCACATCCCAAGATTTTCCAAATCTTGTAATGTGAAAAATAATTGAATAAAATAAAACTTTGTTGATTTTCAGGGTGAGAAGAAACTTTTTGATTCCAATTGGAAACCTTCAAACCTTTTTGATCAAACAAATCCTAAAGGGATTTGAAAAGTTAAACAATTAATAAAGAAAATATTTTGAATATTTAAAATTACTATTTTGGATCTTTTAAATAAAAGGATTTGGTTTTCAAAAGAAAAGGTGGATTTATAAATAAAGATTATTTTATAAAAGCCAAATTAAACCTTGGCCAATGTTTTGAAATAAAATGTTTTGTTTTGATTAAAAATAGTAAAGGTTTATTTAAACAAAATAATAAGGATTTAATATCCAATTTTATTTAAGTAAAGGTTTTCCCATTTTAAATAAACACTAAAAACTTATTTATTTATTTTAAATAAGTTTTCCAAGTATTTTATATTCTCAAATAAAACCTACTGAAGTGTTTTGGTTTTATTTTAGATTTTCAAAATAAAGTTTTTAATAAATCAAACCCTATTTGATTAAATAACTAAAGGTCCATTTTATTTAATTAATGAATGGATCCTAAAAGGAATAAAAATATTAGTTTAATTTGGGATTTGGCTTATGTTGATAAACAGAACCAAAAACTCATTGCTAGTGTGGTGAATTGTTTGAATGTTTGAATAGTTGATTGAAATTCAAAACAGAAATTTGAATTAGAAAAAGAAAAGGCAAATAGGAAGAAAAAAAGAAACTGGCTGACCCAACCCAGCAGCCCAACTAAGCCCAGTACTAGCCCAGTCTTTCTCCCCCTCCACGAAACATTTTTCACTTAAAGTCGCACCCACAGAGACACCGACTGGTGGACCTCGTTTTCTTTTCTTCTCTCTCGCTGCCAGTGGACCCCACAACCACGTGGTCATCTTCTTCGCCGCGACTTCTTCCTTCCCCCAAACCACGTCGCCGTTACTGCCGTTGAAAGCTCCTTCAATCCCCGTTAATTGCCGCGTTAATTCGCCCAGCCAGCACGCAAGGTAAAAGCGCCTGCCTCCCCTCTCCCGTTTCCCCCAGACACCCCTCCTCGGCACGCCCCCAGGCTGCCGAATTTTGCTCAAACACTCCCTCTGTTCCGACGACGCTCCGACGAGGATTCTGGCCAGCACACGCCACCTATTGCCTCCTCAAGCACGCAGCTGTGCTCAGCATTTCCCAACGGACCTTTCTGCAGCCGCAGCTCACTCGCGCGTGCCCCTGAGCGTCGACAGCGACAACAACCGCCGCCGTCACTGTCTGGCTCTTCTCCGACGAGCCCCACAGGTAGTTTCCGACCACCCCGCGCCCTCTCCCCCACGCACACATCATCGCCATAACTTTACGCGTCTGTCCGTGTCTTCCATTTGTCCTAGCGTGCATCGTAGCCCCGTCTCCAACGACGCCCGAGCGAACCCGACGCCAGCAGGAACTCCGGCGAGCAATCAAGCCCACTCCAGTGCGCCCCTCGTCGAACCAACAACGCCTTGAGATTCTCCAGGCTTTTGCGAACACGGTGAGCCTACTCCCTCCCCCTCTCGCTTCCTGTTTCGCCGGCGCCGCCACCGTTTGACCGCTCCGCCGCCAGCCACCGCCGCAGCGCCGCTCATTTAGGGTCGAGCTCACAGCAGCCGTCCGATCCCGATCTGGTGGATAGGATAGAATCACTTAACAGCGAAGGGGTACGCGTTCTGGGCCACGCGATCTGTTTAGATCCAACGGCTGCAGCTGTGCGATCTGAGCGAAGCGGTACTGACGAATGAGAATAGGACGCGTGTCACTGGATGATTTAAAATAGAATTTGAAATCAGATTTAGATGCCATTTTGAAACCCTTGTAACTTTTGATCCACACGTCCAAAAATTGCAAACTTTATACCAATGGAATCAGCAAGACAAGCCCTAGCCAACCATGCCTTTTGTTTAGTAAAAAGCTTCTGGAAAAATGATTGTTTTTGCAGAAACATTTGTATGCTTGTTAAGGATGTAAAAATTGTTTAAAAATGAATTTGGGGATAAAATCTTTGGAAAATGGTGTGATTTGAACCTACTGACCATAAGAATCACTTTGTGAAACCAAAAATGAATTTGGTGAAACAAAATAATGATTCTTTGATTTAAAACCATTTCTAGTCAAATAGAAATGTGGTTTATTTATTAAAAATGGTTTTGGAAGAAAACCTTTGGAAAATGTTTTTTTTTTGAACTCTGTGACCCCAAACACCAAGTTTTATGGTTTGAAAACATATTTGGTGAACCCTATAGATTAATGCCTTAGTAAAAATATTTCTACACCACATAAAATGATACTTTGTTTTGAAAATGGTTTTTGAGGTGAAACCTTTTGCAAATGACTTTGCCACTTTATAAAATGACCATTAGGTGTTTTCCAATGTCTATGACCCATTAGGAACCACTTTTTCAAACAAAACAAAGCTTGGCATGATTGCATGCATTACTTTGACTTTGTCATTTTATGTGTTGTTTTGCTTGATTGGTAGATTGAGTTTGTACCTTGCTTGATTGAATTGTAGTGACTTGAAGAGTGTGATTGTTGCAAGGACAAGGAGTGAACCCATACTCTACCAAAAAGGCAAGTGATGCTTCATACTTTTTGTCCCATTACTTTCACTATGCATTAGTGATTTTCTCTAAGTAAAACTTGCATGGAATTTTGCTAAGTATAAACCTTGCTATAGGAAATCCTAGTAGATGAAACCTTAGTAGAAATTCCTAAGTCAAGATACCTACTACTATCATGCTTAGCTTAGCTAATAGAAAACAAGGGTGGAAATATATTCACAGTATGGAAAATTTCTAAGTCTGAGGACTTGTGTTTTTGTTTAATAAAACAACTAAGTTAATGAATCACCTGGGTGGAATGGGTCTTGAATGGTGGTTTTTGGTTGAGTGGTTCACAATGTCGTGGGAATGGCCACGGCAGACGCTGCAATCGGCAGCGAGTAGTAGAACGAGGGGCGGCCAGACCATCTCATGCGAGATGAGGGCAAAGACACGAGGTTTTACCTGGTTCGCCTGAGGGTAAAGACCTACTCCTGCTAGATTGTATTATGGAGGTGTTTACAATGGGCAGCTCGGCTAGGCGTGAGTCGCTTGGGTGTATGAGGGAACGTGTCTCTACTCACCCCATAGGGAGGTTTATATAGGCTCACCTCCCTAGGGTTTACATATCTCAACCGATTCGATTACTGACTTGTAATCGTTTAACCTAGTCCGACCGGGCCTATCTACTACTGGGCCTTGACTTCCAATCGCTTGGTACCTTCTGGCTTTGATCCACTCGCTGCTCGCAGGCCCACTCGCCCCTTGGGCGCGAACGTCTGCCGAGTATACCCAGAGGCGTATCCCCATCGCAGTCCCCGAGGCCGTCGTTGATTAGGCGTAAGTGGCCGGCGATGGAGTATACGGCTTCAAAGTAGGCATCCAAATAATCGTCGGGCTCTGTATGAAGGAGAAAATCCGGTGAACCGAGTCGCGTCTTGGGCGAGTCGAGCTAACAGGACACGCGGGCGAGTGACCTAGCGAGCGAGTGGCGGAGTTGGACCGTCAGCGTGGTCAAACTAGCCGTTAAGGTAACTCAACGGTAACTTTGGCGTAATCATCGCGCGGTAACGGCCCCGATTTGGCGGGCAACTCCGCTATATAAGAGGAATGGTAGGCTATCGCAGCCAACCGCCCACCATTTCTTCCGAGTGCGCATCTTCCTTCCTTTGCTCCGTGATCCAATCGACCGAAATCCTCCGATCTCCAACCAACCTCGGCCATGGCCCTCTCCACCGAACCTTGGGTAGATCCAAGTGCACAAGGCGGTGGCCTCTTCGAGGAGGCCGAATCGCAAGCCGGCTGTTGGCGTATCCACAGCCGAGAAACGACCCCACACCCGCGAGAGAGAGAATTGCATTTCACCATCATCTCGAGGGCTAGGGTTCCCACGTCTTTGTTCTTCCGGCGTTTACTGCGCCCACTACGAGATCCAGCCCTTGACCGGGTCCCCACAAGATTGAAGCTCGCCATCTTCGTGGCGTTATGCAGTGCTAGTTGGGCCGCCCTACTTTCCCTTGTGGCAGGATCTGTTCCATGGACGGATCGGTGCGAGGCAGCGGCCAATGCTAGGCCGGCGGCTTGACATTCCAGCTCAAGTCCAAGGCTTCCTTCTTCGATCTGATGCTACCCGCCAAGGCGGCGAGCGACTGGAAGAAGTCATGGTTCTATGTGGCCGAGGCGACCCCAGAGGACGAGGTGGCGATCCCGCGGTACTCGGCCAATCATTCCGAGCCACGCCATCTCCAAGTCGGCAAGCTCCCCGGCGACCAGCGGATGGTCGTTGACGAGATGCTCCAGGCCATCCGTGGTCTGAAGAAGAAGGGCCTTCAAACGATAAACTTGTACAATTGCTGGCTCGGGCGACGGCTCGTTCCACTCGCCCAACGCGACCACTACATGTATCAGTACACGGGCCGGGGAGACTCGACGAAGTCCTGCCTCGTCGAGTGGAAGCTGGAGGATTATCTCTCAGCGTTGAAGAAGATGACCCAGGCGGTGTACCTGGATGCACAGGCCGGGGTCGCGCCCTACACCACGAAGCGTCCGGCTCCAACGGTAATCTCTTTACCTTGTTCGCGATATGCAGCGTGTGCAACAATGTAATTCGATTCATTTTGTTTGTATTCATTGCAGCTATTCCAAGTGGTGGAAGGGTGGCTTCCACCTTCTAATGATGAGAGCCCGGGACCATCCGCTCAGGACGTAGGCGAATCGCCTCCCGCGAGGGTCAATGAGGACGACGAGGTCGAGTCCGAAGAGGAGATCGCCCCGCTGGTCCGAAAAACCCGCGGGCAACGTTAGCGCGAAATCGAAGCGAGCAGAAGCCTCGAACACCATGGGGACGACGACGAGCTCCCAGAAACCACCTCGCGTCGCCAGGCCACTCCTTCGAAGAAGAAGAAGAAGGAAAAGGAAGCGAGGGCCCCCCCGAAGAGGAGACCGGCCAAGGATGGCCTCGCCAAGACTCGACGAGCAGCCCGATGCTCTCACTCGGCGATGACGCACCCCATCGACAACGCGCTAGACACGCCCGTGGAAGTACCGGCTGGCCTCGATGCCTCCGCCATTCGCGCGGTCCGGGCTAGGGAAGGCTCCTGTGGCGACTTCGCCTCGCAAGGAGGTCCCGTGGCGGTCTCGCCCGCAAGGAGGCTCCGGCATGGCTCAATTCGAGGAGGCCCCGAAGGTGTCCCAGGCGCCACCGCGCCTCAACGAAAGAAGCCGTCCGTGTCTTGGGCCCACGACGCCCCGAACTGGGGCTTAGTCGCCAACTGGGCCCCGAGCTGGAAAAACCGGCCGCTCAGACAGGCTACGTTTCATTCCGTCGCCAAGTGAGTGCGTTCGCCTTCCCTACCTTTCATAAATACGATTGTCTTTTATTGATTTGATTGATATGCAGGACCGGAGTGAAAAGATGGGCCCCGACCGTGGCTCGGTACCCTCCGCCGCTAGCGAGGAGGATCCTTCCCGTAAGAGGAAAGCGGACGGTCGTCGCCTCGGAGGGGCGCAAGAAGGCCAAGGCGGCGACATCGCATCGCTCGATGACACGGCGCACCGCCGGACCCGCAGTGGAAGCAACCGCGTCTACGAAGGAGGGCGTTTCCTTGCCTAGACCGGAGGAAGCGACTTCCTTTGGAGCGGGTGCCTCGATCGCTACCTTCCCCCGCTTCGTGACCAAGGCGGCCACGGCGAGCGGGGCTGCGCCCCCGAGCCTCGCTCCAGGGACCGCCGACGCTGAAGTCGACCAACGTCGCGGGCACACGCCGGCGCTGCTTGCGTCTGTGGACGCAATACAACTCCATGGCATGCTTGGTGCAGCCATCCAGGTACCTCCAGTCCCCGAGGATCAGGTCGGTGCTTAGCAGCGGCTTGATTCTTATAATTTCTCGTTTTTTACTTTCGCATCCAGTCCCCGAGTGCGTACGCGCTAAATTTTAGCGGGTGTGCACTGAGGAATTTTCGTGGTCGCCAGTCCCCGAGTGCGCACGCGCTAAATTTTAGCGGGTGGGCACTGAGTAATTTTCGTGATCGCCAGTCCCCGAGTGCGCACGCGCTAAATTTTAGCGGGTGGGCACTGAGTAATTTTCGTTTTTACTGACTTTGATGATGTGCGTGGTCCATTTGGAGTCGTGAGCGATTGGCTGCGAAACAGGCCGAGAAGGAGCTGGCCACCATCCAAGAAGCGAACAAGGAGCTTGGGCTGTCTTGCGAAGGAGGGAGCTCGCCAGAGCTTGTTCGCTGGTGAGTTGGTGGCGGTGCGATCTGCGTTGAGTGCTCTGAGTGGTCGCCGACCTCGGCGCGAACTACGGAGGCGAGAGAAGAAGCAAACTTCGGCGAGCAGGCGAGCTAAGGCCGCCATTGCGGCGCGGAGGAAGACCGAAGGTGTCGGAAGCCCTCATTGTTGGGCTTCGGGGCGACCACACGTTGCTTGATGCTTCATCACGGACTCGCCGCCGTTGCTTGGTGAGTCGTCTTCCTTCTTCGGTTGTAGTGTTTGTGGTGTCCGTGGTACTCATCATTGTCTCCTTCTCAGGTCGTGTTATTGGTAGCCAAGAAGAAGCGAGGTCGCTTGACGCGAGGGAGTGCGTAAGCATGCTCGTCGACTTCGGCGACGCTGTCGGCGGCGATGCATCCGCGCCTATCTTCAAGAAGTATCGCACGAGGTTATTCCCATGACCTTGTTAAGGTGTGGGAATATTTGGAGAAGGCGCCCGTCGTCGAGTTCATGACGGTCGGCGTTCGGTAAGCGCGTCTACTGAGCCTTGACTCGCCCACTTCCCGAGGATTTCGACCTCGGCGATGTGACGAGTGGGTATCCTTCGTCGACCGGGCGCGGACCTGTCCGAGGTTCTCAAGTTGCAGGAGCGCGCGCGTACTCGAGCGCGTGTTCGGCGATGGGCGACCCTTCCCTACCAGAAGCGGTCGTCGCTACCGACCACTCGAGCCGCGATCGTGACTTCAAGGTCGAGCAACCTTTCGCCGGGCGATGGCGGGTGAGCCGACGACGTATCCGTCAAACCCGTACACCACGTTCATCCGTGGCGCCGGGATTACGGCGAGTCGTCGTCAAGCTCGCGAGAATAGGTAGTTTGCTGGATGTGTTAGCAGCAGTTACGCACGCGGCATAATTTGTAATATAAGACAATGCAATATGCGATTGAATGGGACGTCGTGTCCATTTTGCTATTTGTTTGTGTGTTTTGATTTGATTTTGGGCGAGTCCCCGAGCGTCCGCCTTTTGTGGGGTTCACCGTATATGATGTTTGTTGTTATCATGTGTTTTGTTAGTTTAGTCGACTCGCCCGAGCTCGAGAGCCGCCGAAGGCGACTCCTTGAGTGCTCAGATTTACCGCTTTTCCGTCTGTGAGCGGGTCGGGTGGCCGAGTCCCCGGCGTGGTACTTGGTAGTTCTAGGCGCGACTCGAGGGTGGTTAAGGACTTAGCGTTGGTGTGAGCGTCACCGCCTGTCCCGGAGGGTCGGTCGCGGCGAGTCCTGGGCATGCTCCCTTACTTGGCGTTTTCCCCGACCGAGCGCGGCGACCTGGTGTTCAGTCCCCGAGCGTGGTACTTAGCCGTTCGAGTCGCTGTGCCGAGGATGCGGGGGACCAAGGTCGCTGTGAGAAGCGAGGGCAGTTGTCTTGGTTCAGAAAACCAGTCGGGCTGGCGACTCAATGGGGCTCCGGGTTGGCGTTTTAAGTGGACGATGCAAGACACAGTGATTCATTGCTCTTACACCGCACTACTTAGCCGTGCCGATCGCTGTACCAAAGGTTGACTTACGCATTTAGCGTCTCTTTGTTATTACGAAAAGCAGTGGCACAAGTCATGGAGAGTAGGCGCAATTTGCGGTAACCGCTTTTATTTCATAGCGTTGGAGAGTACATGTGTGGGGTTCTAGGAGTAGAACTTCCGGAGGAGGTTTACATTCCATGGTCGCTGACGTCGAGCTCGCCGTCCCATGACGTCGATGAGGTAGTAGGCGTCGTTGCAGTCTAGCACGATAGCGACACGGGCCTTCCACGGAGGGAGAGCTTGTGCATGCCCTTCTTGTCTGGATGAGGCGTAACACCGGTCGCCTTCTGGAAGGTGCGGGTTTTCACCGTCGGTAATGTGGCGGAGTCCTTCTGGTAAATGGCGGTCGCGATCGGCGAGGTCGCGTGCTTCGTCGACTGGTCGAGCCCATCTTGGCGGGCCAGCTCGTTTGCGGCCTCCGTATAGTGGACGACCAGCGGCGAGTCGTGTTCGAGGTCGGTGGGCATGATCGCCAGCGTCGTAGACCATGAAGAAGGGAGTGAATCCCGTCGACACATTAACCGAGTGCGGATTACCCGGATGACGGAGGGCAGCTCTTGACCCAGCATCCGGATGCGCTCGAGTGGTACTTGAGTCGGCTTCAGGCCGTGGAGGATGCTTTGGTTGGCTCGTTCCGCTGGCCGTTGGATTCGGGTGGGCGGACGCGAGATCGAGCGGATGTGGTGCTCTTCGAGAATTCCATTGCTCCCTTGGCGAAGTTTGTGCCGTTGTCCGTGATGATACTGTTTGGGAACCCATAGCGATATATGATCTCGCGTAGGAATTTAGTGGCGGTCTTTCCGTCGCATTTCCGGACTGGCTTGGCCTCCACCCACTTGGTGAATTTGTCGACGGCGACTAGCAAGTGGCTGTAGCCGGAGGGGGCTTTCTTGAAGGGGCCCACCATGTCCATGCCTCACACGGCGAATGGCCAAGTGATGGGGATTGTTTTGAGCGCCGAGCTCGATGCGTGCGTTTGATTGGCGTGCCGGCACCGTGCATCGGGCGATGTCGGCGTCGGCGTCGCGATGGGCGATGAAAGCCGTGTCGCATAGCCTTGGCGACCAGGAGGCGGCGGCGTGGTGGCGCGATCACGGAGTGGATGTCGTGGAGGATTTTGCGTCCTTGACGGTTGGGCCTTAGCGTTGGAACACGCCGGTGACGCTGCGCTTGTAGCTCGCCGTCGATGATGGTGTAAGACTTGCATCGGCGGCGATCATTCAGCGTCTGTCTCGTCTGCTGGCAGGTGCGGCTTCGGTGGCGATGTAGGGCTTGGTCGATCGTGCGGCTCGGCGATGAGTGCGACCAAGGCTGCCTCGGTTGGAGTGGGACTCGATGTCGATCTCCCTCGGGGAGGCGATGGTTTGAGATTGTGTCGAGGAACACGGCGGGTGGTGCGAGTCGGGCCGACCCGATCACGAGAGGCGTCGGCCTCCTCGTTTTCGCTGTCGATCCACTCGGCGAGTAGCGTGAAGTGGCGCCCAACTTGTCCACCTCTTGGCGATGCGCCGCCATGGTGGGGAGACGGCGTCAGTGCGGCGACTTGCCCATGACGAGTCGGAATCTCCGTAGCATCGAAGGCGATTGACGTTCATCTCCTTGGCGGCTCGCATGCCGTGTAGTAGGGCCTCGTATTCAGCCATGTTGTTGGTGCAGGGCGTGAATTCAAGGCGGAGGATGTAGCGGAGCTTGTCGCCCTTTGGTGAAGTCAACACTATCCCCGCTCCTGCACCGTCCGTGTTCTTGGAGCCATCGAAGTCGAGCTCGATGTGGAAATGCGGCGGCTTCTCTGGCTCTTTGGGCCTCCTCCCGATCGGCGATGAAGTCGCTGCGCTGCGATTTAATCGCCCTTCTTGGCTCGTATTTAATGTTGTGGGCGTAATCTTGGCGGCCCACTTGGCGACCCGTCCGGTCGCCTCGCGATTCGGATGATGTCTTGCGTGGCGCGAGAGGCGACCGTGATCGGGTGCTCACGGAAGTAGTGCGGCGGCGCTGAGCCCTGAACGCGTATACTAGCTTTTGGTGCTGGGTACGCTGGCGCGACTTCGGTGAGGACCTCGCTGATGTAGTACACCGGACACTGAACCGGGCGCTCCTTTCCTTCCTCTGGTCGTTCGACGACCATTACAGCACTGACGACGCGCTCGGATGCCGCGACGTAAACCAGCATAGGTTCTTTGTCGGTGGGAGCGGCGAGTAATGGTGCGGCGGTAGCACTTTTTGAGGCCGCGGAGCACTTGGTCCGCCTCCTTGTCCCACTGGAAGGTGGGGTTCTTGCGCATCAGGCGGTATAGGGGCATTGCCTTTTCGCCCGAGGGGATGAAGCGGCCCGAGCCGCCCGGCTAGCCACGGGCGCGCGAGCACTCGGGTTTGCCGAGCAGGCGATCGTGTCGATCTTTGTTGGGTTCGCCTCGATCCCGTTTGGATCTGACGTACCCGATGGTTGTCCGTGGTACGCCGAAGGTGCACTTGCACAGGTTGAGCTTTATCTTGTACCTTCGCATATTGGCGAAGGTTTCCGCCAGTCGGCGAGTAGGTCGCCTTGGCGGCGGATTTCCGCGACCGTCGTCGATGTAGACGTGGATGTTGCGGCCAATTTGGCTCGCGAGGCATTCTTGCATGCACCGCTGGTAGGTTGCCCCGGCGTTCTTGAGGCCGAAGGTCATGGCGGTGTAGCAGAAGGCTCCGAATGGCGTGATGAACGCCGTCTTCTCCTCGTCTTCGACAGCCATTTTGATCTGGTTGTACCCGGAGTAGGCGTCAAGGAAACATAGCGACTCCGAACCCGCGGTTGAATCGATTATCTGATCGATCCGCGGGAGGACGAACTGCTCCTTTGGGCAGGCGCTGTTCAGGTTTGTGTAGTCGATACACATTCTCCAGGTCCCGTTTTTCTTCTCGACCAGGACTGGGTTTGCCAGCCACTTGGAGTATTTGATTGGCCGGATGAAGCCGGCGATAAACTGCACTTCCTCGGCGATTGCTCGACGGCGTTCTTCATTGAAGGTCGTGGCGGCTTGACGGGTCGCACTTTGGGGTCGGCGTTTAATTTGTGCTCGGAGCTCCCTAGGGACACCGGGCATGTCGGAGGGTTTCCATGCGAAGATGTCCCTGTTCTCACGGAGGAACTTCGATGGCGCGTCTTCCTATCTGGGCTCATGCTGTCCGATCGTCACCGTCGCCGAGTCGCTGGGACCAGCTCGACGGTGCGAGTGTGAGTCGTGGCCTCACAGGTTGGGGTGTTTGCGCTCTCTGAGTTGGGCTTCTTGATTATGGTGGGGTCGTCATGGTTGACCCCGCTTGCGTATTTGGTGAGCTCGTCGGCGTGATTAGTCTGCCCGCGATGACGGCGTCGGCGAGTTCGGCTCCTTTGGCCTCGCATTGGCGGCCATGTCGGGTCGCCGTTGATGGTGATGACGTCGCCGCGGCGGGGAGCTTCATCGCGTTATGCAGCGTAGTGGGCGCCCATGAATTTAGCGAGCGCTGGCGCCCAGGGGCGATGGTAAGGGCTGTCGAAGGGCACCGGCTCGAAGACGATACGCTCGGTGCGGAAGTTTGCCGAATGCGAAAGTGACGGGTGGCGTGACTTTGCCGATCGTGCGCCTTCCGACCGGGGCGATGCCGTGGAACGTGGTGTGGGTTGTCTCGATCATCGGCGGGAGCCGCAACCGCTGAAGGTGTCGAGGTAGAGGATGTTGATGGGCCGCCGTCCATCGGTGTCTTGGGGAGCGATGGTTGCCAACCTTGGCTTGACCACCGGGCGACTCGTCACGGTACTCGATGCGTGGCGAGTGGTCTTGCGGCTCCGTGATGGGCTGTTCCGACCAGTTCGAGGCGGGGGCGTCTGTTTGGGCCACCGTTGGCGGCGGCGGCGGCGATGACCTTCTTCTCGCGCATGTTGAAGCTCGTGAAGGTGTGGGCGAGCGGCTACTTTGCGAATTTTCCGCCATTTGGCGGGTCGTTGTCGGTGTCCTCCCGCGTGCCGTGCCTTCTCGATTTCCACGAGGGTGTGGCGATCGGCGGTGGTGTGCGTTGCGGGCTTTCCTTCCTGCTGTGAAACGCACATGGTTGGTTAAGGGCAGCGGGATCGAACCTTGGCTTGTTCTTGTAATTGCCGCCATCGCCGTTGCCCTCCGTCACGGCGGTAGCTCTTGGCTCGCGTTATGCGTGCCAGCGTTAGCGACAATCGACTCGCCCGTCGCTGGCGCTTGCACGTGAGGCGGTGCCGCCAGCGTAGGGTCGGTTCGGCGTCCGCCGTCGTTCGCCCGTCGCGTTGCCCTCTGACTTCGTCGTCGATTTCCTGGTTTGGATCCTCCTCGGCGTACCGTTTGGCGATCTCGAGGAGGTCGGGATGTTGTCGAGTGTGCGGGCGTGTCGCTTGAGCTTGGCGACTAGAGGCTCGTAGCGGCACGAGGGCTTGAAGCAATGGATCGCGGTGTCGGGTGGATGCCGCGTTATGCGAGCTCTTGCCACCGTTGGACCCGATTGCGGGTCGACTCGCGGTCCCTGGGCGCGCTCGTTCGGTCCTCGATGGTGGTGGCGGGTGTAGGAGCACTCGAAGTGCCCGACGGCGTCTCGCATTTCCTCCCGTGAGTCGACATTGTCACGGGGGCGTGTTGATCCACTGCCCGCACGTCCCTCCATCATCGTGGGAGGTAGCAGGCGGCGAGTAGGTCGATGTGACCCGCGATCCCCATTGCCATGAGGTATGTGTCAAGCGGACTGCGGTCGTCGAGGAGTCGTATTTTCTATCTCCTTTGGCGCCTTGAAGTTTGGCGGGTACTTCGCCTCGGATCATTGGTCAAGCACTTAGGCCCAAGTCGATGGCGACCCCATGGGCTCGCCATCGCGGCGATTAGTTAGGGTGCCGCAAGTCGTCGGTGGCGTCGCGCATTTTGGTTGTTGATGATGTGAGTGCGGCGTCGATGGGTTGTCCGTTAGCGGCGAAGTTGGTCGCCGGCTGGATCGTTGGTGGAAGTGCGCGTTCGGGTCGGTGTTGGAGATGGCTCGGTGGCGGGCAATTGAGGGTGTTTGCTGCCGCTGGGCGGCCGCTTGAGGCCGCCCTGCTTCCCGAGGAACGCGAGTATACTCGCCCTTGCGAGTCGGCGCCCGCTTTTTGCTGCTCCACGGCCTTCGCAAGCAGGGCCTTGACGTCTCGGATCGTAGGGCGCCGTCGCGATGGCGTGATGCTATCGGCTGCTGCTCGGCTGCCACGAGGTTGTCCATTGGGGTGGAGAACGGTGGGAGGCCGTTTGCTTCTCGCTCCGTGAGGAGACAACTATCCGTTGGTCCACAGGAGGTGCGGTTGGGTGGTGGTGGGGCACCCATCGCCGTCGATCTGGCGGGCGGCGCTTCCTCGGTGGCGCGTTCGCGGTCGCGCTCGGCTATCGCGAGCCGGTCGTTTCGTCGTCGAAGTTCAGGGCACGCCCTTGAACGGTGGGGTTCAAACGTGACTGATCCGCTGCTGGTGGTAGCGTGACAGCTCTGCTGGCCACCTTTCCGAGGCGGAATTTTTCGCTCGGCCCTCTTGCGTACCGCCTCCGCCAGATTTCAGCGGAGTTCCTCGACCTCCGTTGCCGTGGCGTTAGGAGGATTGGGGTGGAGAAAGGGTCCTCCGGCGGATCGGTGCGGTGGCCATATAAGCATGGCGTGGCGGTAGCTCGCCTTGAGGTCGGCGGAATTCTCCGACCCGGAGTCGAATTCGAAGATTCCGAGGATAGAGGGATCCTCGAAGTCTTCCGCGTTGGCGACTTGGGCGATGGAGCCCGCGGAAGAAGCCGCGGCGATGGATCCGGCGAATGACGCCGGGGTCGCCGAGTCGGCGTCGTCGGTGAGGGCATCTTCTGCCGGCTGAGTTCCTACCACGTTGTCGTGGGCGAGTTGTACTCGGGCGAGGCGGTGGATCGTGCGAACTGGCTCTCGGAGAGCCGATCGCGTGGTGGCGACTCGCGGATGCGAGCCGAGTCCTCCGCGATGGCGTCGGTGAGGCCGGCGAAGAGGCCGTCGTGCGATTAGCGGGATTCTGTTGCGTGTGGTCGCGCCGCCGGGCGTAGCTACTCGGCAAGATCTGGAGCATCGCCGATCGCTATCATGCGGCGGTGGCGACCGTCTCGTTGATGGGCGATTGGATCTCGCCGCGAACACCGGCGACCGGCCAGGCCCCGGTGGGCGCCAGCGTGGGAATGGCCACGGCAGACCTGTCGGCGGCAGTAGTAGAAACGAGGGCAAGGCGGCCAGCCATCTGCGGTGCGAGATGAGGGCAAAGACACGAGGTTTTACCCAGGTTCGGCCCCGAGGGTAAAGACCTACTCCTGCTAGATTGTATTATGGAGGTGTTTACAATGCGTGACTCGGCGGCTAAGTCGCTTGGGTGTATGAGGGAACGTGTCTCTACTCACCCCATAGGGAGGTTTATATAGGCTCACCTCCCTAGGGTTTACATATCTCAACCGATTCGATTCTGACTTGATGTCGTTTAACCTAGTCCGACCGGGCCTATCTACTACTGGGCCTTGACTTCCAATCGCTTGGTACCTTTGGGCTTTGATCCACTCCTGCTCAAGGCCCACTCGCCAGCCCTTGGGCCAGTTGGAAACGTCCTGCTGAGTATACCCCAGTAGGCGTATCCCCATCACACAAGGACCATGTCTATGGTTGACCTTGTGTATCTCACTTGTGGATGGCCACCCAGGAACAAAGAGATTTGAGATGTCAAATGTTGAGAAGCTTCAAGTGCAACCACTTGGCAATATGGGCTCTGCCATGATCATATAGGTTGCAAGAACTTAGCCATATGGACAGTGGGTGGTAGAGTTTGATAGGTTGGAACGCGTCCATTTTGGTCTAAGGGAAGGCTTCTGAAAGATCTTGTCTTGGGAAACCAAGTCTTGTGGGGAAAGTGCACCACCTCTGCAGAGTGTAAAATCTAAGTACTTAGCCATGTCCCTGGTAAAGGACAATTTGAGCATCAAGACATGGAAGCAATCAAGAATCTCATCATCCAAATTTCTAAGTTAAAACTTGTGGTTTGAACAAGGGTTAAAGGATCTTCAAATCTTTGTTTGAGAAATATGTTTTTGTCAAGTTAAAACTTAGTGTTTTCAAAATGATAAGGAAAATCTATTTTGAGCAATGCAAGCCTCAACTCCACTTAGCCAAATGCATATAGATGATAGACTCCACTATACTACCATAGTACCACTTGCCAATACAATTCAAATGTATTGACCCTTTGTGGCTGTAACTTGTATGTTGCAGGTTTGATTAACTTTAGTGAAGATTGATTGATTAGGATTACAAAGTCTACAACCAACATGTCTGCCTGTGGCACTTTGAAGATAAAGGACCCCATGCTTATAGTTATTCTGCTGCAATGTATTGTAATAGCCCAATGAGCTATGTAAGATGTAATAATTTATTTTATTCCTGGTTATAAAGTTGTATTATGACCTTTGTTTCTTGATATTACATCTTAACTGTGGATGCTAGCTATTGATCCAGGGACTAGAATTGTAAACACAGGGGACTCCACCTTATATTGTGTAAAGGTTGGGACACTCCCTCTACAGTTTTTTTCTTCTAAATCTCGAAAGGGATGAAACACACATCCATAACATTGAGGCTAAGAGATGCAAAGTAGATAGCGATAATACTACTTATTTGTGGCACTGTCGTCTAGGTCATATTGGTGTAAAGCGCATGAAGAAACTCCATTCTGATGGACTTTTGGATTCTCTTGATTTTGAATCATTTGACACATGCGAACCATGCCTCATGGGCAATGATCAAAACCCCGTTCTCCGGTATGATGGAGCGAGCAACGGACTTGTTGGAAATCATACATACCAATGTATGCGGACCGATGAGTGTTTCGACGCGCGGTGGATATCGCCATTTTCTCACTTTTACCGATGACTTAAGTAGATATGGGTATATCTATTTAATGAAACATAAATCTGAAACGTTTGAAAAGTTCAAAGAATTTCAGAATGAAGTGGAGAACCATCGTAACAGAAAGATTAAGTTTCTACGATCCGATCGTGGAGGTGAATATTTGAGTTATGATTTTCTTACGCATCTTAAAGCAAGCGGAATCGTTTCGCAACTCACGCCACCCGGAACACCACAACGCAATGGTGTGTCTGAACGCCGGAACCGAACCTTATTAGATATGGTCCGATCGATGATGTCTCTTACTGATTTGCCGTTATCATTTTGGGGTTATGCATTAGAAACCGCTGCATTCACTTTAAATAGGGCACCGTCTAAATCCGTTGAGACGACACCGTATGAACTGTGGTTTGGTGCTAAACCTAAGTTGTCGTTTCTTAAAGTTTGGGGATGCGAAGCTTACGTCAAGAAGTTGATGCCGGACAAGCTCGAACCCAAAGCGGAGAAATGCGTCTTCATAGGATACTCTAAGGAAACTATTGGGTATACCTTCTATCACAGAACCGAAGGCAAAGTGTTTGTCGCAAAGAACGGTTCCTTTCTTGAGAAGGAGTTTCTCTCGAAAGAAGTGAGTGGGAGGAGAGTAGAGCTAGACAAGGTTATTGAACCTTCTCTTGAATTGGAGAGTAGCGCAGCACCTGAAATTGTTCCAGTGCCGCCTGCACCAACAATAGAGGAAGCTAATGACAAGGATCATGAAGCTTCGGACGATGCTGCTACTGAACGTCGCAGGTCGACAAGGTCGCGTGCCCCTCCTGAGTGGTACGGCAACCCTGTCTTCACTGTCTTGTTAGTAGAAGACAGTGAACCTACGAACTATGAGGAAGCGATGATGAGCCTAGACTCTGAGAAATGGCTAGAAGCCATGAAATCCGAATTGGGATCCATGAGCGAAAATCAATATGGACTTTGGTGGACCCTCCTAGCGACCGAAAGGCCGTTGAGTACAAATGGATTTTCAAGAAGAAAACAGACGCGGATGGTAATGTTACCGTCTATAAAGCACGGCTTGTCGCGAAAGGTTTTCGACAAGTTCAAGGTGTTGACTACGATGAGACTTTCTCTCCCGTAGCGATGTTTAAGTCTATTCGGATTTTATTAGCAATTGCTGCGTTTCATGATTATGAAATATGGCAGATGGATGTCAAGACTGCGTTCCTCAATGGCAACATTGATGAAGAGTTGTATATGATGCAACCCGAAGGTTTTGTCGATCCTAAGGATGCTGATAAAGTATGCAAACTTCAGCGTTCCATTTATGGACTGAAGCAAGCATCTCGAAGTTGGAACCTTCGTTTTGATCAAGTGATCAAGAGCTTTGGATTTGTTCCAAATTGCTACGAAGCTTGTATCTACAAGAAAGTGAGTGGGAGCTCGGTGACGTTTCTGGTACTATATGTGGATGACATATTGATTATTGGAAATGACATCAACATGCTTAACGATGTGAAGAGTTATTTGAACAAGTGTTTTTCAATGAAAGACCTAGGTGAAGCTGCTTATATATTGGGCATCAAAATCTATAGAGATAGACAAAGACGCCTGATAGCTTTAAGACAGAGTACATACCTAGACAAAGTTCTAAAAAGGTTCAGAATGAATAAGGCAAAGAAAGGTTTGGTGCCTATGTTGTCAGGTAAGATATTTAGCAAGGCTCAGTGTCTAGCTACGGTAAATCATAGGGAAGCTATGAGCAAAGTGCCTTATGCCTCGGCCATAGGTTCTATCATGTATGCCATGCTGTGTACTAGACCGGATGTGTCCAATGCTCTTAGTTTGACGAGCAGATATCAAAGTGATCCAGGAGTGGAACACTGGACAGCCGTGAAGAACATCCTAAAGTACCTAAATAGAACTAAAGAAATGTTCTTAGTCTATGGGGGTGATGAACAACTCGTCGTAAAAGGTTACATCGACGCTAGTTTCGACACCGACAAGGATGATTCTAAATCTCAGACAGGATACGTGTATATTTTGAATGGAGGAGCTGTGAGCTGGAGAAGCTGCAAGCAAAGCGTGATCACGGATCTACTGAGAAGCGGAATACATGGTCTGCTGCAGGTGCCAAGTGAAGGAGTTTGGATCAGGAACTTCATCACTGAGCTTGGCGTGGTTCCAAGTGCATTGGACCCACTGGAGATATTGTGTGACAACACTGGCGCCATAGCACTCGCTAAGGAACCAAGATATCATCCAATGACCAAGC
This sequence comes from Avena longiglumis, assembly GCA_030063025.1. Lineage (NCBI taxonomy): Eukaryota > Viridiplantae > Streptophyta > Magnoliopsida > Poales > Poaceae > Avena > Avena longiglumis. The sequence goes on along the minus strand of CP125974.1, from coordinate 476,812,346 downwards.
ATATCAACCGCAAGTTTCATATAATCTGTGATTATATAGCAGATGGAGATCTGAAGATTAGCAAAGCACATACAGATCTGAATGTCGCAGATCCATTGACTAAACCTCTTCCACGTGTAAAACATGATCAGCACCTCAGTGCCATGGGTGTGAGATTGTTGCGAAATGTAAACTAGATTATTGACTCTAGTGCAAGTGGAAGACTATTGGAATTATGCCCTAGAGGCAATAATAAAGATGTTATTATTATAATTCTTGTTCATGATAATGTTTATATTCCATGCTAGAATTGTATTAAGCGGAAACCTTAATACTTGTGTGGTTTGTGAACAACACCGTGTCCCTAGTACGCCTCTATGGACTAGCTCGATCAATGATGGTTAAGGTTTCCTAACCATAGACATGAGTTGTCAATTGATAATGAGATCATATCATTGGGAGAATGATATGGTGGACAGACCCAAACTAAGCGAAGCAATTAGATCGTGTCATCGTGTTCGTTTTTGCGAAGCTTTTCTTATGTCAAATATTGTATTCCTTAGACCATGAGATAATACAACTCCCTGGTATCGGAAGAAAGCTTTGAGGTCATCAAAAGTCATCCTATGAGAGGGAGATCATAAAGGTGTCTCTCAGGTGATCGGAAAGTATCTGTTGGGTTGTATGTATCAAGATGGGATTTGTCCCTCCCAAGTCGGAGAGATATACTTCGGGCCCACTCGGTAATCGAATCAACACCGCTTGCAAGCATGTGGTTAAGGAGTTAATCACAAAGTGATATCGGATTACGGAACGAGTAAAGTACTTGCTGTGAACGAGATTGAACTAGGTATGACGGTACTGACGATCGAATCTCGGCAAGTAAAATATCGCGAGACGAAGGGAATATATATATGGGATTGATTGAACTGGCATCGTGGTTCATCCGATATGATCATCGATGAATGTGTGAGTCAATATGGGTTTCAGACCGCTATTGATTATTGATAGAAGATCATGTGCGCATATTCTCGAACCCGCAGTCACACTTAACGTGTCTCGACGCTAGGATAGATTGGATAATTGGTTTATGAGTTTTTTCGAGTCTAGGATGGGATCCGGACATCACGAGAGGTTCCGGAGTGGTCCGGAGAATAAGATTCATATAAGGCGGCAGTTTTTTGGAGTTGAATTGTTCCGGATTAATCGGTATTGTACCGGAAGCTTCTAGAACCTTTCGGAAGGGGACCAACGTGGCCCCACCTTCCGGGAGGGGGCATGGGCCTATGAGGGAGTGCCCTGGCTGCATTGGGCCAGGGGCACAAGGCCCCATAGGGCCTAGCCGGCCAAAGAGGGTTTAAACCCTAGATAGACCTTCTAGAAGGGGGGGTTTCCTTGCCCCCCACTCTTCCTCCTTTGGGGCCTCCGGTTTGACTTGGTGGAGGGGGATAGGGTTGTAGCCGCCCACCCCTCTATATAAAGAGGGCTGGGGGCGCACCACCCCACCACACCTTCCCCTCCAAGAGCTAGCCGTCCTGCTGCCCTCCTCTCTCCCTCCCGACTGTTTGTAGGCGAAGCCCTGCTGCAGAATTCTCCACCATATACACCACGCCGTCGTGTTGTAGATCCAATCCGTCTCTCCACCATACTTGTTGGTCCGAGGAAGGAGGAGACGTCGAGGTGCTGCACGTGTGCATCTCACGGAGGCACCGCCACTTGTGGTGCTAGATCGTATCGGATCGCGAGGAGGAGAAGCGAGTACGACTACATCACCCACGTTCGATTTAACGTTCATTGTGCGAATCTTCAAGGGTATGAAGATCTAATCCAATCTCTCTCGTTGTTTGCATCTCCTAGATTAGATCTTGGCTTTGCCTCTGTTCGCATCCGTAGAAAAATTTGATTTACTATGCCGCGAAACCCCTTCAGTCCGGTGCAGGCAGAGATGGCCCTGCCCCCGTCCTAGCATCCCCTGTACGGCGGCGAGCCCGAGGTGGGGAGCGAGAAGGGCAGCGTGGTAGCGAGAACCGGCTAGGCAGCGCAGAGCGCCGACCAGGATGGCGGTAAGCACCGGCGTGGCTGAGCGCCGGCTGGTGACTGTGAGGGGCGTTAGGGAAGACACGGGGGAACCAGGTCGAGGTGCAATGGGCTCCGGCAGACTGGGCCATGGACACGAGATCTGAACGAGGTAGGAGGTGGTGGTGAGGCGGCGGTTAATCGGGTGGAACACAGGGAGACAGGGGTGGACACGAATGCACAATAATCGGTAGGGTTCTCAAGGACGAAGGCAAGGAAACAGGCTGGCCCGCCGTGGCTTGGTCCTGGGATGGCCCAGCGGGCTTCCTACCATCGCGGGCGAGGGATAGGGGAGGCCAAGATGAGGCCGGACGGTCCAGGCCACTAGCAGGCCTAGGCCCACTAGCGGCCAAGCCAGCCCGCCCTTCCACAGTCTTCCCCGTCGGCCCCGTAGCAGACCCAACCCGCCTTGGCTCGCGCCCCACACCCCATTTGCCCTGTTGCGGCGCCGACAAAGAAGAGCACTCCAAGACCCCTCCCTGCAGGTGAGGCCGCCGTGGGGCAGCCCTTGCCAGCGCGAGGAAGTCCCCCAGGGATGCTAACAGAAGGGTAGAGGGCGGAGGTGCACCTATTCGTCGCGACCCCGAGTTCCCGAACCGGAGCCATCTATACCTCGCCCAACTCTGATGCCGCCCCAACGGGCATCGAATCCCCTTCCCCGGGCTCCTCCTCCACATATCCCCAAGCCAGGCCTCCTAGGTCTGCCAGCTTCTCCACCAGTTCCAGCGACATCAGCCATAGAGAGGGAGATGCCGGTCTCCGGGAGAGCTTCGGCGAGGAGGACACAGGTGGAACAGGGAGCACACGACGACCGAGTTTCACCCGATGCGCCGGGAAGAGCAAGGAGCCACCCTGCCAAAGGAACTCGCCGCGTCGCCGGTCCCGGGCGTCAACCACCACTCCAGCCGCGTTCAGGAGGATGAGGCGTCCTTCCGGTAGCCGGAGTAACACCGACGCTACAGAACAGCCCAGACGACAAACCTCGAAGACCGAAGCCGAGGACGCCGTCCACCGGAGCGGCGGCGAGCCCGAGGTAGGCCCTGCAGCTATGGAAGGCGGTCGCGGATGCGAAGAGGCAGAGAGAAAGGACGCGTCGAGGATTCGCTGGCGGCAGGTTCAAAATTCAAAACTCGCCCCCGCTCCTCGCTGACGTCATCGGTCCTGGCGCACAGCTGCCTCTTCTTCTTTCTTCTTAGTTTTTTCGATTCTTATAACATTCCTCTTTTTTACATCTAATGGTCCCGAGTCTAGCGGGAGTATTTTTCCGATCTTGTCCCCATGTTCTTCTGCTGGCCTCAACAACCCTTTTCCTTAATCTCTACCTTTTGGTCGCACGGGCCTTCTTTCGCACCTCCTCCATGCGCTCCTCTTCCTCCCTCCTCCTCATGTTCATCTCACGGTTTCGAGTTTGTTCCGCTCTTAATTCTTCCAGTTCTCTCTCACGATCCTTCTTCTCCTGCACGACAATCCTTTCAGCACGTTCCTTAGCAAAAAAGATATCCCATGCACGCTGATTCCTATCCATAATCTCCTGCATGGCCCAAGCTGACTACTCCATTTCAATCCAATGGTACCACTTGCAGAGAGGTGGAGGAGACTGCAACCACATCAATGCTATGAATAAAATAAAAGAAATGACGTAAAAAAGGCATATTCATCAGTCTTTCAGAACATACTGGAGGCCTCTCATACAATGAACTAGCTTGATGCGGGCTCTATTCATAATTGGGTCACACGAAAAATTTCATTCTCTCATACAATGAACTAGCTTGATGCGGGCTCTATTCATAATTGGGTCACACGAAAAATTTCATTCTCATCTTATCAAAGAAACCGTAGCTCTCCTTCATCTTGGCAAGATGGCCGCACCAACACCTCTTCGCTCTCACCCCCGGGGGCAACCTTGCATCTTTCATCTTCCTCAACCTATAGTCAAGGTCCGAACAAGACACACTCATGGTGGAATCTCATGGAAGAGAAAGAGAAGAAAAAGATGAACTGATGAACAAAAACATATCGACGCCTGGATTTATAGAAGCAAACTGAAGAATTGGCAGGAGAAGTTGACGGAAACCGCGGCGAAATAAATTGGTGGAAACCAAATAGGACAGCATTAAATTAGCCTGTACCCCTACGGCCCTACATACAGTGATCCTGCATGATCAATAGAGGCTTTGGCCAGGAACTACAACTAACTAGCTGAATGCCCGTGCGTTGCAACGACCTCGTATTTTTCTTCTCTAAAATCTATTTAAAAAAATAGAAAAAATAATAAAATAATATTTTTGCGGTGTAAGGCAATCCAGCCAACCCAGCCAGCTGTCAAGGCAACCTACCACCCTCCCAGCCTGTCCCACGACCCACATGGCGACCCGGTAAGGCCCAGGGCCGAAGCTCCCTTGGCTCTTTTGCCAAAAAAAAACCCTCCACTCCACCAGGAAAAGCCATTGGGTCTTCAGCCAACAACCTACCTGCTCTCTCCCAGATCGACCCAGACCGAGCCTTGCTCGATTCGCTCGGCCTATATCTCTGTTTCTCCTCGCCGTCTCCAATGCATCCTCGCCCTCTGCTCACTCTCGACGCGAGTTCCCGGCCAACTTGTCGTTCCGTGCTGCCACCAACCAGCGTCTGCTAGCGTGGAGCCTCACCGCCATGTCGTTCTACTCAGCTCCTTTTACGCGAGCTAGGATCCGATCGTGTCGCCTCCCTCAAGTCGCGGATGGAAAAGGTAATTCATCCACATTCCAATTTATTGGGATTTTATTACATCTCGATCATTTGTGAAAGTGCAGGTCCAATTTATGAGAAGCACGTCGCCTCCACCCATAGTGGTCGATGAGCGACGAAGACGGATGGGGAGAAATGCTGGAGTAGGGAAGGAAAAAAACTACAGTTTTGAAGTCGACTTCACCTTTTGGCCCTCGCTACTGGAGTGAGGATTCCTCTCTCTATTTCCCTGGCTACATTACCTTGCTAACGCTTCTACCTCACAGTGGATTGGCCAATATCAAATTTAAATATACTACTGCTATGAAACGCTCCCTACAATCGAACAAATTATCTAATTCTAGCTAGCTTTGCATTGCAAGTTTAGCCACGTCCAATACCACTGTCAGCAGCGAATCAATCAAGACTTGGGAGCTACTGTGCCGGATTTGGTTAGCCCTCATCGGGAAGTAATAGGCAAATTAGTCTGACGCCGGCGCATGAGACTTGTCTTGCTTGCTGCTGGCCTGAGGCCGCTTGCCGACGGCAGCATCCATGTCTGAGACATAACAGGAAGCAGGAGGCTCCTAGTTCTATTTGTATGCTACTGCTTTGCTGATCGGTGTAGTTTGAAAGATTTTTTTTTGCTAATCTCTCATTTCTGCAATTCTGCATGCATGTTCATTCATTTTATCAAATCAAACCTACGTTAAGACAAGTTATTTCAGATGAGCATGCAAATTATAAGCGCATGTGACAAACCTTTACCTACTCATCAGTTTGTGGTTTGGGATTTGTTCTTTCCAAGGCACCCAATGATGGATTCACTTTTTTCTTGGAAAAGTCAGAAAGATATATTTTCAGAAGCTCAAAGAACGTGAAGAAAACAACATCAGATGCAACCTCGTCCTCGCATGCCGCTTGCCTCCCTGGTGCAGGGGAACCTGGGCGACGAACACGGCAGTGGTTGCTTCTCCTTCTCCGGCGAGCAGAGCAGGCTAGGCGGACTCGGACCAGCGCTGTTGAGGCAGTTTGGAGCAGCACAACCATGAGGCCGGGAGGGTAGGAGCAGCCGAGGGTAGCTGGTGGCCTGCTCGTGGGACTCCACAACGACGCTCGGGGAGGCTCGGAGCGGCTGCGCGACCGCGACCGGCTCGATTCAGCGGCAGCGAGCGTCGATTTGACGATTCGGCGGTGGAATCCGAAAGCGTAGGCGGCCGACGGCATGCGTCGACGGGGGATCGAGATGAGGGAGGGGATCAGGAAGGACGTGGATGGATAGGGATTGTGGTACTTGGCGGTGGCAGTGTTTATAATACTCTCAAACAGGCAGGGCAAAACTGTCTTTTCAATGTAGACGGAAAAAATTTCTGGATGACGAACGGTCCCAATCTTTTTAATACAACTAATTGGCCCAGGGTGGAATGACATGATCGTGTCAGCCCACGGTGGAAAGACAGGCTTCGGTCAGCCCACGCTGCACCCCGTGCTACTTCTGAAAAATACGATTTTTACGTATTATTTTCGAAATTGAATAATAAAATTATTATTTAAATTTTTTTAGCTCTGAACTTCTGATGCACAGCACAACCCAGGGAAAAATCGCAAAACCGGGATAAACCACTCTCTCTCCCGCGCCCGCGTCTCCACCGCTCGCTGCCCCCAATCTCCTTCTCGACCACCATGCCCGCCTCGCTCCTCCCTCCGACCTTCCTCCCCCACCACCGCCACCGCCACCGCCTCCGTTTACCTGTACCTAGCTGCTCCCCTTCCTCCTCAGTTTCCGCTGCCGGCCCCGTGAGCCGCTATGACTTCGAGCCGCTGCTCTCTTACCTTTCCGACCCCTCCACCGTGGCGTCCCTCACGTCGCCGTCCCCTCCCCCCTCCGTGCCCGCCCCCGAGCACCGCCTCGCTGCTTCCTACTCCGCCGTGCCGTCGCACGAGTGGCACGCTCTGCTACGGGGTCTCGCCGCCAGCGATGCGTCCTTGCCGCTCGCCTTCGCGCTGCTCCCCTTCCTCCAGCGCCACCGCCTCTGCTTCCCACTCGACCTACTCCTCTCATCTCTCATCCACTCCCTCTCCGTATCCGGACGCCTGCTCCCGCACTCGCTGCTGCTCTCCTTCCCTCCGTCCCTATCGGACCCGCCCTCGCCGCTGCTGCTCAACTCCCTCCTCGCCGCCTCCGCAGCGGCCTCTCGCCCCGCCATCGCGCTGCGGCTCCTCGCGCTCATCCGCGAGCACAACTTCCTCCCGGACCTGGCCTCCTACTCGCACCTCCTCGCCTCGCTGCTCAACACGCGGGACCCGCCCGACGCCCCCATCCTTGAGCGGCTCCTCGGTGACCTCAGGGAGTCGCACCTCGAGCCGGACGCCCCGCTATTCTCCGATCTCATCTCCGCCTTCGCGCGGGCCGCGCTCCCGGACGCAGCGCTCGAACTCCTCGCCTCCGCGCAGGCCATCGGGCTCACGCCACGCTCAAATGCCGTCACCGCGCTCATCTCCGCGCTCGGTGTCGCGGGTCGCGTACCCGAGGCTGAAGCACTGTTCTTGGAATTCTTCCTGGCAGGGGAAATCAAGCCGAGGACACGCGCCTACAACGCGCTGCTAAAAGGGTATGTCAAAATTGGGTCGCTCAAGAACGCCGAGCACGTGCTCGATGAAATGTCCGAGTGTGGAGTCGCCCCGGATGAGGCCACCTACAGCTTGCTTGTGGATGCGTACACGAGGGCTGGGCGGTGGGAGAGCGCAAGGATACTGCTCAAGGAGATGGAAGCTGATGGAGTCAAGCCAAGCTCATATGTGTTCAGTCGAATCCTTGCGGGGTTCCGGGATAGGGGGGATTGGCAGAAGTCATTTGCGGTACTTCGAGAGATGCATGCAAGCGGCGTACAGCCAGATCGGCATTTTTACAATGTCATGATAGATACATTTGGGAAGTACAATTGCCTTGGGCACGCCATGGACGCGTTTAACCGGATGCGAGAAGAAGGGATTGAACCAGATGTTGTCACATGGAACACACTTATTGATGCACATTGCAAGGGAGGGCGGCATGATCGTGCAATGGAGCTGTTTAAGGAGATGCGTGAAAGCAACTGCCCACCAGGCACGACCACATATAACATCATGATCAATTTGCTTGGTGAACAAGAGCGGTGGGTGGGGGTGGAAGAAATGATGTCAGAGATGAAGGAGCAAGGCTTGGTTCCCAACATTATCACCTACACCACACTTGTAGATGTGTATGGGAGATCTGGTAGGTACAAGGAGGCAATTGATTGCATTGAGGCGATGAAGGCCGACGGCCTGAAGCCATCGCCCACCATGTACCATGCCCTTGTCAATGCGTATGCCCAAAGGGTAAGGAACTTTCTTAGTGTATATTTTCTGTTATGGCTTATGATTGCTCATGAATGCTCCTTACCAATTTTCTTAATTCCCTAGTTAACTAGGTTTGACAGCGTTCATGTAAAGCCGTCGTGGATATTACACTAGAAAGTATTGTTTTCAAACTACCTAGTGTCTTTTTCCACACCGTAGATAACAGGCTTGGTAGTCAGTTTCTTCATGCTCGCATGTACTTCTCTACTAAGAAGAACCTGCATAACCTAGTGAATAGTGATGCATCTTAATCTATATGTTCTAAATTTTTATTGGTCAAATATATCTGTGTGGATTACCAGATTCAGATTAATATGTTGGTTCTCATAATTCCTGTGTGGATCATCTCTAGGGTTTAGCAGACCATGCGTTAAATGTGGTCAAGGCCATGAGAGCGGATGGCTTAGAGGCTAGCATGGTAGTGCTCAACTCATTGATTAACGCCTTTGGTGAGGATAGAAGGGTTGTTGAAGCATTCTCTGTGCTTCAGTTCATGAAGGAAAATGTAAGCGGTCTCTTGCCCTTGTAATATTATCTTGACCTGCATCAATTACTTCTCTGTTGTCTCGTCAGCTTGACAATTCATCCGGATCTCATGAAAATTCTTCTTTCTTTTGTTTGTCATATTCCAGGATTTTAGGCCTGACGTTATAACATACACAACACTAATGAAAGCTCTAATCCGCGTTGAGCAGTTTGATAAGGTAAGCACAAACTCTCGCATAATGTTCTTTACTGCACTCCTGATAGAGATAACTTAGATCGAAATGTTATCTGCTCATACTGGAATACTTGCAGATTGTTCTAACAATTTTTGTTTGATATGTTATTCTAACCTTCTCTTCTTGGAGAAGTACACAACCATCTTGCTGCATCATATAAAGTCGTAAATTAAGTAGTTTTATTCCATTTTACCTGCAAGTCCTGGCAGCGAAAAACTGATCTAAAGTTGTGGACCTCGTGGTTTGTTAATGCTGTAACAGGTTCCAGTTATCTTTGAAGAAATGATTACATCAGGATGTGCCCCTGATCGAAAAGCTAGAGCGATGCTGCGTTCAGCTTTAAGATATATGAAACACACGCGGGTTGCATAGTTAATTTAGACACAAGTTACTAATCGTTGATAGGAGTACAACATTTCTGCTGATATTATTGAACTCGCAATGGAAGGTTGGTACTTAATTCCTTTTTACATGAGATAAACTGATATAGGTAGAGGATGAGTAATTATTCATCAGACTCAGGGAAGTAATACTTGAGTTTTTTTTTTCAGTCTGGACTACAATCAGAAACTGAGGACTGTGATTCATACCATCATGTGCACAAGAATACATTTACTATAATCAACATAATGGGCCGTACAAATAGATTGCAACAAAAAACTGTTGATGCTGAGTGTCAACTTGATCTGCATTGTTCAATACCACACGTATGTTTTATGGTGGCTGCACAAAGATGCAATTACACGTTTAAACTCATCACTCATATCAAGATTTTGAGGATCAAACAGAAGAATAAAGTCACACATATCAGCAAACTATGAAGTTACACCAGGGAAATAAGAGCTACATTCGATCTGCTGCTTTTCACAAGAGAGAATGCTAAGATTGTCGAAAAAGGTGATATGCTCTAGTAACTTTGGAAAAGAAGGCACCAACCAGCTTCTTGAATGGATATATAATTTCTTACATGTATCAGTGCCTCAGTTAAAGCTTCCTGAATGTGGCATCTGAGAGGATTCAAACTTTGGTAGAACCTCCAATTAAAAAACGTGATGTGCTTATTTGTCCTACAATCAAGTATTCATCCTAATATCAATGGAAGGATATCCAGCCATTACTTCTCTGGTAATAAAGCAAAAACTAACAGTATACAAGGTGATATGTAATTGAATGTCTAGCTTGAGGAATATTTTGTTGTTGTTTCAGGATCTTTGTCTGTTTCTCAAATTCCATGTGCAGTTTTATGGAGTACACTTCAACTATATTTGAACTTTAACTACTATAGAAAATATTGCAGTTGCTGTGTATACGATGGTTTTCTTATAAAGAGTAGTGTATTTGCACATTAATGTAAACTTCAGCACACGGTGTAACATTAGTTATTCATTGTTACAAAGTGGATTTGTTTTCTTTTTCGTTTTTGCTTGCCGCGTTGAGCAAAATGTTGAAGTTGTAGCCTGTGGGAGGAGTATGAACAAGTCCTTATTTCAGCAAGCAGGTAGTACAAATACTAGGTGTTTAATCCAACATCAGCACATAAACACCAATTTTACATGGAAAACCATATCTTGGTGTAACATGCACGAACCAAAACGACCCAAATTGCTTCCACTTTTATTAGATCTGGCATACACCAAGGTTTCACTATCCAACATCAAGATTAATGACAAGAGTTAGAGATTAGAATAATCTCACCAAAGATGGTGAAATCACAATTTGAACGTGCGGTGACCAAGCACACCTTTGATATAACACCCACAAAACACCGTTTCATAAATATTATCCCTTAGAATGGTATAACAAAAACATTCATGGTCCAATTTCTCATATAATTCAAATTCAAATGCACTAGCTTTAAGGTCAATGGTACTACTAAGCTTAGCAACATTAAAGATCAAGAACTTATTTAATAAAGTTCTCCGTTGCTTGGCTCATCCAACTTATGCTAGTTTTACCTAAGTTTCTATGTATACATCTTCATCTTCAACTCCATTGGCTATATTGTAGTCTATACCTTTTATGCCTCTAGAAAATCTAGTTCCTCATAGTAGATTTCTCCCTCTTTGAGATCCTTAGAAGTTGCCTCGTCGGTTTTCTCACAATCTAAGTAAAGGTTTAAGAAGGTAAGGCTGAGTACGAGCGTACTCAGCAAGTTCTAGATAAGTGGGTGTTGATGCACTAATTATAGTCATGGATCGTAGATCCTAGGTTTATGCAAGTTTTTAAAACGTTTTTTTAAGGTAAGTGGCATGGGTATGTCCGACGGGTGCCTGATATTAGCATATCCGGTTCGGCCCAGCAGAAACCCATGTGATGATCCGCACCTGATGACGAAGCCTAGGAAAGATTCAGGTGGCCCAAGCCCGTGAAGAAGGCGATTCCTTGAAGGATATAACTAGCTTTAGATAGAAAGTTTAAAGGGTAAAACCCTAATTTGTAGCTGACTCGATCTAACCCCGAGACTTGGCCTCCCCATATAAAGGCCAGGAGGGCATGGCGAGGAGGATCACGAAACACCCTTAGCTTACACACCCGCCAGATCTCATCTGCGCATCCCTATAACCTTTGGTTTCACCGTCAATCAATAGCAGACAAGCAGGAGTAGCGTTTTACCTCCGAGGTCCTGCACCTAGGTAAATCATTTGTCTCGTGTTGCTTGTCTGTTAGCCGAACGCGATCTTCAGCGCATCCTGCTTTCTCAAAACCAAGTCCATAATAATAGGCATTGACGAGTCGAACCCTCGTCAGTAAGTTTTATTTAGAAAAAATTATATCCGTTAGTATTTACGGGTTGTTAGGTCTTCATGGAGTCCCTTTGTCATAGGGATCGTAGTTCAATTTCTCGAATAGTGAGTGAAAAGTCACATTAATTACACTCTGCAGAGGTGCGTTACTTTTCCCACAAACGCCTTTAGCCTTGTTCCTCTTATCCGCACTTTTTTAGGTATGAGACCCGCACCAAGTATATCTGATTCATGCCGAGTCCTTATCCATAACATCACAATCCACCCTTTTTAAATAAGTTTCAATCAGAAGACCTACTCTTAATTACCCTCCCTTCGAAGTCACTTAAGTCGTCACCATGTAGCACAAGATGGGGCGCTATGGGCTCCCACCCACTACTCTCGACTTTGGATTATAGCCTGACCTAACATCCGAAAACATATGAAAGGAAGAAGATACTTCTGAATTGCTCGCCCATAACAAGATCTTTGGTCAGTGCTATTGATGGCTGTGAAATATAGCCATCCACATATGTATTTAAACTAGATATTATTCATATATTTGATGAAATATCTCTCCATTTCCTGCCAGTAATGCCTAATGATTAAAGGGGTATGCAATCCTTTCTTGTTGTTTTTGTCTGCGCAGATAATGACGTATTATGATGGGAATCACTATATAAATGCTAAAGATACGAGATTTCCAACACGTCAAAGAAACCGGGGCCGTCAAGAGGATCCAAAAGGCTTAACGACGAACTATACGGGTCGTCGCCGTATAGTTCCGGCCGTATAGTTTGCACCGACTTCATTAGGTCAAACAGAATAACTTTTGTGAAGGGACCCCTATATAAAGAGGCTTCAGGCGACGAGAAACAGGCCCACCGACTCCGCAACATCGCTTATTTCATCCTCAACTCTCCTTGCCTCCACACCGGAGGAATAGATCTAGATCTAAACCTCTAAACGCTTGTAACATTCCAGCATTTAGGAACCAACGAAGGGTAGATTTAGGAATATGTGCAATTGCATACATTCATCTGTAAAAATGTGGATAAATTTTTCGCCAAATAAAAACCTAAAGTGATCAAAGTTTCTTTCACTCTTTAAGATTAGGAATAGCTTGGAGAATGATCGTTATAAACTTTGATATGATCTTTATGGATTAGTGTGTTTTGGGAAATGAAATTTGAATTTAAACTTGAGTGTTGGATTTATAATTTAAAAGAAATTAGAATTATGTTGGAGTAATTTGATTTAATCAAGAGTTAACAATTAGTAACTCAAACTTTAAATAAAATAACATAATCAAGAAAATGAATATTCATTCCATATCTTTATTTAATAAATAAGTTACAAAATGTAACTTATAAAAGTAATCAAGGATCTTTACAATACAAAAGGAAATAAAAGAAGAACATTTATATATTGATAAATATTATAATCTTTATTACAAAAGGATAAAATAAAGATTACAAAAGAATAAAATAAATATTACAAGGGAATTATTCTATAAAAAAGATGACCTATTCTAAATCTTGAATCTAGAAGACCTATTCTAAATCTTGAATCTTCAAGTCTTGTACCTGCAAAACAAATCACAAACTAAAAGAAATAAAATAAAATATTAAGATATTTTTACTCTCAGTAGTGGCAGTGAGATGCACTGTTCAACTTTACATCACTGACTAAATCTTAGGGGCAAGTTTCACCAATATAAAAGAAATAAATCTTTCATAATCCATAAGCCACAAGTTAAATAATTTTAATCAGAGAGAGGAGCAAGTTTCACCAAGCAGTTAAGTGGTAAACAGATAAAAAAGTAACTTTCATTCCCTGAGCATATCCACAAGGGTGCAGCAGGCACACAAGCAGCACACACACCTAAATGCATGGTGTGTGCTGTCAACACATCTACAGCTGCCCACACAAGCAAAACTGCTTAGCACAGCCGTGGGCAAGCACCACAACATCATCTTCTTGTTCATACACATCAAGCTCCAACAGCCTAGCCACAACTAAACCAGCCAAACTAAACCACCAACAAGATCCTCTTAGAACTCATCAAGATTGTGACTTAAGGAGGGGGTGGATCAGGTGGATATCAAGGTCAAGGCCAAGCTACCAGGAGCGGGAAGGTGGATAGCAAGATCAAGGACAAGTTCCAGGAGCTGTAAGCAGTAGGAACGACAACAGGAGAAGGACCGGATCAAGCCAGCAAGATCAGGCCACTAGATCAACAAGTTACAACCACAACAACCCACTGTGGTGGTGAGTTATATAAAACCATCACATGATCTGTTTATCATACCAATATAATAGATTCATGTGTTGTTCTATATCTCACTTCTCAGTATTCATCCAAGTGGGATGAATCCATCCTAGAAGATCTTGAAAATTAAAGTCATAACCACAACATAACCATACCAGCATAATCAGGATCTCAGACCAACATCATTGATCCTGGTTACAAAAGCCAAATCTTATATTTCAATATATCCAAAGGCAAGATTAGGAAATCTGGGCACATCTCTTAAAAGAGTAGCACCTCAGTATCCATAAACCTTATGGATCCATACAAAACCATTATCACACACATTGTTTTCCCAACTATGCCTCAAAAATTAAAAGCTGGTAATTCTACCAGAACATTTCTATCAGGGACAGCCATTAGGAAACTAGTTCCTATGACTCAGACCAATATCATAGGCAGAGTGATTAAAAATAAGCTTCCATTTTATCTTTGCCAGTACTAATTTCAAGCACTGATAGAGCTAAGCTCAGTAGTAAGGACCCAACTACTTGTGTGCCATTCTATGATGGTATCACAAGGACAGGTTCTAATAATCCAATCCAAATCAGTACTTAGCTTTCACAAGTTAAAAGGGGGCAAGCCACTAAATATCATTTTCCTGAAACCAAATGCCAGGAATCAGCATCAAACCCATCTATACATCTGCAGAAAGTCATTAATATGTAATGATTAAATTCAGTCTGCATATCATCATACAAGCCAACCATTATAAATGCAGTGAGCAATTACTAACAGAACTACTATCAGTATAAACATCTTGGCAGTAGAAAGTTCTCAGATCAACAACATTTCCAAGTAGTGATTCCATAGAAGCACTAACATTTGGATCATAGCAAATTACCACTGGAATAAGTCTGACAAGCCACTAGCATTACCAAAACCAACTATAAGCAATAATCCACATCAAATAGATATTCATCATGCTCAAAGATTATCACCAATAGATCCAAATCATCATATATATGATCAATAGAGGGATATGAACCCTAATCAGAACAAGAACCCTAATTAGGATATGAACCCTAATCAGAACTCATGCACTAGGCAGGGGTAGCCACTAGATACACACAAAGGGATTCATGGTGATAGGATGAACTAGGATCCATAGAGGCGCAACTTACCCGGGGTCCTCGCTGATGAATTGAAGAGGAAGCAGAAGGGCCAACGTGCTCGCGGCGGCACGGGGAGCATCCAAAGGGCGCTGCAACCCGCACCAGCCACGGCGGCGGCCACAACAGCACCGCACATCACCACAGGAGGATCTGCGGCGGCGGTAGCAGCACCATCCCCAAACCCTAGGGTTCGGGAAGGGGGCTAGCCTGGCCATAGAAGGGCCCCAGGATCAAATCGACCTGGACCAGATGAACGAGCGTGGTCTACAACCTCGCCCTGCACCATGACAGCGGCCAGGGAGGACAACGACGGTGAGCAGCGCACGGCGGCGACGCCATCGACCACGGGGTCGAGGAGGAGAAGAAGAGAGGTCGAGAGAGAGAGATAGAGTGAGTGGGCCGATAGGGACAGTACCCCTTTGGGGAGCCCATTTGATCATAGCCACTTAGGCCAGAATGTCCCAATAAGCCCAATAAGCTTGACAAAGCCAGCCTAGCAACCTAAAGGAAATTTTAATAATTAAGAAAAGACCAAAATGCCCCTGAATTTAAATAAATTCTAAATAATCAAATAAAAATCCAAAAATTATGAATAAAATATTTTTGGATTCCTACTAATTCAATCAATCTAAATAAATTAAGAAATAAAATTTTAGGCATATAATTTTTATTAAGAATTTTGTAATATATATTCCTTATGGAATTTTATAAAATTATTGGAAGATTATAAAAATAAATAAAAATCACTTTCATTATATACTAATATTGTAGTATTTTAGAAAAATACGAAATAAATATTTAATATCAATTTTTTGGTATTTAAATGATAATTCTTAAAGGAATTCTTAAATAAATAAAATTCAAATAAAATGAAATAAAATAAAAGAATACAATATTCAATAAATATTAAAAATTAATATTTATAAATTCTTTATTACTAAAAAGAATTTTTGTAATTTAAATAATGGGGAAGGATGTACAAAGATAAATAATGCATTGCATTACTTTGCATAATCATTTTGCTTCTTTAAATATTGTCCTTACCGGGCAATAATGATGTTTTGTAGACATAGAAGCTCAAGGTCCAGTGCAAGAATCCGACTTCACTACCTTGCAATCACAAGGCAAGTTCATCACTTGCTCATGTCCTTTGAAGAGTCTTTATCAAAGTATTTTCAAGATTGTGTGTTATCATCTATACTCCAAAGAAAGAAAATATTATTTTCTAAAATAAAGAAATCTTAGGTATCATCCTAAGTGATGATATAATGGAGCAATAGAACTTAGGGTTCTATTTTCAACAATAATGATCAGTTAGGAACTTAATAACCCCTGACATCAGTGATTCTAGCGCCGTATATCACGCGTTAACCATGAGATTTGGAATGGGACAGAGAAGTTAGATGTATCTTCTTCCTCTCGCATGTAGCCGGATGTGCAAGCCGTGGCTGTTATCACTCATAGCGTGCATATTAATTGGTAATTCATAGAGGATATGCATCATATGGGTGGGAACCCTCAACGTCCCACGATAGTTCTGGCATCTAACGGTCTGTACAAACCATTGTCGTAATTCAATATGTGGGCATGGTGTACACAAAGGAGGCATGCGAGGTCGCGAAGGGGCCAGTGATTAGCTTGGATCACCTATTGGGCCCCACATCAAGGAATTGTGGACGGGAAAGTACGCCCGGTTGTGCAACAAGGAGTTGATCTCTCATGGGTAAAGTAACGCACCTCTGCAGAGTGTAAGAACTGTAACTTGTTACTCCCTGTTCTGGGAAGGAGCTACGAACGCGGCAGGAAAGGAACTCCATGAAAGTTCTGGTCAACCTGTGAAGGATGATGGTAATAGATTTTCATAATAAAATCAGTCTTTGAAGAAAGATTTACAAAAATTGCATAATGCCAAGGACTTACAGTCTGAGGTGGTAGTTAGAGCATCAAACTTCCCACCTTGCATATAATGAACTTGCTGGGTAACGCTGTTACTCACCCTTTCCTTTGATCCTTGCTTAGACTCTAAGGAACCCGAAGACACGCCAATGTATGCAGCCGAATGCCAAGAAGATGTGTTCTACGAGGAGCCTGACCTGTCAGGAGGTGTTAAAGGAGTGGATTACAAAATCCTCTATGGTGTCGATGACAACGATTCAAACTAAGTACCCTAGTTAGTAGTAACCGACGGAGCCGAGCAGCATGAACCATATAGAATAAGCTGTTGAGCTCAACTCTTAGTTGGAGTTGCTACTTTTAAATTCCGCTAAAACACTTTATTAGTTTGGTTTGTAAGTTGAATCTTTTCTAAGTCTTGAACCTCTGGTATTGTAATAATAATAATGTCTGAATGTTTGTAATATGGACCTGCAATGTTTCTGTTGTACCACTCTGAGGGATGTGATATTTACAAAACGGTGTTCTGTGGATGTCATGTCAACGACTATAGTGTACTACACATGAAGTGGTATGCTGGGTCACCGCAGTTGGTATCAGAGCAAATTGCTTTGACCTTAGGTTGGAAACCTATTAAAGGGTATTACCTGTAGGAGTGTGTAGCAACGATAACGAATTCTCTAAAAGATATATAATGGGTATTCAAATTAGAATATTCCGTTATATGTTTTAGTGCGATAATTCTTTGTTATGATGCAATATATTATTGGTTACTAATAAAAATATTTTTCTTATATAAAGATTTATGGCACCAAAGTTTCCAAAACAGACTTTGGTAAGGAAAGAGGAGACTCTTGATGATTATCAAGGATCATTCACAGACCAACTTCGTCAACTTTTAAATATTTTTAGTTGTCCAACTAGAATTCCAGTGAACACCATAACCTATTATGATGGTCGGATGTTATCCAAGTATCGTGTGAGTATCTAACTCCTAGAGGAGCTTGTATTATATCACGATCTACCTATAGGTGAAGGTAGGAGCCACTTAGCAGCATATCATGTTGCTGTTGTGGAGGCAATAGCGAATATCTGGGAGCATAAAGCCAAGGAGTTGGAAGGTAGCACATTTTATGTGATACCTCATAATTCTATAGACTCGGAGCCTGTACCGGGCCATCTTACTTCAGTTAAGAAGCATCCTAAGTTATCTTCCAAGTTTATGGATAGATACCGAACACTCGTTGCATATTTTTATAAGACACATCAAGTTATTGTCGAAGATAAAAATGATATGTTAGAGGATCTAACTGATCCGGAAAGGAGAAAGCAGTTAGCATTCCAGTTGGAGAAGGAAGTAAGTAGTAGTACAGAACCCATCTTTAAGGATATACCTATAGATCTTCAATCTTTTACACCATATCCTTATTCACCAAGGCCTGCACCTATATATGATCCTACTTTAGATATGAGGTATGCAGTACCACAGGGTTCAGAGGACGGTTCTGATTCATAACTTCCTATTGAGAATTATGATGGTTGGAGAATGGGATCATCCGAGGGATCCCAGAGACACCAGATGTCCATAGATGGTTCTGACAGAAACATTGGACAATCTAGCTGGATGGGTGCAAGAATTAACCCTAGTAACACTAGTAGAAATGCCATGTTCATAGATAATCAGGATGAAGAATAAGATCCCAAGGAGAGAGTGTTTGAATCATCAACACCTTCTCAAAACTCAGGGAATATACATTATCCGGTGTTTAACTATCTTGCCCAAAGGAGCACCTGGGGAGCAGCAGAATCTGCATATTCTGTTGGCGACTCAAGGAATGAAGCTCGGGAGATGCAAGTGGGTGATAATGTTGATTATTTTTCTAAAGACTTTTCAGCTGAGCTGGAGGGAGTCAATGCGCTCAGGTTGAGTAATGAATCAAGTCCTGACACTTCAGATACTGAGTATGTTCCTTCTGGAAGGCCATTTCTTCCACAAACTGTGCGACGAACGTCACGTCATCACAGTTGGACATCAGGCATGTATGATGAGCGTACTTATTACTAAAAGCAGGCGGCTTAGTATGAAGTATCGGGTACTGTGTATTGTAATCCGAGAAAATAAGGTAGTTAGATAAATAAGGTAGTGTTGTGATTATACCTATATGGTATATGTTGTAGTGACTTTGTATTATTAAGATGTTGTAATGTATAATATGTGAAATGCATATTTGGATTTTATTTGGATTTTCATTGTGTGACTAGTTATGTGCGTAAAGTCGAGCTCAGAACACATGCGCATGATGTAATTGTGAGTATTCGCTTTATGTTGCAGGACTAGGGGGTCATGGATACGGGTGTAGAGACCGAATCTGAACAGCAGCGGATGGAACGTGAGGCCAAGGAGAAGGCCGATGCAGATGCAGCAAATCAGGGAACGTTACCACCACCACCACCAATGAGGCTGTTAATGCAGCAGAACTTTATGAAGTGTATGCAAATGATGCAAGAGACCCAGAACAAGTTTATGGAAGAGTTGCTGGGACGAGCTGGGAATCAAAGAGCACCTGAAGGTGGAGGAGTGAGTCTTTCTGACTTCCAGAATGTAAGGACGTTACCCTTTGAATCAGCTCCTGAACTAATGGATGCAGAAGATTGGCTAGCAGATACAGAAAGAAAGCTGAAGACTGTAGGTTGTAATAATGAGGATAAATTGAGGTATGCAACTCATCTTCTGACTGGACCTGCAGCATCATGGTGGGAAAATCAGTTAGCCAGGAAGGGAGCACACTTGGGAAGAGTTCAAACAGAGATTCCGTGAATATCATGTTCCAGAAAGTGTTATGGAGTTGAAGCAAAGAGAATTTGAGGAGCTTCAGCAGGGATATACTAGTGTCATGAAGTATATCCGTGAGTTTAGTCAACTGTCTCGTTATGCTGAGGAAGATGTTAACACAGAAGAGAAGCGGAAGAAGCGTTTCCTGCGTGGGTTAAATCCATTTGTGAGGATGAAGTTAAGGTTGGATAATAAGCAAACTTATCAGCAGTTGCTGGATGCAGCTATCACTTTCGAAGATGACAACAAGAATGTCCAAGAGGATAGGAGGAAGAGAGCCAAGAAGGAAACCAAGAGAATTTAGGCAAGTAAACCTAAACCCAATCTGGAGTTCAAACCTCGAAACAAGGCCTATGGTAACAATAACAATAACAAGGGCAGTGGGGGAAATCAATCCAATCCTAGGAGGAATGTTATCTGTAACAACTGTGAAATTCCAGGGCATTTCCAGAGGGAATGCAAAAAGCCTGTAGTTATATGTTACGGTTATGGTTAGAAGGGGCATATCAAGCCCGACTGTCCGAGCAAACCACCAGGTGGTTGGCCTACCAAGGGTGGAGGACAAGCCAGTGGAGGTAATGGACATCCCAATCGAGGAGGAAATAATGTCAAGAACAACAATGTCAAGAGGAATAGACCTACCGGGAAGCTGAATTGTGCAACCCTAGAGGAGGTGGATAACTCAGAGCATGCAATGATAGGTACGCTCAATATCCTTACCAATCCTGGCAAAGTTCTATTTGATACTGGTGCAACTACTTCATTCATTTCTGAAGAATTCTATGACAAATTTGGGATTAGAAGGTCAACATTAGAAATTCCTATGACCGTAGTGACGGCAGGAGGGAATGTAGTTGTACGCCACATTAAACAAGGTCTAGTTATCTCGACCTGTGGTTGTACATACTTTGTGGACCTTTATGTGATTCCTTTGAAGGGAATTGCATTAGTGTTGGGTATGGACTGGATGACTGAACATGGGGCTCAGATTAATTATGAGCAGAAAACTGTCTCAATCAAAACTCCAAGTAGAGCAAGGATAGTTTACCAAGCAGATAAGCATAGTCATATCATGGTGGATCTTCAGTTGAACTCAATGAAAGAGGTCAAATTGGAAGATATTCCTATAGTAAATGAATTACAAGATGTTTTTCCAGCAGAGCTACCTAGAATGCCACCAGATCGGGAGATAGAGTTCACTATTGATCCAATTATAGGTACAACACCAATACCTCAAGCACCATACAATATGGGACCAAAATAATTAAAAGAACTCAAAGAGCAAATATGGGTTAGCCAGAAAAGGATTTATTCAGGAAAGTGTATCCCCATGGGGAACACCAGTAATCTTTGTGGATAAAAGGGATGGTGGAAGAAGGATGTGTGGGGATTACAGAAATCTGAACAATGTTACCATAAAGAATAAGTATCCCTTACCAAGAATTCAAGATCCGTTTGATCAAGTGAAAGGAGCTGGAGTATTTTCTAAGATTGATCTAAGATCTGGATACCATCAGATAAAAATCAAACCAGAGGATGTTCCAAAGACAACATTTGTCTCAAGATATGGACACCATGAGTATCTGGTAGTACCATTTGGTTTGACCAATGCACCAGCAATATTCATGAACCTGATGAACAAAATCTTCATGCCATATTTGGATAAGTTCATCATAGTCTTCATTGATGATATTCTGATATATTCCAAGGACAAGGAAGGGCATGCTGATCATTTGAGAATAGCATTGCAGACTCTAAGAGAACATAAACTTTATGCTAAGTTCAGTAAGTGGGAATTCTGGCTAGATGAGGTATAATTCCTCGGCCATGTGATCAGTAAAGATGGAATTGCTGTAAATCCATCCAAAGTTCAATCAGTACTAGAGTGGACTGAACCAACCAATGTGAAACAAATTCGAGGTTTCTTGGGGATGGCTGGTTATTATCGGAGATTCATTGAAGGTTTCTCCAAAATAGCTGGACCAATGACCAAATTGTTAAGAAAGAATACACCATTCAATTGGGATGAGAAGTGTGAAGCAAGTTTTTAGGAGTTGAAGACCAGGTTAACTACAGCTCCAATTTTAGCAGTTCTAGAAACAAGGAAAGACTTTACAGTATACTGTGATGCATCTAAAGAAGGTTTGGGTTGTGTGTTAATGCAAGATCGGAAAGTGATTGCTTATGGTTCAAGAAAACTGAAACCACATGAAGTCAACTATCCAACTCATGATTTGGAGTTAGCAGCAGTAGTCTTTGTGCTGAAAGGATGTAGGCATTTTCTTTATGTAGACAGATGTGAGTTATACCCTGACCATAAAAGTCTTAAATATTTCTCCACCCAAAAGGAATTGAATATGAGACATAAGCGTTGGTTGGAACTAATCAAATATTATGATTGAACAATCAACTATACTCCAGGAAAAGCAAATGTTGTAGCAGATGCTTTAAGTCATAAAAGTGCAGACATCTAGCCTAGCAATCGGGAGCTACCAAAAGAGTTACAGATGGACTTGGAAAGATTAAAGCTTCAATTCATTAGAACAAATGTTCTTGGAGGATTAGCTACTATACAGGTAGTTGCAGAGTAGGACAGTGATCTTAAGCACAAAATTTTTAGACATCAAGCAGAAGATCCTTTCACTGCTGAAGAAATTTGGAGGATATCTCAAGGGCAAACATCAGTTTTTCGCCTAGGATATTATGAGTCTTTGTGGTTTCAACATTGTATTTGTGTTCCAGATGTGACTGAGATTCGTGAAGTCATACTCAGGGAAGCACATGAAACAACATATTCTATCCATCCAAGAAGTACTAATATGTACATGGATCTGAAAGAACTATTCTGGTGGAATAACATGAAAAGAGACATTGCTAAATATGTATCAGAATGCCATACTTGCCAAAGGGTGAAGACTGAACATCAAAGTCTAGCAGGACCATTGCAACCTTTGGAAATTCCCGAATGGAAGTGGGATGAAATAGGTATGGACTTCATCACATGATTACCCATGACACCTAAATGGAAGGATATGATATGGGTAATTGTTGATAGACTCACTAAAAGTGCACATTTTATTCCGGTGAATCAGAAGGATAATGCCGAGAAATTAGTAGAAGTTTATATCAAAGAAATAGTAAGTAAGCACGGAGTGCCCAAAAAGATTGTAACTGATAGGGGATCAATGTTTACTTCAGCATTTTGGAAGCAATTACATGAAGCACTTGGTTCAAAGTTAGACTTTAGCATAGCTTATCATCCAGAGATAGGGGGGTCAAACGGAACGAACCAATCAAATACTGGAGGACATGTTAAGGGCCTGTGCATTAGATTTCGGAGGTTCGTGGGAAGATCATCTACCATTGGCAGAATTTTCCTACAATAATAGCTATCAGAGTAGTCTGAAGGTAGCTCCATATCAGATTCTGTATGGAAGGAAATGTAGATCACCAATATGTTGGTATGAGCCTGGAAGTAACAAAGAATTTGCGCCAGACTATATCCAGGAAAAACAAGATATCATTGATAAAATCAAGGATAGATTGAAAATAGCTCAAAGTAGGAAGAAAATTTATGCTCATCAAAGTCAAAGATCATGGCATCCTGAAGTAGGAGATATGGTCTATTTGAAAATAAGCCCAATGAAAGGAGTTAAAAGGTTCGGAGTTAAAGGAAAATTGAGTCCAAGATATATCGGGGCATTTAAGATACTGAGTCAGAACAGGACTATAGCTTATGCTTTAGAGTTACCCTCAAGATTGGCTCAAGTTCATAATGTTTTCCATGTGTCACAACTCCGAAAATGTCTTAAAGTTCCGGATGATGCAATCACACACCAAGAGATAGAATTACAAGCAGACTTGTCCTATGTTGAAAAACCCTGTAAAATTTTGGAAGAAAACTGGAAAAGGTTGAGAAACAAAGCAATCAAGTATTGCAAGGTACAGTGGGAACATCACCCTGAAAGGGAAGCCACTTGGGAGAAAGAAGAGGATTTAAGAAAAGCCTATGCAGAACTGTTCAGGTACACCTCAACAAACTTCGGGACAAAGTTTAATTTAAGGGGGGAAGTCTGTAATATCCCAACATTTAGGAACCAACGAAGGGTAGATTTAGGAATATGCGCAATTGCATTCATTCATCTGTAAAAATGTGGGTACATTTTTTGCCAAATAAAAACCTAAAGTGATCAAAGTTTCTTTCACTCTTTAAGATTAGGAATAGCCTTGGAGAATGATCGTTATAAACTTTGATATGATCTTTGTGGATTAATGTGTTTTGGAAAATGAAATTTGAATTTAAACTTGAGTGTTGGATTTATAATTTAAAAGAAATTAGAATTATGTTTGAGTAATTTGATTTAATCAAGAGTAAACAATTAGTAACTCAAACTTTAAATAAAATAACATAATCAAGAAAATGAATATTCATTCCATATCTTTATTTAATAAATAAGTTACAAAATGTAACTTATAAAAGTAATCAAGGATCTTTACAATAGTAAAGGAAATAAAATAAGCACATTTATATATTGAGAAATATTATAATCTTTATTACAAAAGAATAAAATAAATATTACAAGGGAATTATTCTATCAAAAAGAAGACCTATTCTAAATCTTGAATGTAGAAGACCTATTCTAAAATCTTGAATCTTCAAGTCTTGTACCTGCAAAACAAATCACAAACTAAAAGAAAGAAAATAAAAGATTAAGATAATTTTACTCTCAGTAGTGACAGTGAGATGCACTATTCAACTTTACATCACTGAGTAAATATTAGGGGAAAGTTTCACCAATATGAAAGAAATAAATCTTTCATAATCCATAAGCCACAAGTAAAATAATTTTAATCAGAGAGGAGCAAGTTTCACCAAGCAGTTAAGTGGTAAACAGATAAAAAGGTAACTTTCATTCCCTGAGCATATCCACAAGGGTGCAGCAGGCACACAAGCAGCACACACACCTAAATGCATGGTGTGTGCTGTCAACACATCTACAGCTGCCTACACAAGCAAAACTGCTCAGCACAGCCGTGGGCAAGCACCACAGCATCATATTCTTGTTCATACACATCAAGCTCCAATAGCCTAGCCACAACCAAACCAGCCAAACTAAACCACCAACCAGATCCTCTTAGAACTCATCAAGATGGTGACTTAAGGAGGGGGTGGATCAGGTGGATAGCAAGGTCAAGGCCAAGCTACCAGGAGCGGGAAGGTGGATAGCAAGATCAAGGACAAGTTCCAGGAGCTGTAAGCAGTAGGAACAGCAAAATGAGAAGGACCAGATCAAGCCAGCAAGATCAGGCCACTAGATCAACAAGTTACAACCACAACAACAACGACAACCCACTGCGGTGGTGAGTTATATAAAACCATCACATGATCTATTTATCATACCAATATAATAGATTCATGTGTTGTTCTATATCTCACTTCTCAGTATTCATCCAAGTGGGATGAATCCATCCTAGAAGATTTTGAAAATTAAAGTCATAACCACAAGATAACCACACCAGCATAATCCGCATCTCAGACCAACATCATTGATCCTGGTTACAAAATCCAAATCTTATATTTCAATATAGCCAAAGGCAAGATTATGAAATCTGGGTACATCTCTTAAAAGAGTAGCACCTCAGTATCCATAAACCTTATGGATCCATACAAAACCATTATCACACCCATTGTTTTCCCAACTATGCCGCAAAAATTAAAAGCTGGTAATTCTACCAGTACATTTCTATCAGGGACAGCCATTAGGAAACTAGTTCCTATGCCTCAGACCAACATCATAGGCAGAGTGATTAAAAAGAAGCTTCCATTTTATCTTTGCCAGTACTAATTTCAAGCACTGACAGAGCTAAGCTCAGTAGTAAGTGAAAGGAGTGTATGGGCACCTAGAGGGGGGGGGTGAATAGGTGCTACTTCAAATTTTCTTCTTTTTCAAATTAAGGTTTGACAATAAGGTAAATTCTCTAGATAATGCAACTATGGTGAATTTACCTATATGACAAATATGCAAGAGCTACCACAACACAAAGTAGTAACAAGTAAGTAAGGTGCGGTAAAGGAAAGAGGTAACCGAAAAGTGGACGCGGAGACATAAGGATTTGTTTCCCGTAGTTCCTTCCTTTTGAGGGGAAGTACGTCTACGTTTGGAGAGGGGGTGGTTTCAAACCACCAATGCCACGAGAGTCCTCCCTTGTTCTCCGATGAATCTCACCCCAACGGGATCGATTCACCTTCCACTATATAGGCAACCTTCAAGGTGGAAGCCGGCACCGTTACAAGTTTGGGGCACACATCCACAACTTAATCGGAGGCTCCCAAATACAAGCAAGCTGTCAAATCAATCAAAGACAAGCTTGTAAGAACAAAAACAAGAGCTAGGGTTTCCAACAAAACACTAGAGCAAAGGGGCCCTCAAAGAAATGAGGGGGAAATGAAGATCTCTTTTGGTGAAGTAGTAGATCGGGGCCTCCTCCTTCGATTCCCCAAAGATCAAGGACTTTGGGTGGTTGGATGAGGAGATCTTGAGAACTTGAGTGGCTCCAATGGACTCCAATGGTGGGCAATGACTTTAATGTGCTGAGCAATTTGTCCCAAGGTAGGTGGAGGGGTATTTATACCCCTCCACGAAATATATGGCCGTTGGAGCATTTAATGACCGGTAGTGCAGTACTCAATGGTAGTACCGCTCGCATACTACCGGTCGATCTGGGACCAGTACCGGAGGTGACCTTGTTCTTCAGTGTTGTTCTTAGGTCTTTGGGCATGCGCCCTTGCAGTACTACCCCAAGCGGTAGTACAGAGGTGAAGCGACACTACCGGTTGAGGCGGTAGTCTGGTCCCAAGTACCGCTTGACCAAAACGGAGGGGTGGGTGCTAGTCGATGTCGCAGTACCTACAAGCGGTACTACCGGTAGTGCCTTCGTGCAAAGAGTCTTGACTAGTACGCACCTTCTCTCTTTGATCGGTGCCAACCGCATCGAACCTAGTAATGGGTGTCAAGCGGTAATCTGGGTTGCAGATCCGGTACTACCGGTTGACACAGAAGTTTTTGCAAGGGGAAATGTTATGCCATAACTTATGCCTTCTTTTATCAATCCTGTGATAAACTTAGTACACAGTTAAATCGATAAGTGTATTGTTATCAAACATCAAAATCCGAGGGATAGAAAAATGCTCTTTCAATCTCCCCATTTTTGGTGTTTGATGACAATACACTTTTGCAGGATGATTTTAACAATAGGCAAATGATATTTGTAAAATATAGAAGAGACTCCCCCTAGATGTGTAGAGACAAACCTCCCCCTCTATTTTACAAACCCAACATGGGTACACAAGTATGGATACTAGCATTTGAGAACATACCTTTGCACAAAACATGTGATGAGGAATATATAGACAATAGATATTGCATAACATCGCAAGATGGATCCAAAGAGATAAACCACATTGTCGCATAAGATGGATCCAACCACATAGTTTCACACGACATAAACCACGTAGTCTCACAGGACATAAACACATAGTCTCACACATAAAATAGAGAGAAATCAAAGTTCACAAGCAATAAAAGGATCAAAGAGAAGAACGAGCTTGTGACTTCCCATGCAACACCCGTGCCTAAAGTGCAACTTCTCCCCCTTTGGCATCAAGACGCCAAAAAGGGACAAGTGCAGAGATACCGCCCCAAAGGTCAATCATCATACTCCTGCTCATCCTCAAGGTCCTCCTCATCATCATACGTAGGTGGGGCGCGGTGCGAGGAAGAGACATCATCGTCCCAACGGCTGTGCTGAGAAATCCACTGATCTTCTGGAGTGATGTTGTTCTCGGATCCCTCGGATATGGTCAACCCTTGAGCAGACATCAGTTCTTTCTGACGAGCACAGGCTTTCTTTGCAGACACGTGCGCCTCATACATGCGCTTATGGTTGTCAACCTGGAATCAGAAGATCTTCTTGAGCTTGACCTCCATCCTTTTGGCCCAAGAGGGCTTGGCGTTCTTGCGGCGAGAGACATCATGGTCTCAGAGTCATCCTCATCCTCATCCTCCTCACCTGGCGCAGCGCGAGGTTTCGCATGTGCCTTGATCTTGAGTGCCTTTGGCTTGTGCACAACGAGAGAGTGAGTGGAGAGCGTCCTAGCAATGACGAGGCACTTGGACACAATGAGGGCCATAATGTAAGGAGCAAAAGGTGGGACCCTCCGAGTGTGAGCGGCAGCAACCATTTCATTCCAAATGAAGTCTGTCACATCAAGAGGTTGGCCTGATTCTCTGTTGAGGAAGGTGTTGAACAGCAAGTCCACGGAGAACCCATGTATCTCGTCCTTGTTGCCCTTACGAGGCAACTTGATCTCACGAAAATGCGATGGAGAATGTCATATGTGGGGAGGAGATCCTTGATCTTTCCAGCAACCCCACGGCCTCAAATATACAAAGGTGTGGGAACATCCTTTTTGGAGGGATGCTCCCGCATGTGACAGCGGAAACCACAAGGAACGTCCCGGCCGCGGTCCTCATACCCCAAGATGGCAACAAACTCTGCAAGTGTAGCTTCTTTGACAGCACCTTGAGTCATCCAGGTAATCTTCCGATTGCGACCATTGTGGAAGTGTGCAGTGGCATAGAACTGGTAGATGAGTAGGGGATCATAGTCATGCTGAAACTCCATAATGGGAAGCATGCCAAGGTTTGAGCAGATTTCCTTAGCTTCAGCAAAGTAGGCAAAGTTCTTGTCAATGTGTCCCATGTCAAGCCACAGCTGAGGCACCACTAGCTGGGTATTGGTCAAAAGAACCTCATGATACACCCGCTCTTGGAAGTCATCATAGAAAAGACTGTCTGCCCTTGACTCGCTCCTGTTGCGGGTGTATGCATTGTCCACCCGAAGAGCCCTAAAGTCTGCCTCAGAGATGTCTGAAAGTTTCTTTGACCCAGATGGCCCAGAGCCGAGACTCTTGGTATGCCCAGTGGAAGGGGGCGAGAGGGAGGGGCTCTGCCACGCCCAGCTGAGCGCTTGGTAACCCCTTCACGACCCCCACGACCACCTCGATTGGTAGGCAACTTGGAACAATGTCTTGGCTGTGGCATAACTTCTTCCTCAGACTCAGTCTCTTCCTCAACAATCTCACGGTCAGACTTGGAGCGCTTGCGTGCACCCCGAGAACCACCTGCATCTGTGAAAGCACGAGGGAGGATAGCAAGAAGATAATGACGCAAGAATCAAGAAGGAAAAACCAAGAGAATCTACAACTTGGGTAGAACAATGTGGTCAGAGTGGACCGGTACTACCGGACCTGACGACCGGTAGTACCGCTCGCAGCGGTAGTACCGGAAAAAGTTCAGGTACTACCGGTTGAGCGGCACACCAGTGGTCAGATCTGATGGGAACGACCCAAATTGACGGTATGAACTACTAAATTGAAGATTCTACGCGGTAACAAGGAATAATATGGCAGTACGACCTTGCAAGAAGTCAATTTCTCCACAAATCTAAGCCAAAACCTAGATCTAATGGGGAAATCAAACAAGAAGGGAAGGGGCGGTTGTACCGGGATCCATGGTGGTGGAAAGTAGTGGGAGCCCGCCTAGAGGCCGAATCCAAGGGGAATACGGAGGGAGAAGGGCGCGGCAGGGCTCCGGTGGCTTCAAAATTGCCGGTGGCGGCGCAGGTTGGAGTGGAGGACGTGGGAAATAATGAGGCACTGAGGGGTGCCTCTCCCCACGCATCCAATATATACCTGGAACCGTCAACCGGTAGTACCGGTTGTTGGAGCGGTACTACCGCTTTTAAGAGGTAGTACCGGTTCCACGACCGGTAGTACCGGTGACCGGTAGGACCGGACGTGTGGGCGGTAGTACCGTTCCTGGAGCAGTTTTGCCAGGAGACGACCTGGGAACTTCCCAGGTCCGGTAGTACCGCTCGCACATCCAGTAGTACCGGTCCCATCTGAGTCCAAAGCCAGGGATCAAGGATGATTCTTGTGTGGAAGGAGAGAGGGTTTTCGTGAGGGAGTACGGGGGCTTGGGTTAAGACAAGTGAGCTGAGAAGCACATGCACTCAAAAAAACAATGGAAGACACAAATAAATACCAAACTAGAGTTCATGAGACTAAGAATGATGAAGACAATTCAAATAGATGGCAATAAAGAGTGAAGACCAATTCAACTAAGTGACAAACATGAGTAAGCACTACAACCTCTCGATTGAGAGGGGGCGGTGGCCTAGGCCACCATATTTGAGTATACTCGGCTTGGCACCACGAAGATATATCCTGGGTCCATTACCGAAACTCATCATTGAGCTCACATATCACAAAATGATATTAAGAGGAATGATTTTTGTTTAATTTGCGCATAATGGGGGGAGGGATAGTCCAATCAATTAGGACCGCACTCCCCCTATGTCCATGCCTACACCTAAACCAAACATGGGTCAAGTATTAGGTGAGAGTGCAAGATAATCAAGTCAAACTCCTAGAATCTACGATATTTAGTTCATTCCTCAAGTAGCAAAACCTTGCTTCATCAAGTGGCTTCGTGAAGATATCGGCAAGTTGATCTTTGGTTGATACATAGGATAGATCAATATCACCTCTAGCAACATGATCTCTAATAAAGTGATGTCGAATCTCAATATGCTTTGTCCTTGTGTGATCCACCGGGTTGTATGCAATCTTGATGGCACTTTCATTGTCACATAGAAGAGGCACTTTTTCACAATGGACACCATATTCCTTTAAAGTTTGCCTCATCCATAGCAATTGGGTGCAAGCACTAGCAGCAGCAACATACTCGGCTTCGGCGGTGGAGAGAGATATACAATTTTGCTTCTTAGAAGACCAACATACCAAGGACCTACCAAGGAATTGGCAAGCCCGGATGTTGATTTTCTATCATCCTTGTCTCCCTTAATCCGAGTCCGTGTATCCACAAAGAGCGAATGTTGAGCCTTGAGGGTACCAAAGACCATAAAATGGGGTATGAACTAAATATCAAAAGATTCTCTTGACCGCCATTAAATGGCTTTCCTTAGGAGCCGCTTGATATCTTGCACACACACCTACACTCAACACAATATCGGGTCTAGATGCACAAAGGTAAAGCAAAGAACCAATCATAGACCGGTATACCTTTTGATCCACATCTTTACCATTTGGATTTTGTTCTAGATGAGTCTTTGTTGCCATGGGAGTTGGGGCTCCATTCAAATCTTGCATTTTGAATCTCTTGAGCATATCTTGAGTATACTTGGCTTGATTGAAGAACGTTCCTCCTCTAACTTGCTTGATCTCGAAGCCAAGGAATACTTTCAACTCCCCCATCAAGGACATCGGAACCTACTAGTCATAAGCTTTGAGAATTCATCATTAAAAGCTTTGTTAGATGAGCCAAAGATAATATCATCAACATAGATTTGGCATACAAAAAGCTCCCCATTAACCCTCTTAGTAAAAAGAGTGGGATCGATTTTCCCAACCTCAAAGCCACGGTCAAACAATAACTCTCTAAGGTGCTCATACCACGTGCGTGGGGTTTGCTTGAGACCATAGAGCGCCTTATCAAGTTTGTAGACATGGTTTGGGAAGTTGGGGTCCTCAAATCCCGGGGGTTGCTTAACAAATACCAATTCATTTAAAGGACCATAAAGGAATGCACTTTCTACATCCATTTGTTGCAACTTAAAGTTATGATGTGCCGCATAAGCAAGAAGGATACGGATGGACTCAAGGCGAGCCACGGGTGCATAAGTCTCTCCATAGTCAATGCCTTCAATTTGGAAATAACCTTGTGCAAACAATCTAGCCTTGTTCCTTACAATAATCCCATGCTCATCTTGCTTGTTCTTGAATATCCACTTTGTTCCAATAACATTGCGGAAATCCTTTGGCTTCTCAACTAACTTCCACACTTTATTTCTCTCAAAGTTGTTGAGCTCTTTGTGCATAGCTTCTAACCAATCCGAATCTTCAAGAGCTTCCCACACTTTCTTTGGTTCAATCATGGAAATGTGAGCTTGATGTTCACTGAACCTCTTCAATTGTGCTCGTGTGGAAATTCCTTTCCTTAGATCTCCAACAACATTTTGGAGGGTGTGGTCTCTTATTTCCAACATTCTTTCCTTTCTAGCTTCGCGACGAGCGTGGATCTCCTCATTGTTTCTTGGAGGACCCTCTTCATCATTTTGATCCTCGTCTTGACCATCAACTTGACCTTGATCATCATTGGATTCATCCTCTACATTGGGAGGCAAGGATTGACCTTGGTCTTGATCAAGTGTTCTACTAGCCTCAATTTGAGCACGCCTCAAAACAGCTTGGATGGATCTTCCTTGGCAAATTGACTTGACTCCACTTGACACCCCATCGAATGGACCAAGCTCCCTTTGACTAGAGTTCACACATTGATCACTATGTTGAGGGTCCACATCTTGTCTTTGGCTTGAGTCAATATCCTCCTCGGTAGATGGAGCATGTTGAGGTTGTTAAGATGAGGGCTCCACTCGAGTGGAGCATAGTTCTTCTCAATCCACCATAAGGGGTTCCTCAATGGGGAGGATATAACCCACACCCATTCTTCCTATGGCATCCTGAGGCATTTCATCATCTGCATCACAAGCATCAACACGCCCCCCTTGGGGACCATCATATTCTTCGAAGGTCACACTACAAGATTCTATGACGGATCCGGAGAGCTTGTCATAGATTCTATAAGTGTGAGATTTGAGACCATAGCCAACAAAAATACCCTCTAATGCTTTAGATTCGAATTTAGACAAACGAACACCTTTGATGAGATAGAAACACTTACAACCGAACACCCGGAAATAAGATATGTTGGGCTTGTTACCGGTAAGTATCTCATATGGAGTCTTGTTGATTTTCTTGCGGAGGTAGAGCCGGTTTGAAGCATGGCAAGCGGTGGAGATGGCTTTGGCCCAGAAGTTGTATGGAGATTTAAACTCCGCCAACATGGTCCTAGCCATCTCAATAAGAGTCCGGTTCTTCTTTTCGGCCACACCATTTTGTTGAGGGGTGTATGCGGCGGAATATTGATGCTTAATCCCCTCATCACTAAGAAAGTCATTCAAGGTGTAGTTCTTGAACTTGGTGCCGTTGTCACTTCTTATAATCAACACGGGAACATTGTGTTGCCGTTGAACCAAGTTGATGAAGTCGATAAAAGTCCTTTGAGTTTCACTCTTCAACTTGAAGAAATAAACCCAAGAGTATCTTGAAAAGTCGTCAACAATCACCAAACAATATTTCTTCCCGCCAAGACTTGCATGAGAAGGAGGACCAAATAGGTCCACATGAAGGAGTTCCAAGATCTTATTAGACTTGATTTGGTTCGTGGGCTTATGAGGAGTGTCATGCATCTTCCCTATAACACATGCCCTGCAAACACGATCTTTGGAAAAGGAAACATTTTCTTTTAGTCCAACAATATGGCCCTCTTTATGGAGACTTTGCAAAGTTCTCATATTGACATGGGCTAGTCGGCGGTGCCATAGCCAACCCACATCGGCCTTTCCATATAAGCACATCGGACCTGCAGTGGCTTGCCCCGAAAAGTCCACCACATACAAGTCATTTTCGACATACCCAATGAAAGCGACCTTGAGAGACTTGCTCCACATGAGGACCACAATATCATTATAAATAAAGACGGCAAAGCCCATCTTTCCAAGAGCACGGACAGAAAGTAAATTGTATCCAATGGTTTCAACAAGCATGACGTTCACGAGTGTAATGTCGTGAGCCACCACTACCTTGCCGAAACCCATTATCGTAGATTTTGACTTGTCGGCATATGTGACGGTGATTTGATCTTAATTTGACAACAAGTCCTTGACAATAGACGAGCTTCCGGTCATATGACTTGTGCAACCACTATCAATCACCCATTTTGACCCTCCGGAAGCATAAGTCTACAAAAGATCAAGCTAGTTTTTAGGTACCCATTTTTCAATGGGTCCTCTTTTGTTAGCAACAAGGGTCTTGGGAACCCAAATAGACCAAGCAATATAACCATCATAAGGACCAACATATTGTGCATACACATCACCATAGTAATCACAAATTAAAACATAGTGAGGGTTAGCACTTCCCGCAAAATCATCATGAGACATAGTTTTGCCATTTGTGGTCTTACTTTCCACAATGGTCTTGTTGGTCTCTTGTGCGGTCTTGTCCTTCTTCTTCTTGTTGTTCTTATTCTTTGTTTTGGAGACAAAACCAATGCCCCCTTTATCACCACTACACCTTTTCTTGCTCAAAAGATCATCAATGGACTTGTTACCTTGTGGAAATGTGGTCTTCGCAAGCTCCCCCTTCAACCTAGCATTCTCTTCAAGGATAGTCGTGATACTCGATGGAATGAAGTTACTAGGTGAAGGAATATTGGCCAATTGAGTTTGAAGCATTTCATGGGACTTTGTGAGAGACAAGAGTTCACTCTCCAAGTCTTTGTGGGCTTTGTTAAGCAAGTTAAAGTCCTCGGCAAGTTTTTCATGAACCACACCAAACTCAACCTTGTCCTTTTTAGCTCTTTTGTATTTAGCAATAGCATGATCACGCTCTTTAATGAGTTTGTTAACAATGATGTCATTGGACTCATCAAGCCCTTCAAGTTTTGACTCAAGGGACAACCTAGTCTCGTGTTCTTCTTCTAGAGCATTGCTCAAAGCCTCTAGTTCAATCATATGTTCATGCCCAAGTTTACATCTAACATCTAGAAGCTCTTGAGTGTGGGAGAGTTGATCTAAGATGTTCCCAAAATGTAGTTTAGCATCACCTTCTAGGTTAGTCATGAACTCATCAAAGGCAATTAATTCCTTTTTAACATCAAGAGACATTTCATCATCAATTTCATCATTATCTAATTGAGTAGAGTGGGATGATGAGGATACCTCCGTTCCTCTTGCCATAAGGCAAGTGACGTTCTTGCAGGAAGAGTTCTCATTTGGAGAGTCGAAGAGTGAGAGTGTCGGAGTAGAGGTGGTGGCTAGAGCAGCCATACCATGTGAGGTTTCTTCTTCTTCCTCATCTTCATCATCTTCATTATCGGAGGAGTATTCTTCATGAGTGATCAAGACAATTTCTCCTGATTTCTTGTTGATGGGGTTCTTTTTGATGAAAGGTTTCTTGTAGGGTTCCTTGAGAGTCTTCTTCAACACAAGCTTCCCACCATAATCTTCTCTCTTCTCATAGGGGCAGCTTGCCACAAAGTGGTAGCGGTCACCACAATTGAAGCAAGTTCTCAACCTAGTGGCATTCTCTCTTTTCCCATTTGGATTGCTTCTTCGTTGCATTTCCATCTTGGCCTTGGCGGGATTCTTCCAAAAGTTCTTTGCATAGAAAGCCATATATTGACTATGAGCAATCTTGACATCATCGGGATGGTACAAGGAGAGGCCTTCATCACTATCATCTCCATCTTCAAAGTCCACAACTTTGGCCTTTAAAGAACATTGACCACATTGCTCATACCGAGGGCACGAGCACGGGCATCTTTGGCGTTCTTGGCGGCAACCTTGAAAGCGGCCATCTCTTGCATAACTTCATTTGAGGTCATGAGATGGTAGTTGTGTCTTTCTTGTAAGCTCTTCAAGTCGGTGGGCTCAAAAGGCATGAGTGCACCCACATATTTCCTTTTTATCCATGCATCATCCACATGTGAGGCACCCACATTTCTAAAAGCGGTGGCGGTGGTCTTGAGCCTTCGATACATGTCTTCGTGATATTCACCTTCTTTCATGTAGAAAACTTCGGCTTCATTGCTTAGAGCATCATATCTGTTCCTCCTGATACTCTCATTTCCAACAAACAACACAATGAGAGCATCCCAAGCTTCCTTGGCAATGCTAAAGTGCTCAATGTGTGGATAATCCTTTGTTCCCAATCCTTGTTGAATCATATGCAAAGCAGTGGCATTGAGTTGACTATTGACAACCTCTCTTCTTGTCAAGTTGTTTGGATCCCCAATAAAGAGTCCATGTTCTATGATGTTCCATAGTTCAATGCAAGAGCTGCGCATATGAGTTCTCATTAGTGATTGCCATTGAGCAAAAGTAGCAGACTCTTCTAGCTTAGGTGGGTCACCTCTATTGTACACATGAGGGTGAGGGATGGGAGGATCGGCGGAGTACCAAGAATCACAGTGCTCGCCCTTCCCCCCATCAAGTCGTGTGGAGGAATTAGCATTGTCTAGTTTATCCCCTACCACCATACCTTCGGGGGATACCGGAGTATTCCCTTTAGGTACGGATGGTAGTTCCTCTTGAGGAGATGGGGGTGATGAGCCATCTTTGTCTTTAAGAAGTTGCTCAAGCATCTTCTTGACTTTGTTGACCAAGGAAGAGCTCAATCTTGTTTCCAAGTTTCTGAGATCTTCCATGGTCACCGGGGTTGACTCACTACCACCATCCCCTTCTTGGCTACCCATATTATCTTAGGCGGTAAAGCCCGAATAAAGATCCGAGGCTCTGATACCAATTGAAAGGATCGTATGGGCACCTAGAGGGGGGGGTGAATAGGTGCTACTTCAAATTTTCTTCTTTTTCAAATTAAGGTTTGACAATAAGGTAAATTCTCTAGATAATGCAACTATGGTGAATTTACCTATATGACAAATATGCAAGAGCTACCACAACACAAAGTAGTAACAAGTAAGTAAGGTGCGGTAAAGGAAAGAGGTAACCGAAAAGTGGACGCGGAGACACAAGGATTTGTTTCCCGTAGTTCCTTCCTTTTGAGGGGAAGTACGTCTACGTTTGGAGAGGGGGTGGTTTCAAACCACCAACGCCACGAGAGGCCTCCCTTGTTCTCCGATGAATCTCACCCCAACGGGATCGATTCACCTTCCACTATATCGACAACCTTCAAGGTGGAAGCCGGCACCGTTACAAGTTTGGGGCACACATCCACAACTTAATCAGAGGCTCCCAAATACAAGCAAGCTGTCAAAGCAATCAAAGACAAGCTTGTAAGAACAAAAACAAGAGCTAGGGTTTCCAACAAAACACTAGAGCAAAGGGGCCCTCAAAGAAATGAGGGGGAAATGAAGATCTCTTTTGGTGAAGTAGTAGATCGGGGCCTCCTCCTTCGATTCCCCAAAGATCAAGGACTTTGGGTGGTTGGATGAGGAGATCTTGAGAACTTGAGTGGCTCCAATGGACTCCAATGGTGGGCAATGACTTTAATGTGCTGAGCAATTTGTCCCAAGGTAGGTGGAGGGGTATTTATACCCCTCCACGAAATATATGTCTGTTGGAGCATTTAATGACCGGTAGTATCGGTACTCAAGCGGTAGTACCGCTCGCATGCAGTACTACCGGTCCAGTACCGGACCAGGTACCGGAGGTGACCTTGTTCTTCAGTGTTCTTCAGTCTTTGGGCGGTACGCCCTTGCGGTACTACCCCCAAGCGGTAGTACCGGAGGTAGGAAGCGGCACTACCGGTTCGGGCGGTAGTACCGGTCCCAAGTACCGCTTGGTACTGACCAAAACGGATAGGGGTGGGTGCTAGTCAGTATGTCGCGGTACCTACGAGCGGTACGACCGCCTCAAGCGGTAGTACCGCTTGTACCAAGCGGTACTACCGGTTGGGCCGGTAGTGCGCTTGGCACCGGTAGTCTTGACTAGTACGCACCCTTCTCTCTTTTGATCAGTGCCAACCGGTACTGGAACCGGTAGTACCGGTGTCAAGCGGTAGTACCGGTTGTAGATCCGATACTACCGGTTGACACAGAAGTTTTTGCAAGGGGAAATGTTATGCCATAACTTGTGCCTTCTTTTATCAATCCTGTGATAAACTTAGTACACAGTTAAATCGATAAGTGTATTGTTATCAAACATCAAAATCCGAGGGATAGAAAAATGCTCTTTCAGTAAGGACCCAACTACTTGTGTACCATTCTATGATGGTATCACACGGACAAGTTCAAATAAGCCAATCCAAATCATTACTTAGCTTTCACAAGTTAAAAGGGGGCAAGCCACTAAATATCATTTTCCTGAAACCAAACGCCAGGAATCAACATCAAACCCATCTATACATCTACAAAAAGTCATTAATATGTAATGATTAAATTTAGTCTGCATATCATCATACAAGCCAACCATTATAAATGCAGTGAGCAATTACTGACAGAACTACTGTCAGTATAAACATCTTGATAGTAGAAACTTCTCAGATCAGCAACATTTCCAAGTAGTGATTCCATAGAAGCACTAACATTTGGATCATAGAAAATTACCACTGGAATAAGTCTGACAAGCCACTAGCATTACCAAAACCAACTATAAGCAATAATCCACATCAAATAGCTATTCATCATGCTCAAAGATTATCACCACTAGATCCAAATCATCATATATATGATCAATAGAGGGATATGAACCCTAATCAGAACAAGAACCCTAATTAGGATATGAACCCTAATCAGAACACAGGCACTAGGCAGGGGTAGCCACTAGACACACACAAAGGGATTCATGGTGATAGGATGAATAAGGATCCACAGAGGCGCAACTTACCCGGGATCCTCGCTGACGAATTGAAGAGGAAGTAGAAGGGCCGATGTGCTCGCAGTGGCACGGGGAGAACCCAGAGGGCGCTGCAACCCACACTAGCCATGGCGGCGGCCACAACAGCGCATGAGCACCGCACATCACCACGGGAGGATATGCGGCGGCGGTAGCTGCGGTGACCCAACATACCACTTCATGTGTAGTACACTATAGTCCTTGACATGACATCCATAAAAACACCGTTCTTGTAAATATCACATCCCTCAGAGTGGTACAATACAAACATTGTGGGTCCATATTACAAACATTCACACATTATTATTACAATACCAGAAGTTCAAGACTTCAAAAGGATTCAACTTACAAACCAAAATATAAAGTGTTTTAACGGAATTTAAAAGTAACAACTCCAACTAGGAGTTGAGCTCAGCAGCTTATTCTATAGAGTTTATGCTGCTCGGCTCTGTCGGTTACTACTAACTAGGATACTTAGTTGGACTCGTTGTCATCGACACCATAGCGGATTTTGTAATCCACTCCTTCAACACCTCCTGACAGGTCAGGCTCCTCGTAGAACACATCTTCTTGGCATTCAGCTGCATATATTGGCTTATCTTCGGGATCCTCAGAGTCTAAGAAAGGGATAAAAGGAAAGGATGAGTAACAGCGTTACCCAACAAGTTCATTATGTGCAAGGTGGGAAGTTTGATGCTCTATCTACCACCTCAGACTATAAGTCCTTGACACTATGCATTTTTTGTAAATCTTTCTTCAAAGATTGATTTTATTATAAAAATCTATTACCATCAGCCTTCACAAG
Organism: Avena longiglumis; assembly: GCA_030063025.1. Lineage (NCBI taxonomy): Eukaryota > Viridiplantae > Streptophyta > Magnoliopsida > Poales > Poaceae > Avena > Avena longiglumis. The sequence continues at coordinate 476,773,241 of CP125974.1, read as the reverse complement.
TTGACCAGAACTTTAATGGAGTTCCTTTCCTGCCGCGTTCGTAGCTCCTTCCCGGGACAGGGAGTAACAAGTTACAATTCTTACACTCTACAGAGGTGCGTTACTTTACCCATGAGAGATCAACTCCTTATTGCATAACCAGGCGTACTTTCCCGTCCACAATTCCATGATGTGGGGCCCAGTAGTTGGTCCAAGCCAATCACTGCCCCCTTCGTGACCTCGTATGCCTCCTTGGTGTACACCATGCCCATATATTGAATTACTGCAATGGTTTGTACAGAGCGTTAGATGACAGAACTATCGTGGGACGTTGAGGGTTCCCACCCAATTAATATGCACGCTACGAGGATAACAGCCACGACCTGCACATCTGGCTACATGAGAGAGGAAGAAGATACAGCTGACTTCTCTGTCCCGTTCCAAATCTCATGGCTAACGCGTGATATACGGCGCTAGAATCATTGATGGCATGGGTTATTAAGTCCCTAATTGATCATCATTATTGCAAATAGAACCCTAAGTTCTATTGCTCCATTATATCATCACTTAGGATGATATCTAGGATTTCTTTATTTTAGAAAATAATATTTTCTTTCTTTGGAGTATAGATGATAACACACAATCATGAAAATACTTTGATAAAGACTCTTCAAAGGACATGAGCAAGTGATGAACTTGCCTTGTGATTGCAAGGTAGTGAAGTCGAATGCTTGCACTAGACCTTGAGCTTCTATGTCTACAAAACATCATTATTGCCCGGTAAGGACAATATTTAAAGAAGCAAAATGATTATGCAAAGTAATGTAATGCATTATTTAATTTTGTGTGTAATCTCCCCCACTATTTAAATTATAAAAATTATTTTAATAATAAAGAATTTATAAATATTAATTTTAATATTTATTGAATATTGTATTCTCTTATTTTATTTCATTTTTTGTTGAATTGTATTTACTTAATAATTCCTTTATGAATTATCATTTAAATAAAAAAATGATATTAAATATTTATTTAGTATTTTTCTAAAATACTACAATATTAATATATAATGAAAGTGATTTTTATTTATTTTTATCATCTTTCATTAATTTTATAAAATTCCATAAAGAATTTATATTATACAATTCTTAATTAAAATTATATGCCTAAAATTCTATTTCATAGTTTATTTGGATAGTTTGGATTATTGTGAATCCAAAAATATTTTATTTATAATTTTTGGATTTTTATTTTATTTTCTAGAATTTATTTAATTTTAGGGGCATTTTAGTCTTCTCTTAATTATTAAAAATTACCTTGAGGTAAATGGGCTGCCTTTAGTCAAAACGACACCCTGAAGGGTTCTGGCCCAACCGGCCCAACTCTCTCTGTCTCTCTCTCGATCTCACCTATCTTCTTCTCCTTCCCCGACCCCGTGGTCAGCGATGCCACCGCCGGCGATTCACGCTGATGTGGACCTTCCCGGCCGCCGCTGTGGTGCAGGGCGAGGTTATCGACCACGCTCTACCTTCCTGTCCAATTCGATTTGGATCTGGAGCTCCCTCGTGACCAGACTAGCTCCATCTTGAACCCTAGAGTATGGGGTGTGATGGTGATGTTGCCGCCGCTGGTGCCGTGTGCCGTGGGGGTGTTCTGTAGGGGTTCCAATCTTAGATAAGATAGAGCCTCCTGTGTTTTACAATGCTAGTCCCTGGATCAATAGCTAGCATCCACAGTTTAGATGTAATATCAAGAAACAAAGGTCATATTATAACTTTATAACCAGGAATAACATAATTTTATTACATCAATACATAGCTCATTTGGCTATTACATTACATTGCAGCGGAATAATTATAATCATGGGGTCCTTCATCTTCAAAGTGCCACAGGCAGATGTTGGTTGTATACTTTGTAATCCTAATCAATCAATCTTCACTAAAATCAATCAAACCTACAACATTACAAGTTACAGCCACAAGGGTCAATACATTTGAATTGTATTGCCAAGTGATACTATGGTAGTATAGTGGAGTCTATCATCTATATGCATTTGGCTAAGTGGAATTGAGGCTTGCATTTTTCAAAATAGATTTTTCCTTAACATTTGAAAATACTAAGTTTTTGCTTGTCAAAATCATTTTCTCAATCAAAGACTGAAGATCCTTTCCAAGGCATCTACCAATCAAAGATTTAAGATTTCAAACAACCCTTGTTCAATCCACAAGTTTTAACTTAGAAATTTGAATGATGAGTTTCTTGATTGCTTCCATGTCTTGATGCTCAAATTGTCCTTTACCAGGGACATGGCTAAGTACTTAGGTTTTACACTCTGCAGAGGTGGTGCACTTTACCCACAAGACTTGGTTTCCCAAGACAAAATCTTTCAGAAGCCTTCCCTTAGACCAAAATGGATGCGTTCCAACCTATCAAACACTACCACCCACTGTCCACTTGGCTAAGTTCTTGCAACCTATATGATCATGGCAGAGCCCATATTGCCAAGTGGTTGCACTTGAAGCTTCTCAACATTTGACATCTCAAATCTCTTTGTTTACTGGGTGGCCATCCACAAGGGAGACACACAATCCAAGTCCATGGCCTTGTGAACCACTCAACATATCCCAATCCTTCCATTCCACCCAGGAGGTTCATTGACTTAGTTGTTTTATTAAACAAAAACTAAGTCCTCAGACTTAGAATATTTTTCCATAGTGTGAATATATATTCCACCCATGTTTTCTATTAGCTAGGCTAAGCTTGGTAGTAGTAGGAATCTTAGCTTAGGAAAATCCTACTAAGGATTCATCTATTAGGTTTTCCTATAGCATGATCTATACTTAGCAAAATCCATGCAAGTTTACTTAGCAAAATCACTAATGCATAGTGAAAGTATAGGGATAGAAAGTATGAAGCATTACTTGCCTTTTTGGTAGAGGGTATAGGTTCACTCCTTGTCCTTGAAACAATCACACTCTTCAAGTCACTACAAATCAATCAAGCAAGGCACAACTCAATCTACCAAACAAGCAAAACAACACATAAAATGACAAAGTCAAAGTAATGCATGCAAGCATGCCAAGCTTTGTTTTGTTTGATGTAGTGGTTCCTAATGGGTCATAAACTTTTGCAAGCACCTATTTGATCATTTTGTAAAGTGGCCAAGGAATTTGCAAAGAGGTTTCACCTCAAAACCATTTTCAAAATAAAGTATCATTTTATGTGGTGTAGAAATATTTTTAATAATGCATTAACCTATAGGGTTCACCCAATATGTTCTCAAATCACAAAACTTGGGGTTTGGGGTCAGTGAGTTCAAAACAAAATATTTTCCAAAGGTTTTCTTCCAAAACCATTTTTAATAAATAAACCAAATTTCTATTTGACTAGAAATGATTTTAAATCAAAGAATCATTCTTTTGTTTCACCAAAAACATTTTTGAGACCACAAAGTGTTTCACAATGTTAGTAGGTTCAAATCACACCATTTTCCCAAGATTTTATCCTCATATTCATTTTTAAACAATTTTTATAAGCTTAACAAGCATACAAATGTTTCTGCAAAAACAACCATTTTTCCAGAAGCTTTTTGCTAAACAAAGACCATGGTTGGCTAGGGCTTGCTATCCTGAATCCATTGATATAAAATTTGTAATTTTTGGACGTGTGGTTTGAAAGTTACAAGGGTTTGAAAATTTCAAACAAATCTGTTTTCAATTTCTGTTTTTAAACAGACAGGTGACACGCGGCACTTTCCTATTTGTCGATACCGATTCGGGTGGATCGTGGGCTGCTGTGCGTTAGATCTAAACGAATCGTGCGGCTCTGGAGACGTACCCTTTCGCGTTTAAGTGAATCTATCGTGTTCGTTCGATCTGAATCGAACGGTGCCTATTGCCTTGCCAAGAACTGGCGGCGAATGTTGACGGCGAGCGGCGGAGCGGCGCTGGCGAAGCAGGAAGCAAGGTAGTGTAAGGAGATGCTCACCAGGCTCAGGAGAACACGGTGAAGCTCAAGGTACTCGCGGTTGGTCAAGGGGCGCACTAGGGTTGCAGGAATTCCTCGTCGGAGTTGCGAACGGCGTCAGGTGGTCCTGGTTGCGGTCGGAGGCGACGCTGTCGATCACGAGAAGCCAAACGGTGGGCACGATTAGGTGCGCAAGACCAAAGCGAAGATGTTAGCATGATCGAGAAGCAGAGGGGCGGCCGGGTTCTACCTGGGAAGCTCGCCGGAAAAGTAGCAGACGACGGCGGCGTATAGGTGGAGTTGTTGCCGACGTTCTGGAGCGCCCGCAGGTGAATGGTTGGTATGGACGGATGCGTCTGGACGCGTGGAGTATGGGTGCTAGGTCGAAGAGTCAAGGGGCGGCGTGTGGCAGCCGGAATCGGCCGGGGAAGTTGTCGGGGACAGGGGTGTTGTCGCAAGCAATTTGCGCAGCCTGGGGGCTCCGGTGAGGTATGGTCTGCGGGAGAAGAAAGAGGAGACCAGGGGGATTAAGACTGCAGGGTCCAGGGGGAGAATTAACCACGCATTTAAACGAATTCATCCGAGTTTATTTGGCGAAGCAAAGGCGAGTAAAGGGAGGAACAGTCCGGCGGGTGAGGTGAGGAAGAAGAGGGCCGGTGGTGGGGTCCTCTGTCAGCGAGGTGAAAGGAGTGGGGATAGGTCCACCAGTCATTGTCTATGTGGGTCAATTAGTTGGTGCAGACTGTTTTCTTCGGGAGGAAGAGCTGGGCTGTTTGCTGGGCCTTGTTGGGCTGCCTGGGTTGGGTCGCCCTCTTTATTATTTTTTTCTGTTTTTGATTCCTTTTCTTTTTCTATTTCTATTTTCCTGTTTTGGTTTTCAAACAAACAAGTTTCAATTCAATTCAAACCAACACCAAAACTTTGGAAGTTTGACTTGGTTCTGTTCAGTAGCCTGAATCCTAAATCTAGAATCCATAATTTTTTTAAATAATAAAGTCCATTATTGATTAAATAAATGTCCATTGCTAATTAATCAAATTAGGATTTGATTTATTTCAAACTCAATTTAAATCCATATATTTTCCAAAACCAAAATAGTGGGTTGTATTTGAAATAAGGTATATTTAGAAAGCTTGTTTAAAATAAATAACAATTTTGTTAAAGGTTCCATTTATAATTTAAATAAATGGATCATGGTTTATTAATCAAATAGGGTTTGATATAATTAATAAATTCCCCATTTGAAATCCAAATATTTTCAAAATCAAATCAGTAGGTTTTATTTGGAAGTAAGTAATACTTGGATACTTGTTTAAAACAAAATATTATTTTAGAGTCCATTATTAATTAAATATAATAGACTTGCATTATTAAATCAATTAGGATTTGTTTTATTGAGATATTTATTTTGAATAAAGCCAAAACACTTTAGTAGGTTCTATTAGTGAATATCAAATATTTGGAAAACTTATTTTAAATATTTTAATAAGTTTTGATGTTTCAATTAAATTGGTAAAACCTTTTATTTAAATAAAGTTTGGATATTAATTCCTTATTATTTTATTTTAAATAAACCTTTGTTATTTTTATTCAAACTCAATGTTTTAATTCCCAAATTTTGGTCAAGGTTTAATTTGACTTTATAAAATAATCTTTATTTATAAATCCACCTTTTCTTTTGAAAACCAAATCTTTTATTAAAGGATCCAAAATAGTAGTTTCAAAACATTATAATTTCCTTTATTAAATGTTCATCTTTATGAATCCCTTTAGTATTTTATTTAATTCCAATGGGTTTGAAGTTCTAATTGAATTCAAAAAGTTTCTTCTGGCTCTGAAAATTAAATAAAGTTTTATTTTATTCATTTATTTTCACATTACAAGATTTGGAAAATCTTGGGATGTGACATGTTCCTAGCCTTCAGGCGTGGCTAGGGTCGCCGCCTTGGCGTGGTGTGGGTCGCAGCGCCCCCTTGGGGGTGCTCCCCGTGCCGCCGTGCTCGTCGTCGACCACTGCTTCCTCTTCTCGCCCACAGCAACCTCCTATAGTAAGTTGTTCTTTGGTTCACTCATGTCCTCTATGCTAGGGTATCCTATGCTATATGTTGGTAGTTGCCACTCCTGGCTAGTGTCATGTCCTGATTAGGATTATTCGTTCTGCTTAGGGTTCTTATCCCTCTATGGATTAGATATCTGATGAGTTGGATCATGTATTGATGATACCTAGGCATGTTGAGTGGTGGTTTGCTGTGGATTACTGCTTATGGTTAGCTTTGATGATGCTAGTGGCTTATCAGTTGGGTTCCATTGGTAAACTTTGATATGGGTCAGATGATAAGATTGCTCTGGAATCATTGTTTTGGAGATTCTAGTGGTTTGAGAGCTCACCACTGTCATTACTTAGTTGCTGACAGTTATCTTTGAGTGATGAAGTCACTGTATATGTAGTTGTTAGCTTCTAGATTCATATACAGTTTGTGATCAAATGGTCTCTTATAGTGATGATATATATATATGAATATTCTTGGTTATGATTCCTGTGATTATAATCAGGAAAATGATTTTTAGTTGGCTGTGGTTGTATCTATGAAGATTGGATGCTTAACCTGCTTAGTTTAGAAACTGTTCTTGTGACACCATTCTAATATGGCACACAAGACTAGATTCTATTGCTTAGCTTGGTTTTTGTTCAAGCTTAAGATTAGATTGGCATCAGAAATAAATGGAAACTTCTTTCTTTGAATCCCTAGAACCTATGATGTTGGTCTGAGGTTTAGGGACTAGACCCTTCTATTATTGTTACTCATGGATTGGTTCTGGTAGTGATACCAGCTACTGATTCTTGAGTCAAAGTTTGGAAAAAATGATTTGTTTTCTTAAAGCTTAATGTTGGTGCATATAGTTTATGAAATCTGAGGTGCTACTCCATTAGGAGATGTGCCCAAATTTTATAAGCTATTTGAGAACATTTTGGAACATATATGAGTTTTTGATGATCACTAGGATCTATGATGTTGGTCTGAGATTCTGGTGGATTTGGTAGAATTTACTATTAGCCTTTATATTTCAAATTTCCTCTATGATAGGTTTACCCCACTTGGGTGATCACTGAGAGGTTTAACTTGTAAAACAACACATGCTTTTCTGTTTGATTAAGATGAACAGAATATGTGGATGTTTTATGATACTCACCACACTTGGGTGTTGTTGGGGTTGCAAGTTGTTGATCTTATGGCTAGCTTGATCTTGCTGGTTGTATGACTAGCTTGATCTGATGCTCCTCCTGATACTTCCAGCTTCTGAACTTGTCCTTGATCTAGCTCTCCACCTCCTGGTCATGGTGGCTTGACCTTGTGCTTGCTATCCACCTGATCTACCCCCTCCTTATGTCACCATCTTGGTGATACGATCCAGGGTTTGGTTGGTGTGATCTGGTTTGGCTTTGCTAAGCTCAGTGTGTTCTTGGTGTGTAAGAATAGGGAAATGGTGTTGAGTGGCTTCCCATGGCTGTGCTGAGTAGTTTTGTGTGTGTGGCATGTTGATGCTTTGCTGACAGCACACACCATGCAGTTTGGTGTGTGTGTGCTGCTTGTGTGCCTGCTGCACCTTGTGGATATACTCTGGATATGAGAGTTAATTTTATCTGGTTACACTTACTTGTCTTGTGAAACTTGCCCCTCCTTACTGTTTGGAGTTATTTGACTTCTGGCTTAAATTATGAAACATTCAATTATTTCATATTGGTGAAACTTGCCCCTTTAAGGATTACTCAATGATGAACTTTGAACAGTGCACCTCACTGTCAATACTGAGAGTAAAACATTTATAACTTAACTTTCTTTATTTTAGTTTGTGTTTGTTTTGTAGGTACCAGACTTGAAGATTTCAAGACTTTAGTTTAGGATTTCCTTTTCTTTTTAGAATAGTCACTTGTAATCTTTCTTTTATTCTTTTGTAATTTTTATTTTATTCTTTTGTAATCAAGATTGTAATATTACTCAATGTATATATAAAGGTTCTTTTATTTCATTATCTATTATAAAGTTTCTTGATCATGCTTATAAGTTACATTTTGTAACTTATTTATTGAATAAAATTATGAAATAAATACTCCTTTTCTTGATTATGTTATTTACTTGAAATTTTAGCTACTATTCTTCAACTCTTGACTAAATCTTAATACTCAAACATAATTCTAAATCCTTTTGAATTATAAATCCAACACTCAAGTTTAAATTCAAATTTCATTTCCCAAAACACACTAATCCACAAGATCATATCAAAGTTTATAACAATCATCCTCCAAGACTATACCTGATCTCAAAGCATGAAAGAAACTTTGATCACTTTAGGTTTTTATTTGGCGAAAAATTTACCCACATTTTTACAGATGAATGCATGCAATTTCACAGATTCCTAAATCTACCCTTCGTTGGTTCCTAAATGCTTGGATGTTACAGACTTCCCCCCTTAAATTAAACTTCGTCCCGAAGTTTGTTGAGATGTACCTGAATAGTTCTGGATAGGCTTTTCTTAAATTCTCTTCTTTCTCCCAAGTGGCTTCCCTTTCAGGGTGATGCTCCCACTGTACCTTGCAGTATTTGATTTCCCCGTTTCTCAATATTTTCCAGTTTTCTTCCAAAATTTTGCAGATTTTTTCAACATAGGTCAAGTCTACTTGTAGTTCTATCTCTTGATGTGTGATTGCATCATCCGGAACTTTCAAACATTTACGAAGTTGTGACACATGGAAAACATTATGAACTTGAGCCAACCTTGATGGTAACTCTAAAGAATAAGCTATAGTTCTATTCTCACTCAGTATCTTGAATGGACCGATATATCTTGGACTCAATTTTCCTTTAACTCTGAACCTTTTAACCCCTTTCATTGGACTTACTTTCAAATATATCATGTCTCCCACTTCTGGATGCCATGATCTTCGACTTTGTTAAGCATAACTTTTCTGCCTACTCTGAGCTATTTTCAGTCTATCCTTGATCTTATCAATGATATCTTGTTTTTCCTTGATATAGTCTGGCACAAATTCTTTGTTGCTTCCAGGCTCATACCAACATATTGGTGATCTACACTTCCTTCCATACAGAACCTGATATGGAGCTGCCTTCAGACTACTCTAATAGCTTTTATTGTAGGAAAATTCCGCCAATGGTAGATGATTTTCCCATGTACCTCCAAAATCTAATGCACAAGCCCTTAACATGTCTTCTAGTATCTTATTTGTTATTTCTGTTTGACCCTGTATCTAGATGATAGGATGTGATGAAATCTAATTTGGAACCAAGTGCTTCATGTAATTGCTTAGAAAATGCTGAAGTAAACACGGATCCCCTATCAGTTACGATCTTTTTGGGCACTCCATGCTTACTTACTGTCTCTTTGATGTAAACTTCTACTAACTTCTCGGCATTATCTTTCTGATTTACCGGAATAAAATGTGCACTCTTAGTGAGTCTATCCACAATTACCCATATCATATCCTTTCGTTTAGGTGTCATGGGCAATCCAGTGATGAAGTCCATACCTATTTCCTCCCACTTCCATTCGGGAATTTCCAAAGGTTGGAATGGTCCTGCTAGACTTTGATGTTCAGCCTTCACCCTTTGGAAAGTATGGCATTCTGATACATATTTAGGAATGTCCCTTTTCATGTTATTCCACCAGAATAGTTCTTTTAAGTCCATATACATCTTAGTACTTCCTGGATGTATAGAATATGGTGTTTCATGTGCTTCTCTGAGTATGACATCTCGAATCTCAGTCACATATGGAACACAAATATGATCTTGGAACCATAAAGACTCATAATCTCCAAGGTGAAAAACTGATTTTTTCCCTTGAGATATCCTCCAAATTTCTTTAGCAATGAAAGGATATTCAACTTGATGTCTAAAAATTTCGTGCTTAAGATCACTTTCCTGCTCTGCAACTACCTGCATTGTAGCTAATCCTCCAAGAACCTCTGTTCTAATGAATTGAAGCTCTAATCTTTCCAAGTACATTTGTAACTCTTTTGGTAGCTCCCGATTGCTAGGCTAAATATATGCACTTTTGCGACTTAAAGCATCTCCTACAACATTTGATTTTCCTGGAGTATAGTTGATTGTTAAATCATAATCTTTGATTAGTTCCAACCAACGCTTCTGTCTCATATTCAACTCCTTTTGGGTGAAGAAATATTTAATACTTTTATGGTCAGTGTATAACTCACATCTGGCTCCATAAAGAAAATTTCTCCATCCTTTCAGCGGAAAAACTACTGCTGCTAACTCTAAATCATGAGTCGGATAGTTGACTTCATGTGGTTTCAGTTGTCTTGAACCATAAGCAATCACTTTCCGATCTTGCATTAACACACAACCCAAGACTTCTTTAGATGCATCACAATATACTGTAAAGTCTTTCCCTGTTTCTGGAACTGCTAAGATTGGATATGTGGTTAACCTGGTCTTTAACTCTTGAAAACTTGTTTCACACTTCTCATCCCAATTGAATGGTGTATTCTTTCTTAACAAATTGGTCGTTGGTCTAACTATTTTGGAGAAACCTTCAATGAATCTCTGATAATAACCAGCCATCCCCAAGAAACCTTGAATTTGTTTCACATTGGTTGGTGCAGTCCATTCTAGTACTGATTAAACTTTAGATGGATTTACAGCAATTCCATCTTTACTGATCACATGGCCGAGGAATTCTACCTCATCAAGCCAAAATTCACACTTACTGAACTGAGCATAAAGTTTATGTTCTCTTAAGGTCTCCAATGCTATTCTCAAATGATTAGCATGCTCTTCCTTATCCTTGGAATATATCAGAATATCATCAATAAAGACTATGACGAACTTATCTAAATATGGCATGAAGATTTTGTTCATCAGATTCATGAATATTGCTGGTGCATTGGTCAGACCAAATGGTACTACCAGATATTCATGGTGTCCATATCTTGAGACAAATGTTGTATTTGGAACATCCTTAGGTTTAATTTTTATCTGATGGTATCCAGATCTTAGATCAATCTTAGAAAACACTCCGGCTCCTTTCACTTGATCAAAAAAATCTTGAATCCTTGGTAAAGGATACTTATTCTTTATGGTAACATTGAGTCTCCACACATCCTTCTTCCACCATCCCTTTTATCCACAAAGATTACGGGTGTTCCCCATGGCGATACACTTTCCTGAATAAATCATTTTCTAGCTAACTCATCAATTTGCTCTTTGAGTTCTTTTAATTCTTTTGGTCCCATCTTATAGGGTGCTTGAGCTATTGGTGTACCTGTAATTAGGTCAATAGTGAACTCTATTTCCCGGTCTAGTGGCATTCCAGGTAGCTCTGCTGGAAAAACATCCTGAAATTCATTTATTACAGGAATATCTTCCAATTTGAACTCTTTCATTCAGTTCAACTGCAGGTACACCATGATATTACTGTGCTTATTTGCTTGGTAAACTATCCTTGCTCCACTTGGAGTTTTGATTGAGACAGTTTTCTCCTCACAATTTATTTGAGCCCCATGTTCCATCATCCAGTCCATCCCCAGCACTACTGCAATTCCCTTCAAAGGAATCACATAAAGGTCTGCAAAGTATGTATAACCATAGATCGAGATAACCTGATCTTGTTTAATGTGGCGTAAAATCACATTTCCCCCTGCCGTAACTACGATCATGGGGTTTTCTAACGTTGCCCTTCTAATCCCGAACTTATCACAGAATTCTTCATAAATGAATGAAGTAGTTGCACCAGTATTAAATAGAACTTTGCCGGGATTGGTAAGGATATTGAGCGTACCTATCACTGCATGCTCCAAATTATCCACCTCCTCCAGAGTTGCGCAATTCAGCTTCCCGGTAGGTCTGTTCCTCTTGCCATTGTTATTCTTGACATTATTTCCTCCTCGATTGGGCTGTCCATTTCCTCCACTAGCTTGTCGTCCTACCTTGGTAGGCCAACCTCCTGGTGGTTTGCTCGGACAATCGGGCTTGATATGCCCCTTCTGACCACAACCGTAACAGATCACTACAGGCTTTTTGCATTCCCTTTGGAAATGCCCTGGAATTCCAAAGTTGTTACAAATAACATTCCTTCTAGGATTGGATTGATTTCCACCACTGCCCTTGTTATTGTTATTGTTACCATAGGACTTGTTCTAGGGTTTGAACTCCAGATTGGGTTTAGGTTTACTTGCCTGAATTCTCTTGTTTTCCTTCTTGGCTCTCTTCCTCCTATCCTCTTGGACATTCTTGTAGTCATCTTCGAAAGTAATAGCTGCATCCAACAACTGCTGATAAGTTTGCTTATTAGCCAACCTTAACTGCATCCTCACAAATGGATTAACCCACACAAGAAACGCTTCTTCCGCTTCTCTTTTGTGTTAACATCCTCCTCAGCATAACGAGATAGTTGACTAAACTCCCGGATATACTTCATGACACTAGTATATCCCTTCTGAAGCTCCTCAAATTCTCTCCGCTTCAACTCCATAACACTCTCCGGAACATGATATTCACGGAATCTCTGTTTAAACTCTTCCCAGGTGTACTCTTTTCCTGGTTGTTGCATGGCCAACTGATTCTCCCACCATGATGCTGCAGGTCCAGTCAGAAGATGAGTTGCATACCTCAATTTCTCCTCATCATTGCACCCTACAGTCTTCAGCTTTCTTTCTGTATCTGCTAGCCAATCTTCTGCATCCATTGGTTCACGGGCTGATGCAAAAGGTAACGTCCTTGCATTCTGGAAGTCAGAAAGACTCCCTCATCCACCTTCAGGTGCCCTCTGATTTGCTCGTCCCATCAATTCCTCCATGAACTTGTTCTGGGTCTCTTGCATCATTTGCATACATTGCATAAAGTTCTTCTCCATTAACGGCCTCATTGGTGGTGGTGGTAATGCTCCCTGATTTGCTGCATCTGCATCGGCCTTCTCTTTGGCCTCACGTTCCCTCCGCTGCTGTTCAGCTTCGGTCTCTACACCCATATCCATGACCCTCTAGTCCTGCACATAAAGCAAATACTCATAATTACATCATGCACATGTGTTCTGAGCTCGACTTTACGCACAGAACTAGTCACACAATGAAGATCCAAATAAAATCCAAATATGCATTACACATATTATACATTACAATATCATAATAATACAAAGTCATTACAACATATACCATATAGGTATAATCACAACACTACCTTATTTATCTAACTATCTTATTTTTGGATTACAATACATGGTACTTAATACCTCTAAATAGTTGCCTACTTCTAGTAGTAACTACGCTCATCATACATGCCTGATGTCCAACCGTGATGACATGACGTTCGTCGCACAGTTTGTGGAACAAATGGCCTTCCAGAAGGAACATTCTCAGTATCTGAAGTGTCAGGACTTGAGTCATTACTCAACCTGAGCGCACTGACTCCCTCCAGCTCAGCTAAAAAGTCTTCAGAAACATATTCAACATTATCCCCCGCTTGCATCTCTTGAGCTTCATTCCTTGAGTCGTCAACAGAATACACAGATCCTGCTGATCCCCAGGTGCTCCTTTGGGCAAGATAGTTAAACACCGGATAATGTATATTCCCTAGGTTTGGAGAAGGTGTTGATGATTCAAACACTCTCTCCTCAGGATCTTCTTCTTCATCCTGATTATTTATGAACATGGCATTTCTACTACTGTTACCAGGGTTAATTCTTGCACCCATCCATCTAGATTGTCCAATATTTCTGTCAGAACCGTCTATGGACATCTAGTGTTCATGAGATCCTTCATATGATCCCATTCTCCAGCCATCAGAATTCTCAGTAGGAAGTTCTGAATCAGAACCATCCTCTGAACCCTGTGGTACTACATACCTCATATCCACAGTAGGATCATATATAGGTTCAGGCCTTGGTGAATAAGGATATGGTGTAAAATATTCAGGATCTATAGGTATATCCTTAAAGATAAGTTTTGCACTACTACTTGCTTCCTCCTTTCTGGATCAGTTAGATCCTCTAACATGTCACTTTTATCTTCAACAATCACTTGATGTGTCTTACAAAAAGACGCAACGAGTGTTCGGTATCTATCCATAAACTTGGAAGCTAACTTAGGATGCTTCTTAACTAAAGTAAGATGATCCGGTACAGGCTCCGAGTCTATAGAATCATGAGGTATCATAGAAAATGTGCTACCTTCTAACTCCTTAGATTTATGCTCCTGGATATTAGCTATCGCCTCCACAACGGCAACATGATATGCTGCTAAGTGACTCCTACCTTCACCTATAGGTAGATCGTGATATAATCCAAGCTCCTCTGGAAGTTGGATACTCACACGATACTTGGATAACATCCGACCATCATAATAGGTTATAGTGTTCACTTGAATTCTAGTTGGACAACTAATTTTTTTTAAAGTTGACAAAGTTGGTCTGTGAATGATCCTTGATAATCATCAAGAGTCTCCTCCTTCCTTACCAAAGTCTGTTTTGGAAACTTTGGTGCCATAGCTCTGTATATAAGAAAAATATTTTTATTAGTAACCAATAATATGTTGCATCATAACAAAGAATTATCGCACTAAAACATATAACGGAATATTCTCATTTGAATACCCAATATATTTATTTTAGAGAATTCTTTATTGTTGATCCACTCTCCTACAGGTAATACCCTTACTAGGTTTCCAACCTAAGGTCAAAGCAATTTGCTCTGATATCAACTGCGATGACCCAGCATACCACTTCATGTGTAGTACACTATAGTCCTTGACATGACATCCATAGAACAACATTCTTGTAAATATCACATCCCTTAGAGTGGTACAACAGAAACATTGCGGGTCCATATTACAAACATTCACACATTATTATTATTACAATACCAGAAGTTCAAGAATTCAAAAGGATTCAACTTACAAACCAAAATATAAAGTGTTTAAGTGGAATTTAAAAGTAGCAACTCCAACTAGGAGTTGAGTTCAACAGCTTATTCTATAGAGTTTATGCTGCTCGGCTTCGTCGATTACTACTAACTAGGATACTTAGTTGGACTTGTTGTCATCGACACCATAGCGGATTTTGTAATCCACTCCTTCAACACCTCCTGACAGGTCAGGATCCTCGTAGAACACATCTTCTTGGCACTCGGCTGCATACATTGGTGTATCTTCGGGATCCTCAGAGTCTAAGAAAGGGATAGAAGGAAAGGATGAGTAACAGCGTTACCCAAAAAGTTCATTATATGCAAGGTGGGAAGTTTGATGCTCTATCTACCACCCGGACTATAATTCCTTGGCACTATGCAGTTTTTGTAAATCTTTCTTCAAAGATTGATTTTATTATAAAAATCTATGACCATCAGCCTTCACAGGTTGACTAGAACTTTCATGGAGTTCCTTTCCTGCCGCGTTCGTAGCTCCTTCCCGGAACAGGGAGTAACAAGTTACAAGTCTTACACTCTGCAGAGGTGCGTTACTTTACCCATGAGAGATCAACTCCTTGTTGCACAACCGGGCGTACTTTCCCGTCCACAATTCCATGATGTGGGGCCCAGTAGTTGGTCCAAGCCAATCACTGCCCCCTTCGTGACCCTGCATGCCTCCTTGATGTACACAATGCCCGCATATTGAATTACGGCAATGGTTTGTACAGACCATTAGATGCCGGAACTATCATGGGACGTTGAGGGTTCCCACCCATATGCTACATATCCTCTACGAATTACCAATTAATATGCACGCTACGAGGATAAAAACCACGACCGACACATCCGGCTACATGCGAGAGGAAGAAGATACAACTTACTTCTCTGTCCCATTCCAAATCTCATGGCTAACGCGTGATATATGACACTAGAATCACTGATGGCATGGGTTATTAAGTCCCTAATTGATCATCATTGTTGCAAATAGAACCCTAAGTTCTATTGCTCCATTATATCATCACTTAGGATGATATCTAGGATTTCTTTATTTGTGAAAATAATATTTTCCTTCTTTGGAGTATATACGATAACACACATTTTGCAAATACTTTGATAAATACTCTTCAAAGGATATGAGCAAGTGATGAACTTGCCTTGTTATTGCAAGGTAGTGAAGTCGGATGCTTGCACTGGACCTTGAGCTTCTATGTCTACAAAACATCATTATTGCCCGATAAGGACAATATTTAAAGAGGCAAAATGATTATGCAAAGTAATGTAATGCATTAGTTAATTTTGTGTGTAATCTCCCCCACTATTTAAATTATAAAAGTTCTTTTTAATAATAAAGAATTTATAAATATTAATTTTAATATTTATTGAATATTGTATTCTCTTATTTTATTTCATTTTTTGTTGAATTGTATTTATTTAATAATTCCTTTATGAATTATCATTTAAATACAAAATTGATATTAAATATTTATTTAGTATTTTTATAAATTACTACAATATTAATATATAATGAAAGTGATTTTTATTTATTTTTATCATCTTTCATTAATTTTATAAAATTCCATAAGGAATATATATATTATAAAATTCTTAATTAAAATTATATGCCTAAAATTCTATTTCATAATTTGTTTGGATAGTTTGGATTATTGTGAATAAAAAAATATTTTATTTATAATTTTTGGATTTTTATTTTATTTTCTAGAATTTATTTAAATTAGGGGCATTTTAGTCTTTTCTTAATTATTAAAAATTGCCTTTAGGTAAATGGGCTGCCTATGTTCGTTTGTTGGGCCCTTGTGGCCCAATAGGGCAGAGTCAAAATGATACCCCGAAGGGTTCTGGCCCAAGCAGCCCAACTCTCTCTGTCTCTTTCTCGATCTCACCTCTCTTCTCCTCCTTCCCCGACCACGTGGTCAGCGATGCCACCGCCGACGATTCACGCCGCCGTGGACATTCCTGGCCCCCGCCGTGGTGCAGGGCGAGGTTGTCGTCCATGCTCTACCTTCCTGTCCAATTCGATTTGGATTTGGAGCTCCCTCGTGACCAGACTAGCTCCATCCCTAACCCTAGGGTATGGGGTGTGTTGGTGCTGTTGCCGCCGCTGCTGCCATGTGTCGTGGGGGTGTTCCTCGCCTTCAAGCGTGGCTAGGGTCGCCGCCTCCATGTGATGTGGGTCACAGCTCCCCCTTGGGGGTTCTCCCCGTGTCGCCGTGCTCGTCGTCGACCACTGCTTCCTCTTCTCGCCCACAACAACCTCTTACAGTAAGTTGTTCTTGGTTCCCTTGTGTCCTCTATGCTAGGCTATCCTATGCTATATGTTGGTAGTTGTCACTCCTGGCTAGTGTCATGTCCTGATGAGGATTATTTGTTCTGCTTAGGGTTCTTATCCCACTATGGATTAGATATCTAATGAGTTGGATCATGTATTGATGATCCCTAAGCATGTTGAGTGGTGGTTTGCTGTGGATTACTGCTTATGGTTAGCTTTGATGATGCTAGTGGCTTATCAGTTGGGTTCCATTGGTTAACTTTGATATGGGTCAGATGATAAGATTGCTCTTGAATCATTGTTTTGGAGATTCTAGTGGTTTGAGAGCTCACCACTGTCATTACTTAGTTGCTGACAGTGATCTTTGAGTGATGAAGTCACTGTATATGTAGTTTTTGGCTTATAAATTCATATACAGTTTGAGATCAAATGGTCTCTTACAGTGATGATATATATATGAATATTCCTGGATATGATTCCTGTGATTAATATCAGGAAAATTATTTATAGTTGGTTGTGGTTGTATCTGTGAAGATTGGATGCTTAACCTGCTTAGTTTAGAAACTGTTCTTGTGACACCATTCTAATATGGCACACAAGACTAGATTCTATTACTTAGCTTGGTTTTTGTTCAAGCTTAAGATTATATTGGCATCAGAAATAAATGGAAACTTCTTTCTTTGAATCCCTAGAACCTATGATGTTGGTCTAAGGTTTAGGGACTAGACCCTTCTCTTATTGTTACTCACGGATTGGTTCTGGTAGTGATACCAGCTACTGATTCTTGAGTCAAAGTTTGGGAAAAATGATTTGTTTTATTAAAGCTTAATGTTGGTGCATATAGTTTATGAAATCTGAGGAGCTACTCCATTAGGAGATGTGCCCAAATTTTATAAGCTATTTGAGAACATTTTGGAACATATATGAGTTGTTGATGATCACCAGGATCTATGATGATGGTCTGAGATTCTAGTGGATTTGGTAGAGTTTACTATTAGCCTTTATATTTCAAATTTCCTCTATGATAGGTTTACCCCACTTGGGTGATCACTGAGAGGTTTAACTTGTAAAACAACACATGCTTTTCTGTTTGATTAAGATGAACAGAATATGTGGATGTTTTATGATACTCATCACACTTGGGTGTTGTTGGGGTTGCAAGTTGTTGATCTTGTGGCTAGCTTGATCTTGCTGGTTGTATGACTAGCTTGATCTTGCTGGTTGTATGACTAGCTTGATCTGATGCTCCTCCTGATACTTCCAGCTTCTGAACTTGTCCTTGATCTAGCTCTCCACCTCCTGGTCCTAGTGGCTTGACCTTGTGCTTGCTATCCACCTAATCTACCCCCTCCTTATGTCACCATCTTGGTGATACGATCTAGGGTTTGGTTGATGTGATCTGGTTTGGCTTTGCTAAGCCGAGATGTGTTCTTGGTGTGTAAGAACAGGTAAATGGTGTCGAGTGGCGTCCCATGGCTATGCTGAGTAGTTTTGTGTGTGTGGCCTGTTGATGCTGTGCTGACAGCACACACCATGCAGTTTGGTGTGTGTGCTGCTTGTGTGCCTGCTGCACCTTGTGGATATGCTATGGATATGAGTGTTACTTTTATCTGGTTACACTTAATTGTCCGGTGAAACTTTCCCCTCCTTGCTGTTTGGAGTTATTTGACTTCTGGCTTAAATTATGAAAGATTCAATTCTTTCATATTGATGAAACTTGCCCCTTTAAGGATTACTCAATGATGAACTTTGAACAGTGCACCTCACTGTCAATACTGAGAGTAAAACATTTTTAACCTTAAATTTCTTTCTTTTAGTTTGTGTTTGTTTTGCAGGTACCAGACTTGAAGATTCAAGACTTTAGTTTAGGTTTTCTTTTTCTTTTTAGAATAGTCACTTGTAATCTTTCTTTTATTCTTTTGTAATTTTTGTTTTATTATTTGGTAATCAAGATTGTAATATTACTCAATATATATATAAAGGTTCTTTTATTTCATTATCCATTATAAAGTTTCTTGATCATGTTTATAAGTTACATTTTGTAACTTATTTATTGAATAAAATTATGAAATAAATACTCCTTTTCTTGATTATGGTATTTACTTGAAATTTTAGTTACTATTCTTCAACTCTTGACTAAATCTTAATACTCAAACATAATTATAAATCCTTTTGAATTATAAATCCAACATTCAAGTTTAAATTCAAATTTCATTTCCCAAAACACACTAATCCACAAGATCATATCAAAGTTTATAACAATCATCCTCCAAGACTATACCTGATCTCAAAGCATGAAACAAACTTTGATCACTTTAGGTTTTTATTTGGTGAAAAATTTACCCACATTTTTACAGATGAATGCATGCAATTTCACAGATTCCTAAATATACCCTTCGTTGGTTCCTAAATGCTGAGATGTTACAGTAGTAGCACCATCCCCAAACCCTAGGGTTAGGGAAGGGGACTAGCCTGGCCATAGAAGGGCCCCAGGATTAAATCGACCTGGACCAGATGAACGAGCGTGGTCGACAACCTCGCCCTACACCACGACAGCGGATAGGGAGGACCACGGCGGCGAGCAGCGCACGGCGGCGGTGCCATCGACCACGGGGTTGAGGAGGAGAAGAAGAGAGGTTGAGAGAGAGAGATAGAGTGAGTGGGCCGATAGGGCTAGTACCGCTTCAGGGAGCCCTTTTGATCATAGCCACTTGGGCCAGAACAGCCTAATAAGCCGAATAAGCTTGACAAAGCCAGCCCAGCAACCTAAAGGAAATTTTAATAATTAAGAAAAGACCAAAATGCCCCTGAATTTAAATAAATTCTAAAACAAAATCAAATAAAAATCCAAAAATTATAAATAAAATATTTTTGGATTCACACTAATTCAATCTATCTAAATAAATTAAGAAATAAAATTTTAGGCATATAATTTTTATTAAGAATTTTGTAATATATATATTACTTATGGAATTTTATAAAATTATTGAAAGATGATAAAAATAAATAAAAATCACTTTCATTATATATTAATATTGTAGTATTTCAGAAAAATACTAAATAAATATTTAATATCAATTTTTGGTATTTAAATGATAATTCTTAAAGGAATTACTAAATAAATAAAATTCAAATAAAATGAAATAAAATAAAAGAATACAATATTCAATAAATATTTATAAATTCTTTATTACTAAAAAGATTTTTTTTAATTTAAAAAATAGGAAAGGATGTACAAAGATAAATAATGCATTTCATTACTTTGCATAATCATTTTGCTTCTTTAAATATTTTCCTTACCAGGCAATAATGATGTTTTGTAGACATAGAAGCTCAAGGTCTAGTGCAAGCATCCGACTTCACTACCTTGTTCATCACTTCCTCATGTCCTTTGAAGAGTCTTTATCAAAGTATTTGCAAGATTGTGTGTTATCTATACTCCAAAGAAAGAAAATATTATTTTCTAAAATAAAGAAATCTTAGGTATCATCCTAAGTGATGATATAATGGAGCAATATAACTTAGGGTTCTATTTGCAACAATAATGATCAGTTAGGAACTTAATAACCCCTGACATCAGTGATTCTAGCACCGTATATCACGTGTTAACCATGAGATTTGGAATGGGACAGAGAAGTCAGCTGTATCTTCTTCCTCTTGCATGTAGCCGGATGTGCAGGTCGTGGATGTTATCACTCGTAGCGTGCATATTAATTGGTAATTCATAGAGGATATGCAGCATATGGGTGGGAACCCTCAACGTCCCACGATAGTTCTGGCATCTAACGGTCTATACAAACCATTGCCGTAATTCAATATGTGGGCATGGTGTACAGCAAGGAGGCATGCAAGGTCACGAAGGGGGTAGTGATTGTCTTGGATCACCTACTGGGCCCCACATCAAGGAATTATGGATGGGAAAGTATGCCCGGTTGTGCAACAAGGAGTTGATATCTCATGGGTAAAGTAACGCACCTCTGCAGAGTGTAAGAACTGTAACTTGTTACTCCCTATTCTGGGAAGGAGCTACGAACGCGGCAGGAAAGGAAATCCATGAAAGTTCTGGTCAACCGGTGAAGGCTGATGGCCATAGATTTTCATAATAAAATCAATCTTTGAAGAAAGATTTACAAAAACTGCTTAGTGCCAAGGACTTATAGTCTGAGGTGGTAGTTAGAGCATCAAACTTCCCACCTTGCATATAATGAACTTGCTGGGTAACGCTGTTACTCACCCTTTCCTTTGATACCTTGCTTAGACTCTGAGGAACCCGAAGAAACGCCAATGAATGCAGCCGAATGCCAAGAAGATGTGTTCTACGAGGAGCCTGACCTGTCAGGAGGTGTTGAAGGAGTGGATTACGAAATCCGCTATGGTGTCGATGACAACGAGTGAAACTAAGTACCCTAGTTAGTAGTAACCAACAGAGCCGAGCATCATGAACCATATAGAATAAGCTGCTGAGCTCAACTCTTAGTTGGAGTTGCTACGTTTAAATTCCACTGAAACACTTTATTATTTTGGTTTGTAAGTTGAATATTTTCTGAGTCTTGAACCTCTGGTATTGTAATAATAATAATGTGTGAATCTTTGTAATATGGACCCGCAATGTTTCTGTTGTACCACTCTGACGGAGGTGATATTTATAGAACAGTGTTTTGTGGATGTCATGTCAATGACTATAATGTACTACACATGCAATGGTATGTTGGGTCACCGCAACCCTTCTCCACCACCATAGACATCTTCCACCACTTGTAATAGTAGATCTCATCTCCAATTGGCGACATTGTAAGACTATTTGTTATCAACTCTATGATCTCTATTACAATGTTTATGATTGTCGATTTCATCTCTATGTGTGAGTAATTCTCCTAGGGCTAAGGGCTTTTTCCTAGCCATGTAGCTTTTGTGCATGTTATTTATCATAGATGGGATCATGTATTAGTTTGTATGACATGATGATTGTAGTACCCTCTCTTGCCTCAATCTAAGGACTTGTGAGGTACCCCAAGACCCCGAGGATTGATCCAGGTAAAGGGAGTTTGAGTAACGACTGATCTACATGATAGGAACCTCAGTGACAGAAAGGGTAGTACGGCTATATGTGAGGCACTTACTTGGGATTAACGGTGACATCACTATGCATATCATTAGTTATGTTTCTTCCATGGATGAGACTAGTAGGTTATTTCCATAAGCGGTTGCAGAGGCGATAACATTTATGGATACACTACCCACATATAATTATCTTTATCTAAGCATGAGTACTTTATTATTATATGTTATTCCCATCAGATGTTTTTCACAACTACTGGTAAAAACCGAAGACCCTAAGCCCTCTCTCTCCATCATCATCAACAACAAGATCGCAAACTCTTGGTCTGGTGAAAATGTATGGGTTCGTAACATGGAAAACAAAAAATTTCTACCACATGAACACACACAAGCCAAGATCTATCTACCAGATTGTAGCAACGAGTCGATTAGAGTACTCACCCTCGAAGATAACAAAGCAGTTAACGAGAGCAGATTCTCGTGGGTGATGTAGTCGTTCACTTGCCGATCTCAAGATCACGAAGACGATCCTTCCGGCGCCACGTTCCAGCAGCGCTCCCATAGTCGGTCACACGTTCGATACTTGATGAAGACCTTCCTCTCCCTTGTTCCAACGGACATCAGAGGTTGTAGTTCTCTCCTCGCGATTTCGGCAGCACGACGTCGTGGTGTTGGAGTTAGAGGGGAAATCTCGCAGGGCTTCGCCTTAAGCCGGAGCGGGTTATGGTGGAGTAGTAGGGTTCCCCGACGTCTAGGGTAGGAGAATGGTATGATGGACATACTCCTATAGATAAGCGTAGCATAAAGATCAAGTCATTTTAATAGTTCAATTGTTATAAGCTTTCTGATACATAGTAACGTAATTCCTTCGACAATGAGATCATGCTAATCACCATCACCGGAAGGATTCTTTGATGACATCAAACACCACACCGTAACTGGGTAGCTATAAAGGTGGCATTGAGTATTCATAAAGTATGGGTTGAGGCACATGGATCAAGAGTGGGATTTGTCCATCCGAATGACGGATAGATATACTCTAGGCCCTCTCGGTGGAATGTCATCCAATTAGCTTGCAAGCATGTGACTGGCTCACAAGGGATCACATAGCACGGGAACAAGAAAAGAGTACTTATCAGTAACGAGGTTGAACTAGGTATGTAGAGATACCGACGATCAAAACCTCAAATAAGTAAACTATCGTGAAACAAAGGGAAATTGGTATCGTATGTAAGTGGTTCATTCGATTGCAAAGTAATCGTAGAAATATGTGGGAGCCATATGAATTTCCAGATTCCTCTATTGGTTATTGATCGGAGAAGTGTCTCGGTCATGTCCGCATAATTCACGAACCGTAGGGAGACACACTTAAGGATTCGATGTTGTTGTGTAGTTATGGAATGATGAGTAAGAGACCGAATGTTGTTCGGAGTATCCTATGGGATCCGGGATATCACGAGGAGATCCGGAGAATAAGATTCATATAAGGAAAGTCCTGTTTCGGAGTTCGGGAATGATTTCGGTGTTTTCACCAGGAATGTTCTAGAAGGGTCCGGAAGGTCCGGCACTTCGGAGGGGAAGGGTACATGAATGTGTCATGACAATATGGAATGGTTGCATCATGTACTAGGTCACTTGGATGGGAAAAATAAAGAGAGAAATCAAATCGAAGTTTTAAAGTCAAACGCCAATTTGAAAAAGTTAAATCTCAAGTTTGCTTGGTGGAGGGAGAGTAGGAAACCTACTTGGGGAGGAAGTCCCCTCCCTCCACCCGCCGGCCAAGGAGGGCGAGTTGGAGGAGGACTCCCTCCTCCCAACCGGCCACCCTCCACCTATATAAGGAGGGGTAGGGCTGCCCCCTACCCACAAACCTAAAACCCTAGCTCATGCGCGCCTCCACCTCCAAGTGTAGCCGCCGCCTAGGGTTTACCCTCCAACTCGGCGACTTGGGGCTTCCCCAAGCCCTAGCCGCCGGCCACACCCTCCCCTTGGTGCCCTCTAAACCCTAGATCACCAAGGCCTCTCTCATACTCCACCATACTCGCTCCGGCTTAAGGCAAAGCCCTACGAGATCTCCCCTCTACTTACGACACCACGCCGTCGTGCTGCCGGAATCGCGAGGAGAGTGCTACAACCTCCGCTGCCTGCTGGAACAAGGGAGAGGAAGGTCTTCATCGAGTATCGAACGTGTGACCGACTGCGGAAGCGCTTCCGGAACGCAGCACCGGAAGGATCGTCTACGTGATCTTGAGATCGACAAGAGTACGACTACATCATCCACGAGAATCTGCTCTCATTAACCGCTTTGGAATCTTCGAGGGTGAGTTCCTCTATCGACTCGTTGCTACAATCTCGTAGATAGATCTTGGCTTTTTTGTTTGCATGCGGTAGAATTTTTCTGTTTTCCATGCTACGAACCCCTACAATCATTCCACTTAGTCATGACACATTCATGTACCCTTCCCCTTCCGGTCCGGTGAACCTTCCAAACCCTTCTAGATCATTCCGGTGATAACACCGGAATCATTCCTGAACTCCGGAATTGGATGTTCCTTATATGAATCTTATTCTCCGCACCATTCCGGATATCCTCGTGATACCATGAGGCTCCGAAATAAATTCGGTCTTTCTACTTATATTTCATATCTACTAAACAACATCGAATCCTTAAGTGTGTCTCCCTACGGTTCATGAATTATGCAGACATGAACGAGACTCTTCTCTGATCAATACCTAATAGAGGAATCTGTAAATTTATATGGCTCCCACATATTTCTACGATGACTTTGCGATCGAATGAACCATTTACATATGATACCAATTTCCCTTTGTCTTGCGATATTTACTTATCCGAGGTATGATCGTCGTTATCTCTGCATACCTAGTTCAACCTCGTTACCGATAAGTACCCTTTACTCGTTCCTGTGATATGTGATCCCTTGTGAGCCAGTCACATGCTCGCAAGCTAATTGGATGACATCCACCAAGAGGGCCCATAGTATATCTATCTGTCATATGGATGGACAAATGCCACTCTTGATCCATGTGCCTCAACACATACTTTCTGAATAAATGCCACCTTTATAACCACCTAGTTACGAAGTGGTATTTGATGTCATCAAAGCATCCATCCGGTGATGGTGATTAGCATGATCTCATGGTCATAGGAATCAGGTTACTATGTATTAGAAAGCTTATATCAAACGAACTAATGGAATGACTTGATCTTTATGCCACACTTATCTATAGGAGTATGTCCATCACACCATTCTCCTAATAAAATGATCTGGTTGTTAATAACATCTCAATGTTCATGATCAGGAAACCATGATCATCTATCAACCAACAAGCTAGTATTACAAAGAGGCTTTACTAGGGACTCTAATAAGTTTACAAATCACACAAGTATTAATGTTTCCGGTTAATACTATTATAGCATGAATGTAAACATTTATCATAAACACAAAGATATAATAATAACTACTTTTATTATTGCCTCTAGGGCATATCTCCAATAGTCTCCCACTTGCACTAGAGTCAACTAATCTAGATTACATGGTAATATACTGAACACCCATGGCGGTTTGGTGCTGATCATGTTTTGCCCTCGGGAGAGGTTTAGTCAACGGATCCTCCACATTCAGATCTGTGTATACTTTGCAAATCTTTATGTAACCATCTTGGACATGTTCTCGAATAGCGTGAAAACGTAGCTTGATATGCTTCAGCTTCTTTTGTGACCTTGGTTCTTGCGCATTGGCTATGGCGCTCATGTTATCACAGTAGATAGACATTGGCTCCAGTGCACTGGGAACCACACCGAGCTCTGTAATGAACTCCTTCATCCATATCGCCTCTTGTGAAGCCTCCAAAGCAGCTATGTATTCCGATTCAATTGAAGATCTCGCCACAACGCTTTGCTTTGCACTCCCCCAGCTCACCGTTGCACCATTCAAAGTAAATCTATACCAAGATTAAGATTTAGAATCATCCGGATCGGTGTTCCAACTAGCATCGGTGTAACCATTAACAACGAGCGGTTCATCATCTCCATAAGAAAGAACCATATCCTTAGTTCTTATCAAGTACTTAAGGATGTTTTTGACCGCTGTCCAATGATCCACCACTGGATCACTTTGATATCTCCTAGTTAAACTAACATCATATGCAATGTCGGGTCTAGTACATAGCATGGCATACATGATAGATCCTATGGCTGAAGCATAGGGAGTCTTACTTATTCTCTCTCTATCTTCTGCCATAGCAGGACTTTGAGTTTTACTCAAGGTCGTATTGGGAAACATGGGCAAGAACCCTTTCTTGCTATATTCCATTCCAAACCTTTTTAGAACTTTGTCCAAATATGTACTCTGTGAAAATGATATTAGGCGTCTTGATATATCTCTATAAATCTTTATGCCTAATATGTAAGCAGCTTCGCCAAGATCCTTCATTGAAAAACTATTATTCAAATAATCCTTGACACTTTTAAGAAGATCTATATCATCCCCAATCAACAATATGTCGTCCACATATAGTACTAGGAATGATATAGAGCTTCCACTCACTTTCTTGTAAATACAAGATTCTCCATAAGTTTGTATAAATCCAAAACTTTTGATTACCTTATTAGAACGTTGATTCC
This sequence comes from Avena longiglumis, assembly GCA_030063025.1. Classification (NCBI taxonomy): domain Eukaryota; kingdom Viridiplantae; phylum Streptophyta; class Magnoliopsida; order Poales; family Poaceae; genus Avena; species Avena longiglumis. The sequence goes on along the minus strand of CP125974.1, from coordinate 476,746,374 downwards.
AACTTTGGGATGCTTGCTTCAATCCATAAATGGACCGTTGAAGTTTGCATACCTTGTTAGCATATTTAGGATCAAAAAAACATTTGGGTTGTACCATATACAACTCTTAATCAATGTCTCCATTGAGGAACGCCGTTTTGTCATCCATCTGCCACATCTCATAATCATAATATGTAGCGATTGATAACAAAATCCTCATAGACTTTAGCTTTGCTACCGATGAGAAAGTCTCATCATAGGAAACTCCTTGAATTTGTCGAAACCCTTTTGCGGAAAGTCAAGCTTTATAGACGGTAATATTACCATCAACATCTGGTTTCTTCTTAAAAATCCATTTGTTCTCGACAGCCTCCCGGCCATCCGGTAAGTCCACCAAAGTCCATAATTGGTTTTCGTACATGGATCCAATCTCGGATTTCATGGCTTCTTGCCATTTATTGGAATCTAGGCTCATCATCGCTAACTCATGTGTCGCAGGGTCATCGGTGTCGTCCACCAACATGACACTCATAACGGGATCATACCAATCGGGAGTGGTACGAGTTCTCATTGACCTACGAGGTTCTGTAGTAACTTCAACCGAAGTTTCATGAACATTATCATTAGCTTCCTCTCTTATTGGTGTAGGCGCCACAGGAACTTCTTCCGGTGTTGTGCTACTCTCAAATCGGAGAGAAGGTTCGACAACCTCGTCGAGTTCTACTTTCCTTCCAGTCACTTCTTTCGAGAGAAACTCCTTCTCTAGAAAGGATCCATTCTTGGCAACAAAGATTTTGCCTTCGGATCTATGATAGAAGGTATACCCAATAGTTTCCTTCGGGTATCCTATGAAGACGCATTTTTCGCTTTGGGTTCAAGCCTGTCAGGCTATAACTTCTTTACATAAGCTTCGCAACCCCAAAATTTAAGGAATGACAATTTAAGTTTCTTCCGAAACCATAATTCATAAAGTGTCATTTTAACGGATTTAGATGGTGCCCTATTTAAAGTGAATGCGACTGTTTCTAATGCATAACCCCAAAATTACAAAGGTAAATATTTAAGTGACATCATAGAACGAACCATATCTAAGAGAGTTCGATTACGACATTTGGACACACCATTACATTGTGGTGTTCCCGGCGGTGTCAATTGTGAAAATATTCCACATTTCTTCAAATGCTCACCAAACTCGTAACTTAGATATTCACCTCCACGATCAGATCATAGTAACTTAATATTCTTGTTACGTTGATTCTCCACTTCACTTTGAAATTCCTTAAACTTCTCTAAAGTTTTGGACTTATGTTTCATGAAATAGATATATCCATATCTACTCAAGTCATCCGTGAAAGTAAGAACATAACGATAACCACCACGCGATGCTACACTCATTGGGCCACACACATTGGTATGTATGATTTCCAACAAGTTCGTAGCTCGCTCCATCATACCAGAAAATGGAGTCTTAGTCATTTTACCCATCAGACATGCTTCGCATCTTTCAAGTGATTCGAAATCAAGTGATTCAAGAAGTCCATCAGAAATGAGTTTCTTCATACGCTTCACTCTGATATGACCAAGACGACAGTGCCACATATAGGTTGAGTTATCCCTTAGTTTTAAATGTTTAGCTTCAATGTTTTTAACATGTGTATTACTACAATCGAGATTCAACAAGAATAGACCATCTATCAATGGTGCATGTGCATAAAACATATTCCTCATATAAATCAAACAACCATTATTCTCGAACTTAAACAAGTAACCTTCTCGCAATAAACACTATCCGAATATGATGTTCATGCTCAAGCAGGCACCAAATAACAATTATTTAAGTATAAAACTAATCTCGATGGTAGATGAAGAGGTAGCGTGCCGACCGCGATCACATCAACCTTTGATCCATTTCCAACGCGCATCGTCACCTCATTCTTCGCTAGTTTCCATCTATTCTGCAGCACCTGTTTAGAATTACAAATATGAGCAACCGACCAGTATCAAATACCCAGACACTACTACGACTACTAGTAAGATACACATCAATAACATATATATCGGATATACCTTTCTTCTTGATGTTGCCATTCTTCAAATCCACCAAGTACTTAAGGAAATTCCGCTTCCAGTGACCTCACTTGCAGTAAAAGCACTCAGTATCAGGCTTAGGCCCAGCCTTGGTATTCTTTGTCGGCGCGGTAGCTTTCTTACCGCCCTTCTTGAAGTTTCCCTTTTTCTTAGGCTTCCCTTGCTTCTTGAAATTGGTGATCTTATTTACCATCAATACTTGGTGCTCTTTCTTGATCTCCACTTCCGCAGACTTCAACATCGAGAAGAGTTCTAGCAACATCTTAGCCATGCGCTGCATGTTGTAGTTCATCACAAAATTCTTGTAACTTGGTGGTAGTGATTGGAGGACACGGTGAATCCCCAATTAATTAGGAATTATTATGCCCAAGCTCTGGATCTTATTAGCGTGCCCAAACATCTTAAGAACATGCTCTCTAACGGAGCTGCCCTCTTCCATCTTGCAGTTAAAGAACTTTTCAGAAGCTTCATAACTCTCAACTGCAGCGTGATCCTCAAATATCATTTTGAGTTCACGGACAATATCATGTGGGTCAAAGTTCTCAAACTTATTTTGAAGCTCTGATTCCAAACCATACAAGATAACACATTAAACCGTGGAGTACTGATTCTTCCGAGTACAGAAAACATTTTTCTCATCATCGGTAGCATCTTCTGTAGGTGGGTCACCTAGCGGTGCATCCAGCACATAGGTCACCTGACCAGCAGTGATTACAATCCTCAAATTGCAGAACCAATCCTCGAAGTTGCTTCCATTGTTTTCAACTTTTCTTTCTCTAGGAACACATTAAAATTGATGGTAGGGACTGCCATTGATCTACAACATATTTGCAATAGTTTAGACTAAGTTTATGACAAATTGAGTTCTAATTAATAGTTAAATTAACCTAGGTGAACTCCCACTCAAAACAACATCCCTCACATTGTTTTAGTGATCACATGTTCCACTACATCAAAACCGATCATCACGAGAGATGATGTAGTTTCAAAGGCGAACAATCAACATGTTCATCATATCTACTATATGACTCGTGCTTTACCTTTCGGTGGTCCGTGTTCCGAGACCATGTTTTTACATGCTAGGCTTGTCAAGGTCAAACCTTAGTTTCCGCATGAGAAAATATGGCTTGCTCCCATTGTATACTCTCGCAGAATCTAACACACCCGATCATCACATGGTGCTTCGAAACAACGTCTTGACAACGGTGCCTACTATGGATGAACACTTTATAACTTGATATTTTTGTGAGAGGGATAATCTTATAATGCTACCGTCGTGAACTAAGCAATAAAAGATGCATAAAAGGATTAACATCACATGCAATTCAAAATATGTGATATGACATGGCCTTTCTTCTTGTGCTTCGGATCTCCATCTTCAAGCACAAACATGATCTCCATCATCACCGGCGTGGCGTCAAGGTCAATGGCACCGCTCCATGGTTGTCGTCCACCAGCATCAACTATTATAACTACTTTGAATAATAGACAGCAGGTCTTAACGAAATTAAAAGACAACCATAAGGCTCCGGCCGGTTGCCAACTTACAATAAGGAACATTGCATACATCATATATAATCATAATCATGGCCATATCACATCACAGCAGACCCCTGCAAAACAAAGTTAGACACCTCTAATTTTCTTTGCATATTTTACGTGGTTTGGGGCTTTCAATAAGGACCTTTCTAACTTACGAACAAGAACCACAATGTTGATGTTTGAACTATCAAGTGCCTGTTGTAAATTGAATCTTTACTATGATGGGATAGACAGACACCCGCAAATCCACTTATGCAATACAAGTTGCATGTTGAGCGTTGAGCAATTCTCATGAGCAATGTCATGTAAGGTTAGCCCGGGCCGCTTCATCCCACCATACCACAAGATGCAAAGTACACAAAAAGCAATTGTAAGATCCCTCCTTTGTAAAGGAAAGGATCCGTGTGATTGCAATGCTAGTCCCTGGATCAATGCTAGCATCCACAGTTTAAGATGAAGTACACAGAAACAAAGGTCATTATTACAAATCATTCCAGAGACAAACATAGTCTTTTACAAACTCCATGGCCACAGGCTTAATACAAGAGTTCAAATTATAATAAGATAAATAAGTCTTCATCTTCATGTGCCACAGGCAAGCATGTTGAGTGTAGACTCATGACCCCTAATCATCATCAGAATATCCTGCAACATCACAAGTTACAGCCACAGTGGGTTAATACATTGGAATAGTATTGGCAAGTGATACCTTAGTATAATACTGGTGGACTAAATACTATATGCATTTTGAGTAAGTGTAGCTTAGGCTTGGTTTTCTCAAAAAAAGTTTTGCCTATCAGTTGAAAAACACTAAGTTTTTCTTTGTCAAAACTTTTCCCAAGGAACCAGCAATAGACATTGGGGTCCTTCACCCTTGTTCAACCACAAGTTTTTTACTTAGAAATTGGGATGAGGAGATTCTTGATAGCTTCCATGTCTTGATGCTCAAGTTGTCCATTACCATGGACATGGCTAAGTACTTAGATTCTTCCATCTATAGAGGTTGTGCACTTTCCCCCACAAGACTTGATTTTCACCAAGACAGGACCTTTCAGAAGCCTTCCCTTAGACCAAATGGACGCGTTCCAACCTATCATCCCACTACCACCAACTGTCCAAATGGCTAAGTTATTGCAACCTATATGATCCAGGCAGAGCCCATATTGCCAAGTGGCTGCACTAGAAGCTTCTTAACATTTGGCCTCTCAAATCCCTTTGTTCCTGGGTGGCTTTCCACAAGTGAGATACACAAGGTAAACCATAGAAATGGGCCTTGTGTAACCACTCAACATAAACCATTCCTTCCATTCCACCCAGGTGTTTCATTCACTTAGTTGTTTTATTAAGCAAATACATAGTCCAAGGAGTTAGAAATATTTATTCATAGCATGAATATATAACCACCCTTGGTTGCTACTAGCTAGGCTAAGAATGGCATATATAAGCATCTTAACTTAGAAATTTCTAGCAATTCTACAACTACTAGGATTTCCCAAGCATAGCATATAGATCAAAATATATATATATATCCATGCAAGACTAGCAAAATATTTCTAATGCATAGTTGAAAACATAGGAATAAAATCATGAAGCACCACTTGCCTTGATAGTTTGGAGAGTAGCTAAAATCCTCACAATCACAATCACTATTTGCACCAAAATCTACACATAAAATGATAACACCAAATCACAAACAAAATATATACAAGCAAAAATATATGAATGCATGCAATATGATATGTGATGATTTTCTATACCAAACATGACAAGTGCACAGTACTGATTCAAAAACAAGTTCAAAACTTGCCAAACAATCTTTATTTGAACATTAAATCATTTCTCAAATAATTAATATACTCAAAATAGGCCTTCACATGTTTCTGTAAAAATAACCATTTTAACATAAACAAAACATTAAACACATTGCATATATGGAAAGGGATATCTCTCCTGATTCCATTGATATAAATTTTTTCAAATTTGAACGTGGTAAACAAAAGTTATGATTAAAACAAGTTTAAACATCTAATAGATTCAAATCAGAAATTTAAAACGAGGAACATGCCACGCGGCGCTATCTTACTGGCTGGTACCGCTTTGCACCGGATCACGCTTCTGAGCCGCTGGATCTAACTTAATCGCGCGGCTCTGATTGAATCATACCGCTTCGCCTAAGATCTATCGTGACCACTAAGATCTATCGTGACCACTAGATCTAAATCTAACGGCGCTCAGCACTTGACCAACAAGTGGCGGCGCTGGCGGCGGCGACAGGCGGCAGCGCGCTCTGACAATGGCGGAGCCGGCGAACTAGGTCGCCCGGGGAGGTGGGAGGATGCTCACCAGATTCGCCGCGATGTGGAGATGCTCAACACGTGCTCGGTTGGCGAAGGCGTCAAGTGGCGTGGAAGCTCGTCGAGTTCTTTGGCGTCGGATGCTCATCGACGGAGTCGGCGGCGCTCGGGGCACGAGGATCTAAACAAAAGGTGTTAGCAGGTGCGCTAGATGCAGGCGAACATGCTCGTGTGATTCAGAAACGGAGGGGAACACGAGGCTCACCGAATTTCGTCGCCGGAGTCGAAGTGAGCTTCAGTCGCTTCCAGAGGTGGGCGATGGCGACGGTCTAGGGTGATTCAGAAAGAAACAGAGGCATGAGAAGATGCGCAGGATGATTGTGAAGCAGCTCGCATGAACCAGAAATCAAGGGGCGCCTGCTACTCACCGTGATGGCTCGCCGGAGTTTCTCGGTATAGCGGTGGTGCAAGTCAAATCGCGGGCATCCTGGTGGCGCTTCTGGCTAGCTTTGTTGGGGGAAAAGGTCGCGAGGGGGAGGGGTTTAAGTAGCCAGAGAGGGGGCGGAAATCGCTCGCTGTATCAATGCAATTTAAGCGCGGCATCAGTGCGGGGAAACGGCAGCGGCGAGGTGGTCGTCGGCGTTGATTGAGGACGAAGGGTGATGCGGCAGTGAGGGCCTAGTCGTCAGCGAGTGGGTACACGCGCGTGGGGTGAGAAACATAGGGAGAGGGGGAAACCCGGGTGGGCTGGTTGCTGGGCTGATTTCGTTGTTGGGCCAAAAGCCTGGCGCCAGCCATTTTCCTTTTCCTTAATCTTTTTCTTTTCTGATTGCATTTTCAGGAATCATTTTCAAATGTTTTCAAAAGCTATTTGAATTCAAACCTTTTCAGGATTTTTGTAGAGTGCAACATTCATATTTCTGGGCATAAAAACATGTGGTCTCACTGTACAAGCTTGGTTCTTTTGATCAAATAAAATAAACAGTGACATTGCACTTGGTTTGATCAAGTTTTGAATTTGGTTTAAAAATCCATATTTGTTTTGTAAATTTTGGTTTAAGCTCTAGCAATTAAGAAAAACAATCTAAGAGAAACTAGGTTTGATTCATGAACAACAATCTCTCATTGGAGAGTAGCAATTGATTTAATGTTGAACACATAAAATAATGAGCTCATATGCTCCTGTTTTTGAATTGATTTTTGAAATGAAACTCTACATGATCATGGATACATGGATGATATGCAAGAGTTTTGAAACATGATTTTAGGGATGTTACAAATCTAACCCCCTTAAGGCGAATCTCGCCCTCGAGATTCGGATTGGCTAGCAAATAGGTGAGGGTGGTCTTTCCGAATATCATCTTCTCTTTCCCATGTTGCTTCCTCCTCGGAATGGTGGTTCCACTGAACTTTGCAGAATTTGATAGTTTTAGTCCGAGTAACTCTTTCTGCAGTTTCAAGAATCTTGATTGGTTTATCCTCATAGGTGATATCACTCTCCAATTGAACCTCTTCCAAAGGTATAGTATCCTTTAAAGAGGTCTTGTAAGGTTCCCAACCTTTAATAAGGTAGAGATCCCTGTGTTTACAATGCTAGTCCATGGATCAATAGCTAGCATCCACAGTTAAGATGTAATATCAAGAAACAAAGGTCATAATACAACTTTATAACCAGGAATAACATAATTTATTACATCTTACATAGCTCATTTGGCTATCTCATTACAATGCAACAGAATATAACAATAGCATGGGGTCCTTCATCTTCAAAGTGCCACAGGCAGACATGTTGGTTGTAGACTTGTAATCCTAATCAATAGACTTCACTAACATCAAACAAACCTGCAACATAATAAGTTGCAGCCACAAGGGTCAATAGATTTGAATTGTATTGGCAAGTTTCACTACTATGTATAAATATGTGGATCCTATCATTACATGCATATTTGGCTAGGTAGGGTTTAGGATCATTTGCAGAAAGCAATATAGTTTTGTCCTATCTTTTCAAAATAGTTTTAATCTTTTGTCAAAATCTTTCTGAACTTCTTAGAAAACTCCAAGTGCTTCAAATCCCTTGTTGTCACCATCAAGTTTTACTTTGAGAAATTGGAATGTCGAGATCTTCCATAGCTTCAGGCCTTAGTTGCTTAGTATTGTCCATAACTAGGGACACGGCTAAGTACTTAGAATTTTTGATCTTCTGCAGAAGTTGTACACTTTACCCACATGACACAATCTCGTCTTGACGCCACCAGTGGTCGCTGGATAAGTACTCACCAAAATGGAGTACTGGCAGATCGAGAATGTGACAAAGTCTTTCCATAGAAGTCCTCCCAATACACAATGCTAGCTTATCAACCAGGCACCAATGTAGGGATATATTTCCCTTACACAATTCTAGTTAACCTGAAGATGCCAATGCATGGGTCTTCCACTATGTAGTTGACGAAGCCAGAGCCCATTTAGCATGTGGCTGTACACGGAAGCCACTGTACGAGAAACATGTTCAATCTCTAAGTCCCTGGGTGGTTTTATTCTAGTGCATATACAAAAAGAGATAGCCATATAAACATGGTTCCTTTTGTTGCCACCATGTCCAACAATTGAGTATCCTTGTCCACCCAGGTGGTTCATTGAGTACTTGTTTTATTATATAAAACATATATCTTTTCAACTCTTCATATAATCATAACATGTATCCCATCCCAATATATAGCAGGTTTAAGCATACTACAACTACAATGTTTCCACTAAGGGAGATATAAGGGTATCCTATTAGGATTTAGCATAGCATAAAATATAGTAGTCCTTATCATGCATGTTACAAAAATCAACTAAGTGTAATGAAAATAGTAGGACATGGATGATAGTGTCACTTGCCTTTTTAGTAGAGAATGTTGATTCACTTCTTGATCTTGCTAATATCACACTCTTCTAGCTTCACTACAATTCAATCAAGCAAACATATATTTCAACTAGCATTCAAACAATTTGTCACACATAAAATAACAAAAACAAGGTCATGCATGCAAGCATGCAAAAGATATTTTTATTTAGAAAGGTGGTTTCTATTAGGCTCTAAACATTTTAAAGCTCATATTGGTCATTTACAAAAGTGGTAAAACCATTTGCAAAAGGTTTCATCTATAAACCATTTTTAAACCAAGTCAATATTTTATGTGGTGGAAAATGCTTTTAGCAAAGCAATATTATTTAAAGGTTTCACCAAATATATTTTAATTCTCAAAACTTGGTGTTTAGGGTCAGAAGGTTTGAATCAAATCATTTCGCAAAGGTTTTACTCAAAAAATCATTTCTAAACCAAAAACAATATTTTATTTGACTAGAAATGAGCTAATTCAATTATTTATTCCCTAACTTCACATAATACATTTTTAAATCCATAAACTGGTTCCTAGGGTCAGCAGGTTCACTACAATCCATTTTGCAAAGATTTCACATTAAAATTATATCTAGAACAATTTTTATATTCAAAATAAGCCTACACAAGTTTCTGCAATTTCAACCAATTTTCCAGAAGCAAAACATTAAACAAAATGCATGGTTGCAAAGTACTTGTTCTACTGATTCTATTGATATAAAATTTGCAAAATTTGGACGTGTAGAATTAAAGTTATGAATTTTACAAGTTTGCAATTCAATCAGATTCTATTTTCTGTTTTTAACAAAACCTTGTCCACGTGGCGCAATCTAACTGGTCGGTACCGATTCGTTTCGATTGAGCTGTTCTGACCGCAGGATTCACTTAAATCGCACGTCTCAGATCACACGTGTTGTGGGAATGGTCACGACAGATGCTGCAATCGGCAACGAGTAGTAGAACGAGGGGCAAGGGCGGCCAGCCATCTGCGGTGCGAGATGAGGGCAAAGACATAGGGTTTTACCCAGGTTCGCCCCCCCGGAGGGTAAAGACCTACTCCTGCTAGATTGTATTATGGAGGTGGTACAATGGGCGAGTTCGGCGGCTAGGCAGCGAGTCGCTTGGGTGTATGATGGAACGTATCTCTACTCGCCCTATAGGGAGGTTTATATAGGCTCACCTCCCCTAGGGTTTACATATCTCAACCGATTCAGTTAAAGCTTCGGTACCCATTTAACCTAATCCGACTGGGCCTATCTACTACTTTGGGCCTTGACTTCGATCGCTTGGTTCCTTCTTTGGGCTTCAATCCGATCGCCGTCTTGCAGCCCACTCGCCATTCTTGGGCGATCGGAAGCGTCTGCGGGTATACCCGGTAGCATATCCCCATCAAGAGTCCCGAGGCCACCGTCGATTAGGCGTAGGTGGTTGGCCCAATCGGAGTATCTGGCTTGAGTGCACATCGGTCGAATCGTCGGCGGGCTCCGTAAAGAGGAAACCAATCATCCAGTCGCAGCTTTTGGCTTGTCGAATCGGCAAAACAACATCATAGTGAGAGGGTCGGAAGTCGAGTGGCGAAGTTCGGCCGATTAACGTGGTCAAACTAGCCGTTGGGGTAATCCAAGCGGTAACTTTGGCGTAATCACCGCGTAGTAACGGCTCACGATTTGGCGGGTAACAACCGCTATATAAGAGGAATGGCGACGATCGGAGAACCACCTTCTCACCATTTCCTCCATTGCGCACCTTTCGCCTCCTTTCGCGATCGATCCACGACCTGAAATCCCCGACCCCGGCAAATCTCTCGCCATGGCCCTTTCCACCGAGTGGGGTAGATCTAAGTGCACGAGGGCGAATGGCTTCGCCGAGGCCGGGATCTTGCGAGCATTTGTTGGCGCATTCCCGGCCGGAGGCGACCCTAATCCAGAGAGGGAGTTCATCTGCTTCACCAGCCATCTTGAACGGGGGCTAGGGTTCCCCACGTCCCTGTTCTTCTAGCGCTTCTGCACCTACTACGGGATCCAGCCTTCGGATCTGGGTCCCCACAGCATCGAGCAGCTCGCCATCTTTGTGGAGTTCTACGAATGCTACTTGGGCTGCCGGCCCTACTTCCCCTTGTGGCAAGATCTGTTCCACGGACGGATCAGCCGCGAGGAAGCGGGCGGCCCAATGCTAGCCGCGGGCGGCCTAACCTTCCAGCTCAAGTCGAAGGCTTCATTCTTCGACCTGATGCTGCCCACCAAGGCGGCGATGGAAAGAAATCGTGGTTTCGTGGCGAGGCGACCGGGGCGAGGCGGCGATCATGATACTCGGTCGTCGGTCCGCTGCCGTCTCCAAGTCGGCAAGCTCCCCAACGACCAGCGGATGGTCGTCGACGAGATGCTCCAGACCATCCGCGGTCTGAAGAAGAAGGGCCTCCAGAAGATAAACCTGTACAACTGCTGGCTCGGGCGGCGGCTCGTCCCGCTTCGCGCGAGCACTACATGTACCATTACATCGGGCGGAAGACTCGACGAAGGCTGCCTCGACGAGTGGAAGCTGGACTACATCCCACTGAAAAAATCACCCGGTGTGTGCACAGGGCCTGGTCGCTTTATACCGCAAAGCATCCAGCCCCAACGGTAATCGCTTCACTTCTCTCGCAGTCGCAGTTTATGCAGTCGCGGTAATTCTAATTTCATCTTGTATTCATTGCAGTTATTCCAAGTGGTGGAAGGATGGCTCCCACCTTCGGACGAGGAGAACTCGAACTCGTCCGTTCAGGACGTGGGCGAGTCGCCTCCCGCCAAGGGAGATGCCAGGAGTGACGAGGGCGACAGCGACGAGGAGTCCGAAGAGGAAGTCGCCCCACTGCTCTGCAAGACCCGTGGGCAGCGTCAACGCGAGCTTGAGGCAAGTAAAAGCCTCGAGCGTCACGAAGATGACGACGAGCTTCCAGAAACCACCTCGCGCCGCCAGGCTACTCCATCGAAAAATAAGAAGAAGGAAAAGGAGGTGAAGGCGCCTCCGAGGAAGACGAAGACCAAGACGACGAGGCCGGCCTCGCTGCCACATTCAGCGAGCAGTTCTGACGCCCCCAGCCCGGCCAAGGACGAGGCGCCGCCAACGACATCCGCGTTGGACACGGCCACCATCGAGGTGCCCCTGGTGTCGATGCCTCCGCCATTCGCCCGATCTACGGGCTGGGGGCGCCTCGCAGCGGCGGCTTTGCCTCACAAGGAAGCTCCCTTTGAAGATGTTCGAGGCTCGGTTGCAGCCTCAACAAGAAACCGTCCGTGTCTTGGGCACGTGGCGTTCGAATGGGGCTCACCGCCCGGCGGGCCCCGAACTAGAGAAGCCAGCCGGCCTCCGTACGGGGCTGCGCTTCATTCCAGTCGCCAAGTGAGTACACTCTCCCTCCTTTGTCTTTCATAGCTGCCCGAATTATATTTCTTACATGATTGTTGAGCAGGACCGGGGTGAAGAGGATGGGCCAACCAACCGTGTCTAAGGTGCCACCCGTCGTTAGCGAGGAGGATCCTTCCCGCAAGAGGAAGGCAGACGAGGTCGTCGTCTCTGCGGATGGCGGCAAGAAGGCCAAGGGTGACGACGTCGTCACGATTTCTGACGATACGGCGGTCGCGCCAGCTGGACCCGTAATGGAGGCAACCGCGTCCACGAAGGAGGGCGCTCCCTTGCCTGGAACGGCCGAGCCGACCTACTTTGGGGCGGGTGCCTCTATCGCCACCTTCCCGCGTTTCATGACCAAGGCGTCCGCGGCGAGTGGGACTTCGCCCCCGAGCTACGCTCCTGGGACCGCCGATGCTGAAGTCGACCAACGTCGTGGGCATACGCCGGCTCTCCTCGCGTCCGTTAATGTCTTATCTTTATTTTTCGCATCCAGTCCCCGAGTGCGCACGCGCTGAATTTCAGCGGGTGGGCACTTAGGAATTTCTTTGATAGCCAGTCCCCGAGTGCGCACTCGCTGAATTTCAGCGGGTGGGCACTTAGGAATTTTTTTTGATTGCCAGTCCCCGAGTGCGCACTCGCTGAATTTCAGCGGGTGGGCACTTAGGAATTTTTTTTGATTAACCTTTTTGGTGCTGTGCAGGTGCGCAATTGAATCGAATCGACCGATTGGCGTGGCAGCGGAGAGAAGGAACTGGCCATCGTCCAGGAAGCAAACAAAGGGCTTCAGGCTGTTGCCACGAAGGCAGAGGAAGCTCGCCAGGGGCTTGTCCCCGCTGGTGAATTGGCGGTGGCTCAATCGGCTTTGAGTTCGGCTGAACAGCGGATCGCCGACCTCGAGTGCGAGCTACGGGAAGCAAAGGAAGAAGCGAGCTCGGCCGATGGGCGAGCCAAGGCCGCCATTGCAGCCGCCGAAGAGGATCGCAAAGTGTCGGATGCCCTTGTTGCTGGGCTTCAGGACGACCATACGTCGCTTCAATGCTTCATCACGGAACTCGCCCGCCCGTTGATTGGTAAGTGCGTCTGCCTCTTCCAGTAGTTGTGCCATTTGTGGTGTCCGTCGTATTCATTATTGTCTTCTACTCGCAGGTCGCATCATCGATAGCACGGAAGAGGCGAGCTCGTTCGACGCGTGGCAGTGTGTAAGCATGCTTGTCGACTCGGCAATGTTGTCGGCAACGTGCATCCGTGCCTATCTTCAAGAGATATCGCCCACGGAAGTGATTCCCAGCGACCTCGTTGAGGTGTGGAGGTATTTGGAGAAGGCGCTCGCGGTCATTGAGTTCATGACGCGGTCGGCGTTTCGGCGCGGAGCGGCGACGACACTTAGTCTTGGGCTTGCCCACTTCCCCGAGGACTTCGACATCGACGATGTGACGAGTGGCTACCCATCGTCGACTGGTGCAGTGGAGCTTTCCGAGGTCCTCAAGTTGCAGGATCGCGCCGCGCATACCGGGCGTGTTCGGGCAATGGGCGACCTCATACATGCAGAGAGGCGGTCGTGCCGAACGACCCCGAGCCGCCGCATCGTGTTTCAAGGTCGAGCAACCCTTTCGCGCGGCGATGGCGGGTGAACTGACGATGTATCCGTCGAACCCGTACACGCCGTTCATCCGCAATCGCTGGGGTGTTGGCGAGTCGTCATCAAAGCCTGCAAAGTAGGATAGGTTGCCTTGTGGCGTTAGCAGCAGGTCTGCCATGCGGGCATATTTTGTAACATGAGACAATGCGACATGCAATCGAATGAGACATCGTGTCTATTTTGGTATTTTTCATGTGTTTGTGATTGATGTTTGAACGAGTCCCCGAGCGCGTCCGCCCTTTTGTGGGGTTTACCTCGTATGTGATATGTTTGTTGTTTTTATGTGTTTTTTCATTGTGGTCGACTACCGGCTCGGAGAGCCGATCTAAGCGACTCCTTGAGTGCTCAGTGCTTTGCGTTTTCCCTTCGTGAACGAGGTCGGGTGGCGAGTCCCGAGCTTGGTACTTGGTTGTTCTAGGCGCGACTCGAGGGTGGTTGAGGACTTAGCTGCGTTAGTTTGAGCGCCACTCCGCCTTGCCCGGTGGGGTCGCGTGGCGAGTCTGGGCATGCTCTCCTACTTAGCGTTTTCCGGACGCTCGCGATGAACTGGTCTTGATCCCCGGCGTGGTACTTAGCCGTTCGAGTCGCTATGCCAAGGATGCGGAGGACCACGGTCACTGTAAGCGGCAGTTGTCTTGGTTCGTAGAACCAGTCGAGCTAGGTGACTCCAATGGGGCTCCGGGTAGGCGTTTTTCATGGACGATGCAAGACCTGAGGTGACTCAGTGCTCTTGCACCGCACTACTTAGCCGTGCCGATCGCTGTACCAAAGGCTGACTTATGCGGTTAGCGTAACACTGTTATTACGAGTGCGAGTGGCACAAGTCATGGAGAGTTGGCGCAATTTTGCGGTAACCGTTTCTTTTTATTTAATAGCGACTGGAGAGTACATGTGTGGGGATCTAGGAGTAGAACTTTCGTAGGAGGTTTACATTCCATGGTCGCTTGACGTCGAGTTTGCCGTCCCCGCGGACATCGATGAGGTAGTAGGCGTCGTTGCCGAGTACGCGCCCGATGGCGAATGGCCCTTCCCACGGAGGGGAGAGCTTGTGCATGCCCTTCTTGTCCAGGATGAGGCGTAACACCAGGCCGCCTTCTTGGAAGGTGCGAGTTTTCACCCGCTGGCTGTGGTAGCGGCGGAGTCCCTGCTGGTAGATGGCGGTGCGTGACCGAGCGAGGTCACATGCTTCATCGAGTTGGTCGACCCCGTCTTGGCGGGCGAGCTCGTTTGCATCCTCCGTGTAGTGGACGACCCGCGGCGAGTCGTGCTCGAGGTCGGTGGGCATGACTGCCTCGGCGCCGTAGACCATGAAGAAGGGGGTGAACCCTATCGACATGTTGACTGAGGTGCGGATCCCCCAGATGACAGAGGGCAACTCCTCGACCCAGCACCCAGCGGTGCGCTCGAGTAGTACTTGGAGTCGCGGCTTCAGGCCGTGGAGGATGCTTTGGTTGGCCCGTTCCGCCTGGCCGTTGGATTCCGGGTGGGCGTGGCGAGGTCGAGCGAATGTGGTGCTCTTCGCGAATTCAGCCATGGCTCCTTTGGCGGTTGGTGCCATTGTCCGTGATGATGCTGTTTGGGAACCCGTAGCGATATATGAGCTCGCGTAGGAATTTGGTGGCGGTCTTCCCGTCGCATTTTCGAACTGGCTTGGCCTCCACCCACTTTGTGAATTTGTCGACCGCGACTAGCAGGTGGGTGTAGCGGAGGGGCCTTCTTGAAGGGCCTACCATATCCATGCCCCACACAAATAATGGCGGTGATGGGGATTGTTTTGAGCGCGAGCTTGGCGTCGTCTGGTTGGCGTGCCGGCACCCGGCGCACCGCTGGACAATGTCGACAGCGTCGGCGTGTGCGGTGGGCCAATAGAAGCCATGTCGCATAGCTTTGGCGACGAGAGAGCGGGCGCCGGCGTGGTGGCCGCAGTCACCGGAGTGGATGTCGTGGAGGATCTTGCGTCCTTCGGCGGGTTGGACGCAGCGTTGGAACACGCCGGTGACACTGCGCTTGTGGAGCTCGTCGTTGATGATGGCGTAAGACTTGCATCGACGAGCGATCATCCGAGCTTCCGTCTCGTCTGCCGGCAAGGTGCCGGCTTCCAGGTAGGCGATGTAGGGCTTGGTCCAGTCGTCTGGCTCGTTGACGAGTGCGACCAGGGCTTCCTCTGGTTGGAGCGGGACTCCGATGTCGATCTCCCTCGTGGGAGAGACTGATGGCTTGGTGATCGTGTCGAGGAAGACGCCGGCGGGTGGTGCGAGTCGAGCCGATCTGATGCGAGAGAGTGCGTAGGCCTCCTCGTTCTTCCGCCTGTCGATCCACTCGACGGAGTAGCCGGTGAAGTGTCCGCCCAACTTGTCCACTGCTTGGCGGTACGCCGCCATGGTGGGGGAGACGGCGTCGCAGGTGCCAGCGACTTGCCCCGCGACGAGGTCGGAATCTCCGTAGCAGTGTAGGCGGTTGACATTCATCTCCTTGGCAGCTCGCATGCCATGGAGTAGGGCCTCGTACTCGGCCATGTTGTTGGTGCAGGGTGTGAAGTCGAGGCAGAGGATGTAGCGGAGCTTGTCGCCCTTTGGTGAAGTTAGCACGATCCTCGCGCGCTCGTCCGCGTTCTTGGAGCCGTCGAAGTGCGAGGCTCCAGAATGGAGGTATGGCGCTTCTCCGCTGTTGGGCCTCTTCGATGGCGGCGAAGTCGCTGCTCGCGATTTGATCGCTGTCTCAGATTTGATGTTATGGACGCCGATCTCGACGGCCCACTTGGCGACCTGCCCGCCTCGATGCGGATGATGTCTTGCAGTGGTCTTTGAGACGACCGTGATCGGGTGCTCTCGAAGTAGTGCGGCGCCCGACCGAAGACCGCGTATACCAGCTTTTGGTACTGTGGGTACCGCTGGCGCGACTCGGTGAGGACCTCGCTGATGTAGTACACCGACCGTTGTACTGGGCGTTCCTTTCCTTCCTCTGGTCGCTCGACGACCATCACGGCGCTGACGACGCGCTCGGAAGCCGCGACGTAAACCAGCATGGGTTCTTTATCGGCGGGGGCGGCGAGTAGAGGTGTGGCGAGTAGCACCTTTTTGAGGTCGCGGAGCGCGTCGTCAGCCTCCTTGTCCCACTGGAAGGTGGGGTTCTTGCGCATCAGGCGGTATAGGGGCATCACCTTTTCGCCCAGGCGGGGGATGAAGCGACTGAGAGCCGCTACTCGCCCGCCGGTTTCGACGCCGCAGCACTCGGTTTGCCGAGCCGGCGATCGTGTCGATCTTCGTGGGGTTCCTCGATCCTCGCTTGGAGACGACGTACCCAAGAGTTGTCCGGCAGTACACAAGGTGCATTTGCTCGGGTTGAGCTTTATCTTGTATTTTCGCAGTTGGCGAATGTTTCCGCCAGTCGGCGAGTAGGTCGCCTGGCGAGCAGATTTACGACCACGTCGTCGATGTAGACGTGATGTTGCGCCAATTTGGCTCGCGAGGCATTCTTGCATGCACCGCTGGTAGGTCGCCCGCGTTTGAGGCCGAAGGTCATGGCGGTGTAGCGAAGGCTCGAATGGCGTGATGAACGCCGCCTTCTCCTCATCTTCGACAACCATTTTGATCTGGTTGTACCCAGTAGGCGCCGAGGAAACATAGCGACTCGAGCCCGCGGTTGAATCGATTATCCGGTCGATCCGCGGAGGACGAATCGCCTTTGGGCAGGCGCTGTTCAGGTTTGTGTAGTCGATACACATCCTCCAGGTCCCGTTCTTCTTCTCGACCAGGACTAGGTTTGCCAGCCACTTGGAGTATTTGATTGGCCGGATGAAGCCGACAGCGAGTAGACGCTGCACCTCCTCGGCGATTGCTCGGCGGCGCTCTTCATTGATGTCCCTGTTCTCACGGAGGAACTCGATGAGCGCGCCTTCCTACGCTGGGCTCATGCCCGTCCCGATCGTCACCGTCTGGCTGGAGTCGCCTGGGACCAGCTCGACGGTGCGGGTGTGCGTCGTGGCCTCAAAGGTTGAGGTGTTTGCACCCTCTGAGTTGGGCTTCTTGAGTATGGTGGGGTCGTCGTTGTTGACCCTGCTCGCGTACTTGGCGAGCTCATCAGCGTGGTTGGTCTCCTCCGTGATGACGGCGTCAGCAATCTCGGCTCCTTTGGCACTCGGAGGCCATATCGGGGTCGCCGTTGATGGTGATGACGCCGCACGGCCCGGGGAGCTTCATCGCGTTGCACGCGTAGTGGGGCGCTGCCATGAACTTGGCGAACGCCTGGCGCCCCAGGACGCAATGGTAGGGGCTGTCGAAGGGCACCACCTCGAAGACGATCCGCTCGGTGCGGAAGTTTGCTGGTGTGCCGAAGGTGATTGGCAGCGTGACCTTACCGATCGGGTATGCCTTCCGACCGGGGACGATGCCGTGGAACGTGGTGTGGGTCATCTCGATCATCGACTACGGGAGCCGCAGTCGCCTGAAGGTGTCGAGGTACAGGATGTTGATGGATCTGCCGCCGTCCATCAATGTCTTGGGGAGCCAGTAGTCGCCGACCTTGGTCTTGACCACCAGGGCGACTCGTCCTGGGTACTCGATGCGTGGCGAGTGGTCTTGGCGGCTCCAGGTGATGGGCTGCTCTGACCAGTTGAGGAACTGGGGAACGTCCACCTGGGCCACCGCGTTGACGTCGACGGCGCGGGCGATGACCTTCTTCTCGCGCTTCGTGTTGAAGCCTGTGAAGGTACGGAGCGACCCGGCCACTTTGCCGAATTTTCCGCCGTTTGGCGGGTCGTTGTCGGGGTCCTCCCGTGCTCGCCGTGCCTTCTCGATTTCCCTGAGGGTGTGGCAGTCAGCGGCGGTGTGTGTGGCGGGCTTTCCTTCCCTGCTATGAAACGCACATGGTTGGTTAAGGAGAGCCGCGGGGTCGGACCTTGGCTTGGCCTTGTAGGTGCCGCCGTCGCGGCGGAAGCTTTTGGGCTCGCGTTGCGCGTGCCCGGCGTTGGCGACGAAGTCGACTTCGCCTCCATCGGGCGCTTGCGTGAGGCGAGTGTTGTCAAGCGTAGGGTCGACCGTCGTCATTGCCGTTGCCGCTCGTGCGGCGTTGACCTCCGACTTCGCCGCCTGGTTTGGATCTTCCTCGCGTATCGTTTGGCGATCTCGAGGAGGTCGGGGATGTTGTCGAGTGTGCGAGTGTTGCTTGAGCTTGGCGACAGGGCTCAGAGCGGCACGAGGTCTTGAAGCAATGGATCGCGGTGTCCGGTGGATGCCGACCGTTGTACCAGAGTTCTTGCCACCGCTCGACCCAGATGGGTCGACTCTGGGTCCCTAGACGCAACGCTCCAGGTCCTCGATAGTGGTGGCGCGGGTGTAGGAGCACTCGAAGTGCCTGACGAAAGCGTCGCGCATCTCCTCCCAGGAGTCTATACTGTCCTGAGGGAGGGTGTTGATCCACTTCCTGCACGTCCACTCCATCATCAGGGGGATGTAACGGGCGGCTAGCAGGTCGGTGTGGCCTGCGATCCCCATTGCCATGAGGTATGTGTCGATCCAGACAGCAGGGTCGTACGAGGGGTCGTACTTTTCTATCTCCTTCGGCGCCTTAAAGTTTGGCGGGTACTTATCGCCTCGGATCATTGGTCCGAAGCACTTGGGGCCGAGTCGACTGAGCGACCCCATGGGCTCGCCGTCGCGGCGATTGGTTAGGGTGTGTCGCAGATCGTCGGGCTGGCGTGCGCACCAGCTTTGGTTGTTGATGATGTGGGTGTGGGCGTCGATGGGTTGACCATTGGCGGCGACGAGGTTGGTCGCCGGCCTGGGGTCGTTGGTGGAGAGTGCCGCGTTCGCAGGTCGGTGTTGGAGCTGTAGTGGCTCCGGTGGTGGGCAGTTGAGTGTGTTTGCCGCCATTGGGCGGCCGCTCGAGGCCGCCCTGCTTCCCGAGGAACGCGAGTATACTCGACCTTGCGAGTCGGCGCCCGCTCTTTGCTGCTCGACGGCCTTTGCGAGCAGGGCCCTGACGTATTGGATCTGTAGGCTGCTGCTGTCGGCTGCTGCTCGGCCTGCCACGAGGTTGTCCATCGGGGTGGAGAACAGTGGGAGGCCGTTTGCGTCTCGCTCCCGTGAGGAGACTACTATCCGCGGCTGGTCCCTGGGGAGTGTGCGGTTGGGTGAGGCGCCCATCGCCGTCGACCTGGCGGGGTCGGGCGCTTCCTCTGGTGGCGCGTTCGCAGATCGCGGCCGCCACGCTGGCCGGGTCGTTGCGTCGTCGAAGTTTAGGGCGCGCCTGAACGGTGGGGTTCAGCGACCTGATCCGCTGGTGGTAACGCGATAGCTCTGCGCGCCACCTGCTCGAGGCGGAATTTCGCCGCTTGTTCCTTGCGCACCGCCCGCCAGCCAGCGGAGTTCCTCGACCTCCATTGCCGTGGCATTAGGAGGGATTGGGGTGGAGAATGGATCCTCCGGCGGATCGGTGTTGGTCGCCATGTAGGTCGCGGCGTGGCGACCGGTTCCGTCGTGGAGGTCGGCGGAATTCTCCGACCCGGAGTCGAATTCGAAGATCCCGAGGATGGAGGGGTCCTCGAAGTCTCCCACGTTGGAGACCTGAGTGATGGAGCCCGCGGGTGAAGCCGCGGTGATGGAACCGGCGAATGACGCTGGGTTCGCCGAGTCGGCGTCGTCGTCGAGGGCCGTGTCTCCTGCGGCCGCTAAGTTTTCGGCCACGTCGCTGTGGGCCGAGTTGTACTCGGAGGCGAGGCGATGGATCGTGCGGATCTGGCTCTCGGAGAGCCGATCGCGTGGCGGCGACTCGCGGATGCGAGCCGAATCCTCCGAGACGATGACATCGGTGAGGCCGACGAAGAGGCTGATCGTGCCGATCGGCAGGATCACGCTGTGCGTGACGGGTCACGCCGCCGAGACGTAGCTGCTCGGCAAGATTTGGAGCATCTCGCCGATCGCTATCATGCGGCCCGTGGCGACCGTCTCGTTGATGGGCAGATTGGATCTCGCCGCAGAACACCGGCCAGGCCCCACGGTGGGCGCCACTGTCGTGGGAATGGTCACGACAGATGCTGCAATCGGCAGCGAGTAGTAGAACGAGGGGCAAGGGCGGCCAGCCATCTGCGGTGCGAGATGAGGGCAAAGACACAGAGTTTTACCCAGGTTTGGCCCCCCGGAGGGTAAATACCTACTCCTGCTAGATTGTATTATGGAGGTGGTACAATGGGCGAGTTCGGCGGCTAGGCGGCGAGTCGCTTGGGTGTATGATGGAACGTATCTCTACTCGCCCTATAGGGAGGTTTATATAGGCTCACCTTCCCTAGGGTTTACATATCTCAACCGATTCAGTTAAAGCTTCGGTACCCGTTTAACCTAATCCGACTGGGCCTATCTACTGCTTGGCCTTGACTTCGATCGCTTGGTTCCTTGCTAGGCTTCAATCCAGTCGCCGTCTTGCAGGCCCACTCGCCAGTTCTTGGGCCAGTCGGAAACGTACTGCTGGGTATACCCCGGTAGGCATATCCCCATCAACACGTACCCCTTCGGTTAAGTCAATCTATCACGTCCACTGGATCACGATCTAACGGCTCAGATGGGTTTGACCATTGCCTGGCGGCGCTAGCGGCGGCTGGCGGCGGCGCACGCTCGGGCAGGAGGTTTCCGGCAAAGCTAGGAAGCGTAGGAGAGGGGGAAGACCATTACCGAACTCGCAGTGATGTGCTGAAGCTCAAGGTGGTTGAAGTGGACGAAGGAGCTACTGACAATTCCTCGCTGGAGTCGCCGTTGGCGTCGGGCACGCTCAGGTGTCGTCGGGGATGGGGCTACAAGTCACCCTAAGGCAAGATAGGGCACGGTTAGACGCGGGCGAACGTGGGGTTCACGTGAGCATCATCGAGAGGTGCTGGGGCGGTCTGAGCTTACCAGTGGGAGCTCGCTGGAGAAACGACAGAAGACGGTGGCTCTCGGTGTCGAGGTTGCCGACGGTTTGGGGCGCACGCGAGCGAGTGGAGCACACAGGCAGATGCGCACGGGTCTAAGGAGCAAGCTTGCGTGATCTGGGAGGCGAGGGGCGGCTGTGGTTCGCCGGAATTGGCTGGGAACGCCGTCGGAACAGAGAAGGCTTGAGCTCAAAATTCCTGCAGCCTGGTGGCAGAGGGGAGGCGCTGTTGGGCGGAAAGAGAGAAGAGGCGTGGGCATTTATCTACGCGTGGTCACCGGAGGATTTAAGGCCGCCATCAACGCGAATTCAACGCTGGCGTTAATCGGCAACAACGGCAGGGCGACATGGTCGTGGTGGAGACGATGCTGAGGTGGCGTGGGGTCCAACGGTCTACGAGGTGGAGGAAGAGGGAGTGGGGTCGCAGCGTCAGTGTCTCTGCGTGTGCAAGTTTGAGTGGAAAAACGATTCGCTGAGGGGGGAAAAGTTGGTCTGCGAGTGGGCTTGCTGGGCCTGGCCAGATGGGCTGGGTCTGTTTCACTTTTTTTTATTCTGAAAGCTTTTTCTTTTTTCCAATATGAATTTCTGTTTTGGTTTTGAAACAAATAATTCAAACAACAAATCAAATCAAACCACCACCAAACTTTGTATTTATTTTAATTCTGTTTAACATCATAATCCAAAGTCCAAAATAAAATAATTTTTATTCTTTTTAGGAGCCATTAATAATTAAATAAATAGACCTTAGTCATTAATTCAAATAGGATTTGATTTATTTTAAAACTCTATTTGAAATCTAAAATAATACCAAGATCATTTCAATAGGTTTTATTTGAATAAATAAAACACTTGGAAAACTTATTTAAAATAAATTAACAAGTTTTAGTGTTTATTTAAAATGGGAAAAGCCTTTACTTTAATAAAATTGGATATTAATAAATCCTCATTATTTTATTTAAATAAACCTTTACTCTTTTTATCAAATAGAAATATTTTATTTCAAAAGCTTGGCCAAGATTTAATTTGTCTCTATAAAATAATCCTTATTTATATTTCTACCTTTGCTTTATAAAAACCATATTTTTTTATTTAAAGATCCAAAAATAGTAATTCCAACTATCATATTTTTATTTATTAATTGTTTATCTTTTTAAATCCTTTTAGGATTTTATTTGATCAAAATAAGTTTGGATATTTCCAATTGGAATCAAAAAGTTTCTTCTCACCCTAAATTTCAACAAAAATTTATTTTGTTTATTTATTTTTCACATTTCAAAATTTGGAAAATTTTGGGATGTGACAGTCTCTTCCATTTCTGGATGGCATTTCTTAAGCTGACTCACATGAAACACATTATGAACTGCTGACAAAGACTCTGGCAATTCAATCTCATAAGCAACTTCTCCTTTATGACTCAGAATCTTGAATGGTCCAACGTATCTTGGGGCCAATTTACCTTTGACACCAAATCTCTTCACTCCACGAAGTGGTGACACTCTAAGATAAGCTCTGTCACCTACTTCATAGGTGACTTCTCTACGCTTAGGATCTGCGTAGCTCTTTTGTCGGGACTGTGCTATCTTCAACCTATCCTTAACCAGCTTGACCTTCTCTTCGGCCTCTTTGATAAGTTCTAGTCCGAACAAACTTCTTTCTCCCACACCATTCCATAGCAATGGGGTGGTACACTTTCTCCCATATAGGAACTCAAATGGTGCCATCTCAATACTAGCTTGATAGCTGTTATTGTAAGAAAATTCTGCGTAGGGCAGACTTTCATCCCAACTGGCTCCATAGTCTAGAGCACATGTCTCAACATATCTTCAAGAATCTGATTAGTCCTTTCTGTCTGTCCATCAGTTTGAGGATGAAATGCAGTGCTGAATTCCAACCTCGTTCCCAATGACTCATGTAGCTGCCTCCAAAAATGAGAAGTGAATTGGGTTCCCCTATCAGACATAATACTCTTGGGTACTCGATGTAGACATATAATTCTGCTCAAATAGATCTTGGCTAACTTAGCACTTGTATAAGTTGTCTTTACGGGTATGAAATGAGCCACTTTAGTTAGGTGATCCACTAATACCCAAATAGAATCATATCCTGACCTGGTCCTTGGCAATCCGGTAATGAAATCCATACCAATCTTATCCCACTTCCAATCAGGAATAGGTAGTGGTTGAAGCAATCCTACTGGTTTCTAATGTTCCGCTTTCACTCTACTACATACATCACACAAAGCAACATGTTCGGCGATGTCCTTCTTGAGATTATTCCACCAAAATATTTCATTCATATCCATGTACATTTTGGTGTTACCCGGATGGATGGAATACGGTGAGTTGTGTGCTTCTTGTAATATCAGTTTCCGAAGCTCCGGATCTTGTGGAACACAGATACGTTTTCCATGCCATAAAGTACCATGCTCGTCTTCATGGAATCTTTTGGCTTTTCCCTTGCCAATCTTTTCCTTAATCTCTTCAATTTCCTTATCAGTCTTCTGGGCTTCTTTGATTTTGTCCAACAAAGTGGGTTGAACATCCAAAGACATAAGATGTCCCTCAGGCACAATCTCCAATCTGAGATCTCTAAATTGGGCACACAGATCATCTGGCAATTCTCCCTTAGTAAGGCCATTCACAAAAACCTTACGGCTTAGAGCATCCGCTACAACATTTGCTTTACCGGGGTGGTATTGCAAACTCAAGTCATAGTCCTTGATGAGTTCTAGACATCTTCTTTGTCTCATGTTAATTTCCTTCTGGGTGAAGATATACTTCAAACTCTTGTGATCTGTGAACACTTCACATCGCTTTCCCAAAAGATAATGTCTCCATGTTTTGAGTGCATGGACAACAGAGGCTAACTCTAAATCATGAGTAGGGTAGTTCACTTCATGAGTTTTGAGTTGTCTCGAGGCGTAAGCCACAACTTTCCTTTCTTGCATAAGTACTGCACCTAATCCATGATGAGATGCATCGCAATACACTTGGAAATCTTTCTCTAAATCTGGTAGACATAAGACTGGTGCTGTCACTAGTCTCTTCTTCAATTCTTGAAAGCTGAGTTCACAACCTTCTGACCAAGCAAATTTCTTGTCTTTGTTTAGCAATTCTGTCATAGGCTTAGCTACCTTAGAGAAATTCTCAATGAACTTTCTATAGTAACCTGCTAAGCCAAGGAAACTACGAACCTCTTTCACTGACTTGGGAGATTCCCATTCAGTTACAGCTAAAACTTTAGCAGGATCAACTACTACACCATCTCCTGACACAACGTGTCCAAGAAAACCAACTTCATTCAACAAAAATTCACACTTGCTGAATTTGGCATACAGTTTATGCTCTCTAAGCTTCTCAAGTATCAATCGTAGATGTCCTTCATGCTCTTCTTTGCTCTTGGAGTAGATCAAAATGTCATCGATTAACATGACACCAAACTTATCAAGGAACTCCATGAACACTTTGTTCATCATATTCATGAAGTATGCTGGTGCATTGGTCAAACCAAATGGCATCACGGTATACTCATACAATCCATACCTTGTGGTGAAAGTTGTCTTAGGTATGTCTTGTTCCCTTATCTTAAGATGAAAATAACCTGACCGGAGATCAATCTTTGAGAACACACAAGCTCCTTCTAACTTATCAAACAAGTCATTGATTCTTGGCAAAGGGTATTTATTCTTGATAGTCACCTCATTGAGTGAGCGGTAATCTATGCATAACCTTTGACTTCTATCTTTCTTTTCCACAAACAAAACTGGTGCTCCCCAAGATGAAGAACTTGGTTGGATAAAACCTTTTTGCAACTGTTCTCCAAGTTGCTTCTTGAGTTCTTTCAACTCATCAACTGACATCTTGTACGGTCTCTTTGCTATTGGTCCAGATCCTGGTAGCAAGTCAATAAGAAACTCCACATCTCTGTCTGGTGGCATTCCTGGCAATTCTTCTGGAAACACATCCGGATATTCACTCACAATTGGCACACTGTCTATGCTAACCCCCTTAAGAGAATTTAGCTTACTCCTTTTTGCTTCAAAGTTGGTCTTGAATCTGATTCTTTTGTTTTCTGGAGTTGTGAGTGAGACAGTATGGTTTGCACAATCTATCACTCCCTTGTGCTTAGTCATCCAGTCCATTCCAAAAATAACATCTAATCCTTGGGAGTTTAGGATTATCAAGTTAACGGGAAACTTATACTTCCCAAACTCTATGACTAAATCATGACATCCTGAATTCACTATCATTTCTCCGCCAGGAGAACTTACTTTTATAGGACACCCAATAGTTTCTACCGGTAGTTCATTTCTTTCAACAAATGCTCTTGATATGAATGAATGAGATGCAAGATCAAAGAGAACAAATGTGGAGAATTGAGTTTGAACTTACCAAATAAAAAGATCGGGTTCCTCATAAATTTCCTCCACATTGATGTGGTTCACTTGTCCCTTTTGAAAAGGGTTGGGCTTGTTGGGTCCTTCAACTTTCTTTTCTGGGCATTCATTTGCATAATGCCCCATCTTCTTGCACTTGAAACACTCAACCTGACTAATATCCTTCTTGACAGGCTCGCTTCCACTGCCACTTCCACTGTGGTGGCTCTTGTATCCACCCTTATGATTCTTGTACTTGTCATTGTCATGACTACGGTGACTCTTGTTGTCATGATGACGGTTGTGGTTGTGGTGCTTGTTGAATTTCCCATGCTTGTGGGATCCTGAACTCCCACTATCATCATAATGGGAACGCTTGTGAGACGATCCCGAGCTGTGCTTGTCCGAGTGCTTTCTCTTCCTACTTTCAACTTGCTTCATCTTGTTCTCCAAAATAGCAGCCCTGTCACAAAGAGACTGGTATGTGGGAACATTGGCCACAGCTAACTGCAGGTTCAGTTCATCATTCAACCCTTCAAGGAACTTTTCTTTCCTCTTAGCATCAGTGTCAACTTCATCCGGTGCATAACGCGCCACATTGTTGAACTCTTCAATATATTCAGCCACGCTACGGTGGCGTTGCTTTAGGTTATGGAACTCTTTCTTCTTCAAACTCATCACTCCGGATGAGATGTGAGCAGTACGGAAACCATCTTCAAACATAGCCCATGTCACCTCTGCAATGGGAGTGGTGATCTGGAAGTTATCCCACCAAGCAAGGATGGGATTTGGTTAACCATTTATGTTTAAGACTCAAACCTATTGAACCATTTTATGTGAATGGTAAAATAGATTAACCATTAGGTTATTATGGTTACAAATGGTTAACCTATGGTTATTAAGGTTCGAACCTATTATGAAAAGATGATAAATCCTTGTGGTGCCTCGCCATGTCAGCGTTATGAGTGAATTGGTCTCTAAATTCATTTGGACAGTTCTACATACCAATTAGACTATCTGCAAAGATCAGTTGCCTAAAATAAATCTTTGGCCGTAAAGAAACAACGGTGCAGGACCCACTTGTCATAGGTTGTCACTTGTCTTTTCCCTCCCAACATCTAGTCATCTTCCTCCCTTCGTTGCCGGTATACTCAAATATCCTCCAGCAACTTGGCTTCCTTGACGCTGGCCATCCCTGTTGCCTGTCACGCATTCCTCTGCAGTGCCTACCCACTATCCCCTGCTGTAAACACCAGCCTCGCTGTCTACTGGAGACCATTCCCTACTACTGGACGCTAGCTCGCGGACGCCAGCTTCCGCCATGGCCCCGTCGAGCTCGCGGACGGCAACCACTGCGCTGGGAGTCCTGGGACCCGCCGAGCCCGTGGACGGGTGCCGCCGAGGTTGCGGGCTGTCTCTGCTTTGGATGGTGGGGCGGGAGCGCGTAGGTGATGCGGCCGCCTGCATCTTCCTGCCGTCCCCGATTCAGCCGGAACGGTCTCAATTAGCCAAAATAAATCAATTTGGCTAACGGGAGTTGCATTCCAGTGATTGAGGTAGTGAATTTCTTGCGAGGCGGTGGTTCTCCGGCGAGCCCTGCGGCGGTGTGCGAGACGAATCGAAGAACAAATAGCGGTTGGCAAAACAGCCTCCATCCCCACCATAATTTTGCTATTCCCCTGGACGACTTCCCGTTGGCGTCCCGATGGTCGGGGAGAGCGATCAAGACGGCACTACGCAACCGCGTCGTCTCCCGGCCTACAACAACCTCCGGCGAGCTGGTTAATAATTCGTGTACCGACAGAGACAAAGGAGAGGTGGTGGTGGCGAAAGGAGGCGTGTGGGGATAACCCTTGGTAGAAAAGGGTCGAACCGTTTGTACCTAAGACTGTTTCAGGGTTAACCACTTGGCCCATTGGGCTTATTTTTAGGTTAGGTTAACCTAACCAATGGTTAAAGAGTAACCAAGTCCCAATTTTACCACCAAGTAGCTGCTGGTCCTTCCAACAAGTGAGCTGCAAATCTGACTTTCTCCTCATCAGTACACCCAACTGTTACCAAGTCCTTGTTCACAGAGCGTAGCCAATCATTGGCCACCATAGGATCAGTTGTTCCTGAGAACTTTGCTGGCCTCAATCTCAAGAACCTGGTAAGCATGTCAAAACCCGGTGGGTTGTTCTGATTGTTGTTGTTGTTATTGTTGTTATTGTTGTTATTGTTGTTGTTGTTGTTGTTGTTGTTGTTGTTGTTGTTGTTGTTGTTGTTGTTCTGATTCTGGATGAACGTAGTCATCATTTGCATCAGTTGAGTCTGAGCTGTCATCATTTGCTGCATCTCAGGGGTGATGTTATTGTTGTTGGGCTTGAGATTGGCACGTCGGGGAGGCATCTGTGGTTTGTTCAATAGAGATAAGAATGAGATACCCATAGATGCTCACATGCACAATACATCACATAAACAATCACCAAACATGCATCACAATAAATAAAAGTTCAACAACAAAGATAACAAGTTTGCGAAGTAAACACTCCAATAGAAAGCCATCCACATGTTGGATGGTCATTGTGACTCAATAAAAAGCATGATAAATAAATGATAAATGAGTAGTCATCACTACTCCTCAGCATCAACCTCCTCCTCAACAAATGTAAGACCTGCATTCTCCATAGCGGTCTTGTATTCCTCGACATTGGTGGTCAAGGTCTCTACTTTGGCTTTGGGAGCCCTCTTCTGCGAGCGAAGCCTCTCAATCACAGTCTGCTGATGCTCGAGCTCGAAGTCCTTGGCCTCCAGTTCTGCAGTCATGTCTCGAATCCTCTTGTTCCTATCCTGGACACGCTTCTCTTGACTCTTGAACTTTCTGTCTTGACTCTCAAACTTGGCCTCCATCTCCTTGACTATCTCATCTTTCTCCGCGAAGAGCTTGTCCTTCTCACGAAGCTGCACCTGGAGTTCGTCATTGCTGAGCATGACGTTGGTCCTATCAGTGTCCACGTGCCTAAGAAGAACCTCTAAGTCCTGGAGGTATAGACGAATCGGCTCTGTTGTCTCCCTCGAAGTATCGTCGAAGTCAATGGCCTCACCATCCTCATCACGTCTACCGAAGGTGTGGAAGTGAGTACCTCTAAACTGTCGAGAGTGTCTCCTTAACAGACGTCCAATCAAGTCCTGCATGACTACCTCTAGGCATCTCTCCTTGTCATCGTGCATGAGCTTGAAGATGATAGCCTCTATGGTAGGCTCAGTCTGGCGTCCGGGCTGATTGACCTTGAAACCCCAAAGATCTTTCCTCTCAAACTTGGTGAGGGGAAGCACCATGATTGTAACATCCCAAAAATATCAAACTTAGATCAACAAAACACTAATCCTAAAGATCAGGGTTAACAAAAAACTCTTCTAAATCAATTCATGAAAGCATGTATATGTGTATGCATGAATTTTGAAATTCTTTAAAACCACTTTGTTTGTGTGATCCATTGCTTGTAAAATGTGTCTTAGGTGAAAAGAACATCATCTAAAACATTCCCCACACTTTTCCTAAAGAAAAATAAGTCAAAACCAATATATTAAGTGAATGGTCATTTTGACCAATTTAACTCCCATGCCTACTTTGGCTGTCTCAAACTTTCAAAACCTAACAGAAACTTTTCTGGATCTTTGCACCCCTTGAATGTACTCATAACATAGTATCAAGGCCCACTTTGTGATCATCCAGAAACTTTCAAATGCATAGTTTAAATGACAACTCAAAATTGAATCTTCTTCATATGGGAAGATCCCACTTTTTCAAAACCCACTTAAACAAGCTCAATTTTCAAAACCCAAGCATCTGCAGACTCACTAGAACCAATCTAGCAAACCCACCAAAAATCATTTCAAAATTCAAAACTTGATTTCATGCGGCCATTTCATCAAACAGGTTGCAGACACAAATCAAACAAAACATCAAACACTATAGTGTGCAGTGATTCTGGCCTAACTTGTTCCCTAGTTAGCTCTCACACAATCCAGTAGATCATCTAGCAAGGTTAGACCAGCACTAGCACCCCTGTGAGCTTGCCATTGCCATTAATGGTGAACATCCGAGCAACCCCATGTCACCCCAAAGTGGACAGCAAGCTAGAGGAAGAACTAGCCGTGCCAACCTTGTCTGGGAGGCAGCCCACCGTCCACCGCCACTGCCTGTCCCAGCATGGCGTTGCCAAGCCTCGACCACGCGCAAGACACGCCCAGACCATGCCGGCGTGCGCCAGAGCGCCACCTCGACCACCACCTGCATCAGGCGCCGCCCTCACCGCGCACACGATCACCACCGACCAGAGACCGCCAGACATCCCCGTTTAACGCCCCGCGCCATACAGCCACCGCCCGCCGTCGAGAACGCCGCCTCTGCCGCGCAGAGCACCGCCCGTTCCAGACCAAACCACACCGCCCCATGCCTCGCGACCATACCATTGAGCATCGCCAGGAGACACAGCACCGTCCCCTACCCTTGCCCATGCCATTAGCTGCATGTAACAACACCTCCGACGAGCTCACCTTGCGCCCCGACGGTCCCCTCGCTCGACTATAAATAGAGGCCAACCCCGCACGATTTCTTCACACCATCTCACTCCCCTCTCCTCACTGATCGTGCCACACCATTCTCAGAGCAAGGCAAGCACCACCCTGCCGGAATTTCACCGAGCCCGCCACGGGAGAAGAAAGGAGCCAGCGATTGAGCCGCCCAGAGAAGCCACCGTACCAGGAGGTTCGTCGTCATCGACTTCGTCGTCGCCCGCCTCACGCCAAGACCCGTGAGCCCCCAGCACCCCTCACTGGACGCGCTAGGTTTCATTCTCGCCGGAGCAATCTCGCGTCGACGATGACCCTCAGCCGTTGGATTAGAACCAGATCTAACGAACCACGTTGCCTCATACCGCTTCGCCCAGCCCCGTGTCACTGACGAGTGGGGACACCCACTTAAGCAGCCCGTGGGATCACTGCGCTTAGCAGGCCGGCCCGTTAGAACTTCCCGCGCAGCCCAGCAGTTCAAATTAAACTTTTTCTTTTTAAATTCAAACACACTTCAGTACCCAACTTCAAAAATCAACCCAGAAAAATTTAGTGCACCAAATTAGATGAAACCAATTTTGTTGGAAAGGTCTGGGAATGCTTAATCCAAGCCCGTTGGATTCAAGTCATTTGGATCTGTAGATCACCCTTAGCAAAAATGACAAGGCAGAAGCTTTTCTGCATTCAAACATTTTTCAAATTTAAACCACAATAGCTTTTGAGTTGATTCCAACTCTCAAAAATCACTTTCAACCATACCTTTCAGAATATATAAAAATATATATAGGTTACTTGCAGAAATAATGTTCAAGGAATAAAGGAATGCTTCATAAGCATTTCTAGCCACTTTAATTAATTAAAATAAAAGGGTAAAACCTTGTTAAATTGTGACACCACTTTAAATCACATTCCCATGGACTACAACATGTGGTGATGACATGTGTCAACATGATCCCATGTTTAGTTTGGAGAATATTAAATCTTAAGTAGCTCTTCAATGAGTAGAAATTATTTTTTTTAAAAAAATAAGAAGACTTAAACCAATCTTTAACCTTGTAATGATAGAGATGATGTTAGATCATCTATAGGACCCTTGTGTGTGATGATTGCAAGTAGTTAAGTATTGTTTGGTGATTGTGTACCTCGTATTTATTCATAGACGCTAGTATCGACCAAGGCTACGAAGAAGAAGGAGGATACTACGAGGAGGAAGCCGAAGAGAACTTCAACCACTGCTCTGCACAAGGCAAGCCTAATACTACTAGTTGATTGAGCAAGCTAGTAACTATGCAAGCTTAGACTGATATCGATGCAAGCTAACACTTGCAAGATACCCTATTGTTGCCACAACCCCTGCTTGTGACATGATTACTATATGCCCTAAGCGTATGTAACCATACCCACTTGCTAAACCAATCCTAGTTTTATGGCAAGCTTTTTCCTTACCAAAGTTTACTTAGAGGCTACCCAAGAAGTTTGGTAGAAACTAGACAGTTGTGCTGAAGGATGCATAAAGAACATTAAAATTTGGCCTAAGCTAGAAACCTTGATATCAGCTTATGGTATAAGGTTGGACTTATTTGCAACTCCACTAGTTACCACCCCTCTATTAGTACTACCCCACCTGTAGATGCTAGTGCTAAGCATAAAACTTGATCAACTTTAGATGGGAATACTTGGTGGAAAAATGGTTATGAAAACCTTGGAATGATGGATCATTCTATTGAAATGTTTTGGACAGGTGTTTCCAAACACTTGATGATTTTGGTGATGAAAATGTTGAGGCATGAGCCTTAGCCCTTTATAAAACTGATGGTTGTCTGGATGCGATACCATTCCAATTTTACCGTACAACCACAATACCCGAATATTGGGTAGGGCTTGACTGGAAACTTATATACCTTAGTATTAGTTCCTCACGGCCAAGGTCCGAGCCGAGGCTACCTTGTGAAGATTGTCCACCTGTGCAGTACCCAAGATGACAGTGGTCATGGTTGGGAGGCCAAACTCACAGGAGAGGTGCTTATACTAGGAAGTGTAAATGGAAGGTTAGGATTGATTATCCGCATACTGAGTATGGTGAATTCAGGATTTGTTCCTGACGGATTTATCGAATGTTGTGGTGAAAGTGTACAATCTCGCAGAGTGTCAAACTATTGAATAGTCGTCATGATTATGGACGATTGAGGGCCATACTGTTCCCCGTCGACTTTTCAAAATGACTTGTGAACGAATTCGAGACTTTGACTTGACCATAATAGAGTTGTGAATGGAAATACAAGATCCCAATTAGGAGTTATAAAATTTGTGACCAGCTTTGGAACTTAGTGGTATAACTGGCTTTTGCAAAACAACCCTAGAGCCTAGTGTCCTATTATCTAAAAACCCTCTTTCTTCTTAGTATTAGTTTGCAGTACTTAAAGAGTACTCATGGCTTTGTCCCCGGCTATTCCCATGGCGGACTATGAAGAGGAGTACCGGAGGATGGACCCCGTGACGGTTCGACAACTAGGATCATCTCCCATCGTCGCATTGCGTGACCCGGAAGATGGAGCCTCGCCACGCTACCAGTTATTATGCCGTATTCACCGCTTGATGTTGTATTAAGGACTGGATCATGAGATCCCTATTTGTGTAAGAACTTATGTATCGTTGTAATGGATGAAGTACTATGGTATCCAATTGTTATGTCTCGCAAAAATGGTAATCACGGGATTGCGATGTATGGCATAACAGGCATCTAGGATTGAAAATCCGGTGTTGACAAGTTGGTATCGAGCCATCGACCATAGGAGACCCTAGTTAGATTGGACGCTGAACCAAAAACTTAGTTTCAATACTCAAAAACAAAACTATTTACGAAAACTTATTCTCATTCTTACCTCTTAAATTCTTTACTAAACCTCATGTACCTCAAAAACTCTTGCAAAATATATAAAATTTTGACACACTTGATCACTTTGCTAAACTACTCCTCCTCTATTTTTATAGATGGACGTAAAGTACAGCAAGTTTTACCAACTCGGAAATGGAGGGGACCTTATCTTTGAGAGGGATCTGGATCAGCTTTCGGAACTTTTGGAGCGCCCGCATCCCGAGTTCTTCGGAGCTCAGCTCAATGATCAAGGGGGAGAAGATCTATAGTGTCTAATAGTTGCAAGTCTCCGAGGAAAGATTGAACCTCCCACTGCGGAGGGAATTCAGTTTACCTTGAGGGAAAACAACTGGCTCGATGGACTTGCCCGAGCAATGCAGGAAGCTCTTTCCCGTCTGTGTGGGCAGAGCATCAATCAGATCAAGGGTACTCGCTTTGAGTTTTGCCCAAGACGTGATGCAAATGGTCAACCACCGGAAGCCCCGTACCACCCGGAGCTGAAGACTCAATTGGACCACCTTAGCTTCATGATGTATGATCGTCAGCAGGAACTGGACAACTACCGTGACTATTGTAACCACAAGTCTGCCATCATCAAGACGAAGGATCAGACCATCGCCATGCTAGCAAAGGATCGCAAGTCTCGCCATCGTCAGATCAACAAGAAGGAGAGCATTATTGCCCGTCTTCGCCATCGCATCTCAGCTCTGGAAGAGACCAACCATGAGAGAGACATGCAGTTAGAGGAAAGGGAGAATACCGGAGAAGATCTTCGTGGAGACCCTTACTCCTATCTCAGCGATGACGATGATTTTCTGGAGGACCAGACTATGGACTTCTTCACCGATGAGGATGATTTCGCCTTCATCGATGATGCGGAAGATGATGAAGCCACAGACTCCGAGCAGTAGTAGCACTGAGCACTAGCGTAGCGAGTAGTAGTCGGTCCCACTGTATCGTAGTTCCCAGCATGGTTCTTAAAACCATCTGTTTTGCTTGTTGTGGTGTGTGTTGTCTTTGTGCTATGAGTGAATGAATGAAAAGCAAGTTGCTAGAAAACTTGAGTCAACTCTAAAAACTTTTCAAAGACCCAAAACCTTAGAAATTTCCTCTTTCTCATGATCTATATCCATCCTCGGATGCCACGTGGAGGAAGTGGTTCAACCCGGACCCAATGTTGCAGATCCTGCAAATGTTGACTTTTGACCGCGAACGAGCAGAACGGCAAGCCAACCTAGCTACTCTGCAACAGATAGCCCAGCTAGCCCACAACAACCAAGGTCATGGAAATCAGGACAACCACGGATCTAAGCTCAAGAACTTCCAAAATACCAACCCACCCGTTTTCACCAAGTCAGAAGAACCCCTAGACGCCGATGATTGGCTGCAAACCATGGAGAATAACTTAGAAGTAGCCGGAGTAGAAGCCAACGAGAAAGTCTTGTTCTCCACTCATTATCTAGCCGGAGATGCCAGGGCATGGTGGAACAGTGTTCGTGCAATGACCGGAGGCCAAATGATGACCTGGGAGGAATTCAAGGTCAAGTTTAGCAGAACCCATGTGCCGCCAGGTTTGATCAAGAGAATGAGAGACGAGTTCGGCTGAAGCAAGGAAGGATAGCGATAGTAGACTACCGTGACAAATTTTTGTCCTTAGCTAGGTACGCCCCAGATGAAATAGACACCGAAGCCAAGAAGAAAGAAAGATTCCTGAATGGTCTGCATGACGAGATGCAGACAGTATTAGTCAATATTCCCTTTGCCGATATCGAAGCTCTTGTCGACTCCGCTATCCAGATGGAAGGAAAGATCAACCAGGCCAATGAGAACCGCAAGCGTCGCATGATGCATCAACCAGGAACCCATCAGACCCCAAAGTATCGCCCCAACCCATCTCCAGGATTTGCCCCAAGAACCAACAGAACCCCTATGACCCGTCCGAACTATCCCAACCGTGGAAACCCTAGAACCGGAGGAAATCACAACAACCCCGGCAATTCTAGCACTTTCACCCGTGCCCCACCCAAGTTCAACACCAACCATGCTACCGTCAACCCCAATACTGCCCCGAGGACTGGAAGCAATGCTGTGCCTATCGCAGCCAAGGACAAGTCCCAAGTGACCTGTTATGACTGTGGAAATAAAGGCCACTATTCCAACGAGTGCCCCAACAAGAAGAACGCTACAGCCCCTAATACCAATGTCCCAGCCCAGCAGCAGCGTCGTGTCCAACCAGGGAGAAGATTCGCCCCAGGAAATTCACTCAACCGTAATGGCCGCCTTTTTCTCATGCATCTTTGAAGAAGCTCGAGCGCCAGACGTCGTCGGGTATGTTTTCTGTTAATTCAGTACTCGCAAGAGTGTTGTTTGATTCTGGTGCATCGCATTCATTTGTCACCGAAGAATTTGCATGCACTAGTAAATGTTGGAGATATGCCCAAGAGGCAATAATAAAGTGGGTTATTATCATATCTTCATACTTATGATAAATGTTTACATACCATGCTATAATTGTATTAACCGGAAACATTAATACTTGTGTGATTTGTAAAACTAAAATAAGAGTCCCTAGTGAAGCCTCTTGTTAAACTAGCTTGTTGGTTAATATATGATCATGGTTTCCTGATCATGAACATAGAGATGTTATTAACAACAGGATCATATCGTTAGGAGAATGATATGGTGTACATACTCCTATAGATAAGCGTAGCATAAAGATCAAGTCATTTCAATAGTTCAATTGCTATATGCTTTCTGATACATAGTAACCTAATTCCTTCGACCATGAGATCATGCATATCACCTTTACCAGATGGATGCTTTGATGACATCAAACACCACAATGAATCGGGTGGCTATAAAGGTGGCATTGAGTGTTCAGAAAGTATTGGTTGAGACACATGGATCAAGAGTGGGATTTGTCCATCCACATGACGGATAGATATACTCTGGGCCCTCTCGGTGGAATGTCATCCAATTGGCTTGCAAGCATGTGACTTGGTCACAAGGGATCACATATCACGGGAACGAGAAAAGAGTACTTATCGGTGAGGTTGAACTAGGTATGCATAGATACCGACGATCATAACCTCGGATAAGTAACATATCGTGAGACAAAGGGAAATTGGTATCGTATGTAAGTGGTTCATTCGATCGCAAAGTAATCGTAGAAATACGTGGGAGCCATATGAATTTCCAGATTCCTCTATTGGTTCTTGTTGGAGAAGTGTCTCGATCATGTCGCATAATTCACGAACCGTAGGAGACACACTTAAGGATTGACGTTGTTTGAGTAGTTATGGTATTATGAGAAAGAGACCGAATGTTGTTCGAGTCTCGGATGGGATCCGGGATATCACGAGGTGATCCGGAATGGTCCGAGAATAAGATTCATATAAGGAAAGTCCCGTTTGGAGTTCGGGAATGATTAGGTGTTTTCATCGGGAATGTTCTAGAAGGTTCGGATTGTCCGGCACTCCGGGGGAGGGTACATGAGTGTGTCATTGAATGATTGCATCATGTACTAAGTGTTCTTGCTGTTCCAAAACATGAAAGTCAAATTGCGGTTTGAAAGTCAAACGGCTAAACAGAAACTGGAAGCGAGCTGTGGGAAACAAGCAAGAGGAGTTGGAACCAACTTGGAGGAGGAGTCCCACTCCTCCGGCGGCGCCAAGCCCTAGGCCGAGTTGGGAGGACTCCCTCCCTCCTGGCGCCAAGGCCCCTCCACCCATAAAAGGAGGGGCAGGGCTCCTCCTTGAGACACACAAGTTCCTATCTTCTACCTCCGGTTTAGAGCCGTTTTGGTTTAGAGCTTCTAATTGCTTTAGCCTGCGGTTTAGAGCCTTCTAATTGGTTTAGAGCCTTCTAATTGGTGTGTCTAATTACTAGACCACTAATATCCTCTCTCATAAGCTCCACCATACTCGCACCGGCTTAAGGCGAAGCCCTGCGGGATTTCCCCTCTACTTCCGGTACCACGCCGTTGTGCTGCCGGAATCGCGAGGAGAGTGCTACAACCTCCGCTGCCTGCTGGAACAAGGGAGAGGAAGGTCTTCGTCGAGTACCGAACGTGTGACCGACTGCGGGCGCGCTGCCGGAACGCAGCGCCGGAAGGATCGTCTACGCGATCTTGAGATCGGAAGTGTACTACTACATCACCCACTAGAATCTGCTCTCGTTAACCACTTTGGAATCTTCGAGGTAAGTTATTCCAACGACTCGTTGCTACAATCTAGTAGATAGATCTTGGCTTGTTTGTTTGTATGCGATAGAAAATTTTAGTTTTCCATGCTACGAACCCCTACGATGGTATCGAGCCGTGTCTATATGTAGATCATTGCAGTAGAACACAATGGTCATTGTGGGCGTTGATGCTTTATTGTCGATTGCTTCTTGTGTACTTTGTATCTTGCGGTATGTTGGGATGAAGCGGCCGGGCTAACCTTACATGACATCGTTCATGAGACTTGCTCCACGCTTGACATGCAACTTGTATTGCATAAGTGGCTTTATGGTGCTGTTTCTCCTAGCATAGTTAAGATCCAATTTACAACGGGTGATTGACAATACTAGTATTAATGTTGTGGTTCTTGTTCGTAAGTTAGAACGACACTTATTGAAATCCCCAAACCACGTAAAATATGCAAAGAAAGTAGAGGCGTCTAACTTTGTTTTGCGGTGTCTTGTGATGTGATATGGCCATGATTGTGATTATATATGATGTATGCAATGTTCCTTATTGTAAGTTGGCAACGGCAGGAATATATGGTTGTCTTTAATTTATGTTAAGACCAGCGTGTCTATTCAAAGTAGTTGTAATAGTTGAAGCGGTGGGCGACAACCATGGAGAGGCGTCATTGACCTTGATGCAATACGGTGATGATGGAGATCATGTTCGTCTTTGGAAGATGGAGATCGGAAGCACAAAGAAGAAAGGCCATATCATATCACATATTATGAATTTCATGTGATGTTAATCCTTTATGCATCTTGTATTGCTTAGTAGACGACGGTAGCATTATAAGATGATCCCTCATGCACATGAATTTCAAGTCTTAAAGTGTTCACCCTTAGTTAGCACCGTTGCTAAAGCTTGTTGTTTCGAAGCACCACGTGATGATCGGGTGTGTTAGATTCTGCAAGTGTATACAACGTGAGCAAGCCAGATTTGCTCATGCGGAAACTAAAGTTTGATATTGACGAGCCTAGCATGTACAGACATGGCCTCAGGAACACGGATTACCAAAAGGTAGAGCATGAGTCATATAGTACATATGATGAACATGTTGATTGTTCGCCATTGAAGCTACATCAACTCTCGTGATGATCGATTTTGATGTGGTGGATTTGGTTCGTGTGATCACTAAAACAATGTGAGGGATATTGTTTTGAGTGGGAGTTCACCTAGATTAATTTAATTATTAATTAGAACTCAATTTATCATAAACTAAATCAAAGTGAATTTGCATAGTTGTTGTAGTCATTGGCATCCGTTTACCACCTTGCTCTTAGTTATAATTGAGATGATAGAACTATAGAATTCTGGTTAGTTACTTTACGAACTGGTATCGTATTGTTTTGAAGTGTTAATCTAAAGTTTAAAAGTCCTATTGCAAACTTTCAGTAAGTTCCGGTTACTCCATGAAGTTTAATAATTGGTATTAAAACAAGAGTAACAATTCCAATGTTAGTATATAAGTATCATGTTTGTCTCCACGATTCTTGATATTCAAAGGATTCTCTTAATATCAATGTTATCTAGGATCTGAAAGAGTTGTTTGAGAAACCATGATGTGTGGAAGATATTGTGATATCTGAAACAAAGTTTTGGTTGCAACATGATAGAGTATAATATGGCAAAAGTCATGTTCTCATATTTGATGAGAATTTGCAAAAAGGTTGGAGACACTAGTTGTCCTAATCCTCCAAGAGGTTTTGGAGAGCAACATTATACTTGCGATTCACTGTTACAAGCTAAAAGTAGCTTGATCGTGGATAAATCCATGATGAGGGTGAATATTTGATGTAGGTAAAATGTTTACTACACCGAGAGATTACTAAAGAAAGGAATTTGAAAGAACACCAAACATTTGATGATGGTGATCTAATTCAAAGTGCAAGTCCAAAGACATTAGTATTTGACTATACATGTTTTGGACTATGTGTCATATGTATGACTCCACTATTGATATTGATAGATTCTTTCAAACAGAAAAGGAAATACTGAAAGAGAATCTCATAAGTATATGGCAGAAAATAAAAGACTAGAATTGTTCAGTTTAAGTATATAGATGATATACGTGTTATGGATGTATTCTTTGCTTGTTAAACAATGTGGTTCTTAAGTATTTGATACTGAATTTGTTGGTGTGAATCGTCATACGAAACAACACAATTCATGAACTACAATGGCCTAAGTAATTAGCAAAAGAATATGTGATGATGTTCATCGAGAACAAAATAAAGGGTTATTGTGTTGCTCGTTAAACATCAAAGCTTTCCTTCAAAGATTTGTTTTATCAGGTATTATGAGAACAAAAGGGTTGTTCAAATAATTTCCGTAATCCATAAAAGATGGATGATTCGCAAATCTCGTTGGAGGAATCACATCCATAAAACTAGTGCTAAAAATGTCGAAAGACAAATTGATTGAAAGATCACTTAGGAAGTGACATCGCCGTTTAAATTATATTGGAAAGAAAACACGAAGAAACTCCATATGGATGGAATTTTGGAGTCTATTTGATTTTGATCAAATGGCGCTTGTAAAACTTTCCTAGAGATAATTAAAACTTCGTTCATAAGCCGAAAGGGAACGAATGACTAGCTTATTGGAACTAGTACATATTGTTGTATGAAATCCATTATGTGTAGTCAAGAGCGATGGATTTCAACTTCATATGCTTTCTCCGAAAATTTGAGTGCATATATGAATATTTACTTAATAAGGATGAAGTGTGAAATATTTGAAGAGTTCAAAAGACTTTCAAAATGAAGTACAAAATCATTGTAACAAGAATATAAACAGTTTATGATAAAGATCATAAAGGAAGATATTTGAGTTACAGAGTTTAGCATAATACCTAAGATTTAAGGAATCGTTCCATGGATTTGCATTTTCCCGAAACACCATAAGAGTATGGGCGTCGAGATATGTAATTAAACCTTGTTTGACATGGTAAGATCAAAGGTATAATTTATAAAACGCCATTATATTTTAAAGATTAAAAGCTTTAGAGATTACCGTTTTCCTTTGAAAAGAGCTCCATCATAATCCGTTGAAATGACACCATATAAGGTTATGGTTTGGGATAAAACCCAAGTTGTCCTTTCTTAAACATTGGTATGCTATGCATAAGAAAGATGTGCAACCAAAGTCGGATGAACTGTCTTTGTATGTTATTTTGAATAATCATAAGTAATCCTCCATAACATCGGAGACAAAAGTGTTTGTCACTTAAAACGTCAAGTTTCTTTGAGAAGGAATTTTTCGTGAAAAGTTAAGTAGGAGGACAATAGAATTTTGATAAGGTTAAAAGAACCTTAGCTATATGTGCGAGTGCGCAAGAAGACCGAAAAGTGTTAGGAGAAAGACAACAAAG
The DNA here is from genome assembly GCA_030063025.1 of Avena longiglumis. Taxonomy (NCBI): domain Eukaryota; kingdom Viridiplantae; phylum Streptophyta; class Magnoliopsida; order Poales; family Poaceae; genus Avena; species Avena longiglumis. Next base: position 476,705,257 of record CP125974.1, on the reverse strand, counting down.
CTCATGGCTCACGTACCTCAAAGGTTGTGGTCACGGAGATCCAAGTTCCTATTGAAACAAGTAGGTCGGATAAACAATCAAATACCAAGATTTGAGGGTTGAATCATTATTTGAGAATAATGAACCGACTACATGCATAGAAGCGATGATGGGCCTCGACTCAGTAAAATGGCTTGAAGCCATAAAATCCGTGATAGTTCCATACACGAGAAAATCAAGTTTTGAACTTGAAGGACCCTCGAGAAAGGTGTAAGACCTTATAGTTGTGTGCGGATCTATAAAGAAATAGACATGGATGTTTCACATCTATGAAATAGTCGACATGTTGGGAAAGAGTTCACAACAATGTTCAAAGGTTGACTATGACAAGATTTGATCATCATAGTGATATTTAGTCTAGACGGATTAATGTAGCAACCACTACATATAATTTGTTATATGGTAGTTGAATAAACAAAACAAGTTCTTCTAATAGAATCGTTACCTAGGACATGTGCATAACACGGTCCATAGGGTTTTGTTAATTCAAAGGATGCTAAAAGCATATGCAAACTTCAATGGTTAAAGTGAGCATCATGAGTTGGAATCTTCACTATGATTAAACTGTTAAAGGAGTTTAAAAGTTCATTAGAGACAATGAAGATGCTTGCATTTGCAAGAAATTAAGTGGGAGCGCTAAGACATGTTTCTAATACATTATGTGGAAGACATATTGTTGATTGGAAATAATGTATCTTTTATTAACACATATTAAGAATTTCATCCCGATGAAAGACTTAGGCAAAACCTAAATATTTGGCATCAATAGACGCTAATATGGTTGTGCCAGAAGTACATAGACAAGATATTGAATGAGTTCAATATAGAAACTACAAGAGAGGTTCTTGTCGACGTAAAGGATTGAATAAATTCAATGTTGATGATATATTCAAGTGTATTGACATTTGGTAAAGTGAAACAAAAAATCAAGTATAGATTGATACTTGATGTATAAAATCACAAAGAGTATTTATATCATACTGTGATATGTACAAATCCAGATATGTCCTATGCTCTAAATGTTGTGAGCATATACCAGAATGATTCGTAAGATGATCATTGGACAATAGTAAGGATATTCTTATGAGCTTTTGGAAGAACTAAGAGTATAATATTTGTAGAAGTGACAAATAGATGGTTAGTTCATTGTAAAAGTACTACATTGATACTAGCTTTGTCACAAAGTACAAATTAAGTTTATCTCAATCTAAACTAAGGGTGGCACAATATAATGGAAAGTGAGTTCCATAATGGATTTGGATGAGTTCCAAAGTTAAGACATTGTGAGATACTACAACAAAAGGCCAAGTATATAACGCTATTTTAGCAAAAAGAGGGCATTTGTGTCAAGAAGTTTGTTATCAAACTAGGTGTAGTTCACGGAGGGATAATAATACTATGAAGATATATTGTGCGACAATATTATCAACATGTTTTAACCCCAAAGAACTAAAGGTCACACCGAAAGGCCAAATTTATACAAAGCCATCTCATTAGAGAATGAGTGATGCGTAGAGACGCAAAGACATGCAATTACACACGGACCTGGAAGTGTCAGATCCGGAGATCAGTTGACCACTAGCAATCGTGTACATACAACACCAGAAAGCCATAGGTGTTGAATACACAAAGGTTTGAAACTAGATTATTGACTCTGGTGCAAGTGGGAGACTGTTGGAGATATGCCCAAGAGGCAATAATAAAGTGGGTTATTATCATATCTTCATACTTATGATAAATGTTTACATACCATGCTATAATTGTATTAACCGGAAACATTAATACTTGTGTGATTTGTAAAACTAAAATAAGAGTCCCTAGTGAAGCCTCTTGTTAAACTAGCTTGTTGGTTAATATATGATCATGGTTTCCTGATCATGAACATAGAGATGTTATTAACAACAGGATCATATCGTTAGGAGAATGATATGGTGTACATACTCCTATAGATAAGCGTAGCATAAAGATCAAGTCATTTCAATAGTTCAATTGCTATATGCTTTCTGATACATAGTAACCTAATTCCTTCGACCATGAGATCATGCATATCACCTTTACCGGATGGATGCTTTGATGACATCAAACACCACACCGTAACTGGGTGGCTATAAAGGTGGCATTGAGTGTTCAGAAAGTATTGGTTGAGACACATGGATCAAGAGTGGGATTTGTCCATCCACATGACGGATAGATATACTCTGGGCCCTCTCGGTGGAATGTCATCCAATTGGCTTGCAAGCATGTGACTTGGTCACAAGGGATCACATATCAGAACGAGAAAAGAGTACTTATCGGTAACGAGGTTGAACTAGGTATGCAGATACCGACGATCATAACCTCGGATAAGTAACATATCGTGAGACAAAGGGAAATTGGTATCGTATGTAAGTGGTTCATTCGACGCAAAGTAATCGAGAAATACGTGGGAGCCATATGAATTTCAGATTCCTCTATTGGTTATTGTTCGAGAAGTGTCTCGATCATGTCCGCATAATTCACGAACCGTAGGGAGACACACTTAAGGATTCGACGTTGTTTGAGTAGTTATGGTATTATGAGAAAGAGACCGAATGTTGTTCGAGTCTCGGATGGGATCCGGATATCACGAGGTGATCCGGAATGGTCCGGAGAATAAGATTCATATAAGGAAAGTCCCGTTTGGAGTTCGGAATGATTCGGTGTTTTCATCGGGAATGTTCTAGAAGGTTCGGATTGTCCAAGCACTCGGGAGGAGGTACATGAGTGTGTCATTGAATGATTGCATCATGTACTAAGTGTTCTTGCTGTTCCAAAAACATGAAAGTCAAATTGCGTTTGAAAGTCAAGCGGCTAAAACAGAAACTGTGGGAACAGAAGCAGGAAACAAGCAAGAGGAGTTGGAACCAACTTGGAGGAGGAGTCCCACTCCTCCGTGCCGCCCAAGCCCTAGGCCGAGTTGGGAGGACTTCCTCCCTCCTGGCGCCAAGGCCCCTCCACCCATAAAAGGAGGCGGGGCTCCTCCTTGAGACACACAAGTTCCTATCTTCTACCTCCGGTTTAGAGCCGTTTTGGTTTAGAGCTTCTAATTGCTTTAGCCTGCGGTTTAGAGCCTTCTAATTGGTTTAGAGCCTTCTAATTGGTGTGTCTAATTACTAGACCACTAATAGCCTCTCTCATAAGCTCCACCATACTGCAAGCAAGGCTTAAGCCTCACGGATTTCCCTCTACTTAGGTACCACGCCGTTGTCTGCCGGAATCGCGAGGAGAGTGCTACAACCTCCGCCTGCCTTTGGAACAAGGAGAGGAAGGTCTTCGAGCAATGTGACCGATCATGAGGCTTTAGGAGCGTGGCGCCGGAAGGATCGTCTACGCGATCTTGAGATCGGAAGTGTACGACTACATCACCCACGAGAATCTGCTCTCGTTAACCACTTTGGAATCTTCGAGGGTAAGTTATTCCAAACGACTCGTTGCTACAATCTAGTAGATAGATCTTGGCTTGTTTGTTTGTATGCGATAGAAAATTTTAGTTTTCCATGCTACGAACCCCTACAGTAAAATCCAACCAACCAAACTGAAGCATGTGATGATTGTACAAATTCCCGGATCAACCACCAAGGCTAGGCAAATCTGCAACGCCGTCCCTATCCGAATCCATGGCATAGATTTTTATGCTAATCTAATAGTACTCGGAACTAAAGGTTTGGAAGTAGTACTAGGAATGGATTGGATGTCCAAACATAAAGGAATGATTGACTGTGCCAAGAAAGCCATTACCATGACTAGTACCACCGGAATATTAGTCGAGCATATATCGGAAACCTTACCTCGCCAATTCAAGTGTAACAAGAGTCTAGCCCAACCCACCATCGACCAAGTTCGGATAGTCTGTGAATACCCCGATGTATTTCCAGATGTTTTGCCCGGTATGCCCCCAGATAGGGATATCGAGTTTATCATCGAACTAATCCCCGGAACAGGACCTATAGCCCAGAGACCCTATAGTATGAACCCGTCAGAACTAGAAGAACTGAAGAAGCAACTGGATTCCATGTTAGAAATCGGATTGATTCAACCAAGTGCGTCCCCATGGAGGTCACCTGTCTTATTTGTGGACAAGAAGGATGGAGGTAACCGTCTGTGTACGGATTATCGAAAGTTGAATGATGTCACCATCAAGAACAAGTATCCCTTGCCCAAGATAGAGGATTTGTTTGATCAGTTGACTGGTGCCCAGGTGTTTTCTAAGATTGATCTTAGAACTGGTTATCATCAACTCAAAATTATGCGAGAGGATATTCCAAAGACCTTTACCACCGATGTGGGTTGTATGAGTATCTGATCATGTCTTTTGGATTAACCAATGCCCCGCTTATTTCATGAACCTCATGAATAAGATTTTATGGACTTCTGGATAAGTTTGTCGTTGTTTTCATCGATGACATTTTGATTTATTCAAATCGGAAGAAGAACATGAGCTACACCTAAGGACCATTCTTGGAACCCTTAGAGAGCATCATTTGTATGCAAAATTTAGCAAATGTGAATTCAGTTCTGAAGTAGGATTCCTCGGTCACATTGTATCAGCCGGAGGAATTGCCGTTGACCCTGCCAAAGTGAAAGATGTAGAAGATTGGCAAGCCCCAACCACTCAAACCCAAGTTCGTGCTTTTCTCGGATTGGCGGGATATTACCGCAAATTCGTGGAAGGATTCTCGAGTATAGCCCGACCCATGACCCAATTGCTGAAGAAGGACAAGAAGTTTGAATGGACGGACAAGTGCGAAGCGAGTTTTCAAGAACTCAAGAGGAGATTGATTTCAGCCCCAATCTTGATCATGCCAGATATTACGAAGCACTTCGATGTGTATTGTGACGCATCCAAGATTGGTCTCGTATGTGTGCTAATGCAAGAAGGCAAAGTTATATCTTATCTATCGCGACAACTGAAGCAACATGAACAAAATTACCCAACCCATGACCTCGAACTCGCAGCCGTAGTTCTAGCCCTGAAGACATGGAGACATTACCTTATGGGAAACCGTTGTGATATTTATTCGGATCACAAAAGCCTAAAGTATATATTCACTCAAAAGGAGCTGAATATGAGGCAGAGAAGATGGATTGAGCTAATCAAGGATTACGACCTGGACATTCATTATCACCCTGGAAAAGCCAACGTAGTAGCCGATGCCCTTAGCAGATTGCCATGCCGCTTGAACTCCATGATTTTGGAGGAGCAACCAAGTTTGCACAAGGAGATGGAAGATTTTCGACTAGAATTAGTAAGTGAAGGATTTTTGGCTAGCATAGAACTTCAGCCCACTTTGATCAGTCAGGTTAAAGAGGCGCAGAAAGGAAATGCTAGCATCGACGGAATTAAACGTCGTATCGGTACAGGCAAAGTCCCCGGATTCACCGAGGACGAAGAAGGAGTTTTGTGGTACAAAGGACGCCTTTGTGTACCAGCAGATTCTGAGTTAAAAGAAGTTATCTTGAAGGAGGCCCATGATACTCTTTATTCTATCCATCCAGGAGGAACTAAGATGTATCAAGATTTGAAGGAGCAATTCTGGTGGCATAAGATGAAGAGAGAAATTGGAAGCTATATCGCCAAGTGTGATATATGTCGTGAGTCAAGGGGACATCAAAGACCCATTGGATTGTTGCAACCTTTGCAAATTCGGAATGGAAATGGGATTACAGAGGAATGGACTTTATCATCGGACTACCTACTTCTAGTAGGGAAATGACTCTATTTGGGTCATAGTGGACAGATTGTCCAAAGTCGCCCATTTCTTGCCCGTTAAAACCACCTATCGAGTTGAAGCTAGCGAGTTGTACATCGCTAGGATCGTTAGTTTGCACGGAGTTCCCAAGAATATCGTATCGGATCGAGGAACTCGGTTTACCTCGAGATTCGGAAGAAGGTCCGGAAGGTTTAGGAACCGCCTAGATTTCAAGATCTGGCGTATCACCCTCAGACCGATGGACAAACAGAGCGAGTAAACCAAATACTCGAAGATATGCTTAGAGCATGTGTGCTCGAGTATGGATCCAAGTGGGAAGGCTGTCTACCGTTTGCAGAATTTTCCTACAATAATAGTTACCAAGCGGTTTGCAAATGGCCCCATTTGAGTTCATGTCGGAAGGAAGTGCACCCTTTGAACTGGTCGGAAGAAGGAGAGAGTCAAATTTTGGACCCGACATCCTCGAAGCAGAAGAGAAGGTTCACAAGATTCGAGAGCACCTCAAGACAGCCCAATCCCGACAAAAGAGTTACGCCGACAAGAGACGTCGAGACCTCGCCTTTAACATTGGAGACTTTGTTTACCTAAAAGTGTCGCCATTGAAGGGAATGCAACGTTTCCAACTCAAAGGAAAGTTAGCCCCCAGATATATCGGACCTTTCAAAATCTTGAACCGTCGAGGAGAAGTATCGTATCAACTCGAGCTACGGAAGAGAGATGTCAAGATTGCACAATGTGTTCCATATCTCGTTACTTCAAATGTCTCAAGTCCCGAGAAGACGAAGTGTTCAAGAATATCGATCATAGGACCATAGAGATCAATGATGACTGACCTATCCTGAAGTACCCATCCGTATATTGGAAGAAGCTTTTGAACAACGGAACCGAAGCATCAAGTTTCTCAAGATTGATTGGAGCAACCACACGAGAAGAGGAAGCTACAGGAACGCGAAGATCACATCAGGACGGAGTTTCCAGATCTCTTCAAATCCTAGGTAATCTTTTCGTCCTTTTTCAAATCTCGGGACGAGATTTTGTTTAAGGGGGGAAGGTTTGTAACATCCCAAAAATATCAAACTTAGATCAACAAAACACTAATCCTAAAGATTAGGGTTAACAAAAAACTCTTCTAAATCAATTCATGAAAGCATGTATATGTGTATGCATGAATTTTGAAATTCTTTAAAACCACTTTGTTTGTGTGATCCATTGCTTGTAAAATGTGTCTTAGGTGAAAAGAACATCATCTAAAACATTCCCCACACTTTTCCTAAAGAAAATAAGTCAAAACCAATATATTAAGTGAATGGTCATTTTGACCAATTTAACTCCCATGCCTACTTTGGCTGTCTCAAACTTTCAAAACCTAATGAAACTTTTACGGATCTTTGCACCTTGAATGTACTCATAACATAGTATCAAGGCCCACTTTGTGATCATCGAAACTTTCAAATGCATAGTTTAAATGACAACTCAAAATTGAATCTTCTTCATATGGGAAGATCCCACTTTTCAAAACCCACTTAAACAAGCTCAATTTTCAAAACCCAAGCATCTGCAGACTCACCAGAACCAATCTAGCAAACCCACCAAAAATCATTTCAAAATTCAAAACTTGATTTCATGCGGCCATTTCATCAAACATGTTGCAGACACAAATCAAACAAAACATCAAACACTATAGTGTGCAGTGATTCTGGCCTAACTTGTTCCCTAGTTAGCTCTCACACAATCCAGTAGATCATCTAGCAAGGTTAGACCAGCACTAGCACCCCTGTGAGCTTGCCATTGCCATTAATGGTGAACAGAAAGCAACCCCATGTCACCCCAAAGTGGACAGACAAGCTAGAGGAAGAACTAGCCGTGCCAACCTTGTGGGAGGCAGCCGGCCGAATCCACGCCCTTTGTCCCGGCATGGCGTTGCCAAGCCCTGGACCACGCGCACAAGACACGCCCAGACCATGCCGAGCGTGCTCCAGAGCGCCACCCTCGACCACCACCCACAGACCGTGCGCCGCCCTCACCGCGCGCACACACGATCACCACCGACCCAGGAGACCGCCAGACATCCCCGTTTAACGCCCCGCACCATACAGCCACCGCCCGTCGTCGAGAACGCCGCCTCTGCCGCGCAGAGCACCGCCCGTTCCAGACCAAACCACACCGCCCCATGCCTCGCGACCATACCATTGAGCATCGCCAGGAGACACAGCACCGTCCCCTACCCTTGCCCATGCCATTAGCTGCCTGTAACAACACCTCCGACGAGCTCACCTTGCGCCCCGACGGTCCCCTCGCTCGACTATAAATAGAGGCCACCCCCGCACGATTTCTTCACGCCATCTCACTCCCCTCTCCTCACTGATCGTGCCACACCATTCTCAGAGCAAGGCGAGCACCACCCTGCCGAGAATTTTTCACCGGAGAAGAAAGGAGCCGGAGATTGGAGCCGCCTCAGAGAAGCCACGGTACCGGGAGGGAGGTTCGCCGTCGACTTCGTCGTTCGCCCGCCTCGCCGACCCTGCCTCTGCCGGTGAGCCCCGGCACCCCTCTGGCCTGGCTTAGGTTTCATTCTCACCGGAGCAATCTCGCGTTGTGATGACCCTCGGTTGGATTAGAACCAGATCTAACGAACCACGTTGCCTCATCCGCCCAGCCCAGCCCGTGTCAGCGGCAGTGGGGACACCCACCAAGCAGCCAGCGGAACGCTTAGCAGCAGCCGTTAGAACTTCCGCGCAGCCCAGCAGTTCAAATTAAACTTTTTCTTTTTAAATTCAAACACACTTCAGTACCCAACTTCAAAAATCAACCCAGAACAATTTAGTGCACCAAATTAGATGAAACCAATTTTGTTGGAAAGGTCTGGGAATGCTTAATCCAAGCCCGTTGGATTCAAGTCATTTGGATCTGTAGATCACCCTTAGCAAAAATGACAAGGCAGAAGCTTTTATGCATTCAAACATTTTTCAAATTTAAACCACAATAGCTTTTGAGTTGATTCCAACTCTAAAAAATCACTTTCAACCATACCTTTCAGAATATATAAAAATATATATAGGTTACTTGCAGAAATAATGTTCAAGGAATAAAGGAATGCTTCATAAGCATTTCTAGCCACTTTAATTAATTAAAATAAAAGGGTAAAACCTTGTTAAATTGTGACACCACTTTAAATCACATTCCCATGGAATACAACATGTGGTGATGACATGTGTCAACATGATCCCATGTTTAGTTTGGAGAATATTAAATCTTAAGTAGCTCTTCAATGAGTAGAATTTTTTTTTTTTAAAAATAAGAAGACTTAAACCAATCTTTAACCTTGTAATGATAGAGATGATGTTAGATCATCTATAGGACCCTTGTGTGTGATGATTGCAAGTAGTTAAGTATTGTTTGGTGATTGTGTACCTCGTATTTATTCATAGACGCTAGTATCGACCAAGGCTACGAAGAAGAAGGAGGATACTACGAGGAGGAAGCCGAAGAGAACTTCAACCACTGCTCTGCACAAGGCAAGCCTAATACTACTAGTTGATTGAGCAAGCTAGTAACTATGCAAGCTTAGACTGATATCGATGCAATCTAACACTTGCAAGATACCCTATTGTTGCCACAACCCCTGCTTGTGACATGATTACTATATGCCCTAAGCGTATGTAACCATACCCACTTGCTAAACCAATCCTAGTTTTATGGCAAGCTTTTTCCTTACCAAAGTTTACTTAGAGGCTACCCAAGAAGTTTGGTAGAAACTAGACAGTTGTGCTGAAGGATGCATAAAGAACATTAAAATTTGGCCTAAGCTAGAAACCTTGATATCAGCTTATGGTATAAGGTTGGACTTATTTGCAACTCCACTAGTTACCACCCCTCTATTAGTACTACCCCACCTGTAGATGCTAGTGCTAAGCATAAAACTTGATCAACTTTAGATGGGAATACTTGGTGGAAAAATGGTTATGAAAACCTTGGAATGATGGATCATTCTATTGAAATGTTTTGGACAGGTGTTTCCAAACACTTGATGATTTTGGTGATGAAAATGTTGAGGCATGAGCCTTAGCCCTTTATAAAACGATGGTTGTCGGATGCGATACCATTCCAATTTTACCGCACAACCACAATACCGAATATTGGGTAGGGCTTGTTGAAACTTATATACCTTAGTATTAGTTCCCTCACGGCCAAGGTGAAGTGAGGCTACCTTGTGAAGATTGTCCACATGCAGTACCCAAGATGACGGTGGTCATGGTTGGGAGGCCAAACTCACAGGAGAGGTGCTTATACTAGGGAGTGTAAATGGAAGGTTAGGATTGATTATCCGCATACTGAGTATGGTGAATTCAGGATTTGTTCCTGACGGATGTATCGAATGTTGTGGTGAAAGTGTACAATCTCTGCAGTGTCAAACTATTGAATAGCGCGTCATGATTATGGACGATTAGAGTGGCCATCTTGTTCCCCGTCAGACTTTTCAAAACGACTTGTGAACGACCTGAGACTTTGACTTGACCATAATAGAGTTGTGAATGGAAATACAAGATCCCAATTAGGAGTTATAAAATTTGTGACCAGCTTTGGAACTTAGTGGTATAAATCTGGCTTTTGCAAAACAACCCTAGAGCCTAGTGTCCTATTATCTAAAAACCCCTCTTTCTTCTTAGTATTAGTTTGCGAGTACTTAAAGAGTACTCATGGCTTTGTCCCTGGCTATTCCCATGGCGGACTATGAAGAGGAGTACGGAGGATGGACCCGGGCAGATTCGACAACTAGGATCATCTCCCATCGTCAAGCATTGCACGTGACCCGAAGATGGAGCCTCGCCACGCCCGTTATTATGCCGTATTCCATTGCTTGATGTTGTATTAAGGACTGGATCATGAGATCCCTATTTGTGTAAGAACTTATGTATCGTTGTAATGGATGAAGTACTATGGTATCCAATTACGTTATGTCTCATAAAATGGTAATCACAGGATTGCGATGTATGGCATAACAGCATCTAGGATGAAAAATCCGGGTGTTGACAAGTTGGTATCGAGCCATCGACCATAGGAGACCCTAGTTAGATTGGACGCTGAACCAAAAACTTAGTTTCAATACTCAAAAACAAAACTATTCTGAAAACTTATTCTCATTCTTACCTCTTAAATTCTTTACTAAACCTCATGTACCTCAAAAACTCTTGCAAAATATATAAAATTTTGACACACTTGATCACTTTGCTAAACTACTCCTCCTCTATTTTTATAGATGGACGTAAAGTACAACAAGTTTTACCAACTCGAAATGGAGGGACCTTATCTTTGAGAGGGATCCGGATCGACTTTCGGAACTTTTGGGCGCGCATCCCGAGTTCTTGAGCTCAGCTCAATGATCAAGGGGGAGAAGATCTACATGGCTAATAGTTGCAAGTATCAGGAAAGATTGAACCTCCCATGCGGAGAATTCAGTTTACCTTGAGGGAAACAACTGGCTCGATGGACTTGCCCGAGTAATGCAGAAGCTCTTTCCCGTGCGTGGGCGAGCATCAATCGATCAAGGGTACTCGCTTTGAGTTTTGCCCAAGACGTGATGCAAATGGTCAACCACCGGAAGCCCCATCCACCCGTGAAGACTCAATTGGACCACCTTAGCTTCATGATGTATGATCGTCGCCAGAATCGGACAACCGTGACTATTGTAACCACAAGTACGCCATCATCAAGACGAAGGATCGACCATCGCCATGCTAGCAAAGGATCGCAAGTCTCGCCGCCGTCACCGACAAGAAGGAGCGCATTATTGCCCGTCTTCGCCATCGCATCTCAGCTGGAAGAAGAGACCATCCATGAGAGAGACATGCAGTTAGAGGAAAGGGAGAATACCGGAGAAGATCTTCGTGGAGACCCTTACTCCTATCTCAGCGATGACGATGATTTTCTGGAGGACCAGGCTATGGACTTCTTCACCGATGAGGATGATTTCGCCTTCATCGATGATGCGAAGATGATGAAGCCACTCGAAAGCAGTAGTAGCACCGAGCACTAGCGTGGCAGTAGTAGTCGGTCCCATCAGATCGTAGTTCCCAAAGATGGTTCTTAAAACCATCTGTTTTGCTTGTTGTGGTGTGTGTTGTCTGTGTGCTATGAGTGAATGAATGAAAAAGCAAGTTGCTAGAAAACTTGAGTCAACTCTAAAACTTTTCAAAGACCCAAAACCTTAGAAATTTCCTCTTTTCTCATGATCTATATCCATCCTCGGATGCCACGTGGAGGAAGTGGTTCAACCCGGACCCAATGTTGCAGATCCCGCAAATGTTGACTTCGACCGCGAACGCTGAGCTGAACGGCAAGCCAACCTAGCTACTCTGCAATGATAGCCCAGCTAGCCCACAACAACCAAGGTCATGGAAATCAGGACAACCACGGATCTAAGCTCAAGAACTTCCAAAATACCAACCCACCCGTTTCACCAAGTCAAGAACCCTAGACGCCGATGATTGGCTGCAAACCATGGAGAATAACTTAGAAGTAGCGGAGTAGAAGCCAACGAGAAAGTCTTGTTCGCCACTCATTATCTAGCCGGAGATGCTGGGGCATGGTGGAACAGTGTTCGCAATGACCGGAGGCCAAATGATGACCTGGGAGGAATTCAAGGTCAAGTTTAGCAGAACCCATGTGCCGCCAGGTTTGATCAAGAGAATGAGAGACGAGTTCAGAGAACTGAAGCAAGGAAGGATGACAGTAGTAGAATACCGTGACAAATTTTTGTCCTTAGCTAGGTACGCCCCAGATGAAATAGACACCGAAGCCAAGAAGAAAGAAAGATTCCTGAATGGTCTGCATGACGAGATGCAGACAGTATTAGTCAATATTCCCTTTGCTGATATCGAAGCTCTTGTCGACTCCGCTATCCAGATGGAAGGAAAGATCAACCAGGCCAATGAGAACCGCAAGCGTCGCATGATGCATCAACCAGGAACCCATCAGACCCCAAAGTATCGCCCCAACCCATCTCCAGGATTTGCCCCAAGAACCAACAGAACCCCTATGACCCGTCCGAACTATCCCAACTGTGGAAACCCTAGAACCGGAGGAAATCACAACAACCCCGGCAATTCTAGCACTTTCACCTGTGCCCCACCCAAGTTCAACACCAACCATGCTACCGTCAACCCCAATACTGCCCCGAGGACTGGAAGCAATGCTGTGCCTATCGCAGCCAAGGACAAGTCCCAAGTGACCTGTTATATGTGGGAAATAAAGGCCACTATTCCAACGAGTGCCCCAACAAGAAGAACGCTACAGCCCCTAATACCAATGTCCCAGCCAAAGCAGCGCGTGTCCAACCAGAGAAGATTCGCCCTGGAAATTCACTCAACCGTAATGGCCGCTTTTTCTCATGCATCTTTGAAGAAGCTCAGGAAGCGCCAGACGTCGTGCTGGGTATGTTTTCTGTTAATTCAGTACTCGCAAGAGTGTTGTTTGATTCTGGTGCATCACATTCATTTGTCACCGAAGAATTTGCATGCACTAGTAAATGTTGGAGATATGCCCAAGAGGCAATAATAAAGTGGGTTAGTATCATATCTTCATACTTATGATAAATGTTTACATACCATGCTATAATTGTATTAACCGGAAACATTAATACTTGTGTGATTTGTAAAACTAAAATAAGAGTCCCTAGTGAAGCCTCTTGTTAAACTAGCTTGTTGGTTAATATATGATCATGGTTTCCTGATCATGAACATAGAGATGTTATTAACAACAGGATCATATCGTTAGGAGAATGATATGGTGGACATACTCCTATAGATAAGCGTAGCATAAAGATCAAGTCATTTCAATAGTTCAATTGCTATATGCTTTCTGATACATAGTAACCTAATTCCTTCGACCATGAGATCATGCATATCACCTTTACCGGATGGATGCTTTGATGACATCAAACACCACACCGTAACTGGGTGGCTATAAAGGTGGCATTGAGTGTTCGGAAAGTATTGGTTGAGACACATGGATCAAGAGTGGGATTTGTCCATCCACATGACGGATAGATATACTCTGGGCCCTCTCGGTGGAATGTCATCCAATTGGCTTGCAAGCATGTGACTTGGTCACAAGGGATCACATATCACGGAACGAGAAAGAGTACTTATCGAACGAGGTTGAACTAGGTATGCAGAGATACCGATCATAACCTCGGATAAGTAACATATCGTGAGACAAAGGGAAATTGGTATCGTATGTAAGTGGTTCATTCGATCGCAAAGTAATCGTAGAAATACGTGGGAGCCATATGAATTTCCAGATTCCTCTATTGGTTATTGTTCGGAGAAGTGTCTCGATCATGTCCGCATAATTCACGAACCGTAGGGAGACACACTTAAAGATTCGACGTTGTTTGAGTAGTTATGGTATTATGAGAAAGAGACCGAATGTTGTTCGGAGTCTCGGATGGGATCCGGGATATCACGAGGTGATCCGGAATGGTCCGGAGAATAAGATTCATATAAGGAAAGTCCCGCTTTGAGTTCGGGAATGATTCCGTGTTTTCATCGGAATGTTCTAGAAGGTTCGGATTGTCAAGACTCGGGGAGGGTACATGAGTGTGTCATTGAATGATTGCATCATGTACTAAGTGTTCTTGCTGTTCCAAAAACATGAAAGTCAAATTTCCAGTTTGAAAGTCAAACGGCTAAAACAGGAAACTGTGGGAAACAGGAAACTGTGGGAAACAAGCAAGAGGAGTTGGAACCAACTTGGAGGAGGAGTCCCACTCTTCCAGGTCGGCGCCCAAGCCCTAGGCCGAGTTGGGGAGGGACTCCTCCTCCCAGCGCCGCCAAGGCCCCTCCACCCATAAAAGGAGGGCAGGGGCCTCCTTGAGACACACAAGTTCCTATCTTCTACCTCCGGTTTAGAGCCGTTTTGGTTTAGAGCTTCTAATTGCTTTAGCCTGCGGTTTAGAGCCTTCTAATTGGTTTAGAGCCTTCTAATTGGTGTGTCTAATTAATAGACCACTAATATCCTCTCTCATAAGCTCCACCATACTCGCACGGCTTAAGGCGAAGCCTCATGATTTCCCTCTACTTACCACGCCACAGTCTGCGGAATCGAGGAGAGTGCTACAACCTCCATTTTCTTTGGAACAAGGAGAGGAAGGTCTTCACGAGTCCGAACGTGTGACCGATCAAGGGAGCGCTCTTGCGAACGTACGCGGAAGGATCGTCTCACGATCTTGAGATCGGAAGTGTACGACTACATCACCCACGAGAATCTCTCGTTAACCACTTTGGAATCTTCGAGGGTAAGTTATTCCAAACGACTCGTGCTACAATCTAGTAGATAGATCTTGGCTTGTTTGTTTGTATGCGATAGAAAATTTTAGTTTTCCATGCTACGAACCCCTACAGGGTATCGAGCGTGTCTATATGTAGATCTGTTGCGAGTAGAACACAATGGTCATTGTGGGCGTTGATGCTTTATTGTCGATTGCTTCTTGTGTACTTTGTATCTTGCGGTATGTTGGGATGAAGCGGCCGGGCTAACCTTACATGACATCGTTCATGAGACTTGCTCCACGCTTGACATGCAACTTGTATTGCATAAGTGGCTTTATGGTGCTGCTTTCTCCTAGCATAGTTAAGATCCAATTTACAACGGTGATTGACAATACTAGTATCAATGTTGTGGTTCTTGTTCGTAAGTTAGAACGACACTTATTGAAATCCCCAAACCACGTAAAATATGCAAAGAAAGTAGAGGCGTCTAACTTTGTTTTGCGGGTGTCTTGTGATGTGATATGGCCATGATTGTGATTATATATGATGTATGCAATGTTCCTTATTGTAAGTTGGCAACCGCAGAGCCATATGGTTGTCTTTAATTTATGTTAATACCCGTGTCTATTCAAAGTAGTTGTAATAGTTGAAGCGGTGGGCGACAACCATGGAGAGGCGCCATTGACCTTGATGCAATACCGTGATGATGGAGATCATGTTCGTCTTTGGAAGATGGAGATCGGAAGCACAAAGAAGAAAGGCCATATCATATCACATATTATGAATTGCATGTGATGTTAATCCTTTATGCATCTTGTATTGCTTAGTAGACGACGCGGTAGCATTATAAGATGATCCCTCATGCACATGAATTTCAAGTCTTAAAGTGTTCACCCTTAGTTAGCACCGTTGCTAAAGCTTGTTGTTTCAAGCACCACGTGATGATCGGGTGTTAGATCGCAAGTGTATACAACGTGAGCAAGCCAGATTTGCTCATGCGGAAACTAAGGTTTGATCTTGACGAGCCTAGCATGTATGGACATGGCCTCGGAACACGGATTACCGAAAGGTAGAGCATGAGTCATATAGTAGATATGATGAACATGTTGATTGTTCGCCATTGAAGCTACATCAACTCTCGTGATGATCGGTTTTGTGGTGGATTTGGTTCAGGTGATCACTAAAACAATGTGAGGGATATTGTTTTGAGTGGGAGTTCACCTAGATTAATTTAATTATTAATTAGAACTCAATTTATCATAAACTAAATCAAAGTGAATTTGCATAGTTGTTGTAGTCATTGGCATCCGTTTACCACCTTGCTCTTAGTTATAATTGAGATGATAGAACTATAGAATTCTGGTTAGTTACTTTCTTAACTGGTATCGTATTGTTTTGAAGTGTTAATCTAAAGTTTAAAAGTCCTATTGCAAACTTTCAAGAAGTTCAGGTTACTCCATGAAGTTTAATAATTGGTATTAAAACAAGAGTAACAATTCCAATGTTAGTATATAAGTATCATGTTTGTCTCCACGATTCTTGATATTCAAAGGATTCTCTTAATATCAAGGTTATCTAGGATCTGAAAGAGTTGTTTGAAACCATGATGTGTGGAAGATATTGTGATATCTGAAACAAAGTTTTGGTTGCAACATGATAGAGTATAATATGGCAAAAGTCATGTTCTCATATTTGATGAGAATTTGCAAAAGGTTGGAGACACTAGTTGTCCTAATCCTCCAAGAGGTTTTGGAGAGCAACATTATACTTGCGATTCAACGTTACAAGCTAAAAGTAGCTTGATCGTGGATAAATCCATGATGAGGGTGAATATTTGATGTAGGTAAAATGTTTACTACAGAGAGATTACTAAAGAAAGGAATTTGAAAGAACACCAAACATTTGATGATGGTGATCTAATTCAAAGTGCAAGTCCAAAGACATTAGTATTTGACTATACATGTTTTGGACTATGTGTCATATGTATGACTCCACTATTGATATTGATAGATTCTTTCAAATGTAAAGAAATCTTGAAAGAGAATCTCATAAGTATATGGCAGAAGAGAAAAGACTAGAATTGTTCAGTTTAAGTATATAGATGATATACGTGTTATGGCTGTATTCTTTGCTTGTTAAACAATGTGGTTCTTAAGTATTTGATACTGAATTTGTTGGTGTGAATCGTCATACGAAACAACACAATTCATGAACTACAATGGCCTAAGTAATTAGCAAAATAATATGTGATGATGTTCATCGAGAACAAAATAAAGGGTTATTGTGTTGCTCGTTAAACATCAAAGCTTGCCTTCAAAGATTTGTTTTATCAGGTATTATGAGAACAAAAGGGTTGTTCAAATAATTGCCGTAATCCATAAAAGATGGATGATTCGCAAATCTCATTGGAGGAATCACATCCATAAAACTAGTGCTAAAAATGTCGAAAGACAAATTGATTGAAAGATCACTTAGGAAGTGACATCGCCGTTTAAATTATATTGGAAAGAAAACATGAAGAAACTCCATATGGATGGAATTTTGGAGTCTATTTGATTTTGATCAAATGGCGCTTGTAAAACTTTCCTAGAGATAATTAAAACTTCGTTCATAAGCCGAAAGGGAACGAATGACTAGCTTATTGGAACTAGTACATATTGTTGTATGAAATCCATTATGTGTAGTCAAGAGCGATGGATTTCAACTTCATATGCTTTCTCAAAATTTGAGTGCATATATGAATATTTACTTAATAAGGATGAAGTGTGAAATATTTGAAGAGTTCAAAAGACTTTCAAAATGAAGTACAAAATCATTGTAACAAGAATATAAACAGTTTATGATAAAGATCATAAAGGAAGATATTTGAGTTACAGAGTTTAGCATAATACCTAAGATTTAAGGAATCGTTCCATGGATTTGCATTTTCGAAACACCATAAGAGTATGGAGCGTTCGAGATATGTAATTAAACCTTGTTTGACATGGTAAGATCAAAGGTATAATTTATAAAACGCCATTATATTTTAAAGATTAAAAGCTTTAGAGATTACCGTTTTCCACCGAAAAGAGCTCCATCATAATCCGTTGAAATGACACCATATAAGGTTATGGTTTGGGATAAAACCCAAGTTGTCCTTTCTTAAACATTGGTATGCTATGCATAAGCAAGATGTGTGCAACCAAAGTCGGATAAACGCGTCTATGTATGTTATTTTGAATAAGCATAAGTAATCCTCCATAACATCGGAGACAAAAGTGTTTGTCACTCAAAACGTCAAGTTTCTTTGAGAAGGAATTTTTCGTGAAAAGTTAAGTAGGAGGACAATAGAATTTTGATAAGGTTAAAAGAACCTTAGCTATATGTGCAGAGTTGCGCAAGACCAAAAGTGTTCCGAGGCGCAACAAAGCTCATGGCTCACGTACCTCAAAGGTTGTGGTCACGGAGATCCAAGTTCCTATTGAAACAAGTAGGTCGGATAAACAATCAAATACCAAGATTTGAGGGTTGAATCATTATTTGAGAATAATGAACCGACTACATGCAAAGAAGCGATGATGGGCCTCGACTCGTAAAATGGCTTGAAGCCATAAAATCCGTGATAGTTCCATACACGAGAAAATCAAGTTTTGAACTTGAAGGACCCTCGAGAAAGGTGTAAGACCTTATAGTTGTGTCTGGATCTATAAAGAAATAGACATGGATGTTTCACATCTATGAAATAGTCGACATGTTGGGAAAGAGTTCACAACAATGTTCAAAGGTTGACTATGACAAGATTTGATCTGTCATAGTGATATTTAGTCTAGACGGATTAATGTAGCAACCACTACATATAATTTGTTATATGGTAGTTGAATAAACAAAACAAGTTCTTCTAATAGAATCGTTACCTAGGACATGTGCATAACACGGTCCATAGGGTTTTGTTAATTCAAAGGATGCTAAAAGCATATGCAAACTTCAATGGTTAAAGTGAGCATCGCGGAGTTGGAATCTTCACTATGATTAAACTGTTAAAGGAGTTTAAAAGTTCATTAGAGACAATGAAGATGCTTGCATTTGAAAGAAATTAAGTGGGAGCGCTAAGACATGTTTCTAATACATTATGTGGAAGACATATTGTTGATTGGAAATAATGTATCTTTTATTAACACATATTAAGAATTTCATCCCGATGAAAGACTTAGGCAAAACCTAAATATTTGGCATCAATAGACGCTAATATGGTTGTGCCAGAAGTACATAGACAAGATATTGAATGAGTTCAATATAGAAACTACAAGAGAGGTTCTTGTCGCACAGAAAGGATTGAATAAATTCAATGTTGATGATTTATTCAAGTGTATTGACATTTGGTAAAGTGAAACAAAAAATCAAATATAGATTGATACTTGATGTATAAAATCACAAAGAGTATTTATATCATCTCGTGATATGTACAAATCCAGATATGTCCTATGCTCTAAATGTTGTGAGCATATACCGTAATGATTCGTAAGATGATCATTGGACAATAGTAAGGATATTCTTATGATCTTTTGGAAGAACTAAGAGTATAATATTTGTAGAAGTGACAAATAGATGGTTAGTTCATTGTAAAAGTACTACATTGATACTAGCTTTGTCACAAAGTACAAATTAAGTTTATCTCAATCTAAACTAAGGGTGGCACAATATAATGGAAAGTGAGTTCCATAATGGATTTGGATGAGTTCCAAAGTTAAGACATTGTGACAGATACTACAACAAAAGGCCAAGTATATAACGCTATTTTAGCGAAAAGAGGGCATTTGTGTCAAGAAGTTTGTTATCAAACTAGGTGTAGTTCAGAGGATAATACTATGAAGATATATTGTGCGACAATATTATCAACATGTTTTAACCCCAAAGAACTAAAGGTCACACCGAAGGCCAAATTTATACAAAGCCATCTCATTAGAGAATGAGTGATGCGAGAGACGCAAAGACATGCAATTACACACGGACACGGAAGTGTCGATCCGGAGATCAGTTGACCACTAGCAATCGTGGTACATACAACACCGTAAAGCTATAGGTGTTGAATACACAAAGGTTTGAAACTAGATTATTGACTCTGGTGCAAGTGGGAGACTGTTGGAGATATGCCCAAGAGGCAATAATAAAGTGGGTTATTATCATATCTTCATACTTATGATAAATGTTTACATACCATGCTATAATTGTATTAACCGGAAACATTAATACTTGTGTGATTTGTAAAACTAAAATAAGAGTCCCTAGTGAAGCCTCTTGTTAAACTAGCTTGTTGGTTAATATATGATCATGGTTTCCTGATCATGAACATAGAGATGTTATTAACAACAGGATCATATCGTTAGGAGAATGATATGGTGGACATACTCCTATAGATAAGCGTAGCATAAAGATCAAGTCATTTCAATAGTTCAATTGCTATATGCTTTACGATACATAGTAACCTAATTCCTTCGACCATGAGATCATGCATATCACCTTTACCGGATGGATGCTTTGATGACATCAAACACCACACCGTGAATCGGGTGGCTATAAAGGTGGCATTGAGTGTTCGGAAAGTATTGGTTGAGACACATGGATCAAGAGGGATTTTTCCATCCACATGACGGATAGATATACTACAGGCCCTCTCGTGGAATGTCATCCAATTGGCTTGCAAGCATGTGACTTGGTCACAAGGGATCACATATCACGGAACGAGAAAAGAGTACTTATGTAACGAGGTTGAACTAGGTATGCAGAGATACCGACGATCATAACCTCGGATAAGTAACATATCGTGAGACAAAGGGAAATTGGTATCGTATGTAAGTGGTTCATTCGATCGCAGTAATCGAGAAATACGTGGGAGCCATATGAATTTCAGATTCCTCTATTGGTTATTGTTCGGAGAAGTGTCTCGATCATGTCCGCATAATTCACGAACCGTAGGGAGACACATAAGGATTGACGTTGTTTGAGTAGTTATGGTATTATGAGAAAGAGACCGAATGTTGTTCGAGTCTCGGATGGGATCCGGATATCACGAGGTGATCCGAATGGTCCGGAGAATAAGATTCATATAAGGAAAGTCCCGCTTCGAGTTCGGGAATGATTCCGTGTTTTCATCGGAATGTTCTAGAAGGTTCGGATTGTCCAAGACTGGGGAGGGTACATGAGTGTGTCATTGAATGATTGCATCATGTACTAAGTGTTCTTGCTGTTCCAAAACATGAAAGTCAAATTGCGCTTGAAAGTCAAACGGCTAAAACAGAAACTGGGAAAGAGGAAAGTGGAAACAAGCAAGAGGAGTTGGAACCAACTTGGAGGAGGAGTCCCACTCCTCCGGGCGCCCAAGCCCTAGGCCGAGTTGGGGAGGGACTCCTCCCTCGGCGCGCCAAGGCCCTCCACCCATAAAAGGAGGGGCAGGCTCCTCCTTGAGACACACAAGTTCCTATCTTCTACCTCCGGTTTAGAGCCGCTTTTGGTTTAGAGCTTCTAATTGCTTTAGCCTGCGGTTTAGAGCCTTCTAATTGGTTTAGAGCCTTCTAATTGGTGTGTCTAATTACTAGACCACTAATAGCCTCTCTCATAAGCTCCACCATACTGCACCGCTTAAGGCGAAGCCTGTGGGATTTCCCTCTACTTCCTGTACCACGCCAGGAATCGCGAGAGAGTGCTACAACCTCCGCTGCCTGCTGGAACAAGGGAGAGGAAGGTCTTCTTGAGTACCGAACGTGACCGATCATGGGAGCGCTGCCGAACGTGGCGCCGGAAGGATCGCTACGCGATCTTGAGATCGGAAGTGTCGACTACATCACCCACGAGAATCGCCTCGTTAACCACTTTGGAATCTTCGAGGTAAGTTATTCCAAACGACTCGTTGCTACAATCTAGTAGATAGATCTTGGCTTGTTTGTTTGTATGCGATAGAAAATTTT
Organism: Avena longiglumis; assembly: GCA_030063025.1. Classification (NCBI taxonomy): domain Eukaryota; kingdom Viridiplantae; phylum Streptophyta; class Magnoliopsida; order Poales; family Poaceae; genus Avena; species Avena longiglumis. The sequence continues at coordinate 476,683,279 of CP125974.1, read as the reverse complement.
AGTTTTCCATGCTACGAACCCCTACAAGAAATCCAACCAACCAAATCAAAGCATGTGATGATTGTACAAATTCCCGGATCAACCACCAAGGCTAGGCAAATCTGCAACGCCGTCCCTATCTGAATCCATGGCATAGATTTTTATGCTAATCTAATAGTACTCGGAACTAAAGGTTTTGAAGTAGTACTAGGAATGGATTGGATGTCCAAACATAAAGGAATGATTGACTGTGCCAAGAAAGCCATTACCATGACTAGTACCACCGGAATATTAGTCGAGCATATATCGGAAACCTTACCTCGCCAATTCAAGTGTAACAAGAGTCTAGCCCAACCCACCATCGACCAAGTTCGGATAGTCTGTGAATACCCCGATGTATTTCCAGATGTTTTGCCCGGTATGCCCCCAGATAGGGATATCGAGTTTATCATCGAACTAATCCCCGGAACAGGACCTATAGCCCAGAGACCCTATAGTATGAACCCGTCGAACTAGAAGAATCAAGAAGCAATCGGATTCCATGTTAGAAATCGGATTGATTCAACCAAGTGCCCCCATGGAGGTCACCTGTCTTATTTGTGGACAAGAAGGATGGAGGTAACCGTGCGTACGGATTATCGAAAGTTGAATGATGTCACCATCAAGAACAAGTATCCCTTGCCCAAGATAGAGGATTTGTTTGATCGTTGATCGGTGCCTGTGTTTTCTAAGATTGATCTTAGAACTGGTTATCATCAACTCAAAAATCATGCAGAGGATATTCCAAAGACTGCCTTTACCACCAGATATGGGTTGTATGAGTATACAGTCATGTCTTTTGGATTAACCAATGCCCCCGCTTATTTCATGAACCTCATGAATAAGATTTTTATGGACTTCCTGGATAAGTTTGTCGTTGTTTTCATCGATGACATTTTGATTTATTCCAAATCGGAAGAAGAACATGAGCTACACCTAAGGACCATTCTTGGAACCCTTAGAGAGCATCAGCTGTATGCAAAATTTAGCAAATGTGAATTCTGGTTACAGGAAGTAGGATTCCTCGGTCACATTGTATCAGCCGGAGGAATTGCCGTTGACCCTGCCAAAGTGAAAGATGTAGAAGATTGGCAAGCCCCAACCACTCAAACCCAAGTTCGTGCTTTTCTCGGATTGGCGGATATTACCGCAAATTCAGAGAAGGATTCTCTAGTATCGCCACCCATGACCCAATTGCTTTGAAGAAGGACAAGAAGTTTGAATGGACGGACAAGTGTGAAGCGAGTTTCCAAGAACTCAAAAGGAGATTGATTTCCGCCCCAATCTTGATCATGCCGGATATCACGAAGCCCTTCGATGTGTATTGTGACGCATCCAAGATTGGTCTCGGATGTGTGCTAATGCAAGAAGGCCAAGTTATATCCTATCTATCGCGACAATTGAAGCAGCATGAACAAAATTATCCAACCCATGACCTCGAACTCGCCGTAGTTCTAGCCCTGAAGACATGGAGACATTACCTTATGGGAAACCGTTGTGAGATTTATTCGGATCACAAGAGCCTAAAGTATATATTCACTCAGAAGGAGCTGAATATGAGGCAGAGAAGATGGATTGAGCTAATCAAGGATTACGACCTGGACATTCATTATCACCCTGGAAAAGCCAACGTAGTAGCCGATGCCCTTAGCAGATTGCCGTGCCGCTTGAACTCCATGATTTTGGAGGAGCAACCAAGTTTGCACAAGGAGATGGAAGATTTTCGACTAGAATTAGTAAGTGAAGGATTTTTGGCTAGCATAGAACTTCAGCCCACTTTGATCAGTCAGGTTAAAGAGGCGCAGAAAGGAAATGCTAGTATCGACGGAATTAAACGTCGTATCGGTACAGGCAAAGTACCCGGATTCACCGAGGACGAAGAAGGAGTTTTGTGGTACAAAGGACGCCTTTGTGTACCAGCAGATTCTGAGTTAAAAGAAGTTATCTTGAAGGAGGCCCATGATACTCTTTATTCTATCCATCCAGGAGGAACTAAGATGTATCAAGATTTGAAGGAGCAATTCTGGTGGCATAAGATGAAGAGAGAAATTGGAAGCTATATCGCCAAGTGTGATATATGTCAGCGAGTCAAGGCAGGACATCAAAGACCCGCTGGATTGTTGCAACCTTTGCAAATTCCGGAATGGAAATGGGATTCTGTAGGAATGGACTTTATCACTGGACTACCTACTTCTAGTAGGGGAAATGACTCTATTTGGGTCATAGTGGATGATTGTCCAAAGTCGCCCATTTCTTGCCCGTTAAAACCACCTATCGAGTTGAAGCTAGCAGAGTTGTACATCGCTAGGATCGTTAGTTTGCACGGAGTTCCCAAGAATATCGATCGGATCGAGGAACCCGGTTTACCTCGAGATTCGAAGAAGGTCCAGAAGGTTTAGGAACCCGCTAGATTTCGATCACAGTATCACCCTCGCACCGATGGACAAACGTTTAGTAAACCAAATACTCAAGATATGCTTAGAGCATGTGTGCGAGTATGGATCCAAGTGGGAAGACTGTCACCGCTTGCAGAATTTTCCTACAATAATAGTTACCAAGCCGTTTGCAAATGGCCCCATTTGAGTTCATGTACGGAAGGAAGTGCCGCACTTTGAACTGGTCAAGTAGGAGAGAGTCAAATTTTCGGACCCGACATCCTACGAGAAGCGTAAGAGAAGGTTCACAAGATTCGAGAGCACCTCAAGACAGCCCAATCCCGTAAAAGAGTTACGCCGACAAGAGACGCCGAGACCTCGCCTTTAACATTGGAGACTTTGTTTACCGAAAGTGTCGCCATTGAAGGGAATGCAACGCTTTCCAACTCAAAGGAAAGTTAGCCCCAGATATATCGGACCTTTCAAAATCTTGAACCGTCGAGGAGAAGTATCGTATCAACTCGAGCTACCGTAAGAGATGTCAAGAAGGCACAATGTGTTCCATATCTCACATTTCGCAAATGTCTCGAAGTCCCCGAGAAGACCGAAGTGTTCAAGAATATCGATCATAGGACCATAGAGATCAATGATGACCTGACCTATCCTGAAGTACCCATCCGTATATTGGAAGAAGCTTTTCGAACAACCAGAACCCGAAGCATCAAGTTTCTCAAGATTCAGTGGAGCAACCACACAGAACGGAGTTTCCAGATCTCTTCAAATCCTAGGTAATCTTTTCGTCCTTTTTCAAATCTCGGGACAAGATTTTGTTTAAGGGGGGAAGGTTTGTAACATCCCAAAAATATCAAACTTAGATCAACAAAACACTAATCCTAAAGATTAGGGTTAACAAAAAACTCTTCTAAATCAATTCATGAAAGCATGTATATGTGTATGCATGAATTTTGAAATTCTTTAAAACCACTTTGTTTGTGTGATCCATTGCTTGTAAAATGTGTCTTAGGTGAAAAGAACATCATCTAAAACATTCCCCACACTTTTCCTAAAGAAAAATAAGTCAAAACCAATATATTAAGTGAATGGTCATTTTGACCAATTTAACTCCCATGCCTACTTTGGCTGTCTCAAACTTTCAAAACCTAACAGAAACTTTTCTGGATCTTTGCACCCCTTGAATGTACTCATAACATAGTATCAAGGCCCACTTTGTGATCATCCAGAAACTTTCAAATGCATAGTTTAAATGACAACTCAAAATTGAATCTTCTTCATATGGGAAGATCCCACTTTTCAAAACCCACTTAAACAAGCTCAATTTTCAAAACCCAAGCATCTGCAGACTCACCAGAACCAATCTAGCAAACCCACCAAAAATCATTTCAAAATTCAAAACTTGATTTCATGCGCCATTTCATCAAACAAAGTTGCGACACAAATCAAACAAAACATCAAACACTATAGTGTGCAGTGATTCGCCTAACTTGTTCCCTAGTTAGCTCTCACACAATCCAAGAGATCATCTAGCAAGGTTAGACCAGCACTAGCACCCCGTGAGCTTGCCATTTCCATTAATGGTGAACAGAAAGCAACCCCATGTCACCCCAAAGTGGACAGAAGCTAGAGGAAGAACTAGCCGTGCAACCTTGTCCGGGAGGCAGCCCACCGCCCACCGCCATCGCTGTCCACCGAAGCGTTGCCAAGCCCTGGACCACGCGCACAAGACACGCCCAGACCATGCCGAGCGTGCGCCAGAGCGCCACCCTCGACCACCACCCACAGACCGTGCGCCGCCCTCACCGCTCGCACACACGATCACCACCACCCAGAGACCGCCAGACATCCCGCTTAACGCCCGCGCCATACAGCCACCGCCGAGAACGCCTACGCAGAGCACCGCCTGCCTGCACCAAACCACACCGCCCCATGCCTCGCGACCATACCATTGAGCATCGCCAGGAGACACAGCACCGTCCCCTACCCTTGCCCATGCCATTAGCTGCCTGTAACAACACCTCCGACGAGCTCACCTTGCGCCCCGACGGTCCCCTCGCTCGACTATAAATAGAGGCCACCCCCGCACGATTTCTTCACACTATAAATAGAGGTCCCCTCGCTTATCAGGCCGGCCCGTTAGAACTTCCCGCGCAGCCCAGCAGTTCAAATTAAACTTTTTCTTTTTAAATTCAAACACACTTCAGTACCCAATTTCAAAAATCAACCCAGAACAATTTAGTGCACCAAATTATATGAAACCAATTTTGTTGGAATGGTCTGGGAATGCTTAATCCAAGCCCGTTGGATTCAAGTCATTTGGATCTGTAGATCACCCTTAGCAAAAATGACAAGGCAGAAGCTTTTCTGCATTCAAACATTTTTCAAATTTAAACCACAATAGCTTTTGAGTTGATTCCAACTCTCAAAAATCACTTTCAACCATACCTTTCAGAATATATAAAAATATATATAGGTTACTTGCAGAAATAATGTTCAAGGAATAAAGGAATGCTTCATAAGCATTTCTAGCCACTTTAATTAATTAAAATAAAAGGGTAAAACCTTGTTAAATTGTGACACCACTTTAAATCACATTCCCATGGACTACAACATGTGGTGATGACATGTGTCAACATGATCCCATGTTTAGTTTGGAGAATATTAAATCTTAAGTAGCTCTTCAATGAGTAGAAATTATTTTTTAAAAAAAAAATAAGAAGACTTAAACCAATCTTTAACCTTGTAATGATAGAGATGATGTTAGATCATCTATAGGACCCTTGTGTGTGATGATTTCAAGTAGTTAAGTATTGTTTGGTGATTGTGTACCTCGTATTTATTCATAGACGCTAGTATCGACCAAGGCTACGAAGAAGAAGGAGGATACTACGAGGAGGAAGCCGAAGAGAACTTCAACCACTGCTCTGCACAAGTCAAGCCTAATACTACTAGTTGATTGAGCAAGCTAGTAACTATGCAAGATTAGACTGATATCGATGCAAGCTAACACTTGCAAGATACCCTATTGTTGCCACAACCCCTACTTGTGACATGATTACTATATGCCCTAAGCGTATGTAACCATACCCACTTGCTAAACCAATCCTAGTTTTATGGCAAGCTTTTTCCTTACCAAAGTTTACTTAGAGGCTACCCAAGAAGTTTGGTAGAAACTAGACAGTTGTGCTGAAGGATGCATAAAGAACATTAATTTGGCCTAAGCTAGAAACCTTGATATCAGCTTATGGTATAAGGTTGGACTTATTTGCAACTCCACTAGTTACCACCCCTCTATTAGTACTACCCCACCTGTAGATGCTAGTGCTAAGCATAAAACTTGATCAACTTTAGATGGGAATACTTGGTGGAAAAATGGTTATGAAAACCTTGGAATGATGGATCATTCTATTGAAATGTTTTGGACAGGTGTTTCCAAACACTTGATGATTTTGGTGATGAAAATGTTGAGGCATGAGCCTTAGCCCTTTATAAAACTGATGGTTGTGCGGATGCGATACCATTCCAATTTTACTGACAACCACAATACCCGAATATTGGGTAGGGCTTGACTGGAAACTTATATACCTTAGTATTAGTTCCCTCACGGCCAAGGTCTGAGTGAGGCTACCTTGTGAAGATTGTCCACTGCAGACTCCAAGATGACAGTGGTCATGGTTGGGAGGCCAAACTCAGTGGGAGGTGCTTATACTAGGAGTGTAAATGGAAGGTTAGGATTGATTATCCGCATACTGAGTATGGTGAATTCAGGATTTGTTCCTGACGGATGTATCGAATGTTGTGGTGAAAGTGTACAATCTCTGCAGAGTGTCAAACTATTCGAATAGCCGCGTCCGCGGTTATGGACAGTTGGAGTGGCCATACTGTTCCCCCGTCAGACTTTTCAAAATGACTTGTGAACGACCTGAGACTTTGACTTGACCATAATAGAGTTGTGAATGGAAATACAAGATCCCAATTAGGAGTTATAAAATTTGTGACCAGCTTTGGAACTTAGTGGTATAAATCTGGCTTTTGCAAAACAACCCTAGAGCCTAGTGTCCTATTATCTAAAAACCCCTCTTTCTTCTTAGTATTAGTTTGCGAGTACTTAAAGAGTACTCATGGCTTTGTCCCTGGCTATTCCCATGGCCAGACTATGAAGAGGAGTACCTGGAGGATGGACCCCAGGACGGTTACGACAACTAGGATCATCTCCCATCGTCAGCATTGCCTGTGACCCAGAAGATGGAGCCTCGCCTACGCCAAGTTATTATGCCGTATTCCGCTGCTTGATGTTGTATTAAGGACTGGATCATGAGATCCCTATTTGTGTAAGAACTTATGTATCGTTGTAATGGATGAAGTACTATGGTATCCAATTCTGTTATGTCTCGCAAAAATGGTAATCCTGGGATTGCGATGTATGGCATAACAGGCATCTAGGATTGAAAAATCCGGGTGTTGACAATGATGGTAGGAAGAGGGAGATTGAGCAAACTAGTGAGCTCAATAATACGAGGGCCAAAATGAGTTCCCTTGAACTCTTCATCCGTGCTAATAGTAACATTAGGCATCTATTTAATAAGATAGAAAAAGTTAGAATCAACACTATTTAAAATAAATCACAAGACAAGACATCACATGCATAACTTTGGAAATCAAAACACACAAGTCATGGCATACATGGATCCATTACAAACAACCAAGGTTCAACTTATTTTAAACAACATTTGGGAAAAATAAAATGATAAGTGTGGTGGTCCAACTAATGTGGTACATTACAATCCCATTCTCACTTGCCAAGTTGGCTAACAGGGCATCCCTAGAGGCAATTTGTTTGTCTAGATCACAAGACTCCACCGCTAAGTCTATGATGTCCTTCCTTAGGCTTTGATTGGTAGCCTCTAGCTCTTGGGTATGTTTCTTTTCTTCCCTAAGATCATTCTGGGTGTTAAGCATTCTGCACTTGATTCTATCACCAAGTTCTTTGATGGTCCTCCAAGCTGCATCCCTTGCTGAATCAAAGAATGTGGTGTGCATCATTATGTTGGTGACCATGCAGAATCCTGAGTCCTTGTGGTTGTCTTCCTTGTTTTTATACAAGTGAAGTTGCACCCACCAGTACTCAACTCCTTCATCCATCACAGGAAAGCCTTTGTACACAGCTGCACCATGTATTCCCATAGCAACCATGAGGTCCTTGAGAGCCTTGGGGAACTCTGTCTCACATTCCAAAGTCATAGTCATGAGTGGTCCCTTCTTCACGGCTTCGTTGATGGATTTCATCTACAAATAGAGATGAGAAAGAAGATTAGAAAAGTTTACGAGAAGAAAAGACAAGTGTGGAAGTTGTTGAATTTTTTTTCCTTAGTGGTTTCCAATCCTAGGGTCATAATCCTACAGGCAACACAGTGCTCTGATACCATCTGTAAGATCCCTCCTTTGTAAAGGAAAGGATCCATGTGATTGCAATGCTAGTCCCTGGATCAATGCTAGCATCCACAGTTTAAGATGAAGTACACAGAAACAAAGGTCATTATTACAAATCATTCCAGAGACAAACATAGTCTTTTACAAACTCCATGGCCACAGGCTTAATACAAGAGTTCAAATTATAATAAGATAAATAAGTCTTCATCTTCATGTGCCACAAGCAAGCATGTTGAGTGTAGACTCATGACCCCTAATCATCATCAGAATATCCTGCAACATCACAAGTTACAGCCACAGTGGGTCAATACATTGGAATAGTATTGGCAAGTGATACCTTAGTATAATACTGGTGGACTAAATACTATATGCATTTTGGCTAAGTGTATCTTAGGCTTGCTTTGCTCAAAATAGGTTTTGCCTATCAGTTGAAAAACACTAAGTTTTTCTTTGTCAAAACTTTTCCCAAGGAACCACCAATAGATATTGGGGTCCTTCACCCTTGTTCAACCACAAGTTTTTTACTTAGAAATTGGGATGAGGAGATTCTTGATAGCTTCCATGTCTTGATGCTCAAGTTGTCCATTACCATGGACATGGCTAAGTACTTAGATTCTTCCATCTGAAGAGGTTGTGCACTTTCCCCACAAGACTTGATTTTCACCAAGACAGGACCTTTCAGAAGCCTTCCCTTAGACCAAATGGACGCGTTCCAACCTATCATCACACTACCACCAACTGTCCAAATGGCTAAGTTATTGCAACCTATATGATCCAGGCAGAGCCCATATTGCCAAGTGGCTGCACTAGAAGCTTCTTAACATTTGGCCTCACAAATCCCTTTGTTCCTGGGTGGCTTTCCACAAGTGAGATACACAAGGTAAACCATAGAAATGGGACTTGTGTAACCACTCAACATAAACCATTCATTCCATTCCACCCAGGTGTTTCATTCACTTAGTTGTTTTATTAAGCAAATACATAGTCCAAGGACTTAGAAATATTTATTCATAGCATGAATATATAACCACCCTTGGTTGCTACTAGCTAGGCTAATCATGGCATAGATAAGCATCTTAACTTAGAAATTTCTAGCAATTATAGAACTACTAGGATTTCCCATGCATAGCATATAGATCAAAATATATATATATATATATATATATATATATATCCATGCAAGACTAGCAAAATATTTCTAATGCATAGTTGAAAACATAGGAATAAAATCATGAAGCACCACTTCCCTTGGTAGTTTGGAGATTAGCTACAATCCTCACAATCACAATCACTATTTACACCAAAATCTACACATAAAATGATAACACCAAATCACAAACAAAATATATACAAGCAAAAATATATGAATGCATGCAATATGATATGTGATGATTTTCTATACCAAACATGACAAGTTCACAGTACTGATTCATAAACAAGTTCAAAACTTGCCAAACAATCTTTATTTGAACATTAAATCATTTCTCAAATAATTAATATACTCAAAATAGGCCTACACATGTTTCTGTAAAAATAACCATTTTAACAGAAACAAAACATTAAACACATTGCATATATGGAAAGGGATTTCTCTCCTGATTCCATTGATATAAAATTTGTCAAATTTGAACGTGGGAAACAAAAGTTATGATTAAAACAAGTTTAAACATCTAATAGATTCAAATCAGAAATTTAAAACGAGGAACATGCCACGCGGCGCTATCTTACTGGCTGGTACCGCTTCGCGCCGGATCACGCTTCTGAGCCGCTGGATCTAACTTAATCGCGCGGCTCTGATTGAATCATACCGCTTCGCCTAAGATCTATCATGACCACTAGATCTAAATCTAACGGCGCTCAGCACTTGACCAACAAGTGGCGGCGCTGGCGGCGGCGACAGGCGGTGGCGCGCTCTGACAGTGGCGGAGCCGGCGAACTAGGTCGCCCGGGGAGGTGGGAGGATGCTCACCAGATTCGCCGCGATGTGGAGATGCTCAACGCGTGCTCGGTTGGCGAAGGGGCATGCTGCAGTGGTCGTGGAAGCTCGTCGGAGTTGCTAGCGGCGTCAGATGCTCACTGACGGAGTCGAAGGCGACGTTCTGGGGCACGAGGATCCAAACAAAAGGTGTTAGCAGGTGCGCTAGATGCAGGCGAACATGCTCGTGTGATTCAGAAACGGAGGGGAACACGAGGCTCACCGAATTTCGTCGCCGGAGTCAAAGTGAGCTTCAGTCGCTTCCGAGGTGGACGATGGCGACGATCTAGGGCGATTCAGAAAGAAACAGAGGCATGATAATATGCGCAAGATGATTGCAAAGCAGCTCGCATGAACCAGAAATCAAGGGGCACCTGCTACTCACCGTGATGGCTCGCCGGAGTCTCTCGGTACATCGGTGGTGCAAGTCAAATCGTGGGCATCCTGGTGGCGCTTCTGGCTAGCTTTGTTGGGGGAAAAGGTCGCGAGGGGGAGGGGTTTAAGTAGCCAGAGCGGGGGCGGAAATCACTCGCCGTATCAATGCAATTTAAGCGCGACATCAGTGCGGGGAAATGGCAGCGGCGAGGTGGTCGTCGGCGTTGATTGAGGACGAAGGGTGACGCGGCAGTGAGGGCCCAGTCTTCAGCGAGTGGGTACACGCGCGTGGGGTGAGAAACAGAGGGAGAGGGGGAAACCCGGGTGGGCTGGTTGCTGGGCTGATTTCGCTGTTGGGCCAAAAGCCTGGCGCCAGCCTTTTTTCCTTTTCCTTAATCTTTTTCTTTTCTGATTGTATTTTCAAGAATCATTTTCAAATGTTTTCAAAAGCTATTTGAATTCAAACCTTTTCAGGATTTTTGTAGAGTGCAACATTCATATTTCTGGGCATAAAAACATGTGGTCTCACTGTACAAGCTTGGTTCTTTTGATGAAATAAAATAAAACAGTGACATTGCACTTGGTTTGATCAAGTTTTGAATTTGGTTTAAAAATCCATATTTGTTTTGTAAATTTTGGTTTAAGCTCTAGCAATCAAGCAAAACAATCTCAGAGAAACTAGGTTTGATTCATGAACAACAATCTCTCATTGGAGAGTAGCATTTGATTTAATGTTGAACACATAAAATAATGAGCTCATATGCTCCTATTTTTTAATTGATTTTTGAAATGAAACTCTACATGATCATGGATGCATGGATGATATGTAAGAGTTTTGAAACATGATTTTAGGGATGTTACAACAATTGATAATAAAAGCACCACCGCCCATAATGACCATTATGTTCTACTCGTGCAATAGATCTACATATAGACACAACTCTGATACCACTTTAGGGGTTCGTAGCATGGAAATCAAAAAAATTCTACCTCATGAACACACACAAGCCAAGAACTAGATGGTAGCAACAAGTCGACTAGAGTACTCACCCTCGAAGATTCCAAAGTGGTTAACAAGAGCATATTCTCGTGGGTGATGTAGTCGTTCACTTGCCGATCTCAAGATCGCGAAGACGATTCTTCTGGCGCCGCGTTCCAACAGCGCTCCCGCATTCGGTCACATGTCCGGTACTCGATGAAGACCTTCCTCTCCCTTGTTCCAGCAGACAGCGGTGGTTGTAGTTCTCTCCTCGTGATTCTGGTAGCACGACGGCGTAGTATCAGAGTTAGAGGGGAAATCCCGCAGGGCTTAGCCTTAAGCCAGAGCGGGTTATGGTGGAGTAGTAGGGTTCCCCGGCGTCTAGGGTTTAGAATCCGGAGAGGAGGAGGTGGGGACAGCGGCGACTAGGGCAGCGACGGCGATGCGGCGGCGGCGGCGCAGCGGTGATGGTGGCAGGCGGCGACAACTTTGGGGCTTGGGTTTGTGGTGGTCTTGGGGGGCACCCCCTCCCCTCTATTTATGAGAGGGAGGGGCATCTAGGGGAGGAGAGTTTAAATCCTTCCCCAACTCCCTCTCCTACTAGGCGCGTGGTGGAGGGAGAGGAGGTTTCCTCTCCTCCCTCTACCAGGAAACATTGTTCCAGTTTGACTTTTCAAACTTGCTTTTTTACTTTCAATTTTGGAGTTTAATTTCTTTCTTTCAACCGCCCAGCCAAGTGACCTAGGACATGATGCAATCATTCCACTTAGTCATGACACATTCATGTACCCTTTGAAGGAAATATGCCCTAGAGGCAATAATAGAGATGATTATATTTCATATGTATCCATGAGTTATTGTAATGTTCCTTGAATATCCATATCAGGCAACTTGTATTGATTGGAAATTATGTGAATTGTTTGTGAAACTCTTTACTTGTATGGTTATTTAAGAGTTGTCCCTAGTCGGAGTTCATGTGAGGACACACGTGAATATTAGACTAGCACATCGATTGGTTGATGACTATGTTTCTCCAGTCATAGACATGGAGATGTCAAACCAATGATATGGACGCATGTTATGAACATGGGGTTGGACTGACCCAACTTGGGACTGGCAATTAGTTGCAGCTCTCTCTCTACACATCGTGTACGTTTTGTCCTTAGACCTGAGATTGTCGCATGTACTTGAGATGTGAATCGACCTACTTTGGGGCTATCAAACTCTACTCCGTAACTAGGTAGTTATAAAGGTAGCTTTCGGGTTTGTCCTGAAGCATGCTGCAAGGCATGGTCAATCAAGATGGGATTTGCCCCTCTCTACTTGAGAGAGATATCTCTGGGGGCCTCGAGTGATCGGATCCAGAAATGCATGGTCGTGCTACATAAGGTTAAGAGTTAACCTAGTAAAGGGATTCCGAATCATAGTATCGAGAAAGGTAGGTCAGCTTGGAGCTAGACCAAATATCGTGAGGCAAAGGGAAAGACATGTACTAAACCTTGTTATGGTTCATCCGATATGATCTTTGTATGCGGTTAGGAGTTGGCACGTCTTGTTAGAGGCCTCTACCAACTATTGACAGAATACACTGTCATGTCTATACGTATATGAACCTATAGGGTCACACACTTAAGGGGATAGAAGACTAATGAGGATTGGATCCGAATTAGACCAGGATTAGGCTACTAATGTGCTGCTAATGTAGAAGCCCACTAGGGACGCCTATATAAGAGGGGGTGGGGCGAGCTCACCAGCGTGAGACGGGATACCATTCCACCCAGCCGCCACACCTCTCGCCTGTGTTGCACGCGCGGACCTAGCAGTCCGGCGTCTGACGCTTCCACCCCGCACGTGTGGATACCTCGGAGGTGCTGCATCTGTAGCACTTGGATGAGCCGCACAAGGGGAGCTGCTCGTGGGATGAGAACAAGGAGGAGACGTGGAACGTCTGCACTACCTCGACGTGCTTCATCAATTCTGCAACTGCGCGTCTAGTGGTAATCCCGTGATCTATGACAACAGTAATCCTAGTTTACGCAGTAGAAAATTTTGATTTGCGCTAGTGTAGCCTATCCGTATCCCTACAGTGGTATCAGAGCCGATGCTGTTCAGTTATAGGTTCGGGATGTTTGAATATGGTGATATGCAGATTGATATGAATGATGTGATCGTTTATATGGCGGTGGTTCAGGATTGATCTATGATCTTGCTTTCCGTGATTGTGATTCTGAGGTTGTCGAACGACTTACCCCTACCGGTCGGTTTCCGCCCATCGGGGTAGACAGTGACACATAAATCCTCTTGAATCACACGAAGATCAATATGATTGATTGAATCGGAACCTAGATCTGAAATCGATGTACTGTGATCAAAGGAGTTTGATTGAATCGGGACAGGAGTCGGATTATGGTAAATTTGATTTGCCGATCAAAATCCTTAAGGAAAATTGCCCCTTCGAACCCCCCAGGGGGAGACCCCCTAGACCCCCCTTAATCGTAGCCCCTTTTGTATCTCGTTAAGGTAACTAGGTGTTGCGATGTCACATGATCCGATAGAATGCGATTCTATGCATAACTTGTTTTTGCAGGATGTATGTGATCAATATGGCCCATATATGTATGTGATGCATGTATGAATTTTTTTCATGAACTGCGTGTCGTGAGTAGGGCAACATGGCTGGAGCCATATGTGTTGTCATTTATTGTAATGGCCTGCGTGCCAACTTGTGATGATCCCAATACTATATAATTTTGATTACTAGCTCTTAGGGGTAATAGCTTGTATTAGTTCTTGGAGGACTCATCACTTGGAAGATGGCTCACATGGAGCATGAAGATGGAGATCATCATGGTGGACAGTTCTATGGAGATGGAGATCACCATGAGAAAATGGGCCATACTGTGTCACATCTATGTGAATGCTATTCTTATGTGTTTTACTACTATGCATGCTTAGATGATAGAAGTAGAACGATCCCTCAGAAAGTTTAAGTTAAACCATGCCCTCCCAACCAAACCTTTCACCATCCTATGCCCTGTACAATCGTTGGTGGGCCTATGAAATTAGGGTGCCGCCGTTTTCCTTGGCTGGATGGGTTTGTATCAGATACCTACACGCATAAGGGTTGGTGAGCTTGCCAAGGTCATCTTAACAGTTAAGGACCTTGGGGCATAAAGGTTGGGCGCCTAGTTTTGACATAGAGATGTCACCAAACAACAAGAGTCATATGTGATATGATTATCAAGTGTTGCTTACCGATTTACCTTGTCTTCTAGCAGTGATGCTAAAGCTCACTAGTCGACTTGTTAATTGTGAATCTTGAATCACTTAGTATCAATAGAGGGATATTGATTTAAGTGGGAGTATATGCTATTAAATTGTTTAGTATGTTTTACTCTTTCATGGTTACATGGCTTAGTATTTTGCATGTTTTCTGTTGTAGATCAATGGCACCGAACACTACATCACCTTTTTCTTTGCGTTTGATTCTTAACAAAGATAAACTTAATGGAACAAACTATTCAGACTAGGTCCGTAACCTGAGAATTGTTCTCAGGTCTGATAAAAAGGAAATGGTTCTGGATACCCCAATCCCCGATGAACCTGCTGATAATGCATCTGCTGCCCTAAAGAACGCCTACAACAGAGCATGTGATGATTCTCTTGAGGTTAGTTGTCTTATGCTTGCATGCATGGAACCTGAACTCCAAAAGAAGTTTGAGGATCAGGAAGCGTACGATATGATCGTCGCGCTTAAGGACATGTTCCAAGATCAGGCAAGGACTAAGAGGTACAATGTTACCAAGTCCTTTGTCGAATGCAAGTTGGCATAGGGAGCAGCCGTAGGCCCCCATGTGATCAAAATGGTTGGTTACAGTCAGACTTTGGAAAAGCTTGGTTTTCCACTAGGCCAAGAGTTGGCCACTGACTTCATTTTGGCGTCTCTTCCATCCAGCTATGGGCAGTTCATTTCAAACTACCATATGCATGGGGTGGAGAAGGGCCTTAATGAATTATGTGGGATGCTTAAAACAGCAGAAAGTGACATGAAGAAGTGTGCAGGGCATAGCCATGTGATGGCTGTGCAGAACAAGCCTAGCTTCAAGAAAAAGGTTACTTCTTGGAAGAAGAAGAATGGCAAGGCTAAGGATACGATCCCTAAGCCTGCACCCAAGCAAAAGGCTGGACCTGTAGAAGACACTGAGTGCTTCTTTTGTCATGAACATGGCCACTGGAAGAGAAACTGCAGCAAGTACCAGGCTTCTTTGAAGAAGAGTGGAAGTAAGAGTACTTCCCACTCAGGTACGCTTGTTGTAAATGTTGTGGACATTCTTCTCGCTGATTCCTATGTTAACTCTTGGGTATTTGATACCGGATCAGTTGCTCATATTTGCAATTCGATGCAGGGGCTAATAAGGACTAGAGAAGTGCAGAAAGGCGAAGTGGATTTTCACGTCGGAAATAAAGCAAGGGTTGCTGCATTGTTCGTCGGCATCATTCAACTTCACCTTCCGTCAGGATTTATTATGGAGTTGAATAATTGTTATTACATTCCAAGTATGGGTCGAAACATTTTATCAGCTTCATGTTTGATGAGGGATGGTTATACATTCGCGAGTGCAAACAATGGTTGTGTAATCTCTAAGAATGCTATGTTTATGGCTGATGCTCCCATTGTGAGTGGGTTATTTATTTTAAATCTTGATGATGCATCTGTTTACAATGTTAGTGCTAAAAGGCTTCGGCCTAATGATTTGAGTCCTACCTATTTATGGTATTGTCGTTTGGGGCATATGAGTGAAAAGCGCATGAAGAATCTCCATGGTGATGGTCTTCTAACTTCGTTTGATTTTGAATCATACAAGACATGTCAGGCTTGTTTACTTGGAAATATGACCAAGTCGCCTTTTTCGGGTTTACCCGAGAGAGCGACAGACTTGTTGGAACTCATACATACTGATGTATGTGGACCAATGAGCACGACAACCAGAGGAGGATATCTACTTCATTACTTTTACTGATGATTTCAGTAGATATGGTTATGTCTACTTGATGAGGCATAAGTCTGAAACTTTTGAAAATTTCAAGGAGTTTCAGAGTGAAGTAGAGAATCAACATGGCAAGAAAATAAAGGCCTTGTGATCTGATCGTGGAGGTTAATATTTGAGTCACGAGTTTAGCGATCATCTTAAGAGTTGCGGAATTGTTCCACAACTTACGCCGCCAGGAACGCCTCAAAGAAACGGGGTCTCCGAATGGCGTAATTGAACTTTGTTGGACATGGTTCGATCGATGATGAGCCAGTCGGATTTGCCATTATCATTTTGGGGTTACGCTCTAGAAACGGCAGCTTCCACACTTAATAGAGTACCATCTAAATCCGTAGTTAAGACATCATATGAGATGTGGACTGGAAAGAATCCCAGTTTGTATTTTCTAAAGATTTGGGGTTATGATGCATTTGTCAAGCGACTTCAGTCAGACAAGCTAACACCCAAATCGGATAAGTGCATTTTCGTGGGATATCCGAGGGAAACCTTAGGGTATTACTTCTACAACCAAGAAGAGGGCAAAGTGTTTGTCGCTCGTAGCGGTGTTTTCCTAGAGAAAGAGTTTCTCACAAAGGGAACAAGTGGAAGGTCGGTGCGACTTGAAGAAGTTCAAGATGAGCCAGTTGGGGATGCTTCTACGAGTGATGCTATTGTAGCAGAACAAGTAGAGGAACTCGTGGCAACAGAAGCACCATAACCACGAAGGTCGGCGAGGCTCCACGAAGCGCAAGAATTATTATTGTTAGACAATGATGAGCCTGCGACCTATGCAGAAGCGATGGTGGACCCAGACTCTGAGAAATGGCTGATCGCCATGAGATCCGATATAGAGTCCATGGGAGACAATCAAGTTTGGAACTTGGTTGACCTGCCTGATGGTTTTAAAGCCATCGAGTGCAAATGGATCTATAAGAAGAAGATTGATATGGATGGAAATGTTCACATCCATAAAGCTCGACTTGTTGCAAAAGGTTTTCGACAAGTTCAAGGAGTTGACTATGATGAGACTTTCTCGCCCGTAGCGATGCTTAAATCTATACGGATTATTCTAGCCATTGCTGCACATTTCGACTATGAAATATGGAAGATGGATGTCAAGACGGCTTTCCTAAATGGAATCCTAACTGAGGACGTGTATATGATGCAGCCCGAAGGTTTTGTCGATCAAAACAATGCTGGAAAGGTATGCAAACTTCTGAAGTCCATTTATGGGCTAAAGCAAGCATCTCGGAGTTGGAACATTCGATTTGATGAAGTTGTAAAGGAGTTTGGCTTCATCAAAAACGAACAAGAACCTTGTGTTTACAAGAAGGAAAGTGGGAGAGCGCTGGTATTTCTAATCTTATATGTAGATGACATATTGCTGATTGGAAATGACATTCCTATGCTCGAGTCTGTTAAGACCTCATTGAAAAATAGTTTTTTGATGAAGGACTTAGGAGAAGCGGCATATATTCTGGGCATCAAGATCTATAGAGATAGATCAAGGAGGCTAATTGGATTAAGCCAGAGTACATACATTGACAAAGTGTTGAAACGGTTCAACATGGAAGAGGCTAAGAAGGGGTTCTTGCCCATGTCTCATGGCATAAAACTCAGCAAGACTCAGTGTCCTTCGACTACTGATGAGCGTGAGCGCATGAGCAGAGTTCCATATGCTTTGACTATTGGATCCATCATGTATGCAATGATATGTACTCGCCTAGATGTTTCCTATGCTCTAAGTGTTACGAGCAGATACTAGGCTGATCCAGGTGAAGGTCACTGGACAGCGGTAAAGAACATCCTTAAGTACTTGAAAAGTACTAAGGATGTGTTCCTAGTTTATGGAGGTGAGGATGAACTCAGTGTAAAGGGTTACACAGATGCGAGTTACCTTAACGACTCAGATGATTCGAAATTGCAATCAGGTTATGTGTTTGTCATGAATGGTGGTGTTGTGAGCTGAAAAAGTTCCAAGCAAGATACGGTGACCTCCTCTTCAACAGAAGCTGAATATATTGCTGCCTTGGAGGCCGTAAAGGAAGCTGTTTGGATTAGGAATTTCCTGATCGCTCTCGGTGGTTCAGTATGCGCCCAATCCCTTGGACGCGACAGACAACAATGGTGCTATTGCACAAGCCAAGGAACCTAGACAGCACCAGAAGAACAAACATATTCGCATGCGTTACCATCATATTCGAGAGTTCGTTGAGGATGGTACTGTCATGATATGCAAAATACATACGGACTCAAATGTTGCTGATCCCTTGACTAAGCCTCTCCTGCAGCCCGCGCATGAAGCGCACACAAGAGCAATTGGTATTAGATACATTTTAGATTGACTCTAGTGCAAGTGGGAGTCTGAAGGAAATATGCCCTGGAGGCAATCATAGAGATGATTATATTTCATATGTATCCATGAGTTATCTGTAGAGGGAGTGTCCCAACCTTACAACAATATAAGGTGGAGTCCCCTGTGTTTACAATGCTAGTCCCTGGATCAATAGCTATCATCCACAGTTAAGATGTAATATCAAGAAACAAAGGTCATAATACAACTTTATAACAAGGAATAACATAATTTTATTACATCTTACATAGCTCATTTGGCTATTACATTAAATTGCAGAAGAAATCTATAAGCATGGGGTCCTTCATCTTCAAAGTGCCACAGGCAGACATGTTGGTTGTAGACTTTGTAATCCTAATCAATCAATCCTCACTAAAAACAATCAAACCTGCAACATAACAAGTTACAGCCACAAGGGTCAACACATTTGAATTGTATTGGCAAGTGATACTATGGTAGTATAGTGGAGTCTATCTTCTATATGCATTTGGCTAAGTGGGGTTGAGGCTTGCATTGCTCAAAATAGATTTTTCCTTAACATTTGAAAATACTTAGTTTTGCTTGGCAAAATCATTTTTCTCAATCAAAGTTTTGAAGATCCTTTAACCAAGGCATCTCTCAATCAAAGATTGAAGATTTCAAACAACCCTTGTTCAAACCACAAGATTTTAACTTAGAAATTTGAATGATGAGATTCTTGATTGCTTCCATGTCTTGATGCTCAAATTGTCCTTTACCAGGGACATGGCTAAGTACTTAGATTTTACACTCTGCAGAGGTGGTGCACTTTCCCCAAAAGACTTGGTTTCCCCAGACAAGATCTTTCAGATGCCTTCCCTTAGACCAAAATGGACGCGCTCCAACCTATCAAACACTACCACCCACTGTCCATATGGCTAAGTTCTTGCAACCTATATGATCATGGCAGAGCCCATATTGCCAAGTGGTTGCACTTGAAGCTTCTCAACATTTGACATCTCAAATCTCTTTGTTCCTGGGTGGCCATCCACTAGTGTGATACACAAGGTTCACCAGTCCCCTGGCGTTGTGTAACCACTCAACCAAAAACCACCAAGCAATTACCATTCCACCCAGGTGATTCATTAACTTAGTTGTTTTATTAAACAAAACACAAGTCCTTAGACTTAGAATATTTTTCCATAGTGTGAATATATATTCCACCCATGTTTTCTATTGCTAGGCTAAGCTTGATAGTAGTAGGAATCTTAACTTAGGAAGATTTCCACTAAGGTTTCATCTACTAGTTTTCCTATAGTAAGGTTTATACATAGCAAAATTCCATGCAAGTTTTACTTAGATAAAATCACTAGTGCATGGTGAAATTAATGGGACAAAAAGTATGAAGAATCACTTGCCTTTTTGGTAGAGCTTGGGTTCTCTCCTTGTTCTTGCAACAATCACACTCTTCAAGTCACTACAATCCAATCAAACAAGGCACAAACTCAATCTACCAATCAAGCAAAACATCACATAAAATGACAAAGTCAAGGTAATGCATACAAGCATGCTAAGCTTTGTTTTGTTTGAAAAAGTGGTTCCTAATGGGTCATAAACTTTTTAAAACACCTAATGGTCATTTTGTAAAGTGGAAAAGTCATTTGCAAAAGGTTTCACTTCAAAAACCATTTTCAAAACAAAGTATCATTTTATGTGGTGTAGAAATATTTTTACTAAGGCATTAGCCTATAGGGTTCACCAAATATATTTTCAAACCACAAAACTTGGTGTTTGGGGTCAGAGAGTTTAAAACAAAACATTTTCCAAAAGTTTTCCTTCAAAATCATTTTTAATAAATAAACCACATTTCTATTTGACTAGAAATGGTTTTAAATCAAAGAATCATTATTTTGTTTCACCAAATACATTTTTGAATCCACAAAGTGTTTCCTATGGTCAGTAGGTTCAAATCACACCATTTGCCAAATGTTTTATTCCCAAAATCATTTTTAAACAATTTTTACATCCTTAACAAGCATACAAATGTTTCTGCAAAAATCAACAAGCTAACAGATACTATTTGCTAAACTAAAGGCATGGTTGGATAGGGTTTGTTCCACTGATTCCAATGGTACCAAATTTGCAATTTTTGGACGTGTGGTTTAAAAGTTACAGTGGTTTCAAAATGGCATCTAAATCTGATTTCAAATTCTATTCTAAATCATCCAGTGACACGCTAGCTGCTCGATTCGTCGAAAACGGTTCGTATGCGGATCAAAGCGACGCAGCCGTTGATCTAATTGATATCGCGGCTCAGATGGACGCGTACCTCTTCAATTGGATCTAATCTTAGCCAGAGGTTTCGCATCCTACGGCTACAACGCGTCTGCCAGGAACTGGCGGGCGCTGACTTCGACGATGCTTGTCGATGGCGTCGCCGGCGTAGAAGCGAAGGAGGGAGAGAGTTCTCACCTGGTTCGCTGAATGATGCTGATGCTCAACGTGGTACTGGTTGGTGAAGGGGCGCACGGGTTCGTCTTCAATTGCTCACCGGAGTTGTTCTGGGCCTCGGTGCGGTCAGACGTCGACGGGGGGCGAGGATAGGGGGAACCCTAGGACAAACGGGAGGCACTGTTAGGTTCGCAAGAGCATGGAAATCATCACTGTGTCCACGGGGAAGAGAGGGGAGGTCTGGTTTACCGGGGAGACGTCGCCTTGATTGGAGCGCATGGCTACCGCTCGTGAAGACGCTTGCCGACGCCAGGATGCGCGCGAAGCTACGGCTGCAGAAGGGTCCATTGGGAATGCGATCACAACTGCGTGCTCGAGGGCAAGAGGTGGCGTGTCTGGCCGAATCCTTGCCGAGCATCGCCGTAATGAGGGAGTGTTGGTCGAAATTTGATACCGAGGGCGGTCGAGGTGGAGCGACAGAGGGGAAAGGAGGAGGAGACTGGCGACACACAGCGTGCTTTCATGGCGAGATTAATGCTGCATTAAGGTGTATTCAACCGGAGAATCAATGGCGAACGGTGGCGAGTTTAACGCGAGGAGGAAGATGGGTGAGCCTGCGTGGGGCGGTTGGTCACGGAGTAAGAGAGGAAGGAGGGTCCACTTGTTATCGCCTGATGGGTGAGTGATCGAGTGCAAAACGTTTATTGAGGGAAGAAAGGTGGGCTGGAGTTGGTCCTAGATCTGGTCGGTTGGGTCGACCTGTTTTCTATTTTTTTCCAGTTCTGAAACTTTTTCTTTTTCCAAATCTTTTTCTGTTTTGAAATTCAAACAATCAATTCAACAAACAATTCAAACAAACAATTCAAGATAACTTCCTCCAAACTTTATAATGAGTTTTTGGTTTTATCAACATAAACCAAATCCCAGAATAAAATAATATTTTTATTCTTTTTAGGATCCATTTATTAATTAAATAAAATGGACCTTTAGTTATTTAATAAAATAGGGTTTGATTTATTTAATAAAATCTCCATTTGAAATCCAAATATTTTCAAAACCAAATCAGTAGGTTTTATTTGGAAATAAAGAATATTTGGAAACTTGTTTAAAACAAAATAACCTTTTATTTTAGGGTTCATTAATAATTAAATACAATAGACCTTCATTATTAAATCAAATAGGATTTGTTTTATTAAAATATTTATTTTGAAATCTAAAATAAAACCAAAACACTTCAGTAGGTTTTATTTGGGAATAAAATATTTGGAAAACTTACTTTTAAATAAATAAACAAGTTTTGTTATTTTGGAAATAGTAAAACCTTTATTAATAAAACTTGGATATTAAATCCTTATTAATTTATTCAAAATAAACCTTTGCTATTTTTATTCAAAACAAAATGTTTTAATTCAAAAGCTTGGCCAAGGTTTAATTTGGCTTTATAAAATAATCTTTATTTATAAAACTTCTATTTCCTTTGAAAACCAAATCCTTTTATTTAAAAGATTCAAAATAGTAATTCCAAAACATTTTATTTTCCTTTATTAAATGTTTATCCTTTTAAATCCCTTTAGGATTTATTTGATCCAAATTGGTTTGAAGTTCCAATTGAATTCAAAAAGTTTCTTCTGGCCCTAAAAATCAACAAAGTTTTATTTTATTCATTTATTTTTCACATTACAAGATTTGGAAAATCTTGGCATGTGACAGTTATTGTAATGTTCCTTGAATATCCATATTAGGCAACTTGTATTGATTGGCAATTATGTGAATTGTTTGTGAAACTCTTTACTTGTATGGTTATTTAAGAGTTGTCCCTAGTCGGAGTTCATGTGAGGACACACGTGAATATTAGACTAGCACATCGATTGGTTGATGACTATGTTTCGCAAGTCATAGACATGGAGATGTCAAACCAATGATGTGGATGCATGTTATGAACATGGGGTTGGACTGACCCAACTTGACACTGGCAATTAGTTGCAGCTCTCTCTCTACACATCGTGTACGTTTTGTCCTTAGACCTGAGATTGTCGCATGTACTTGAGATGTGAATCGACCTACTTTGGGGCTATCAAACGCTACTCCGTAACTGGGTAGTTATAAAGGTAGCTTTCGGGTTTGTCCTGAAGCATGCTGCAAGGCATGGTCAATCAAGATGGGATTTGCCCCTCTCTACTTGAGAGAGATGTCTCTGGGCCCCTCGAGTGATCGGATCCAGAAATGCATGGTCGTGCTACATAAGGTTAAGAGTTAACCTAGTAAAGGGATTCCGAATCACAGTATCGAGAAAGGGAGTTCAGCTTGGAGATAGACCAAATATCGTGAGGCAAAGGGAAAGACATGTACTAAACCTTGTGATGGTTCGTCCGATATGATCTTTGTATGCGTTTAGGAGTTGGCACGTCTTGCTAGAGGCTGCTACCAACTATTGATAGAATAAGTGTATTCGTGTCATGTCTATACGTATATGAACCTATAGGGTCACACACTTAAGGAGCTGGAAGCCTAATGAGGATTGGATCTGAATTAGACCAGGCTTAGGCTACTAATGGGCTGCTAATGTAGAAGCCCACTAGGGACGCCTATATAAGAGAGGGTGGGGCGAGCTCACCAGGGTGAGACGGGAGACCATTCCACCCAGCCGCCACACCTCTCGCTTGTGTTGCACGCACGGACCTAGTAGTCCGGCGTCTGACGCTTCCACCCCGCACGTGTGGATACCTCGGAGGTGCTGCATCTGTAGCACTTGGACGAGCCACGCAAGGGGAGCTGCTCGTGGGACGAGAACAAGGAGGAGACGTGGAACGTCTGCACTGCCTCGACGCGCTTCATCAATTCTGCAACTGCGTGTCTAGTGGTAATCCCGTGATCTATGACAACAGTAATCCTGGTTTACGCGGTAGAAAATTTTGATTTGCGCTAGTGTAACCTACCCGTATCCCTACACCCTTCCCCTTCCGGTCTGGTGAACCTTCTAGAACCTTCTAGATCATTCCGGTGAAAACACTGGAATCATCCCGAACTCTGGAATTGGACTTTCCTTATATGAATCCTATTCTCTGGACTATTCTGGATCGCCTCGTGATATCCCAGATCCCATCCGAGGCTCTGAGCAACATTTGGTCTTCCTACTTACACTCCATATCTACTAAACAACATCGAATCCTTAAGTGTATCTCCCTACGGTTCGTGAATTATGTAGACATGAACGAGACTCTTCTCCGATCAATAACCAATAGAGGAATCTGGAAATTCATATGGCTCCCACATATTTCTATGATTACTTTGCAATCGAATAAACCATTTACATACGATACCAATTTCCCTTTGTCTCACGATATTTTACTTATTCGAGGTCTGATCGTCGGTATCTCTACATACCTAGTTCAACCTTGTTACCGATAAATACTCTTTACTCGTTCCTATGATATGTGATCCCTTGTGAGCCAGCCACATGCTTGCAAGCTAATTGGATGACATTCCACCGAGAGGGCCCTAAGTATATGTATCCGTCATATGTATGGACAAATCCCACTCTTGATCCATGTGCCTCAACACATACTTTCCAAACACTCAATGCCACCTTTATAACCACCTAGTTACGAAGTGGTGTTTGATGTCATCAAAGCATCCATCCGGTGATGGTGATTAGCATGAACTCATGGTCAAAGGAATTAGGTTACTATGTATTAGAAAGCTTATAGCAAACGAACTAATGGAATGACTTGATCTTTATGCTACGCTTATCTATAGTAGTATGTCCATCACACCATTATCCTAATGATATGATCTTGTTGTTAATAACATCTCAATGTTCACGATCAGGAAACCATGATCATCTATCAACCAACAAGCTAGTATTATAAAGAGGCTTTACTAGGGACTCTAATATGTTTACAAAGCACACAAGTATTAATGTTTCCGGTTAATACTATAATAGCATGAATGTAAACATTTATCATAAACACAAAGATATAATAATAACTACTTTTATTATTTCATCTAGGGCATATCTCCAACAGAAAATGCAATAGGAATTTTAAAACTCTCGAAGGTCCGTTTAAGTAATCTCACTTTGCTTTCTGCTTCCCGAGGATTCGATAAACCTAGGTCTAATAGGGAAAAAGAGCTATACTACATCCGTAATACAGATCAAAGGTATCAACCCTTTTTCTGGCGCCGTTGCCGGAGTAGCAATAGCTACCCTGGTGAGGTAGGTAGGAACCTTGCTAGTTTTAATTCTCGTTTTTATTTTGTTAGTTTGCTTTCAGTTTTTATTTTAAAAACCAAAAAAATAAATAGTTAGTCTTTTAATTCTTGTTTTAACATCATTAGTACTTGTTTAAGAAAATACAAAAACATAGGAAGTATGGCTGAACAGGAGCTTGGGGAGTTTGCAACTCCTAACAATGATTATTTGCGTACTCCTATTACTCAACCAGTAATTGCTGCTAAAGATTATGAAATTAAGCCCCACTATTTATGTTGTGTTCAACATAATCAATTTGGAGGCTCTGCTGTAGAAGATGCAGGTATGCATTTAAATACTTTCACTGAAATATGTGATATGATGCGCATTAAAGATGTTGACCCCGATGCGGTCAAGTTGCGCTTATTTCCTTTTTCTCTTAGAGGAAGAGCAAAAGAATGGTTTTTATCTTTGCATAGAAATACTATTGCATCATGGTTGGAATGTACTTCTTTATTTATGACTAAATTCTTTCCACCTGCAAAGACTATGCAACTCAGATCTAATATTACTGGTTTTAGATAGGAAGAACGTGAGCCACTAGCGCTTGCATGAGAGAGAATGAAAGAATGCATGAGAAACTGTCCCAGCCATGGGATGGAAGACTGGTTAATTCTCCATTTATTTTATAATGCTCTTAACCCTGTTTCTAAGTCTATGCTAGATACTGCAGCTGGAGAAACATTTATGGGTAAACAAATTACCGAAGCAAAGCAACTGCTAGACAATATGCAAGACAACCATGCCTAATGGAATGTAGAAAGATCAAACACGAAGAAGGTGAACTGCGTCACACCTCAAGAGAATGAAGACCTCAATGCTAAGTTGGATGAGCTTATATTATCCGTCAAAGGTAAGGAAACCCCGGTAAGAACTACTCCTGAACCAACTATTGAAGAAGTAGACTTCATAGCTCGTAGTAATTATAATCCTGCTTGGAAGAAGAATTATAATCCAAACTTTCAAAAGCATTATTTTAATCCTAAAGGTAGCTCTAATAATAATATGGCATCGAGCAATACTAGTCTCCAAGAAACTCTTAAAGATTTTATGGACTCAAAGAATGAGCAAAACAATATTCTAGTCAAAATTATGGAGAATCATGATGTTATGCTTGGTAAATTATCTAACCAAGATGTTAGTTTAAGTTATGATTTGCAGGCCCTCCAAGAAAGAACAAGGATTGTTGAGGCACAACTAGGTAAGATAACCGAGAGTCAAACTCTCATTCTAGCAAAATTTGCAGGTAAAGCTGAGCCCAACCCAGTTGAAGAGCTCAAGATGATAATAATCCAAAGGGAGGATCCCGAAGAACTTGATTATAGCAATGCTCCTTCACCAAAATACACTGTTGAAGATCTTGTAAAAAGGATCAATTTCAAGATTCCGGTAAGTGAAGGAAATGAAGAAGCCATGTATCAACACTTCGTTAATCAGGTAGCAATAAAGGTACGTGAGACTGAAGAAGAATACAAGAAAATTTCTGAAAAATTGTCTGTTAAGATAGATGATATATTTGAGCCTACCATTAAGATTAAAATTGGAACTAATGAAATAGCTGCACTATGTGATCTAGGTGCAAGTGTTTCAAAAATTCCAAAGAGTCTTTTTAACAAGTTGAATCTTGGCTCTTTTGAAATCACCGAACTAAAATTACATCTAGCAGATTCTACTTACAAACAAGCAGTATGCATTAAGGAAAATACTTTAGTTTACATTAAAGGTTGTGCTGCTCTTATTGATTTTGTTATTGTTTACATGCCTAAATATGCTAATACCCCTATTACATTAGGCCATCCTTTCTTAAGAACTATTAAGGCTTTGATCAATTTGCATGAAGGGAACGTGAAGCTTTAATTACCTTCGCGGGATCCTTTTGTTATTCATTTCCCCAGGAAAAAGAAAGCCAAGCAAGATGACAAGGAGGCCATCACTTTGAAGGCCAATTACTTCGGAGTGGGTGTTCCACTCATATGGCCTAAGTGAGCAATATCAAGGTCAAGCTATTGACCATAAAAGAGCGCTGCATGGGAGGTAGCCCATGTGAAATAAATGTTTGAGTTAAGTTTTTAAGTTTTAGTTTAAGTTTTGTGTAAATAAAGTGCTAGAAAACTCCAGTGAGAGGAAAAGATTTAGTGGTACTAAAAATTCTTATTTTATATATGCCATAGTTGGTCAAAATTTTAGTTTGTCTTTTTCTGTCAAAACAAGGTGTTTCGCTAAGTTTTAGTCTAAAAAGTAATTATCGAAGAAATAGAAATTTTTTGATGTGTATAGAAAGGTTAACGACCAACTATACGACGGGAATAAAAATTCCCGCCGTATAGTTGAGGCCATATAGTTATGTTGCCCATCAACAATTTTTCATACCAGAGTACAGAAGGTTTGACGACCAACTATACAGCGGGAACAAAAGTTCCGGCCTTATAGTTGTCGCCATATAGTTACAGCCGCCAGACAGAAACCCTAGGAAACCCTAAAATTTTGCCGTCAGACCAACTATACGACCAAAACAGCCTGTTCTCGTCATATAGTTGAAACCGACCACTTAAACGCTCGGGGAGGTACCCAAAACACCAAAAACACAATCCTTTTCTCTCTTCTACCTCCAAACTCTCTCAAAACCTTAAGGGATCTTCACCCCTACTCGATTTCGTTCGAATTCCTCGCACACAAGTGATCTACGATAAGTTTCTCCTCCGATCCTCCAACTACTTTTTGCAAATTCATCTCTGATCAATTGTCATTATCAATCTAAGGTGAGACTTATATTTGAACAATTGCCATGATTATCTTGCCTAGATTAATATGTTGAGGAGATTCTTTAGTGTGCTATGATGAGGATTATGCTATGAGTATTACTGTTGGATCAAAAAGTTTTATATTTGTCTCTTTTATTATTTTTAGAAGATGAACACGAAGATCTAGACACGTGCTTTTGCCGCAGCTAGTTCTTCTCGGGCTGTAGCTCAGGAACACATGGAGATTCAATTCAAGAACGAAGCCCACCATGATCGTTTCGCCAAGATCAAAAACCGAGAAGTCAAGGCAACCAAGTGGGCTTTCCCCGTCACTTTGAACCAACTCGGTATTTCTGATGATTTAATTTACTTTGGAATAGAGTTGGCCCACAAACCTTTGTATTCCATGATGCACCAATCTATCGACGGTTAACCCTTGAATTTCTTAGCTCTTTAAGTAGCACCATCAAAGCATGGCATGGGGAGAATAGAATTTCTTTCCGACTCATGAACAATAATTATTCTCTAACACTTGATGAATGGTGCAACTGTTTTGGTTTACCCAACAATGATCCTAATGCTCTACGCGCAGCTTTTACCAACATAACCTTCCCCTGAACTCTGTTATAATAGAATGAGCTTTACTTCTAGAGTTAGTAGAGGGAAGAATAGTCAACATCCTGCTATTCGCTATTTGTTCTATGTCATTGCTAACACCTTGCAGGCGCGCAATGAGTTTACAAGACTCAACGAGGAGGAAATCTTAGTCCTCGCAAAAGCTTCTTTCAACTATGACAACTTTTCACTTCACTTGGGCGCAATACTTGTGCGCTACTTGGAGTACCAATCCCACCAAAGCCAAGGACCAACCACTTGTGGAGGCATCATCACCATGCTTTCAAATGCATTGGGCATCGGCCTAGGTGAGTTACAACCGGTGCAAGGTGAGTGACGTGTTGATTACTCTACTTTGAGGGATTGTGGAATGCTCATTAGGAGAGGTGGTGTTTATTATCTGCTTATTGCTCGAGCTAGGCGTATCTACCTCGCTCCTTTTCCTAATGGTCTTTTCTCTATCGAGGAAGGACGTGTGCTTTATGACTTGCAGGTTGAGCAACACCAACCCGAGGAGGAGATTCCAGAGGAGGATGAGGACCAAGAGGAGGAGCAAGAAGTCCCTCATCAGCAGCAGCCACCAAACTGATTTGCTACATATCAAGATTTCCAAGAACTTGGAGGAACTGTGGAGGGAATGCACAATCTCGCCCTGAACCTTCGAGAAACAACAAGTAACCTTTCAACTCAATTTGCGTACTGGAGTTACAACTTTCCCCCACCATAGTGATTTGAAGGGCTTGCAAAAGCCTAAGCTTGGGGAGGTTTTCTATCTATTTTATATTTTGGTTTTTAATTTACTTTATCTTATTTTTTGAGGTTATGCTTTTATTTGAGTTTATAAGCACTCGTGTTGGTTTCCCCAACACTTTATCTTAGTTGTTTTATTTTGTTTGAGATTTTCAAGCCGAGCTTTGCCGCCAATTTTCTATTCTTTAATCCCCCTTCTCAAAAAACCACAAAAGATTTCTCCGTTTATCTTTATTTTCCCTCTCTCTTTTTCTTTCCGCATCGAAGTTCTCTTTGATTTGTAGGAGAGTGATTGACTTCGAGTTTTCAAGAAACGAATAAAAAGGGAAGAGAGAAGTGGAACCAAACATGAGGTATGCCTTATGACTCCCCACTTTTGAAGTTTGAGAAACCAATGCTAGTTAGTAGTAATGTTGAGATGTTATATTGATGGAGTGAGTCTCTATATTGTAGTAAAAATTTGTTTGCATGGGTATTTAATTGGGTACATTTTGTTCCAGCTCTTATAGTTAACCAGGTCTTGCCTAAACATTTGCTAAATGATTGAAATAAGAAAAAGTCTCACAAATTGAAGACTCGGGTGCTATAGTGTTTAGTCTTGAAAGCTTATTCCTAGAGACACTCAACACCAAACAAAATAATGATTGACTTGATAACTCCCTTTGAAAAGATTTGTTCAATTGAATTAATGTTTAGCGGTTTTTGTGAGTATGCCAAAGTTTGACTTGTAAATCATAAGAATGATATAGCTTTATGCGTGTCAAACTTCATGGGATGCCAACAACTCCGCTGGCCTACGAACGATCTTCATGGAGGAAACTCCTAGGTTTTGGCTATGAGTTTATTAAACATTTGTAGCAGCAATGCTATAATGGGTAAGATTCTTGGCACTCCTGGGTAGCTGTAACATGATGAAATCACTCCTCTGGATGATATGAGTAATCATTATGCAAAAGGAACAAAAACCTTAGTGATGCCACGAGTGTCCATCTCAGTCCGATAAACTAATGAATATTTTTGGCATGCTTTCAATTACTTAAGAAATGAAATTCTTGAAGGACAATGAATAGAAAATTAGTGCTTGAAAAGTCTTGATTTATTGATCTGGGAGAATTGAGATACTCTAGTATATATGCCTTTCATGACAAACTCTCACATTCTTAATTCTACATGATTATACTTTATTATTCAAAGGCAAGCCTATGAGTTAATTACATGACATGGAATAAAGTTTAATCTTTTGGATCATCCATGCTTACAATAATTTTACTGCGCTATAAGGATTCATGAAACCCGTATGATATGCTTGCTATTACTCTATCTATGCTAAAGTTTTTCAGATTGATAAAGTGGAAGAAACATGAGACTACCAATCATGAGTAAGATCATCGTCTCATTATTTCAAATATTGAGTTCTCTTTTGATTTTGGTTTTCTTGCTCGAGGACGATCAAGTTTAAGCTTGGGGAGGTTGATGGCTTTGAAATATATCCATCCACGTCCGCATTTAAACTAGATATTATTCATATATTTGATGAAATATCTCTCTATTTCCTACCACGAATGCCTAATGATCGAATGGGTATGCAATCCTTTCTTGCTATTTTTGCTTGCGCAGATAATGACGTATTATGATGGGAACCACTACATAAATGCTAAAGATACGAGATTTCCATCACGTCAAAGAAACCAGGACCGTCAAGAGGATCCAAAAGGCTTAACGACCAACTATACGTGTCGTCGTCGTATAGTTCCGGCCGTATAGTTTGCACCGACTTCATTAGGTCAAACAGAACAACTTTTGTGAAGGGACCCCTATATAAAGAGGCTTCAAGCGACGAGAAACAGCCCCCCGACTCCACAACATCGCCTCTTTCATCCTCAAATCTCCTTGCCTCCACACTGGAGGAATAGATCTAGATCTAAACCTCTAAACCCTTCTCCACCATCATAGCCATCTTCCACCACTTGTAATAGTAGATCTCATCTCCAATTGGCGACATTGTAAGACTATTTGTTATCAACTCTATGATCTCTATTATAATGTTTATGATTGTCGATTTCATCTCTATGTGTAAGTAATTCTCCTAGGGCTAAGGGCTTCGGCGTAGCCATGTAGCTTTTGTGCATGTTATTTATCATAGATGGGATCATGTATTAGTTTGTATGACATGATGATTGTAGTACCCTCTATTGCCTCAATCTAAGGACTTATCAGGTACCCAAGACCCCGAGGATTGATCCAGGTAAAGGGAGTGTGAGTAACGATTGATCTGCATGATAGGAACCCTAGTAACAGAAAGGGTAGTACGGCTATATGTGAGGAACTTACTTGGGATTAACGGTGATATCACTATGCATATCATAAGTTCTCTTTCTTCCATGGATGAGCCTAGTAGGTTATTGCCATAAGCGGTTGCGGAGGCGATAACATTTATGGATGCACTGCTCACATATAATTATCTTTCTCTAACAATTACATGAGTAATTTATTATTATCTGTTATTCTCATCAGATGTTTTTCACAGCTACTGGTGAAAACCGAAGACCCTAGGCCCTCTCTCTCTCCATCATCATCAACAACAAGATCGCAAGCTCTTGTTCCAGTAAAAACGCAATAGAAATTCTAAAACTCTCAAAGGTCCGTTTAAGTAATCTCACTTTACTTTCTGCTTCCTGAGGATTCGATAAACCTAGGTATACTAGGGAAAAATATCTATACTACATTCGTAATCTGAATCGAAGGTATCAGCTATTAATACAAAGCAAGAATGACTGACTAGATTTTTTGTTGATCCTACATGCACTTCCCTTATAATGAAACCCCCACCATAGGTTTCCAGCCTGTATTCCAAGCATACTTCCATTTTCCACCATCTCACGGTTATTCATAAAACTATATTTGGTTTTGAATGTAGGTGATAATACTTTTGAGAAGTAGTTTGTATGAAATGTTCCAAAGCACATGCAAGATTTAACTTGCCTGCGAGACAATGCAGTTCAAATGTTCTACTAGACACTGGACCTCGGGTTCTAAAATAATACCATCATCCGCTATATACGGTTAGGACAATGTTTAAAGAGTCAATTTGATGCTATCGTTCCTAGATATGAAATGCATTCTTAGTGTGTTGTTAATTATCCCCTTGGTTTTTGATTTGTTCTTGTTTTATGAATATTTACCAAATTACCTTATAGGGTTAATGTGTATTTATCTTGTCTTAATAATAGTGTATTATTAATTTTGGTGCATTTCACTTTGAATATTCTTAAAATTAAGAATATTATTTAGATAATATTTATGAATTTATTGTATTATAAGTTCATTTGATGATTTCTTTTTTGGTTTTTTAAATACCTTGTATTCAATCAAAAGTATTTTTTTTAAATTATCATCAACACCGTCTCCATCACGGGTCCCCTTGTTTACCTTGTTGTAATTCCAATTCCCATCAAGGATTTGCACTTCTATTCATTCATACCATCGTATTCCATTACTACTATTGAGATGATGTTGATTGCCTTCATATGTGAGTAGTTCCCTTTGTTCTTGGGAAGAGATGCTGAAACTCTAGCATTGTTATGAATTGAAATAAAGATAATTTATAACTTTGTGTACGAATATGTATTAATTTACTTTCTTGATGTTACGTGATTGTTGACCACATAGCATTAGGGAACTATCCTTGGGCATGTGATGGTGTGAAGGTGCTAAATGACTTATTGCATTGGATCATTACTCATGTGGTCAAGGGGGATAAGAGAGGACTCATAAATCCAATCCATGACCATGGGATTAACCCTTAATAGTGGAGGATCAAGGGTGGCTGGCCTAAGATTACAGATGTGGTAATGAGTGATGAAATATAAGATGGCTGGTCTTTGATCATCTAACTTGGAGATCCTCCCATACATACGCACAAAGAAAGACATAAACATATCCTAATCATGAATTGTGGTGGATAGACATAACTTGGAGATCCACCACCAACAATTGTGGTGGATCCTACACTCCTCGAGAACTCCTTAGTCACATTGCAACTCTCACAATCACACTCGCATGTTCTTATTCAATTTAGTTATTTACTTTGTTCTATTTACTATTGCTCTCAAACACTAACACCCTTTATACACCTTTACTTAGAATTAGAGATAACTTATAAGTACTCTCTAGTGAATAGTAACGAGATGCATAAAGACCTCTCTACAAATAGCTCTCCGTGGTTCGATACTCTTACTTTAAAACTAGCTATAAACAATTCGTGCACTTGCAATCATCACTCCTCTAGTAAGAGAACCCTCTAGAAAATAGATTTAATATAAATAAAGTATTTTCTTTGCTTCTATGACATGATGTTGACTATCAAATATACTGCCTCAAAAGATACGAGATCACCTAAGATTGTCACTAGCAATTGTAGTACATGCATTCATTTATATATAATGAGGTAACAACGGAAAGGTATAAATCATAGTAGGACCTAAACTATTTATCAATGTCTAGTTTCATACTACCATGTTACTCCAACTAATGAACACATTTCCCCTCTCGTGTCCTATCATACTAGTTTGGTCAGAACACGTAATTAAGAACATTGTAAATATGCATCTACTCATGCATCAAACACAATATAAAAATTGCAATTTCAAATAACCATCTTATAAAAACTAAGATACACCACAAAAGTATTATAGATAGATGGTCATAATCATATTGGGTAGCTCATATGGCACTAGAACATGATAGCATGAGAGAGAGGGAGAACATGCTACTTCAAAAAACCCATAGCCCGGGTGTACTACTCCCTATTCATCATGGTGATGAAGCATATGTTGTTGGAGAGGTTGCAGATGCAAGCCGACAACGTTTTACCCTCCAATTTCTGCAGGATCTCCTTTGCGTTGGTCCTATCCCACCCAATATTGTAATTGTCGAGGATGGCGCGCTGCAGCAGATAAAGACCCTCCTCGACTTCCTCCTTGTTGGAAGGAGAAGTCGAGAGGGTCAGAGTCATCATCGTCCGAGGAGGTCGGAGGAGTTGGTTCCAATGGCGGGGCGCGCTGCAACGCCGCGTGGCATGGGGAGCTTGGCCCAACAAGTAGGTAGGCAGGGAGGTATGGAGCATAGCCGACAGCGACTAGGAGGGAAAACAGCTTGGTCGTGAGAAGGAAAGAATAGACGAGCCCGACTAGGATATGGTTTGTGTGTGGATAGAGGAGAGGCACCCGAGGAGGCATTTAACGCCGGAGTAGACGAGGTTGTAGAAGGCGACTACACTAGACACGTCTACTCTCTCTACCCACGTGCCACTATAACGGTGTGACGACTCTCTGCGCCGACCATGTACATTTGTGACGATGGGACAATTGGCGGCACAGGGAGATAGGCGACAACACAATAATTAACACTGACCAATCATTATGCCAGTGACAGGACTAGCCCGCCAAGCGCCACGTCGCCAGCGCGTTGATTTCGGAGCGTCGATCACGCCCCTGTAGAGTGGGGATGACCTCGACGCCGAATACAATATTAGACCGTGCTACGTAAAAAGTGTATTGAAGCATGACACTGGGCTCAGGTTTATGCCGAAGTGCTCTAAGCCCGTCGTTTGGGCACGTGATTGGAGATGCTCTCCTATGCATCCCTGGCCCACAAGTGACAAATGCATAGCTTCCTGCAACTGACAGGTTAGGCGGGCCCGCTTGTCTAATGTGGCAAGAACAACCGA
Source organism: Avena longiglumis (assembly GCA_030063025.1). NCBI lineage: Eukaryota > Viridiplantae > Streptophyta > Magnoliopsida > Poales > Poaceae > Avena > Avena longiglumis. The sequence continues at coordinate 476,648,234 of CP125974.1, read as the reverse complement.
ACAAACCCAGCCGTAAACGTACTCTTCGCCCACTAGCGAACCGGGCTCTCGTGCAGGCCAGGCCCACCTAACGGCGCGTGCGATTTTCCTCCACGGCAAACCAACGGCTACTATAGTCTTCGCTCTCCCGTCGTCCGCGTGAGACAACGGTCATATTACCGTTGTACTCTCCTCCCCGTCCCCGCATCGTTTTTCTTCGGCTCAAACCCTTTAAAGCCGCCTGCCCTCTCTCTCCTCCCCCACCTCCAATTGCTGCCGCCGCCTTCCTCTCCCCGCTCCCTCCACGCGCTCGTACGCTCCAGCGACGTCCCTCTCGTCGTCTCCGCGCGCAAGAAGCAGCAGCGATGGAGACGCCGTCCTCCACCAGGAGGATCACCCGCTCGCTCGCCGCCGCCACCGCATCCGCCCGTGAGTTCTTCCCCTCTCTCCTTAATCCCGCGCAATTCCGTTGCTCCAAGAACGTTCTTGATCCATGGATCCCCTTGCTGACCACCGTTCCTCAATTCAATTTTCTGCCTGCAGAGAAGACCGCCGCGGCCGCCGACCTCTCCTGCAGATCCAAGAAGTCGGCGGGGGCAGGAGACGCGCCTCCGCGCACCGCGCTCTACGACATCACCAACGATTCCCCGATCGTCGGCCTCGCCGCGGGCGGCCTCGGGACGCCGCAGGCCTCCACCGCGGGTGCCAAGAACCAGGCCAGGCCCCGATGCACGCCCGGGTCGGGCGAGGCGCTGCTGCGCGGACAGGTCAAGACGCTCCTGCAGAAGGTCGACGAGGAGGGTGCCGCCGCCATCAGGCCGCTCCGCATCCACGGGCTGCTCGGCGTCGCCAGGTCGCCGGCGCAGCTCCTCGCGCCCACTCCGGCCAACACGCCCCAGCTATGGCCCAGCTCCGCTGCCTCCCTGCTGCCCGATGGCCTCTCCGTCATGCCCTGCGTCCTCGAGGAGGAGGAACTCATCCCTAAGCTGCAGGTACTTGTTTCCATCTCGTCTCCGTGCAACAACTCAAAAGATCACTTCTTTGCAATTTCTGGGCACTTCTACAGTTTCGATTAATTGTTGAATTGGGTTGAGTTGAGTGACGTAGTAACTCTTCCATATTAACCATGTGTTTGATTACTCATTTACATGTTGAGTTGGATGATATAATAGTTCTTTCAAATCAACCATGATGTACCACATTTCCTGAATCCTGTTCAAGTAGTCCCTTGTGTTAGTAATTCTTTCAGTTTAACCATGTATTGCATAGTCTGATTCCTGATTTTAGTTAGTCCTTTATTTTGACAAGAATAACATGATGTTTGTTGCCAGCTTATTTACATGTTTACTGGCACTGTGGCACAGGTTCTGGTTGTAGTAGTAGTACTCACAGTAGCTGCACTCATATACGATCAGAGTTTTCCTGCAAGATTGATTTGCTGCATTTGTCAGATATGGCCTGTTGTGAATGTGATGCCTGAACAATATTTACTTATTTACATGTTTACTGGCACTGTGGCACAGGTTCTGGTTGTAGTAGTAGTACTCACAGTAGCTGCACTCATATACGATCAGAGTTTTCCTGCAAGATTGATTTGCTGCATTTGTCAGATATGGCCTGTTGTGAATGTGATGCCTGAACAATATTTTTTGCCGTCAGCCTGTTGTTGCATCTGATCTTGAGCTGCTAATTATGTCGTGCAGGTCATTGCTGACCCCCCGCCGAACCGCGCACTGGTGTTCGATGACTCCCCTGAGAAATCTGACCTGTCCACTGATGGATCACTCGCCTCATCGACCCTGACATTCCATGGAAGCAGCGGTGACAGATCAGCAGACGAGGACAGCTCATCGGTCTGGTCCATGCAGGTGAACGTCAGCTCCGAGAAGGGCGACGAGGAGCTCGGTCTTGACACCGTGGGAGAGCTGGAAGAAGAGTACAACACTGAGGAGGAGCTGGAAGAAGGGTACTATACCGAGGAGGAGGAGGGGGACTGGGAAGAAGAAGATGATGACGAGTGCTTCGACGAACTGTGCGTGGGGATGAGCAAGATGTCGGTGTTTGATGGGGAGGAGGAGAAGAAGAAGGTTGGGCTGCTTGCATTCGAGGGAAGGCACACCCGGTTCGTCTACAACAGCGACGACGAGATCGTGGAGAGGAAGGAGGTGGAGAACGCGGCAGCGGAGCATGACGCGCTGTTGAGGGGCCTGCCGGTGCCGGAGGGGAAGCACCTCCTGTTCCAGGACGACGATGATGACGAGGAGTAAGCAGGCGCACGCACGCATGCATGGGTAGTGGTTGTCGCTCCCTGACACCAACCAAGCAACACATTCTTTGGTTTGGATGGGCTATTGGTTTTATTATGTTTCAGTTCTTCTGAATACATGTCATTCATTCATTGTCTTGTCAATTCAGTTAATGCAGCGTAACTGAAGTTGCTGAATAATTATGTTCTCGCAATGCAGTTCATGTCAATTCTGAATATTCAGTCTCTGTTCACTCTTTTTTTTAAATCGGCTAAGCAAGTGTTTTGTCCAATGTCCAACTGCCTCTGATTAGTGATTACATAGATTTTTTATGGCTGTGCCTCTGATTAGTGATTACATAGATTTTTTATGGCTGTGTCCCAGCAACACTCGTCCACTTGAAAAAGGAGGAACAGAGAACAAGAACTTAACAAAAAAAGGAGTTCTTCCTCAGCAAGTGAAAATGAAATTCCAGGACTTCCCCGTTTGTGTTTCAGTTACTCTGAATTTTCTGGTTGTTCCAATCTTTGGCCAATCCCTCCGTTCTCCTCTTTTTGCAGTGCTTTCGTTCTGCACTGTCCAAGGGACTCCCTGGTCAGCTAGGATTTTTTTCCCTTTTTTTTTTGAGTTTAAAGAACATTCAGAGTTTACATGCTCCTGAATGTAACCAGCACCAGGCGCACAGGAGGCAACAAGCTCGCTCGATCTTGCCAACATATTAGTAGCACTGCTTACATGAACAGAAGAACTACTCCTGTCTGCTAGGTTTTTTCTTTTCCTTTTTTTGAGTTCAAAGAACATTCAGAAGTGCCCTGGATGCAACCAGCACCGGGAACACAATGTCACAGGAAGCAACAAACTCACTCGATCTTGCCTAGCACTACGTCTTACATGAACAAAAGAACTACTACTCCTAGATAGACAACTGATATTACTGCAGTCTGACCAAGGATGTGGAAAGGAGCCGTATGTAAGAACTCCTAGCTAAGAGACTTGATATACTACAAATTTTGGCATGCAAGCAGCATACGGAATAGAAAGGAAACTGCTAGCAGATTTTCAGAGCTAGCGCAGGTTGACTGGGGGGGAGGGGGGTAATATTTGAACATTTTTTTCTTCAGTAAATGTTCCAAGTCTGGAGGGGGGGCAGTGGCCCCCTCTGACTTGTATAAACATCTCACACCAAAGTGGGCTAGATATATAAACATCACATCTCACACCAAAGTGGGCTAGATATATAAACATCACATCTCACACCAAAGTGCACCATCAAGTTGTAGACTCTTCTATTCTAAAAAAAAAAGGTGTAGACTCTTTTTTAGATAATGATTGATGACTTCATACCGCCATTGTTTTCATTAGATAATGATTTTTGTCATATTTTTATCCCCCATAGGTAGTATGACTTGCTCATTTTTAGCGATGTTCTTTTAGATTATGTGAAGTGCGTCAATTGTTGTAAGGATGGATGTGTGTTTCATTCCAACATTAGTCGGCAGATAGAGACCACACATTGATTGATATCTCTGTAGCAATCCACATCATCGTTACACCATTGGATAAATAAGATAACATAGAAAAACAAACTAACACTGATTTCATTGAAGCAAGAAGTACATAACCAAACATAGACTAGAACAATAACCGATTATCTAGCTAGTGCCTTATCCATCAAATCCTAGCATGTATACGGAAAGCACACTAGAGAATAGGGACTAACTAATTCGTAGAACATCCTAAAAATTATTATCAAACCAATTTTGGGGTGACACGGACTAAAGAAACCAGAAACTCTATCTGGGGATCGATCGGAGTCGGCTATCAGTAATGTTTGCAGAGAGTGCAGTGGCATGACTTGGATGGCCAGCGTCCATTAACACACACGTGATCCTTGACGTAGAGACCGTTCCCGCGGTAGTTGACATCGACGTCGAACTTGCATACCGCCTTGCACAGCGCCCCGAAACAGATTGGAAAATCTTTGTGGCTCACTACGAAGCAAAACTCCTCTGCAAAAGTAAAACGATGGAGACATCAATTAGTCACCGGAAACCATCTTTGGACATCGACCGCCATGAAATATACCTGAACACGATATATATGAGACAAAGAAAGGGAGGGAACACGGAACCTGCACGTGTGGTAGGATTGGCAGACAGTAAAATCAGCAAGAAGAGGCAGAGAGAAGCCTTCCCGGCGTCCATTGCTGCAAACAGTCGAGAAGAGGAAGAAGAGGGCTCGACTGTATGTATCTCTTCACTTGGGCTACTTTTTACTGATGGTAAGTGGATACCACCGTGTGGTGATTTATAGGCGCTGTGCTTGAGAGTAAAAACAGGATCACCATGCAAAGGTAACTCCATAGGCAGTGTAGATCCGTCCGTTTCTCAGTCTCGTGGTGCTAGATTCCGGGGTTAATTAGCTACGGCTGACCTTAATTCGTGGTGTTGGAGTGAAGAGTATATGCTGTCCCGGGCTCGAGAATCTGTAGTCCGATAGGAGCGAGTCATCCGGCCGGTTCGTTGCAGACTGGCCGGCTCCTTCTGACGGAAAAAAAACTGCCCCGTCATCCACGCACGATTGCCCACCTGTTTACAGATCGCACGATGCACATGACCAAGTGCTTGGATTGGACATGCTAATCTGTTTTTGTGCTTTGCGTTTCATGTTCCAGTTGCTCGAGTATCCCAAATTACGAATAACCCAGTGTTCTCTCGATGCAGGTCCGGTCTGAATATTCAGTTTCTATTCGTTCATTGTTATTACTCTTTCCAGAATAAGTGTTGTTAATTTAATTCAACTTTATACTAAAACAGCGACACTTATTATAAATCGGCGGGAGTAGGTTAATTAGAAACTGGTTGCCCTAACTTCCTAAGCCTGGTCCGGTTTTTGTGCCCGTCGGCGCTAGGCACCGGGCATGGCCAAACGAAAACGCGGTCTAGGTCATTTTTGTAGCTTGTTTAGTAGTCTGAGTCGCATGAATGGCAACACAGATGCTCCTACTATTTGTTTGCATGCACTTTTCTTCTTAGACGTTGCAGATGCAAAGATACGTGGTTTAGTTGAGTAGCTCACACAATCAAGATATGGCCACCTCTTTCAAAAACGATGAGGCTACCATATGACACATTTAGGATAGCACTTTTTTTTTATAAAAAGTACATATTAATATTAATATCACGAAGATATCAATTACACCCAACCTTTGCAAGAACACATTACCCTGGCGGCAATACGGATGCACACCACAAAAAAGAAAGAGAAATTAGAAAAAAAAGGCTCTGCTATAGCAATCTATTCCTTGTAAGAGCAGCACTAACACCACCAGGACAATAACAGAAGTTCAACTTCTCCAAAAGCGACGCCTCTAAGAAAGAAATAGTGCACAAGCGCTATAGTCAACCGATCATAGATTTTAGGTTTTCATCCTGTAGAAAGTCTCTACTCTCAAAACAATGCCTTTAACAAGATCATTGTCAGGCACAACCAATGAAGGTCAGACCTTAGATTTTCACCCTGAAAGGCAAGACTTTGAACTTCTCCTGTGCAATCGCCCCCACTTGCAAGCCACTCCTCCAAGTCAAGAAATGCCAAGCCAATTCCCCATTGCCACAGAGCTTTGAACCACCATTGCTAGTCCTCAGATCTCGGATTCCATGACCTTCTTCGCCAACACCATGGAACGAGAACATGCCCCGTGATATTAACATCTAGCAGAGCTTCAAAGCGCTCCCTCTAAAACCAAACAACCAGAGTAAAATACGGGTGCGCACGACCGAATCTCCTGATCCAGCAATCTCCAGGCATGAGTATCCTAGTGGAGGTCGCCAGCGGAGCCTTTCGGATGATGCCACTGCAACCGGATCGATAAGGACATGCATCCGACCAGTCTTCATCTCGTCGGGAGGAATAACCCTTGGACCGCCACCTAATTCAAGGTCCCGAATGTGACTAGATGGTGGGATCCAGCCAACTGCCGCCTGGTCGACCGCCGGCACCACCATGGTGCCCAACAACTGGCGTCATAAGCAAGACCGCGCCAACCTGCCACTGAAGCCGAGGATCCAGACAAACACAGTCCAGAAGACCGAGAAGGCACGGAGCACCTGGTATAGCAGCAGGGGCGTCTCCACCGCGGGGAGACAACATCACATATGAGAGGACGAGTAGATGCTCCATTTGCCGGGACTCTGCAACACCTCGCCGCCGAGATATCATCGAGAACCACATCACCACCTCCGGCGCAGATGGCGGTGGCAGCACGTGGAGAAGTCCCCGCCGCTACCGTCACCGCCTGGCTTTGCCCTGCAGGTATGATGAATGCATATTTGCATCATATTTTAGATTATTATTTTGCATTGTAGTGGTAGGATCTTGATATTTTACGGTGTTCGCACACACTTTTTCTGTTTATTTTCACTAGGATCGGGACAGATGATGGATCCGATGGACACAATCCTTGGACCAGTTATATTGGAGTGAAAAGGATCCAAAAACTATGTAAATTTGGGAAATATTAATAACACCAAAAGAAAACCTGAAGCAATTGGAGGGTACAGAAGGGTTAACACCAGAAGAAAACCCGAACACAGGATGCTCCCTTGGTTTTGAAGGATAAAGAGAAGAATTGTTCTAGGTTTTATTGAAGATTGGAAAATATTGTATGCCAGGACTTCTGCACAAACGGTGATCAACCTCGGCCTGACCTTATGCGTTGGGTGCCCGTGCAAAAAACACATGTTGCTGACCAGATTCATACATGAGCAAAGCGGTTGACCTTAGAACTATACAGACCAAGAATAGGTGGCTCGCGCCGGAAGGACTGAGGTTGAGACTTCGCAGGCAATGGATACTTGGGATAATTTAGCTTGTGAATTTATGACCCACATTTATAGGGGGTGTATCGCAGTACTTTCGATAAATAGGAGTGTCGATCCCAACGAGGAGCACAAGGTGCTGAACAGTGGTATGGAGCAGGAAATCTCTGTAAATACTTAGCAAACGGATTTTTAGTGGTTTTCTGATAAGGCAACAAAACAAAGAGCAAGTAATAAAGGAAACGAACAAACGGAGAAAGTGGCCCAATCCTTTTTTAGCAAACAACAAGCCGGTGTAAATACTTATAAGGACCAAACGTTCTCGAGGGAACATGGGAATTCTGTCAAGTGCTTTCGTTTCAAATAACTGAGTACTCTTCTTTGGTGTTGTAAGTGTTGTGTGGGTGAACCTGTGCTAACATAACGACCTTACTTGGACTAATACATACTTGTGATTAAACTCCCTGCAAACATCCGTAACTATAGGAAGGTAATTAAGATATAAATCTAACCACAGCCTTAAACTCCGAGATCCTACACTCCCTTGTGCAAAGGTGTCCTAACGGGAGTTCAGGTTTCTGTCACTCCGGCAACCCCACAATTAGTATCCAAATACACAATGCATCCCCCTAGGCCCATAAATGGTGAAGTATCATGTAGTCGACGTTCACATGACACCACTAGAAGAATAGCACCACAACTTAAATACTAAACCATTGAATAATAACTCAACACAAATTCACTACTAACAACATGACTTCTCCCATGTCCTCAAGAACACAACGAACTACTCACAAGACATCATATGGATCAAGATCAAAGATGATATGGTAATGGATAACAATATGAACATAAAAAATAATCCAATGGTTCCACTCACAAGCATCAACTACAATAGTAATTAACACCGGGAAAGTTTCCCCTAAGAACTAAAGCAATATCCAACACAATTGTTACAGCGGGACGGAGTGATGATGATGGTGCTGGTGGAGATGATGGTGTGGATGATGATGATGATGATCCTGATGAAGCCTAGCTTGATGATGGTGTTGATGGCGACGATCTCCCCTATCCAGGAAGGAATTCCCATAGCAGAATCTGTCTGTCGAAGAGATCTTTCTCTCTCGGTATTTTCCACCCCAGAGGCGGCGGAAATCTATCTGTGGTTGCTCCCCTGGCCTTAGGGTTTCGTAGGGAAGATATAGGAGCGGTGGAGTCGGGAGCCGGGCAGGTGGGCCACACCTGCCCTAGGCGTGGCCCAGGGGGGACCCGCTCCTAGGGGGTGGGACCCCTATGGCCCCTCTTCGCTCCTCCTTCTGGCTTCCTCAATCTTCTGGAAAAATAATATTTTCCCATTTTTTTTGTGATCTTCGCGAAATTGCACCGAGACGCCTTCTTTTCCATCAGAATCCAGACTCCGGCAGTTCATCCTCCAAGAATCATCCAACATGCACAAACAGATGAAAGCCATAAATAATACCTCATAATAAGACATATATCAATGAATAGAGGTAAATTATGATATAGAAAGGTGATGCAAATTGGGCATATCAACTCCACCAAGCTTAGACCTTCGCTTGTCCCCAAGCAAAAATTGAGCTCAATAAACATGTCCACAAGTTTATGGAGTAAAGTGTCGATAAAAGAATACGAACAAGAAGCATCACACTTACCATTGCACAACTCCTAGAAGAAAGCAACTCACCATTATAAAACTTGGCTTGCAACCAAGTACAACTGTCACAATAGAGATGCATAAAGATAAATCATAATTGGAATTGGCAAACTTTGTTCTTGGTCAAAGAACACCTGGCAAACAGTTTCACAAAAAGCTTTTTTGTAGAAGTTTCAAAACAGGAGCACTCTTTGCTTAAAAAGGTTTTTCATAAGTGAAGGCTTTCAAAGTAATACTCAATACATAAGAGTTTTGTGCAAACAAGGAAGATAGGTAACATGATTGAATAAATCACCATATGAATGCTTGAAACATAACAACTCAAATGCTTGCTGGAGATAGAGAGGAAGTAGGTTTACTGACTCAACTTGGAAGTGGGAGAAAGGTCCCTTCTTAGAGGGAAACAGGGATTACAAGTCATAAAGAGCTTCCAAAAGATTATGGTACTTACTAGCTTTGAGCCCTCATTGCCCCTATAATAGGCATCTTGAGATGATTAAGGTTAAAGTGCACAAAGATGGAGTATATGCTTGACGAAATATAAGTTGGCAATCTCATGTCCCTTGAATATGAGGGCCACTCATCATGCTACTCAAATTGAGTTACCGGTAAGTTCTTGTCATTGTAAGTACATGCGTATCATAGAGAACCTCCAACGGGGTACCCCTTGCACATGGTACAGGATCTTTCCCATAACCAAAATGACAAGGCAAACAGACAATAAACATCTCAGCGATCTTTTTATTTACTATGCTGCAAGTTTCCACCATGATTAGGCATGGCTTAGGCTAGCGGCCCAGGCGTTTCCCTAACACAAAATACAAACTCCATGGACTTACAAGTTCCCTCTTTATTTCACAACAATGACATCCACAAACAAAAGAGCACGATATCAATTGTGTACAAAGTACAAGTGCAATGTTGAAAACGTTCCCCGTGACAGCACGGTTCTGCTAATTCCAACGTATAGGTGCAAGCATATACAACTTCGACGGCACAATGCTTCAAGTCTATTAGGGGCAAAGAAATAAGGTGTGCCATCAAGTTCGTGAGAGCTTTATAACTAGTTTTCACATAACAAAATACTTTTTAATTCAAAAGATAGATGAAGCTTGAGAATTTGCTTGGAATAGCAATAATGCTAATAGGTAGATATGGTGGACACAAATGGCACATGTTTTGGTTCAAAGGGATTGGAAACATGAGAAGTATGCCTTCTCAAAATAGGTTTTTGGCTAGCAAGACTGGGTAGCAAGCAAGAGAGTTGAAAGAAACAAGCAAACATACAAGTAATAAAGCCAAATATGCAATCTTCCTTGAAGACACAAAAGGTCTTAAATAGAGAATACTAAGCTTATGAGCCAACAAGAAATAAAACAAATGATACAAAATACCTGTAATCTTTTTCTCTTTTTCTTTCAAACTTCAAAAAGTATTGCTACTAACCAGAACTTGGTTTGCCAAAACCAATTTAGATCCCCTTGATGATCCAAAAGTGGTGCCAGTACTAATCAACAAGATCCATCATATAATAGAGATTGCAAACTAAAATAAGAAGTGCAAAAAGTAAAAGATGAGACTTCTCATTAATATTCAATAAAGACACTCACACCAAGGGATACATAGATAATCAAATAAAGGAGAGATACTTCCACATGCAAAAAAAACTATAAGATAACTTCTCTACCAAAGATATGAATCCACTGAAAAGGTAAAAGATAAAAGATAAAAGATAATGGTGGTGATACCGCAACACTTCCCCAAGCTTGGAACAAGCCAAGGGGATGCCAAACCTGATGACGAATTACTCCTTTGGTGGTGGTATTATCTTGTCATCATAAGACTTCCATGGTAAAGGTTCCCCATCCAAAAAGGATGTCTTGGTTTCCACAATCCAGAAACTAGCAGCAGAACTTATGCAATCAAATCTAGCCTCATACTCACAGTTTTGGTTCTGTATGTCATAGAGTTGTGCTCGTAATTGGTTGGTGGTCTGACGGAGTGATAAGATCTCTTCTCGGAGCTCAGCAACTTCTCCCTCGTGCTTGGTGATGAGTTCTGAACTTATCTTGTGAATAACATCCACTTCACGTTCTGCCCTCTTCTTGTACCTGAAAACTTCCTGTTCCAATGCTTCCATCCTGTCTTCCAGACTGCCTTCTCCTTTAGGGCCTTGAACTTCTTTCATCTGTACCTTCCCCTCTTTGAGAATCAACTCCTTGGGATGAATCCTCAACTCATACATGTACGGGTTGAGAACTTCCGCAGAGGAATCCTCCGTGGGTGATCCAGAGGGAGACATGAGGCTCTAATTCTGAGAATTTGCCTAATAGAAACAGATCGAAATAGAAACACGATGAGAACTCGATACAATAACCTCGGGGAACCCGGTGGGTTATATATTACGAAGTTTCAAGGTATAAGGAAGGTTCTGATACAAAAACGAGGTGGAGTCGGATCTCGGGGGATTCAAACCCCCTCCAGGCGCGGCCAGGTGGGGCCCCCGCCTAGGGTGGGTTTGGCCACCCCGACCTCCGGTCCTCCTATGTTTTGTCTCGTAATCTTCCTTATGTATTAAAAACATCAAAAATTTAAAAATATTGGATTTTCATGAACCTTCTGTTTTCACCACTTTTACCTATTCAGAGACAAACTCTGCAGAATCTGGTGTTTGGCTTCTAATAAATCCTTCCGGTGTCACAAGTTGAATTGTGTCAACGCCTTCATTATATGAATCTCCGGAAATATAATGTTTCAGTCTTTTACCATTCACCACCTGTGTTGTGTCATCCTTCAAAGAAGATATTTTGATGGCACCTGAACGGTATACTTCCTTGCTAACAAAAGGTCCTTGCCATTTTGAGAGTATTTTCCCTGCAAAAAATCTGAGACGAGACCTATACAAAAGAACTTTCTCACCAACATGGAACTCCCTTTTGAGAATTCTCCTATCATGCCATCTTTTTACTTTTTCCTTAAAGAGCCTAGCATTTCCATAAGATTCACCTCTCCACTCATCTAGATTACTTAAGTCGAGCAGTCTTTTCTCACCAGCAAGTCTAAAATCTTTATTCAACTCTTTCACAGCCCAATAAGATTTGTGTTCTAATTCTAAAGGAAAGTGGCAAGCTTTCCCATAGACCATTTTGTAAGGAGACATCCCCATAGGATTTTTATAAGCAGTTCTATAAGCCCACAAAGCGTCATTCAAATTTTTAGCCCAATTTTTTCTAGATCTATTAACAGTCTTCTGCAAGATAGATTTAATTTCCCTGTTGGAAAGTTCTACTTGACCACTGGTTTGGGGGTGATAAGCTGAAGCAATTCTATGGTTTAATCATACTTAGCGAGAGTTTTTCTAAAACCCCCATGAATAAAATGAGAGCCTCCATCAGTCATGAGATATCTAGGTACACCGAACCTAGGAAAAATAACATGTTTAAGCATTTTCAAAGAGGTCTTACCATCAACACTATTTGTAGGTATGGATTCTACCCACTTTTTAACATAGTCAACAGCAACAAGAATATGAGTATACCATTTTGAATGAGGAAAATGCCCCATAAAGTCAAATCCCCAACAATCAAAAGGTTCAATAACAAGAGAATAATTCATAGGCATTTCATTGCGTCTAGAGATGTTACCTACTCGTTGACATTCATCACATGATAAGACAAATTTCCTTGCATCTTTGAAAAGGGTAGGCCAATAAAATCCGGATTGTAAAACCTTTTGTGCAGTCCTATCCCCAGCATGATGTCCTCCATAAGCATTGCCATGACATTTTCTCAATATCTCTTGTTGTTCAAATTCTAGAACACATCTTCGCATAATGATATCTACTCCTTCTTTATATAAGTGTGGGTCATCCCAAAAGTAATGCCTTAGATCATAGAAGAATTTCCTTCTTTGCTGAGCTATAAAGGTTGGAGGCAAATATTTGGAAACAATAAAATTAGCATAATCAGCATGCCAAGGACTGATGACCCACAAGTATAGGGGGTGTATGGTAGTACTTTCGATAAATAGGAGTGTAGATCCCAACGAGGAGCAGAAGGTGCTGAACAGTGGTATGGAGCAGGAAATCCCTGTGAATACTTAGCAAACAGATTTTACTGGTTTTCTGACAAGGCAACGAAACAAGGAGCAAGTAATAGAAGTAACGAACAAACGGAGCAAGTGGCCCAATCCTTTCTTAGCAAAGGATAAGACGGTGGAAATACTTATAAGGACCAAACATTCTCGAGGACGCATGGGAATTCTGTCAAGTGCTTTCGCTTCAAATAGCTGAGTACTCTTCTCTGGTATTGTAAGTGTTGTGTGGGTGAACCTGTGCTAACATACCGCCCTTCCTAGGACTAATACATACTTGTGATTAAACCCCCTGCAAACATCCATAACTACAGGAAATTAATTAAGATATAAATCTAGCCACAACCTTAAACTATGAGATCCTATGCTCCCTTGTGCAAAGGTGTCCTGACGGGGTTCGGGTTTATGTCAGTCCGACAACCCCACAATTAGTAGCCAAATACACAATGCATTCCCCTAGGCCCATATATGGTGAAGTATCATGTAGTCGACGTTCACATGACACCACTAGAAGAATATCACCATAACTTAAATACTAAACCATTGAATAATAACCCATCACAGATGCACTACTAACAACATGATTTCTCCCATGAACTCAAGAACTAAAAGAACTACTCACAAGACATCATATGGATCAAGATCAAAGATGATATGGTAATGGATAACAATCTGAACATAAACAATAAGCTAATGGTTCCACTCACAAGCATCAACTACAATAGTAATCAACACCGAGAAAGTTTCCCCTAAGAACTAAAGCAATATCCAACACAATTGTTACAGCGGGACGGAGTGGTAGTGATGGTGCTGATGGATATGATGGTTTGGATGATGATGATGATCCCGATGAAGCCTAGCTTGATGACGGTGTTGATGGCGATGGTCTCCCCTCTCTGGGAAGGAATTCCCCCGATAGAAATCTGTCTGCCGGAGAGATCTTTCTCTCTTGGTGTTTTCCGCCCCCAGAGGCGGCGGAAATCTATCTGTGGTCGCTCCCAAAGGCTTAGGGTTCCGCAGGGAAGATATAGGCGAAGGGGCGGAGTCGGAGGCCGGGCAGGTGGGCCACACCTGCCCTAGGCGCGGGTTCAAGTGGGCCCGCGCCTAGGGGGTGTGGGCCCCCTGAGGCCCCACCTCGTCCCTCCTTCTGGCATCCTTCATCTTTTGGTAAAATAATATGTTTCCATATTTTTCTAGTATTTTTATGATCTTCACGAAATTGCACCGAAACACCTTCTTTTCCATCAGAATCCAGACTCCGGCAGTCCATCCTCCAGGAATCATCCATCATGCATAAATAGATGAAAAGCCATAAGTAATACCACATAATAAGACAAATATCAATGAAAGAGGTAAATTATGATATATAATGGTGATGCAAATTGGGCGTATCAACTCCCCCAAGCTTAGACTTCGCTTGTCCCCAAGCGAATACTGAGCTCAGTAAACATGTCCACAGGTTTATGGGGTGAAGTGTCGATAAAAGAATACGAACAAGAAGCATCACACTTACCATTGCACAACTCATAGAAGAAAGCAACTCACCATTATATAACTTAGCTTGCAACCAAGTACAGCAGTCACAATAGAGATGCATAAATATAAATCATAATTGGAATTGGCAAACTTGTTCTTGGTCAGAGAATACCTGGCAAACAGTTTCACAAAATCTTTTTGTAGAAGTTTCAAAACAGGAGCAATCTTTTCTCAAAAAGGTTTTTCACAAGTGAAGGCTTTCAAAGTAATACTCAATAGATAAGAGTTTTGTGCAAAAAAGGAAGATAGGGAACATGATTGAATAAATCACTGTATGAATGCTTGAAACACAACAACTCAAAAGCTTGCTGGAGATAGAGAGGAAGTAGGTTTACTGACTCAACTTGGAAGTGGGAGAAAGGTCCTTCTTAGAGGGTAGCAGGGATTAAAAGTCATAAAGAGCTTCCAAAAGATTATGGTACTTATTAGCTTTGAGCCCTCATTGCCCCTATCATAAGCATCTTGAGATGATTAAGGTTAAAGTGAACAAAGATGGAGTATATGATTGACGAAATATAAGTTGGCAATCTCATGTCCCTTGAATATGAGGGCCACTCCACATGCATACTCAACTTTGGGCCCAGGTAAATTCTTGTCATTGTAAGTATTTGCATATCATTGAGAACCTCCAACGGGTACCCCTTACACATGGTACATGAGCTTTCCCATAACCAAAATGACAAGGCAAGCAAACAATGAGCATCCCAGCGATCTTTTTATTTACTATGTGTATAGCTTTTTATTGAGGATGCTTCATAGATGACTCACTATGGTGATCCTGCAAGTTTTCACCATGATTAAGCATGGCTTAGGCTAGCGCCCAGACGTTTCTCTAACACAGGATACAAACTGCATGGACTTACAAGTTCCCTCTTTATCACCGTTGCCATCCATAGACAAAAGAGCACGATATCAACTGTGTACAGAGTAGAAGTGCAATGTTGAAAACGTTCCCCGTGACAGCACGGTTTTGCTAATTCCAACATATAGATGCAAGCATATACAACTTCGATGTTCACAATGGTTCAAGTCTATTAGGGGCAAGTAAATAAGGTGTGCCATCAAGTTAGTGAGAGCTTTACTAACTAGTTTTCACATAACAAAATACTTTTTAATTCAAAAGTTAGATGAAGCTTGAGAATTTTCTTGGAATAACAAATGCTACTAGGTTGATATGGTGGACACAAGTGGCAAAAGTTTTGGGTTCAAAGGATTTTGGAAACATGAGAAGTATGCCTTCTCAAAACAAGTTTTTGGCTAGCAAGGCTGGGTAGCAAGCAAGAGAGTTGAAAGAAACAAGCAAACATACAAGTAATAAAGCCAAACATGCAATCTTCCTTGAAGACACAAAAGAATCTTAAATAAATAATACTAAGCTTATGAGCCAACAAGAAACAAAACAAATGATACCAAATACCTGTAAGCTTTTTCTTTCAAACTAAAGCCACTGACCAGAACTCGATTTGCCAAAACCAATTTATATCCACATGATGATTCCAAAGTGGTGCCAATACTGATCAACAAGATCCATCATATAATAGAGATTGCAAACTAAAATAAGAAGTGCAAAAAGTAAAAGATGAGACTTCTCATTAATATTCCAATAAAGGCACTCACACCTAGGGATACATAGATAATCAACTAAAGGAGATATACTTCTACATACAAACCAAACTATAAGATAACCTCAATACCATAGATATGAATCCACTAAAAAGGTAAAAGATAAAAGATAATGGTGGTGATACCGCTACTCTCCTCCAAGCTTGGAACAAGCCAAGGGGATGCCAAACCTGATGACGAATTACTCCTTCGGTGGTGGTGGTGTTATCTTGTCATCATAAAACTTCCAAGGTAATGGTTCCCCATCCAAAAAGGATGTCCTTGTCTCTGTAATCCTGAAACTAGCAGCAGAGCTTATGCGATCAAATCTAGCCTCATACTCACAGTTTTAATTCTTTATGTCATAGAGCTGTTCTTGCAATTGATTTGTGGTCTGATGGAGCGAGAAGATCTCTTGTCGTGGTATTGCATGGCAGATGCTACTGGGGATAGCTTACGTAGAGGGAGCAAGGCGACGTAGGAGAATCCGGGAGCGAGATTGGCACACGATGTACGCAGGTTCACGTCCCCTTGATGGAGGATCGCTACGTCCTGCTGTCAATCTAGTATATGTTCATATATTGGTTTACAAGGGAGCCGCCTTAGGCGGGGGGGAGACTAGATCTAATCTAATGTGAGAGGAGATCCTACCCCGTGGGGTGCCCCTGGTGGCTTTATATATGCAGCCAGTTAGGGTTTACAAGTATTTGGTGGGCTTTGTAGTGATGTCGCTGTCTTGGGCCTCTAGTCGGCGCTAGTCGTCTGGGTCCAGCATGCGCCAGTCGCCGTATTAGGCGAGTCGACCCGCTCAGGGATAGGTTTCAATCGGCTCGATCCAGCTGGCGACTCCGCTTCGTGGGTATACCCCGGTTGGTATTCCCCCATCAGTAGTCCCCGAGCGCGTTGTCGATTCGACGTGGGTGTGAGGCAGGGCGCGGAGAATCTTGACGATGGGTCGTGGCGAATCGACGACGAGCTCCTGAACAGGAAAAAGAACCGTGAAGCGGGACCGGTCAGCGTGAGCCAGTCGGTGATGGCCAGTTGGTGAAAGACGCAGGGTGTAGGTGAAGCCTCCAGTTGCGGCGAGTCCCCGAACGTGGAGCGTGCCGAGTCCCCGAGCGCGGTGAGTGGCGAGGTCAAGCGACCGACGAGTGCCGAGTCTCCGAGCGCGCCGAGTGGCGAGGTTGGGCGACCGGCGAGTGGCGTTGTCTGTAGCGCACCGAGTCCCCGAGCGTGTTGAGTACGGGAGGGCGAGTCCGCGGTGGCGAGTTCCCGAGCGTCTTGAGTACGCGAGGGCGATTCCACGGTGGCGAGTCCCCGAGCGTGTTGAGTACACGAGGGCGAGTCCGCGGTGGTGAGTCGACGAGGGCGAGTCCGCGGTGGCGAGTCCCCGAGCGTGTTGAGCACGCGAGGGCGAGTCCACGGTGGCGAGTCGACGACCGCGGTCATGGAACCACGCGTACACGCAGCATGCCTAGGAGTAGTCCCCGAGGCTCTAGTTGGCTTGTAGAGGCGACTTGAGGCTCTTTGGAGATGCATATTTTGAAAATAGTAGTGGTTCCTGCCGAGCATGGCGGGTGGCGAGGCCGAGCGCCGAGCCCCCGAGCGCGGCGAGGGGCGGGGTCGAGCGACCGGCGAGCGCCGAGTCCTCGAGCGTGGTGAGTGGCGAGTTCGAGCGACCGGCGAGCGCCGAGTCCCCGAGCGTGGCGAGGGGCGAGGCCGAGCGACCGGCGAGCGCCGAGTCCTCAAGCGCGGCGAGTGGCGAGAAAGACACTGTTTTGCTGAGAAGGAGGAAAAAGTACGACTGCAATAAGGTGTATTTATGAAATATATGGAACATTTGTAAGACGTGCAAATTGTAGATGTTGAAGAAAATGCACTTTTGCTATGTGGATCGATGGGCAGTATGTAAGGTTTATGCGTGTCTTTTTATGAGTAGGCAGACCTCTAGCATCAAACGCTTGCCGGGTAACAGGGACGCGATGCCAGACTATTGAACCCGGAGACAAGGTCGGCCTTTTGGTACCCAGCCTCACTACTTCGACGGACGCAAATAAACAGCAGACAAAACTGAAACCGATCCCAAGTATGATTTTAGTCCCTGGAAAGGGTCATATGTGACAGCATGATGAATTTTGAAGAATGAATGAAGATGCATATATGTTTTGGACTCATAGTATCTATGAATATAAAGAAACTTAGCTGTCAAATGCGGACATAATCGATGCGGCAGGGAAGTCGCCGAGCCTAGCAAGTCCGTGTTTAAGCGTGTCCGCGTTTAGGCGAGTTTCGAAGCATGGCGAGTCGGCGATGGATAAGGCCGTGAGAGGCGAGTTCATGATGGCGATCCCGCGACAGGCGAGTCCATGACGGGCGAGTCTGCGACAGAAGAGTCGCCGAGGTTGGAAAATCGGCATGGGGCAAGTCCGTGATGGCGAGTTCGCTACGGACAAGCCCCCGAGCTCCATGACAGGCACAACGAGTCTGTGATGGGTGATTTCCTGGGCTTGGCGAGTCCGCGGCGGCCGAGCGACTAAGTTGGCTCCTTCGCGACTCCATCATTTCAAACGGGATGTCATGCGTACACAAGTAAACACACGATTATGATTAGATCAAATAATAATTTACTGAGAGAATGATTAGTAAGAAAGAAAACGTATGTGATTATCACATCAGTCCTGCCATATATGATCTATGTGCACTTGTTATGCATGTTTATCTGACGGAACATCTATCAGACCCATGTTGTTGTGCCGAGGCTTGATATGATTCAACCTCGATTGAGATTACAGCGCACGCTGCGCTTAGCGATTCCACGGTCATGCACGCGTTGAATAATGGGAGTATCTTTCGATTACATGAGTGTGGCTTCCAGGGTTGACTCGTCGCGGCTGAGGCAGTCTGGGTGTCCAGCACCGTCATCAAGATTGTCACGATCCTGTCTTAAAACATTGTGTATCAACAACATGAAGACAAATTGTTAGATCTAAAATAAATAATCAGCTGATAAAATAATCAATAAGAGAGATGAGATTGGATTGGGAAAATCATCCGCCATGATCGCGTGCAGCTGAGTGCGTATGTTGAAGATGAATTTTGTTGGCGTGTCGCGGCGAATCAACCAGACGCGATCTGGCAGTTGTTGAAGCTAAGGGATCCCTCCCGGATTATCACCCTCCAAGCACCGCTTGCCCCACGGTGGGCGCCAACTGCCGTGGTATTGCACGGCAGATGCTACTGGGGGTAGCTTACGTAGAGTGAGCAAGGTGACGTAGGAGAATCCGGGAGCGAGATTGGCACACGATGTACCCAGGTTTACGTCCCCTCAATGGAGGATCGCTACGTCCTGCTGTCAATCCAGTATATGTTCATAGATTGGTTTACAAGGGAGCCACCGTAGGCGGGGGGGGGGAGACTAGATCTAATCTAATGTGAGAGGAGATCCTACCCCGTGGTGGTGCCCCTGGTGGCTTTATATATGCAGCCAGTTAGGGTTTACAAGTATTTGGTAGGCTTTGTATTGAAGTCGCTGTCTTGGGCCTCCAGTCGGCGCCAGTCGTCTGGGTCCAGCATGTGCCAATCGCCGTATTGGGAGAGTCGGCCCGCTCAGGGATAGGTTTCAATCGGCTCGATCCAGCTGGCGACTCCGCTTCGTGGGTATACCCCGGTTGGTATTCCCCCATCATCTCTTCTCGGAGCTCATCAACTTCTCCCTCGTGCTTGGTGATGAGTTCTGAACTTATCTTGTGAATAACATCCACTTCGCGTTCCGCCATCTTCTTGTACCTAAAAACTTCTTGTTACAACGCTTCCATCCGGTCTTCCAGACTGCCCTATCCTTTAGAGCCTTGAACTTCTTTCATATATACCTTCCCTCTTTGAGGATCAACTCTTTGGGATGAATCGTCAACTCATACATGTACCGGTTGAGGACGTCCGTAGAGGAATCCTTCGTGGGTGATTCAGAGGAAGACATTGAGGCTCCAAATCTAAGAATTTTCTTGACAGAAACAGATCAAAACGAAAACACGACGAGAACACGATGCAAGAACCTCAGGGAAACCGGGGGGGTTATATATTACAAAGTTTCAATGCATAAGGAAGGTTTTGACACGGAAACGAGGCAGAGTCGAAGCTCGGGGGTGGAACACCCCCCTCAGGCGCGGCCAGGCTGGGCCTGCGCCTGGGGTGGGTTTATCCACCCCGGGCTTCGTTTCCTCTTTAGTTTCGTCTTGTAACTTCCCATATGTATTAAAAACATCAAAAATATAAAAAGATTGAAGTTTCACGAACCTTCAGTTTTCACCACTTTTACCTATTCAAGGATGAACTCTGCAGTTTCTAGTGTTTGGCTTCTGATAAATTCTTCTGGAGTTATTATTTGAATAACATCAACATCTTCGTTATAAGAATCTCCAAAAATATAATGTTTTAGTCTTTGACCATTCACCACCTGTGTTGTGTCATCCTTTAGAGAAGAAATTTTGATGGCACCTGAACGGTACACTTCCTTGATAACAAAAGGTCCTTGCCATTTGGAGAGTAGTTTCCCTGCAAAAAATCTGAGACGAGACCTATACAAAAGATCTTTCGCACCAACATGGAACTCCCTTTTGAGAATTCTCCTATCATGCCATCTTTTTACTTTTTCCTTAAAGAACCTAGCATTTTCGTAAGCTTCACCTCTCCACTCATCTAGATTACTTAAGTCGAGCAGTATTTTCTCAGCAGCAAGTCTAAAGTCTCTATTCAACTCTTTCACTGCCCAATAAGCTTTGTGTTCTAATTCTAAAGGCAAGTGACAAGCTTTCCCATAGACCATTTTGTAAGGAGACATCCCCATAGGATTTTTATAAGCAGTTCTATAAGCCCACAAAGCGTCATTCAACTTTTTAGCCCAATTTTTCCTAGATCTATTGACAGTCTTCTGCAAGATAGATTTGATTTCCCTATTGGAAAGTTCTACTTGTCCACTAGTTTGGGGGTGATAAGCTGAAGCTATTCTGTGGTTTACATCATACTTAGCGAGAGTTTTTATAAAACCCCCATGAATAAAATGAGAGCCTCCATCAGTCATGAGATATCTAGGCACACCGAACCTAGGAAAAATGACATCTTTAAGCATTTTCAAAGAGGTCTTACCATCAACACTATTTGTAGGTATGGCTTATACCCACGTTGTAACATATTCAATAGCAACAAGAATATGAGTATACCCTTTTGAAGGAAGAAAAGGCCCCATAAAGTCAAATCCCCAACAATCAAAAGGTTCAATAACACGGGAGTAATTCATAGGCATTTCATTGCGTCTAGAGATGTTACGTACTCGTTGGCATTCATCACATGATAAGACAAACTTCCTTGCATCTTTAAAAAGGGTAGGCCAATAAAATCCAGATTGTAAAACCTTTTGTGCAGTCCTATCCCCAGCATGGTGTCCTCCATAGGCACTGCCATGACATTATTTGAATATCTCTTGTTGTTCAAATTCTGGAACACATCTTTGCACAATACCATCTACTCCCTCTTTATATAAATGTGGGTCATCCCAAAAGTAATGCCTTAGATCATAAAAGAACTTCCTTCATTGCTGAGATGTAAAGGTTGGAGGCAAGTACTTGGAAACAATAAAGTTAGCATAATCAGCATACCAAGGATTCTCATGCGGACTTACCCTTATTGTAACTAACTGCTCATTTGGAAAACTGCCATTAACAGGCAAAGGGTCAAAAGAAATGTTTTCCAAACGAGATAAATTATTAGCAAGAGGATTATCATCACCTTTCCTATCCACAATATGCAGATCAAACTCTTCCAAAAGCAACACCCACCTTATAAGCCTAGGCTTAACGTCCTTCTTTGTCATAAGGTACTTAATAGCTGCATGATCAGTATGAATAGTAACCTTGGAATCAACAATATAAGGTCTAAACTTATCACATGCAAAGATTATAGCTCAGAACTCTTTTTCAGTAGTAGCATAATTCTTTTGAGCTGCATCCGGAGTCTTGCTAGCATAATAAATAACATTCAACTTCTTGTCAACACATTGTCCAAGGACAGCCCCCACAACAAAGTCACTAGCATCACACATGATTTCAAAAGGTAAACTCCAATCAGGTGGTTGGACTATAGGATCAGTTGTCAAATCTTTCTTCAAAGTTTCAAAAGCTTCCTTACAATCATCATAAAAAACAAAGGGTACATCTTTTTGAAGAAGATTAGTAAGGGGCTTTGAAATTTTGGAGAAATCTTTAATAAACCTCCTATAGAAACCAGCATGACCAAGGATACTACGAATACCTTTGATATCTCTAGGACAAGGTATCTTCTCAATTGCTTCAATTTTGGCTCTGTCAACTTCAATACCTCTTTCAGAGATCTTGTGTCCAAGGACAATCCCTTCATTAACCATGAAATGGCATTTCTCCCAATTAAGAAAAAGGTTGGTTTCTTCACATCTCTGCAAAACTTTATCAAGGTTGTGAAAAAAGTTATCAAAAGAACTCCCATAGACGGAAAAATCGTCCATGAAAACCTCCACAATTTCTTCACAAAAACCATGAAAGATAGGAGACATACATCTCTATAAGGTAGCAGGAGCATTACATAAACCAAAAGGCATGTGCCTATAAGCATAAGTACCATAAGGAGAAGTGAAATTAGTTTTCTCTTGGTCTTGTGCTTTCACAGAAATTTGAGAAAACCCAGAATAAGCATTAAGAAAGCAAAAGTGAGTCTTTTTGGACAACCTCTCAAGCATCTGATCAATAAAGGGCAAAGGATAATGATATTTCTTATTAACTTTGTTAAACTTTCTAAAATCAATGCACATTCTATACCCAACCACTACTCTTTGGGGTATAAGCTCATTATCCTTATTAGGCACAACGGTTATCCCCTGTAACACCCTCAGAATCGGACCTATGCAAGTTTTAGCGATTTCCGCCAAACCCGCATAGAAACGATTCAAAGGTGCCCACCAGGCACTTTCATGCGGGTGGAAAACGAAGTAATAACATTACACAACAGTCCTCGATGGGACCCACAGAACAGATATATATACAACACGACTCCATAAGTCAAGAATACAGATATAATAAACAAAGATCCAAATCACCTTGAAAATGATAGAGCGTCCAGCTACGGACAAGATGCAAATGGGGCTAAGAGCCCTGAAGAATAACCAATGGCGTCCATAACCCTGCCCAGGCCAAGCCGGAAGGGTAACCCTGCTAACGACGTTGATCCCAAAACCTGCTTAAACAAAAGGGGTGCCGACAAAGGGCAAAGGAAAAAGAGGAGCGTCGATCGAGGACAAGACACTATGAGGCTAGAATTCGGCGGTCCTCGCCTACATAGGGATGGTGGACTGAAGCGGCAGCGGCAGCATGCATTAAACAACCTATAGAGACTCGATACAACTGGAGGTTATCAGAGAGGGATAAGAGTGACCTATCCGGATCCAACCTGAAGCTAACACCAAACAAACCCATCCTGGTGTTTCCCCCTCGAGACCAAACGAGGAAGTCAACCGAGGAACCCACACGGTAGGCAGTTTTACTTATTCAGTTATCATTGTAGCAATTACTAGTCAGGTTTAGATAATCATCCTGATAAAATGAGCAGTGGGCCATTTTAGTTAACCATTCCGTTGTAGTTGCGGCACTTACTAGTCAGATACAAATAGCGTGAGATAACCCAAAACCCAGCAGTTGTTGGTACTTTTATTCAGCCATTCCGTTGTAGTTGCAATACTTACTAGTCAGGTACAATGGTCGCAAGCGACAATCCAAACAAGCAATTGTGGGCAGTATTATTTAGCCATTCCATTATAGTGAAGCTGATTACTAGTCATTATAAAGTCAAATTTATAGCAATAAACTTTAGTTATGCTTGTCTATGGTCGAGATACTGTGCTCCAAGTCGTCCATATCCGCGGACACGGCTTTCAGAAAGTTTTACCCCGGGTGCACCAATAGCAACACACGCTCGATCAACCTCGGAAAAACCAAATCAACACCCAACGAGGCTTTCACGACTGAACAATCACAGGATTCAGAAATATTTCAGGGGGCCACCCCTTGGAGTACACCCGCAACGAAGTAAGCAAGCTCCAAGACGGACTCAAGGTTTGGGTAGACGGCTGTGAACGACTGGGAACCCGAAAGTGTGGCTGGGCTTGTCGACACCGCGGAATCGTGTCCCGATCCTAAACAGTACAGTGTGCTCCTCGCACAATCATAAATACATAAGTAGCATGGCATAAGTACAGGATCGTAAATAAAACCTCAAACTAGTTTGTGGCCCCAAGAAATAAGACTGAATCAAGCTCTAGCTCAGGGGGGTCCCATATACCTCCCGGATGTGGATAGCGCGATAAAACAAGGAACAGGTATCAAGTACTCGGGGTCCTACGGGACACAAGTGGGCGTTCGGAAACCAAATATTTTCTATCACCCACCGATGCCTCTGCTTACTTCAATTTTAGTTGTTAAACAGGAATTAAAGTGAACGATAAGTAAAACTAGAATCATCTCCAACATCAACATGCGGCAATACATCAACAACTGTGGCACTGGACGACACGCAACAGCACTTGAGCAAGCGACTACGACACGCAAGTCCAACTATCTACCAAACAACAGGTAATAGGATGTGTCCAAGGCAATATAAGGCAGCAAGGGATATCACAGGTACGGAAACTAAAGCATCGCAACACAGATAGCAATAGGTCAACAGGAGGGAATAAAGACTATAAAAGTAAGATAGGTAGAAAGAGGGAGATGCTCGCCTGAAAACATTGCCGAAGGTTCAACCGAAGATCGGGGCGAAGCTCACATCAACTCAACGGCCTTATCCGCGAAGAACCAAAACACTAGAAGAAACACCGGATGCAATATTTAATACAACTGCAGAAGATCGGCATGATGCATGTATGATGCATGGCATGGCAAGGGGCGATGCAATTAGGTCAGATTAGGCGGAACCGGGGTCCCGATAGTTAATTAGATGGTTCAAGTTATTTAGAACCCCTGCAAATTAAATGTTGTATTACATGGCAAAAGGTGATACGGGTTCGCTACACAAGTTTAAATGAGGCCAATATAAGGCTAGATTTGCCCGCATATGGGCCCCATATTTAATTAGAGGTGAATCGGCATAAGGCCCCCAAACCAATGATATGCATGCGAGTATGACAATTTAATATGAAACAAGTTGTTATTATATTATAAAATAGGGTTTTCGGGAAGGGGTTCACACATTAGGGGTCTCGACGGTCTTGGTGTTCCGGGGTTCGGGGTCGGTCTCAGGGTCCAGGGTTCGACGGGTCGGTCTCGGCGGGAACGTTCTCGAACAACGGGGCAGATCTTGGCGCATCCGTGGCCTTTGGGTCATCGAATCCCAGAAGGAGATCTTCGTGTCCTTGTAGTAGAACTTGGGGTCTTCTGATCCGTGAACAGTCTGGGAGATGACCCTGAATGTCCCCGGTCGATCTTGCAGGGCGAGCAGGTCTTGGCGATGGCCTTGTTGGCGAGAAGATCTTGGCGTCCTCGGGGGAGTACTTGGCGTTCCGGGCGGTGACCTGGCGTGTACGGGGGTCTTGGCGACCTTGGCGGTTCCGAGGGTTCAATTGTCGATGACGAACTTGGACTTAGCACCGAAAGTTCGGGCGGCTTCTCGGGGTACTTGTCCGGCTTGCAGCTATTGTTCACCGGAAGGATTCCAGGCAGGGTTAACATCTTGCAGTACCATCAATGCCACCACAAGACCCAGGTCGGTGCCACGAACACATCATCGCAAAACCACCGCAGACACTTATCGTCCGACCCATAAACATGGGGCCGAGCTGGAGCGACGAACGACGGGGAGGGTCGGCTGATGGCGACGAGGTGGCTTGGGGCCGTGGAAGGGCACGAGGAAGCCGGGCGGGGTCCGCGCGCGGGGAAGGAGCTACCGAGGGGAGGCACAGGCGGCCGCACGGGAGAGGACGGGGACAACGGGGTGCGGGAAGGCGCAGGGCGGATGCGCTGGAACCGAGCACGGGGCCGGGCGACACGGCAGAGGCCGGAGAGGGGCGACGGACGCGGGCCGGAGGCGGGCTTAGCGGCGGACGGAGGCGCGGCCGGAGGCGGAGCCGGAGGCGAGGCGCTGGAGCCGCTGGGGCGGCAAGAGCGCGGCCCAGGCGGAGAGGAGCGAGGGGAGCGCGGGCGGCCGGGCGGAGCGGAGGCGACGCGGGCGCGCTGAGCGGGACGACGAGGGCGGGAAGGGGCGGCGCGAGGGCTCGCGAGGGGCAAAGCGCGCGCGGTAGCTGGGCCGAGGCGGTGGAGCTGCTGGCCAGGCCGAGCGAGGCAAAGGGCGGCCGGCGAGCACGGGCGGCCAGGCGCGCTGCCGGAGGTTGGCGGCGAGGGGCTCGCGAGAGGGAAGGTCCGGCGGGGTGGTTGATGGAGCGAGCCGAGGAAAGGCGGCCGGAGACGGGCTAGAGGAGGGGCGAGGCTTGGCGTGGCGCAGAGATCGGGAGGAGAGAGGCGCGTGAGGGAGGATGGGGACGGGCGATTGTCGGGCGTGGGTGTGCGTGCGACAGGGGCGGGTGGGGCCTGCAGGCGCGTGAGTGGGGGTGGGGGCTGGCTGCGCGCGTGGTGGGTGAGAGAGGGTGGGGGCAGGGGTGTGTGTGGGTTTGTTCAGGGGGTGACGTGGCAGCTTTTGACTGGAGGGGGGAAGGCCAAGGGTGATGTGGCGGCAGATTATTGGTTGGGGTGAGGTGGAGGCTGGGTTGGGGTAGATAGGTTGGTAGGTTTAGGAAATAAGGGGTGGACCGTTTTGAAAATGGGGGTGGTCGTTCGGGTCGGGTCGGCCCGTTCGACTGCCCCCACTAAAAATATTTAAATGTTTTATTTAATTTGGCAATACATTTTTGTAACTAGTTTTTAGACAAACAAAATATCCGGACGCAGCCGGGGTTTAATTTGAATAGAAGGAGGCTAGTTTCGGGAAAAACCATAGTCTTTGCACATAGTTTCAGGTAAAATTAATATGCATGAGGATGTAATGATGATGCAATGCACAAAAACAACGCGATTTTCTAGTAGTGGTTTTGCGGGATGCCACATCCCCCCTTTCTTGGGAACACAATGAACATGGCTAACCCATTTAGTATCAGCAATAGGATAAATAATACCAGCATCAAGGAGTTTTAGTACCTCATTTTTTTACCACATCCTTCGTCTTAGGATTTAGATGACATTGGTGCTCAACAACTGGTTTTGCATAAGTCTCTATATTAATAGCATGCTTACATATAGTAGGAGAAATCCCCTTTAAATCATCAAGAGTATAGCCCATAGCTCCTCGGTGTTTCTTCAATATCTCCAATAACCTTTCTTCTTCCTTTCCTGAAATTTTAGAACTAATAATAACAGGATATATTTTCTTGTCATCAAGATAAGCATATTTAAGATCATCAGGTAAAGGTTTTAATTCAAAAACAGGGTCCCCTTTAGGTGGTAGTGTGGTACCCAAATCTTCCACATGTAGATTATGCTTAAGTAACTCAGGCTGACGAAGGAAAGCCTCGTCAATCTCATTTCTTTCCTTCATGAAGGCATCACTTTCATGATCTTCCATGAACTGCTACAACGCATTGTTAGGAGCAAGAGAAATAGCAGACATTTGTTCAACCCTAAAATCCTCATCAGGCAGTTCATTTTCATAACGAGTTTTGACAAATTTGGAAAAATTAAACTCATAAGATTCTCCATCAAACTTAGTCAAAACTTTTTCTTCCTACAATCTATGATAGCCCCACAAGTATTCAGAAAGGGTCTACCAAAGATAATAGGATAGGTTTTACTAGCTTCTTTACCAAGTACTAGAAAATCAGCAGGATACTTAATCTTACCATAAAGGACCTCCGCATCTCTTACAATACCAATGGGGCAAACTTGCTCTCTATTAGCAAGGTGAATAACCACATCAATGTCCTCAAGCTCACAAGGACCAATCTCATGGATAATTTCCCTGTAAAGCTCATAAGGAATAGCACTAGAACTAGCACCAATACCACATAAACCATAGTAGCTATGACTACCAATTTTAACAGAAAGCACAAGGACACTAGCTTTTCTAACTTTCTTAGGATGAGAAACAATATTATTAGCGTCTTCATAGAATACAATATGCTCATCCTCTATATTTCTAGTGACAAGATCTTTCACAATAGCTACTACATGCTCAATATCAATAATCTCGTCGGACCCTACAGTTTTCTATGTGATTTTGCTAACCACATTAGCCATAATAGAGTGCTCCCTTACCTTGGAAGGAAAAGGGGTTTTCTCAACATAAGGTTCAGGCAAAATATGATCAACAGTACAAACCTCTGTGCTAGCAGGAACATGGGTGACAATATCTTTATAAGGAGCATGGTACTTGTCCCACTCTTTCTTGGGAATTTCAATATAAGAGGCAAAGGCATTTAAACATTTTACAAGAACTTGAGGATCAAGACCAAACTCATTACTAATATCACGGAAGTTGTTAGTTCCCATAAAAGATTTAATGCAATCATAATCATAGTTTATACCTAACTTCCTTCCTTTGTCCTTCTCCCAAGCTTCAGTGTTCTCTTGAATACGGTCTAGAAGATACCATTTAGTTTTTTCCTTCATACGTGTGAATGATCCAGCACAAGAAGCATCTATTAAATCTTTATCATGAAGAGAAAGCCTAGCATAAAAGTTTTTGAGAATAATATTATTAGGGAGTTCATGAATAGGACATTTAAGCATTAGTTAATTCAATCTCCCTCAAGCTTGAGTTGTACTCTCTCCATCAAGAGACCAAAAGTTATATATAAGATTTCTATCCTTATGAATCTCACTGGGAGGATAAAATTTAGAGTAAAAGAGAGATGACATCTCCTCCCATTCCATGGATTGTCCATTCTTCAGCACCTTATACCATTCTTCAGCTCTCCCTTTCAAGGATATGGAGAGTAACTTCTTCTTCACCTGTTCAGTTGTGATACCTCCACACTTAAACAACTCGCATAATTCATGGACAAAAATCAAGTGATCATCGGGATGGACAGTTCCATCCCCAAAATAATAATTGTACATAACACGATTAACAATACTTGTATGTATCTTAAAAGGATCTATCTCAACAGGAGGTGGTTCATCTACTACCCTAGCAGTGGTAGTAGTTTTCCCAAACAGAAAACCAAGTGGGTTATCCATATTGGAAACAAAGTAACAAGAAGTGACAAAAGCAATACTCACATTGAAAGTTTCCCTTACCAGTTCCACTCTTCAATAGCGCTTCACTCCCTGGCAACGGCGCTAGAAAATAGTCTTGATGAACCACAAGTATAGGGGGTGTATCGTAGTACTTTCAATAAATAGGAGTGTCGATCCCAACGAGGAGAAGAAGGTGCTGAACAGTGGTATGGAGCAGGAAATCCCTGTGAATACTTAGCAAATGAATTTTAGTGGTTTTCTGACAAGGCAACGAAACAAGGAGCAAGTAACAGAAGTAACGAACAAACAGAGCAAGTGGCCCAATCCTTTCTTAGCAAAGGACAAGTCGGTGGAAATACTTATAAGGACCAAACGTTCTCGAGGACACATGGGAATTATGTCAAGTGCTTTCACTTCAAATAGCTGAGTACTCTTCTCTGGTGTTGTAAGTGTTGTGTGGGTGAACCTGTGCTAACATACCGCCCTTCCTAGGACTAATACATACTTGTGATTTAACCCCCTGCAAACATCCGTAACTACAGGAAAGTAATTAATATATAAATCTAACCACGGACTTAAACTCTGAGATCCTACGTTCCCTTGTGCAAAGGTGTCCTAACAGGGGTTCAAGTTTCTGTCACTCCGGCAACCCCACAATTAGTAGCCAAATACATAATGCAATCCCCTAGGCCCATAAATGGTGAAGTATCATGTAGTCGACGTTCACATGACACCACTAGAAGAATAGCACCACAACTTAAATACTAAACAATTGAATAATAACTCATCACAGATTCACTACTAACAACATGACTTCTCCCATGTCCTCAAGAACTAAACGAACTACTCATAAGACATCATATGGATCAAGATCAAAGATGATATGGTAATGGATAACAATCTGAACATAAACAATAATCCAATGGTTCTACTCACAAGCATCAACTACAATAATAATCAACACCGGGAAAGTTTCCCTAAGAACTAAAGCAATATCCAACACAATTGTTACAGCGGGACTATAAAGGGTCCCGGCCTTTAGTAAGGTAGAGATCCCTGTGTTTACAATGCTAGTCCCTAGATCAATAGCTAGCATCCATAGTTAAGATGTAATATCAAGAAACAAAGGTCATAATAAAACTTTATAACCAGGAATAACATAATTTTATTACATCTTACATAGCTCTTTTGGCTATTACATTACATTGCAGCAGAATATCTATAAGCATGGGGTCCTTCATCTTCAAAGTGCCACAGTGCATATGTTGGTTGTAGACTTTGTAATCCTAATCAATCAACTTTACTAATATCAATCAAACCTGCAACATTACAAGTTACAGCCACAAGGGTCAATACATTTGAATTGTATTGGCAAGTTTCACTACTATGTAGAAATAAGTGGATCCTATCATTACATGCATATTTGGCTAAGTAGGGTTTTAGGCTCATTTGCAGAAAGCAATAATTTATCCTATCTTTTCAAAATAGTTTTGATCTTTTGTCAAATCTTTCTGAATTCCTTGGTAAATCCCCAAGTGTTTCAAGTCTTTGTCAAAATCTCTTGAGCTCCTTGGTACATCCCAAGTGCTTCAAGTTTTTATCAAAATCTCTTGAGCTCCTTGGTACACCCCAAGTGCTTCAAGCCTTTTGTTGTCACTTTAAAGTTTTTCTTTTAGAAATTGGAATGTCGAGATTTCTCATAGCTTCAGGCTTTAGTTTCTCAGTATTGTACATAACCGGGGACACGGCTAAGTACTTAGATTTTTATCTTCTGCAGAAGTTGTACACTTTACCCACATGACACAATCTCATCTTGTTGCCACCAGTGTCCGCTGGATAAGTACTCACCAAGATGGATGTGACGAAGTCTTTCCATAGGGTCCTCCCATACACAATGCTAGCTTGTCTTCAGGCACCAATGTAGGGTTCCTAGTTCCCTCATTTCCAGTTAACCTGATGACCAATGCATGGGCCTTCCCATTGTAGTTGACTAAGCTAGAGCCATATAGAATGTGGATGTACACGGAAGCCACTGTTGGAGAAACATGTTCAATCTCTAAGTCCCTGGGTGGTTTTCATCTAGTGCTCAACAAAAAGAGATTGCCATATAAACATGGTTCCTCTTGTTGCCACCTTGTCCAAAACTTGAGTATCCTTGTCCACCCAGGTGGTTCATTGAGTACTTGTTTTATTATATAAAACATAAGTCTTTTCTCAACTTCATCAAATCTCAACATGTATCTCTTCTCAAAATATATAGCTTGGCTAAGCATTTTACAACTACATTGTTTTCACTAAGGAATATATATAAGGGTATCCTATTAGGATTTAGCATAGCATATAGTATAGAAATCCTTTTCATGCATGTTTCAAAATCCACTAAGTATATTGAAAATAGTAGGACTTGGATGATAGTGTAACTTGCCTTTTTGGAATGTTGGTTCACTTCTTGATCTTTCTAATATCACACTCTTCTAGCTTCACTACAAATCAATTAAGAAAACACAAATTAAACTAGCATTCCAACCAATATTCAAACAATCAAACACACATAAAATAATAGAAGCTAAGTCATGCATGCAAGCATGCAAAAGATAGTTTTATTTTCAAAGGTGGTTTCTACTAGGCTCTATACATTGTAAGGTTCAAAGTGGTCATTTTCCAAAGTGGCAAAACCATTTGCAAAAGGGTTTTATCTAAAAACCATTTTTAAATCAAACCATCATTTCATGTGATTGAAATTGTTTTTAGCAAAGCAAAAATTTTATATTGTTCACCAAATAAGTTGTTAGTTCACAAAACTTGGTGTTTAGGGTCAGTAGCTTTGAATCAAAACATTTTCCAAAGGTTTTTTGTTCAAAAATCATTTCCATAACAAAACCAATATTTTTATTTGACTAGAAATGAGCTAATTCAATTATTCAATCCTAATCTTCACCAAATACATTTTTAAATTTATGGGTTGGTTCCTAGGGTCATTATGTTCACAACAAACCAATTTGCAAATATTTCAACCTCAAAATCATTTGGGAATAGTTTTTATAACCTAAACAAGCATACAAATGTTTCTGCAAAAACAAACAATTTAACAGAAACTTTTTACTAAACAAATTGCATGGTTGGCTAGGGCTTGTTCCACTGATTCCATTGATATAAAATTTGCAAATTTTGGACGTGTGGATCAAAAGTTACAAGGTTTACAAATTTGCATATCAATCTGATTCAAAAATCTGTTTTAAATCAAAGGCTGGCCACGCGGCGCAATACTACTGGTCGGTACCGGTTCGCACGGATCGGCCTCTGTGAGGCGTTGGATCTAAACAGATCGCGCTCGACGCGTTCGCACTTTCGCTCAGGTTCTAATCTTAGCCATAGGATCAAGATCGAACGGTGTAAATCTGATTGACCAAACTCGAGCGGCGCCGACGGTGGCTGGCGGCGGCGCACGGTCAGACGGTGTGCTAGCGGTGGCTACAGGAAGCAAAGGAGGAAACGGGGGTGCTCACCGTGCTCGCGAGGTCGAGGTGAAGCTCGAGGTGGTGCTGGTCTGGCGAGGGGCGCACTGGAGCGGGAGTAATTGCTCGCCGGAGTGGAGCTGCGCCTCGGGTTCGTTCGGTCGTCGACGGAGGCGGGGCTACAAGGTGTGCCAAATCAAAATAAGGGGTTCGTTAGACGCGCACGGTACCAGGGGACATGTGAGCATCCATGAATGGCTTCGGGGTGGTCTGAGCTTACCAGGGGAGGTCGCCGGAGAAAGTAGCAGACGCGGCGGCGCTCAGAGGTTGTCGAAGCCGAGGCTCTGGGGCGAGCGCGGACAAACGGGAAGCACTGGGAGAATCGCCAGAGTCTGGGGAGTGTGTGAGCTTGGTCGAGGAGGCAAGGGGCGGTGTCTACTAGCCGGAATTTGCTCGGTGAGCTCGCTGGAACAGAGGGTGGTGCAGAGGAGATTCCGAGCAGCCTGGTGGCCAAGAGAGCTGGGCGAGAGAGGGGAAATGGAGAGGAGAGGGAGGCGTTTAAGGGGGCGTGGTCGCGGTGTGATTAAGACGTGGCATTGAAGCGAATTCATTCGCGGTATCAACGACAGGAAACGGCCGGCGAGTTCAACGTGGGGAGGAAGATGATGACAGGGCAGTGTGGGGCATGCTTGTCAGCGAGAAAGGGAGTGAGGGGGAGGGTCCACTCGTCGGTGTCTGCGTGGGTCAGTGTAGCACCCTCAGAATCGGACCTATGCAAGTTTGGGCAAAATTCACCAAACCCGCATAGAAACGATTCAAAGGTGCCCACCAGGCACTTTCGTGCGGGTGGAAAACGAAGTAATAACATTACACAACAGTCCTCGATGGGACCCACAGAACAGATATATACAACAGCGACTCAAAGAGTCAAGAATACAGAGATAATATACAAAGATCCAAATCACCTTGAAAACGATATAGCGTCCAGCTACGGACAAGATGCAAATGGGGCTAAGAGCCCTGAAGAATAACCAATGGCGTCCATAACCCCCTGTGCCAAGCCGGAAGGGTAACCACGCTAACGACGTCGATCCCAAAACCTGCTTAAACAAAGGGTGCGAAAAGGGCAAAGCAGAAAACAAAGAAGGAGCGTCAAGATCGAGGCCGAAGACACGCGAGGCTAGAATTCGGCGGTCCTCGCCTACATAGGTATGGTGGATCAAGCGGCGGCAAAGATGCACTAAACAACCTATAGAGACTTGATACAACCGGCGGTTATCCGAGAGGTGAGAATGACCTATTCGGATCCAACTCAAGCTAACACCAAACAAACCCATCTGGTGTTTCCCTCGAGACCAAACGAGGAAGTCAACCGAGGAACTCACACTTGGCAGTTTTTATTTATTTGGTTTTTGCAGCAATTACTAGTCGGTATAGATAGTCGTCCGATAAAGTAAGCGATGGGCCCTTTTAGTTAATCATTCCGTTGGAGTTGCAATTACTAATCGTGCAGATAGCATGATGTAATCCCAAACCCAGCTTGTTGGTACTTTTATTCAGCCATTTCGTTGTAGTTGGAGTACTTACTAGTCGATACAATTGTCATGAGCGACAACCAAACAAGCAATTGTGGGCAGTATTAATTAGCCATTCCATTATAGTGGAGCTGATTACTAGTCATTATAAGTCAAATTTATAGCAGTAAACTTTAGTTATGCTTGTCTATGATCGAGATAATGTGCTCCAAGTCATCCATATCCGCGGACACGGCTTTGAGAAGTTTTACCCGGTGCACCAATAGCAACACACGCCGATCAACCTCGGAAAAACCAAATCAAAACCCAACGAGGCTTTCACGAACAATCACAGATTCAAAAATATTTCGGGGCCACCCTTAAGTAGAATCCGAACGGAGTAAGCAAGCTCGAGACGGCCTCAAGGTTATGGGGACGGCTGTGAACGATCGGGAACCCAAAGTGTGGCTGGGCTTGTCGACACATGGAATCGTGCCATGATCCTAAATAAAGACAAAAGATTACCTCGCACAATTTAAATACGTAAAGTAGCATGGCATAAGCAGGATAGTAAATAAAACCTCGAACTAGTTTGTGGCCCCAAGAAATAAGATGAATCAAGCTCGCTCGGGGTCCCATATACCTCCGGATGTGGATAGCGCGATAAATCAAGGAACAGTATCAAGTACTGGGTCTTACGGGACACAAGTGGGCGTTCGGAAACCAAATATTATCTATCACCCACCGATGCCTCTGCTTATTCAATTTTAGTTGTTAAACAGAATTTAAAGTGACGATAAGTAAAACTAGAATCATCTCCAACATCAACACGCGGCAATACATCAGCAACTGTGGCATATGGCGACACACATCAGCACTTGAGCAAGCAACTACGACGCGCAAGTCCATCTATCTACCAAACAACAGGTAATAGGATGTGTCCAAGGCAATATAGGGCTGCACGGTATATCAAGGGTACGAAATCTAGGGCATCGCAACACAGATAGCAATAGATCAACAGGAGGGAAATAAATACTATAAAAGTAAGATAGGTAGAAAAGGGGAGATGCTCGCCTGAAAACATTGTCGAAGGGTTCATCCGAAGATCAGGGCGAAGCTCACATCAACTCAACGGCCTTATCCGCGAAGAAGCAAAACACTAGAAGAAACACCGGATGCAATATTTAATTCACGGCAGAAGATCGGCATGATGCATGCATGATGTATGGCATGGCAAGGTGCGATGCAATTAGGTCATATTAAGTGGAACCGGGGTCCCGACATTAATTAGGTGGTTCATGTTATTTAGCTACCCCGCATTTTAAATGTTGCATTATCAAGACAAAAGGTAATACCGGTTCGCTACACGAATTAAATGAGGCCAATATGAGACTAGATTTGCCCGCATATGGGCCCCATACCTAATTATTAGGTGAATCGGCATAAGGCCCCCAAACCAATGATATGCATGCAAGATGACAATTAAATATGCAACAAGTTGTTATGTTATAAAATAGGGTTCGAGGATAAGGGGTTCACACATTTAGGGTTCGGCGATCTTGTTAGGGTTCGACGAACTTGGGGTTCCGGGGTTCGGGGTCGGTCTCAGGGTTCAGGGTTCGGCGAGGTCGTTCTCGGACTCAGGGGTCGTTCACGGGTTACTAGGGTAGATCTTGTCGAGTTCACTGCAACGGCCTTGTGGTTCCGATGACGACCTTGGCGGCTATCTAGGAGAAGCTCTTGTGGTTCCGCGAGGAAGTACTTGGTCTGGCGTCGGGCTTCGGACTCGCCCTGGTTGCGGTCGTTCTTGTCGTGGCGAAGCTCTTGTCGGGGTAAAGCACTTGTTGTACCGGGGCGTTCTTGGCGATCTCCGGGTTCGGGGTCTCGGCACCCGGGTGAAGGACTCACGCGCGACGTCGTCGGCATCGGTGCAGGAAGGAGGTCTTGTCGTGCCGGGTCGGTGATCTTGGCGTTCAGGGGGAAGTTCCCGGTGTCTGAGGAGAAGGTCTTGTCGGTTCCACTTCGAAGTCCTCGTTGTCCTGCCGTGGGGATCATGGTCATCGGGGTCCGGTTCTTGGTAATGTTGCCGGTAGCTCTTGGTGTCCAGGGGTTCGTCGAGGTTCAGGGGCATCGGGGTCTTGGGTTCGCGTCCGCGTGGAGAACTTGAGGGTCCAGCGTCTCGGCGGCACTTGTCGTCTTACGAGTACATCCGTCACGCCACGACCTTGAAGGAGATCTTGGCGGTTGCTAGACACATCCTCGCGTGCATCCCAAACGTTTGTACATCGCCAACTCAAACTGTTTTGGGCCCTGCGTGCCAGGAGGTGAGCGAGGTTGCGCTGAACGAAGCCATGGCGCGACGCTGCCGCATAGCGGGTGGGGCCGCGGGCGAGGGTCCGCTGGGGCGGAAGGACGGCAGGAGGGTCGACGGCGATGACGGGCTGAAGCGGGCCGAGGCGGCAGAATCAAGCAGCGGTTTGCAGCTGAGCCAGCTGGCGGCGAACGGCGCAAAGCCGCACGTAAGCGGACGAGCGAGGCGGTCCTGTGGCGCAGCATGGCGGACGGGCATTGGCGAAGCCGGGCGCGGAAGTGACGGCGGGCAGCTGGGCTCTGGGCGAGGCAGGCGCTGAGCGGGTGGCTGGCCGAGGAGAGGAGGCAAAGGGCCGGAGCTGGGGGAACGCGGACGAGCGGGACGCTGGCTTGCACGGGCAGACAGGGCAGAGGCCAAGGCTGGGTTGCAGAGGAGGGCGGGTCTGGTAGGTACGGGTGGGCAAGATGAAAGGAGGCGGATGAGGGCGCAGAAGCGAAGGAAGCATGGCAGCAGGGCTGTGGGAGGAGCCGGGGCTCGAGGGCTGAGGGAGAGCCAGGGAAGAAGAAAGGGGAGGAGAAGGGAGGTGGGCGCCAGGGGGCCGAGGCGGGGCCAGTTGGCAGTGGTGGCCTGCCCAGGGGAGGATGACTAGGCGTGTGCTGTGTGAGGAAGAATGGGAGTGGGTAATGAGAGGGTGTGAGGGAGGGGGTTGGCCATGTGGCTTGCAGGGATTGGCTAGGAAGTAGGGGAGGGTGAGGTGGCACATGCCTATTGGCCAGGGTGAGGTGGCTGGGGAGAGAGGGTAGAGAACTGGGTAGCTTTAGGATTAATAGGGGCAGACTAGTTGGACCGATTTAGTTTTTCTGGGGTGGTCGTTCGGGCTAAAACGGCCCGTTCGACTGCCCCGCTAAAATAATTTAATATTTTTATTTGATTAAAACATGGCCTTTACAAACCAATGCAAGACAAAATAAAATAATCCGGACAAGCCCGGGTTTTGCATTTGAATTAAGATGGGGCGTTGGGAAAACAAAACGGCTTTGCAGACATAGTTTTGGCAAACAATGCATGATGATGACGATGCAATACACAAATTCAACGCGATTTTCTAGTAGTGATTTTGCGGGATGCCACAGTCAGTAAGTAGGTGCGAATCGTTTTCTGCGGGGAGAGAGCTAGTTGGGCTGGACTGGGCTGCTGGGCCAGGTGAGTTGGGTCAGGTCCGATTCCATTTTTTATTCTGATTGCTTTTTCTTTTTCTAATTTGATTTTCTGTTTTGAATTTCAAACAACAAAACAAACACCCAAATGAATTCAAATCTTTGCCAAACTTTGTATTGGTTTTTTGTTCTGTTTAACCACACAAAACAAGGTACAAAACAAAATAATAATTCTATTTTCTTTAGGATTTATTTAATAATTAAATAAAATAATCCTTAGTTATTAAATCAAATGGGTTTTGATTTATTTTTAAAAAAACTCCATTTGAAATCTAAATAATGACAAAACCAAATCAGTAGGTTTTATTTGTGAATATAAAATAATTGGAAAACTTGTTTAAAATAATTTAACAAGTTTTGATGTTTAAATAAAATGGTAAAACCTTTATTTTAATAAAATTGGTTTATTTATAAACTCTCCTTATTTTATTTAAATAAACTTTTACACTTTTAATCAAAGCAAAACATTTTATTTCAAAAGCTTGGCCAAGGTTTAATTTGGCTCCATTAAATAATCCTTATTTATATTTCTTCCTTTTCATTTGAAAACCAAATCTTTTTATTTAAAAGATTCAAAATAGTAATCCAAATATTTTTAACTTTACTAATTGTTTTATCTTTTCAAATCCTTTAGGATTTATTTGATAAAATAGGTTTGAAGGTTTCCAATTGGATTCAAAAAGTTTCTTCTCACCCTGAAAATCAACAAAGTTTTACTTTATTCATTTATTTTTCACATTACAAGATTTGGAAAATCTTGGTATGTGACAGGGACGGAGTGGTAGTGATGGTGTTGATGGAGATGATGGTTTGGATGATGATGATGATCCCGATGAAGCCTAGATTGATGACGGTGTTGATGGCGACGGTCTCCCCTCTCCGGGAAAGAATTCCCCCTGCAGAAATCTGTCTACCGAAGAGATCTTTCTCTCTCTCGGTGTTTTCCGCCCCTAGAGGCGGCGAAAATCTATCTGCGGTCACTCCCCGAGGCTTCGGATTCCGTAGGGAAGATATAGGCGAAGGGGCGGATTCGGAGGCCGGGCAGGTGGGCCACACCTGCCCTAGGCGAGGGGTCAAGTGGGTCTGTGCCTAGGGGGTGTGTGGGCCCCCTAAGGCCCCACTTCGTCCCTCCTTCTGGAATCCTTCGTCTTCTGGTAAAATAATATGTTTCCATATTTTTCTGGTATTTTTCTAATCTTCACGAAATTGCATCGAAACGCCTTCTTTTCCATCAGAATCCAGACTCCGGCAGTCCATCCTCCAGGAATCATCCATCATGCATAAACAGATGAAAAGCCATAAGTAATACCTTATAATAAGACAAACATCAATGAATAGAGGTAAATTATGATATAGAATGGTGATGCAAATTGGGCGTATCAAGGACACTCATGTGGACTTACCCTTATTGCAGCTAACTGCTCATTTGTAAAACTATCATTAACAGGCAGTGGGTCAAAAGAAATGTTTTCCAAACGAGATAAATTATCAGCAACGGGATTATCAGCACCTTCCACATCCACAATATGAAGATCAAACTCTTGCAAAAGCAACACCCACCGAATAAGCCTAGGCTTAGCGTCCTTCTTTGTCATAAGGTACTTAATAGCAGCATGATCAGTATGAATAGTAACCTTAGAATCAACAATATAAGGTCTAAACTTATCACAAGCAAAGAATACAGGTAAGAACTCTTTTTCAGTAGTAGCGTAATTCTTTTGAGCAACATCTAGAGTCTTGCTAGCATAATGAATAACATTCAACTTCTTGTCAACACGTTGTCCAAGGACAGCACCCACAGCAAAATCACTAGCATCACACATAATTTCAAAAGGTAAACTCCAATCAGGTGGTTGAACAATAGGAGCAGTATTCAAAGCTTTTTTCAAAGTTTCAAAAGCCTCATTACAATCATCATCAAAAAAAAGGTGCATCTTTTTGAAGAAGATTAGTAAGGGGCTTTGAAATTTTGGAGAAATCTTTGACAAACCTCCTATAGAAACCAGCATGACAAGGATACTACAAATACCTTTGATATCTCTAGGACAAGGCATCTTCTCAATTGCTTCAATTTTGGCTCTATCAACTTCAATGCCTCTATCAGAGATCTTGTGTCTAAGAACAATCCCTTCATTAACCATGAAATGACATTTCTCCCAATTAAGAACAAGGTTGGTTTCTTCACATCTCTGCAAAACTTTATCAAGGTTGTGCAAACAATTATCAAAAGAAGTTCCATAGATAGAAAAATCGTCCATGAAAACCTCCACAATTTCTTCACAAAAACCATGAAAGATAGCAGACATACATCTCTGAAAGGTAGCAGGAGCATTACATAAACCAAAAGGCATACGACTATAAGCATAAGTACCATAAGGACAAGTGAAAGTAGTTTTCTCTTGGTCATGTGCTTTCATAGCAATTTGAGAAAACCCAGAATAACCATCAAGAAAGCAAAAGTGAGTCTTTTTGGACAACCTCTCAAGCATTTGATCCATAAAGGGCAAAGGATAATGATCCTTCTTAGTAACTTTGTTAATCTTTCTAAAATCAATGCACATTCTATACCCAACCACTACTCTTTGGGGTATAAGCTCATTATCCTCATTAGGCACAACAGTTATTTCCCCTTCTTGGGAACACAATGAACATGGCTAACCCATTTACTATCAGCAATAGGATAAATAATACCATCATCAAGGAGTTTTAATACCTCATTTCTTACCACATCATTCATCTTAGGATTTAGACGACTTTGGTGCTCAACAACTGGTTTTGCATCAGGTTCTATATTAATAGCATGCTGGCATATAGTAGGAGTAATCCCCTTTAAATCATCAAGAGTATAGCTCATAGCTCCTCGGTGTTTCTTTAATATCTCCAATAACCTCTCTTCTTTCTTTCCTGAAAGTTTAGAACTAATAATAATAGGATATACTTTCTTATCATCAAGATAAGCATATTTAAGATCATCAGGTAAAGGTTTTAATTCGAAAACAGGATCCCCTTTAGGTGGTAGCGTGGTACCCAAATCTTCCACAGGTATATTATGCTTGAGTAACTCAGGCTGTCGAAGGAAAGCCTCGTCAATCTCATTTCTTTCCTTCATGAAGACATCACTTTCATGATCTTCCCTAAACTGCTGCAAGGCATTGTTAGGGGCAAGAGAAATAGCAGAAAGTTGCTCAACCCTGAAATCCTCATTAGGCAGTTCATTTTCATAAGGAGTTTGGGCAAATTTGGAAAAATTAAACTCATAAGATTCTCCGGCAAACTTAGTCAAAACTTTTTCCTTCCTATAGTCTATGATAGCCCCACAAGTATTCAGGAAGGGTCTACCAAAGATAATAGGATAGGTTTTACTAGCTTCTTTACCAAGTACTAGAAAATCAGCAGGATATTTAATCTTACCACAAAGGACCTCCACATCTCTTACAATGCCAATGGGGCAAACTTGCTCACAAGGACCAATCTCATGCATAATTTCCCTATAAATCTCATAAGGAATAACACTAGAACTAGCACCAATATCACATAAACCATAATAGCTATGACTACCAATTCTAACAGAAAGCACAGGGACACTAGCTTTTCTAACTTTCTTAGGATGAGAAACAATATTAGTAGCGTCTTCACAGAAGACAATATGCTCATCCTCTATATTTCTAGTGACAAGATCTTTCACAATAGCTACCACAGGCTCAATATCAATAAGCTCATCGGACCCTACAGTTTTCTTTGCGCTTTTGCTAACCACATTAGCTATAATAGAATGATCCCTTACCTTGGAGGAAAAAGGGATTTTCTCAACATAAGGTTCATGCAAAATAGGATCAACAGTACAAACCTCTACACTGGAAGGATGTCAACACTCGGATTTTTTTATCCCAGATGCCTGTTATGCCATACCTCGCAATCCCAGGATTACCATTTTTGTGAGACATAACAGAATTGGATACCACAATACATCATCCATTACAAACCATACATAAGGTCTTACACAAATAAGGATCTCATGATCCATTCTTAATACAACACAAGCAGCGGAATACGTAATAATAACGGTGAGGCGTAAGCTCCATCTTGAGGTCACGGCAATGCCTTGTGATGGGAGATGATCCTAGTTGTCGTAACCTTCCTGGGGTCCATCCTCCAGGTACTCCTCTTCATAGTCT
Organism: Avena longiglumis; assembly: GCA_030063025.1. Classification (NCBI taxonomy): domain Eukaryota; kingdom Viridiplantae; phylum Streptophyta; class Magnoliopsida; order Poales; family Poaceae; genus Avena; species Avena longiglumis. The sequence goes on along the minus strand of CP125974.1, from coordinate 476,606,374 downwards.
GGCCATGGGAATAGCCAGGGACAAAGCCATGAGTACTCTTTAAGTACTCGCAAACTAATACTAACTAGTGAAGGGGGTTTTTATAGTAGGACACTAGGCTTTAGGGTTGTTTTGCAAAAAGCCAGATTTACCTCTACTAAGTTCAGAAGCAAGATAGCTAGTTGAAATTTTATAACACCTAAGTGGGAACTTGTATTTCATATCACAACCCTGTTGTGGTCAAGTCAATATCTCAATTCATTTCATAAGTCGTTTTGAAAACATCTGACGGGGGAACAGTATGGCCACTCCAACTGTCCATAACCGCGGACGCGGCTATTCGAATAGTTTGACACTCTGTAGAGATTGTACACTTTCACCACAACATTCGATACATCCCTCAGGAACAAATCCTAAATTCACCATACTCAGTATGCGGATAATCAATCCTAACCTTTCAATTACACGCCCTAGTATAAGCACCTCTCCTGTGAGTTTGGCCTCCCAACCATGACCAACTGTCATCTTGGGTACTGCACAGGTGGACAATCTTCACAAGGTAGCCTCAGCTCAGACCTTAGCCGTGAGGGAACTAATACTAAGGTATATAAGTTTCCAGTCAATCCCTACCCAATTCTTGGGTATTGTGGTTATACGATGAAATTGGAATGGTATCGCATCCAGACAACCATCAGTTTTATAAAGGGCTAAGGCTCATGCCTCAACATAGATATCACCATAAATCATCTGGTACTTGGAAACACATGTCCAAAACATTTCAATAGAATGATCCATCATTCCAAGGTTTTCATAACCATTTTTCCACCAAGTATTCCCATCTAAAGTTGATCAAGTTTTATGCTTAGCACTAGCATCTACAAGTGGGGGTAAGTACTAATAAGGGGTGGTAAACAAGTGGAGTTTTAACTAAGTTCAATCTCATGCCTTAGGATGACATCAAGATTGTCTAGCTTAGGCCAAATTTTATGCTCTTTATGCAACCTTCATTTATCCTTCTAGAATCTACAATTCACTTAAGTAAACTCTAAGTAATAGCTTTGATAAAGAAATAAAGTATAAAGCTTGCATGTAAAACTAGGATTGGTTTATCAAGTGGTTATGATCATATATGCTTTAAGGCATATAGTGGGCATGGTAGCAAGAAAGTATTGGCTTACCTCAGTATCAGTATAAGCTTGCTAAATTGCAAGTGTTAGCTTGCACATTCAACTAGTAGTATTAGGCTTGCCTTGTGCAGAGCAGTGGTTGAAGTTCTCCTCGGATTCTTCTTTGTAGTATCCTCCTTCCTCCTCGTATCCTTGGTCGGTACTAGCGTCTATGAATAAATACGAGGTACACAATCACCAAACAATACTTAACTACTTGCAATCATCACACACAAGGGTCCTATAGATGATCTAGCATCATCACTAACATTACAAGATTAAAGCTTGGTTTAAATCCTTTTATTTTTAGAAAAGTAATTTTTACTCATTGAAAAACTACTTACGATTTAATATTCTCCAAACCAAACATGGGATCATGTTGACACATGTCATCACCACATATTTTAGTTCATGGGAATATGATTTAAAGTGGTGTCACAATTTAATAAGGTTTAACCTTTTATTTTTATTAAATAAAGTGACTAGAAATGCTTATGTGGCATTCTTTTATTACTTGGTCATTATTTCTGTAAGTAAACCTATATATTTTTATATATTCTGAAAGGTTTGGTTAAATGTGATTTTTGCGAGTTGGAATCAACTCAAAAGCTATTATGAATTAAATTTGAAAAATGTTTGAATGTAGAAAAGCTTCTTCCTTGTTATTTTTACCAACTACAAATCCAAATGACTTGAATCCAACGGGCTTGGATTTAGCATTTCCAGACCTTTCTAAAAAAATTGGTTTCATTCAATTTGGTTCACTGAATCGATCTGGGTTGATTTTTGAATCTAGGTGCAGAAGTGTGTTTGGAATAAAATGGAAAAGGTTAATTTCAAATGACTGGGCTGCGCGGGAAGCGATACTGGGCCGGCCTGCTAAGCACGGCCACGCTGGCTGGTTAAGTCGCTGTCCCCACGCCGCTGAGACGAGGGGCGGTGCAGTATGGGCGATGTGAGCCGTGGGATCTTGTTCTAATCTAACGGCTGAGGGTCGTTGTCCACGTCGGGCAACTCCGGCGAGACTAAAACCTGATGCGGCGGGTGAGGGTCGTTGAGGGCTCACCGGGGCTCAGGCTAGGGTCGGCGAGGCGGGCGAACGACGAAGTCGACGACAGCGAACCTCCTGGTACCGGCAGCTTCTCCTGGGGCGGCTCCAATCGCTGGCCCCCTTCTTCTCCAGCAGTGGCGGGCTCCGGTGAAATTCCGGCGAAGCGCTGCTCGCCTTGCTTTGGGAACGGGGTGGAACGATCAGTGAGGAGAGGGGAGTGAATGGTGTGCTCAATTCGGCTGGGGGTGGTCTCTATTTATAGTCGCGACGATGGGACCGAACGGCATGGGCAGGCGACGGTGGTGACATGGCTACGGGCTGCTAGAGGCATGGCCGGCGGTGGCGATCGCTTGGTGGTCTCCTGGCGATGCTCTATGGCTTTAATGCGCATGTAGGGGTGGTGGAAAATGGTCTGGAACGTGCGATGCTCTGCGCGGCCGAGGCGGCGTCTTCGACGGCGAGCGGTGGCTACGGGGCATGGGGCGGCAAACGGGGATGTCTGGCGGTCTCCTCGGACGGTGGTGATCGTGTGTGCACGCGGCGAGGGCGGCGCGCGGTCTGTGGGCTTCGGTCGAGGGTGGCGCTCTGGCGCATGCTCGGCATGGTTGCTGGCGAGCTGGGCACGGTCTGTGCATGTGGTCCAGGGGTTGGCAACGTTCGAGCACTAGACAGGGAGTGGCGGTGGGGTGTTGGCTTGTTCCCAGACATGTTGGCTAGGCTTGTTCCTTCTCCTAGCTTGCTGTCCACACTGGGGTGACATGGTGAGCTTCGGCTGTTCACCATTAATGGCATTGCCAAGCTTATAGTGGGGATAGTGCTTGGTTTAGTTAGCTAGATGATCTACTGAGGTTGCTGTGAGCTAGAGAGGGAACAAGTTAGGCTTCAATCACTGCTCACAATAGTGTTTAGATTTTATTTGAATCTGCAAGGTGTTTGATGAAATGGCCGCAAGAATTCAAGTTTTGAATTTTGAAAAGATTTTTGGTGGGTGTGCTAGGTTGGTGCTGGTGAGTCTGCAGATTCTTGGGTTTTGAAAGTTGAGCTTGTTTGAGTGGTTTTTGAAAAAGTGGGATCTTCCCATATGATAAAGATTCAGTTTTGAATTGTCATTTAAACTATGCATTTGAAAGTTTCTGGATGATCACAAGGTGGGCCTTGATACTTTGTTATGAGTACAATCAAGGGGTGTAAAGATCCAAACAAGTTTCTGTTAAGTTCTGAAAGTTTGGGAGAGCCAAAGTAGGCATGGGAGTTAAATTGGTCAAAATGACCATTCACTTATTTTGTTTGTTTTTGATTTATTTGTCTTTTGGAAAAGTTTGGGAATTGTTTAGATGATGTTTAATTCACCTAAGAATCCATTTACAAGCAAAGAAACACATAAACAAGGCAATTCAAAAGAATTCAAAATGGGATGCATACACACATGCATGCTTTCATATTGTTATTTAGAAAAGTTTTTGTTAACCCTAATTTTGATGATTAGAGTTTGATGATCTTAGTTTAATATTTTTGGGATGTTACAAAGGAACATGGGTAATTATGTCTTTATAAGGATCATGGTACTTGTCCCACTCTTTCTTGGGAATTTCAATATAAGAGGCAAAGGCCTTAAAACATTTTTCAAGAACTTGAGGATCAAGACCAAACTCATTGCTAATATCACAGAAGTCATCAGTTCCCATAAAAGATTTAATGCATTAATAATCATAGTTTATACCTGACTTTCTTCCTTTGTCATTCTCCCAAGCTTCAGTGTTATCTTGAATATGGTCTAGGAGATCCCATTTAGCTTCTTCCTTCATGCATGTAAATGATCCAGCACAAGAGGCATCTAGTAAATCTTTATCATGAAGCGAAAGCCTAGCATAAAAGTTATTGAGAATTATATTGTTAGGGAGTTCATGAATAGGACATTTAAGCATTAGTTACTTCAATCTCCCCCAAGCTTGAGCTATACTTTCTCCATTAAGAGGCCAAAAGTTATATATAAGATTTCTATCCTTATGAATTCCACTGGGAGGATAAAATTTAGAGTAAAAGAGAGATGCCATCTCCTACCATTCCATGGATTGTCCATTCTTCAGCATCTTATACCATTCTTCAGCTCTCCCTTTCAAGGATATGGAGAGTAACTTCTTCTTCACCTGTTCAGTTGTGATACCTGCACACTTAAACAACCCGCATAATTCATGGATAAAAAGTAAATGATCACCAGGATGGACAGTTCCATCCCCAAAATAATAATTATCCTTAACACGATTAACAATACTTATAGGTATCTTAAAAGGATCTATCTCAATAGGTGGTGGTTCATCTACTACCCTAGCAGTGGTAGTAGTTTTCCCAAATAGGAAACCAAGTGGGTTATCCATATTGGAAACAAAGTAACAAGCAGTAACAAAAGGCACTACTCACAGTAGAAGTTTACCTTACCAGTTCCACTCTTCAATAGTGCTTCACTCCCCGGCAACAACGCCAAAAAAATAGTATTGATGACCCACAAGAATAGGGGGTGTATCGCAGTACTTTCAATAAATAGGAGTGTCGATCCCAACGAGGAGCAGAAGGTGATGAACAGTGGTATGGAGCAGGAACTTTCTGTAAATACTTAGCAAACGGATTTTTAGTTGTTTTCTGATAAGGAAACAAAACAAAGAGCAAGTAATAAAGGCAATGAACAAACGGATCAAGTGGCCCCATCCTTTCTTATCAAAGGACAAGCCGGTGGAAATACTTATAAGGACCAAATGTTCTTGAGGACACATGGGAATTCTGTCAAGTGCTTTCACTTCAAATAGTTGAGTACTCTTCTTTGGTGTTGTAAGTGTTGTGTGGGTGAACCTGTGCTAACATACCGACCTTACTTGGACTAATACATACTTGTGATTAAACCTCCTGCAAACATCCGTAACTACAGGAAAGTAATTAAGATATAAATCTAACCACAGCCTTAAACTTCGAGATCCTACACTCCCTTGTGCAAAGGTGTCCTAACGGGGGTTTAGGTTTCTGTCACTCCGGCCCCACAATTAGTAGCCAAATACACACTGCATCCCCCTAGGCCCATATATGGTGAAGTATCATGTAGTCGATGTTCACATGACACCACTAGAAGAATAGCACCACAACTTAAATACTAAACCATTGAATAATAACTCAAGATAAATTCACTACTAACAACATGACTTCTCCCATGTCCACAAGAACACAACGGACTACTCACAAGACATCATATGGATCAATATCAAAGATGATATGGTAATGGATAACAATCTGAACATAAACAATAATCCAATGGTTCCACTCACAAGCATCAACTACAATAGTAATTAACACCGGGAAAGTTTCCCCTAAGAACTAAAGCAATATCCAACACAATTGTTACAGCAGGACGGAGTGATGATGATGGTGCTGGTGGAGATGATGGTGTGGATGATGATGATCCTGATGAAGCCTAGCTTTATGATGGTGTTGATGGCGACGGTCTCCCCTCTACGGGAAGGAATTCCCCCGGCAGAAATCTGTCTGTCGGAGAGATCTTTCTCTCTCGATGTTTTCCGCCCCCCAGAGGCGGCGGAAATCTATCTATGGTTTCTCCCCTGGCCTTAGGGTTTCGTAGGGAAGATATAGGCGAAGGGGCGGAGTCGGGATCCGGGCAGGTGGGCCACACCTGCCCTAGGCACGGCCCAGGGGGGACCCGCACCTAGGGGGTGTGGGCCCCCTGTGACCCCTCTTCGCTCCTCCTTCTGGCTTCCTCAATCTTCTGGAAAAATAATATTTTCCCATATTTTTCTGGTATTGTTCTGATCTTCGCGAAATTGCACCGAAACGCCTTCTTTTCCATCAGAATCTAGACTCCGGCAGTTCATCCTCCAAGAATCATCCAACATGCATAAATAGATGAAAATCCATAAGTAATACCTCATAATAAGACATATATCAATGAATAGAGGTAAAATTATGATATATAAAGGTGATGCAAATTGGGCGTATCATGAATTTCTATCCAAATATTATCCATTATCAAAATCTTTTGGAATCAAGCGTCTTATAATGACTTGGAGGAACCGTCCTAGCGAAGGACTAGTAAGAGCTTATATAAGATTCAAAGATTTACTTAGTCAATGTCCTCATCATGATTTGCCTGAATGGTATTTATTGCATATCTTTTATGGCGGTTTAATTGAACCTAATAAAATCAAAATAGACTCTTGCATGAGAGGAGATTTTATGGATTTACCTATAACTAAAGTGTGGGATTTACTTAATAGAATCCGCGATTATAGAGTTTCATGGAATTTTGGTCTAGGAAGTGAAGGAGGCACATAAATAGATTATGGATGTATCATGACTATAATAAAAAGGGCCATGTTAATGAATTATCTAAAGAGCTTTATTTAGATTCAGATCTTGTGTTGCAAGTTGTTAAAGCTTTTACATAACACATCAAAGCTCCAAAAGGGGTTCAACCAAGTATGATCCACCACCCGAACCTGAGAAGAAAACAGAAGTTAAAGCAACATTGGCCTCCCTAAAACTAATGTATGAGATACCTTTCCTTAACACTGCACAGAATCATATTTTGGAATATGAACAGGTGAAGGTAGTACCGGGGGAGAAAGAAGAGGAAAGTGTGCCAATAATTTAAGAACATCTGGATGAGACCAAAGATGAAGAGGTAACCAAGGAAGAAATTATGGATATGTATGCACATTGTAACATAGTTGAACTTGATGAAGAGACTTTTGTATTTGTTGAAGGTAAAATTAAGGTAAAGAATCCGGGTAAGCCTATTCTTCCCTGCATATTTAAAGAAACCTCGCATTACGTTTTATGTGATCTTGGCACGAAAGTTAATGTTATATCTTATGATTTTTATTTAGAACTAAAAGAAGATATAGCACCGGATACAATAGAAATACTCATATGACAATCATGTTAGCCAATAAAAATCTTAGAATTTAATGGGAGTAGTTGAAGATGCAACTATCACAATTGGCAATAAAAATTTCCCTATCGATTATGTAGTTGTTGATATGCTAGCTAACACTCTTTGCCCAACTATATTTGGAAGAAACTTTTTGAGTGATGTAGGTTCCACAGTCGACTTCAAAAAGGAGGTTGTATCTCTTAAGCTTGGGAAAGCGGAAAAAATTTCACTTTTCCAAATTTAAATACAAACCTCTACTTATACACGAAGAAAAGAAAGATAAAACTATTAAGGAGATGGCAACTCTTTTCTTAAGTAATCAAGAAGAAGAAATAAATGAAGAATCAAATTGTGAAGAAATAATTATGGAGGACAGGACTCTAGAAGAATTAGAAAGTGAATTTGATTCGTTTCCCATTTTAGAACCTCCAAATGATGAAGCTTTTGAAGAGCCGGAAAAGAGAGGGTATGAAGAATTGCCACCCCTAGAATTAAAAATTTTACCAGATAATCTTAAATATGGATTCTTGGATGATACTAATAAATTCCTTGTTATTATTAGTGCTAAACTTTTAGGGGAAGAAGAAGAACTCATGAAGGTACTAAAGGATCACCGCAAGGCCTTTGGGTACTCAATGGATGATTTGAAGGGCATTAGTCCCATGATAACCATCCATCGAATATTCATGGAGGCAGGTGATAAACCAGTTACACAATTTAATACAAGGCTAAAGCCTGAAATGAAGGAAGTGGTAAGAAAAGAAATAGTATGCCTACTAGATGCAGGTATAATTTATCCTGTAAACTAAAGTGAATGGGTAATTCATGTTCATTGTGTTCCTAAGAAAGGCGGCTTTACTGTTGTTCCTAATGAAAATAATGAATTGATACCCACTAGAACTATTGTTGGACATAAGATGTGCATAGATTTCAGGAAATTGAATAAGGAAGATAGGAAAGATCACTATCCTTTACCATTCATAGATTAAACTTTAGAGAGGTTAGCAAAGCACACTCATTTTTGCTACTTGGACAGATACTCTGATTTTTCCCAAATAGTTATTCATTCTGATGACCAACTTAAAACAAATTTCATTATTCCTTATGATTTACATGCTTACTGACGCATGCCTTTTGGTTTATGTAATGCTCCAGCTACTTTTCAAACATGCATGACTGCTATTTTCGCGGATTTTATAGAACCGATAATGGAAGTATTTATGGATGATTTTTCTGTCTATGGAACTTTGTTTACTAGTTTCTTGGATAATCTCAATAGAATTTTGCAGCATTGCAAAGAAACCAATCTTGTTCTAAACTGGGAGAAGTGTCATTTTATGGTCAAAGAAGGCATAGTCCTTGGACATATGGTATTAGGTAGGGGTATTGAGGTAGATAGGGCTAAAGTTGAAGCAATAGAGAGAATGTCACAACAAGGGACATAAAAGGTATAAGAAGTTTTCTTGGTCATGTAGGCTTTTATAGAAGGTTCATTAGGAATTTTTCTGGAATTTTCTAAACCTTTGACTAATCTGTTACAAAAGGGAGTAAGATTTAACTTTGTTGATAAATTCCTAGTAGCTTTTGATAAACTTAAATATGCTTTATCCCATGCTCCTATCATTAAACTACCTATGTGGGATATGAATTTTGATTTAATATGTGAAGCTAGTGATTATGATGTAGGAGTAACTCTGGGACAACACATAGGTCACAGATTTAATATTATACATCATGCTAGTAGAACTCTCAATAGTGCTCAAAAGAATTATCCTAAGAAAGAAAGAGAACTCTTTGTTGTATTTCTCTCTGGTGATAAGTTTTGTTCTTATATTTTTGATGCAAAAGTAAGAGTTCATACAGATCATAATGGTTTAAAAGAACTCCTCGTGAGGAAGATTCATATGCCAAGACTGATCTGTTGGATCCTTTTACTCCAAGAATTTGAGTTGCAGATTATGCAGAGACAAGAAGCAAAGGTAGTGGATGCAACATCTATATATACCCAACAAGACACTGATCTCATTGAGAGGATCTTTAGTCCTGGTGATTTTCGTTTTCGATAATTATTATATGAACTAAGGACAAATCCTCCAAGAAGAAGAAGTCCTTGTTGTTAGAGGAGCTTGTCACTCCCGACTAAATAGACGGTAAGTGGAAGGTAAGTTTTCTAACTCTAATAAGTGTTTTGTCTTCATAGTTTCTACTTCTAATTTTTTTGCCTTTGAATTCCTCTTATTTTACTGAAGATTTTGAGGGGTTTCTGTAACTATACGGGCGCAACTATACGGCCGGAGAAAAATCTCCCGACGTATAGTTGGTCGTTAAAGGTACTGTATCCCCCTTGCGAAATAATTTTTGGTATGCGGTATCTATACGATCGCAACTATATGGCCGGAGAAAAATGTCTTGCCGTATAGTTGGTCGTCAAAGCTTATGTATCATCGAACCATTTTTGTTCTTATAAAGTTTATTCATCGCTGTAAAAAAATGCTTTGTCGGTTCCTAGTCAGTAATCTAACCGACTTGGGTTCGAGATATTTATAAATATCTGCCCGGAACCAACTATACGGTCGGAGCTATACGGGCCGCGATCATATAGTTGGTCGTTACGCGGCAGGACTCCTCCAAAATCATGATTTCTTTTCCTAATATGTTTGGATTCTTTTCTTGGACATGAATTTGGTGTTTATTGTGAGTTTTACCGACCACTGACCCCTCTTATATACTGCCATTGTGCCTCTCTCTAATCACAGTCACCAGGAACAAATATAGATATGCGCTACCCTATCCCAGGCCGTGGAAAACCTATGGGGATCATTGCTCCTAGGGACCTTTCTAGTAGCCCGCCGATGGAGGATGGCGATGAGAGGTGGAGAGGTTTGGCCCGGGATACAAAGAGTACGTCGAGCCAAGCTTCTACAATAGCGACCCCGATGAAGTCTGCAGTGACGTTTACATCTGTCGTGGCGTCTATGATCCCTCGAGGATCGACAGGGCGGCGATGAAAAGAACTCAAGAAGAGAGATAAGGCCACAAGTTGCATGGAAAAGGGCGTGTGGAAACGGTCAAATTCCTGACTACAGACCCGAGGCCGCACAAGTATAAGGAAACACCTAACTTTGGTGCGTGTGCTAGAAAGGAACCGGATTTCCCCGCTTGAGGCCCACCACCAGCGCTCATATGAGGGTGAAGCCTTAAGAGGCGTGGAGGAGCATCTTCTACTTCCCCAATCCATCAATAATGGATGAGGAAGAAGAAGTTGTCCCCAGGACAAAGGATCATGTGCGGGCACTGGAGATATATCAGAAGCAGGAGCTACTCCATCGTGTTGAAGTCCGTCACCGCCTCAAGGAGATAGAGAAGAATGATGATCTTCTCCCGATGGTGACTAAACTCGCAGATAGGGTGGATACTTTGCAATCTGATTTGCGCAGGTGCTACAACTGCATCACTGCTCTGGAGGATACCAACAAGAAGCTACACACTGCGGTTTTACATGCCATGGTGCCACGGTGACCTGCAATAAAACACGGTATCAAATAATCGCGAGGGATTATTTGATCCCGCCTAGCTTGATTCCAATCTTGGGGAGATCTTTAAGACCTTGCAATCTATCTTATAAGTTTATATTTCTATTCTAGTTTTTGCATTAGTTCGAGCTCATAAATAAAGTTTGCATCATTAGAATTCCCTTTAGGAATATTTGATCCCTCTTATGAAATTCTGAGTTTATTATAATATATGGAGCATTATTGAGTTTGAGTTTGTCTTATTGGATATATGAATGGCTTGAGTATGATTTTACTTACACTTGATGATAGAAATATGAGTCTTCCACACCATTGGTATTAACAGAACATATAAGGATAATTTGATCAATATGTTGTAGGTCAATGTTTTGATTTACAAATAGGAGAAATTATCTAATTAAGATGAAAAAGAAAAACCTTGAACAAAGGAGAAATTATAAGCGCTAACAAATAGAGTGAGAACAAGTTGAGGTAGAATACTCAAGTTATAAAGATGATTCATATATATTTGGAATTTGGTAATTGAGATCGTTAAACTTTGAATTCCTACATGAAGTGGAATATATGGCTAGATCCTTTGCACAACACTTAAACAAAAGTGTGAGAACAAATATTTATAGAGAAAAAATATGAAGAAAAAGAGCGAATATGCAAAGAGAAAATAGGCATATACCACCATATTGTAGTAAGACAAAGATACGTTTGAGATTTTTAATCCCAAGTGAATATATTAATCCTAAAAATACTTGGGACTACCTCACTAACTCATTTGGTTGAACCGAATACTTTTATATCATTTTGAGAATAATCTTTTGTGAACTGTTAATTGCTAAGGTGTGGAAGCCTGCAAATATTTTTCGGATGGTTCGAGTAAGGTACTATTCATGAACTTATTTATATGTATCCTTTATGATAAACACATGCTACAACTGTCTCATTTATTTTATCAACTCAACTTCATGAATATGAGGATCACATCCATTAAGCTAAACTTGCTCGGGACGAGCAAGAGTCTAGTCTTGGGGAAGTTGATGAGTGCACATTTGCATCATGTTTTCGATTATTATTTTGCATTGTAGTGGTAGGATCTTGGTATTTTACGGTGTTCGCACACACTTGTTATGTTAATTTTCACCAGGATCAGATCAGATGATGGATACGATGGACATAATTCTTGGACCAGATATATTGGAGTGAAAAGGAGCCAAAAACAACGTAAATAGAAGCAATTGAAGTATATAGAAGGTTTAACGACCAACTATACGGTAGGAAGAAATATCCCGGTCGTATAGTTCCTGCCGTATAGTTGGCGCCGACACCGCCTCCTCAAATAGTTTCACCCCGTGCAACTGGATCGGAGAGACGACATACAGAATACCCAGAAATCGCCAAAACCTCACCTTCAGAAGGCATCTAGAGGGGTAACTCATCCACCGGGGATTCATCTTCGCCCTGCGCAGATCCAGGAGGCTAAGGCATCGATCTTCATCATCAACCGTTGCATCACCACCATCTCCATCCATCCCATCTAGATCTTGTCTAGATCTTGTTGTAATTTCCATACTCGTTGTAGATTTATACAAGTACTATTCATCTATGATAGATTCCATTACTCTTGCCATGATGTTGATTGCCTCCATGTCTGAGTAGATCATTAGTTCTTGGGAAGATGGAGAAACCCTAGTATGAGATTGGAATAAGATAAAGTTTGTTATGATATTCATCGTTGTGACCATGTGTTAGATTGTCTTTATCTTGATGTTGGGATAAGTCGACCTCTCAATATTTGCCTCTTGTGGGGACTTGATGGAGGGAACTACTTGTTGGTAGACAGAGGTGTGTTAGCACTTACAGTGACTATAAAGTTGTTGGCACCCCTTACGTATCAACTTGGGAATCAAGGAAACTCACGAAACACTATCCATTCCATGGGATACATACTGCGTGTTATGTCCCTTAATAGCGTAGTAATTCAATTGATGTTGATTGCTGTCTGTTGTGGTTATGAGGATGATGTGGGCAGTGGTTGCTGCCTAATTATCCAAATACGGAGTTTATCCCACACATACATAGTTGAGAATGTTCATGATAATAATCTTTACCTTAGCCCTTTATAATGCTAGTGGTGTATCCGCTAATCCCTGAGAACGCTTTCCCCCACTAAAGTTTCAAATCTCTTTTATATATGCGATACTTAATTTCTGTATTCAGTTTTATTTACTTTACTCATTGTTCTCTTATACCAAAAACCCCAAAACACATTTTTACGCAATACTCACATTTTATATTGTCCCTTAGAACTTCATTTAGCATTTCTATTTTTAGTATTTATTTCAAGAATTCTTAGACTTTAGACTCCTGCTCCCTGTGGGATCGATATCTTTATTTCAAAACTATCTACAAACGGTCTATGCACTTACAGTCATCAAAGCCCGTAGACCTCATTGGGCAGGATACCTTGCCAGGGTCAGTGGGGAGGTGTCGTGCAAGCCTGCGCCCTCATACGAAAGACCTCTATCTCAAGCTCAGACTTCTCCTCCAAGAGAAGGGACATGGTGAGCGTCTCCTCGGCGAGTTTGGCCTGCACTTGGTCTCGCTGATCCCCAACAATGAACAGGCCTTCCCAGTCAGAAGCACGGATGTCCTCTCAGGTTGCCATCCGCCGACGCATCTCGTCCCTTTTGGCTAGGATGCTTAGGAAATAATCCTTCAAAAGGGCCAGACACTCCTTCCCCTCGATCAACTCCATCGGGGCCTTTGGACCTCCCATAGAAGGGACCCTTCATCGGCCGATCTGGTGCGTAACCCATTCACGAACTTCCATGCACAGGTGGAGATCCTCTTGCTATAGTCCTGAGGAAGGCAACATGAAGATATAAGAGGCAAGCATAAAATCTGGTACCCGCGCTTCGCCAGAAAGAAGAGAAGTATGAGGGGTTGGCGGTCCAACGCTTACCTTGTCTGACTTCATCGATGTTGGGGTGCTCTATTCAGGGAAGTACTGAAGGCAAGGATTCCCTCTGTAACATCCCAAAAATATTAAACTATACTCATCAAACTCTAATCATCAAAATTAGGGTTAACAAAAACTTTTCCAATTAAAACTATGAAAGCATTCATATGTGTGTGTATTCAAAATTTGGATTCTTTTGAATTGCATTGGTTCTGTGTTTCTTTGCTTGTAAAAATATTCTTAGGTGAAATAAACATCATCTAAAGAATAACCAAACTTTTCCCAAAGACAAACAAATCAAAACAAACAAATTGAGTGAATGGTCACTTTGGCCAAATTAACTCCCATGCCTACTTTGGCTATCTCTAACTTTCAGGACTTAACAGAAACATGTATGGATCTTTACAACCCTTGATAGTACTCATAATAAGGTACCAAGGCCCACTTTGTGATCATCCAAAAACATTTAAATGCTTAGTTTAAAAGACAGTTGAAAAATGAATCTATTCCATATGGGAAGATCCCACTTTTTCAAAAACCACTCAAACAAGCTCAATTTTCAAAACCCTAGCATCCACAGGATCCTCAACACATGCCTAGCACACCCACCAAAAATCTTTTCAAAATTCAAAACTCAAGTTCTTGCGTCCATTTCATCAAACACTTGGAGACAACAAATCAAACTGGCCAAACTTCACTGTTTTGAGTAGTAATTTGGCTAAGCCTTGTTCACCATTGATCACACTTGTCTCCCCCAGTGCAAACCAGTGCCTTGACCACCCCTAGCCCCTACCCTTGGCACCATGCCATGCCAACCCGAAGGAACCCTTGCCAGCCGACCATGGCTAGCTAGCCAGAGCAAGCACCAAGCCTAAACACCATGTCTAGGACGCAGGCCACCGTCCACAGCCAGCCCCTGTCCAGTGCTCGAACCCTGCCAGCCACTGGACCACACGCCCAAGCCATGCCAAGCCTCTCTGCGAGCATGCCGAGAGCGCGCCAGAGCGCCACCCTCGACACACGCCCACAGACCGTGTGCCGCCCTCGCCGCGTGCACGCGTGATCACCACCACCCTAGAAACCCTGCAGACACCCCCGTTCGCCGCCCCATGCCGCACAGCCACCGCTCACCATCGAAGACGCCGCCTCTGCCGAGCAGAGTGTAGGGTTCACAGCATAGAAAACAAAAATTTTCCTACGATGTGAACTATATACCAAGATCTATATACTAGATACAAACAACGGGTGGATGTATATCCGTAGAGAACATACCCTTGAAGACCGACAAAGCTTAACGAGTTCAACTCGTGGTTGATGTAGACGATCTCTTGCCAATCTCAAGATCGAGAGGAAGTCCTAGCGCCGCAAATCAGCAGCGCATCCGTGCTCGCACACACGTTCGAGGCACCGAGCAACCTCCGCCTCCTCGCTCCAGCGATGCAGCGGAAGCACAACTCTTTCTTGCCGAATAGCCACCGGGAACATGTATCTCGCTAGTCCGAGACCATGGGGGATAAATTCTAGAGGGGGAGAGAGATCCTTCACGAGGAGGTGTGAGAGACAAGTGAGGTGGGGGGCTCCTTTTATAGGAGGAGGGGAGGCACCCAAGGGGGTGGCCGCCGGCCATGGAGGCTGCCCCCTTGCCCTCCCCTCTTCATGTGGGTGGACACTCCACTGACAAATCTTCTTTAAATTCCCTCCACTCAAAAGTCCACTCAAATTCCCATTAAATTTCCACCAAATTTAATGCAAACTCTCATTAAATAAAATTCTTTTATTTTATTCAGAATTTTGTCAATTACTTTAATGACAAAAATTCACAAATAACCCCTTGCTAGAATTCTATTTCACATGCATAACCACTTTATGCAATTTCACCCGAAAACCTGTTTCGGTATCTAGTGAAATAAATTACTGCGCTTGTTCATTCTTTCGGCATGAAACATTTGCTCCAATTGGATGTCGGTGTCTCTTAAGTGTGTCACCCTACGGTTCGTGAATAATGCGGACATGATCGAGACCCCTCTCGGATCAATAATCAGAAGCGGGATCTGGAGACCCATACTGACTCCCACACGTTCAACGATGACTTTCTTGTGATCGTCGGAACCTTTTACGCTAGTATCTTAATCCCTTTGTTTCACGATATATTACATGTCCGAGATTCGATCATCGGTTTCTCCATACCTAGTTTGATCTCGTTACCGACACGCACTCTTTTCTCGTTCCTGTGATATAACATTCTAGTGATCAAATCACTTGCTTGCAAGCTAATCAATGTGATATCACCGAGAGGGCCCAGAGTATATCTATCCGTCATCGGGATGAACAAATTCCACTCTCGATCCATGAGCCTCAACATAACACTTTATTAGTTCTGAATCCATCTTTATAATCACCCTGTTACGGTGTGACGTTTGATGTTATCAAGAAACTCTTCCGGTGTTAGTGATTGACATGATCTCATGGTCTAAGGATTAGGATCACTTCGTAAGTTGTTATAGCAATATAAACTCAATGACTTTGATCGTAATGCTATACTTCGGATGAATGTTCATCACACCATTACACTAATGTTGTGATCCCGTTATTAACAACATCCAATGTCCATGATCAGGAAACCTTGATCATCTTGTTAATCAACGAGCTAGTTTATGAGAGAGGCATAACTAGGAACTTTCTGTTTGTTTATTAAACACACATGTATTAATGTTTCCGTATTAATACAATTATAACATGCAAAATAAACATCTATCATATACTTGGAATACACATAATAAACACTTTATTATTGCCTCTCAGGGCATATTCCCTTCAGTCCCCCACTTGCACTAGAGACAATAATCTAGTTACATAGTGATAAATCTAACACCCATTGAGTTCTGGTGTTGATCATGTTTTTCTCTAGGGAGAGTTTTAGTCAACGGATCTGCTACATTCAGATCCGTATGTACTTTACAAATCTTTATATCTCCATCCTTGACATGCTCATGGATGGAGTGAAACCGCGCTTAATATGCTTGGAATGCTTGTGAGACCTTGGCTCTTTGGCATTGGCAATGGCACCATTGTTGTCACAATAGATCAACATTGGGTCCAACGTTTGCCACAACTCCTAGTTCGGATATGAACTCCTTCATCCAAATCGCTTCGAGCCGCTCAAGCAAAGCAACATATTCGCCTCCGTTGTTGATCCCGCTACCACAGGTTTTTGGAGCTCCTCCAACTAACCGCCCGCTATTCATGAGAAATACGATCCGGATTGAGACTTAGAGTCATCCGGATCGGTGTCAAAGCTAGCGTCGACATAACACTTAGCGACGAGCTCTTCTTCACCTCCAGATACAAGAAACATATCCTTAGTTCTTCGTAAGTACTTAAGGATATTCTTGACCGATATCCATGTTCAACACGGATCCGATTGGTACCTACTAGTCAAACTAATAGCATGTGCCACATCCGTCTTGTACATAGCATGGCGTACATTATAGAGCCTATGGTCAAGCATAGGGACTTTGTCCATTATCTCTCTTTCTTCCGAAGCCGGACTTTGAGTCTTACTCAATGTCTTGCCTTGCAACATAGGTAAGAACCCTTCTTACTTCCTTCCATTTTAAACTTCTTTAAAATCTTATCAAGGTATGTACTTTATGATAGCCCTATTAGGCGCCTAGATCTATCTCTATAGATCTTTATGCCTAATATGTATGACGCTTCACCTAGGTCCTTCATTGAAAATTTCTCGTTTAGATAACTTTTAACCTGTTTAAAGATCTATGTCATTTCCGATCAATAATATGTCATCCACATATAATATCGTAAATGCCACATTGCTCCCACTCACTTTCTTGTAAATACAAGCTTCTCCATAAGTTTGGACAAATCCAAACTCTTTGATCACCTCATCAAAGGAGATTCCAACTTCGTGATGCTTGCTTCAATCCATAGATGGATCGCTGAAGCTTGCACACCTTGTTAGCATCATTAGGATCGACAAAACCCTTTGGTTGTATCATATACAACTCTTCTTCAATATTACCATTGAGAAACACGGTTTTGACATCCATCTGCCATATCTCATAATCGAAATATGCAGAATTGCTAACATAATCCTAATCGACTTTAGCATCGCTACGGAGAGAAAGTCTCATCGTAGTCAACTCCTTGAATTTGTCGAAACCCCTGCATAAAGTCGAGCTTTATAGATGGTCACATTACCATCAAGACGCTTTTCTTTTGAAAATCCATTTGTTCTCCACGGCCTTTCGGTCGTGAGGTAATTCCACCAAGTTCCAAACTTGATTTTCATACATGGATTCCATCTCGGATTTCATGGCTTCTAACAATTTGTTGGAATCCGGTCTCATCATCACTTCTTCATACGTCGCAGGGTCATCATTTTCATCAACCATGAAATTCATGACAGGATTTCCGACTTTCGGAGCGACGCGTCTGCTTGACTGCGAGGTTCGTAGTACTCTCTTCGAGTTTCATGATCATTATCATTAGTTCCTCTTCAATGTGGAGCCAACTCGAACAACTTCCGCGCCACGCTACTCGCCATACTTTGAAGAGAAGGTTCCACAACCTCTTCGAGTTCTACCTTCCGACTACTCACACCTTTCGAGAAACTCTTTCTAGAAAGGATCCATTCTGGCAACAAAAACCTTGCCCTCGATTCGTGATAGAAGGAATACCCAATAGTTTCTTTAGGGTATCCTATGAAGACGCATTTTTCCGCTTTGGGTTCGAGTTTATCCGTTGAAGTTTCTTCACATAAACATCGCATCCCCAAACTTTAAGAATGATAGCATAGGTTTGTTTCAAACCACAATTCATACGGTCTTTTCAACGGATTTAGATGGTGCCCGATTTAAAGTGAATGCAGCAGTTTCTAGTGCATAACCCCAAAATGACAACGCAAGTCCGTCAGAGACATCATAGATCGAACCATATCTAATAAAGTACGACACGACGTTCCGACACACCATTTCATTGTGGTGTTCGGCAGTGTGAGTTGTGAAACAATTCCACACTCTTTTCATGTGAGTGGTAAACTCAGACTTAGATACTCACCTCCAAGGTCGGACCGTAGAAATTTGATCTTTCTATTACGATGATTTTCCACTTCATTCGAAATTCCTTGAACTTTTCAAAGGTTTCAGACTTGTGTTTCATCAAGTAGATATAACCATATCTACTCAAATCATCCGTGAAAGTAACAAAATAACGATATCCACCTCGCGACACACTCATTGGACCACATACATCGAATGTATGATTTCCAATAAATCGCCTGCTCCATTGAACCGGAAACGGCGTTCTAGTCATCTTGCCCATAAGGCATGGCTCACATGTATCAAATGATTCATAATCAAGTGATTCCAAAAGTCCATCCGAATGGAGCTTCTTCATCGTTTAACGCCAATATGACCTAGACGTCGATTGCCACATATATGCGGATATATCATCATTAAGTTTAATCCTTTTAGCATCAACATTATGAATATGTGTAACATTATCATCGAGATCTAATAGAAATAAACCATTCATCATCGGTGCATGACCATAAAAGATTTCATTCATATAAATGGAACAACCATTGTTCTCGGTTAAATGAATAACCACTGCATCAAACACGATCCGGATACAATGTTCATGCTCGATGCAGCACGAGATAACATTTATTCAATTTTATAACTAATCCCGACGGTAAGTGGAGAGGCAGCGTTCAACGGCGATCACATCAACGCTTGATCCATTGCCGACGCATCTTGACCTCACCCCTTGCTAGCGGTCGATTGTTCCAGACCCGATTCGAAAGTTACAAATATTAGCAACGAACCGGTATCAAATACCCAAGTGCTCCGAGCACTAGTCAAGTACACATCAACAACATGTATATCATATATACCTTTGTTTGCCTTGCCGTCCTTCTTGTCTGCCAGATACTTGGGCCAGTTGTGCTTCCAGTGGCCAGTCCCCTCATAATAGTAGCACTCAGAATCAGACTTAGGTCCAACTCGGGGTTTCTTTTCAGCGCAGCATGTGCTTGCCGCCACTTCCTTCCGTTTTCCCTTCTTGTCTTTCTAGAAACCAGTGTTCCTATTGATCATCAACACTTGATGTTCCTTTTGATCTCCACTGCGGTTTTAAGCATTGATGAAGCTCGGGAGAGACTTCTTCATGCCTTGCATATTATAGTTCATCACGAAGCTCTTATAGCTAGGTGGCGTAGAACACGATGGATGCCTAAGTCAATGGGAATCTATATTCCCAAGGACACAAGCTTATCGGCGTAACGACATCTTGAGTACATGCTCACTAACGGAGTTGTGCTCTTCCATCATGCACTAAAGAACTTTTACAAGCGTTGTAGCTCTCTCTGACATGTGTGTCGAAAATCATTTTCAACTCACCCATTGTATCAAATGCATTGCTATTTTCTAAACGCTTTCGAAGTTCCGGCTCTAGCCCATACAATATGCCGCAATGAACTAAGTTGTGGTCCTCCCGAGTCGATAGACATTCTTCTCCTCGTCAGGGGCATCATCAAAAGGTGGGGGGCCTAACGGCGCTTCTAGCACATATTGCTTTTGTGCAGCAGAGAGGAGAATCCTCAAATTCATGGCCCATTCGGTAAAGTTGCTACCGTTCGTTGCTAGTTTCTCTTTCTCCATGAACACATTGAAATTAAAAGCGGTGGTGCCATCTACAACAGAATTTGTAAAGTTTAGACTAAGTGTATGATAGATTGAGTTCAACTAATCTATATTACGAATGAACTCCCACTCAAAAACGACATCCCTCGTGTCCTTTTGGTGATTACATGAACCAAATCCACTACACCAAGTCCGATCATCACGTGAGTCGGTATAGCTTCAAAGCGAGCATCAAATGGGCATCATATCAACTATATGACTCATGCTTAACCTTTGGTCCGTGTTCGAGGCCATGTCCGTACATGCTAGGCTCGCCAAGTTAGAACCTTAGTATTCGTGTGTAACTGCTTTTACACCGAAATATGGTCGTGGATCCAAGAACACCCGATCATCACGTGATGTCTTGGAGCGACGAAAACATAATCGGTGCATACTAAAGGAAGAACACATTCTTATCTTGATATTTAAATGAGGATCATCTTATTATGCTAACAAAGCGCTAAACAAGCAATATAAGATGCAATCAAAACATCATATGTTTATTAGTGAAATGATATGGTTCCCGCAGATGATCTCTATCATGTGCATCGTGGTATGATCACTATCATACCTATATGTAAATCCAAGGTCTATGGATTTTACGCTATGTGTGTTAAGAGTATCATCTCATACTTCTACTTACAACACTACCATATCATAACACTAGCCAAAGAACAATCTAAACTAGACGCCTCTAATTTATCCATTGCAAGTTTTACGTGGCTTAGGGCTTTCGAGATAGAACCGTTCTTACCTACGAACATGAACCACAACGAGGATAATCAAATTGTTGACAACTCGCTTGCAAAATAGATATTGACTATAGTAGGAGAGGCAGACACCCGCTAGCCACTTATGCAAACTAGTTGCATGTCAAGCGTGGAACAGGTCTCATGTGCGAGGACATGTAAAGTTTGTCCGGGCCGCTTCATCCCACTATGCCACCAATATCCAAAATTACAACAAAGGAGCAAAAACATGATCATCATCGCCCACATACTCATATGTGTATTACCTGTAAAGTATCTACGCATAGATCCGGCTCGATACCACTTTGTAGGGTTCGACATAGAAAACAAAAATTTTCCTACGATGTGAACTATATACCAAGATCTATATACTAGATACAAAACAGGCGGATGTATATCCGTAGAGAACATACCCTTGAAGACCGACAAAGCTTAACGAGTTCAACTCGTGGTTGATGTAGACGATCTCTTGCCGATCTCAAGATCGAGAGGAAGTCCTAAGCGCCGCAAATCAGCGCATCCGTGCTCGCACACGTTCGAGGCACCGAGCAACCTCCTCCTCCTCGCTCCAGCGATGCAGCGGAAGCACAACTCTTTCTTGCCGAATAGCCACCGGGAACATGTATCTCGCTAGTCCGAGACCATGGGGGATAAATTCTAGAGGGGGAGAGAGATCCTTCACGAGGAGGTGTGAGAGACAAGTGAGGTGGGGGGATCCTTTTATAGGAGGAGGGGGGCACCCAAGGGGGTGGCCGTCGGCCATGGGGGCTGCCCCCTTGCCCTCCCCTCTTCATGTGGGTGGACACTCCACTCACAAAACTTCTTTAAATTCCCTCCACTCAAAAGTCCACTCAAATTCCCATTAAATTTCCACCAAATTTAATGCAAACTCTCATTAAATAAAACTCTTTTATTTTATTCAGAATTTTGTCAATTACTTTAATGACAAACATTCACAAATAACCCCTTGCTAGAATTCTATTTCACATGCATAACCACTTTATGCAATTTCACCCAAAACTTTGTTTGAGATCTAGTGAAATAAATTCCTGCGCTTGTTCATTCTTTCGGCATGAAACATTTGCTCCAATTGGATGTCGGTGTCTCTTAAGTGTGTCACCCTACGGTTCGTGAATAATGCGGACATGATCGAGACCCCTCTCGGATCAATAATCAGAAGCGGGATCTGGAGACCCATACTGACTCCCACACATTCAACGATGACTTTCTTGTGATCGTCGGAACCTTTTACGCTAGTATCTTAATCCCTTTGTTTCACGAAATATTACATGTCCGAGATTCGATCATCGGTTTCTACATACCTAGTTTGATCTCGTTACCGACACGCACTCTTTTCTCGTTCCTGTGATATAACATTCTAGTGATCAAATCACTTGCTTGCAAGCTAATCAATGTGATATCACCGAGAGGGCCCAGAGTATATCTATCCGTCATCGGGATGAACAAATTCCACTCTCGATCCATGAGCCTCAACATAACACTTTATTAGTTATGAATCCATCTTTATAATCACCCTGTTACGGTGTGATGTTTGATGTTATCAAGAAACTCTTCCGGTGTTAGTGATTGACATGATCTCATGGTCTAAGGATTAGGATCACTTCGTAAGTTGTTATAGCAATATAAACTCAATGACTTTGATCGTAATGCTATACTTGGATGAATGTTCATCACACCATTACACTAATGTTGTGATCCGTTATTAACAACATCCAATGTCCATGATCGAAACCTTGATCATCTTGTTAATCAACGAGCTAGTTTATGAGAGAGGCATAACTAGGAACTTTACATTTGTTTATTAAACACACATGTATTAACGTTTCAGTATTAATACAATTATAGCATGCAAAATAAACATCTATCATATACTTGGAATACACATAATAAACACTTTATTATTGCCTCTCGGGCATATTCCTTGATCTCCCACTTGCACTAGAGACAATAATCTAGTTACATAGTGATAAATCTAACACCCATTGAGTTCGGTGTTGATCATGTTTTGCTCTAGGAGAGTTTTAGTCAACGGATCTGCTACATTGAGATCCGTATGTACTTTTCAAATCTTTATATCTCCATCCTTGACATGCTCATGGATGGAGTGAAACGGCGCTAATATGCTTGGAATGCTTGTGAGACCTTGGCTCTTTGGCATTGGCAATGGCACCATTGTTGTCACAATAGATCAACATTGGGTCCAACGTTTGCCACAACTCCTAGTTCGGATATGAACTCCTTCATCCAAATCGCGCTTCTGAAACGCTCAAGCGACAACATATTCGGCCTCCGTTGTTGATCCCGCTACCATAGGTTGTTTGGAGCTCCTCCAACTAACCGCTCCGCCATTCATGAGAAATACGTATCCGGATTGAGACTTAGAGTCATCCGGATCGGTGTCAAAGCTAGCGTCGACATAACACTTAGCGACGAGCTCTTCTTCACCTTCGTATACAAGAAACATATCCTTAGTTCTTCGTAAGTACTTAAGGATATTCTTGAGTAGAAATTACTTTTCTAAAAATAAACTAAATAAGACAAATGCTTTAATCTTATAATGTTAGTGATGATACTAGATCATCTATAGAACCCCTTTGTGTGATGATTGAAAGTAGTTAAGTATTGTTTGGTGATTGTGTACCTCGTATTTATTTATAGATGCTAGTACCGACCAAGGATACGAGGAGGAAGGAGGAAACTACGAAGAAGAAGAAGAAGAAGAAGAAGAGGAGAACTTCAACCACTGCCCTGCACAAGGCAAGCCTAATACTACTAGTTGAATGTGCAAGCTAACACTTGCAAGATACTCTACTTTAGCAAGCCTTACTAATCAAGTTGACCTAGGCAAGCTAATACTTGCTTGTTACCATGCCAACTATATGTCTTAAGCATATGTGATCATACCCACTTGATAACCCAATCCTAGTTTTACCTGCAACCTTTTTACTTTATTTCTTTATCACAGCTATTGCTTAGAGTCTATTTAAGTGACTTGTAGATTCTAGGAAGATAATTGAAGGTTGCATAAAGAGCATTAAATTTGGCCTAAGCTAGAAAATCTTGATGTCATCCCAAGGCATGAGATGGTACTTAGTTAAAACTCCACTTGTTTACCACCCCTCATTAGTACTCACCCCCACTTGTAGATGCTAGTGCTAAGCATAAAACTTGATCAACTTTAGATGGGAATACTTGGTGGAAAATGGTTATGAAAACCTTATAATGATGAGTCATTCTACTGAGATGTTTTGACATGTGTTTCCGAACACCAGATGATTTTGGATGGTGAAAATGTTAAGGCATGAGCCTTAGCCCTTTCTAAAACTGATGGTTGTTTGGATGCGATACCATTCCAATTTTACCGTACAACCACAATACCCGAAAATTGGGTAGGGCTTGACTGGAAACTTATATACCTTAGTATGGGTTCCCTCACGACCAAGGTCTGAGCTGCGGCTACCTTGTGAAGATTGTCCACCTATGCAGTACCCAAGATGATAGTTGGTCATGGTTGGGAGGCCAAACTCACAGGAGAGGTGCCTATACTAGGGCGTGTAATTGAAAGGTTAGGATTGATTATCCGCATACTGAGTATGGTGAATTCAGGATTTGTTCCTGACGGATGTATCGAATGTTGTGGTGAAAGTGTACAATCTCTGCAGAGTGTCAAACTATTCGAATAGCCGCATCCGCGGTTATGGACAGTTGGAGTAGCCATATTGTTCCCCCGTCAGATGTTTTCAAAGACTTATGAAATGAATTGAGGCTTTGACTTGACCACAACAAAGTTGTGACATGAAATTCAAGTTCCCACTTAGGGTTATAAAATTTCAACTAGCTTTCTTTGCTTCTGAACTTAGTAGAGGTAAATCTGGATTTTTGCAAAACAACCCTAGAGCTTAGTGTCCTACTACAAAAACCACCCTCACTTGTTAGTATTAGTTTGCGAGTACTTAAAGTGTACTCATGGCTCTTTCCCTGGCTATTCCCGTGGCCAGACTATGAAGAGGAGTACCAGTATGATGGACCCCAGGAAGGTTACAACAACTAGGATCATCTCCCATCATCAGCATTGCCTGCGACCCCTAGGATGGAGCTTCGCCTACGCTACCTTTATTATTACGTATTTCCGCTGCCTGAGTTGTATTAAGAACTAGATCATGAGATCCTTATTTGTGTAAGACCTTATGTATGGTTTGTAATGGATGATGTACTGTGGTATCCAATTCTGTTATGTCTCGCAAAAATGGTAATCCTGGGATTGCGATGTATGGCATAACAGGCATATGGGATTAAAAATCCGGGTGTTGACACCCTCCACCTCCGAGGAGGAAAGGAACAAACGAGTCACGCGTCAAGACGGCCTGTCAAGTAAGGGGAAGAAGCATTAAAGGGTACCACATGACACATCATTTGAAATATCTAGGAAAGGAAGAGCAGGAACAGGTTACCCGTCGACTTTGAGGGTGCGGACCACCTGAAGCAAGCTCTCAGAAGTATGGATTGTAGAGGAAGGTCCCAAGCGGAGAGCTCCTGTGAATCCGTGGGGACCCTCTTCTTCTACCAAGTTCGTCATGTTCGTGGTAGGACCTCCGGCCTGGGGCTAAGATTCTTCTGCACCATCCTGGCAGGACTTTGAAGCCTTACGAAGACAACAATAGTGCTTGTTGTCCATGGAGGAAGAATGAGAAGTTTCTTTAGGGAGCCAAGGAGGGATATATTGGCCCAAACAATGGGATCAATAACACTGTATTGGTGGTACATAAAGAAGAGAACTCCATTTAAGGGCAGGAGCCCAAGGGGTTACCGTGTCATGGAAAGTGGAAGGTTTACTCCACATTCACATAGAGGCATGTACCATCAGTCAAACATCGTGGGCAGGAGTCTCATTATGATCACCACCTTCAATTTCGTCGGACAGAACATATTCCCATAGGAGAGAAGTGTTGTGAGAAGCAACAGTTATTGAGAAGACCTCTTCAACTGGTTCAGATTTAGGTCCTCACGCCCATGGAAAATATCCTCTCAGCAGACCTCCTGAAGTCACATGATAAGTTAAATCAGCAGTCGATGTCACTGATTATGTCATCCTGAACTAGAACTAAACACCACTACAACCTCATTGCGTGATACGTCCAAAACGTATCTACTTTCGCAAACACTTTTTCTATTGTTTATCCTCTAAACTTGTGTGATTTGGATACAACTAACATGGACTGATGATGTTTTCAGCACAATTACCTTGGTGTCTAGCTTTTGTGCAGAAAATCAACTATCAGGAAAAATCCTGGAAAATATGCCAAAAATCCTATTTCACTAGAAAACTCACGGAGCCAAAATACGAGACGGAGTGGAGGCATGAGGGGCCCACACCCCCCAGCCGCGCGTGACATGGTTATACCCCGCGGGTGCATGATCTCAGCATACCTGGTCCAGCCCAAGGAAGGCCCACGGCAAATGTACGTCGGCCCATGAATACTTTCGGGTGGCCCAGGCCCACGACGCCTTCGGATCCTTGGAGAGCAAGACTAGAGTAGATAGGAAATTCAAAGGGGTAAAACCCTAGAACCTGTAACCGACTAGGTCTATGCCGGGACCTGCCTAAGTCTATATAAAGTCCAGGAGGGCACGACCTAGATCTCTCACTCATACTTTCGCATACACACCTTCACGCCATATTGCATCTGCGCACCCCTGTAACCTTCGGTTCCGCCGTAATCAAGAGCAGATAAGCAGGAGTAGGGTTTTCCCTCCGGGGGCCTGAACCTGGGTAAACCTTAAGTCCCTGTGTTGCTTGTTTGCTAACCGTTCCACGATCTCCAGCATCCCCATCTTCTCCAAAACCCAAGTCCATAACAATGGGCATTGATGAGATCAAACCTCGTCAATTGCCGCCGTCTGTGGGAACTGGGGACGCTGATTGTGCGGTTGTGACGGTCCCAACCCGATCGATCTACAACTCTGCAACGACGGAGAGTCACCTCCTCTTCGGCTCTTTCGACTTCACCGCTCACTCACCGGCCACCATGAAGGACTTCGAGCCCGTAGGCGACGGACTCGAAATCCTGTTCGGGAGTTTCTGCTTCCAGGTGGGGCAAACCGGCACCCTCCGCGTCCCTGAGCGGGTGCCCCTGCCATCAATCATGCCCGCTTCATGGACCACACACCCCGTGCTACGCACAACATCATCAACAGATGATTCCTACGACAGAAGCAGCTGCAACTCCGATCTGTGCGATCCGCCATCGGATGCAGGAACCTACGGTTCCGGATCCGAAATCTGCGGCAGCAGCGGACCAATCTACGAGCGCTATCAATGCGCCGTAGTCATCCAAAGCGACGCGGATCAGCAAACACCCAACCCGCCGCCCAACCCGCCAGAACGAAACGGTGGGAACAGAAGAAGCCAGTCCCCCCCACCCGAAGGGGAAAACAACAGCGGCCACGTCATCCGCCTTAGCAAAGAAGGATGGGCCCAGGTCCGCAACGTCGTGGTAGGCAGCATAGTACTTCCTGCAGACGTCTCCCGGGATATGCTGATGGCCTACCACCTGCTCCTGATCGAGGAGCACAAGAAGCAGGTCAAGATGCAAGAGGTGCTCGACAAGCGCAAGCAAGCAGCCTCAGAGTCCAGCGCGCGACGAGCTGCGCTCTCCGCCATGGGCATCGGCTCTAGCTCGAACGCCAACCAAGGCAACAAGCACCGCTCGCGGGTGGAGAACATGGACCCCAAGGAGCGCCGTGAGGTGACCCGAACCCTCCACACGTCCTTCATGGATATGGACGCCAACGACAACGTCATCCCGAAAAAGCCGCAGGTTGCGATCATGGCAGCCACCGCATGCCTCGCGGCCCACCCACCGCCGGAGGGGGACCCAAAGAGAGCCATGCACAAGTTCGCACTCACCGGAATCGGACTCGTCGGAGCTGCGCTCCACCAGGAAGCTCCCACGGAGCCGAAGAAGAAGGCTCCGGTCAGGTAAGACCGCAGCCCCACCCCTTCATCCGAAGAAGAGGAACATGACCTCCCTCGAAGGAAGAAGAGTTCACGCCGCCGCGACCGCGACTACGACGCCAGAGATGCGCTCACACAGCGCAAAATCGACAAAGCGCGATCCAAGCGTGCATGCTTGTACGAAGACGAAGGAGAACTCTGCGGAGCCCGATGCTTCAGCAGATCCGTCCGGCGGACACGGATGCCGCGAAATTTCAAGCTTCCTTCGGATACTCCGAAGTTCGACGGCAATCAAGACCCAAAGGCTTGGCTCAGCGACCACTTATCATCCGCCAAACTGCACGGTGGAAACAAAGAGACTGCCATGCAATGCCTTCACCGGTGACAGCAGCGAATCGCTCGGCAAGACCTATCTTCAGGGTCGATTCGAAGCTGGGATGAGCTAGCTTACAGCTTCATCCGAAACTTCAAAGGCACCAGCAAGAGGCCCGCCTCAATCGAAGAGTTGCGAGCGTGCACTCAACGAACGGGCGAATCCATTCGCTCGTACATACTACACTGGTCCAACACAAAGAACTCCGCAGCACACATCTCCGAAGAGAGGGCCATCGACGCCTTCAGGGACGGCGTCAAACGCCAAGACTTCAAGGAGGAACTTGGGTGCGTCAAGCCGAAAACACTCGACCACCTCATGGACATCGCCAACAGGTGGGCTGATGGTGAAGACTCCATTCACCGAGCACAATCGGAAGAAGAAGACGACTACGGTCGACGGCGAGAGCGCCGTAGCAAAAGAAGATCGTGCGTCTACGACGATCGCAATGGACCCGACATGGTCGCGGCTGGCTACGCCGATCGCCGCAACAACGCCAACCGCAACAGCGGAGGATACCGCGGAGGAAACTTCCGCGATGGGGCGCCAGCGCGCGGTGGCAACGTCGCGATCGCGATATGAACCCTCGCATACGAAAAGGCTTTGGTCCATGCACCATCCACTTCTACATCGATAGCGGGATGGCAAAAGAAGGCCAGCCACATGCTCAAGGACTGCGCGAGTTCCGAAACTCAGCGAAAGCATGGTGCGAGATGAGGCAAGCCCCAATCCTGCGTTGAGGAACGCACCAGCGCCAGTGAAATAGCGCATGTAGCTCCTCCACCGCCACCGTTGGAGGCCCGAACCAACCAGTCGCACCAAAGAACAACGCTGGCGGGTATCCCCGCGAAAGAGCACCGATGATCCGGAAGGGCGCCCACGAATAAGGTGCGAAGAAAATCACCGACAAATCAACTGGCGTGGCAACTCCACCCGCCATCCCCGAGTACCTCGGCGGATCGAGTCCCGCATCACGTTCATCGTTCGGATCACCTTGCGGATCCTCGCCCAGGTCATGCTGCCCTGGTGCTGGAGGCGCAGAACGGAGGTTTCGAGATGAGTCGCGTCTTCATGGACGGCGGAAGCGGCATCAACCTGATGTTTGCAAGCACTCTAGCAGCAATGCGGATCCCGCAGTGCAGCCTGGAATAGCCAGACACAATGTTCCACGGCATCGTTCCAGGGAAGGGCATATTCCCCCTAGGCAAAATATGGCTTGACGTCATCTTCGTCAAGCCGGACAACTTCCGGCTGGAGCAACTCGAATTCGAAGTGGTGGACTGGCCATCACAGTACCACGCCATCCTCGGGCGTGTAGCATTCGCAAGGTTCCTGGCTGTCCCACACTATGCATACCTGCTACTCAAAATGCCAGGGCCGAAGGGCGTCATCACAATCCACGGGAGCTTCACCCGATCGGACCAATGCGACAGGGATTTCAACAGAATCTCCCAATCATTCGGCATGCAGGAGGAGCTCCTAAGACTCCGCGAGGTGACGGACAATGGGGCACCCCCAGTCGCACGACAAAACGCACCTGACATGTCTTTCGACTCCACCGTCAACACAAAGAAGGTGCAAGTCCATCCGACGGATGCCTCCAAGACGGCGTTGATCGCCAACGACCTCAGCCCGCATAGGAAGGCGCGCTCGTCGAATTCCTCCGTGAGCGCTGGGAAATCTTCGCCTGGTGTCCTGCGGACATGCCAGGAGTTCCCAGGGAATTCGCCGAGCACGCACTCAACGTCTTTCCAGACACCAAGCCCGTCAAGCAGTCCATCCGGAGACTGTTCGAGCCACGAGCCGAAGCTATCGGCAAAGAAATCAACAGACTACTCGCCGTAGACTTCATCAGGGAAATCAAAGAAAGCGAGTGGCTTGCAAATACAGTGATGGTCCCAAAAAAGTACACGGACATCCTGCGGATGTGCGTGGATTTCACGTCGCTAAACAAGCACTGCCCAAAGTACCACTTCCCTCTTCCTCGGATCGATCAGATCATCGATACGACTGCAGGTTGCGAGAAACTCTCCTTCCTCGACGCCTACTCAGGCTACAATCAGATTCGACTCAAGGTCGAAGATCAGGAGAAAACGGCGTTTATCACACCGTTCGGAGTGTTCTGCTACAACACAATGCCCTTCGGGCTAAAGAACGCAGGTGCCACGTACCAGCGATGCATGCAGGCATGCCTCAAGGACCAGATCGGTCGCAACGTTCAAGTCTATGTCGACGACATAGTCATAAAAACCAGGGAGGCGAGGACACTTATCGACGATCTCCGTGAGACGTTCGACAACCTCGATCGCTACAGGATCAAACTCAACCCCGAAAGTGTGCCTTTGGCGTCCCATCGGGTCAGCTGCTTGGGTACTTCATCTCTCAGCGAGGGATCGAGGCGAACCCGAAGAAAATCAGAGCCATCATGGCAATGGAGAAGCCGAAAAACCTCAAGGGCGTCCAGCAGCTTGCAGGACGAATAGCGGCGTTGAGCAGATTCATCAGCCGCATGGGTGAGAAGGCCCTACCATTCTACCAGCTGCTACGCAAGTCATATAAATTCGAGTGGACGCCCGAAGCCGACGACGCGTTCGAAAGCCTCAAACGGCTACTCTCCACCTCGCCCGTCCTGGTCACGCCAAAGGAGCGCGAGCCTCTGCTGCTGTACATAGCAGCCACACACCAGGTGGTCAGCACCATGCTAGTGGTCGAACGACCCGAAGAAGGCAAGACCCACGGGGTCCAACACCCAATCTACTACCTCAGCGAGGTACTGACGCCAACAAAACAGAGGTACCCTCACTACCAGAAACTCGCCTACGGCGTGTTCATGACGTCTCGACGGCTGAGCCTTTACTTCCAGGAGCACCAGGTGATGGTCTTCAATGAGGCACCCCTGAACAGCATCCTGAATAACCCTGAGGCCACAGGACGCGTGGCCCTGTGGGGCATTGAGCTGTCACCTTTGGACATTATCTACGAGAAGCGACTCGCAATCAAATCTCAAGTCCTCTCGGACTTCCTCGTACATTGGATGGAGCTGCAGCTGCTAGACACCCCAGACATGTCGCAGTCATGGACAATGCACTTCGACGGCTCCAAGCGTGAAGCTGGAGCAGGAGCCGGGGTCATACTGACCTCCCCGCAGGGCGACCAGATGAAGTACGTCCTTCGGATGAAATTCCGAGCCTCCAACAACGAGGCCGAATACGAATCCCTTATCCACGGCATGAGGATGGCAAAGATCTGCGGCGCAACGCGCCTGGTCATCTACGGTGACTCCAACCTCGTCGTCCAGCAGACGATGAACGAGTGCGACGCACACGCCGAAAACATGATCGCGTACCGCGCTCTCTACAATGCACTCGAAGGAGAATTCGACGGCTGCGAGCTTCGGCACGTCGGAAGAGAAAGCAACGAGGAAGCCGATAGACTCGCCAACATCGGCTCCACTTGCGTAAAGGTACCACTGGGTGTGTTCCTCGAACAGATCTGCGTGCCATCCATCAAGCGGAAATTCCCCAAGGGATCACCCGAAGAAGCAGAACACTCGGGGGCTACGTTGCCTGAAGGACCCGAGAAGCTGGACACAGAGGTCGCTATGGTCAACCTGATGCAGGTCATGGCAGTCGAAGAAACTTGGACGCGACCGTACCTCCATTTCTTGATACACGGAGAACTGCCTGACAGCCTGACAGATGCCCGGCGCATATATCGTCGGTCAAAAGCCTTCACCATCATCAATGGCGAGCTGTACAAGCATAGTATTACGGGTGTACTACAAAGGTGCGTCACCATCGGTGACGAGAAAGCCATCCTCCAAGACATCCACAAGGGCATCTGTGGCCATCACGCAGGCAGCCGCTCCCTTGTCGCCAAAGCTCTACGAGCCGGATTCTACTGGCCAACGGCCATGAGCGATGCAAAGGACATCGTCCGAAGATGCAACGGGTGCCAACGGTTCGCCGACAAACCGCACGCACCCGGGTCGGAACTCAGACCCATACCTATAGCTTGTCCCTTTGCTCAATGGGGCCTCTACATGATCGACAAACTGCCAAAGTCCTCGAAAGGGGGGCACGTTTACCTCCTGGTCGCAGTCGGCAAATTCACCAAGTGGTTCGAGGCCATGCCGGTCACCAACCAAAAGGGCAAGACTGTCGTCAAGTTCTTCGAATCCATTGTCTACAGGTTCGGCGTACCGCACAGCATCATCACCGACAATGGATCAAACTTTATCTCCAAGGAATTCCAAGACTTCTGCGAAGGCCTCGGGATCAACATCACGTACGCCTCAGTGGCACACCCACAAACGAACGGGCAAGCGGAAAAGGCCAACGTCCTAATAGGCGCTGGCATCAAGAAGCGCCTCATGAGCCCACTCGAACGAAAGGCCGGAGCCTGGACGAAAGAGTTGCCATCCGTCCTATGGAGTTTGCGTACTACGCCAAACAGCTCCACCGGCTACACACCGTTCTTCATGGTGCACGGAGCCGAAGCCGTGCTACCACCAAGCACGCCACTGTGCCCCGGTCGTCGCTTATAGCGGTTTAATCCACGGCTGCACTCGAAGACGCCGTGGACACACTCGACGAAGCAAGAGACGTAGCAGCAGCTCGATCAGCGGTGTACCAGCAGAGTCTCCACAACTACCACAGCCGACGGCTACGCCCAAGGTCCTTCGTCGAAGGAGACCTCGTCTTGCAACTCAAGCAACAACGACCGAAGAAATTTGAGTCGCCATGGGAAGGACCCTACGTTATCACCGAAGTCATCCCAAGTGGCGCCTATCGCCTCAAGCACGTGGAGTCTAGAGTCGCATACTCCAACCCATGGAACATCGCACACTTGCGGCGATTCTACCCATAGCTACCTACCCCTTTTACTTTCAATAAGGCTTTTCAGCCAAGGCTATTCAGCCGAACAATGTACTTCCTCCATTACGATATAAATAAAGCTAAGTGTTCTGCCCCAAAATCTTGTTCGCTACTTGCAACTTTACTATCTGCTACAAACGCACTTGGGGGCTCCCCCCACCTCACGATTTCATCGACGAGGATCACACTTGTACACCTGAGTAGCTGACAACGTCAGGCAAACGAAAAGGACACGTACTCAAACAAAAGCACTACGTGCTCACAATAAAAAAACCTTTATAACAAAGGGCACAACACGCCCAGTCGAAATATACAAATTTTACATCTATCTCTTTTACATGTACTACCTATTCTGAAGAATAACTTGAGCACGCTGCTCAACCAAATCTACTACCTGTTCGGCATACTGCCTTACAGCCGCATAATGCGGACGCATATCCCACTCACCACCATCCGGCCGAAGAGGTGGCCCAGCTGCTACAACAGACAAATCTACATCGGGCCGGTGCAGCCTCACAAGGGACAAAGCAGCCTTCACCCCTGCGACGAGCTGTTGCCGCACCAACTCCTTGACATTGCTCACGCTCCGAAACTTCGATAGAAGACCCGCAAGGCTTGTTGGCACGGCATCCAACGGAAACATGACATGCAACACCGATGCAAGCGATGTCTGCACATGACGAAGCACCCGCGAAACCTGGTGCACACGATCCTGCACCGTCGCCAGAGCAATGGCACGGTCATGATCCATCCAGAAGAAGCCGCCAGCCTCCATGTCTTGTTGAGTCAAGCAATTGACCCGAACAGCGACACGCTCTTTCTCTTCCCTCGGAGCAAGGTTAGCACCTGCGACACTCGCAAAAAATAAGACGAAAGGCCAGCAGGCGCATCCGAAAATCTGAGCTGCAGCCCGAAACAAAGAACAACTTACATTGAAGCTGCTCAGACAGCCGAAGCAGTTCCGCCATTAAGTACTCCTCCCTGGCCGCACCGCGATCTGCCTTGGACTTCCAAACATCGGCGTGACCACGCAACCCAAGCAACTCCCTCTCAATACTACGAACACGGTCCCGAAGAAAAGCGAGTTGCGAGGAATCATCCAAAGATGGCCGCAGCTGCGCTGCAGGCGAGGTGTCAACGGGGTCAGCACCCGAAGGAACCTAGAACAAGCAGAAAAGCAAAGGACATAAACATTCAGATAGAGAAGAGCACAACTCAGAAGAGTACATTAAGCATATAAAGGCCACTACGTGGCACAATGATTGCGTTCCTCAAAATATTTACAACAAAAGCAGACTACAAACTATCCTACATCTACAACGCCTAAGACGCGGCACCCTGAGTCGCCTCGGAGCCGGATTGTCTAGCCTTGTCCTCCCCCTGCTGTCGTAGCGCATACTCAGACAGCAGATCAATGATCTTTGGCCCATATCGCTTGCAGCAAGCAGAATAGGCAGCAAAGGCTACCTCGGATCCATCCGCGGTCGTTGGCATCCGGGAGGTGATCTGGGGAAGGTCAAACTCCGCCCCAGCCTCCAAGGCCATCGCCATCCCGACGGACGCGTCGATGCCCTTCTTCTTGCGCTTGTACGCCGCAGGTGCTTTGGCTGACAAAGCCTCCGCCAGGGCGTCAACATCATCAAGGGTCGCGCCCTTGGGGACAAGCTCCTTGTAGAAGCAGCCAAGAACCTCCTTCGCCTTGGCAAGGGAGTTGACGACGGTGCTGCAGCGATCTTCGACTGCTGCAGTAGCATCATCTAGAGCACTCCCATGCTCCAGAGTGTCGCGGTCAAACTCGATGCCTGCGGCATCTGAGACAAAAAGAGAAGGAATGAAGAAAGTAACATAGAAGAAAGACAAGGAAACGAAACGACAGAAGCAACAATAAGGTACTCACCCGAAACAGCCTTGGCAGCAGCCATGATCTTGCCCGCTACCTCTCTTTCACGCCACAAAGAAGACAAGCTGCTCGCGGTCTGTGGCCTCCGCCGCAGACGCTTAGCTTCTACGCCGGGCCCAGCTCAAGGCGCTCTTTCGCACCGATAGTGGCCTCGGACTTCTTCTCCGTTTGACCAAGGCTCTTCTTGAGAGCGTCGATCTCACGGAGAGAAGTATTATGCTCCTCTGCATTCAAACCAAGCAAACGTCAGAAAACAGGACAGGACTAAGGAAAGAAGCACCAAAAGCATACGGGTACCTTGAAGCTGATGGAGGTCGGCCTCCAGCACCAGGCGCTCCTGCACCAGTCGCTTGGCTTCCTGCACAAACGGCTGCAGGAAGAAGAACCACCATTTAGAAAAAGGACTCGGGGGCTACGCCCAACAGGAGAAAGCAGAAGAAAAAGACTCACACGAAAACACTCGGGGGCTCCCCCCCGAGACTCGAAGAACAAATTAAGAGAACTCTCGGGGGCTTCCCCAGTGATAGACGACTTACATGATCCAACGGTGACGATGAAGGCCCGCTGGCGAAATTCTGAGGCACAACCACCTGCACCTCAGAGGAGGGTTCGGAGCAGCGCCCCCCGAAGTTGCCACCGTCTGAGGAGGAGGAGACGCAACCTTCGACTCTCCCATCATCTCCCGAGCACCATCGCTGGAGGAGTCGTGGGAGGAGTGCCTGCACATGAAATATTTAGCACAAGCACAAAAGTAAACAGCAAAAAGAAAGCAGTATAAAGGAAACTCACGAGTCCAGCGAGCTTAGGTCGAAGACAGGAGGAGTCCTTCGGACTCTCTTCTCCCCCTTCTTCTCTTCTTTCTTCTCTTCCTTCTTTTCTTCCTTCTTCCGCTTTCTTTGGCAAGTGCCACACCGCACATGTGAATGGCGTGAAAAGGGAGGAAGATCCTCCATGCCCGTCACTGTGACGCTCAAGGCATAGAGGGTTTCTAGGAGTCGGAGGAGTCGAAGCATCCGAAGACTCGCTGGAGCTCCGTGATCGTTTGCGCGTGTGGTCCTCGCTCGATTTGCTGGCCTCCTCAGCTGGCGATCGTGCCGAAGGCAGTTCGGACACGGAATCCACCACGTCATTATCCGGCGCATCCGGAAATAATTCGGGCAATGGAGGCACCATGCCCGGCACCTTGAAGCTCTGCAAACAAGAAGGGACTTTGTTAGCAAACAAAGGAAAATAAATACGCAGTCGACGAAAAGCGCTACGCGCACGAATCTACACCTGTGGAACAGCCAACGTCGAAGAAAACGGCGGAGTCAGCGACTTCCCCGGGATTTTCTCTCCGGCCTTGAACTTCAGCAGCGAGCGAAGGGCCCTGTCAAGATCCCCCTCGGTGATTTTCTCAGCCGACACCCTCGTCGGATCACGCCGGCCAGCATAAAGGAACAATGGGTGCACCCTAGCCTGGAGTGGCTGCACCTGACGCTCGAGGAAGGTGCGAATGATATCCACACCATTAACTTCCTTCTCCGGAATCAACTAGAGATCCTCCACCCGACGATATAGCGCCTCTATCTCCGCCTCCTCGCCATCCAAGATCTTGTTTTTCCATGACCTTTTCGGCTCAATCTTTTGGGAGGGGTCAAAAGGACCAAGACCAAAATCTTGCCCTGGCACTATGGAGTCGCGGATATAAAACCATCGCCTCCGCCAATACTGGACAGATTCGGACATGGAAAAGGAAAAGAAAAGCAGATTGGGCCTAAGGGAGATGATGCAACCCCCAATGGGATAAACACCATCCGAACCAGACTGCCTCTTCACGGAATAAAGTTTCTGGAAGAGGCCAAAGTGCGGTTCAATGCCGAGCCAGCACTCGCAGAAAGTGATGAAACAAGCAATGTGAAGAAGAGAATTGGGCGAAAGATGATGCAGCTGGATGCCATAGAGAAAGAGCAGCCCACGAAGGAAGTTGTGGACTGGAAAGGAAAACCCACGCATAACGAAGGCAAGAAACATAACCCGATACCCAGCGGGGGGACAGGGGATTACCTCGTTGTCGGGGAGTCTGACGACCTCCCTATCCTGCGGGATCAAACCCCGCTCGCGAAGTTTGGGGAGGTCAATCTCCCGCGTCTCTAGTCGCTGCCAACCACCATCAGTGACACGGGTAGCGGTGGCGCCTTTCTTTCCTCCGGCGGCGCTGGTACCAACCACCGATGATGATTTCTTCGGTTTCCCCATCGCGCTATGGCGGTGCCAGCGATGAGAGCGCAGAAGGGAAGACGGAAATGTGGAAGGATATTCCAGCGTGCAGCAAGAACTGCTAGAGCACAAGGAGGCAGTGAGAACAAGAGTAGATGCGGTGAAAACAAACTGCTGCTTTCCCCAATGATTATAACAGCGAAGACGATGCACGGCAACCGTCCATCAAGAAGATCTAACGCCAACGGCAGATCTGGCCATACACGTGTCAGCAGCACAACGAACCGTCGTTACCACGCCGTCCACTACGCGCGGAAATCGAGGAGACGCCGTAATTATCTCCACGCTGCGCGTGACCGGTCAATACAAGGTCAGCAAGTGGGACCCACGTTCGTCCAGTCAAGTCATCTCTGGCGCAGCAGACACTTGAGGTCATTGATCGTCAACACTGATGTCATCAAAAGCTATACTAGCAACAACTACAATTTCTTCGGCTTAAAAGCTAAGAGTACTCACTCGAATCTATGATTCGACTAAATACTCGGGGGCTACTCCTATTAGGAGCGCTGGCCGCGCACCCGAAGGATGAATAAAAACAAACTGTTTCTTCGAGTCCTACGTCGAGTCTACGACTCCACTACGGACTCGGGGGATACTCCCATAGGGAGGATGGATTTAAGCATCCGAAATTTTTTGTGTCCTACGGACTTAACAACTGAAAAATGTTTGAATAAAAGTCTCCGCTCGAGTCTACGACTCGAACAGACACTCGGGGGCTACTCCCATAGGGAGCGTTGGTCGTGCACCCTATGAAATCTTCGACTGCGATCCTTCGGATTAGCATGCAAAAAACTTTTCAGGCAACTTTGCCCCAACAAAACACTGAGTGAGCAACGATCTCCTTGGCCACCCGAAACACCTCCGCGGTGACAAACATTCGGATGATGTGTTTGCGACACAAAGATAAGACCTACAGATATCATCTGATGGCCTGGCAACGCACACGACTGCGCTCTGCTAGTATGAACCCGTGCCAGCAGGCGTGATGAAAAATCCCGACGGACGCGTTGCGTACATCAATTAAAATCACTGGAATTCCACTCCTGTAAGTCCTCCACGGCCTGAGTCGAATTACATCAGCATATGTTCCAGGTTCGAGTTGAGGGACTCGAACCTGAAGAAGATCGTGTAGTTTCGTCCTAAGACAGTTAACTGACCCTGATCCGTTGGGTAAGTCAGGCACACGCATCAACAATCCCTACACATGAACTATTGAAATACATAGTTGCACCCGAAAGATTGAAGAGTCCTCAGTCGAACCTACGATTTGACTGATCACTCGGGGGCTACTGACATGGTTATACCCCGCGGGTGCATGATCTCAGCATACCTGGTCCAGCCCAAGGAAGGCCCACGGCAAATGTACGCCGGCCCATGAAGACTTTCGGGTGGCCCAGGCCCACGATGCCTTCGGATCCTTGGAGAGCAAGACTAGAGTAGATAGGAAATTCAAAGGGGTAAAACCCTAGAACCTGTAACCGACTAGGTCTATGTCGGGACCTGCCTAAGTCTATATAAAGGCCAGGAGGGCACGACCTAGATCTCTCGACTCATACTTTCTCATACACACCTCCACGCCAGATTGCATCTGCGCACCCCTGTAACCTTTGGTTCCGCCATAATCAAGAGCAGACAAGCAGGAGTAGGGTTTTCCCTCCGGGGGCCTAAACCTGGGTAAACCTTTGTGTCCCCATGTTGCTTGTTTGCTAACCGTTCCACGATCTCCAGCATCCCCATCTTCTCCAAAACCCAAGTCCAAAACAATGGGCATTGATGAGATCAAACCTCGTCAGTGCGGGCCAGGCCTGGTCGCGCCTGGAGGGGGTGCGGCCTCCCCAGGCACCCCCCCACCACCCCCCCCCCGGCCTCCCTCTTCACCTATAAGTTTCCTTCTAACCTAAAAACTCAGGGGGGTCAACGTTTTTCTAGAAAGAGTTCCGTTGCGCCTCCACCACCAGAAACCGTGATTCAGAACCAAAAACTCTGTTTTAGCACCCTGCCAGGACGGGGGATTTGGAGAGGATCGTCGCCATCATCATCACCAATGCCTCTATATCAACCATCCATGTATCCCCCATCCATGAGTGAGTAATCCCCCGCTGTAGGGTATGGGGATGGTAGGGATTGGATGAGTTGTATCATGTATAGGGCATGGTGCCTAGTATCTCTATTAGTTCTATTTGACTTTGTTGCAACTTGTTATGCTTAATGCTTGTCACTAGGGCCCGAGTGCCATGATCTCAGATTTGAACTTATTGATTCATGATGATAGTATTGTTTGTGATCTTATCTGCAAGTTGTGTACGTATATCATTGTCTGGATTCAAAGGCCCTGAAGTGACAGAAATTGGGACAGCCGGATGGGATGGCTGTGATGTGAGGATCACATGTGTTCAGGGAGTGTTAATGCTTTGCTTCGGTGCTCTATTAAAAGGAGCACCTTAATTTCCAGTAGTTCCCTTGAGGCCCCGCTGCAACGGGATGGCAGGACAAAAGATGTTGTGCAAGTTCTCATTGCGAGCATGCATGACTATATATAGGACACATGCCTAGGATTGTTTAGTACTTGGATGCTTATTCTTATTTATCTGCAATTTCCCTAGATCTTGAATTTACATGTTTAGACTTTTCCATGCAACGCCTGTCCATCCATACCTATGCCTACCACACTCATATCATATTGTTTGCTATTACTTTTACTATTGCTCTTGTTTGTTGCTGCTATTACTTTGCTATTGCTACTACAAAATGGTTGCTACTGATAAACTACTGTGAGCAAGAACTATTTCCAGGTGCAGCTGAATTGATAACTCAGTTGTTAAGGCTTGCAAGTATTCTTTGGCTCCCCTTGTGTCGAATTAATAAATTGGGTAATACTACCCTCCAAGACTATTGTGATCCCCTTTACTTGTGGGTCATCAAGACAATTTTCTCGCGTCGTTGTCGGGGAGCATAGCTTTATTTGTAAGTTTACTTAGATCTATTATTGTTCACTACTATTCCTTTCATCATGGGTAAGTCTCGTGATGGAAAATTTCCTATTTTACCATCCACTACAAGAAGTGGTACAATCCTAAACACCTCTGCTGCTCTTGATTCACCATCTGTCATAAGTAAGTGAAGGGTTTCACGGCATAGTTAATCAAAATTTTCTACGGATGCGAACAGAGGGAAAGCCAAGATCTAATCTAGGAGATGCAAACAACAAGAGAGATTGGATTAGATCTTCATACCCTTGAAGATTCGACAATGAACGCTCGTTGAACGTGGGTGATGTAGTCGTACTCGCTTCTCCTCCTCGCGATCCGATCCGATCTAGCACCACAAGTGGCGGTGCCTCCGTGAGATGCACACGCTCAGCACCTCAACGTCTCCTCCTTC
This sequence comes from Avena longiglumis, assembly GCA_030063025.1. NCBI lineage: Eukaryota > Viridiplantae > Streptophyta > Magnoliopsida > Poales > Poaceae > Avena > Avena longiglumis. The sequence continues at coordinate 476,565,543 of CP125974.1, read as the reverse complement.
CTCAGACCAGCAAGTATGGTGGAGAGACGGATTGGATCTACAACACGATGGCGTGGTGTATATGGTGGAGAATTTCTGCAGTAGGGCTTCGCCTACAAACAGTCGGGAGGGAGAGAGGAAGAGCAGCAGGGCGGCTAGGGTTGGAGGGGAAGGTGTAGGGGGTTGGTGCGCCCCCACCCCAAGCCCAAACCGGCGACCCCAAAGGATAAGGAGTGGGGGGCAAGGAAACCTCCCCTTCTAGAAGGTCTATCTCGAGTTTAAAACTCTCTTGGCCGGCTGGGCCCTATGGGGCCTTGTGCCCCTGGCCCAATGCGGCCAGGGCACTCCCTCATAGGCCCATGCCCCCTCCCGGAAGGTGGGGCCACGTTGGTCCCCTTCCGGAAGGTTCTAGAAGCTTCCGGTACAATACCGATTAACCCTGAACAATTCCGAACTCCAAAAACTGCACTGCCTTATATGAATCTTATTCTCCGGACCACTCCGGAACCTCTCGTGATGTTCCAGATCCCATCCAAGACTTCGAACAAAAACTCATAAACCAATTATCCAATCTATCCTAGCGTCGAGATACGTTAAGTGTGTGACCCTGCGGGTTCAAGAATATGCAGACATGATCTTCTATGAATAATCAACAGCGAGGTCTGGAAACCCATATTGACTCCCACACATTCATCGATGATCATATCGGATGAACCACGATGCCAGGATTCAATAAATCCCATATATATATTCCCTTCGTCTCGCGATATTTTACTTGCCCGAGATTCGATCGTTTGCATCGCCATACCTTGTTCAATCTCGCTCACGCAAGTACTTTACTGCTCCGTAATCCGACATCACTTTTGATTAACTCCTTAACCACATGCTTGCAAGCTGTGTTGATATCGACACGAAAGTGGCAAGTATATCTCTCCGACTTGGGAGGGACAATCCCATCTCGATACATACAACCCAATGATACTTTCCGATCACCTGAGAGACACCTTTATGATCACCCTCTCATAGGATGACGTTTGATGACCTCAAAGCTTTCTTCCGATACCAGGGAGTTGTATTATCTCATGGTCTAAGGAATACAATATTTTACATAAGAAAATCTTCGCAAAGACGAACACGATGACACGATCTAATTGCTTCGCTTAGTTTGGGTCTGTCCACCATATCATTCTCCCAATGATATGATCTCATTATTAATCGACAACTCATGTCCATGGTTAGGAAACCTTAATGATCATTAATCAATGAGCTAGTCCATAGAGGCGTACTAGGGACACGGTGTTGTTCACAAACCACACAAGTATTAAACTTTCCGCTTAATACAATTCTAGCATGGAATATAAACATTATCATGAACAAGAATTATAATAATAACAGCTTTATTATTGCCTTTAGGGCATAATTCCAACAGTAAGCTTGTTACACCACCACCACATACACATGCTACACACACTGCTACTACTGCCGAATCTGAAACTGCTTCTGATATTCATGATGTTACTTCTACTGTGCTTGATGCAAGTGGTTCATTAGGTTCTTTCCTAGATGCTACTATGGCTAGACTAGGAAATATTGAAACTCCTAGTGAAGACACTATTACACCTGTTAGCTCACCTGAGTCTAGAGAGAGATACGATATTAATGATGGTTACATTGAGTTGACTGATGAATTTATTGAAGAGTGCCGAAAAACATATGGTGTTAGTGCTATTAAGAGTCTCCTTGAGAGACGTACCATTATTCCTAGCTGTCCTCTGATCCTAAGTTTGCCACTTCTCCCATAGATATTAAAGATAAATATTATGATTTCTCTCTTGATTTATCCTATTTAGACATTGTTGAGAAAGAACCTTTTTGTGGGACTGAGGGTGAGAGTGTTGTGGCACATACGAATGAGCTTTCCACTGTGAGTGCTTTATTCTTTGATGATTTTAAGATGTGCAAGTACTTTGTTACTAAGATCTTCCCCTTTTCACTAAAAGGAGAATCTAAAGCTTGGTTTAATAGATTACCTCCTGGATCCATTGATAGCCCTGATTGTTTGATTGCTTCTTTCTTCTAGAAATATTTTCCTCCTAGTGCTAGACATGTTGCTTTGCAGAAACTTTTTGATTTTAAACATGGAGAAGAAGAGAAATTGCTTGAGTCATGGACAAGGTTCTGTGCCTTGATTCATGCACATCCTGGATGTCCATTGCCTAAAAATGATCTTCTTGATATTTATTATAATGGACTAACTGATGATTCTAGGACATACCTAGATAGTTTTGGTGATTGTGTTTTCAGGAAAAGAACTCCTACAGATGCTGAAGAATTAATGGCTAAAATAATCAAGAATTATGATGATTGGACTTCAACTGAGCTAAATACACCTGAGCCTATTACTCTTGAACCAATTGTTCTTGAACCAGTTCCAACACCAACACCAAAGAAGAGGGGAATGATTGCATTAAATGATGAAGTGATGAAAGAAGCTAAGAAATGTCTTAAGGAGAAAGGTATTAGAGCTGAAGATGTGAAGAATTTACCTCCTATGGAAGAATTATGTAAGCCAATTCCCCACTCATCCACTATTGAGGTACACTCTCTCCACTTTGATAAAGGTGATATTCCATATGGTAAGCCTCCTGATCAATGCTGAGATGAACTTGACACATTTATAGTTAAACAAGGTAATTTTAATAAACAAGTTCAGAATCATTTATTGGAAAACTCTAGAGCTATTAATGAGTTGAAAGATATTGTGGAAATAACTGCAAATGATGTTAAAATGCTTTGTAAACATTTCCAAATGGTTCAAACCCAAATTTATCAACTTGCTAAGGTACAAAAGGATATGCTAGTTAATGCCTCGGGACATAAACATGCCTATGGAATTAGAACTAGGAGTGGCATAGCTACTCAAGATCCTTTATATCCTGAAGGACACCCTAAAAGAATTGAGCAGGATTCTCAACAAGCTGAAAGTAGTGATAGTCCTCATAAGAGAAAGAAAAATAAACACAAAATAGTTGAGAAACCACCTGAACCTGCTATAGACCCTAATAGTATATCTGTCTCTGATGCTAAAACCGAGAGTGGTAATGATAAAAAATAATACTCCTGATAAGGAGGAAGTTGAGGAAGAACCTGACAAGCACACTAAGAACACTAGGTACACTAAGGAAGATTTTATTGCTAATAAACATGGTAGTGAAAGAGAACCTTGGGTGCAGAAACCTATGCCTTTTCCCAATAATAAACACAAGTCAAAGGAGAAAGAACACTACAACAAGTTTTGTGAGTGGATGAAAACTTTATTTTTGCAAATTCCTTTAACCGATGCTATTAAGTTGCCTCCTTATTCAAATTATATGAAGGATATTGTCTCTAATAAAAGGAAGATTCCTAATGAGGAAATTTCTACCTTGCTTGCTAATTATTCCTTCAATGGTAAGGTTCCAAAGAAACTTGGTGATCCAGGTATTCCAACTATTCCTTGCTCCATTAAAAATAATAATGTTAGAACTGCTTTATGTGATTTGGGAGCTGGAGTTAGTGTTATGCCTTTTTCTCTCTACAAGAGACTCCAGCTAGAAAAGTTGATACCAACTGATATTTCTTTGCAAATGGCTGATAAGTCAACTACTATTCATGTTGGTATATGTGAGGATGTTCCTGTTCAAGTGGCTCATAATTGTTTGGTTTTAACTGATTTTGTTGTGCTTGAGATGCCTGAAGATGATAATATGTCTATTATTCTTGGGAGACCTTTTCTTAATACTGCAGGTGTTGTTATCAATTGTAACCAAGGAAAAGTAACTTTTCATATTAATGACAAAGAGCATATTGTCTATTTCCCCAAGAAGATTGATAAGAGCTATTGCCTGAATTCCATTGAAAATATTGAGAGCATCAAAGTTGGAGAAATATATTGTCCCATTCCACAAGAAATTTTTGAAACTATTATGATTGGGACCATTGCTATCAAGTTTGAGGTAACATAATCACTTTGTGGAATGCAAAGTTTTGCTTCATATAAGATTGTTTTGGTAACAAGACTTGATCAACCATGTTAACAAAGGGATTTTAATGAACAAAACAATGCTTTCACGGTGGTTATACTTGCTCACTTTTATTTTTCTCCTTCCTAGTCTTTGCTCTTTCTCTTGTTAGCTTTAGTTTTGCTAGTTGTTTGCTTGTTAGAGTGTCTTAGAAGTTCTGTAGTTTTGGTTTTTGTTTGCTTTTGCTTCTTCTAAAAAATATGTTTCTGCGAGAAAATCAATTTTCATCCCCTGAAAATTGGCCAAAAATAAAGTTTCCCGAAAAATCCCAGAAAATTCATATTAATTTTTTCCTTGAAAAAAGGGGCAGAGGGACACCTAGAGTGGCCCAGGGGGACCCACCAGTCCAGCACACCCCCTGGTGGAGCGGCCAGCCCCTAGGGCGCGCCTGGCCTAGGTGGGGCCCACCTGTGGCCCTCCAAGTTGCCTCCTCCCAGCCACTTCTTTCTCTCTCCCGAAAAACATCGGAAAAATTTCTCAAGCTTGAGTTACTGTTGTTCTTGCTCCCGATTTTCGATCTCCTTGCTCAGCCCATCTTTGCTGCTAATTTTTGGAGGGATTGCTCCTTGGTATGTGCCTCCTCCGCTTGTCCAATTAGATTTGTGATTGATAGATTGTATCTTGACTATTTTTCTGCTATAGGTGCTAGGTTGTGTGATCTTGCATGCTTGTTCTATGCTTAGAGATTTCATTTTGATGCATGTTTATCCCTCTAGCAAGTTCCTATAGTAGTTGCTCATCATTTATCAACTTGGAAATCACTTGGTTTGATGTTTGTCTAAAAATTTCAGAAAAAATGGACCACCACACCTTTGGAGAAGTGTTTGAGAGTGATGCACCTAAGAGGACAAGTCCTTCAAGATCATCCTCCCGAGATAGGCCATCATACAATGAGGATCTCATTACACCGCGTTTTGGCGACGAGGGGGATGAGGGGGATGCGCACCCTTCGACCTTACCTTGTTCTACCTTTTTGTAGGTTGCAGGGATTCTCAATGATTTCCTAACCTCGGTTCGGAGGGTTGAATTAACTAGTTATATGCAGGATGAGAGTGTGCAATATGCTATGCTCACCAAAACTTTTATGGAAAGTTTCTCTTTTTCTAACAGCCCTTTCAAGTCAGATGTGTTGTTCAAAAACTATAATAGGCCTGTCTCCATGACATTGAAGAAATTTTGTGAAATCTTGGGTATTGGCACGACTGGGATGGTGAAGAAGATTCTAGCTCAACCCGCTGATTTGTTGGATCTCTACCACGGGATAACCAATGATGATGACCGCAGAGCCCAGCGTGGAACGATAAGAAATATTCAACTCCCAGCTATCAAATATTTTGCTTATTATCTTGCCACTAGTATTCTTGGTAGGGAGAATAGTAGCAATATTTCCAACTATCATTTGGCTTTCCTAGCTTCTACACTCAACAATGAAACCAGGTACAATCTTGGTTCTCTCATTGCTCGTCGCTTAGCTGCTAAGGGACCCATTTATGGGGGTATTATTGTTGCACGTGTTGTTGCTGCCTTAGACCTTTCTGTTGATCCAAATGATACAGTTTTGGTTCCTCGGATGCTTGATCTTGCTGCCATGAAAGTGCATCACTTTGTCACTGCTAGCTCTATCCTTGATAGTTTGGTTTATAGGATGATGTTTACTGACGGGGAAGAGAGAGAAATTCCTTTGCCCCAAACCACTTTGTTCAGTATTTGCGAGGGACCCTGGTCGCGCTCCAGGGAGGAGATGGATGAGCATCTACGCATTCGTGGTTTCCACGGACACTACCAGGGGGACGCGCCCTCATACGATCCCTCTGTGCACTACACAGGGGCGTCCTCGAGCTCGTACCAGGACAAAGGGGCCTCTTCCTCGTATTATGGAGGTGCACCTTCTTGGTCATCATGGACTTGAACCCCACTTAGGAAAAAATCCTAAGCTTGGGGGATTTATACCGACATCACGCTCATCTATATATCATGTTTCGTCGGTTCTTTGTATATCCATGTTTCGCTTTCTTTTTTATTTTTGTTTCCGCTTTCTCAAAACACAAAAAGACCAAAAATATTTTTGTTGTTTCTCTTGATTTGTTTATTTAGTTTTTAGCTTTGGTTTGCCTTAAAGAAAAATCCAAAAATATTTTGCTTTGTTTGTTTTTGCTTTGTGTGCTTGTTTTAAAAAATCGAAAACACCAAAAATATTTGCTGTTCTTCTTTGGTTTTGTGAAGTTCTTTACAGGGTTCAGCAGTCCTCAATGGAGTTTCGTTTCATGTTATTATTCAATCCACACAAGTGAAAAGCAATAATGAAGATTAAGACAACTTGAGGTGTGGTAAGAGGCTGGTAATGAAGTCTATTTGTTTTCATTTTTGTACATATACTCATCATTGTGAGCATGCTTAGTCTATTCATGTAAGGTGTATGTTATTTATGGATGCTTAGTAGTTCTTGATCTCTTATGATTACCTCCAGCTTGCTAATAGTTTGTAGCGTGTCATATGAATGTTTGCTTGCATTGTTTTATTCATAACTTGGTATGATATTGTGGTATCCTCTTTTGAATGTTTCATGTGAATCGACTTGGCACATGCTCACGCATGCATATGACTGAACAATAGTAAGTAAGCATCGATGATTTATTTTGCCTCGGAGTTCTTGTATCACTTTCATGCCATAATTAGTCCTATTTTGTTGCAAGCATGATTATGACAGTTATTATTCTCTCGTTTGTCACTCCCTCTCTATTGCTAGCCTTCACTTGCACTGAGTATGAGCTCTACTTGTGCATCCAACTCCCAAAAACCAATATTGCCAAAGTGTCCACCATACCTACCTACTAGCATCATTTGCTATTCCGTGCATATTCATTATGCCTTGTTTTCTTCCAAATAAAATGTTGCTTGTTTTGAGAAAGTTAGTCAAGCTCTCACGAACTTGATGGCACACTTTATTTCTTGCACTTAATAAACCTGAACTAGTGTGACTGTCCATGAAAGTTATATGCTGTCAAATTATAGGCTGTGAGTTAGCAGAACCATGCTGTCACGGGGAACGCTTTCAACACTTGTATTTATATACCCAATTGATATCATGCTCTTTTGTTTACGGATGTCGTCGGTGTGAACTAAAAGGGGAGCTTGTAAGTTCATGGAGTTATATATATATATATGTTAGAGAAACGCCTGGTCCGCTAGCCTAAGCCATGCCTAATCATGGTGGAAACTTGCAGCATGACAATAATGAGCAATCTGTGAAGCATCCTCAATAAAAACCTATGCAAATAGCAAATAAAAAGATCGCTGAGATGCTCATTGTATGCTTGCCTTATCATTTTGATTATGGGATAGCTCTATATCATGTTCAAGGGGTACCCCGTTGGCGGTTCTCTATGGTACGCATGTATTTACGATGACAAGAACTTACCGGTAACTAAAGTTGAGTAGCATGAGGAGCGGCCCTCATACTTAAGGGACATGATATTTCCAGCTTATGGTCTATCAAGCATATAACTCATATTGGACCTCACTTTCACCTTAACCATCTAAATATGCCTATGATAGGGGCAATGAGATCTCAAAGCTAATGAGTACTATACTTTTAGCATTTGGAAGCCTTTCAAACTTTTCAAAACCTTTTCACTTCCTTGTTGAGTCACCACTTATTCTTTGAGCACCTTCTTGAGAGCATAGTTGTCATTCTTAGTATAATGTGCTTGTCTCAAAACTTGGTTAATTATGTCATGACTTTGATGCTTGTATCTCTGATATCTTTACTTATAGTCTTCACTTGAACATCAGAGGTGCCTTGGCATTTATATTGTGTCTACAAACAAAGTCAAGCGAGATACCACTCTATCATACCTTCTTATGAGCATTGCAATGTTGCTTATGTTTATGTTTCATGCTACTTATTATTATTGAGTTGGAATCTCTTCATAGCTTGCAATGATTATTGAGTAGACTTAGTTGCATACTCCTTATTATGAATTGTCTAAGTATCTACTCCTGTGTTGAGAATATATACATCATATGAAGCAAATGTGTTCATGAAAGTTCTTTTATCGCACTCACTTTTCAACTGAAGGGGGAGTTGATACGTCCAAAACGTATCTACTTTCCCGAACACTTTTGCTATTGTTTCTCCTCTAAACTTGTGTGATTTGAATACAACTAACACGGACTAACGCTGTTTTCAGCAGAATTACCTTGGTGTCTAGTTTTTGTTCAGAAAATCAACTATCAGGAAAAATCCCGGAAAATATGCCAAAAATCATATTTCACCAGAAGACTCACGGGTCCAGAATACAAGACGAAGTGGAGTCCTGAGGGGCCCACACCCCCAGTCGCGCGGGCTAGGCCTGGCCGTGCCTGGAGGGGGTGGCCGCCCCAGGCACCCCTCGGCCTCCCTCTTCGCCTATAAGTTGCCTTCTAACCTAAAAACTCATGGGGGTCGACATTTTTCCAGAAAGAGTTCCGCTACGCCGCCACCACCAGAAACCGCGATTCGGAATCAGAAACTCCGTTCTGACACCCTGTCGGGACGAGGGATTTGGAGAGGATCATCGCCATCATCATCATTAACGCCTCTCCATCAACCATACATGTTTTCCCCATACATGAGTGAGTAATCCCCTGCTGTAGGCTATGGGGATGGTAGGGATTGGATGAGTTCTATTATGTAATCGAATAAGATTGTTAGGGCATGGTGCCTAGTATCTCTATTAGTGCTATTTGACTTTGTTGCAACTTGTTGTGCTTAATGCTTGTTACTAGGGCCCGAGTGCCATGATCTCAAATCTGAACTTATTATTGATTCATGATGATAGTATTGTTTATGATCTTATCTGCAAGTTGTGTACACATATCATTGTCCGGATCCAAAGGCCCCGAAGTGATAGAAATTGGGACAGCCGAAGGGGATGGCTGTGATGTGAGGATCACATGTGTTCATGGAGTGTTAATGCTTTGCTCCGGTGCTCTATTAAAAGGAGCACCTTAATTGCCAGTAGTTCCCTTGAGGCCCCGCCAGAACTTGGCAAGGGACAAAAGATGTTGTGCAAGTTCTCATTGCGAGCACGCATGACTATATATGGGACACATGCCTAGGATTGTTTAGTACTTGGATGCTTATTCTTATTTATCTGCAATTGTCCTAAATCTTGAATTTACATGTTTAGACTTGTCTATGCAACGCCCGTCCATCCATCCCTATGCCTACCGCACTCATATCCTATTGTTTGCTATTACTGTTACTATTTCTCTTGTTTGTTCCTGCTGTTACTTTGCTATTGCTACTACAAAACTATTGCTACTGATAAACTACTGTGAGCAAGAACTATTTCTAGGTGCATCTGAATTGACAACTCAGTTGTTAAGGCTTGCAAGTATTCTTTGTCTCCCCTTGTGTCAAATCAATAAATTGGATAATACTACCCTTTAAGACTGTTGCGATCCCCTATACTTGTGGGTTATCATTGCGTCGGATGGCTCGACATGCAAGGTTCCAACATGATAAGAGCTGAATTTACTCACACCTTCTTGACCTCTCGGTTTGGTACTCCACATCACGTAAGGGATATCTCCCTCATATCTCCTCTGGTCACTAAGGTATCCACACCTATACACAAAAGGATCACTTTCCCCTTTTGTTATTAACCCTTTTGCAGGTCCTCGTCATAAGCCCATTACCCTAGGACATCTGAGATGGGAGGGCTCATCATACCTTCTCTGAGAACAGGTACACGAAAAGGTATACGCAATCGAGACATCTGCACATGTCGGAGAGCTTACGCCAAGGCCCCGATCATTCACTAGGACCTCGTGCCTCAAGGCCAAGAAGAAGTCATTGAGCTCACCAGGCGAAGGTTGAGCACGAGCTACAGCAACTCTGCTAAAAGGAAGTCTGTCTTATTAAAGCTATTGATCGGGGTCTTGACGGTGATGGTTGGATTCAGGCATGTACCATACATGGGCATGAACCCATGATTCCTCCCCACGACAACCTCTGGCGATCAAGGACCTGAAGGCATGCGTCTAGAAACTCACAATCGACCTAACATGTGGGGCTGCAAGACAACCCTCTGAAGATCCCTAAGACCAGACGTACATACAAGGGAGATCGGAGATCAGGATTACGTGCAAGACAAGATGAAGACATGACGTGACTAACAAGGACTCATATACCATCGATGCCTATAAGTAGTGGAAGATATTCACCCTAGAAGGACACGCCATAATCTCCCAAGTCTTCGCCATTAGCCTTAGTTGTAGCTCAAGGTTTATCTCTCTCGTAGGGCAACATTATAAAACCATCGAGATTATATTGTAGACACATTGTATGATCTCTTGACCATCTTATGAATAAATTCTGAGGGAATCCTCTCATTACACACATATATTCGGCTTCGAGATCCAAACTTGTTGACCTAAGTCGTCTGTCAAACAAAATAAACTCTCTTATGTTCCTCGAAAGTGAAACTGTGGAGGGATCGTGAAAACTATCCTTCGTCAATATCTTATTGGGTTTTTTTATCTTGGAGGTTTACCAGCTCTTCACCTTGGGAGGTTTCTCACATATTTCTACTTGGTATTTTCTCCCTTGGTGATACCCAACATTTCCTCCTTCCTTCCAATCTTTTGACTTTGTCTCTCCTCTATACCTTCAAGAGCTTGTTCTCTACCCATCTTTCTCCTATGATTCTTGCATCTTTTTGAGGGATTTGAGAGAGGAGATCTAGATCTATAACCCTACCATATCAAATCTCTTCTTTGTGCAGAAAAACTTGGGATCTAGATCTTGGAAATTTTGGTGTTCTCTTATTGTGTTCTTCCTCTCTTATTCCCCCAATAGATTTTGTAGCTTTGGTGGAATTTGGGAGTGAAGAACTTTTCATTGCATTAGGTGCACCAGTTTGATTTATCTTCAGAAAATTGGTTGGTGAAAACTTGTGAGGTTGATACTATTGGGTTATTGGAACCCCATATGGTTGTGGTCTTGGTGGTGTTTTTTGGGGCATCCAATTAAGTTGTGGAGATTGTCTCAACCTTGTGGCATTTTATGGCATTATCTTGAGAACCTCCAATTGAGTTGTGGAGATTGGCCCAAGCTTGTACAAGTTCGGTGACCACCCTCAAGTGTCCCATAGTGAATTGTGTGCCCGCCTTTGTGGTGCGCATATGGGAGAATAAGGTGAGCCTTTTGTGGCACCGGTGAGTGGTGTGCCTCCGCATCTTGGGGTGATGTCTTGTGTGGCGTTGGGTGTGCATCGAGATACCATGACTCAAGGTGAGCCATTTGTGGCCTTCGGGGAGCATTACGCCGCTGCACATCTCCAACAGAGACGTAGCTTCTTCAGAAGTGAACTTCGGTGTAATCATCGTCTATGTGTGCCTCTGTTATTTCTACTTATGCACTTTACATTGCAATAGCCTTCGTGCTTGAACTACTATATCTTATTATCACCTTCTTGCTTACCATAAGTTGTTGGTGCACTTAGTTGAACCTAGTGGATTTATGTTTTGTACTTGATAAATTAAATGCTAGTTTTATTCTGTATTTTTAAAGCCTAGATCGTAATTTTTTTTAAATAGCTATTCACCCTCCCCCCTCCCCTCTAGAAGACATTTGTGTCCTTTCAATATCGTTTAAGGAGGTAGGGGCCAATGCTACCATATTACGACAAGTGCTTCCACCCTGATAAGAACTCTAAACACGTTATCTATCCCATGTAGTAGTTGCCAAAAATACTAGCAACATTACATGAAGGATACATGCCAGAAGCTACTTGGATGGCTGGCCATATAAAATGCACAAATTTACATTAGAAAAACATATTTTTAGTGTCTCATCATGATAACAGAAAACACATCTTGTTACGCTTGACAAGGTTGTCTTTGGTAAGAATGACCCTTCAAGCGTAGATACCCCGTAAATATTTTAATCGTGAGTGATATTTTCATATTTCAAATCTTCTTCTTATTAACGACTAACACAAGTGGCTAGATCAAGTCTCTGTACATAGAATCCATTGAGAATTATCCACTCTAAATTAAATTCCATAGAAACTCATCGGTCCCTTGCGACAATTGCACAGTTGCGACACACTGTAACAAGGCGTCCCAAGATGTAAGCCTGGGGCCAATTAAATCTCTTCTGAATGTCACATTCGGTAGGAAAGATTCCAACACCGTGGCGATTGTATCACTCCTAGCCGGATATTGATCATGGAAAGAAGCATTGCCTAGCCACTTGTCCTACTAGAATCTAATTTCTGAGCCATGCTTAATATTGAATAATCCAAATCGGAAGAAATATTTCTTCGTAGCCTTCAGACCAGCCCAAAAATACGAGACCCTCAGCTTCCATAAGACCTAGGACAAGGCATTTGAACCATTATATTTTCTTCCGGGGAGGGTTTGCCACTGTCGACAAGGCACAGAACAAGCGAGTCTTGCCGAGTGATCGTGGGGGAAGTAACAAGAATCAAACCAACGGGAACTTCAAGGATTTTGATATTCTTTGGGTTTTGGTGCTTTCTCCACATGCCAACAATGGCGACTAGGGTTTACCGGGGAAATCAAAGTCTATAATAATTCATCTTCCTTTTATGTTTATATAAACCACAGAAGGATTTCAGGTAGCAGTGGGAAAACAATAGAGGAAAGTAAGAAGAACAAACTGTGGTAAATGCTAGTACAATGGAATTGAATTGGCACGGTCCGATCTTGTATCCTGGCCGTTCGCCGGATCGGTATGACAACTCCAGTTCAGAAGTTGGCCACATTGAGTTGGTCAGAGTACTCGGTGCCTGACTACATGTCAGATTGTTGTCGTTGCCATGAGCCACTGGCAACGATCTAGCGATGAACACCGATCGTAATGGAGTACGAAGACAAGGTGCACAAACGCGAGTTGGAAACAAGTTTGGTCGTGTAAGCAACTCGGGGGCAGGATGCATGTGCCTGTTCAAAAAAAAAGAAGGATGCATGTGAAGTAATGCCATGCATGTTGCTGAGGCATAAAAGAGTGCGATGAGTTGACCAATATATGGTGTTGCCGTTTGAAAGTGGACACATGGAGCCAGGCTACATCTACCCCAGTGTTCTCCAAAAAAAATGGTACTATTTAAATTGTATATGAAGATTATTTGCATGAACATGTAGAATCTTGTTGGAAAATACTCAAAATCACAAAAAAAAAATGGCGGCAGGGTAGGCACTAAATTTTTTCATTTTTGGACTTCACATAATTTGTCTTTCTTGTAGTTCACAAATGTAAATATAATTCAATGAAAAAGTATGCATGTGTGTGATAGACATCCATATGTAGATGTATGTTTTTTTTTCAAAATATTTTGAAGTGAAAAAAAATGAAGTTTCCAGATTATATTCGAATATCAGGCATTAACTACGTGGAGATATGGATTACAATGCTTGGAGATACGGAGACAGCTAAGAATATACTCTAGTTAGGGAAACTGCGTGGTTGATTACTGAGGATCAATCAAAGCACCAACTCTGGCATGCATTTCGGCGTCAGAACCGAATGGCATAAATAAAATAATAGACGCTAGAAACATGAGAGCCGGGAAACTGCATGATTTGCATGGAGAGCTTATTAAATTAAATCTATTTTATACATACATATTTCCCTCTAAAAAATAATATACATATATGCTTTTTGGCGTATTTGTCTGCATGGAATTTGGAGGTTGGATTGCACGGTGTATGATGTCAGTGAGGGCTCGGAGTAGCGGGCACGATGCATTTTGATGCTTTGACCACGAGCCTGGACGTTGTTGCACGAGGCTGCCCACCGTGTCCGTGTGTTGCGGGATTGACTTCAGATCTTTTCGTTCCAAGTTTTCACTGCACGTCGTCATGGAGCCTTTCCTTTGGAAAAGGAAAAAAAAGGGTCAGAGTCCAGCGGAGAAAGACGGCATTGACTGCTGGAGAAAGTAAAAACCAACTAACAAGTTACGTTAAGGATAAATTCGCAAAAAAGAAGTTACGGTAAGGATAGTAGTAGCAGGTGTCAGGTGTGAACAAAACTAATTTACAATTACCTTGGACTGAAGACATAATTAAGCAATCAGGAAGCCATCAGCATGAACCAGAATGATTGTTGCATGTACTAGTACAGTAGTATGTTCTCCTGAATCATGCATGGAGCACCGATGCATCGTGCGCCCCTCTACTCGGCGCCTCACCAGTCTTAGCGCACCTCCTCGATTCCTCTACTCCAGTTGGGTGATTGGAACCATTCAAATAACCATGGGCATGGACGCGCTTCCTCATTACTACCTTCCAAGCCTTGTTCCATTGCCATTGCCATTGCCATTGCCGCGGATGCAACACGTCAGATGAGGAGGAGAAGGTCCCTTAATTCTTCCTCTATTCTTTCTGATTGATCGTTTGCCTTGCTACTCTTGTCATTTATTCTCCCCTGTTTTCTGGAAACAAAAAGGGAAACCACCATTAGAATTACCAAAATCTCCGATTCTGCATTACCTAGCTAGGATGACGCGTTGATTGATTGATGGACTAATTATGGTCTGTCAATTATGATTTGTTTCCTACTCTGCTTTCCTGATATGCCATCCTACAGCGGTACTAATGCCAATGGGTTTTCCTTTTGTTTCGGTATGTCATTCATTCTGCAGATCAGCGACAAGATAACAACAGCAACCTAGAAGAACCGAGAGGAAGAGGAGAGTCAAAGTAGAGGGCACGTACCCAAGAGAGGCCTCCATGGGGTCCAAGGGAATCCTCAAGAACAGCGGCTCCGGCAAGCCGCCGACCGTGCCAACGTCGGGGCCGCAGGTCGTCTTCGGACGGCGAACCGAGTCTGGGCGGTTCATCAGCTACTCGAGAGACGACCTCGACTCCGAGATCAGCAGCGTCGACTTCCAGGACTACCATGTCCACCTCCCCATGACGCCGGACAACCAGCCCATGGAGGACGGCAAGGCCGACGAGCAGTACGTCTCCAGCTCCCTCTTCACCGGCGGCTTCAACAGCGTCACCCGCGCCCATGTCATGGATAAGCAAGGCCCTGACACCGAGATGGGTCGTCGTGGCCCCAAGGGCTCAACCTGCATGGTTGAGGGCTGCGACAGCAAGATCATGCGCAACGGCCGCGGAGAGGACATCCTCCCCTGCGAGTGCGACTTCAAGATCTGCGTCGACTGCTTCACCGACGCTGTCAAGGGTGGGGGCAGCGTCTGCCCCGGGTGCAAAGAGCTTTACAAGTACACCGAGTGGGAGGAGGTCCTCTCCAACTCCAACAATGAGTTCACACGGGCTCTGTCGCTGCCACATGGGCCAGGGGGCAAGATGGAGAGGCGCCTGTCTCTGGTCAAGCAGAGCACCATGAACACCAACCAGTCTGGTGAGTTTGACCATAACCGCTGGCTCTTCGAGACCAAGGGCACGTATGGCTATGGTAATGCCATTTGGCCAGACGACAATGTGGACGATGATGCCGGAAATGGGATGCAAGGGCATCCCAAGGAGCTCATGACCAAACCATGGCGGCCACTCACCCGCAAGCTCAAGATTCCAGCTGGTGTCATAAGTCCTTACAGGTGCCATTTTTATTCTGAAAAACAGGTGTCATTACTGTTACTTACCTGTTATATATTCTACAGTTATATGTACAGGTTAATGCCTAACCAAGAAGAAATGCGCTTATCCACCATCACAAGAATAATGAATCAATCAATTTTGCATCAAACTAAATGAACTGCAATTTTCTATTCATGTCTCATTAGACCCACTCCTAGTAAAAATTGATATAGAAAACTATCACACTGTTCAGTTGTTAAAAAATCATTACAGACAGATGATGTTAATCTTAAAATTCCAAGTAATTCTGATGCAGCAAAGACACATTGTTTGAGTCATCCATTATTGTCAAAGATCATAGTATGTGCAGACAGAGTAGTTAAAAAGTGTTCCTTTATAAAGTCAGCTTGTAAATTGCTTCCAGAGACCATAGCATGTGTAAATGGACTATAGTAACATGTTTTCTCTGTCATAAAACTATACCAAAGCCAAATATTGCAACTGGAAAGAAAATACAGAGATCCCAAGCTTACATAGTATTCTATTGCTGTCGGTTTAAATTTCAGTTAAATATATGACTCGATACTTATTAGTACATGATAGCAACATTCATAGGTGCATTGCCATGTTGTGGTACCTTCCTCTTTTCTGAATTGTCCCTTGTTTGCAGGCTTCTTGTTCTCATCCGATTGGTTGCACTGGCCTTCTTCCTCATGTGGCGCATCAAGCATGTAAATAATGACGCCATCTGGCTCTGGGGAATGTCAATCGTTTGTGAGCTCTGGTTTGCATTTTCATGGGTGTTAGACCAGCTTCCAAAGCTTTGCCCTATTAACCGTGCTACAGATCTCTCTGTGCTTAAAGAAAAATTTGAGACACCAACGCCCAATAATCCAACAGGCAAATCTGATCTCCCTGGAATTGATATCTTCGTGTCAACTGCTGATCCAGAAAAGGAGCCAGTCCTTGTCACAGCAAACACAATTCTCTCGATCCTTGCAGTCGACTACCCTGTCGATAAGCTTGCATGTTATGTGTCAGATGATGGGGGCGCATTGCTAACCTTCGAGGCGATGGCTGAGGCGGCAAGCTTTGCTAATCTCTGGGTGCCATTCTGCAGGAAGCATGAAATTGAACCCAGGAATCCAGACAGCTACTTCAACCTGAAGAGAGATCCTTTCAAGAATAAGGTGAAGGCCGACTTTGTCAAGGACAGGAGAAGGGTCAAGCGTGAGTATGACGAGTTCAAGGTCCGTGTTAATGGCTTGCCAGATGCCATTCGACGCCGTTCTGATGCATACCATGCCCGTGAGGAAATCCAGGCAATGAACCTTCAGAGGGAAAAGATAAAAGCTGGAGGCGATGAGCAATTTCAGCCAGTGAAGATTCCCAAGGCAACATGGATGGCTGATAGCACTCACTGGCCTGGTACATGGCTTCATTCGTCACAAGATCATGCACGAGGCGATCATGCAGGAATCATACAGGTACCGGTTCACTGATGATCACATAAAAACTATTTGTGGTATAGACCAATATTTAGTTATTAACATGATCTTTCTTCTATCACAGGTTATGCTGAAACCACCAAGGGACATGCCAACGTATGGGAACATTGAGAAGTCATCTCTTGACTTTTCAGCAGTTGATACAAGACTTCCAATGCTGGTGTACATGTCCCGAGAGAAACGTCCCGGATATGATCACAACAAGAAAGCAGGTGCCATGAACGCATTAGTTCGTGCATCTGCCATCATGTCAAATGGTCCCTTCATTCTTAATCTGGACTGTGACCACTACGTCTACAACTCAAAGGCCTTCAGGGAGGGCATGTGCTTCATGATGGACCGTGGTGGCGACCGTTTGTGCTACGTGCAGTTCCCTCAGCGGTTTGAAGGAATTGACCCTTCTGACCGATATGCTAACCACAATACTGTTTTCTTTGATATTAACATGCGTGCTCTTGATGGTCTGCAAGGACCAGTGTACGTTGGTACTGGGTGCCTCTTCCGCCGAATTGCCCTATATGGTTTTGACCCACCTCGTTCCAAGGATCACAGCCCAGGCTTCTGTGGTTGCTGCCTCCCACGACACCGCAAGACATCTGCTTCCAATGCTAACCCCGAGGAGACAATGGCTCTCCGTATGGGTGATTTTGATGGGGACAGCATGAACCTTGCCACATTCCCGAAGAAGTTCGGAAATTCAAGCTTTCTGATTGACTCCATCCCAGTAGCAGAGTTCCAGGGAAGGCCCTTGGCTGACCATCCATCTGTCAAGAATGGGCGTCCACCTGGTGCTCTAACAATTCCACGTGAAATACTGGATGCATCCATTGTGGCAGAAGCAATCAGTGTGGTTTCATGTTGGTATGAGGAGAAGACAGAATGGGGCATTCGTGTGGGGTGGATTTATGGATCTGTCACTGAGGATGTTGTGACAGGGTACCGTATGCATAATCGTGGATGGAAGTCAGTGTACTGTGTCACACAGCGTGATGCCTTCCGTGGCACCGCCCCTATCAATCTCACAGATCGCCTTCACCAGGTGCTTCGGTGGGCTACAGGTTCTGTCGAGATCTTTTTCTCTCGAAACAATGCATTGCTTGCTAGCTCCAAAATGAAGGTATATGTCCCTCAAGACTTTCTATTCCTTGCTAATGTAGAGTGACTGAAAATATGACGAACCTTCTCTGTTTCAACAGGTACTACAAAGGATCGCATACCTCAATGTTGGCATATATCCCTTCACATCCATCTTCCTCATTGTATACTGCTTCCTTCCAGCACTCTCCCTTTTCTCAGGGCAGTTCATTGTGCAAACACTCAATGTCACCTTCCTGGTATACCTACTTATCATCACCATTACACTTTGTCTCCTGGCCATGTTGGAGATCAAGTGGTCTGGGATTGCACTTGAAGAGTGGTGGCGGAATGAACAATTCTGGCTTATTGGTGGAACTAGTGCTCACCTAGCTGCAGTGATGCAAGGGCTACTCAAAGTTATTGCAGGGATTGAAATCTCATTCACACTCACATCAAAGACGGTGAGTGATGATGTGGATGATGAATTTGCAGACCTCTATGAAGTGAAGTGGACTTCATTGATGATACCACCTCTCACAATCATCATGGTCAACCTTGTTGCCATTGCTGTTGGCTTCAGCCGCACAATTTACAGCACAATTCCGCAATGGAGCAAGCTTCTTGGTGGAGTGTTTTTCAGCTTCTGGGTGCTTGCTCATTTATATCCATTTGCAAAGGGGCTCATGGGCAGGAGAGGAAGGACACCCACCATCGTGTATGTCTGGGCTGGACTAGTTTCCATCACTATTTCATTGCTCTGGATTGCAATCAATCCTCCATCATCAGCTGCCAACTCACAGTTAGGTGGTGGGTCGTTCACTTTCCCTTGACCCAATTCATTCTGAAGCTTCATAGCTCTTGTTGGATTGTGGACTAGTTGCCAAAGACAACAGTACAACATGAAGTACATTCTGCAGCAGGCCAGAAGAGCGCCATATGCCATATTCTGCATTACATGATGGGTTAATCTGCAGTTGAATCCAGATCAAATTCGTCACAACAATTGATATAGGATTATCTCTAGCGTACTATCACTATTTTTGCTCTTTCTGTTTTTTTCCTAAATTTTTTGTAAAGTTTGCTCTCATTTGGACCATGTGCTTAAAAGAGATGATGAAGACATGCAAACAAGTGTAATGTTTTGTCAGTATGCTAATAAGTTACATTGCACAATCTCTCACATTTGAGCTGAATGCCATTCTTTAGTCACAAGCCTTACTTTGTTTCCTGAGAAAATATGTTTTTCGTAGCAACTTGACCTTCCACTCTTTCAGAATAACAACTTTCTACAATTCAGAGTTAGGTCTAACCACTTCATACAATTCCGGCCGATATTGATTTCACAGAAGCCACAATAATAGCTGTATCAGTTATGTAGAAATGTTTGTGCTGTTCTATATTTCTCCTTAACAGATAAGCAGTGAGTGTTCCTGCCTGTTGCTCAAAATAAACAGTTATAAAATATTTACTATGATAGTGCTAAAATGGATACAGATAGGCCATTTGCTTTAGAAACACATCCGATCCACAGAAATGATTAGAAACGAAAATGGATTCAGAAATTCCTGAATTGCTAAGTTGCAAATAGTTGTAGCAATGGTACCCGGTTAAACTGTATCCTAGAGAGTGCATAAAAGTGCAATCTGAAATTTTCTTTAGAGGAACAAGTGTACCTGCAGTTCCTTTTAAATCTAGTCCATGGGCCATGTGGCAAAATCATTTAGGTGTAAGCCTCTTGAAATAAAGGAAGTTGGCACTATGTCATGGAACAATCCAATATTGACAAGAACAAACGGCTTCATTCTCTATGTTAAATCAAACTGCACACATGTCTCACCAACCTGCATCTGTGTAGAACCAAAAGATTAAGGAGACCTTTAAATCTATCAACATAATGGAAGGATGATACTCAACAGGTTCGTAGCTACAAGAACATCTCTTGGAGAATAATTGTATATTTTGTTGGAGGCTACAAGGGTAAAAAATGGTATAGCAAGCACCTCTGCATGGTAGAACTTCAATTAGGGTTTGTCCATCCTTTAGTAGTTTGTATTCTGTATGCAATTATGCATCATCAAAGTGGAGATGCCAGAAACAGCATGTTTGTTCAGTCTAAGAGTTGACTATGAAGCTGAGCATACAAGCAGATCCCCAGTTGAGTCGGACCCATCACTTTCAGCAATGGTAGTATCCTCCAAAACGAATCTATGACCAATTGACCGAGAGAGTAACCAACAAGTTTTGGTGCTAAGTTTCATGCCTAGACTGAGCATTTCTCTGATCAAAGCTGTCGCCGAACCGATACGTTGCAACTTCACTAAGAGCACAACTAAAACGTTGTATGAGATACTATCCATCTGAACATCAGCACATTCCATTTCTGTTAGTAACTGCGTGACTGCAAGCATGTTCCTGGTTCTGCAAAGTCCACGAAGCATTACATTGTATGTACAAGTGTTGGAAGCAATTCCTGAATGCTTCATGTTATCAAACAATTCACGAGCCTCTTCGAACAAATGAGCTCGGAAAAGACCGTGCAAAACAATGGTGTAGCACACAGCATCAAGTGCATAATTTTGACGCACGGCCTCTCTGAGAATCCTATATGCCTTATGGTTTCGGCCCCTTCTAACAAGGCCACGGAGGATGGCTGCATGAATGTAGGTGTCTGAATCAGGATTGTTTGTGACAACACTGCGGTAGAAATCAATTGCCTGATCTATCATTTCCAACTGACATAAACTGTCCACCAGTCCAACATAACTGTAGTTGTCTGGCCTGATGCCCACACCGATCATATCAATGTAAAACTGAAGGGCTTGGGATGGAAACCCGGACTTGCACAAAGCACTCAGCACACAATTGCAAGCCACAAGATCATAAGAGATGTCTGTGCCCAAGATTAACCTAGGAAGAAGATCTATGTTCCGTGACAACTGCAATGACTGAACTAAAGTAGACAGAGTGTATGCATCCGGCTTCATCTGGCTCCCATGAAGCTGCAGGTAAATGTCTATGGCCTCATCATATCTCTTATCCTTCATCATGCAGTCCATGATAACATTATACAGAACAAGGTCTGGGTTGCAACTGTTGGACGCCATGGACCCCAAAAGCTCGCTGACCTTGTCATGCCTCCCAGCTCGGAAGAGACCTCTGACTAGGGGTGTGTAAGTCACTACCGTGGGTGAAGAGCCAGAACGCACCATATTTCCCAGAATCCGACAGGCCTCGTCTAGCCTTCCCTCGGTGCACATACGAGCGATGAGACATGTCCACATGGCCGAAGTGAGCTGCTGGCCCATGACCAGTGCATACGACAGCAACTGCAGTAGCTCGGACATGGTGCCAGCCTTGCTGCAACAGGCAAAAACTGAGGCGAGAGAAGCGGCGCTCGGGAGAAAACCTTGCCTCAGCATAGCCATGAAACATGCGCGCACCCCTGCCCAATCCCCGGCTCTGCAAAGATGAGTCAGGATGATGGCGTAGGTGAGGTAGTTGGGCGACGGGTTGTCCCCTAAAAACCGCATCGCGTCGTCGACACAGCCTGTCCTGAGAAGGACGTCCAGCACGACATTGCGTGCGAAGTTGTTGTGGTGGAAGCCCCATGTGGGCATTTGGTCGAACAGGTGGAGCACGAGCGGGTAGAGGCCGCCGCGCCAGTAGAGCCTGAGCAGGAGCAAGAAGGTGTGGGGGCTGATGGGGCAGCCGAGGCTCTGGAGCTCGTGGAGGAGCGCGGGAGCGGTGCGGAGGCGGGAGGCGAGCCGCGTGGCGGCGGGGAGGACGCAGTCGAAGGAGGAAGGCGGGTGGAAGTAGGCGGGGCGGCGGGCGCACCAGAGGAAGAAGGAGAGGGCGACGGCGTCGGAGGGGCAGCGGGAGACTGCGGCGTCGACGAGCCGAGGCGAGAGAGGAGGCAGCTGGGGCTCGGGCTTGGCAGCGAAAAGGGCGGCGGCGAACCTGGCAGAGAGCGGCGGTGTCCGCCTCCGTGCGGCGTGGAGCATAGAAGCAGCGAGTAGGCGGGGACGGAGAGGCTGGCATCGCAGGCGGGGGATATCTACTGAGTTTCAGCGAGCTGAGCAAGCAAACGCCGCCGGGACGGGCACGGCGGCGCTACGGGGGGAGAAACAAGACTGAAACGGCAACCTCCAAAAACTGAAACACGAGTGCGTACCAAACAGTAGTAACTCCGTTCAAGTGAATAATGCCATTTTTTTTAAAGTCAAAATATATAAAGTTTAACCAAATTTTTAGAAAAAAAATTCAGTATATACCATACAAAATCAATATAGTTAGGATACATCATGAAATATATTTTCGCATGACATCTATATCATATTATAGTTGATAGTTTTTTCTAAAATTTTGATCAAAGTTTACTTTTCTTGACTTTTCAGAAAAATATAAGGCTTATTCATTGAAATGGAATGAGTAATCGTCATCACATTTGTTTTGGATACAATATTTCATACGTCTATAATAGTTTGAGACTAGGAAGAAATATTCATGTTCACTAGTAGTATTTTGTTTTTTGAACCTGGTAATAATCATCACGTAATTGATGCTAATCCTACAATTACATACAGCCTGACAGAAAAATCTTAACCTTGTTTATGAACGTTTATTCGTATATGGATGAATATAGAAAATGAGCTTACCTGACAAGATTCCACGCGTAATGTGATTTTAAAATCAAATCGAAATTGGGAATTAGCAACGTATTTGGTCAGTGTTCAAGAAATCTGCCAGTTAAGCGATTAATCCTGCCCGCAGGTCACTCGCCGAGTAGCCGATAAATTAACAAACCAGCCGGTTAACTAGCCAATTAGCCTATTATAATCCCCTGTTCGCTAGCCAACCAAGCAGCATGTTAACGATTTCCTCACCAATGCATTTGTTAGAAAGGATATAGCTTCAAAACTGGTTCACGAAAATACGAAGCTTAAAGCCCGAGAGATTTAGTCAAAATCAACTCAGGCTTAGAAACCGTAGGAAGCCAAACCATACCAGAATTAACAAGCTCACCGTATGACACAGATATCTAAATAACACGAAAATCAAAGATTTTCCTTCATCCATATCCAACGTAACACAAGAGAAAACTATTTAAAGACAATCCGCCTGATTACATTATAAAATTCGGCTGAAAAAACTTGAGTGATGCCCTCTACGGTATGGCATGTTTCAATCCGTGATACTTCGTCAACATTGAAACCTGCATCAGAAAGACCTTCAGAGGAGTAGGATAATGAAGTTACAAGTCCAGATCAACAACAGGATGCCCAAAGCAACAGGTTTTCATTTTCCAGAAAAGAGCTAGTACAAGCAGCACGTGCACAGCCAGAACATCTCTCATTTTACACGCTGCCTTGCTGCAAACCAAAGCCTAGCGCAAAAGGCTTTTTGGCCAAGAAGTTATGCCGCCACGAGATCAGGGGTCTCTGCTTCAACTGACAACAGCGTAGTGTGCACTTTGCCGATCCATGAGTCGAGACGCTCACGCAACGCCTTCACCTGTGGGATTCCAAGTACCCTAGGCTGGACCCATGAGATATGAACGGTACTCTCAACTTCATCGATAATTCCTTCTATAAGATGAACCTGCAATGAACAAGAAATATGTTAGTGTTTCAAGTGGATATATGCAATTCGCAGACTCTGCTGCTACTTCAAGAAACTAGAGAGGAAACGCTATTCTGGCTCCATAGAACATCCGGAACAACATCACTACTACAAAGATGGACAAAGGTTGGAAGGAAACAATGAAACGGTTCTGAAGTAGCATCGGGCATTCCAAAACAGATGAGAAGTAAAGACACAATGGACAGACGCTACAAACAGTAGATTGTAAGAAAAATAACCAAAGATATGATTTGCAACAAGTTGGATTTGCACCAAAATTCCAAGTGAAGAGAAAGGAGCTGATCAAGACACATATCACAAGCTATTAACCATTGCTTTCCATAACCACCGACCATCTAAACATGTGCTGGGTTCTGACTACACAGCCATAAAATTCTGCAAGTATAAGACAAAAGGTATACGACAAAATACACAAAGTACACGTGAACTTGGTCCATCCAGAAAGGAAATTTCCATGAATCTTATGGCAGAAGAATATAAGAAATGGAGTTACCGAGAGGCTCTTCATAAGAAGACATTCCACTTCACTAGTAGAAAGCTTAGTCTGCTCGGCAATAACAGTTAATGGGATAGTTCTGTCTTCTGATGGCCGGCTACAGATTGCCACATAACACAAAACATTAGGAAACACATGAAGGGAAATGAGGTGATGTTGGAAAGTACTAGGGCACAAACAGTACCTAAAGATTATCTCCATCAGACACAGAATATTAATCTTCTCAAGCAGTTTCTGTTCATTCTGCACCAATGCTGGCTGTGCAGTAAGCGCAGCATTGTGAACTCTGCAAAGTTCTTGGTAGAGAGCTAAGTTGCCGGTGTTGAATGCTTGCAACATGTGATAGACCCACTCCACCTTGGTCCCAGTAAGACTATTGATCTAAGGGTAGAAACAAGAGAAATTTCACTATTCAGGCATGAGAAGTTCCAAATAAGTAAGTTCAACTCAAATCTAGATGAAACAACGTTCGTGTTCTATGAGTCAGCCTGTCTTTAACAGAGATAGTAGTGGTATATAATTACATTTCCAACTAAAAGGTAGATCGCTATATTATGCTAACCAAAGAACTCCTTGTACTGACAATCATGGTAGATGAGTAAATGCAGTGCATGCATTTGTATACAAACACTTCATAACTATTATGTTAAACTTTTGCATGGCTTAAGCCTTATTGTTTGCACATAAGTTATAACTGCATAAAGCAACTGACATAGTTGGCGATGATAATTCAACAATTAATACTGCTAGTACATGTGTTTGATACTATGTAAGGCACTGTGTTACAGTGTAAATCCAAATCCATCACTTTGTTACTTGGGAGTGTATAATTCAAAAATAATTGTCATTTGGCAGTCGGGGTGATCAAGTGCAGAAAGATATATATGTAACAACATATAGAAACAAGTGGATAGATGAAATAAGGAATGCACAAATATCAAACTACCAATGCATCAATTATAGGCTGGGAACAACAAAATCATGCACAAGCAAGCAATACTTAATTTGACCCCCCAAAAAAGCAAGCAGTACTTACAATAGGGTGAGCTAACAACTCCCCAAAGTTGTAGATGTTGTCCCCGAGCAACGCTGCCAGAGAAAGATCGAACGCCAAGTCCTATTCCAAGACAGCATGAATCAAATATCAATGGAAATAACATCCCTGGCACATTTCAAACTAGAATACACGGCTCACTAAAACGGATTCTTCTGTAGTAGAATCAGTGTTGCTGTTAACCGCAAAACTCACCAGCTTAAAGGCCTCAGAGAGAGACCCCACTGTTGTGTAGGCCAGATAGAGAAGTGCGTTCTTGTAGAACTCAGCAAACTCTTGGAGCGACTTATGGTACTGAGACGATATCCAGTAGAAGCTGGCGTGGACAGTGGGATCCACATCAGTCATACCATCCAGTGTGGTCTTCCCTTCCTCCAGTAAGTTCTTGCACTCCTTCTGGTTCCCTTTGTCGAGGTGAATTGCAGCGATCTGCATCTTGACGTGAAGGATGGGTTCATTGATCCGCAGTTCCCTGGTCTCACGGAGCTTGGTGATTATCCCCTCAAGGAAGGTGATAGCAGCATCCTTGTCGGGATACTGGCGCGAGGCTATCACGGCGAACTGGGCGAGCTTGAGCAGGTTAATCTTGGTCTCGAAATCGGAGATGAAATTGTTGTACAGCTGTATGAGCGTGTCGCCGGTCTGCAGAAGAAACAGGTGAATCGCCGGAGATACAAAAACCAGCCAGTCCTAATTAGCGGTCGAAATAGAATTATAGCCTGCGAGGCACATAGGGTTGCCGCATGTCGATTAACGCCGCATCTAGAGGCTACATCTGCATCTAGGTTCCAGAGAGAAGGGGAGAAGTAGAAATGGAGCAGTGGAAGGGGGTAGGTACCTGGGCGAGCGGGATCTGGAGAAACTGGTCCAGCTTGAGCGTGAGCTGATGCCAGAGCTTCCGCTGGTAGAGGTCAGCGAGGTCGGCGTACCAGTCGGCGAGGTCCGGCCGCGCCTGGCGCTGCGCCTCCACGTACTGAAGCGCCATGGACGACGACGGGAGTAGGTGGCAGGCGGGGGTGGACCTGAATCTGAAGAAGCCTTTCCGTTAGGGTTTGGGGGAAGGAGAGGGTAACCACAACCGGCAACTAGAACAACAGCAATGCGGCGAGGCGGGGCGAGGCGAGGGAGGGAGATGAAAGTAAAACCCTAGGGTTGGACGATACAAACGAGAAAGAGAATTGGACTAGGCAGCTCACCGTGGGGAGGGGAGAGATACTTGCCGTGGAACGGAAGGGACCCGGATGGAAAATCAATCTACGGGTGGAAGAAGCCGTGCCGGAGGCGAAGCCAGACAGGTAGAGAGCCAGACGAGACGCGTGGGGCGAACGGACGGAGTGCCCAGCGCGATACGGCAAAGCCCAACACGAAGGGGCGACGGCACAGTAAACCAGCCCAGCCCAATGAAGTAGGAGCCTATCTATATATATTATACTATTAATTAAACATTACTTCCTCCATTTTAAAATATAAAATGTTTTATGTTTATAATAAAAGAATCTAGATTTTTTTAGTGTATAGATTTACCCCAAAGTTGAGTGAATGTACATATTAAAATAAATCTAAATATATTTATTTCACAAAGAGAAAACATCTTATATTTTAAAACGAAGGAAGTATTAAACAAGCAAACATAATTTTCCTTAACGTCACCCCAACGAGTGTACACCGACCAGTTTGCACCCTTAGATTGTTCAGACTAAAGAAATCTAACCATTCCGATTAACCCAGTCAACTAGCAAAGTGCACTTAGCAATAACACCTTCCACACCGCACTCCACCGAATATTTCTTCTGCCAATCCGTTTTTCGGAAAACGTATTCCTCTCCTCCGACAACTCCTCACCCTCATAGTCCTCCCCGTCGCCACGACCTCTGGCTCCGCCCACACATTGGCAGCCACGCCGCCAAAACCACCTCACGAGGTTGCCCCATCCATGCCGGCCACGTGCCGCCACGACCCCCACCCACGACTGCCCCATCCATGCCGACCAGGAGCCGCCAAGTCATTCGCCCTTTGGCTGCTTCTGGTCCCCGGCGACATCGGCCATGCTCCCTCTTCAATCGCAACCGCTCCCCGAGCCATGGCCAAGGACGCATCTGGTCACGCATGGCGTCGGAGCTGTCGCCCTCTTGGCGCATCGCATCTATCCTCCTTCCCATCGAACACAGAAACAACCGGCCGCATCGGTCCATATTGACATTCCCCGTTAATCTGTGATGGCTTCAGCCTTAAGGCTCCCGCACTAGTCCGTGTTGATGTCGATGTTGTTGATATGGAGCAAGGTTGTGCCCTCCCGACAGTGTACAATGTCTTGCAGGTTTGTCCTAGGCTATACATAATGATGCATCGAAGTTAATGTGCAATTTTGTTACTATGTTGTTGATTCATCTACAGTCGTAAATATCTTATACAATCATCCATTGTAATTAGAATTATTATATGTTGCTTCATATTTAATAATAGCATACTTAGTAGTTAGACCATGCTTTAAATTCTACTTCTAAGTATCCTTTCCGTAGGTACTATCAATTGATGTAGTTGGGTAGCTTACTGTCAAAACAATATTAAGAAGAATAAAAGGAAGCATAGACAAATTGGTCCTGATTCCTCAAAAAACTAGCCTGGGGTTGCGACAGTTAAGTCTGGAGAGTCAGTCCGATTTTTTCTTACTGTGTTGGTACTTTTAACTTAGATGCATGTTCACATTTGTAATGTATCCATAAAAAACACATGTGAATGCAATACCGATGAGCAGAGATTCTATTTTTTTCATTTATTATGTTCATTGATTTGCTAGCCATTCAACAAGGCATGTTTAGTGATCATAGGGGTGGACATGTAGCTCGAGGCTCGGCTTGGGCTCGACAAGGCTCGGCTCGGGCTCGACAAGGCTTGGAGGATGGTCAAGCCAAGCCTAAACCTTGGTACTCAGGCTCGAGGCTCGACAAGCCGGCTCGGTGAAGCTTGCAAGCCGTCTCAGAAGCTCGATGAAATTAAAAAAATCACCATGACCTTTGCTGAAATTGTAAGAATTCATAGTTTTATACAAGATTTTGATCATGATTTCACAAATACATCAACAAAATAGTCTAACAGTTTCATAAAGTACCAATAATCATAATAATACCATTACAGCACAAGTTTCATAACACAAACTGACCACTTAGCCCAACATGAGTCTTATACATGACAAACACAAAGTAACAAGAGCCATAATAAGGCAAATCTGGTCATAAACATCAACCACAAAAGAACCATTGGTCCATCGACCACAATTTCATCTCCTTGGACTCTACCCTCGCTGTCATCTCCTGCAGCTCATACGCTCATATGTCGAATCTGTTTATCACAAAGACAAAAGGAAATCATCACATACATGGTTTTGCATGAGATATATTATAACAAGTGAGTGAAATAGCATTATATAATGAGTTTTGCATTATTTGTGTCCTTGTAAAAAATTACAGCAAGTAAAGAAACAAAATAGCATTATATACTTACTAGTTGCTCCCCGCCACGCTTTTTGGATGGAATGGACTCGACATCATCAATATCATCTGGTTCCTAAAAGAGTTAAAATGATGAAAGTAAGGTATGCATAAGACATATAGTATAGTACACTAGCAGCAAAATGAATCAACAAGGCACATACCACATCCAACGAGACTTTGTTGTCATTGTGAGCACCTTTAATCTAGCTAAAAGCACACAGACCAACGCCTCCACCATCGTTAGGTTTAGAGAGCTCCTATAGTCATTTAGAACTCGCCCCCTATGCTGAAAGTAGACTTCAAAGACACGGAAATCGCCGGTATAGACAAGAAATTATTTGTCATCTTTGACACAACGGGGTATCTATGGGAATTCAGCTTCCACCACAATAGCACATCAAAAAATTGTCTAGCAAGCTCTCATTTGCCTTACCAAGATACTTATGAATCTCATTCTTTGATGTCTCCATAGAAGTCTCACTTAAGTATGAGGTAAACTCGCTGGCACTTGATGGTAAAGATGAACTTGTATCCATAGGTGTAGATGACGATGCAACTGATCTATAAGAATCAGCTTTCTCATAACGATGATGTATATCATAAGTTTCATACAACTTTGCCAACTCGGTTTCGCTCAAATTATATTCGGTAGTTGCTTTCTCTTCTGAATAGATCCTTCTAAAACCCCACTTAATGTATTTCAGCTTGTACCTTGGGTAAAGAATAGTAGCAATCACCATGACATTATTGGGTTCTTCCCAATACTTGTTGAATTTGTCCAACATTGCCTCCCCCATAGTTTTCAAAGTTGGGTTGGTGGATGTACATGCCTCTATAAGTTTAATCTTGACATTGACAATGTGAGGGTAAAATATTTTCGAAGTAGGATATGTAGAGCCATAAAATACAGTGGACACCTCAGCCAGAGAAGCAAGTATATGTGTAATGGTATTGAACAATGTCCATTCATCATTTGAGGGCTTCCATTTATAATTTGCATCATTGTCCGCATAAGAATATATTGCATCCCTATAGGTAATGGTTGTTCTTAACATGTGGTAAGTTGAATTCCACCTTGTGGTTAGATCTAGTTTCAGCCCCTCTCCAATTGTAATTACAAGAAACCGACAAATTTCTACAAACTTGTGCAATCGAGATACCGACTTCTTGATGTACTTAACATATTCCCTCACATTGGTTGTCAAAGGGGAGATGGTTGTAGTCCCATCGGTGACCACCAAATTAATAATATGAGCACAACAACGAACATAAAAATATTTAGGAACAAAACAATAGGAGCTTCTAGCAGCAAACATAGCCTTCAAATTGCGGATAGCTACATCATTGTTGGATGCATTATCTAGAGTGATCGAAATGATTTTATCCTATATCTTCCATGCAGCCACACGCTCAAACATAGCTTGAGAAATCACATTTCCACTATGTGGAGGGTCCAACTCCACGAAATTCAGCACACGACATTGCATATTCCATTTTTTGTCAATGAAATGTGCAACTAAAGACATGTAGGAAAGTGTTTGGTTGGATGTCCATAAATCAGTAGTTAAAGCTATGTTATACACGCCTTTAAGAACCTTCATAAGGCTATATATATCAGATTCAAACACCTTCATGCATTCATTTCTAATGTTTTTCTACCAATAAACTCATATCGAGGATTCAATACATGGTGGAGAACCATGAAACATCAGGAATTCATCAAGAATTCAATACATGGTGGAGAACCATGAAACATTAGGAATTACTGTTTATGGTGGAGAAGCTGATGTTGCGGGTTGCGATAGAGTTGCTGCTACAAGTTGCGATGATCCTATATTTCACGAGATGCTGAGTAGAGCAGTTGTCTTAGAATCCATGGATTTATTGTGCGTGCGCCTCTTTTCCTGGCCTGGACATGCATGTGACTCAGCGCTCCCTCGTCCATGTTGCATCTTCGGTGGATGAGATGATCAAGTAGGCGTCTATAGCGCGGTAGCAACAAACAATTATTGAACTAATCTACTACAAGACCAGTGGACCATGGTAGAAAATAATTTACTCAAACAATGAACTGCAAATCATTGTAGGGACTAAATACAGTAGCTAAACTACAAGGAATTAAAAGAACTAAGAAGGAACATGAGCTATTAAAAGGAAGAACAAAGAGGGAATTAAAATTTACTTACCAGGGAGACCGGAGACGTGCTACCGCTGCCGGACTGCTATGGAGAGGAGAGGTCCAGGACAACAGGAGCATCGAGGTAGGGGAGTGCCTGTCTGCCTGAGCCGGACGAAGGCGGAAGAGTACCAACAGGCGGAGGCCGAATAGGAGGCGGCTCTGTTGCTAACCCTAGGTTAGGTGACCGCCTCTGCTCGAGACCAAGGGGAGCAAGATCAAGAGGGGTGGGGGCTAGGGAGGGGCGCAGCCATGGCGGGCTAGGGGCTAGGGCTTTCTAGCGTCGAAGGTGGCGGTCGGAGATGGCGGCGCGAGGGATAGAGAGGGCTCAGAGGGAGTACCGTAGTAGGCATCGACTGATGATGGCGCTTCGTTGATATGGAGCGCTTTGTCGGGAAACCCCAAGAGCAAGGTATGAAGCAGCACAGCAGCAAGTTTCTCCCTCAGTAAGAAACCAAGGTTATCGAACCAGTAGGAGAAAGGAAACATCTAAAAGGTGTTGCAAGCAACTTGAAACCTGCACAACACAAACTCAAGACTTTGCCCCAATGAACAGTGAGGTTATCAATCTCACTAGTTGCTGTAACAAAGGATTAACTGTATGGTGTGTGATGACCCATAAGT
Organism: Avena longiglumis; assembly: GCA_030063025.1. NCBI lineage: Eukaryota > Viridiplantae > Streptophyta > Magnoliopsida > Poales > Poaceae > Avena > Avena longiglumis. The sequence goes on along the minus strand of CP125974.1, from coordinate 476,533,878 downwards.
ATAGGGGGTGTATCGTAGTACTTTCAATAAATAGGAGTGTCGATCCCAACGAGGAGCAGAAGGTGCTGAACAGTGGTATAGAGCAGGAACTCTCTGTAAATACTTAGCAACCGGATTTTTAGTGGTTTTATGATAAGACAACAAAACAAAGAGCAAGTAATAAAGAACAAACACAGAAAGTGGCCCAATCCTTTATTAGCAAATGACAAGCCGGTGGAAATACTTATAAGGACCAAACGTTCTCGAGGACACATGGGAATTCTGTCAAGTGCTTTTGCTTCAATAGTTGAGTACAAAAATTAAAAAAAAATCAAAAGAAAATAGCTGAGTACTCTTCCCTGGTGTTGTAAGTGTTGTGTGGGTGAACCTATGCTAACATACCGACCTTACTTGGACTAATACATACTTGTGATTAACCCCCCTGTAAATATCCGTAACTACATGAAAGTAATTAAGATATAAATCTAACCATAACCTTAAACTCTGAGATCTTACGCTCCCTTGTGCAAAGGTGTCCTAACGGGTGTTCAGGTTTCTGTCACTCCGACAACCCCACAATTAGTAGCCAAATACACAATGCATTCCCCTAGTCCCACAAATGGTGAAGTATCGTGTAGTCGACGTTCACATGACACCACTAGAAGAATAGCACCACAACTTAAATACTAAACCATTGAATAATAACTCAACTCAAATCCACTACTAACAACATGACATCTCCCATGTCCTCAAGAACACAACGAACTACTCACAAGACATCATATGGATCAAGATCATAGATGATATGGTAATGGATAACAATCTAAATATAAACAATAATCCAATGGTTCCACTCACAAGCATCAACTACAATAGTAATCAGCACCAGGAAAGTTTCCTCTAAAAACTAAAGCAATATCCAGCACAATTTTTACAGTGGGACGGAGTGGTGATGATGGTGCTGGTGGAGATAATGGTGTGGATGATGACGATGATCCCGATGAAGCCTAGCTTGACGATGGTGTTGATAGCGATGGTCTCCCCTCTCCGGGAAGGAATTCCCCCGGCAGAAATCTATCTGCCAGAGAGATCTTTCTCTCTCGGTGTTCCCCCCCCCCCCAGAGGCGGCAAAAATCTATTTGTGGTCGCTCCCCGGCCTTAGGGTTTCGTAGGGAAGATATAGGCGAAGGGGGAGAGTCGAGAGCCGGGCAGGTGGGCCACACCTGCCCTAGGCACGGCCTAGGGGGGACCCGCTCTTAGGAGGGTGGGCCCCCTGCAGCCCCTCTTCGCTCCTCCTTCTGGCTTCCTCAATCTTCTGGAAAAATAATATTTTCCCATATTTTTCTGGTATTTTTTTGATCTTCGTGAAATTGCACCAAAACGCCTTCTTTTCCATCAGAATCCAGACTCCGGCAGTCCATCCTCCAAGAATTATCCAACATGCATAAACAGATGAAAATACATAAGTAATACCTCATAATAAGACATATATCAATGAATAGAGGTGAATTATGATATAGAATAGTGATGCAAATTGGGCGTATCAACTTCCCCAAGCTTAGACCTTCGCTTGTCCCCAAGCGAAAACTGATCTCAGTAAACATGTCCACAGGTTTATGGAGTGAAGTGTCGATAAAAGAATATGAACAAGAAGCATCACACTTACCTTTGCACAACTCATAGAAGAAAGCAACTCACCATTATATAACTTAGCTTGCAACCAAGTACAACTGTCACAATAGAGATGCATAAATATAAATCATAATTGGAATTGGCAAACTTTGTTCTTGGTTAGAGAACACCTGGCAAACAGTTTCACAAAAAGCTTTTTGTAGAAGTTTCAAAACAGGAGCACTCTTTGCTCAAAAAGGTCTTTCACAAGTGAAGGCTTTCAAAGTAATACTCAATAGATAAGAGTTTTGTGTAAACAAGGAAGATAGAGAACATGATTGAATAAATCACCATATGAATGCTTGAAACACAACAACTCAAATGCTTGCTGGAGATAGAGAGGAAGTAGGTTTACTGACTCAACTTGGAAGTGGGAGAAAGGTCCCTTTATAGAGGGAAGCAGGGATTACGAGTCATAAAGAGCTTCTAAAATATTATGGTACTTACTAGCTTTGAGCCCTCATTGCCCCTGTCATAGGCATCTTGAGATGATTAAGGTTAAAGTGCACAAAGATGAAGTATATGCTTGACGAAATATAAGTTGGCAATCTCATGTCCCTTGAATATGAGGGCCACTCCTCATGCTACTCAACTTTAGTTACAGGTAAGTTCTTGTCATTATAAGTACATGCATATCATAGAGAACCGCTAACAGGGTACCCCTTGCACATGGTACAAGATCTTTCCCATAACCAAAATGACAAGTCAAGCAGACAATGAGCATCTCAGCGATCTTTTTATTTACTATGTTCATAGCTTTTTATTGAGGATGCTTCATAGATAGCTCACTATGGTGATGTTGCAAGTTTCCACCATGATTAGGCATGGCTTAGGCTAGCGGCTCAGGCGTTTCTCTAACACAAAATATAGACTCCATGGACTTACAAGCTCCCTCTTTATTTCACACCGTTGACATCCATAGATAAAAGAGCACGATATCAACTGTGTACAGAGTACAAGTGCAATGTTGAAAACGTTCCCCGTGACAGCACGGTTCTGCTAATTCCAACGTATAGGTGCAAGTATATACAACTTTGATGGCACAATGGTTCAAGTCTATTAGGGGCAAGGAAATAAGGTGTGCTATCAAGTTTGTGAGAGATTTACTAACTAGTTTTCACATAACAAAATACTTTTTAATTCGAAAGATAGATGAAGATTGAGAATTTGCTTGGAATAGCAATTGCTAATAGGTAGATATGGTGGACACAAATGGCATAGGTTTTGGTTCAAAGGGATTGGAAACATGAGAAGTATGCCTTCTCAAAACAGGTTTTTGGCTAGCAAGGCTGGGTAGCAAGCAAGAGAGTTGAAAGAAACAAGCAGACATACAAGTAATAAAGCCAAACATGCAATCTTCCTTGAAGACACAAAAGATCTTAAATAAAGAATACTAAGCTTATGAGCCAACAAGAAAGAAAATAGATGATACAAAATACCTGTAAGATTTTTCTCTTTTTCTTTCAAACTTCAAAAAGTATTGCTACTGACCAGAACTTGGTTTGCCAAAACCAATTTAGATCCACTTGATGATCCCAAAGTGATGCCAATACTGATCAACAAGATCCGTCATATAATAGAGATTGCAAACTAAAATAAGAAGTACAAAAGGAAAAAGATGAGACTTCTCATTAATATTCAATAAGGGCACTCACACCAAGTGATACATAGATAAACAACTAAAGGAGAGATACTTCCACATGCAAACCAAACCATAAGATAACCTCTCTACCAAAGATATGAATCCTCTAAAAAGGTAAAAGATAAAATATAATGGTGGTGATACCGCGACACTCCCCTAAGCTTGGAACAAGCCAAGGGGATGCCAAACCTGATGACCAATTACTCCTTTGGTGGTGGTGTTCTCTTGATAAGCTCTTCAATAAGTTTCTTCAAATCCTCAAACTCAAAAATAAGAGTATGGATTAGCTCCGATTTTTGCTCTATGCGGTTCATGATCATGTCAGACCGAGAATTCTGGTCCTTGTTATTCTTTCCCCACTCTTCTTTCTTAGTGTGTTCCTCCCCTGCATGGTTAGAACGAGGCATATCCCACATCGAGGGCAAGTTCCCTTTGGGCACATGTTGAAATTGACGCTCATATATAAGAGTATGGAAAGGTCTCTTCTTACGTGGAGGAGATGATCGTGGAGAGAGGGTATGGCGTCGAGATTTCCCTCCTGTAGACATCCGTAATGTCCTGTTAAGCTTGGTGGGTTTTGCTACCAATCCAATGCTTGCGACGGTAGCGCGAGTGTCCGGTTTCTTGTCCTCCTCCATGTCTTCTTCATAACCTACCAAAATATCTTCCTCCTTGGGTTTGTGAGGATCATCTTCCTCGGGCTTCTTGCCTTTGTCGTTGGCGGAGACCATGGCGCTCTAAACTTGAGAAGATTTCCTGACAGAAACAGATCAAAACGAAAACATGACGAGAACACGATGCACGAACCTCGGGGGATCCGGGGGGATATATATTAAGAAGTTTCAAGGCATAAGGAAGGTACTTGTAACTACCTCGGTGAATTACGCTCCTAGTTACAAGCCTGGATGAGCGGAAATAGTTGAAATAGTATGGTGGGGCCCAAATGCCACTCACAGGTAGACCTTTCGGCCGTCCCAACCATTTCCAATTCATCGGGGCAAGAACGGGCGACGTAATCGGCAGGCGAAAGGATCAACTACATACACAAATGAGTATGTATGCAAGCCACCATACAACAGTACATCAGAGCCATTCCATCTAAAAAGAAAGGAAAAATATAGCAACGCCATACGGCAAGATTCAAATGTCCTAGATAGATATAATAGTTTAGGATATCTCCTCATACATCACACATCAGAGTAACAGGCGGAAGTGGCAAACAAGATCCGAGTACAGATAAGAAGCAAATCGGCATAAAATGCCCCACAAATAAGCACATCCCGCCCACAGATCTCACGGATCCCCGTTCCCGGAATCTCTACACCGAACGATCGTTGCCCACATCATCCGCCTCCTCCACCCAGTATCCATCTTGAGAGTGTACCTGTTCATCTGAATCAAATAATTTATCGTGTGAGACCCTAGGGGTACTCAGCAAGTCTTTATGCCTCTAAAGGGGACACAACCTGGGGTGACGCAATTGCAGCAAAAGATAAATCCTAACAGTTCTATAGATACTCGCTAACCATCCGCCTAACCAAAGATAGACGGATGTCCGTGAATTAATGACAACATATGATAATACCATCAGATCCATCCTCCTCGCTAAACACCAACGAGGAAGCGGACGACAACCCCCATCCGTTGGCAATTTTATTAACCATTCCATGAGTGTTGCACTATTTACTAGTCGATTACTTAGTCAAATTAAAGAGGTACTTTAGTTATGCTTGTCTATGATCGAGAAACGTGCTCCAAGTCGTCCATAACCGCGGACACGGCTTTGAGAAAGTTTTACCTGCGGGTGCACAAATAGCAACACACACTCGATCAACCTCGGAAAAACCAAATCAAAACCCAACGAGCCATTCACGACAAAGCAATCACGATTGAAATATTTCGGGGCCACCCCATTGAGTAGACCATAGCGAAGTTAGCTGACTCCGAGACGGACTCAAGGTTTGCGACAATGGTTGTAAACGACCGGGAACCCGAAAGTGTGGCTGGGCTTGTCGATACCGCGAAAACACTCCGCTTACCTAAACAGTACAGTGTGCTCCTCGCACAATCTTAAATAAAGCAGTAAAGCATGGCATAAGTACAGGATAGTAAATAAAACCTCAAATTAGTTTGTGGCCCCAAGAAATAAGAATGAATCAAGATCTGGCTCAGGGGGGTCCCATAAGCCTCCCGGATGTGGATAGCGCGAATAATCAAGGAACAGGAATCAAGTACTCGGGGTCCTACGGGACACAAGTGAGCAGGAAAAACCAAATAGCAGATATTGCTCACCGGTGCCACTTTCATTAGTTATCCCATTACTACTCAGGTTAAGTTGTTTAGGTACCTCGTTATCCAACAGACACTCACATACCCTACACATACTGTTCTACGACTCGCATGGCTCAAACAACTCCTGTAGTAATGGATCATGGGATGGAGGAACAAGCTTCGGTGGGGTTTAATAGTAAAGGCTATGCAATACTTGGGATTCAATTTAATGCAATCGCGACTCAATGATGCAAGAATAAGATAGAGGCAATAGGTACTGCATGTATGCAAGCATGTGGTAGTGCTTGCACCGGCAACCCAGTTGAAGCGAGAGAAGGATCTGGGTAGTGCTCCTGGTTCTCTTGATATATCCCCTGCTCAGAGTCTATTCGAAGAAGAACCAAACAAACAAGGGCCACATAAATAAAGTGCACAAGCATATGAATTAAATGCGACAAGCAAACAATCATGCCATGATGAATGATGCACAATTTGCATGGCATTAAAGTAGCATGGCATGGGTGAGGTGGGGAATACAAGAATAAGTCATTTTATTTAGTTTTGGTCACATTTAAGCCCTAGTTAAGTTGATGTATACTTTATATTTATATTATGCATGCTGCAATTTAAGTCATGGATAGCATAAACAGAAAGGTCTCGTCGAGCTAATCATTTTAGACATGTCATTTGTTAAATTCGGAGTTATAAAACAAAAGTTATTAAATAAATAAGGAAAAGGGCATTTTATGTAATTATATTCAACTTGGAAAATAAAGTGCTCAATTGAAATTTTGGATGGCATATTTGAAATCCTCATATTTTTCTGATTCAAAATCATATATCATTTGTTTAATTTGGGTTTGTAATTCAAAAGTTATTTAAATGCAGAATTCAATTTGAATTTAAATTCATTTGAAAAGATTTAAGTCAAAGCAGATAACAGAAAAACCCTTTATTACCAGTCGAACCCAGCCCCAATCATCGACGGTGGGACCGCGGCAACCACACAGGGCCTGCATGTGGCGTGCCACGTGGAGGAGCCGGGGACCGCGGGTTGAGGCTGTGAAAACTTGGGGATCCTTTTTATAAAATGGCAAAGAGACAGACATGTGGGGGGCAGGAGGCGGGTTCAGGAGAAAAGATTTGAGGGGTTTATGGAAAAAGGCCACCAGGACCCTGTTCCTCTTCTGAACCCTCTGTCAGCGCACGCCACGACAATGAGACAGCTGCGGGCTCGACCCGTGACCTCGGGCGCGCTGGCCAGCGGCTACCGCTGCAGTGGGTGTGGGCTTGTGTGAAGGGAGGCGAGGCTAGGTAGGGTTCTCTTGAGCACGAGCGCAGACGCCTGAGCGTCAGCGCCGCAGCTGTCGTCAAACGATCCAGCGTCCAGGAAGCAACATGCGGAGGGAGGTTGTCTAGGAGGGAATCTTGCTCACGCTGGGATGTTGGTGTGGTCGGAGAGCTGGTTGCGATCGTCGACGCGGCTCATGGACGGCTAGGGTTTGCGTCGGGTGGCGGCGGTGATCTCAGTTCAGGCTCCTCCTCCTTTGGGCGTCAGAGGCGGCAGGACGCGACGAGCTTCCTCGACACTTAAACGCCACCACCGGCTGGTTTGGCGAGCGGTGGAGGCCGGTGGTAGATGGAGAAGGAAGAGGATATGGTGTCGGTGGAGAGGAAGGAAGGTGAGGCGGGGCCTCGGCGGATCTGGGGGTGCAGGGAAGCCGAGAGGGGGTAGATAAGGGGCAGGCGGAGGGAGAGGGTGCAGCGGGGGTGGTAAGCTAAAGGTGGCCACCTTTGGCTCTCCTCACGTGCTCGGCATGGGGAGGCGGTGTGGGCGCATGCAGGTGGGGCGTGGCGGGAGGCTCGGTGGGGCCCATATGGCGAGGAGAGAGGAGAGAGGGTGGAGCTAGGCTCGGGCTAGCTAGGGTCGGGTTAGGGTTTAGGGTTGGGTAGGCTCGGTGTAGCTAGGGTTGGAGGGGTGGCTCGGGTAGGGTTGGTGCCTCGGCATGGAGAGAGGAGGGTGGTGAGGAGAGAGGTAAGTTTAGGGTTAGAGCTAGGGTTAGCTTAGAGGGGTTCGGGTTAGGTTAGAGAGGAAGCTAGGGTTTAGGGGAGAGGATCAAGTGAGAGAGGGGGATTAGGGTTAGGGATGGAAAAAAAGATCAACGAGATCCAACAAAAAGGAGAGAGAGAGATGTGGATTTTTGATGCACATGGCAAGGAGAGAAGGAGCAAGGTGAGGATTGAGAGAGAAGGTGGAAGATCAACAAAAGGGAAAACAATTAAAATTCCAAGCAACCAAGGGAGATCAAATAGTGGTGATGGTTGCATGGGACATGCATTACATTTAATGCACTCCCTAAGAGGTTGGTGCAAGCTTGCATGGGCCATGCATAAGCATTAAATGCCATGTTTTAATCTTGTGAAAACAAAACAATTATTCAGGGCATTCATACATATGCATTCCAGAAATATGGAACAAGCCAAGCAAAAGAAAATTTAGAATTGGATCCATCCAACCCACATGAGCTAGAAATAAAATCCAAAGAAAAGAATTACAAGCTCATAGGTTATTGGAATGGTGGAAGTGTAAGGTGGTGACAAAGAAAAAGGTGGTGGAATGGAATAAAAGATATGCCCCCAACTCAACTTGGGCATTTAAACAATATAGAAAGAACCAAATACAATATCAAGAGGCAAAATACAAATAATGATGCATATGAGATAAGAACCAAAACACAAGGGGTTTTGTATGATGCTCAAATGCAAGGTGGCATGATGACATGAGCATGATATGATGATGATGCAACAATTATATGTAGGAAGTAGCCATTATATTACTAGACCAAGTAGCATTACAGTTGTTAGACAAATGGGATGCTACAACTCTCCCCCACTAAACAGGAATCTCGCCCCGAGATTGTAGGAAGAAGAAGAAGACACAAAGAGGGTAGGATAGTTGGCGGAGTTCATCTTCACGCTCCCAAGTGGCTTCATCAATGTAATGGTGCGACCCTTGCACCTTGCGTAACTTGATGGACTTGTTGCAGTCCTTCTTTCTGCGGTCTCAAGGATTTTTGTGGGGTGTTCTTGATAAGACAGTCTTCTTGGAGATCGATTAGCTCATGATCCACGGTCTGCCGGGTCCTTGAAGCACTTCTTGAGTTGTGAGATGTGGAAAACATCATGAACCTTGAGTTTTCCGGAGCTCAAGAGCATAAGCAACTTCTCCTCTTCTACCACTTAATTTTGAAAGGACCGATGTATCTAGGAGCCAGCTTTCCTTTGATACCAAAGCGGTGTGTGCCTTTCATGGGAGTGACACGAAGGTAAACGAGATCACCAGGACATACACCATGTCCGTGTGCTTCTGTCATAATTGCTCTTCGGCGACTTTGAGCAATCTTGATTTTCAAGAATGATATGCACCTTCTCCTCCTTGAGTTATAATGTCGGGCCAAACCAAATTATTTCTCCCGCACCGACCAACCAATCGGAGTTCGCACTTGCCATAGAGAGCCTCAAATGGTGCCATCTTCGACTTTTGGAAGTTGTTGTAAGAGAATTCAACATAAGGAAGACATTCCTCCCACTTCATGCCGAAAGAGATGACGCAAGCACGAAGCATATCCTCCAGAATCTGATTGATCCTTTCCACTTGTCCTTGCGACTGAGGGTGGTAAGTTGTGCTGAAGTTCAACTTTGTTCCCAAAGCATTTTGGAAACTTTCCCAGAACTTGGAAGTGAAGATGCTCCCACGGTCTGAACTGATCTCAAGCGGAACCCCATACATAGAGACAATTCTGTTGATATAGAGCTCAGCCAACTGGATTCCAGAAATTGTTTCTTTGACGGGGAAGAAGTGAGCCACTTTAGAAATCCTGTCAATGACAACAAATATTGCATTGTTGCCCTTCTGCGACCTTGGAAAACCAGTGATGAAGTCCATCTCTACTTTCTCCCATTTCCATTCCGGGGGTTTCAATGGCTGTAGAAGACCGAAAGGTTTCTGATGGACAGCTTTCACTCTGCGGCAGACATCACACTCCGAGACATACTTGGCACAATATCGTTTCAAACCCGGCCACCAATATTGTGTTTTCAAGTCCATGTACATCTTTGTCTTTGCCGGGGTGGATAGAAAGAACAGAATCATGCGCCTCCTTGAGAACTTGCTCTCTCAAACCCGGGTAGTTGGAACAAACATCCGGTGTTCAAAGAAAAGCGTGCCTTGATCATCGACGTGGAAGGACTCATACTTGAGCTGAAGTTTGGAGATGATCTTTTGGTGCGGATCACCAAGTCGACGAGCGAATCTTTTCTTCCAAGAGAGGAGTAGCCAGAAGGTTCAGGAGATGCCCTTGTTCCACAATTTCAAGGTTGAGCTGACGGAATTCCTCGCACAAGAGAGGCTGTTGTTCTTCCATCATGAGGTTGTTGACATAAGCTTTGCGGCTGAGGGCATCGGCCATGACATTAGCTTTGCCCGAAGTGTAGTTGATGGTCAAATCAAAATCATTGATTGCTTCAATCCATCTCCTCTGCCGAAGGTTGAGATCAGGCTGAGTGAAGATATACTTTAAACTCTTGTGGTCAGAAAAGATCTCACAACGGTTGCCAAGCAAGTAGTGCCTCCATAGCTTCAAAGCAAAGACAACTGCTGCGAGCTCGAGGTCATGTGTGGGATAGTTGATCTCATGCGTCTTCAACTGTCGAGAGGAATAAGCAACCACTTGTTTTTCTTGCATAAGGACCGCACCCAATCCTTGCAAAGAGGCGTCACAGAATATCTGGAAAGGCTTAGATGTATCCAGAGGAACCAAGACTAGCGTGGAAGTGAGCTTCTCTTTGAGTGTCTCAAAGCTTGCTTGACATGCAGGAGTCCAAAGGTATTTCTTGCCTTTCTTGAGGAGATCGGTAAGAGGCTTAGCTATCTTCGAAAAGTTCTGAACGAAGCGACGACAATAACTAGCCAAACCAAGGAAACTCCGCACTTCTTTGACATTTATAGGAGGAAGCCATTCAACAATTGTATTCACAGTTTCCGGGTTGACTGCAATGCCCTTGGCATAGATGACATGACCAAGATAGGTTACTTGAGGCAGCCAAAACTCACACTTTGAGAACTTTGCATACAAGCGGTTCTCACGAAGCTTGTTTAGGACACACCGAAGGTGTTCTTCATGTTCTTCCTTTGACTTTGAGTAGACTAGGATGTCATCCAGATAGACCACAACGAACTTATCAAGGTACTCCATGAAAACCGAGTTCATAAGCCTCGAGAAGGTAGCAGGTGCGTTGGTGAGACCGAAAGACATGACCATGTACTCATACAGGCCATAGCGGGTGGTGAAGGCTGTTTTAGGAACATCTTCCTTGCGAATCTTGATTTGGTGATAACCACTTCTCAAGTCAAGCTTAGAGAACACCACAGCTCTAGCTAGCTGATCGAAGAGATCATTAATCCGCGGAAGGGGATATTTGTTCTTGATGGTTTTAGCATTGAGAGCCCGATAGTCAACACAAAGTCTATCAGTCCTGTCTCGCTTCTTCACAAAGATTGTTGGGCTACCCCAAGAAGAGGTACTGTGTTGAATGAAACCCAACTTCTCTTGTTCATCAAGTTGCCGTTTGAGTTCAGCCAACTCAGCAGGACCCATTTTATAAGGCCGCTTGGAGATAGGAGCCGTTCCAGGTTCAAGCTCAATTACAAACTCAACCTCACGATCCGGAGGCATACAGCAACTCTTGAAATACATCGGGAACTCACAGACCACCGGAACACTCTGAATAGCTTCCATAGCATCATCATTGAGCCGCCAAGAGAAAAAAGCTGGATAGCAGAATCAAACTTGGAGAAAAGACTATATGGCCTTGTGAATCTTCAGAGAAACCGAAGCGTTCAAAGACAATCAATCACAGTGCATTTTGTCAACCAATCCATGCCCAAGATGACATCAATGTTAGAATTGCCTGAACAATTAAGACGCCGAGAACGAAGAGCCACCAATCTCAATTTGATTGCCATGGCTGATTTTAGAAGCGCCATTGTGGCTCCGGAGAAAGAACCATTAACCGCTTAAGAAGAGGATCCGACGCTAACCCATTCTCACTTGCAAACTTGATAGAAACAAAAGAATGCGATGCACGAATCAAACAAAACTCGTGCGAGGCGAGTTAACGGAAGCATACCCATCACAACTCCGGTGCATGCTCGGCTGAGCGGCGTTGACACGGTTGGCACGAGCAACGATGACCCGGGCTTGGTGTTGATGTTGAGAGCCCGAGGTGGTGGTGCACGAACCAAAGGAGAGCTTGCCGCAGATCTTGGAGGGGGTGGAGGAAGAGCTTTGTTTTTCAACGGACAGTTCCAGTTTAGATGCCCAGAGTCTCCACACGTGAAACAAGCACCAGGTGGACGTGGAGCAACGTAGCCAGGGACTCCGCCAGGCGCTCCAGGGTAGTGGTGGTTGTAGCCCCTGGGAGCAGCAGTGATGAAGTTTGGTGGCCTTGCCGCGTAGCTTGCAGGTCTTGGTGGAGCCGGGAGCGACGGTGGGGTGTTAGGAACCCAGACACGCCGCTTAGAAGGAGCTGACATAACTGAAGAGCTTGGTGCATCATGGTTGTGTTTCTTTGACTCCTCAAACACTTGCCTACTTGCTTCCTCCTGCAGAGCTGTATGCTGAAGTTCCAGAAAAGACGCCGGCCTTGCATGTGTGATTGCATATTTAATCGATGCATTGAGCCCTTGCCGGAACCTCTTTTGCTTCTTCTTGTCATCGGAGATCTCATCGCCACCATAACGAGAAAGGTTCATGAAGTTCTGATGTAGGTATTGACATTGTCATTTCCACCTTGAGGTTGAAACGCTTCCTTCATCCTTTCCATGACAATTTCGATGACATCTTGCTCTTTGAAGGCTCCTGAACTGTTCCCAAGTAGGCTGAAAACCAATGCGGTTGCCTTGTGTAATTCTCCCACCGAGCTGCATCTCCCTTGTAAGGTGAGTAGCACATTTTACCCATTCTTGCTCAGGAACATCAGTCTCGGTAGCCTTGACATCTCATGCAACCAATCATCGCGATCAAGTGGTCGATCGAAACATCAAATTGGCGTGGGTTGAACTTGAAAGCTTTTGATGTCTCCTCGCTTGGGAGGTGGAGGTAGTGGAGCAAACTCATTCCTCGACACTTTCCTCAAAACGCTGGTTCTGCATTCTTTGCCAAGGCATTGGCGATGTTTGACAACACGGACCCGATTCGGTGGTATGTCTTCATCGAGCAGTGGTGGAGCCATCGTGATTGATATAAAACACAAGTCAGTACTATAATGGAGAATAATAATAATCCAGAATAGTACCAAGATGGAATTAACCAAGATTAAAGGATACAATTTACTAAGATGATATTGAAATATCAACAAAGTTCAAAGCACCTAGAAGATATTAAGCATATCGCACACGACTGAAAAGGAGTGTGGTACACAAATATATCAAAGAAAAATTTTCCACAAATTTCGGCATTAAAATACCAATAGATGCGCAAAATCACTTAACGAATCAAGATTAGTGACTCTACCAATTCAATATACAAAAGTGAATGATAAGAGTAGTGGTATGGTCGCGACTCCATCCCGCACTCAAATCATTACTCCGCACATGAACAAGTGGAAGACTGTAGGGGTTCGTAGCATGGAAAACAAAAAATTTCTATCGCATACAAACAAACAAGCCAAGATCTATCTACTAGATTGTAGCAACGAGTCGTTTGGAATAACTTACCCTCGAAGATTCCAAAGCGGTTAACGAGAGCAGATTCTCGTGGGTGATGTAGTCGTACACTTCCGATCTCAAGATCGCGTAGACGATCCTTCCTGCGTTCAAGCAGCGCTTCATGATCGGTCACACGTTCGGTACTCGTGAAGACCTTCCTCTCCTTGTTCCAGCAGAAGCGGAGGTTGTAGCACTCTCCTCGCGATTCGCAAGACAACGGTGGTACAGGAAGTAGAGGGAAATCCCGCAGGCTTCGCCTTAAGCGGCAAGAGTATGGTGGAGCTTATGAGAGAGGCTATTAGTGGTCTAGTAATTAGACACACCAATTAGAAGGCTCTAAACCAATTAGAAGGCTCTAAACCGCAGGCTAAAGCAATTAGAAGCTCTAAACCAAAACGGCTCTAAACCGAGGTAGAAGATAGGAACTTGTGTGTCTCTAGGAGGAGCCTGCCCCTCCTTTTATGGGAGGGGGTCTTGGCGTGAGGAGGGAGGAGTCCCTCCCAACTCGGCCTAGGGCTGGGCGCCGGCTGGAGGAGTCCAACTCCTCCTCCAGTTGGTTCCAACTCCTCTTGCTTGTTTCCCACAGTTCTGTTTCCCAGCTTCTGTTTTAGCCGTTTGACTTTCAAACCGCCAATTTGACTTTCATGTTTTGGAACAGCAAGAACACTTAGTACATGATGCAATCATTCCAATATGTAATGACACATTCATGTACCCTTCCCCGGAGTCTTGGACAATCGAACCTTCTAGAACATTCGATGAAAACAGGAATCATTCCCGAACTCAAACGGGACTTTCCTTATATGAATCTTATTCTCGGACCATTAGGATCACCTCGTGATATCCGGATCCCATCCGAGACTCGAACAACATTCGGTCTCTTTCTCATAATACCATAACTACTCAAACAACGTGAATCCTTAAGTGTGTCTCCCTACGGTTCGTGAATTATGCGGACATGATCGAGACACTTCCGAACAATAACCAATAGAGGAATCGAAATTCATATGGCTCACATATTTCTACGATTACTGCGATCGAATGAACCACTTACATACGATACCAATTTCCCTTTGTCTCACGATATGTTACTTATCCGAGGTTATGATCGTCGGTATCTCCGCATACCTAGTTCAACCTCGTTTCTTGATAAGTACTCTTTTCTCGTTCCGTGATATGTGATCCCTTGTGACCAAGTCACATGCTTGCAAGCTAATTGGATGACATTCCACCGAGAGGGCCCAGTATATCTATCCGTCATATGGATGGACAAATCCCACTCTTGATCCATGTGTTTCAACCAATACTTTCCAAACACTTAATGCCACCTTTATAGCCACCCGATTCACGGTGTGGTGTTTGATGTCATCAAAGCATCCATCCGTAAAGGTGATATGCATGATCTCATGGTCGAGGAATTAGGTTACTATGTATCGAAAGCATATAGCAATTGAACTATTGAAATGACTTGATCTTTATGCTACGCTTATCTATAGGAGTATGTCCATCACATCATTCTCCTAATGATATGATCTGTTGTTAATAACATCTCTATGTTCATGATCGAAACCATGATCATATATTAACCAACAAGCTAGTTTAACAAGAGGCTTTACTAGGGACTCTTATTTTAGTTTACAAATCACACAAGTATTAATGTTTCCGATTAATACAATTTTAGCATGGTATGTAAACATTTATCATAAGTGTGAAGATATGATAATAACCACTTTATTATTGCCTCTTGGGCATATCTCCAACAGTCTCCCACTTGCACTAGAGTCAATAATCTAGTTTCAAACCTTTGTGTATATAACACCTATGGCTTTCCGGTGTTGTATGTACACGATTGCTAGTGGTCAACTGATCTCCGGATCTGACACTTCCAGGTCCGTGTGTAATTGCATGTCTTTGCGTCTCTACGCATCACTCATTCTCTAATGAGATGGCTTTGTATAAATTTGGTCTTTCGGTGTGACCTTTAGCTCTTTGGGGTTAAAACATGTTGATAATATTGTCGCACAATATATCTTCATAGTATTATCCCACTGTGAGCTACACCTAGTTTGATAACAAACTACTTGACACAAATGCCCTCTTTTGCTGCTAAAATAGCAGTTATATACTTGGCCTTTTGTTGTAGTATCTGTCACAATGTCTTAACTTTGGAACTCATCCAAATCCATTATGGAACTCACCTTCCATTATATTGTGCCACCCTTAGTTTAGATTGAGATAAACTTAATTTGTACTTTTGTGACAAAGCTAGTATCAATGTAGTACTTTTACAATGAACTAACCATCTATTTGTCACTTCTACAAATATTATACTCTTAGTTCTTCCAAAAGATCATAAGAATATCCTTACTATTGTCCAATGATCATCTTACGAATCATTCTGGTATATGCTCACAACATTTAGAGCATAGGACATATCTGGATTTGTACATATCACAGTATGATATAAATACTCTTTGTGATTTTATACATCAAGTATCAATCTATACTTGATTATTTGTTTCACTTTACCAAATGTCAATACACTTGAATATATCATCAACATTGAATTTATTCAATACTTTCTGTGCGACAAGAACCTCTCTTATAGTTTCTATATTGAACTCATTCAATATCTTATCTATGTACTTCTGGCACAACCATATTAGCGTCTATTGATGCCAAATATTTGGGTTTTGCCTAAGTCTTTCATCGGGATGAAATTCTTAATATGTGTTAATAAAAGATACATTATTTCCAATCAACAATATGTCTTCCACATAATGTATTAGAAACATGTCTTAGCGCTCCCACTTAATTTCTTGCAAATGCAAGCATCTTCATTGTCTCTGATGAAATTAAACTCTTTTAACAGTTTCATCATAGTGAAGATTCCAACTCCGCTATGCTTACTTTAACCATTGAAGTTCGCATATGCTTTTAGCATCCTTTGAATTAACAAAACCCTATGGACCGTGTTATGCACATGTCCTAGGTAACGATTCTATTAGAAGAACTTGTTTTGTTTATTCTACTACCATATAACAAAATTATATGTAGTGGTTGCTACATTAATCCGTCTAGACTAAATATCACTATGAAAGATCAAATCTTATCATAGTCAACATTTGCACATTGTTGTGAACTCTTTCCCAACATGTCGACTATTTCATAGATGTAAAACATCCATGTCTATTTCTTTATAGATCCAAACACAACTGTAAGGTCTTACACCTTTCTTGAGGGTCCTTCAAGTTCAAAACTTGATTTTCTCGTGTATGGAACTATCACGGATTTTATGGCTTCAAGCCATTTTACGGAGTCAGGGCCCATCATCGCTTCTTTGCATGTAGTCGGTTCATTATTCTCAAATAATGATTCAACCCTCAAATCTTGGTATTTGATTGTTTACCCGATCTACTTGTTTCAATAGGAACTTAGATCTTCGTGACCACAACCTTTGAGGTACGTGAGCCATGAGATTTGTTCGCCTCCTAACACTTTTTCGGTCTGCGTTCTGCACATATAGCTAAGGTTCTTTTAACCTTATCAAAATTCTATTGTCCTCCTACTTAACTTTTCACGAAAAAATTCCTTCTCAAAGAAACTTGACGTTTTAAGTAACAAACACTTTTGTCTCTGGTGTTATGGAGGAATACTTAACAGTTATTCGAAATAACATACAAAGACAGGTTCATCCGACTTTGGTTGCACACATCTTTCTTATGCATATCATACCAATGTTTAAGAAAGGACAACTTGGGTTTTATCCCAAACCATAACCTTATATGGTGTCATTTCAACGGATTATGATGGAGCTCTTTTAGGTGGAAAACGGTAATCTCTAAAGCTTTTAATCTTTAAAATATAATGGCAGTTTATGAATTATACCTTTGATCTTACCATGTCAAACAAGGTTTAATTACATACCTCGACGCCCATACCCTTATGGTGTTTCGGGAAATGCAAATCCATGGAACAATTCCTTAAATCTTAGGTATTATGCTAAACTCTGTAACTCAAATATCTCCCTTTATGATCTTTATCATAAACTATTTATATTCTTGTTACTATGATTTTGCACTTCATCTTGAAAGTCTTTGAACTTTTCAAGTGTTTCATACTTTATCCTTATTAAATAAATATTCAAATATTCACTCAAATTCTCGGAGAAAGCATATGAAGTTGAAATCCATCGCTTTTGACTACACATGATGGTCTTTGTACAACAATATGTACAATTTCCAATAAGCTAGTCATTCGTTCCCTTTTTGGCCTATGAACGAAGTTTCAATTATCTCTAGGAAAGTTTCACAAGCGTCATTTGATCAAAATCAAAAGACTCCAAAATTCCATACATATGGAGTTTCTTCATGTTTTCTTTCCAATATAATTTAAACGGCGATGTCACTTCCTAAGTGATCTTTTCAATCAATTTGTCTTTCGACATCTTTAGCACTAGTTTTATGGATGTGATTTCTCCAACGAGATTTTGTGAATCATCCATCTTTTATGGATTACGGCAATTATTTGAACAACCCTTTTGTTCTCATAATACCTGATAAAACAAATCTTGAAGGCAAGCTTTGATGTTTAACGAGCAACACAATAACCCTTTATTTGTTCTCGATGAACATCATCACATATTCTTTTGCTAGTTACTTAGGCCATTGTAGTTCATGAATTCTGTTGTTTCGTATGACGATTCATACCAACAAATTCAGTATTAAATACTTAAGAACCACATTGTTTAATAAGCAAAGAATATAGCCATAACATGTATATCATCTATATACTTAAACTGAACAATTCTAGTCTTTTCCTTTCGCCATATATTTATGAGATTCTCTTCAAGATTTCCTATTCATTTGAAAGAATCTATCAACATCAACAGTGGAGTCATACATATGACATATAGTCCAAAGCGTGTATAGTTAAATACCAATGTCTTTGGACTTGCACTTTGAAGTAGATCACCATCATCAAATGTTTGGTGTTCTTTCAAATTCCTTTCTTTAGTAATCTCTTGGTGTAGTAAACATTTTACCTACATCAAATATTCACCCTTAACATGGAATCGTTCATGATCAAGCTACTTTTAGCTTATAACGATGAATTATGAGTATAATGTTGCTATCCAAAACCTTTTGGAGGATCAGGACAACAAGTGTCTCCAACCTTTTGCAAATTCTCATCAAATATGAGAACATGACTTTTGCCATATTATACTCTATCATGTTGCAACCAAAACTTTGTTTCAGATATCACAATATCTTCCACACATCATGGTTTCTGAAATAACTCTTTCAGATCCTAGATAACCTTGATATTAAGAGAATTCTTTGAATATCAAGAATCATGGAGACAAACATGATACTCATATACTAACTCTTGGAATTGTCACTCTTGATTTAATACCAATTATTAAACTTCATGGAGTAACTGAACTTCTTGAAAGTTTGCAATAGGACTTTTAAACTTTAGATTAACACTTCAAAACAATACGATACCAGTTAAGAAGTAACTAACCAGAATTCTATAGTTCTATCATCTCAATTATAACTAAGCGCAAGGTGGTAGCGGATGCCAATGACTACAACAACTATGCAAATTCACTTTGATTTAGTTTATGATAAATTGAGTTCTAATTAATAATTAAATTAATCTAGGTGAACTCCCACTCAAAACAATATCCCTCACATTGTTTTAGTGATCACACGAACCAAATCCACCACATCAAAACCGATCATCACGAGAGTTGATGTAGCTTCAATGGCGAACAATCAACATGTTCATCATATCTACTATATGACTCATGCTCTACCTTTCGGTAATCCGTGTTCCTAAGGCCATGTCGTACATGCTAGGCTCGTCAAGATCAAACCTTAGTTTCGCATGAGCAAATCGGCTTGCTCACGTTGTATACACTTGCGTAATCTAACACACCCGATCATCACGTGGTGCTTCGAAACAACAAGCTTTAGCAACGGTGCTAACTAAGGGTGAACACTTTAAGACTTGAAATTCATGTGCATGAGGGATCATCTTATAATGCTACCGTCGTCTACTAAGCAATACAAGATGCATAAAGGATTAACATCACATGCAATTCATAATATGTGATATGATATGGCCTTTCTTCTTTGTGCTTCGATCTCCATCTTCCAAAGACGAACATGATCTCCATCATCACGGCATTGCATCAAGGTCAATGACGCTTCTCCATGGTTGTCGCCCACCGGCTTCAACTATTACAACTACTTTGAATAGACACTGGTCTTAACATAAATTAAAGACAACCATATGGCTCCTTCCGGTTGCCAACTTACAATAAGGAACATTGCATACATCATATATAATCACAATCATGGCCATATCACATCACAGCACACCCCTGCAAAACAAAGTTAGACGCCTCTACTTTCTTTGCATATTTTACGTGGTTTGGGGCTTTCAATAAGTGTCGTTCTAACTTACGAACAAGAACCACAACATTGATACTAGTATTGTCAATCACCGTTGTAAATTGGATCTTAACTATGCTAGGAGAAAGCAGGCATAAAGCCACTTATGCAATACAAGTTGCATGTCAAGCGTGGAGCAAGTCTCATGAACGATGTCATGTAAGGTTAGCCCGGGCCGCTTCATCCCAACATACCGCAAGATACAAAGTACACAAGAAGCAATCGACAATAAAAGCATCAATGCCCACAATGACCATTGTGTTCTACTCGTGCAACAGATCTACATATAGACACGGCTCGATACCTTGTAGGGTTCGTAGCATGGAAAACAAAAATTTCTATCGCATACAAACAAACAAGCCAAGATCTATCTACTAGATTGTAGCAACGAGTCGTTTGGAATAACTTACCCTCGAAGATTCCAAAGGTTAACGAGAGCAGATTCTCGTGGGTGATGTAGTCGTACACTTCCGATCTCAAGATCGCGTGAGCGATCCTTCCCAAGGCTGCGTTAAATAGCTTCATGATCGGTCACTGCGTTGGTACTGACGAAGACCTTCCTCTCCTTGTTCCAAAGCGGAGGTTGTAGCACTCTCCTCGCGATTCCGCCAAAGACAACGGTGTGGTCTAAGTAGAGGGAAATCCCAGGCTTCCTTAAGCGGTGCGGTATGGTGGAGCTTATGAGAGAGGATATTAGTGGTCTAGTAATTAGACACACCAATTAGAAGGCTCTAAACCAATTAGAAGGCTCTAAACCGAGGCTAAAGCAATTAGAAGCTCTAAACCAAAACGGCTCTAAACCGGAGGTAGAAGATAGGAACTTGTGTGTCTCTAGGAGGAGCCTGCCTCCTTTTATGGGAGGGGGTCTTGGCCGCCGAGGAGAGGAGTCCCTCCCCAACTCGGCCTAGGGCTGGCGCCCGGCTGGAGAGTCCAACTCCTCCTCCAGTTGGTTCCAACTCCTCTTGCTTGTTTCCCACAGTTTCCTTTCCCACATTTCTGTTTAGCCGTTTGACTTTCAAACGGCCAATTTGACTTTCATGTTTTTGGAACAGCTAGAACACTTATTACATGATGCAATCATTCCAATATGTAATGACACATTCATGTACCCCTTCTCCCCGAGTCTTGGGACAATCCGGAACATCCTAGAAAATTCCCGATGAAATAACCGGAATCATTCCCGAACGCGGAAACGGGACTTTCCTTATATGAATCTTATTCTCCGGACCATTCCGGATCACCTCGTGATATCCCGGATCCCATCCGAGACTCAACAACATTCGGTCTCTTTCTCATAATACCATAACTACTCAAACAACGTCGAATCCTTAAGTGTGTCTCCCTACGGTTCGTGAATTATGCGAACATGATCGAGACACTTCTCCTAACAATAACCAATAGAGGAATCTGGAAATTCATATGGCTCCCACATATTTCTCGATTACTTTGCGATCGAATGAACCACTTACATACGATACCAATTTCCTTTGTCTCACGATATGTTACTTATCCGAGGTTATGATCGTCGGTATCTCTCGCATACCTAGTTCAACCTCGTTTCTTGATAAGTACTCTTTCTCGTTCCGTGATATGTGATCCCTTGTGACCAAGTCACATGCTTGCAAGCTAATTGGATGACATTCCACCGAGAGGCCCAGTATATCTATCCGTCATATGGATGGACAAATCCCTCTTGATCCATGTGTTTCAACCAATACTTTCCAAACACTTAATGCCACCTTTATAGCCACCCGATTCACGGTGTGGTGTTTGATGTCATCAAAGCATCCATCCGGTAAAGGTGATATGCATGATCTCATGGTCGAAGGAATTAGGTTACTATGTATCAGAAAGCATATAGCAATTGAACTATTGAAATGACTTGATCTTTATGCTACGCTTATCTATAGGAGTATGTCCATCACATCATTCTCCTAATGATATGATCCTGTTGTTAATAACATCTCTATGTTCATGATCAGGAAACCATGATCATATATTAACCAACAAGCTAGTTTAACAAGAGGCTTTACTAGGGACTCTTATTTTAGTTTACAAATCACACAAGTATTAATGTTTCCGGTTAATACAATTTTAGCATGGTATGTAAACATTTATCATAAGTGTGAATATATGATAATAACCACTTTATTATTGCCTCTTGGGCATATCTCCAACAAAGACATATCCTAACCCCTTCTTCTCACGTTGAACCTAAAGATTGGTAACTACGGAAACGAACACCCCAACAAGATAACGTCGGATAACAAAGAGTAAGACAGATCGCGGCGGTATACAACAAATCAGATAGATCGCGTCGGTTTGCAAAAGCCTGTCGGTATGGAATGTACCAACAGTTGATAACCAAAAGGCCGATTGTGATAACAACTTGGATGCAACAGATAGACAAGGAATTACACACACACACACACACACACACACACACACACACACACACAACCTATGGTACTACGGAAACCCAGAACACGTGAATCCTAGTTTGAACTTTTAAGAAGAGGATTGAAAACGTTACACTTCCTTACCAGAAAAGGGTGGGTGGGTAAGAAGAAAAAAATGGCAGTCCTACTCTCACGTTTTGTTTTTCCTAGTATACATAACTACCAAAAATATTTGCTAGACAACGCGACCATTTGGTCGAGACCACGAAGGCGGGATGGCTCTGATACCAATTGTAACTACCTCGGTAAATTACGCTCCTAGTTACAAGCCTGGATGAGCGGAAATGGTTGAAATAGTACGGTGGGGCCCAAATGCCACTCACAGGTAGACCTTTCGGCCGTCCCAACCATTTCCAATTCATCGGGGAAAGAACGGGCGGCGTAATCGGCAGGCGAAGGGATCAACTACATACACAAATGAGTATGTATGCAAGCCACCATACAACAGTACATCAGAGCCATTCCATCTAAAAAGAAAGGAAAATATAGCAACGCGATACGGCAAGATTCTAATGTCCTAGATAGATATAATAGTTTAGGATATCTCCTCATACATCACACATCAGAGTAACAGGCGGAAGTGGCAAACAAGATCTGAGTACGGATAAGAAGCAAATCGGCATAAGATGCCCCACAAATAAGCACATCCCGCCCACAGATCTCACGGATCCCCGTTCCCGGAATCTCTACACCGAACGATCGTTGCCCACATCATCCGCCTCCTCCACCCAGTATCCATCTTGAGAGTGTACCTGTTCATCTGAATCAAATAATTTATCGTGTGAGACCCTAGAATTTTCGGCAAGTCTTTATGCCTCTAAAGGGACACAACAGGGTGACGTAATTGCAGCAAAAGATAAATCCTAACAGTTCTATACATACTACTAACCATCCGCCTAACCAAAGATAGGCGGATGTCCGTGAATTAATGACAACAGTGATAACAAGAATACCATCGATCCATCCTCCTCCTCGCTACCAACGAGGAAGCGGACGAACAACCCCCATCCGTTGGCAATTTTATTAACCATTCCATGAGTGTTGCACTATTTACTAGTCAGTTACTTAGTCAAATTAAAAGCGGTACTTTAGTTATGCTTGTCTATGATCGAGAAACTGTGCTCCAAGTCGTCCATAACCGCGGACACGGCTTTCAGAAAGTTTTACCCTGCAGGGGTGCACAAATAGCAACACACACTCGATCAACCTCGGAAAAACCAAATCAAAACCCAACGAGGCATTCACGACAAAGCAATCACAGGATTCAGAAATATTTCTGGGGGCCACCCCATTGAGTAGACCCTCAACGAAGTTAGCTGACTCCGAGACGGACTCAAGGTTTGCGACAATGGCTGTAAACGAACAGGAACCCGAAAGTGTGGCTGGGCTTGTCGATACCGCGAAAACACTCCGCTTACCTAAACAGTACAGTGTGCTCCTCGCACAATCTTAAATAAAGCAGTAAAGCATGGCATAAGTACAGGATAGTAAATAAAACCTCAAACTAGTTTGTGGCCCCAAGAAATAAGAATGAATCAAGCTCTGGCTCAGGGGGGTCCCATAAGCCTCCCGGATGTGGATAGCGTGAATAATCAAGGAACAGGAATCAAGTACTCGGGGTCCTATGGGACACAAGTGAGCAGGAAAAACCAAATAGCAGATATTGCTCACCGGTGCCACTTTCATTAGTTATCCCATTACTACTCAGGTTAAGTTGTTTAGGTACCTCGTTATCCAACAGACACTCACATACCCTACACATACTGTTCTACGACTCGCATGGCTCAAACAACTCCTGTAGTAATGGCTCATGGGATGGAGGAACAAGCTTCGGTGGGGTTTAATAGTAAAGGCTATGCAATACTTGGGATTCAATTTAATGCAATCGCGACTCAATGATGCAAGAATAAGATAGAGGCAATAGGTACTGCATGTATGCAAGCATGTGGTGGTGCTTGCCTGGCAACCCAGTTGAAGCGAGAGAAGGATCTGGGTAGTGCTCCTGGTTCTCTTGATATATCCCCTGCTCAGAGTCTATTCGAAGAAGAACCAAACAAACAAGGGCCACATAAATAAAGTGCACAAGCATATGAATTAAATGCGACAAGAAAACAATCATGCCATGATGAATGATGCACAATTTGCATGGCATTAAAGTAGCATGGCATGGGTGAGGTGGGGAATACAAGAATAAGTCATTTTATTTAGTTTTGGTCACATTTAAGCCCTAGTTAAGTTGTTGTATACTTTATATTTATATGATGCATGCTGCAATTTAAGTCATGGATAGCATAAACAGAAAGGTCTCGTCGAGCTAATCATTTTAGACATGTCATTTGTTAAATTCGGAGTTATAAAACAAAAGTTATTAAATAAATAAGGAAAAGGGCATTTTATGTAATTATATTCAACTTGGAAAATAAAGTGCTCAATTGAAATTTTGGATGGCATATTTGAAATCCTCATATTTTTCTGATTCAAAATCATATATCATTTGTTTAATTTGGGTTTGTAATTCAAAAGTTATTTAAATGCAGAATTCAATTTGAATTTAAATTCATTTGAAAAGATTTAAGTCAAAACAGATAAACAGAAAAACCCCTTTATTACCCAGTCGAACCCAGCCCCAATCGCTGACGGGTGGGACCGCGGCAACCACAGGGCCACACGCGGGCGCGCCAGCGGGGGCGTGCCACGTGGAGGAGCCGGGGACCGCGGGTTGAGGCTGTGAAAACTTGGGGATCCTTTTTATAAAATGGCAGAGAGACAGACATGTGGGGCAGCGAGGAGCGCGGGTTCAGGGAGAAAACATTTGAGGGGGGTTTGGGGAAAAAGGCCATCAGGACCCTGTTCCTCTTCTCTGAACCCTCTGTCGTCAGGCACGCTGTGTGTGACAATGGACAGAGCTGAGCGGGCTCGAACCTCAGTGGCATGGCTACCCTGCGGTGGGTGTGGGCTTGTGACAGAAGGGAGGGCGAGGGCTAGGTAGGGTTCTGCAGTCTGCGTGCAGAGGCAGCGAAGCGGCTGTGATGTTCGTCGAAACGATCGACGCGTCCAGGAAGAAACATGCGGAGGGAGGTTGTCTAGGAGGGAGTACTGCTCACCGCGGGGATGTTGGTGTGGTCGGCGGAGCTCGGGGTGGTTGCGATCGTCGGCCAGCGGACTAGGGTTTCGCGTGTGCGGCGGTGATCTGCGGTTCAGGCTCCTCCCTCGCGTGCGAGGCGGCAGTAGGACGCGACGAGCTTCCTCGACACCCTTAAACGCCACGCCACCAGCTGGTTTGGCGAGAAGCGGTGGAGGCCGACGGTGGTAGATGGAGAAGGAAGAGGGAGATGGTGTCGGTGGTGGAGAGGAAGGGAAGGTGGGGCAGGGCCTCGGGCGGATCTGGGGGGTGCAGGGGAAGCCGAGAGAGGGGGTAGATAAGGACGGGGCAGAGGGAGGTGGTAAGATAAAGGTGGCGTCGGCCACCTTTTGGCTCTCCTCACGTGCTCGGCATGGGGGGGGCAGGCAGGTGGGGCGCATGCAGGTGGGGCGTGGGCAGGGGGAGGCTCGGGCTGGGGCCCATATGGCAGGGAGTGAGAGAGGGAGAGAGAGGGTGGAGCTAGGCTCGGGCTAGATAGGGTCGGGTTAGGGTTTAGGGTTGGGTAGGCTCGGTGTAGCTAGGGTTGGAGGGTGGCTCGGGTAGGGTTGGTGCCTCGGCATGGAGAGAGGAGGGTGGTGAGGAGAGAGGTAAGTTTAGGGTTAGAGCTAGGGTTAGCTTAGAGGGGTTCGGGTTAGGTTAGAGAGGAAGCTAGGGTTTAGGGGAGAGGATCAAGTGAGAGAGGGGGATTAGGGTTAGGGATGGAAAAAAAGATCAACAAGATCCAACAAAAAGGAGAGAGAGAGATGTGGATTTTTGATGCACATGGCAAGGAGAGAAGGAGCAAGGTGAGGATTGAGAGAGAAGGTGGAAGCTCAACAAAAGGGAAAACAATTAAAATTCCAAGCAACCAAGGGAGATCAAATAGTGGTGATGGTTGCATGGGACATGCATTACATTTAATGCACTCCCTAAGAGGTTGGTGCAAGCTTGCATGGGCCATGCATAAGCATTAAATGCCATGTTTTAATCTTGTGAAAACAAAAAAAAATCAGGGCATTCATACATATGCATTCCAGAAATATGGAACAAGCCAAGCAAAAGAATTTAGAATTGGATCCATCCAACCCACATGAGCTAGAAATAAAATCCAAATAAAAGAATTACAAGCTCATAGGTTATTGGAATGGTGGAAGTGTAAGGTGGTGACAAAGAAAAAGGTGGTGGAATGGAATAAAATA
The DNA here is from genome assembly GCA_030063025.1 of Avena longiglumis. Lineage (NCBI taxonomy): Eukaryota > Viridiplantae > Streptophyta > Magnoliopsida > Poales > Poaceae > Avena > Avena longiglumis. The sequence goes on along the minus strand of CP125974.1, from coordinate 476,507,307 downwards.
TATGCCCCCAACTCAACTTGGGCATTTAAACAATATAGCAAGAACCAAATACAATATCAAGAGGCAAAATACAAATAATGATGCATATGAGATAAGAACCAAAACACAAGGGTTTTTGTATGATGCTCAAATGCAAGGTGGCATGATGACATGAGCATGATATGATGATGATGCAACAATTATATGTAGGAAGTAGCCATTATATTACTAGACCAAGTAGCATTACAGTTGTTAGACAAATGGGATGCTACTGATCTTGACTGAAGCGAGGCTGAGACTCGGGGGTGGCACACCCTCCGTGCACGACAGTGAAGGGCCGTGCACAGGGTGGGTTTGTCCACCCTAGACTCCGGTTCCTCCTCTGTTCCGTCTCGTAACTTCCCATATGTATTAAAAACATCAAAAATATAAAAAGATCGGATTTTCACGAACCTTCTGTTTTCACCACTTTTACCTATTCAAAGACGAACTATGAAGTCTCCTTTTATCCTTCTCCTAAAAATTTCCTTCATACAAAACCCTTGCACAAACTCAATGACAACATTAGTATAAGCAAAAACAATAACCTTTAGGTACACACTTCAACTGAAAACCCATCAACACAAAAGCTTCTATAAAAGGCAGATGCAAATGACGGTAGAAATATGTCAAAACAGACCAGCGGGTAAAGATTGAGTTTTTTGAAAACCTTCTGTTGCTCAAATAAAAAAGTGCAGAACTGATGAAAGTTGGGTAACAACTTGGAGAACAAGCTCAGTGAAAGGGCATGTATGCCCCATGTGTGGTTTTGGTAATTAATGACAATCTCTATGGACTAATGTGTAAATTGAGTTTCACTTGTAGGTTTGTCCATTGGCATCGCTTGGGCCATGTGTTGGTCTCAAGGTTGGAAGATTAAGAAATGTCCAAGGGCTTTGTGCCCATTGGAATCATGAAGAAAGAAGGAGCTTGAAGGTTGATCAAGACATGTGCAAATAGTTGCATCAAGATGGATCAACCTTAAGTAGGGATGAAGAAGGGCAAGATCAAGATGCTCCATCTCTAGAAGATATCATGCTTGAATCTTTCCATCCCCGTGATCATGGAGTGATGAAGACAAGTTCAAAGAAGAGGTTTCCCCATGGAGTATGGGGGAGCAATTTGCAAGTTTTCATCTTCATCAAGCAAGAGAAAACAAGAAATGTGTTCCTACTATAGAAGAACAAGACGGTCTACATCAAGTTCAAGTGGGATGATCAAGGCAAAGGTATGTTCTTGATAGGGATTCTATTTTGCCGGTCCCGTGTTGTTAGTTGGGAGACCGGGTTTAGGATAGATAGCCATACTATCAAGAGGGGCTCTCAAGCGGGTGTCTCGTTTGCATCGTTAGGAGAGAGCTCAAACCTTTGCATTCATAGCATCATCTTTCTTGATTGTTATTTGGTTCTTGTCTATGAGAGGATCTAGAGCTTATGGTCAGCATCTTAACAAGCTCTAGTTCATCATCGAAGGATTTCACTTGCATATCTTATTGCGGTTTTTGATTTTGCGAGTTTTCCGGCTCCACACCTTGGGGGATACTTCACATATATATTCATGATATTTTATCCCAAGGTGATACCCAATATTTTGACTTTTTGTTGGATTCAATTCGTCATATCTTTCCAACAAAATTGGTTTCATCCCGTTTGGAGTTCGGATGCAAAAGTTATTGCGTTTCTGGTTTCTGGAATTTCCCTGACCGGAAGTTCCGGCCTTCAACCGGAAGTTTCGCTCCCACCTGAAGTTCCGGCCAGGGACCGGAAGTTCCGCCCAGGCCTAGTTGCCGCCAAAAGTTCCGGTTGAACTTCCGGCTCTTGTTCCGCTCATGTTCAGTAACCTTCTGTTTTGAATATGTCTACTTGACGGAACTTTTGTCGGAACTTCCATCGGAAGTTTCGCTCCCACCGGAAGTTCCGACCAGGATTCGCTTTTTCAGTTTCTCGCTCCGCAGTTTTTGACCGTTGGCTGTGTGCCACCGGAAGTTTCGGCCAGGAGTCACGAATGCCCATAACGGGCAGATCTGGGAGCCCTTTAAAAGGGGCTCCTCTTCCCCTTCATGGGTACTAGCTTTTCTTCTTGGTTCTTGGCTTTCTCTCTCTCCTCCATTGTCAACCTTGAAGAAGCTTTCCCTCTCCCTTTCCCTTCCTATGATTCTTGTATCTTTTTGAGGGATTTGAGAGAGGAGATCTAGATCTACAATCCCCCCAAGCCAAATCCCTTCTTTGTGAAGGAATCATTGGGATCTAGATCTTGGAGAGTTTTGTGTTCTCCTCTTGTGTTCTTCCTCCCTTATTCCCCCAATAGCTTTTGTAGCTTTGTTGGAATTTGGGAGAGAAGGACTTGCCCTTGCATTTGGTGCATAGGTTTGAGTTCTCCTCGGAGATTCGGCTAGTTCAAGATTGTGAGCTTGTTTCTCTTGGGTTCCTTGGAACCCTAGACGGTTGTGTGGTAGGATTGTTGACCTTTTATGGTCTTGCTGACCTTTTGTGGTCTTGTTGACCTTTTGTGGCATTGTTGGCCTTTTGTGGCATTGTAGCCTTTTGTGGCTTTGTTGTTGGGAGCCTCCAATTGAGCTGTGGAGTTAGCCCCAATCTTGTATGGGTTCGGTGACCGCCCTCAAGCGTCCCATAGTGGAGCGAGTGCCCGCCTTTTGTGGTGCGCACTCGGGAGAATAGAGTGAGCCTTTTGTGGCGTCGGTGAGTAGCATGCTTCCGCATCCGGGGTGAGGCCTTGTGTGGCGTTGGGTGAGCATCGAGCCACCACACCTCGAGGTGAGCCATTTGTGGCGTTCGGAGAGCATTGCGCCATCGCACCTCTCCAAGACGTAGCTTCTTTGGAAGTGAACTTCGGGAAACAAATCTTCGTCTCCGCGTCCATCGGTTATCTCTCAACCGAGCCCTTTACTTATGCCCTTTAATTATGCACTTTACATTGTGATATCCATCGTGCTTGAAGTATTTATACATTGCTATCAACTTGTTGCTTGTTTTGCTTAGCATAGGTTGTTGGTGCACTTAGGTGAACTTAGTGGCTAGGTTTTGTGCTCAATAAATTAAACGTTAGTTTTATTCCGCATTAACTTGAGCCTAAACCGTAATATTTTTAAAAGCCTATTCACCCCCTCTAGGCGACTTCCTTTGTACTTTCACTCAGAAAAATGCAGCTCCATCCGAAGTACTGAGCTTCCTCGCGAATTTTTACAATGCAACACAAAAATCTGTCCTAGGACAGCCACTTTTCACAACTCCTCTACTTCACAGAAAGTAGTTTAACTTGACACAAAAACCAAAACAAAAATGATAAGGAGAGGTTATTACTGAGGTGATAACTTCTAAGACACGACAAAACTATTGGGTTATCTCCCAACAAGTACTTTTCTTTAATGCCTTTAAGTTAGGTTTGAAACTTTCAAAGATGCTCACATAGGATATATATCTGAAGTGAAAGAGAGCATTAAGAAGCAAATAACTAACACACTTGAGTCTAACCCACTTTCTATGCATGGGGGTATCATGAGAAAACGAATTGTTGAAACAAAAAGCCACTAGCATAGGAAGACAAGACAGATGCAACTTCAAAGCTTTCAACATAAAACGGGGAAACTTAACATTATTGAGATGCATAAAACCATGTTTCCCTCTCTCATAATAACTTTCAGTAGCACTTTGAATAAAGTTGACAATATAAATGTCACTGGCAACAACTTTATCATCGGAATAAGCATACTTACAGTCATCAAAAATAGTTCCAAGGTCATAGACTGGATCAATAGAACCAAGTTGTTCCATCCTGAAATCTTTATTAGGCAAACTATTTTCACAAGGAGCTTTAGCAAATTTGGAAAAGTTAAACTCATAAGAATCTCCATCAAACTTAGTTAAAACCTTTTCCTTCTTACAATCAATGTTAGCTCCACAAGTGTTCAAGAAAGGTCTACCAAAAATGATAGGACAAGTTTTGCTAGCTGCAGAATTAAGCACTAGAAAATCAGTAGGATACTTAATCTTACCACAGAGAACCTCCACATCTCTTACAATACCAATAGGGAAAATGGTTTCCTTATTTGCAAGGTGAATAACCCCATCAATGTCCTCAAGCTCACAAGGACCAATTTCATGCATAATTTCCCTGTAAAGCTCATAAGGAATAGCACTAGAACTAGCACCAATATCACACAAACCATAGTAGCAATGATCACCAATTTTAACAGAAAGCACAAGAACACTAGCTTTTCTAGCCTTACTAGGATGAGAGATAATATTAGAAGCGTCTTCATAGAAGACAATGTGCTCATTCTCTATATTTCTGGTGACAGTGTCTTCCACAATAGCTACCACAGGTTCAATATTCAATTGCTCATCATGCTCCACAGTTTTCTTTGTACCTTTATTATTTGCACTAATAATCATAGAATACTCCTTTACCTTAGCTAGGAAAGGCATTTTCTCAACATGAGGTTTAGGAACAATATGATTAGTAGTACAAACTTGAGTACTTCTAACTGGAACATGACTAACAACATCTTTATAAGGAGCATGGTACTTATTCCACTTTTTTGGGGTATTTCTATGTAAGAGGCAAAGGCTTTAAAACATTTGACAATACTTTGGGAATCAAGACCAAACTCATTGCTAATATCACGGAAGTCATCAGTTCCCATAAAAGATTTAATGCATTCATAATCATAGTTTATACCTGACTTTCTTCCTTTGTCATTCTCCCAAGCTTAAGTGTTATCTTGAATATGGTCTAGGAGATCCCATTTAGCTTATTCCTTCATACGTGTGAATGATCCAGCACAAGAAGCATCTAGTAAATCTTTATCATGAAGAGAAAGCCTAGCATAAAATTTACTAAGAATAATATTGTTAGGGAGTTCATGAATACGACATTTAAGCATTAGTAACTTCAATCTCCCCAAGCTTGAGCTGTACTCTCTCCATCAAGAGGCCAAAAGTTATATATAAGATTTCTATCCTTATGAATTTCACTGGGAGGAAAAAATTTAGAGTAAAAGAGAGATGCCATCTCCTCCCATTCCAAGGATTGTCCATTCTTCAGTAGCTTATACCATTCTTCAGCTCTCCCTTTCAAGGATATGGAGAGTAACTTCTTCTTCACCTGTTCAGTTGTGATACCTGCACACTTAAACAACCCGCATAATTCATGGATAAAAATCAAGTGATCACCAGGATGGACAGTTTTATCCCCAAAATAATAATTATCCATAACACGATTAACAATACTTGTAGGTATTTTAAAAGGATCTATCTCAATAGGTGGTGGTTCATCTACTACCCTAGCAGTGGTAGTAGTTTTCCCAAACAGAAAACCAAGTGGGTTATCCATATTGGAAACAAAGTAACAAGCAGTAACAAAAATCAATACTCATAGTAGAAGTTTCCCTTACCAGTTCCACTCTTCAATAGCGCTTCACTCCCCGGCAACGGCACCAAAAAATAGTCTTGATGACCCACAAGTATAGGGGGTGTATCGTAGTACTTTCTATAAATAGGAGTGTCGATCCCAACGAGGAGCAGAAGGTGATGAACAGTGGTATGGAGCAGGAACTCTGTGTAAATACTTAGCAAATGGATTTTTAATGGTTTTCTGATAAGAAAACAAAACAAAGAGCAAGTAATAAAGAATAAACCCAGCAAGTGGCCCAATCCTTTCTTAGCAAAGGACAAGCCGGTGGAAATACTTATAAGGACCAAACGTTCTCGAGGACACATGGGAATTTTGTCAAGTGCTTTCGCTTCAAATAGCTGAGTACTCTTCTCTGGTGTTGTAAGTGTTGTGTGGGTGAACCTGTGCTAACATATTGACCTTACTTGGACTAATACATACTTGTGATTAGACCCCCTACAAACATCCATAACTACAGGAAAGTAATTAAGATATAAATCTAACCACGACCTTAAACTCTGAGCTCCTACGCTCCCTTGTGCAAAGATGTCCTAACGGGGGTTTAGGTTTCTGTCACTCAGGCAACCCCACAATTAGTAGCCAAATACATAATGCATTCCCCTAGGCCCATAAATGGTGAAGTATCATGTAGTCGACGTTCACATGACACCACTAGAAGAATAACACCACGACTTAAATACTAAACCATTGTATAATAACTCAACTCAAATCCACTACTAACAACATGACTTCTCCCATGTCCTCGAGAACACAACGAACTACTCACAAGACATCATATGGATCAAGATCAAAGATGATATGGTAATGGATAACAATCTGAACATAAACAATAATCCAATGGTTCCACTCACAAGCATCAACTACAATAATAATCAACACCGGGAAAGTTTCCCCTAAGAACTAAAGCAATATCCAACACAATTGTTACATCAGGACGGAGTGGTGATGATGGTGCTGGTGGAGATGATGGTGTGGATGATCCCGATGAAGCCTAGCTTGACGATGGTGTTGATGGCGATAGTCTCCCCTCTCCGTGAAGGAATTCCCTCGGCAGAAATCTATCTGCCGAAGAGATCTTTCTCTCTCGGTGTTTTCCACCCCCAGAGGCGGCGGAAATCTATCTATGGTCGCTCCCTCGGCCTTAGGGTTTCGTAGGTAAGATATAGTCAAAGGGGCAGAGTCGGGAGCCGGACAGGTGGGCCACACCTACCCTAGGCGCGACCCAGGGGGACCCGCGCCTAGGGGGGTTGTGGGCCCCCTGCGGTCCCTCTTCGCTCCTCCTTTTGGCTTCCTCAATCTTCTGGAAAAATAATATTTTCCCATATTTTTTGTTATTTTTCTGATCTTCGCGAAATTGCACCGAAACGCCTTTTTCCATCAGAATCCAGACTCCGGCAGTCCATCCTCCAAGAATCATCCAACATTCATAAACATAAGAAAAGACATAAGTAATACCTCATAATAAGACATGTATCAATGAATAGAGGTAAATTATGATATAGAACAGTGATGCAAATTGGGCATATCAGTGTGGAAGGTGATAATGGTTTGTAGCAAGTAAACAGTGATAGTGGAAGATGTATCAATGGTAAAGATTAGACCGGGGTCCATACTTCACTAGAGGTGTTCTCCTTAGATAAACAAACATGGCATGTTGGGTAAACAAAGTACGACAAGGCAATTGACAGGACCGAGCAAGACATAACAATGCAATACTAGACATCAAGATCCTCTGAGATTCGATTGGGCAATACAACAAGATACATAGACCGCCATCCAACCGCATCTATGACTAGAAGTCTACCTTTGGGTTATCATCTGAACCCCATCCAGTATTAAGTTGCAAGCAACAGACAACTGCTTTAAGCAAAGTGTGTAAGGTAAACAATCCACTTATTCCATGAACAAGAGACCGTTGTTTTCTCCCTAGTAGCAACAACACATCTACAACCTTAGAGATTTATGTCACTTCCCTTAGATTAAATAGAGGCATGAACCCACTATTGAGCATAAATACCCCCTCTTGGAGTCAGTAGCAACTACTTGGCCAAGATAGCTACTAACAACGGAGAGCATGGAAGATCACAAACAACACAGACATGATAGAATCAATAAGACAAAACCATTAATCAGTCTGACATAGTAATCTCAATATCCATTGGATCCCCACAAACACAACATGCATGATTACAAATTGATGAGATCTTGATCATGAACGGAGCTCACAAGATCTAGACATGAAAGCACAAAGGAGGAGATACAACCATCTAGCTACTACATGGACCCGTAGTCCAAGGTGGAACTACTCACGCTTCATACCGGAGGCTGGCATGATGAAGAAGAAGGCCTTCGAGATGATCTCCCCTCCGGCAGGGTGCCGCGAAGAGCTTCAGATCCCCCAATCTAGGGACGATGGTGGCGGCGGCTACAGACGGTTTTGTGGAATATTGATCGGGTGCTTAGTGTTTAAGCATCGGGGGCTTCTTATAGGCAAAGAGGCGAGGAAGGAGGGCGGCCAGAGGGCCCACACCCTGCCTAGGCGCGGCCTAGGGTGGGGCCCGTGCCTGGGGGGTGCAGCCGCCCTCTGGCTCCCCTCCGTCTCTCCTATGGACTCCGTGTTCTCCTCGGTGAAATATTGACTTTGTATTTTGTCCCGTCCAATTCCGAGAATATTTCCTTACTAGCTTTTCTCGAACCAAAAACAGGAGAAAACAGGCAACTGGCACTGTGGCATCTTGTTAGTAGGTTAGTACTAGAAAACATATAAAAACACCTCAAAGTGTAGACAAAGCAAAGAAAAGTGGATACTAAACAAGCATGGAACATCAAAAATTATAGATACGTTTCCGACGTATCAAGCATCCCCAAGCTTAAGTCTTGCTCGTCCTCGAGTAGGTAAGTGATAAAATAATAATTTTTGAGGTGATATGCACCATCAAAACCAAGATCAAACCATTTGCAAGCATTGAAAGTTGGGATCAAAGAAATCTAAACATGTGCATGAAAGATGGATTTCTAACAATAATACAAAGTAACTATGCATGCAACATGAAAGGCTACAAACAAAGATCATGAATAGCATGCATTGAAAAATGTTTGTTTGTTTCCCATACAGAAAACATAGCATAGTGGCATTGAGCTTGTCCCTCATAGAGTAGAAATTATATGCATAGGACACCTTAAAAATTCACAAGAGTGACTAGATACAAATAGCACAAGAACAAGTAATATCAACAATATGCATCAATCAATAAGTTTTGGGACAATGCACATAGAACTAAGAATGGCAACTATGCTCTCTTAACTGGTGCCTAAAGGTAGAAGGTGGAGACTCAATATAATAGTGGAAGAAAGTCCCTTCATAAAGGAAAGTAGGGATTTTAAGTTTCAAAAAGAGCTTCCAAAAATTATGGTACTTGCTAGCTTTTAGCCCTCATTGCCCCTATCATAAGCATCTTGAAGTGATTAAGGTTAAAGTGAACAAACTATGGAGTATATGCTTGACAAAGTATAAGTTTGCAATCTCATGTCCCTTGAATACGAGGGCCGCTCCTCATGCTACTCAATTTTAGTTACTTGCAAGTTCTTTTCATAGTAAGTACACGTGTATCATAGAGAATCGCCAACGGGGTACCCCTTGCACATGGTAGAGGAGCTTTCCCATAACCAAAATGACAAGGCAAGCAGACAATGAGCATCTCAGCATTCTTCTTATTTACCATGGGAATATGGTGCTTTTCTCTCTCTTTCCTCTTTTCTCAATATGTCTCTTTTTCTCAATCTCTTTTTTGTAAGAAGAATGCTTCATAGATGTCACTATGCTGATGCTGCAAGTTTCCACCATGATTAGGCATGGCTTAGGCTAGCGGCCTAGATGTTTCTCTAACACACATACATAACTCCATGGAATTAAAATCTCCCCTTTCATTTCACACCGACGACATCCATGGTCAAAAGAGCATGATATCAACTGTGTATAAAGTACAAGTGCAATGTTGAAAGCGTTCCCCATGACAACACGGTTCTGCTAATTCCAACGTATAAGTACAAGCATATACAACATAGATGACACAATGGTTCAAGTTTATCAGGGCAAGAAAAATAAAGTGTGCCATCAAGTTCGTGAGAGCTTTAATCACTAAGTTTTCACATAACAAAATACTTTTTAATTGGAAGATAGATGAAAACAAGAATATACATGGAATGGTGTAACACAACATGCATAGGAATTTATAGTGGACACTTTGGAATAACTTGGTTTATTGGGAGTTGGAAGCATGAGTAGATCTTACTCATACAAGTGGAGGCTAGCAAAAGACTGTGAGCGACCAACTAAGAGAGCAATAATGGCCATAATCATGCAGAGCGACAAAAACATTACTAGTCAAAGCATAAAGTGGTACTACAAGTCAAGGACTAAATGATCATAGAGGCTATGGTGATTTGTTCATAGTCATAACATGATGTGAGCATGTGCCAAGTCAACACAAACAAAGCATCAAAGAAGAATACCACAATACTATGCTTTTGCATGCTAAAACAATAGATGATTTTTTTCAAGGCACACTAAGCAATCCCAATTGTTTGGACAAGTCATGCTACAACAATAATCACTAAGCATAAGGTCAAAACAACACCTAGCATGATATGCTAAAGTCTAAGTCACAGTCAAAACAAGCTCCTCTTGCACTATTCAAGCAAGAACTTTCTACTCCTTTCCAACACCAATCAACTTATTTGAAACAACACAGCGAGAGCGGGGGTCCAAACTACTTTATTCAAGCAAAATAAGCAAACCAAACGAAAACCAAGACACTCCAATAACAACACAACAGTGCATGAAACAATAGAAAAGAAGTGTCTAGAGAGACCTGAGTTTTCATTGATGAAGAAGGGGATGCCTTGGGCATCCCCAAGCTTTGACGCTTGTACCTATTGGATATTTATTGGGTGGCACCGGGGTGGCATCCCCAAGATTAAGATTTTGTCCATTCTTCATCTCATTACATCATTCTCTCTCTACACCTGAAATTTTTCCTTCATACAAAACTTCACACAATCTTTATTAGCAACATTAGTGTATTAAAAAGATAATATACCCTTAGGTTTAGCTTTAGAACAACAAAACTTTTCACTAAAAACACAATATACTGTATAAATTCCCTTAAAAATCTCAATTTCTCAAAAAAGAACCCCAAAAGGAATCAATAAGAAGCAAATGCAAATAATGGCAGAAATCTGTCAAAACAGACCAGTAGGTAGAAACCGATTTTTTCCAAGACCTTATGTTGCACAAATAAAAAATTGTTGAACTAATAAAAGTTATATAACATACTGGGGGATTTATTCGTAAAGTTTCAGCTCAATCCGACTTACAGAGATTCCTCACGAATTTTTATGGTGGAGCACAAAAATCTGTTTCGGGACAGCAACTCCCCAAATCTTACTTTCCTATCATTAGAGGTCATTCTTGGCACAAAAGGCGAACAAAAAGGATAATGAGAGGTCATTACTGAAGTAATAACTTATAAGACTCAAGAAAACTCTTGGTTATCTCCCAACAAGTACTTTTCTTTAACGCCTTTAAGTTAGGCACAAGAAGCAAGAATCAAGTATTTTCAAATGAAGAAGCATTAACATCAAACTTTGCTTTCAAAGGAGGGGCAAAAAGAAACTTCTCTCTCCTCATAGAGAAGTGTTCACTACTTTTCTTGAATGAAAATTGATATTTAATGGTGCCTTCTTTCATATCAATGATGGCACCAACAGTTCTAAGAAAAGTCTTCCCAAAGTAATAGGACAAGAAGCATTGTATTCAACATCCAAAACATAGAATTCAACAGGGACATAAGCATTGTTAACCATAATGAGAACATCATTAACACTTCCCATGAGTTTCTTCTTAGCATTATCATTAAGTGAGACATCCAAATAACAATCTTCCAAAGGTGGCAAGTCAAGCATTTCATAAATCTTTCTAGGCATAATAGAGACACTAGAACCAAGATCACATGAAGCTTTGAGATCAAAGTCATTCACTTGCATATTTATAATGGTTTCCCAACTATCTTCTACTTTCCTAGGAATATAAGCTTTGTGTTTCAACTTCTCTTCCTTAATTTTAACAAGAGCATCTGTAATGCGTTTGGTGAAAGCAACATGCATATCACTGACATCAAGACTTCTAGCAAGCTTTTGCAGGAACATAATCACTTCAGAAATATTGCAACCATCAAGATCAAAATCAAACTTAGCATCACTAGTAGTAGACTCATTAGGCTTAGGCATTGTAGGAGGAGGAATAGGGACTTCTTGTGGTTTAGTGGCATCCATATTGGTTATGGTGATGGTTCACACACTATTGTTTCTAGCAATTTCAGCTTCCCTTTCCCACTTAGCATGAAGTTGGGCAAACAGTCTAACATTTTCATCAATAGTAACTTGTATGGCATGAGTAGCAGCAAAGGTACTTTCCATGGTTTCAGGTTTAGCAGCCATTTTATTAGTCAAAGAGGACGGTGCTTCAGACAAAGAGGAAATATTTTTCTCAACATTTAAAAGCTTTTCCTCCACAGTCTTATTGAAAGTGGTTTGTTTACTAATAAAGTCGTTGAGCATGACTTCAAGTTCATAGGGGGCACTTCTAGTATTGTTGTAGGACTTTCCATATGTATTACCATTACTAGGAGGATAAGGCCTATAATTATTGTTACTACCAAAATTATTCCTATAGGCATTATTGTTGAAATTGTTGTTTCTAAAGAAGTTCACATCAACTTGATCTTCTTGAGCAACCAAAGAGGCTAAAGGAACATTATTTGGATCTAAAGAAGCTTTCCCATTAACAAGCATAGCCATGATAACATCAATCTTATCACTCAAAGAGGAGATTTCTTCAACAAAATTTACCTTCTTACCATGTGGAGCTCTCGCAGTGTGCCATTCAGAATAATTAACCATCATATTATCAAGGAGTTTTGTTGAAACACCCAAGGTGATGGTCATAAAGGTACCTCCAGCAGCTGAATCCAACAGGTTTCTTGAAGAGAAGTTCAAACCTGCATAGAAAGTCTGGATAGTCATCCAAGCAGTAAGTCCATGAGTGGGACAATTCTTAACCAAAGATTTCATTCTTTCCCAAGCTTGAGAAACATGTTCATTATCAAGTTGTTTAAATTTCATAATATCACTTCTCATAGATATAATATTAGCAGGAGGAAAGTACTTTTCAATAAAAGCATCTTTGCACTTAATCCAAGAATCAATACTATTTCTAGGCAAGGATAATAACCATTCTTTAGATTTTCCTTTCAGGGAGAAGGAAACAACTTGATCTTAATAATATCTCCATCTACATCCTTATACTTTTGCATCTCACAAAGTTCAACAAAGTTATTGAGATAGGCAGCAACATCATCAGAACTAGCACCAGAAAATTGCTCTCTCATCACAAGATTCAACAAAGCATGTTTAATTTCATAAAAGGTAGCATTAGGAGCAGGTGGAGCAATAGGAGTACTTAAGAAATCATTGTTGTTTGTGATAGTGAAGTCACATAACTTGGTGTTCTCAGCAGAGTTCATTTTGGCAAAAGTGGAGCAAGCCAACAACAACAGCAACTAGAGCAGGAACTAATTTTTTTGTGTGTTTTCTATAAGAGAAAGCAAACCAAACTAAACTATTTTTTTTGGAGTTTTTGATAACAAGAGGCAAACAAAACCAAGCAAAATAAACTAAGCAAAACAAAAACAAAGTAAAGAGAAAGGTTGAGAAGGACTCCCCTTGTGAAGACGTCCTTAGCCTCCCCGGCAACGGCGCTAGAAAAAGGCTTGATGAGTGCGTGAACACTTCGTTGGGAGACCCCAAGAGGAAGGTAAGATGAGCACAACAACAAGTTTTCCCTTTGTAAGAAACCAAGTTTATTGAACCAGTAGGAGGAAGGAAACGACTCAAAGGTGTTACTAGAAACTTGGAGACCTGCACAACACAAACTCAAGACTTTGCCCCAACAAACAGTGAGGTTTTGAATCTCACCGGTTTGCTATAACAAAGGATTAACTGTATGGTGTGGAAGGTAATAGTGGTTTGTAGCAAGTAAACAGTAACAGTGGAAGATGTATCAATGGTAAAGATTGTACCGAGATACATAGTTCACTAGAGGTGTTCTCCTTAGATAAACAAACATGGCATGCTGGGTAAACAAATTACAGCAGGGCAATTGACAGGACTGAGCAAGGCATAACAATGCAATACTAGACATTCATGATATTATGAGATTCGATTGGGCAATACAACAAGATAAATAGACCGCCATCCAACTGCATCTATGACTAGAAGTCCACATTGGGTTATCATCTGAACCCCCTTCAGTATTAAGTTACAAGCAACAGACAACTGCTTTAAGCAGAGTGTGTAAGGTAAACAATCCACATGTTCCATGAACAAGAGACCGTTGTTTTCTCCCTAGTGGCAATAGCACATCTACAACCTTAGAGATTTATGTCACTTCCCTTAGATTAAATAGAGGCATGAACCCACTATCGAGCATAAATACCTCCTCTTTGAGTCACTAGCAACTACTTGGCCAAGATAGCTACTAACAACGGAGAGCATGCAAGATCACAAACAACACAGACATGATATAATCAATAAGACAAAACCATTAATCAATCTGACATATTAATCTCAATATCCATTGGATCCCTGCAAACCCAACATGCATGATTACAAATAGATGGGATCTTAATGAACGGAGCTCACAAAATCTAAACATGAAGCACAAAAGAGGAGATACAACCATATAGCTACTACATGAACCTGTAGTCCAAGGTGGAACTACTCACGCTTCATACCGGAGGCTGGCATGATGATCAAGAAGGCCTCCGGGATGATCTTCCCTCCGGCAGGGTGTCGGGAAGAGCTTCAGATCCCCCCGATCTAGGGACGATGGTGGCGGCGGCTACAGATGGTTTCGTGGAATATTGATCGGGTACTTAGGGTTTAGGTATCAGGGGCTTCTTATAGGCGAAGAGGGAGGCCGAGGGGGTGCCCGAGGCGGCTGCACCCTCCCAGGTGCGGGCCAGGCCTGGCCGCGCGGCCAGGGTTGTGGCCCCCTTGAGGCCCTCCTCCGTCTCGTCTTCTGGTTCCGTGTTCCCCACGGTAAAATATTGACTTTGGCTTTTTTCCAGTCCAATTCCGAGAATATTGATTTCTGCCTTTCTGGAACAAAAAACAGAACAAAACAGGCAACTGGCACTAATCTTGTTAATAGGTTAGTACCAGAAAATATATAAAAACACCTCAAAGTGTAGAGAAAGCAAAGCAAATTAGATACTAAACAAGCATGGAACATCAAAAATTATGGATACGTTTCCGACGTATCAAGCGCTGAAGCAGGGCATTCCAAGAAGCAATCCTGGGTTCAAATAAATCTCTTCTAAATGTCATATTTGGACGAGAAGACTCCAAAACACTGGAGGTTGTGTCACCCTTATGACAAACAATATCATAAAAAGTAGGATATTGTTTCTGAAGTGTAGCATTGCCTAGCCACGTGTCCTCTAGAAACATATGAGAACCATCCTTAACTAAAAAAGATACAAAGCGAAAGAAATATTTCTTCGTCGTCATTAGACCAGCCCAGAAATGCAAGTCACCAGGTTTCCAACATACATGGAAAAAAATACTTTCAAGACAACATATTTTTTGGATAAATCCATTAAAAAGGACAAATGTTAGCGGTGTTTAAGGAGATTTTTCCATACCCCTTCTCGAGTAAGTAACTTGAATATCCATTTCCCTAGAAGGTTCGTATTCTTGACCTCAAGATCATGAATACTCAGCCTACCCTCGTCTTTGGGGCGGCAAACCACACTCCACTTAGCCAAATGATACTTATTTTTCTCACTGTCACCTTGTCAAAAGAATTTTAATCAGAAGTAATCCAATAGTTTTAAGACTCCTTTTGGTAGTTGATAGAAGGATATCATATACGGTACCATGTTAGTTAGCATTAAATGAATAAGAACCAATCTCCCCCCAAGGATAACAATTTATCTTTTCAACTTCTTAATCTTAATTGTAGTCTTTTCTCAATTGGTTTTCATTCAACAATTGTATGTCTCTGATAATGAATTGGAGTATTTAAATACCTAATTGAAAATTGTTCTTGTCCGTAACCAAATAACTCATCATACATATTGGCCTCGTCTTGAGACTCACCGAAGCAAACAAATTCATTCTTATGAAATTTAATTTTTAGATCCAAAAGTTGTTCGAAAATTGACAAAATCAACTGCAGAATTCTCACTTTTCAATATGAGTTTCCATAAAGAGGATTGAATCATCAGCATACTATAGGATAGATAGTCCACTATTAAATAACACCTTCAATTTGGCCATCAGTCTTTACGCGCTCAATCATAACGGCTAGCATGCTTTGTTTGAGCCCTTTCTTTGTCTAAAATTATCTGTTAACGTCATCATTAAATTTTAAAACTAACATTAAGAAGACAGATAGCCTGTATTGTTGAAGACTTTTTTGCTTCATTAACCTTATATATAATAAAATTATCTCACTGAAATTTAGGCGAAACGGTTCTAGTTGTCTAGCATGTAGAAAACTAAAATCTCTAGAAGATTCGATTTAGTGACATCCTAGAAGTTCTGGTAGAACACCGTCGAAAAATCATCTGGACCGGAGGCTTTGTTTTGTTCCTATTTAAGGTTGAGTTCAAATCCAACATCTGAGTTTAAATCCTCACGAAAGCGAATTAAGGTTTCTATTTATACTTGAGGATCAGGCTCTTCTAGTACTTATATAATTTATCTTGAGGATCAGACTTGGTACTTAACCAAGTTTAAAAAATCCCGGCACTTATGTTTAATGATTGTGTGCATATCTAGTTGGTGTAGAGGCTAGAAAAATAAAATCCCTCTCTCCATTTAAAAAAAACAAGATACTCATTATCTGAACTAGCCAAAACATCCTTAGTATATGTCCTACACCCAACAAGATGCCTCCGTATCTTTCACGGGATGGACGAGAGTGACACACAAATTCTATACTATCCGAAAGTCCGTTAAGAAAACTATGTGTAAAGTCTCATCTACCTATTTCCGAAATAACCACAAAATCCAAATTATGTTCTCTTGAACAATCAACAATGTGTAAATGTTTAGCCAAATCACCAACACCTCCACTATTCCAGAAACATGTCATTTATTTGGAAACAGTTAGGGATTTTGAAACTTTAGCCCATTTCCGAATCTTTTGACTCCTTTTTTAGATGAGGATTTAGATTTCTGACATGATGCTTTTAGTTCATACAAAGAACTAAGCCAAGACCATCTGTTTTGGCATTCGCCTCCTCACCATCTAGATAAGTGGTATCCGATATAGTCGGAACTTTAGGAATAAACGTGTAAGAAGGTCAAATTTCATATGCGTCAAGATATTTAGATATTTGTCAAAACAGTAATTTCTTTTTCATTACTACCAAGTCTAATATCTACCCATTTCGCAAAAAAAAGTGTAATATCTACACTACGCGGATACACAGTTGAAATTTGAAAAAAAAGGAAGGGATTTAACTCCCGTGATGGCTCACAGTACCGTATGAGCTACCAAGGCTCCCACGACTCAATGGAGATTCCAGCCGCCTTATCATATGCTACGGCAATCTGTAGTCGTCGTCCCGTTGAAAGATCTCCTAACAATCGATGGTAAGTGAAGAATGTTCCAAACAGAGGATTCTCTCCTGTGAAACTGCACTGCATTTCTCCGAGTTGCCCATCGACAGTATATGGTACATGGGGTGTACGTGAACGTGCTGAATCTCAAGTTCTCAACAGCTCCCAGTACTAGCAGAGATAGCTAAGATCGTTCATATCTGCATCCTGGCTCATGACTAGAATGGTTTCTGCAGCAGGGCGGTGAGGTAGACTAGCTCGTCCTTGGCGCCGCTGCCGGTCTTGTCGGCGACGGCCCACTTGATGGTCTTGTATCCCAGCCTCCGCAGCATGGCGGCGTACACGCCGTCCAGGTCGCCCTTCCGGCACCACAGGTGGTCCACCCACAGCAGCCCGCCGGGCCGCAGCACCCTGTCCGCGTCGTACCACAGGAACTCCAGCGCCGCCTCCGGGATCCACCGGTTCACCGCGTGCCCCGTCCGCACCACGTCCATGGTCCCGTCCCCGACCGGGAACCGCTGCTGCAGCGGCGCGTGCAGCGGCACCACCCCGCGCGCCGCCGCCGCCTCCGAGTAGGGCGCGCCCAGGTCCATGGTCGTCGTCAGCACCGTCGCGTTCGCCGCCAGCTTCAGCCGCGCAGCCAGCGTCCCCGTGCCGCCGCCCACGTCGAGACCCAGCCGGATGGGCCCCGCGCGGCTCATCGACGCCAGGCGCAGCAGCTGCGGCACCGTCAGGTCCAGGGGCCCCCGCGCCCGGAGGAACTTGCCGGCCTCCGTCCGCGCCACGTCGAATCCAAGGGACGCCGGCAGGCAGGAGAACGACACGCATTTCTTCGCATCTGTCGCCGGCGGCCAGCGGACGGCGGAGTCGGGGAGCGGCGCGAAGGGGTCGGTGGGGAGCTGCACGGATCCGGAGGCGGGGGGCGTGGGGGAGAAGCAGCGGCGCCTGGGGAGCGGGTGGCAGCCGCGGAGGATGAGGGGCTCGGCGAGGGTGTGGACGTCGTCGGGGCAGGCGGCGAAGGGGACGTAGGACATGAAGCGGTGGAGGAGGTCTGGGTGCGCGGAGCAGGCGGAGCCGACGGGGGCGAGGCGGGAGTAGAGGACGAGCTCGGGTGGCGGCGGATGGGTGGCGGAGGAGCGGAGGTGTGAGACGGTGGCGCGGATGGCGTTGAGCTGCTGGAGGACCTGCTGCTGGTCGAAGTCGGAGCCGGATTGGAGCGGCGGCGTGGTGGAGGAGGCGCGGATGGAGAGGTGGTAGAGGGAGAGCAGGTTGGTGGCCACCATGGAGAGCAGGAACACCACGTTGAGGTTCAGACCGCACGGCCAGCCCCCCGCCGCGGAGACGGAGCCCACCACCGTCTTCCCCATCGCCGCAGGCCGATCCGATCCACTTTCCCCCCTATTCCCTTCGCCAGAGTGAGAGTAGAGCCGGTGCGTGAGCCGTGAGTGAATGCGTGAGTGAAGATTTGTGTCGGTGGTGTGCTGTCGGGTTTGGATTGCAGTGCGGAGACTATCGTTGACCACTGTCTCTGCTAGGCGTCTCTCCCGGTCTCCCATCTATTTCTCCGCACTCGTCTAAAAAAATCATTCTGCGCACCTTTTTTTTTTGTAAGACGGAGGCCAAGGATTTTCGATTCGGAGAATTCTTTCTTTTTGCCGGGCGATTGGGAGGATTCTTCAAACGCAGCAACAAGAAAAGCACAAATCAGAGTGGTATTAAATCTCATGG
Organism: Avena longiglumis; assembly: GCA_030063025.1. Classification (NCBI taxonomy): domain Eukaryota; kingdom Viridiplantae; phylum Streptophyta; class Magnoliopsida; order Poales; family Poaceae; genus Avena; species Avena longiglumis. Next base: position 476,488,437 of record CP125974.1, on the reverse strand, counting down.
GACTAGAAGCTAGAGAAACTTGAATCAAGATGTGTCCCGTACGCTGGAAAACAGAGCATTTCTGACGAGAAAATATCTAGTGATACCGCTCTCTATACGATACCATTTCTTAAAAATATATTTCTAAGTTTAAAAAAATAGAAAAATTATAATTGCGCATATTATGTATCGTGTTCAAAATCCCTAAAAAATTTAGAACCAAATTCGAAACACACATGGAGAAACGAAAAACACAAATTGACATGTAAATAGTGACTTTTGTGGTTTTGTCTTTTCGTGCACTATTCATGTTGGATTTGTCATTTTTGTTTCTCTGCGTGTTTTTCGGATTTGGTGCTGAAAATTGCAAATTTTCTAATAATATATTTTTTTAACCATTTCGATATGTAGCACATCATCGACTTGGGCCGAGCTGACTACAACACTCGACATGGACCAGACCGATTAAGCCTCTATTGGCTAGACGCATGCCGAATGCATATCCACATGGGCTCCACCTGGCCGAGTGCCCAGTCGGTCACGTTGTGGCTGATTGGAACCAAAGCAGTCATTCCTTTTTTCAATCAGCTTGGCCCTAACCAATTGTTTTTTCAATCGGCTTGGATCTAGTAATCGATTGGAATAATTGGTTTGCTCCTGGCCGATTGCGTGCTGGCGGCCCGTCGACTGGGCAGTCGGTGTGGCCTAGGACGATTGAAAAAGCAATCGGCTTGGTCTAGACAGATCTAGATATCAAAATTCTTATTTCGTATAATAATTTTTGAATTGATTAAAAAATGTGTGTTATTAAAAACATGGTCTAAAAACTTTAGGGATTATGTACACATATCTTGTGAACACTCATAATTTTTTAATTTTTTTTTAAAACTTAAGTTTTGATTTTGAGGACACGTATCATGGTATCATTCAGTGGTTGGTATCATTAGATATTTTATCAATTTCTAACATTGAAGTGGATGGAGATTATCCACCAAAACAGTTTTTTCTTCAAAATAATGTGCAAAAATCTTTGAAACATTACTATGGATCCCAATCCCGCCGAGTCAAACCATCACCACAAAGAAAATTTCTAAAGATCCGAATTTCCAAAAATCTTATCTAATCCTTTTGAATCGAAGTAGAACGTATCTTGCCTCGTCTAACCATTTGTGCCCGGAAGGAAGAGGATTTAGGGAGCAATCCAACCACATGAAAGATTGACTCGAACAAGAAGAATACAAATTTTCAATTAATTAATGGAGAATCAGTTACAGACGTCTACAATCATTGTCATGGAACACATAGGCCAACACCAACTTATCGTGCTACCAACACGGAGCCCATACATGCTACCGAGGAGAAAAGGCGCGGTCGAGGTTGGCAACAAGCAGGTTCATAGAATCATAGTCATCACTGTTCAATGAGTTCGCGACTCAGACTTCACCTTACAAAAACGACCTATGAAGGCCCCGCCCCAACGAATGCCGAAACCTGCACCGACCCATGGTAACCGGTCGATCATACACATCAGTAACTCAATGATATGCCTCGAGCAACAAAAAATGCATGAGAAAAGTGTGGAGTCTCCGTTCACTTGACTCTCGCAACCCACCACACATCTCATGTCATTGTCACCACCGAGGGTCCTCCTCGGCAACTCCGAATCCCCAACAAGACATAGTCAACCCTTTGAACACGTAGAAAGAAACCAACTACCAAAACCAACGACAACCAAGCTCCGCCCACCACCGCCATCGTTAGAAAAAGAGCCAAAAAAACTAATCTAGGGCCACCGTCCTGACATCCCCATGACAAGCAGCCAAATTCTTGTAAGAGAGTTTGACTCAAAAAATATTTCTTGAAGAAGAACCATGATGAAAAATGTGTTTCCATCGCCAATCCAGGAAAGACCTGGTACTAAGGCTTCCTGAATTTCCGAAGTAGGAGGACAATGCAATCAAATAAAGATACCTCTTGAAAGAGGTTAGCAATGCCCATAAGTATCACCATCATTAGCTTTGATTGGCTCAAAGCAAGGCTTTCGTTCCGAGTTACTAAGATTTTCCCTCCACTCAACAACGACCAATAGAACTGCATCCCATGTCCCCAACAACCATCAAGCCAACAACTCTGTGAAAAAGGGATCGACGATCTCATCTTCCCCAGCGACAACACCAAGCTGTCGGTCCCTGTCTCCTCCGTCCACCGCTTCGGCGACGAGAGGGGGTGGGGACCCTGGTGCTTCGGCTAGTGCTTCCTTGAGACGTTGTTTCCATGGAGGAGAAGGCGCCTCATCGGAATAATTTTCCTATGCTCTTCCTCCATCTCGGTGTCGCTCTAACCAGTCGTGTTGGGGGGCAGGTGGCCCGGTCGTCTCGAAGATCTCTCGATCCGACGAGATTCGTGTCTGGTGGTCGGCGGTTCACACCATAGTGGGTGGTGGTCTTGTCAGTTGTTGTAGTTGTGTTTGCTATCTTGCAGTTGGGTGTGCGAACGAGGCAAGCGATGGCGTTCCTCTTCTTCGGCTACATCGGATGAAATTGACGGTGTTGGGATCTGGTGACCACGGGGAAGATCCCCGGCTGGCGTGCCACAAAGTCTTGGTCTCGTTGCTTACTGCGGTTCGATTCATTGGCTCAAAAGGCATCATTGTATGCGAAGGTGCTCTCCCAGATTTTGGTACTACAGCTATTCACCTCTTTTCCCGGCGCGGCCATGGTTGCGGTATAGGACGACGGTGGACGACGTTTTGGCAAGGCACGAGTTTCTCTAGGATGGACTTGTAGTTTTTCTTCTTGTGGGGTTGTTTATGCAAAGTTACTTGACACACATTTTTATTTCATATAATTACCATATGTGTAATCTCTGTAAACGTTTTGTTTAATAAAATATGTGGTTACTTAAAAAAAAATTCACACCACATGAACTGGAAGCATGGGGTCGTAGCCCCACTGGCGTCACCCGCAAGACGTGGAGTCATTGAGAAAAGCCACACCAAAGTTCTTGTGGGAGCCAGATCCAGCAAACACACGCACAAACGTCCTACCACCCACCTCCAAACCGAGCAATGAGACACATGCGCAGACAAGGGAACCATGGCACGGGGCGTCGCCCAACACTGAGGACCGTATGGGTCCTAGTCCTAGTCGATCATTTCTAGGAAGAGAGTCGTCACGCTTCCAGCTCCTACTATCATGTTGCTCGAGCAACCACCACAACCATCGACCATGCAGAAGGATTTGCCGCCCCTGTGTATGTGCTTCGCTGAGTGCACCTCGCCGTCCAAAGCCGCCGCACCGTGTCTCTAAATCATAAACCCTAAATCCTAAAAAAGGTCAGACGGCGACAAGGAAAGCATGGTTCATACACGTCTAGTAGATAACAAGTACTTGCTTCGTTTTAATATTTTTTTTATAAACCTAAAACATCATAAAACAGAGGGACTATATTATTTCTTTTCCTTTTGAGCCGATTCCACCTTTTACCCTTAGTTGCGCGTCCATGACACCATTTACCGCATCTAGTGAAAAATTGTCCAAGATATCATTTAAACAGCTTTATACACTCTTTCTCCAATGCATCTCCATTGGGCAGAATGTCATCTGAAGATCAAGGTTCGTGGATATTAAGAGTGTTGAAGTGTATAAGTGGATTGTAGTAGTCCTTTTTATCAGTTCGGACTTTTGGTTGTGTTGGCTAGTGCATAAATCTTGACATGGTATCAGAGCCTAAGGTCTCGAGTTCGAGTCCTGGCTTTCGCAATTTATTCTAAAATTGCTGTTGACCCCTCTATGTCCACGTATAGATCTCTTGAGTCATACGGAGTTTCGCGCGCGTCGCTTTCTTCCGGTTGCACGTGCTGACTTCTCCCCGTCACACGTGAGAGGGGGTGTTGAAGTGTATAAGTGGATTGCACTAGCCCTTTCTATCAGTTCGGACTTTTGGTTGCGTTGGTTAGTGCATGAAGCTTGACAAAGAGGACAATCGACGAATAAAACAAATGGAGAAAATAATGTTGGACATGATGACGCACTTCAAGCTTTACAATGTTATTATCGTGTCACCTCGCCTAACATGTACGCCTTATCTAACAAAATGGGCAAAATGCTAAAATGAGGTCAAACTAGGCTCCAGAGTTTCTTAGAGCACGTACAATGCAAGGTGCTTAGGAGGGTGTTTAGAAAAATAAACCGGTTTTTCTATTAGCACCGGTGCTTATTTATAGTAGATAGATGTCTAACTAAACACCTCTTTTATAGAAATAACCACCAATGCTTAGTAAAATGGTTGGTTTATTTTTGTAAGCACTCATCTAAGCACCTCCCATTATACATGCTTTTAGATGGACATTTCGATAAGATGTTCACACAATAAGGTAATATGTGTCACAGATGCACAACCCAAAAGTACTTCCTTTTATTTCAATATAACCGGGTCACTAAGTTTTCATCAACTCTTAGCACCAATTTTTTTTTGAAGGATAAAGGGCCAGAAGGCCCTGGAAGCTGCTCAATTAACGGCGGTGGGTACAATTACAACGAAACCCCTGAACAAAGGGGCCAAACAGAAAAGGGACAACACATTTGCAAAAAGGACCCCAACAGAACGAAAAGAAACGCGATCAGGTCCTTGCCCTTCTCCACCGCATCTGGTCGTCGTCGACGCCCTGGAGCCCGCATCGTCGCCGGGGAACTTTCCACTTGGGGCGATGCCAGCTATGGACCACATACGCAGGGCGACGAGAAGAATCCACCTCTCGTGAAAGATCAATCTCGGCTTCATCCAAGCAGAGATGTGGCCCTTCTCGCCATAGATAACACCGGCGCATCTTTGCTGATGTTGAAGAAAGATCGAGGATGTAGCTTCACCGACTGCAGCACCAGGGTACTGCAAGCATGGGGTAGCAACAGGCCAGCTCCAGGCCTCACCGCCCCAGCTCTCCTCGCCACCACGGCCGGCCGGAGAGGAGCAGTGAACACCCGAATCAGGCTTGCGCAGGCCAAAGCAACTGACCTTATGGATGGGGCTTCCAGAGACGAGGCTCCCGCCGAATCTGGCTCCGACCAAGGGAACTCTGCAGCAGAGCAGAGCAGGTCAGCTCCAGAAGATGGCAGCTCTGGCCAGAAGAACTGCGCATCAGGCACCCCGACCTCCTCATGAATCCCGCAGCCACCAGCACGGCCTCCTCTCCCACCTCGCCACCGCGGCTGGCCAGGAAGAGAAAGAGCACCCGCAGCTAACAGATCAAGAGGCGGCAGCATTTTATTCAACTGTCCTCCATCCACGACAGCAGCATCAGCAAGCTCCGACCATTGGAGTTTGCCAACCCACCGCGAGGACGGCCGACCGACGCCATGCAGGAGCGCCGGAGGGGACAGGACCAACGGCATCTCGCCAAACGCCACATGGGCAAAAACAAAACCTAAACCTAACCCTACGACACCTACGGCGAGAAGCCAGGAACCTAGACTACGGGGAGGGCCTCGCCTCCGCCACTCTCCGGCGGCAGCGCCGCCGGAGAGGGCCTTGGCTCGGCCAGAAGTGGAGGGGAAGACGCTCAGCTACAGTAGAGAGCGGAGGGGAGGAGGGGGAAAGATGGTGCGCCGAGGCTTGGTGGCGTCTCTCGGGTGCGCCTGGAAGCAAGGGGTTCCGGACTTCTCTTAGAACCAAATAACGGGAGAGAAAACTCGTCAACCCTTCTCGAGTGCAGGTCGCCGGCAGGGGAAAGAACAATGTGCGAAACGTTGTCTTTTCTCATGGTATATACGCACCCTTGTCATTTACCAACAATGTAGCAGCTAATGGTGCCATGAGCCTGCAGCTGCCTCCCCTTAATCAGTAATCATCATGCATAGGATTGATCGGCTAGGTAACTTTTTCTGTCTCTATAAATACATTCGGATTGGCACTAATCTTGCCAAGCCATATAGCTACAGCCACAAGTCTGCAGCGAACTAAGAGAAACGGAGAGGGGCTGAGCGCGCATCACCATACTATAACCAATGGCTTCCCGGCAAGTGCTTCTCTTGGCTGCCGCGGCCATCGCCGCCGCGTTCCTCCTGGCGCCGGCCTCCGCCGAGGTCTTCATGGTCGGGGACGCCGCCGGCTGGACCCTCGAGTACCCCGCCACCTGGACCGACGGCAAAACCTTCGTCGTCGGCGACAGCCTAAGTATACCTTCGATCCTCAACTCTCAGCCAGTATCCGTGTCGGAATTGCTAATATATATTGGTACTCCTTCGCAGTGTTCATGTACCCCGCCGGCCAGCACGATGTGATGGAAGTGGGCGGCGCTGACTTCAGGGCATGCAACGTGACGGCGAGCGCGGCGATTGGTACCTGGACCTCCGGCATGGACACCGTCACCCTCGACAAAGCCGGGACTAGGTGGTTCGTTTGCAGCGTGGGCACCCACTGCGCTCAGGGCATGAAGCTCCTCGTCACCGTCGTCGACCCAGCGACACCGGCCCCGGCTTCCCCGCCTGAAAGTTTCAGGTGTTGTTGAATGCCTGTTGTAGCAAATGCGATTGCTACTGAGAGCACAAAAGTATGTATACAACGAGAAATAAATGGATCATCCTATTTTGCGAACACTCGGAACGTTCTTGATTACGGCGAGCTTCTAGTACGACGTACCAGATCCAACAAAGCTCCAGTTCTTTTGAACAATATGTGATTTATAATCTTGATTAAACGGTGATAACATGTACGAATCTTGATTTTAGTTTAATTGACAATATGTCTGTCAAAACAATCCTCTCGCTCATAGGGATTAATCTGACTGGAATTGGAGATCTTGCAAACATCTACGATGAAGATAAGAAAGGATGCCCTGCCCAGAAAAGGAAAGCTTGGGACCTGGTGGTAACTTCTTTATTCTGGAGCATTTGGCAGTCGAGAAATAGAGAAGTCTTAGATGGGAGGTCCCGATCCATCTCGTGGTGAAGCAATGCACATAGACCTACAAATCTTAGGCTCATAGGACCAAGGAGGAAAAAACTGCATTCCATCCCTGGGTATCTGAATGGGCCGTGGTGGCAGCGGGCCCAATGCTGAAGTGCCTGGCGGGTGGACCACGACGATGACTCCACGGGGTGGGTGGGGTGGCATCAGAGGAGGCTTCCGAGCACGGTGGCTGGGGCGGTGACAATAACCCCCTCCACTGGAGTGCGGGGGTTGATCTATGGGCGGAGGGGAAGGGCTGTGGGTTTGGGCGTCTGCCCAGATCCGTCGTCAACACGGCTTGTGGGCGTATGGCGGCATCGACACGGTTGGGGCTAGCACGGAGCTGATCTGCGTGTCTAGATGATGATCTAGCAGGTAGTGAGTTGGTGATGCGCTGCTATCGGTGAAAACCGAGCTACGACTTTGGCCATGACCAGCGATGATGGAGTATACGTGTCGTTAACTTGGTGAAGGCACCATCCTTGCGGCATCATTTCAGCTACCAAGCTGCTCCGGGGAAAACCCTCAGTCTGGGTCTCCCGTATCACATATGATAAGGCTATTGGTGTTCTACCTCTCGAGGGCATCATTTTGGAGAAACCAGGTGACATGGATATGCACTACGGGTACCTGACATTGGCCTACCCAGTCTGGCTCAACGAAAGGCCCACTCGACGACCTATCAGGGTCCATGACGCCCATGATGGTTCGGCCGATACGAAGCCCATATGGACACGGACTCCAAGCGTGCAAGACAAGGAAAGATCAAGAATAGAGTTTGAATACAACTTGTAACCAACTCGTATTGGTACCTGAGACCTAGCCTTCCCCATATATAAAGGCTAGGAGGGGCCAACGAGGAGGACGCTACGCCATAACCCCCCAATAGACAGACCTATGATCTCCACCGCCACAACAGATCTACAGATCTACAGATCTCTCTCTCTCTCAACTCTCATACACGCACCTGCCAGATTGCATCTGCGCACCCTTGTAACCTTTGGTTCCGTCATCAATCAAGAACAGACAAGCAGGAGTAGGGTTTTCCCTCCGGGGGCCTGAACCTAGGTAAACACCGTGTCCCCTTGCTACGTGTCTATTAACCGTCTCACGATCTCTAGCCTCCCCATCTTCTCTAAACCCAAGTCCATAACAATGGGCATTGACGAGTCGAACCCTCGTCAATTGACGTTGTCTATGGGAACTGGGGGCGCAGATCGTGCGATCGTGACGGTCCCATCCACCACCGTCTTTGATTCATCCGCAACGGAGAACCACCTCTTCTTCGGCGCCATTGACTCCATCGACCTGTTGCGGTTTCGACTCTAGCGACCTGTTGCGGTCTTCGACTCTGGCGACCCGGAGGCTCTTTCGACTGTGGCGACCCGCTGCCGGTCCTCGGCTCCGGCGAACTATGTGGCCTTCGGCTGCGGTGACTGTTGGAATTATGCCCTAGAGGCAATAATATGATGTTATTATTACAATTCTTGTTCATGATAAAGTTTATATTCCATGCTAGAATTGTATTAAGCGGAAACTTTAATACTTGTGTGGTTTATGAACAACACCGTGTCCCTAGTATGCCTCTATGGACTAGCTCATTGATTAATGATGGTTAAGGTTTTCTAACCATAGACATGAGTTGTCGATTAATAATGAGATCATATCATTGGGAGAATGATATGATGGACATACCCAAACTAAGCGGAGCAATTAGATCGTGTCATCATGTTCATCTTTGCGAAGCTTTTATTATGTCAAATATTGTATTCCTTAGACCATGAGATAATACAACTCCATGGTATCGGAAGAAAGCTTTGAGGTCATCAAACGTCATCCTATGAGAGGGTGATCATAAAGGTGTCTCTCAGGTGATCGGAAAGTACCTGTTGGGTTGTATGTATCGAGATGGGATTTGTCCCTCCCAAGTCGGAGAGATATACTTCGGGCCCACTCGGTAATCGATATCAACACCGCTTGCAAGCATGTGATTAAGGAGTTACTCAAAAAATGATATCGGATTACGGAACGAGTAAAGTACTTGCGGTGAACGAGATTGAACTAGGTATGACGGTACCGACGATCAAATCTCGGGCAAGTAAAATATCACGAGACGAAGGGAATATATATATGGGATTGATTAAATCCTGCATCGTGGTTCATCCGATATGATCATCGATGAATGTGTGGGAGTTAATATGGGTTTCCAGACCCCGCTGTTGATTATTGATAGAAGATCATGTCTGCATGTTCTCGAACCCGAAGGGTCACACACTTAACGTGTCTCGACGCTAGGATAGATTGGATAATTGGTTTATGAGTTTTTGTTCGGAGTCTCGAATGGGATCCGGTACATCACGAGAGGTTCCAGAATAGTCCGGAGAATAAGACTCATATAAGGCAATGCAGTTTTTTGGAGTTCGGAATTGTTTCGGGTTAATCGGTATTGTACCGGAAGCTTCTAGAACCTTCCGGAAGGGGACCAACATGGCCCCACCTGCCGGGAAGGGGCATGGGCCTATGAGGGTGTGCCCTGGATGCACTGGGCCAGGGGCACAAGGCCCCATAGGGCCCAGCCGGCCAACCTAGGGCAAAACCCTAGGGGAGCTTCTAGAAGGGGGGGGGGGGACTTGCCCCCCACTCCTCCCTCCTTGGACACCGGCCCTAGGGCTTGGGGGAGGGGCAAGGGCTGGCCGCCCACCCCTCTATATAAAGAGGGCTGGGGCACACCCCCTCCTACACCTCCTCCTCAAGCCCTAGCCGCCTTGCTCTCCTCCTCTCTCTCTCTCTTCCTCCCGACTGCACGTAGGCGAAGCCCTGCTGCAGAAACTCTCCACCACTTGCACCGCGCCGTCACGTTGTAGATCCAATCCGTCTCTCCACCATACTTGCTGGACCGAGGAAGGAGGAGACGTCGAGGTGATGCACGTGTGCATCTCTCGGAGGCATCGCCACTTGCGGTGTTAGATCGGATCAGATCGCGAGGAGGAGAAGCGAGTACGAATACATCACCCACGTTCCATCGAACGTTTCGCTATGCGAATCTTCAAGGGTATGAAGATCTCATCTATTACCCCTCGTTGTTTGCATCCCCTAGATTAGATCTTGGCTTTCCCCGTTCGTATCCGTAGAAAATTTTGATTTACTATGCTGCGAAACCCTTCAGTGGTATCAGAGCTAGATCTATGCGTAGATGTGTTTCACGAGTAGAACGCAACATGGTTGTTGCGGGCGTTGATGTTTTCTGTTGCAAGCCTCTTGTTTGTGTTCTTCTTATGACGCGGGATAGTGAGATCGAAGCGGTCCAGGCCAACTTTACGCGACGTCATTCGCGAGACCGGCTCCGCACTTGACGTGTGGCTTGTTCCACACATGCGGCTAGTGGATGTCAGTTTCTCTCACTATAGTTGTCATGGGATTTACACCGGAGTTTGGCAACCATAATATCACCGTTGTGGCTTTCCGTAGGTAAGAATCGTTCTTAGCTTGCTACTCCCATAAGCCACGTAAAACATGCAACAACAAAGTAGAGGCGTCTAACTTGTTTTTGCAGGGAGTGTTTTCTGTGATATGGTATGGTCCAAGATGTGATGTGTATATTGTATGCGATGATCATGTTTTGTAATGTTTCACGACTTGCATGTCGATGAGTACACAACCGGCAGGAGCCATATGGTTGTCTTTATAATTGTGTATGACCTGTGTCAACTTCTTATATCATGTAATAGTTTCACTTTATCGCTAAGTAGTTAGCAATAGTTGTAGTTGCTATTCGTGGTGGAGGCAATCATGGTTGAGTGATGGAGATCATGCGAGACGCACAAGATGGAGATCATTGCGAAGATTGGCTATACCATGTCACATAAAGTTATATGCATGTGATGTTTATCCTTTTATGTATCTTATTATGCTTAGATCGCGGTAGCATTATAAGATGATTCCTCACCTAAAGATCAAGATAAAACTGTGTTCTCCCCATGTATGCACGTTATGAAGTTAAATCGTGTCGAAGCATCACGTGATGATCGGGTGCTATAGACTCTACGTTCACATACAACGGGTGCAAGCCAGTTTTGCACACGCGGAAATACTTGGGTTTGACTTGACGAGCCTAGCATGTACAGACATGGCCTCGGAACACATGAACCGAAAGGTTAAGCATGAGTCATATGAATGATATGATCGACACTTCGTTGTCCACCATTGAAACCACATCTCTTCTCATGAAGATCGGATTAGGTGTGGTGAATTTGGATCATGTTCACTAAACAACTTGAGGGATGTTGAATTTAGTGAGAGTTTATCTAGTAATTTGATTAAAAGTTGAACTAGTTATCATGAACATAGTATAATTTGTACTTGCAAATATTGTAGATCAAATGGCTAAGTCCAACTTCAACTTCAATGTTTTTGCTGAGAAAGAAAAGCTTAGAAACAATGGGTCTAACTTCACCAACTGGTTCCGCAATCTGAGAATCATTCTCTCTGGCGGTCAAAAGGACTATGTCCTTGAGAATGCGCTAGGTGATGCCCCTGCTGTTGATGCGCCGGCTGATGAGAAAGCTGTCTATCAGTCGCGCAAAGATGATTATGGTGTGATTAAGAGCACCATGTTGTTTGCTATGGAATCGGACCTTCAAAATCATTTTGAAGATTATCCCGGGCCCTTTGAGATTCTTGAGGAGCTGAAAACTATGTTTCAGACTCAGGCCCGTTCTGAGAGATATGAGATCTCTGAGAAATTCTTTAACTACAAGATGGAGGAAGGGAGTTCCGTTAGTGAGCACGCCATAAAGATGTCGGGCTACACTCAACGCCTTGAGCAACTGGACTACAAGATTCCAGAGGAGCTCAAGATTGACAGGATTCTGCAATCACTCCCTCCCAGCTACAAAAGCTTTGTAGTGACTCATAATCAGATTGGTTCCAATGATACGATCACCGATCTCTTCGCAAAGCTGAAGGCTGCGGAGGAGGACATCAAAAAGGATAATCATGTGTTGATGGTCAACAAGCCCCCCACATTTAAGAAAGTTAAGGGTGCAAAGAAGCCCTTCAAGAAAGGCGGCGGCAAGCACGTTGCCCCTGCTGAGAAGAAGCTCAAATCTGGACCGAAGCCGGACACTGAGTGCTTCTATTGCAAGGACAAGGGTCCTTTGGGCAAGATCAAGTACTTAGCGGACAAGAAGGCTGGCACCATCAAAGGTATACTTGATACATGTTATTGATGTTTTCCTTATTAGCCCTCGTTGTAGTGCGTGGGTATTTGATACTGGTTCAGTTGCTAATATTTGTAACTCGAAACAGGAGCTACGGAATAGACGGCGGCTTGCGAGGGATGAGGTGACGATGCGCGTTGGCAACGGATCAAAAGTTGATGTGATGGCCGTCGACACGCTCTCCTTAGTTTTACCTTCGGGATTAGTTTTAAACCTTAATAAATGTTATTATGTGCCTGCGTTGAGCATGAACATCATATCTGGATCATGTTTATTGCAAGACGGTTATTCATTTAAATCTGAGAATAATGGTTGTTCTATTTATATGAGTAACATCTTTTATGGTCATGCACCTTCTGTGAATGGTTTATTTCTTCTGAATCTCGAAAGGGATGAAACACACATCCATAACATTGAGGCTAAGAGATGCAAAGTAGATAGTGATAATACTACTTATTTGTGGCACTGTCGTCTAGGTCATATTGGTGTAAAACGCATGAAGAAACTCCATTCTGATGGACTTTTGGAGTCTCTTGATTTTGAATCATTTGACACATGCGAACCATGCCTCATGGGCAAGATGATCAAAACCCCGTTCTTCGGAATGATGGAGCGAGCAACGGACTTGTTGGAAATCATACATACCGATGTATGCGGACCGATGAGTGTTTCGACGCGCGGTGGATATCGCTATTTTCTCACTTTTACCGATGACTTAAGTAGATATGGGTATATCTATTTAATGAAACATAAATCTGAAACATTTGAAAAGTTCAAAGAATTTCAGAATGAATTGGAGAACCATCGTAACAGAAAAATTAAGTTTCTACGATCTGATCGTGGAGGTGAATATTTGAGTTATGATTTTCTCACGCATCTTAAAGCAAGCGGAATCGTTTCGCAACTCACGCCACCCGGAACACCACAGCGCAATGGTGTGTACGAGCAGGAATCGAACCCTATTAGATATGGTCCGATCGATGATGTCTCTTACTGATTTGCCGTTATCATTTTGGGGTTATGCATTAGAAACCGCTACATTCACTTTAAATAGGGCACCATCTAAATCCGTTGAGACGACACCGTATGAAATGTGGTTTGGTGCTAAACCTAAGTTGTCGTTTCTTAAAGTTTGGGGATGCGAAGCTTACGTCAAGAAGTTGATGCCGGACAAGCTCGAACCCAAAGCGGAGAAATGCGTCTTCATAGGATACCCTAAGGAAACTATTGGGTATACCTTCTATCACAGAACCGAACGCAAAGTGTTTGTCGCAAAGAACAGTTCCTTTCTTGAGAAGGAGTTTCTCTCGAAAGAAGTGAGTGGGAGGAAAGTAGAGCTAGACGAGGTTGTTGAACCTTCTCTTGAGTTGGAGAGTAGCGCACACTGAAATTGTTCCAAAGGCCTGCACCAACAATAGAGGAAGCTAATGACAAGGATCATGAAGCTTTGGACAATCTTGCATCGAACGTCAGAGTCGACAAGGTTGCGTGCCCCTCCTGAGTGGTACGGCAATCCTGTCTTGACTGTCTTGTTGGTAGAAGACAGTGAACCTACGAACTATGAGGAAGCGATGATGAGCCCAGACTCTGAGAAATGGCTAGAGGCCATGAAATCCGAATTGGGATCCATGAGCGAAAACCAAATATGGACTTTGGTGGACCCTCCTAGCGACCGAAAGGCCGTTGAGTGCAAATGGATTTTCAAGAAGAAAACGGACGCGGATGGTAATGTTACCGTCTATAAAGCACGGCTTGTCGCGAAAGGTTTTCGACAAGTTCAAGGTGTTGACTACGATGAGACTTTCTCTCCCGTAGTGATGTTTAAGTCCATTCGGATTTTATTAGCAATTGCTGCATTTCATGATTATGAAATATGGCAGATGGATGTCAAGACTGCGTTCCTCAATGGCAACATTGATGAAGAGTTGTATATGATGCAACCCGAAGGTTTGGTCGATCCTAAGGATGCTGATAAAGTGTGCAAACTTCAGCGTTCCATTTATGGACTGAAGTAAGCATCTCGGAGTTGGAACCTTCGTTTTGATCAAGTGATCAAGAGCTTTGGATTTGTTCCAAATTGCTACGAAGCTTGTATCTACAAGAAAGTGAGTGGGATCTCAGTGACATTTCTGGTACTATATGTGGATGACATATTGATTATTGGAAATGACATTAACATGCTCAACGATGTGAAGAGTTATTTGAACAAGTGTTTTTCAATGAAAGACCTAGGTGAAGCTGCTTATATATTGGGCATCAAAATCTATAGAGATAGACAAAGACGCCTGATAGATTTAAGCCAGAGTACATACCTAGACAAAGTTCTGAAAAGATTCAGAATGGATAAGGCAAAGAAAGGTTCAGTGCCTATGTTGTCAGGTAAGATATTGAGCAAGGCTCAGTGTCCAGCTACGGTAAATGATAGAGAAGCTATGAGCAAAGTTCCTTATGCCTCGGCCATAGGTTCTATCATGTATGCCATGCTGTGTACTAGACCGGATGTGTCCAATGCTCTTAGTTTGACGAGCAGATACCAAAGTGATCCAGGAGTGGAACACTGACGCCGTGAAGAACATCCTAAAGTACCTAAATAGGACTAAAGAAATGTTCTTAGTCTATGGAGGTGATAAGCGGCTTCGTAAAGGTTACGTCGACGCTAGTTTCGACAATCGACAAGGATGATTCTAAATCTCGACAGGATACGTTTATATTTTGAATGGAGGAGCTGAGTCGAGAAGGCGCAAGCAAAGCATGATCGCGGGATCTACAGTAGAAGCGGAATACATGGCTGCTGCAGAAGCGTCAAGTGAAGGAGTTTGGATCAGGAACTTCATCACTGAGCTTGGTGTGGTTCCAAGTGCATTGGACCCACTGGAGATATTGTGTGCCAACACTAGCGCCATAGCAATAGCTAAGGAACCAAGATATCATCCAAAGACCAAGCATATCAACCGCAAGTTTCATATAATCCGAGATTATATAGCAGATGGAGATCTGAATATTAGCAAAGTACATACAGATCTGAATGTCGCAGATCCATTGACTAAACCTCTTCCACGTGCAAAACATGAAGGCAAGTGGGAGACTATTGGAATTATGCCCTAGAGGCAATAATAAAGATGTTATTATTATAATTCTTGTTCATGATAAAGTTTATATTCCATGCTAGAATTGTATTAAGCGGAAACTTTAATACTTGTGTGGTTTATGAACAACACCATGTCCCTAGTATGCCTCTATGGACTAGCTCATTGATTAATGATGGTTAAGGTTTCCTAACCATAGACATGAGTTGTCGATTAATAATGAGATCATATCATTGGGAGAATGATATGATGGACAGACCCAAACTAAGCGGAGCAATTAGATCGTGTCATCGTGTTCATCTTTGCGAAGCTTTTCTTATGTCAAATATTGTATTCCTTAGACCATGATATAATACAACTCCCTGGTATCGGAAGAAAGCTTTGAGGTCATCAAACGTCATCCTATGAGAGGGTGATCATAAAGGTGTCTCTCGGTGATCGGAAAGTACATTGGGTTGTATGTATCGAGATGGGATTTATCCTCCCAAGTCGGAGAGATATACTTGGCCCACTCGTGTCGATATCAACACCGCTAGCAAGCATGTGATTAAGGAGTTACTCACAAAATGATATCGGATTACGGAACGAGTAAAGTACTTGCTGTGAACGAGATTGAACTAGGTATGACGGTACCGACGATCAAATCTCGGGCAAGTAAAATATCGCGAGACGAAGGGAATATATATGGGATTGATTGAATCCTGGCATCGTGGTTCATCCGATATGATCATCGATGAATGTGTGGGAGTCAATATGGGTTTCCAGACCCCGCTGTTGATTATTGATAGAAGATCATGTCTGCATGTTCTCGAACCCGAAGGGTCACACACTTAACGTGTCTCGACGCTAGGATAGATTGGATAATTGGTTTATGAGTTTTTGTTCGGAGTCTCAGATGGGATCCGGGACATCACGAGAGGTTCCGGAATGGTTCGGAGAATAAGATTCATATAAGGCAATGCAGTTTTTTGGAGTTCGGAATTGTTTCGGGTTAATCGGTATTGTACCGGAAGCTTCTAGAACCTTCCGGAAGGGGACCAACATGGCCCCACCTGCCGGGAGGGGGAATGGGCCTATGAGGGAGTGCCCTGGCCGCATTAGGCCAGGGGCACAAGGCCCCATAGGGCCCAGCCGGCCAACCTAGGGCAAAACCCTAGGGAAGCTTCTAGAAGGGGGGAGACTTGCCCCCTACTCCTCCTTGGCGCTGCCCTAGGGCTTGGGGAGGGAAGGGCTGGCCCACCCTCTATATAAAGAGGGCTAGGCACCCCTCCACCTCCTCCTCAAGCCCTAGCCTCCCCGCCGCCTCCTCTCTCTCCCGACCGCATGTGGCGAAGCCTGCTGTAAACTCTCCACCACTTCTTTGTTGGAGATATGCCCTAGAGGCAATAATAAATGTAGTTATTATTATATCTTTGTGTTTATGATAAATGTTTACATTCATGCTATAATAGTATTAACAAGGAAACATTAATACTTGTGTGATTTGTAAACTTAATTTGAAGTCCCTAGTAAAGCCTCTATATAATACTAGCTTGTTGGTTAATAGATGATTGTGGTTTCCCTATCATGAACATTGAGATGTTATTAACAACAAGATCATATCGTTAGGAGAATGATATGGTGGACATACTCCTATAGATAAGCGTAGCATAAAGATCAAGTGTTTTTAATAGTTCAATTGCTATATGCTTTCTGATACATAGTAATCTAATTCCTTCGACCATGAGATCATGAATATCACCTTTACCGGATGGATGCTTTGATGACATCAAACACCACACCGTAACTGGGTGGCTACAAAGGTGGCATTGAGTGTTCGGAAAGTATTGGTTGAAACACATGGATCAAGAGTGGGATTTGTCCATCCATATGACGGATAGATATACTCTGGGCCCTCTCGGTGAAATGTCATCCAATTAGCTTGCAAGCATGTGACTGGCTCACAAGGGATCACATATCACGGGAACGAGAAAAGAGTACTTATCGGTAACGAGGTTGAACTAGGTATGCAGAGATACCGGCGATCATAACCTCGGATAAGTAAACTATCGTGAGACAAAGGGAAATTGATATCGTATGTAAGTGGTTCATTCGATCGCAAAGTAAACGTAGAAATATGTGGGAGCCATGTGAATTTCCAGATTCCTCTATTGGTTATTGTTCGGAGAAGTGTCTCGATCATGTCCGCATAATTCACGAACCGTAGGGAGACACACTTAAGGATTCGACGTTGTTTGAGTAGTTATGTAATGATGAGAAAGAGACCGAATGTTGTTCGGAGTCTCGAATGGGATTCGGGATATCACGAGGAGATCTGGAATGGTCCGGAGAATAAGATTCATATAAGGAAAGTCCTGTTTCGGAGATAGAGAATGGTTTCGGTGTTTTGTGGCGCCCCGCAAAAACCACTACTAGAAATCGCGTTGTTTTTGTGCATTGCATCATCATGACCGCATGCTCATGTCATCATGCCACATTGCATTTGAGCATCGTCATCATCTTGCATTTGCTTGCATAAAACTATTTTCGGAAAAACCTATTTTTGTTTTCTAAACGCCCCGTCTTTGTTCAAACACAAAACCCGGGTCTCCGGATTATTTTGTTTTGTCTGCCAATGATTTGCAAAATCCTCGTTTGGAATAAATAAATTGTTTAATTATTTTTAGGGGGCAGCCGTATCGGGCCGCTCCGACCCAGTCGGCCACCCCCAGTATAAAAATCCCAGCTACCCCAACTCTTTTCTTACCCTATCCTAGCCTACCCAGTTCCCCAGCCACATCACCCCGACCATTCACCTCGCGCCACCTCACCCCTCCACATCACTCCCTCCAATCCCAGCCCGCCACCTGGCCCACCTCCTCTCACCCCCACTCCCCACTCAACCCTGCCGCCCCACACATGCCCCCCAACACACGCAGCACACACGCATCACACGCACACACCCGGCCCCACCTGGAACCACCACCTCTCTGTCCTCCTCTCCCTGGCCCACCCCCCGACCCCACCTTCCCTGTTCTCGCGTTCCCCACCCGACGCGCTCGCCGCCTCCATCCGGCCTCGCCGTCCTGGCATCCCCGACCTCCTCACCGTCGCTCCTCTTCCTCGCCTCCCTCTCGGCTTCCGCGTATCCCTCCTCTCGCCGGGGCCGTTCCTCCTCGTCGAGCTGGCCCACCACCAGGGCTCCTCCGCCGCTCGTCCCTCCGAGCCCTGCCTCCAGCCATCGCTGGCGTCGCCTTCCTCGACCTCGCCATCGCTGACCGTGCCTCCGTCGACCGCCTCTTCCTCCACCCGGCTCGTCCCTGCAGCACCCCACAGGCGCCGCCTCCTCTTCACCTCGTCCCGCGCCGGTGACGCCTCCGCATGCCACCTGCAGACCCCCGTCTCCGGCCGTCCCCTTCGTTGCCTCTCGCCACCGGGGCGCGGCCCTCCTTGTCGTCAAGCTTTGCAAGATGTCGGTCCCTCGCTCGTTGCACAGACGCCGCCTTCCGCGAGCCTGGCCTCTTTGGAAGATCATCAACCCATGTTTTCCCGTGCCGCTGCCCTGCATGGGCCATCTCTGTTGTTTCGGCAGAGTATTCGAGCTTGTCCAATTCTGCTTAGAGCCACACTACTCCACAGCAATGCTGCCATCAGATGTTCACCTGTCTATGTATCACCTCACGTTTTTGCCGTTGTCGTGAGGCCTTTGTACAAAGAAGTGCAGGGATGTGGTGTCACCCAGATGACATACCAATGCAAGATCCTCGTGTAATCATCTAGTTCCCCGGCCCCTAATTGACACCACAAGGAGTCCCTCACCGACAAACAAGATCGAGACCGAACCCAATGGCGCCCTATTCCAAGATCTTCGTCATGTATTCCAAGTCCATCGCAAGCGACCGAAGAAGGAACCTAAGGAGATGCCACCGAGATCAGAGGTCTTCGTACCGTATCGCCAAGGCCTTTGGCATGGGTCTGACAAGATCTTCATCCCGGGATGCCAAGATCTCCGCCGTGAAACGACAAAGCCGACGACATGACCCGACGACCCCGGATGCAACAAGACCTTCTTCCCGGATGCGACGTCGAGAACCCGAACGCCAAGATCGCCGACGCAGATACGCCAAGTACTTCCTCGAGGACACCAAGTTCTTCACCCCGAACGCCAAGACCGACCCGATACGGTACCGACAAGACCTTCGTGACGACAAGATCGGCACCGACCAGGGCGAATCCGATGCGCCCCGACACCGACCCAAGTCCTTCTTCGCGGAACGCCAAGATCTACTCCGTTATCCGAGAACGATCCCGCCGAGACCGAACCCCAGATCCAGACCCTAAGACCGACCCCGAACCCCCGGAACCAAGATCGTCCGAACCCAGATGTGTGAACCTTTTTCCCGAGCCCTATTTTATAAATGCCATATATAAACTTGTTGCATTAAATCATTCATGTCGCATACATATTGTCATGTGGTTTGGGGGACTTATGCCGATTCACCTAAATTAAATATGGGGCCAAATGCGGGCTTATCTAGTCTTATATTGGCCTCATTTTAATTTGTGTAGTGAACCGGTGCTATCTTTTGTCTTGATAATGCAACATTTAAATTGCGAGGCATCTAAACAACATGCATCATTTAATTAATTGTCGGGACCGCGGTTCCGCTTAATATGGCCTAATTGCATCGCATCTTGCCATGTCATACATCATACATGCATCATGCTCGATCTTCTGCCGTAGTAATAAATAGTGTATCCGGTGTTTCCTCTAGTGCTTTGCTTCTTCACGGACTAGGCCGATGAGTTGATGCGAGTATCGACCCGATCTTCGGATGAACCTTCGGCAATGTTTTCAGGCGAGCATCTCCCCCTTTCTACCTATCTTACTTTTATAGTATTTATTCCCTCCTGTTGATCTATTGCTATCTGTGTTGCGTTGCTCTAGTTTTCGTACCCGTGATATCCCTTGCAGCCTTATATTGCCTTGGACACATCCTATTACCTATTGTTTGGTAGATAGTTGGACCTGCGCGTCGTAGTCGCTTGCTCAAGTGCTGTTGCGTGTCGTTAAGTACCACAGTTGTTGGAGTCTTGCCGCATGTTTAAGGTTGGAGATGATCATGGTTTTCATTATCGTTTACTTTAATTACTGTTTAACAACTAAAATTGAAGTAGGTAAGCAGAGGCACAGGTGGGCAATAGATGTTATTTGGTTGTTAACCGTCCACTTGTGTCCCGTAGGACCCCGAGTACTTGATACCTGTTCCTTGAATATTCGCGCTATCCACATCCGGGAGGATTATGGGACCCCCCTGAGCTAGAGCTTGATTCATTCTTATTTCTTGGGGCCACAAACTAGTTTGAGGTTTTATTTACTATCCTGTACTTATGCCATGCTTTACTGCTTTATTTACGATTGTGCGAGGAGCACTGCATGTTAGGATCGGGACACGATTTCGCGGTATCGACAAGCCCAGCTTTTGGGTTCCCGATCGTTCTGGCCCACCCAAACCTTGATTCCGTCGAGTCAGCTAACTTCGCTATGGTGTACTCAACGGGTGCCCCCGAAATGTTTCGAATCCTATGATTGCTTTGTCGTGAAGGCCTCGTTGGGTTTTGATTTGGTTTTCCGAGGTTGATCGAGTGTGTGTTGCTATTTGTGAACCCCGCAGGTAAAACTTTCAAAGCCGTGTCCGCGGTTATGGACGACTTGGAGCATGATCTCGATCATAGACAACTATAACTAAAGTAGTGCTATAAATTTGACTTTATAATGACTAGTAATCAGCTTCACTATAATGGAATGGCTAAATAAAATTGCCAACAATTGCTTGTTTGGGTTGTAATGCGACCTTTGTATCGACTAGTAAGTGTTGCAACTACAACGGAATGGTTAAATAAAACCCAACGCTTATTTTATCGGGATGACTATCTATATTTGACTAGTAATTGCCGCAACTATAACGAATGAATAAAGCGCCAACGGTGTGAGTTCCTCGGTTGACTTTCTCGGTTGGTATCGAGGGGAAATACCAGGATGGGTTTGTTTGGTGTTAGAATCAGGTTGGATCCGAATAGGTCTTTCTCATCCTCTCTCGATAGCCGGTTGTATCGAGTATCTATAGGTTGTTTAGTGCATCTTTACGCCGCTTGATCCACCATACCTATGTATGCGAGGACCGCGAATTATAGCCTCGCTGCAATGGCCTCGATCGACCGCCTTCTTTTTCCTTTGCCTTTGCCGGCACCCCTTTGTTTAAGCAGGTTTTGAGATCGACGTTAGCAGTGGTTACCCTTCCGCTTGGCTCAAGGGTTATGGACGCCATTGGTTATTCTCCGTGGCTCTTAGCCCCATTTGCATCTTGTCCGTAGTCGGACGCCTATCATTTTCAAGGTGATTTGGATCTTTGTATATTATATCTGTATTCTTGACTCATTGAGTCACCGTTGTATATATATCTACGTGTGGGTCCCATCGAGGACTGTTGTGTAATGTTATTACTTCGTTTTCCACCCGCACGAAAGTGCCTGGTGGGCACCTTTGAATCGTTTCTATGCGGGTTTGGCGGGAAGCGCTGAAACTTGCATAGGGTCGATTCTGAGGGTGTTACATGTTTTCATCGGGAATATTCTAGAAGGTTCCGGAATGTCCGGCACTCCGGGGGGAGAAGGGTACATGAATGTGTTATATCAAGTTGATATGATTGCATCATGTACTCGGTGTCATCGCTGTTCAAAATAGAGGGTTTATTCAAATCCTAGTTTGAAAAGTCAAACGGCTAGTTTGAAAGTCAAACGGCAAGTTTTGGAAAGAGGAGGAGGAGTGGGAAACCGAGTTGGCGAGGGTTTCCCTCCTCCAACCGGCGGCGCACCACCCAAGCCGAGTTGGGGAGGGACTCCCCTCCCTCCCCTTGGCCGGACGGCCCCTCCACCTATATAAGTAGGGGCAGGGCTCCCTCCTAGAGACACACAAGATCCTCTCCTCCAAACCCTAGCCCCAAGCCGCCGCCTCCATAGCCTTAGGAAAGCCGCCGCCTAGCTAAACCCTAGCCATGGCTTGCTCTTCCTCGTGTCTAAACCCTAGATCGTCGAGGATTTCTCATAGCCCACCATACTCGCTCCGGCAAGGCGAAGCCTCGAGATCTCCCTCTACTTCGGTACCACGCGTTGTCTTTGCCGGAATCGCGAGAGTGCTACAACCTCCATTTTCTGGAACAAGGGAGAGGAAGGTCTTCGTCGAGTACCGAACGTGTGACCGACTGCGGGAGCGCTGCCGGAACGCAACGCCGGAAGGATCGTCTACGCGATCTTGAGATCGGGAAGAGTACGACTACATCACCCACGAGAATCCGCTCTCGTTTAACACTTTGGAATCTTCGAGGGTGAGTTATTCTATCGACTCGTTGCTACAATCTAGTAGATAGATCTTGGCTTGTTTGTTTGTATGCGGTAGAAATTTTTTGTTTTCCATGCTACGAAACCCTACAGGTGTATCGAGCCGTGTCTATATATAGATCATTGACGAGTAGAACACAATGGTCATTGTGTGCGTTGATGCTTTTATTGTCGATTGCTTCTTGTGTACTTTGCATCTTGCGGTATGTTGGGATGAAGCGGCCCGGGCTAACCTTACATGACATCGTTCATGCGACTTGCTCCACGCTTGACATGCAACTTGTATTGCATAAGTGGCTTTTGGTGCTGTTTCTCCTAGCATAGTTAAGATCCAATTTACAACGGGTGATTAACAATACTAGTATCAATGTTGTGGTTCATGTTCGTAAGTTAGAACGTCACTTATTGAAAGCCCCAAACCACGTAAAATATGCAAAGAAAGTAGAGGCGTCTAACTTTGTTTTGCGGTGTGATGATGTGATATGGCCATGATTGCGATTATATTTGATGTATGCAATGTTCCTTATTGTAAGTTGGCAACGGCGGGAATATATGGTTGTCTTTAATTTATGTTAAGACCCGCGTGTCTATTCAAAGTAGTTGTAATAGTTGAAGCGGTGGGCGACAACCATGGAGAAGCGTCATTGACCTTGATGCAATGCCGGTGATGATGGAGATCATGTTCGTGCTAGAAGATGGAGATCAGAAGCACAAAGAAGAAAGGCCATATCATATCACATATTTTGAATTGCATGTGATGTTAATCCTTTATGCATCTTGTATTGCTTAGTAGACGACGGTAGCATTATAATATGATCCCTCATGCACATGAATTTCAAGTCATAAAGTGTTCACCCTTAGTTAGAACCGTTGCTAAAGCTTGTTGTTTCGAAGCACCACGTGATGATCGGGTGTGTTAGATTCCGCAAGTGTATACAACGTGAGCAAGCCAGATTTGCTCATGCGGAAACTAAGGTTTGATCTTGACGAGCCTAGCATGTACAGACATGGTCTCGGAACACGGATCACCGAAAGGTGAAGCATGAATCATATAGTAGATATGATGAACATGTCTATTGTTCGCCACTGAAACTATATCAACTCTCGTGATGATCGGTGTTGATGTGGTGGATTTGGTTCGTGCGATCACTAAAACAATGTGAGGGATATTGTTTTGAGTGGAAGTTCACCTAGTTTAATTTTATTATTAATTTGAACTCAATTTGTCATAAACTTAGTCTAAACTATTGCAAATATGTTGTAGATCAATGGCAGCCCCTACCATCAATTTTAATGCATTCCTAGAGAAAGAAAAGTTGAAAAACAATGGAAGCAACTTCGCGGATTGGTTCCGCAATTTGAGGATTGTCCTCACAGCTGGTAACTTGACCTATGTCTTTGGATGCACATTGGTGACCCACTGCGGTGATGCTACCGATGAAGTAAAGAATGTTTACCTCGCTCGGAAGAATCAGTACTCCATAGTTCAGTGTGCTATCTTGTATGGTTTAGAATCGGAGCTTCAGAAAGGTTTGAGAATTCAGACCCATATGATATTGTCGAGGATCTCAAATTGATTTTTGAGACTCATGCAGCAATTCAAAGCTATGAGGCTTCTGAAAAGTTCTTTAACTGCAAGATGGAAGAGGGAAGCTCCGTCAGTGAGCATGTGCTTAAGATGTCTGGGCACGCAAACAAACTTCAAAGCTTGGGTATAGTGATTCCTAATGCTTTGGGTATTTACCGTGTCCTCCAATCACTACCACCAAGTTACAAGAACTTTGTGATGAACTACAACATGCAGAACATGAAAAAGCAGTTGCCAGAACTGTTTGCTATGTTAAAATCTGCAGAAGTGGAGATCAAGAAAGAACACCAAGTGTTGTTGGTCAATAAGACCACCAAATTCAAGAAAGGCAAGTCTAAGCAGAAGGGACACTTCAAGAAGGGTGGTAAGAAAGTTGCCACGCCGACGAAGAAGACCAAGGCTGGACCCAAGCCTGATACTGAGTGTTTTTACTGCAAGGGAGAAGGTCACTGGAAGCGGAATTGCCCAAAGTACTTGGCGGATTTGAAGAACGGCAACATCAAGAAGAAAGGTATATCTGATATACATATTATTGATGTGTATCTCACTAGTACTCGTAGTAGTGCCTGGGTATTTGATACTGGTTCGGTTGCTCATATTTGTAACTCGAAGCAGTCTGCGAATAAGCGGAAGCTAGCGAAGAACGAGGTGATGATGCGGCGTGGGAAGCGGATCAAAGGTTGATGTGATCGCGGTCAAGACGCTACCCTTCATCTACCATCGGGATTAGTTTTATACTTAAATAATTGTTATTTGGTGCCTGCGTTAAGCATGAACATTATATCGGGATCTTGTTTATTGCGAGACGGTTACTTGTTTAAGTCCGAGAATAATGGTTGTTCGATTTATATGAGTAATATGTTTTATGCACATGCACCTTTGATAGATGGTCTATTCTTGTTGAATCTCGATAGTGGAAATACACATATTAATAACATTGAGGCTAAACGTTTGAAATCGAGCGATAACTCGACCTATATGTGGCACTGTCGTCTTGGTCACATTGGAGTGAAGCGTATGAATAAACTTCATTCCGATGGACTTCTTGAATCACTTGATTTCGAATCACTTGATAAATGCGAAGCATGTCTGATGGGTAAAATTACTAAGACTCCATTTTCTGGTATGATGGAGCGAGCTACAGACTTATTGGAAATCATACATACCGATGTGTGTGGTCCAATGAGTGTAGCATCGCGCGGTGGTTATCGTTATGTTCTTACCTTCACGGATGACTTGAGTAGATATGGGTATATCTATTTCATGAAACATAAGTCCGAAACTTTCGAGAAGTTTAAGGAATTTCAAAGTGAGGTAGAGAATCAACGTAACAAGAAGATTAAATTTCTACGTTCTGATCGTGGAGGTGAATATCTAAGTTACGAGTTTGGCGAGCATTTGAAGAAATGCGGAATACTTTCATGATTGACACCGTGGGAACACCACAACGTAATGGTGTGTCCGAACGTAAATCGAACTCTCTTAGATATGGTTCGTTCTATGATGTCACTTACAGATTTACCGCTATCATTTTGGGGTTATGCATTAGAAACAGCCGCATTCACTTTAAATAGGGCACCGTCTAAATCCGTTGAAACGACACCGTATGAATTATGATTTGGGAAGAAACCTAGATTGTCGTTCCTTAAAAGTTTGGGGATGCGAAGCCTATGTAAAGAAGTTATAGCCGGACAAGCTTGAACCCAAAGCGGAAAAATGCGTCTTCATAGGATACCCGAAGGAAACTATTGGGTATACCTTCTATCATAGATCCGAAGGCAAAATCTTCGTTGCCAAGAATGGATCCTTTCTAGAGAAGGAATTTCTCTCGAAAGAAGTGACTGGAAGGAAAGTAGAACTTGACGAGGTTGTCGAACCTTCTCTCGAAATTGCGAGTAGCGCAGCACCGGAATAAGTTCCTATGGTGCCTGCACCAATAAGAGAGGAAGCTAATGATGATGATCATGAAACTTCGGTTGAAGTTGCTACAGAGCCTCGCAGGTCAACGAGAACTCGTACCACTCCAGATTGGTATGATCCCGTTATGAGTGTCATGTTGGTGGACAACACCGATGACCCTGAGACATATGAGGAAGCGATGATGAGCCCAGATCCCAATAAATGGCAAGAAGCCATGAAATCCGAGATTGGATCCATGTACGAAAACCAAGTATGTACTTTGGTGGACTTACCGGATGGCCGGAAGGCTGTCGAGAACAAATGGATTTTCAAGAAGAAAACAAATGTTGATGGTAATGTTACTGTCTATAAAGCTCGACTTGTCGCAAAAGGGTTTCGACAAATTCAAGGAGTTGACTACGATGAGACTTTCTCACCAGTAGCGAAGCTAAAGTCTGTGAGGATTATGTTAGCAATCGCTGCATATTATGATTATGAGATATGGCAGATGGATGTCAAAACAACATTCCTCAATGGAGACATTGATGAAGAGTTGTATATGATGCAACCCAAAGGTTTTGTTGATCCTAAAGATGCTAACAAGGTGTGTAAACTTCAACGGTCCATCTATGGATTGAAGCAAGCATCCCGAAATTGGAATCAACGTTTTGATAAGGTGATCAAAAGTTTTGGTTTTATACAAACTTATGGAGAAGCTTGTATTTACAAGAAAGTGAGTGGGAGCTCTGTAGCATTCTTAATACTATATGTAGATGACATATTGTTGATTGGGAATGATGTAGACCTTCTTAATAGTGTCAAGGAATATTTGAATAATAGTTTTTCAATGAAGGATCTTGGCGAAGCAGCTTACATATTAGGCATAAAGATTTATAGAGATAGATCAAAACGCCAAATATCATTGTCACAAAGTACATATTTGGACAAGGTTCTAAAGAGGTTTGGAATGGAAGATAACAAGAAAGGGTTCTTGCCCATGTTGCCCAATACGACCTTGAGTAAAACTCAAAGTCCGACATCGGCAGAAGATAGAGAAAGGATGAGTAAGACTCCCTATTCCTCAGCCATAGGATCTCTAATGTATGCCATGCTATGTACTAGACCCGACATTGCATATGCTGTTAGTTTAACTAGCAGATATCAAAGTGATCCAGGAGTGGATCATTGGACAACGATCAAAACATCCTTAAGTACTTGAGAAGAACTAAGGATATGGTTCTTTCGATGGAGGTGATGAACACTCGTTGTTAATGGTTACACCGATGCTAGTTGGAACACCGACCGGATGATTCTAAATCACAACTGGATACGTATTTATTTTGAATGGTGCGAGTTAGCTGGAGGAGTGCAAAGCAAAGCGTTGTGGCGAGATCTTCAACTGAATCGGAATACATGGCTGCTTCGGAGGCTTCACAAGAAGCGATATGGATGAAAGAGTTCATTACAGAGCTGGGTGTGGTTCCTAGTGCGCTGGAACCAATGTCTATCTACTGTGATAACATGGGCGCCATAGCCAATGCGCAAGAACCAAGGTCACACAAGAAGCTGAAGCACATCAAGCTACGTTTTCACGCTATTCGAGAACATATGCAAGATGGGGATATAAAGATTTGCAAAGTACACACAGATCTTAATGTGGCGGATCCGTTGACTAAACCTCTCCCGAGGGCAAAACATGACCAGCACCAAACTGCCATGGGTGTTCGGTATATTACCATGTAATCTAGATTAGATGACTCTAGTGCAAGTGGGAGACTGTTGGAGATATGCCCTAGAGGCAATAATAAATGTAGTTATTATTATATATTTGTGTTTATGATAAATGTTTACATTCATGCTATAATAGTATTAACAAGGAAACATTAATACTTGTGTGATTTGTAAACTTAATTTGAAGTCCCTAGTAAAGCCTCTATATAATACTAGCTTGTTGGTTAATAGATGATTGTGGTTTCCTATCATGAACATTGAGATGTTATTAACAACAATATCATATCGTTAGGAGAATGATATGGTGGACATACTCCTATAGATAAGCGTAGCATAAAGATCAAGTCATTTTAATAGTTCAATTGCTATATGCTTTCTGATACATAGTAATCTAATTCCTTCGACCATGAGATCATGCATATCACCTTTACGGATGGATGCTTTGATGACATCAAACACCACACCGTAATCGGGTGGCTATAAAGGTGGCATTGAGTGTTGGAAAGTATTAGTTGAAACACATGGATCAAGAGTGGGATTTGTCCATCCATATGACGGATAGATATACTGGGCCCTCTCGGTGAAATGTCATCCAATTAGCTTGCAAGCATGTGACTGGCACAAGGGATCACATATCACGAACGAGAAAAGAGTACTTATCGTAACGAGGTTGAACTAGGTATGCGAGAGATCTGAAGCGATCATAACCTCGGATAAGTAAACTATCGTGAGACAAAGGGAAATTGATATCGTATGTAAGTGGTTCATTCGATCACAAAGTAATCGTAGAAATATGTGGGAGCCATATGAATTTCCAGATTCCTCTATTGTTTATTGTTCGGAGAAGTGTCTCGATCATGTCCGCATAATTCACGAACCGTAGGGAGACACACTTAAGGATTCGACGTTGTTTGAGTAGTTATGGAATGATGAGAAAGAGACCGAATGTTGTTCGGAGTCTCGAATGGGATTCGGGATATCACGAGGAGATCCGGAATGGTCCGGAGAATAAGATTCATATAAGGAAAGTCCTGTTTCGGAGATAGAGAATGGTTCCGGTGTTTTCATCGGGAATGTTCTAGAAGGTTCCGGAATGTTCGGCACTCCGGGGGGAGAAGGGTACATGGATGTGTTATATCAAGTTGATATGATTGCATCATATACTCGGTGTCATCGCTGTTCAAAATAGAGGGTTTATTCAAATCCTAGTTTGAAAAGTCAAACGGCTAGTTTGAAAGTCAAACGACAAGTTTTGGAAAGAGGAGGAGGAGTGGGAAACCGAGTTGGGGAGGGTTTCCCTCCTCCAACCGGCGGCGCACCACCCAAGCCGAGTTGGGGAGGGACTCCCCTCCCTCCCCTTGGCCGGCCGGCCCCTCCACCTATATAAGGAGGGGCAGGGCTCCCTCCTAGAGACACACAAGATCCTCTCCTCCAAACCCTAGCCCCAAGCCGCCGCCGCCTCCATAGCCGCCGTCGGCCCTAGGGCAAACCGCCGCCGCCTAGCTAAACCCTAGCCGCCGGCTTGCTCTTCCTCGGCATGTCTAAACCCTAGATCGTCGAGGGATTTCTCATAGCCCACCATACTCGCTCCGGCTTAAGGCGAAGCCCTGCGAGATCTCCCCTCTACTTCCGGTACCACGCCGTTGTGCTGCCGGAATCGCGAGGAGAGTGCTACAACCTCCGCTGCCTTCTGGAACAAGGGAGAGGAAGGTCTTCGTCGAGTACCGAACGTGTGACCGACTGCGGGAGCGCTGCCGGAACGCAGCGCCGGAAGGATCGTCTACGCGATCTTGAGATCGGGAAGAGTACGACTACATCACCCACGAGAATCCGCTCTCGTTAAACACTTTGGAATCTTCGAGGGTGAGTTATTCTATCGACTCGTTGCTACAATCTAGTAGATAGATCTTGGCTTGTTTGTTTGTATGCGGTAGAAATTTTTTGTTTTCCATGCTACGAAACCCTACACTTGCACCGCGCCGTCGCGTTGTAGATCCAATCCGTCTCTGCACCATACTTGCTGGACCGAGGAAGGAGGAGACGTTGAGGTGCTGCACGTGTGCATCTCTCGGAGGCATCGCCACTTGCGATGTTAGATCGGATCGGATCGCGAGGAGGAGAGGCGAGTACGACTACATCACCCACGTTCCGTCGAACGTTCCGCTGTGAGAATATTTAAGGGTATGAAGATCTCATCTATTCCCCCTCGTTGTTTGCATCTCCTAGATTAGATCTTGGCTTTCCCCGTTCGCATCCGTAGAAAATTTTGATTTACTATGCTATGAAACCCTTCAGTGACCGGCCGCATTCTTCGGATGCAGCGACCCGGTGTGGTTTTCGATTGCGCTTCGACTACTGTGGCCCGTTACAATCTTCGAATGCGGCAACTCGTCATCATCACGTGACTCCGGTCCTCCGCATAGACTACATCCGCTGCGTGACCCGCTGCCACGTCAACTACATGTCCGTTTTGCAGTTCTTGACCGCCACGTTGACTACTCGTCTAGGCGTCGATCTCGTGACCTGCTACAGTCTTCGACTCCGGCGATTCACTGTGATCTTCGGCTCCAACGACTCAAGGGTTGCCTCCGCTTTGGCGACCCGCCGTGGTCTTTGAATTCGGTGACTCGCTACGATCTTCGGCTCAGGTGACTCGGGGGCTCCCTCGGCTTCCACGATCGCAAGCCGCTACGATCTTCAGCTGCGTTAATCCGTTACCGCTCTTCGACTGTGCAACCTACTACCTTCACACGAATGTCTGTCACGTCGACTACGTCCACGGTCGCATCAGCCTCATCCACGACAAATACCAATAAAGCTAAGTTCTGTACTTGGAGTTGAATTTTTTCTTACTTTAATCGCACTCGAAATACTTAGGGTTTGCGCCCTCTTCGAGTAACCTAATGTTCCATCGAGCGCATGCACTTGAACACCTCATACACGACAGCCCGAGTAGCTGATTCTGCCTGATCGTCGAATCTTTGAACTCTAAGTGCCTCGGCAAGGTACTGGAACTAAGGATAACCAGGCTAACGAAAAGTCCTAGCATACAGTGCAAAAATATCGACTCGATTGGCACCATAAAATGTTATAAAAAGGCGTCAGGCAAGTATTCTTTACAAGATACAAAATAATTTTTTTGCATTTTCTATAGCTTACAAGGATGTCGAACTACATCGAGATATTCTATCGGTTCCTCCAACAGGAGTTAACAAAACAACTGACTATGCCGTAAACTCAAGGCCCGAGTCGATTCCCTCCTTGGATGGTCGCATCGCTTGATGCTACACAGACACGACACTATCCCCACACCCGATATAAGCAACGGCGTCGGCCTCATCCACAACATCGAGTCCTTCCGGCTAAACGTCGCGCAACTCCGCTACGTCGACTTTTGGCTCCTTATGCATGAGACGCTGACTCGATGCACTTTCGGGTCAGTGGTTTCTCCTCGCATGAGTATCTACTCGAGCCTGAGATTCGACTAGACACTCGAGGAGATACTCCTATCAGGAGCGCTGGCCGCGTACCTGAGAAATGGACATGGTTTCCATGTCCGTTGAAACACTTCCTCAAAAGCTTCGAATCCTACGTCGAGTTTGCGACTCCACTACAGACTCGGGGGCTACTCCCATAGGAAGCGTTAATTGCGTATTCAAAAAAGCACCGGCGTTGATGGCATTCGCAGAATTAAAGTCTTCGCTCGAGTCTCCGACTCGAACAGACACTCGAGGCCTACTCCCATAGGGAGCGCTGGTCTCGCACCCTATGAACCATTCGGATGAGATCCTTAGGATCGCTCATGAAAAAAAAATTCCTTGGCAACTTTTCCTAAAAGAATGCTAAGTAAGATACCGTCTTCTTGGTCACCCGAAACACCTCCGTGGTGATAAATTTTTGGATGGTGCGTTTACGGTGCAAAGATAAGTCTTACAGATATCATCTGATGGCCTGGTATCGCATCCGACTGCGCTCTACCAGTAATGTACCGTGTCAACAGGAACGATAAAAAATTCCGACGGACGCATTGGGTACCTAATTTAAAACACTGTAATTCGACTCCTGTAAGACCTTAGCGGCTTGTGTCGAATTACACCAACATTTTTCCAGATTTGAGTCCGGGAACTTGAGTCTAAAGTAGATCGTGTTGTTTTGTCCAAAGATAGTTAACTGACCCTGATCCGTCGGGTTAGTCAGAAACACGTATCGACAATCCTTATGAACCAACATATCCACCCGAAAACATGTTCGGATGAGAAACACTCTAAAGATTATAGAGTCTCCAGTCGAATCTACGACTCGACTGAACACTCAGGGGCTACTGACATGGATATGCTCTACGGGTATGACACGTTGGAAACGTATCTATAATTTTTGATGCTCCATGCTTGTTTTGTATCTACTTTGCTTTGCTTGACTACACTTTGAGTTGCTTTTTACATGTTTTCTGGTACTAACCTATTAACAAGTTGCAACAGTGCCAGATGTCTGTTTTGTGCTGTTTTTGGTTTCAGAAAAGTTAGTAAAGAAATATTCTCGGAATTGGACGGGACAAACGTCAAAGTCAATTACTTTCCATAGGGAACAAGAAGTCTAGAGGAGAGCCGGAGGGGCCAGACCCACCCCAGGCGCGAGGGCAGGTGGGCCCACACCTGGCTAGGGTTTGGTGGCCCTGGCCGCCTCCCGGTCTCGCCCCTTCGCCTATAAGAATCCCTCGATGCAGAAACCCTGAGTACCCGATCAGAAATCCACGAAACCGTCTGTAGCCGCCGCCACCATCGTCCCTAGATAGGAGGGGATCTGAAGCTCTTTCCGACACCCTGCCGGAGGGGAGATCATCTCGGAGGCCTTCTTTTCGGCATGATGCGTGAGTAGTTCCACCTTAGACTATGAGTTCATGTAGTAGCTAGATGGTTGTATCTCCTCCTTTGTGCTTTCATGTATAGATCTTGTGAGATCCATTCATGATCAAGTTCTAATCTATTTGTAATCATGCATGTTGTGTTTGCGGGGATCCGATGGATATTGAGATTATTATGTTGGTTTGATTAATGGTTTTATCTTTATGATTCTATCATGTCTGTGTTGTTTGTGATCTTGCATGCTCTCCGTTGCTAGTGGTTATCTTGGCCAAGTAGTTGCTAGTGACTCCAAGAGGGGGTATTTATGCTCGATAGTGGGTTTATGCCTCTAGTTTCCAAGGGAAATGACAGGAATCTCTTCGGTTGTAGATGTTCTGTTGCTACTAGGGAGAAAACAACGGTCTCTTGTTCATGGAACATGTGGACTGTTTATATTACACACTTTGCTTAAAGAAGTTGTCTGTTGCTTGCAACTTAATACTGGAGGGGGTTCAGATGATAACCTGAAGGTGGACTTCTAGTCATAGATGCAACTGGATGGAGGTCTATGTATATTATTGTATTGCCCAATCAACCTCATAGGATCTTTCTGGCTAGTAATTGCATTGTTATGTCTTGCTCAGTTCCTGTCAATTGCCCTGCTATAATTTGTTTACCCTTCATGCCATGTTGTTTATCTAAGGAGAGAACCTCTAGTGAACTATGGACCCCGGTCCAATCTTTACCATTAATACATCTTCCACTGTTACTTGTTTACTTGCTGCAAACCATTACCTTCCACACCATACGTTTAATCCTTTGTTACAGCAAACCGGTGAGCCTGAAAACCTCACTGATTCGTTGGGGCAAAGTCTTGAGTTTGTGCTGTGCAGGTCTCCATGTTGCTTGCAACACCTGTGTGATGTTTCCTTCCTCCTACTGGTTCGATAACCTCGGTCTCAACTGAGGGAAGACTTGCTGCTGTACTCTTCACACCTTGCTCTTGGGGTTCCCAACAAGAGTCCACATCAAGCACCAAGTTCTCTGGTGCCATCAAGGAGTCATTAGGGTACCTGACCTTGGCCTACCCGGTCTAGCTCAACGGAACACCCACTCGACGTCCTGTTAGGGTCTATGACGCCTATGACGGTTTGGCTGATACAAAGCCAGTATGGACACGGACTCCAAGCACGCAAGACAAGGAAAGCTTAAGACTAGAGTTTGAATACAACTTGTAACCAACTCGTATTGGTACCTGAGACCTAGCCTTCCCCATATATAAAGGCTAGGAGGGGCCAACGAGGAGGATGCTACGCCAAAACCCCCCCCCCCCCCAATAGATAGATCTACGATCTCCACCACCACAACAGATCTATAGATCTCTCTCTCTCTCTCTCAACTCTCATACACGCACCTCACGCCATATTGCATCTGCGCACCCTTGTAACCTTCGTTTCCGCCATCAATCAAGAATAAACAAGCAGGAGTAGGGTTTTCCCTTCGGAGGGCTGAACCTAGGTAAACACCGTGTCCCCTTGCTGCGTGTATGTTAACCGTCTCGCGATCTCTAGCCTCCCCATCTTTTTCAAACCCATGTCCATAACAATGGACATTGATGAGTCAAACCCTCATCACCAGGGGTGGAGCGGCGCGCCATCTAACTTGCCGGTGAAGGCGGGTCTCAGCAGGGCCTCGGAGTTGGAAGTGTGATGATGGATATGCTCATGATGGTGGCGTTGTCCGACGTCGTGACGGCGGCAACGGTAGGCCTGGCAAGGTCAATGCGTTGATCTCTCCTGAAGATTGGTCATGAAAAACGATGGCACAATTTTTCGAGCATGTGCATATGTTACGCGCTAAGATTTTCTTGTGTTAGCTTGTATCCCCGACTCGCCGTTGGAAAGCTTGGTGTTGCATCTGGATTTAGATGATGTTTATACGTGTGAGGTCAAGCTAGGCACATAGCCAGCTTGTCATCAATTTTGTAGGTGTAGCGACCATGGTCGTTTGGAAGTTGGCTTTGGGTGGATCGATGTATTTCTTTTGTTAGATTTTATTGAATAATATAGTAATAAAAAGCTTGTGTACATCATTTTGATGCATAAGCCGGGTTTCAAACTTCTTTTCGAAGAAGGAAAATAGATTGTCTAATTTTCTGGTTGGCATGGTGTGCTTATTTTAGATAACATATCACTTCTCCCCGTGACATGTCCCAAATCACTGGATCTTGGTTAGATAATGTTTTCTTTGAGAAAATTCCACCGATAATCCTAGCAATACAAGGAATCCCAAAAGTAATAAACATTACGATAAGGTCTTTAGACCACCTAGCAACGAGTACACGCACTCGAACGAGTCGAAGACGCGCCGCCGTTCTCGCCCCACCCTCACTGGAGTCGGCCAAACCTTGTTGTTGTAGAGTTTGCTGCAGTAGAGAGACATGAAATCACACCAACGAACATGAAAGCGGACAAGATCTCAGGAGATCCGCTAGACACACGACTCCACGCGTCCTCCGCCCGCTCTAGATACACCATCGAAGCGAGAATAGGATAGAGAGGAACTTATTCTAACTTTAAGATGTAGCTTCTGTGAAAGACACTGAAAAAAGACCCTAAACAAAGAACGAGAAATGTCTAGAGACCGTAGTCCGCCAAACCTCCGAGGCCCCGAGGCCATGGGTGATGGAACATACCAACGACTTCACCGGCGGTCGTACCAAACCCTAGATGGGTTTTACACCGCCTCCGGGATCACCTTTCTCGTACAGGTTAAAAAAAATGTTTTTGATTATGTGGCCTATTGCAACTTACTGTGCGAAGCTTGGATGCAAAAACCCGGAACAACGAAGCAAAATGTTTTCTAAGAGGAAAAAAACGGAGAAATGCAATCACTGAACATTTGCCTATCTTGTATATATACATATGAATAGAAACTCATCACTAGTACTTCGGCCTACTATGCATGCAGCCATCATCACAAGTAGCAAATCGTTGTGTACACATGTCTGTCAGCCGGCTATGAACACGAGGCTTTGCCTGACGGCCGCGGAGGAACAAATGAGGGTGCCGAAGATGCCGGTGAGCGCGTAGGCGACTGCGCAGAAAGGGAGCGCCTCAGGCTCCTTTGCCGACAGCGCTGCCGTCCCCTGACCATGGGCACTGCACCCACAGAACACCATCCCGTTCAATCACGCTCTCATAAGAAACCAAGAACAGAGCCAAAAGTTTCATCAGGTTAATTAATTAATTACCTTGAAGCTGTTCCAATTCCTCTAGCGATGGGGTCGTTGAGGCCAAGTTTATCCATGGCAGCTTGCACGAAGTTCGCACCAATCAGGCCCGTCAGAACAACCACGGCAGCGGTTACTGAAGTATTCGCACCTGCACGCATACAACGCGAATCATTGTGTTAGGCGACCGAATATCTCTATCATATTCATATCAGTCTTATTAACCAGCTTTCAAACCATATTTTGTGTCTCCCCTTTATAGAAGATTGAGGCCATTATGGTTTAGATTATAATCTTGTATTTGTCTATATATATGAGATAACAGGGAAGACACCAATTGTGACCTATCTCACCCAATTCTATCTTTCTACATGATAACAGCCAAAACTTCCTCCGCTTCTGCCATCCTCATCTACCACCGCCGCCGCGCTAGGGTTCCTCCCCTGCGCCGCAGCCCCTCCTCCCCCACCATGGCCGACGCCGACCTCTCCCCCCACGCCGCCCTCTGGGCACATGCCACCAATATCCAGAGTGTCAAGGCGCTGATTCCTGTCACCCTCGACCTCAAGGCGTCGAACTACACCCGCTGGCGCAATATGGTGCAGATCGCCCTCACCACCTACACCCTCGCCGACCACCTCGACACGGCCAAGCCGACTGATCACGAGGAGTGGCTGTGCATGGACGCCACCGTCCTGCGCTGGCTCTACGGCTCGGTCACACCCGAGATCACTGACATGGTGATGGAGTCTCCCAGCACCGCCTTCTCCGTCAGGCAGCGCATCGTCGTCCTCTTCTGCGACAATCAGCAGGCCCGGGCCGGCTACCTCGGCCAGCGATTCTGCAACCTCGAGCAAGAGGGCAAGTCCATCACGACCTACTGCCTTGAGCAGAAAAACGTGGCCGACGCCCTCGCCGATGTCGAAGCCCCCGTCAGCGACGACACCCTCATCCGGAACGTCCTCAAGGGTCTCGACTCTCAGTTCAACAACATCGCAGCGCTCGTACCGCTGCTGACCCCGTTCCCCTCCTTCCTCCAGCTGCGCAACATGCTCCTTCTCCAGGATCTCAAGCCGCACCACGGGAGCCACGCCTCGTCCGCGTCTGCCCTCTACACCAACATGGGCGGCGGCGCCGCCCCTGGCTACCACGCCCCTGCACCTCCTCGCCCTCCGCCACCGGGCTTCGGCCCTCCTATCAACTACGGTCCTCCCGCTCCTTCACCCGCTCCGTTCAACCCTAACGGAGGCCATTCTAAGGGCAAGAAGAGGAGGGTCAATGGTGCCCCTGCAGCACCCGGCGGTGCACCGCTCGCCCCTACGCTGCACAACCCCTGGACAAGGTCCATCTACATGTACCCCATGGGCACGGGCATTCTCGGACCGCGCCTCGGCACGACGCCATATCGTCCCGCGGCACACAGCTTCATGGCGTCCCCCCAGGCAGCGCCACCCACCTTCGGCTACTACAACGCCGCGGTCCCCAACGCCGCCCCCTACGGCTTCGCCCCTGCCCCGGCCGCGCCATACGCCGCCTCTCCGTCGTGGGACACCACGACACTCATCAACCAGCTCAACGCCATGAGTCTTCAACCCCTCCTACCGAGTGGGTCATGGACAGCGGTGCCTCTACCCACATGTCATCGGATGCTGGTATCCTCAACTCTCTCCATTCTCGCACTCCTTTTTCCAATGTAGTCGTTGGTGATGCTTCCTCTCTTCCTGTCACCTCCTCCGGCTATGCTTCTCTCCGATCTTCCTTTTCTAATCGTCCTCTTCATCTACAAAATGCTCGAGTTACTCCTAGCATCATTAGAAATCTTATTTCCGTTAGACAATTCACATGTGATAATTGTGTCTCCATTGAATTTGATCCTGTCGGTTTCTCTGTGAAGGACCTACATACCAAGGCGGTAATCCTCGGGTGCAATAGTTCGGGTGATCTCTACCCCTACTCTGCCCCTGGTGTCGCTCTCCATGCACTGGTCGCCTCCACCGACGCCCCACCCTTTGGCATCGCCGCCTCGGCCATCCCGGACACGACTCGCTTTGCCACCTCACGTCGTCGTCATCACTTCCTTGTCATAAAGAAATAAAAGGGTCTAGTCTATGTCATGCGTGTCAACTTGGTTGACACTCTCGTTTACCTTTCTCAGATTCCTCTAGTCGTACTTTGCGTCCCATTGAACTTGTACACTGTGATCTCTGGACCTCTCCGGTTGAAAGCATGTCTGGTTACAAATATTTTCTAATCATCTTGGATGATTTTACCATTATCTTTGGACTTTTTCACTATGACGTAAATCTGAAACCTTTGGTAATATTTCTAATTTTCATGCATATGTGCAAACTCAATTTGCACTTCCTCTTAAATAGATACATTGCTATAATGGCAAGGAATTTGACAATCGATCTCTCCATAATCTTGCGTCTACTTACGACATTCACGTGCGTTTTTCCTGCCCCTACACATCACAAAAAATGGCAAGGCCGAGCGAGTTATTCGGACGGTAAATGACATCGTCCGCACCCTTATATTCCAAGCCTCCATGCCGTCTAAGTTTTGGGTTGAGTCTTTACACACTGCTACATACCTTCTAAACCTCCTTCCCACAACCGCGATATCTGCTCTTTGCCCCTTCGCGGCCCTCTACTCTACCCCTCCTACCTACTCCAACCTTCGTGTTTTCGAATGTTTATGCTATCCTAACATCGCATCCACCACGGCGCACAAGCTGTCTCCTCGCTCTACTCCCCGCATCTTTCTAGGCTATGCACCTAATCACAAAGGGTACTGCTGCATGGAAATAGCAACTCGTCTAATCATCATATCTCGGCATGTCGTTTTTTATGAGACTAACTTCCCATTCGCTAAAACGAACGTTACACATTCATATGACTTCCTACATGAACACAATATGGATTCATCTACGGACGAAGACATCGACTCAGTCATCCCCAACCCGCCCCCTGTGCGCGTTGGGACTCAATAGCGCACTGTGTCGTCTCCTGCCGCGGCACCACGTCATCCTGCCACGGTCCCTCGGTAGCATGCCGCGACCACCTCTCCTGATGTGCCAGCCCGACAGCCTGCCGTGTCCGCACCACCCGCTGCGTCATCACCTTCGGCAGCTTCTGCTGCCAGCTCCTGGTCGTCCTCTCCACCGCTCTCTACAATGGTGTCGCCACCTCGGTCTCCCTCGTCATCGCCCATCGTCCCTCGCATGGGAACACGACGACAAGCCGACAAGATCATCGGGCCCCATGAGCGGCTCAACCTCAACACCACGGCCACCGGTGTTCTCTCTCCGATCCCTAACTCCGTTCGGACCGCGCTCAAGGACCCCAACTAGCTTGACACAATGAAGGCCGAGTATGCTTCCCTGATGTCTAACAACATGTGGGACCACGTGCATCCTCCTTCCAAGGCCAACCTCGTCACCGTCAAGTGGGGTTTTCACCACAAGCTCAACCCCGACGCCTCCCTTGATCGATACAAGGCACGTTGGGTCCTCCGTGGCTTCTCCTAGGCTCCCGGCATCGACTTCGCCGGGACATTTAGCCCGGTTGTCAAACCGGATACGATCCATGTCATCCTCTCCATCGCGCTCTCCCTCAACTGGAGTGTTCGACAACTCGACGTCAAGAATGCCTTCCTCCATGGAACGCTCTCTGAGGTCGTCTATTGTCGACAACCCACGGGCTTCATCACAACTCCCGACCGGATCACGTCTGTCGCCTCAACCGTTCCCTCTATGGTTTGAAGCAAACCCCACGAGCTTGGTACCAACGCCTCGCCTCCTATGTCGCGACCATCGGCTTCACATGCCCCAAGTCCGACACCTTCCTCTTTGTGTTGCACAACACACTAGGTACGGCATACCTGCTCCTCTACGTCGACGATAATGTTCTCGCGGCTTCCTCGACGGTTCTTCTCTAGTGCGTCATCACGGCTCTCAGCTCCGAGTTCGCCATGACCGACATGGCTGATCTTCACTACTTTCTCGGCGTCGCGGTCACCCATACTTCCTCTGGGATGTTCCTCTCCCAGCAAAAGTACGCCGCCGAGATTCTGGATCGCGCTGGCATGACAGCGTGCACATCTTCATCGACACCCATCGACACCGCACCCAATCTCGCCTCCTCTGCTGGCTCTCCCGTCACCGACCCTACGAAGTACCGCAGCCTCGCCGGAGCCCTGCAGTATCTGACATTCACACGTCCAGATATCGCGTACATCATACAGCAAATCTGCCTCCACATGCATGATCCGCGAGAACTACACCTCGTGTTGATCAAGCGTGTCCTTCCCTACGTCAAGGGCACCTTTTACCATGGTCTCCAGCTCATGCCATCCGCCTCTGATTCCTTGATCACGTACACGGATGCAGACTGGACAGCCTGTCCCGACACGCGGCGTTCTACCTTAGGCTACTGCGTCTTTCTTGCCGATAGCTTGGTGTCTTGGTCCTCTAAATGCCAACACACCGTCTCCCGCTCTAGTGCTGAAGCGGAATACCGTGCCGTCGCCAACGCCGTTGCTGAGTCTACTTGGCTCCGCCAACTCTTGGAGGAGCTTCATCGACCTCTTCCTCGGGCTACCGTCGTGTTTTGTGACAATGTTAGCGCTGTCTACATGTCTACAAATCCGGTTCAGCATCAGCGCACCAAGCATATCGAGATTGATCTTCACTTCGTTCGAGATCGAGTAGCACTTGGTCAAGTGCGTGTTCTCCACGTACCATCTTTGCGCCAATTTGCTGATATCTTCACCAAGGGACTAGCGTCGCCATTGTTTTTGGATTTTCGGTCCAATCTCAACGTTCGTCAGTCTGCCGCTGCGACTGCGGGGAAGTGTTAGGCAACCGAATATTCCTATGATATCGGTGCTATTAACCAGCCTTTAAACCATATCTTGTGCCTCCCGTTTATAAGAGATTGAGGCCATTATGGTTTAGATTATAATCTTGTATTTGTCTATATATATATATATAAGATAACAGGGAAGGAACCAATTGTGACCTATCCCATCCAACAGGGGCGGAGATAGGGAGGGACGAGCAGGGGCAACGCCCCCCTAAGATTTAGATTTTGTAACTAAAACTATCCATTAAAGTACTATTTGTATAATGTTTTATCTATTTCAGCCTCTCCTAATAAAACTTATAACACTAATATACTCTAATTGTCCCCCTCAATGATAAATTCTGGCTCCGCACCTGCCATCCAATTTTATCTTTCTACACATTGCTTAGAATATATATATATATATATATATATCTTTTCTATATATATATATATATATATATACACACACACATTGGGAATAGTGCACGCGTCGGGGGTTTATTTATACCTTCAAAGAAAGATACTATGCTCAATGCCAACGCCACGGTTATACACCTTGGCAGTATTGATATGGTTAGCGTTGGCTCCAGCCCTGTTAGGCGTCCTAGGATGGCAGTCGAGTACAGGGAGAATGTTGAAGCAACGACGATCGATGTGAAAATTTCTGCGGCGTGCCTCTTCATGAGCTGTAATCCACGACAAAACAGGCTAATTATTAGACAAGGAACAAATGTGGACAAAAAAATCAGAGCTAATTATATATCTTTATCTGAGGACAAAAACATTTGCCAGGTGTGCATTACCTTTCTCTGCTTGAACATTGAGAACGCAAACGATATGATGACAGACCCTAGAAAACCCATCAGGACGTCACCAGCTCCGGGATTAGAGGGCACCTTTGTCAGGTAATCACCTGGTCAACAAATTGTTTCAAGAGAAGCATGAGACATGCCAATGGTTGCAGTTATAAGGTAATTCTTCTGAAACTAAATAAATTTACAGTTTGCTTATATGGAACTCCAGACCTAGCGCAGCATCAAATCCAGAGCCGGAGAGGTGCCCATAGGCTACTGCCGCCAAATCCGCAGAAAACGCGCTGCAGATGATCGGGTGAAACACTTTCCTGATACCACATGGTAACCTGCAAAAACATTGTTATATTTTGCTATCAGACAAATGCAAATAGAATACTCCTCCTCCTCAGATATGAGACCATTATTGGGCCAGACAACACAACGCCTAAAAACAAAGACAGAACACGATACACGACGTTGGGGCAGCAGCACACACACGCCCGAACTCAAACAAGGAAAAAAAAAAAAGGAAAAGACACGGAGAGGGATCGACTAGACGAGGAAGACCGCAACCGCTGCGCCCTCCGAAGAATCCCACCACGCTCCTAACCCCGACTCGTCAAGCACCAAGCATCACCCTCAAGAGGGAAAGCGACCGCTGCTGTCCAGACCAGAGACTGGCCCTAAGGTTTCCCCCGGCACACATAGGAGAATGGATAAAGGGAAGCCACGACGCCCTTCAGGAAGGAAGATTCCACCCGTGGGGACGAGCCGACAAGGATTTCTCCCGATGACCCTATCCACCACCCCCGGACAAGCCGTAGGATAGGAGACCCGCGAGGGCAAGGCCTCGCCACCACCAAAAATTGCTGCCCACAGCATGCGCCACTCCGGTTTCGACTTTGTCATCATCGTCTCACTTAGCAAGCCGTCATGAGGTCTCCAACATCGCGGCCCAGGTAGAAATGAAATGGGGCCTACAGTACCGCGGTCACGCGGGAGGGAACTTTCTCCATCGCCGGAGGCGATAGTCGACCGAACGCGGCCGCAGACAAACCAGTTCTCCATGGGTCTGACCGGGCCCAGCAGGCCCGTAAAGCATCCGCGGAGGCAAACCAGTCCCATGGCGGTCCGGCCAGGCCCGTAAATTCCTCCACCGCGCTGCAACA
This sequence comes from Avena longiglumis, assembly GCA_030063025.1. Classification (NCBI taxonomy): domain Eukaryota; kingdom Viridiplantae; phylum Streptophyta; class Magnoliopsida; order Poales; family Poaceae; genus Avena; species Avena longiglumis. The sequence continues at coordinate 476,445,730 of CP125974.1, read as the reverse complement.
GGCCGGCCGAGGACACCGAGGATCCCATCCACCCTAACCCGCCTAGATCAGCAGCACAGCCAAAGCAAAGCTGATCGGCTCGCCTAACCTAGATACAGGCCCAAGTGAGCCCGATCTGGGCCGCCATGGCCACGCCCGCCCCAAGCTCGGCCTACCGCGGAAGCGCCACGCTGCCCCGCCGCCCAAGTCTGCGCCGCCGCCAAGGACCCACCACACCGCCCCTCCACCTAGCGCTGCTGAGGATGTTGGTCGCGGCATGCGCCTACCTCGGCCCCCGCCGCCCGGAGCCAGCACTGCCGTCCATAGGCGCGGCCACCACCGCACCGCCCTTCGGCCAAGGCCCAGCGCCGTCGCTGCTCTCAGCCGGGCGACACCCAAACCCAGGCCCCACGCCCATGAGACCCCCATGGAAGGAGATGAGGGGCCCGTGCCGGCCGGGCTGAAGCCAGCCCTCTGGCGGCAAGGGAGGGAGGTGGCGGCGGCGCCCGCGACAGGTTCCCACTGCCACGCAGCGACGAGGAGGCGTTTCAAGAGATGTTCAGTGTACTCCGTTTCTTCAAATAAAATACTACTCCTTCTCGAAACAGCCTTTCGCCCAGCTTTATAAATAAAGCACACATGTGAGACCGCTGCTGGTGTCTTTGTACATTGACCGTGGGTGTATACACAATTACACATGAGAAGAAAGACATAATAATTACCGAGAACCAATCATGTATCCCAGTACTGTGGAGGCGAGCAGGAAGGGAAGGCAGGTCCTCGCCGTGGTGCCAAGCGCCATTGGATTGACAAACGCCGTCGCAAACGAGGCGACAAAGACGGCACCCCACGCCCAGAAATCCAATATGGCGAAGGGAGACGGCTTGCTCATCGGCTCGGCCGCGATGAGCTCCGTCTTGACGATCTTCCTCACGGCTAACACGGTGTATCCCGCAACCATGAGCGAAGCAAGCCAGCCACCAGCTATAGAAAAAGAGGAACAAAAATGAAAACATGTACTGTATATTTTCTGATCATTCTGATCACCATTACCAGTCCACTGCTGAATTGGACGAGCTAAAAGCACAGAGGGTGTACACGTACATATGATGAGGCTGATCTTGAGGCCGGATGCCGCCGGGACGTCCCTGACGGCGAGCGGGAGGACGACGAGGGAGGGGACGTAGAAGAGCGGCAGCCACCTCTGGATGAAGACCGTGGCGGGCTCGAAGAAGTCCATCAAGCCCTTGGCGAGCGCCGGCGCGACGGCGTCGAGGACGACGAGCACGGAGAAGACGCAGAACATGCCGAAGAGGGCGCTAGGGAACTTGATGGACGCGGCGGCGAACGCCTGGCTCAGGCACTTGTCCGTGGCCAGCACGATGCCCAGCGACACCGCCAGGTGCGCGATCCCAAGAACCTATGATATGAAGGAAATGAATGTTTATCGTGCTTAGTTTCAGAACAAGGAGGAGGAACAGCGAGGGAACAAGACTCACCCTGGACAGCCACGGGCCTCCGGAAGGGGCGGCGGTGTCGCCGGTGTTGGCGGTGGATTTGGGGGCAATAAGACGGTGGTGGAGGGCGGCATTGTGGGTGGGCAGTGCCATGAAGGCAGCGGAGATTGTGGCACCTGATAGGAGCGATGAAGGTGGTGGCGGTGGTGCTACTGCTGTTGCCGTGGTACACGGGGAGTAGGAAAGGCAAGGCTGCGTCGTTGGCATCGGATCTTGGAATCGTGGAGGAATGGAGGATCGGAGTTGTTGCAACGGCAGCGGCAGCGACAACGTGGCGCGGGGGAGAGCCGTGGCCGAGACCGAGAAGGTGGGAACCAGCGCGTGGTGAGAGAGCACAGCGGAAATGCCAATCAGCGCTGCCATAAATGGGGATTGCAGTAGAGCAGAAGAGGAAACCAAAACAGAGTGAATCTTTGGTCTCCTTGGTCGCTTTGGAGGTGACAGTTTTTTTTTCTCTTTCTTTTTCCTTTTTATTCGTTTTTTTCTTTGATTGACTGGCTAGCTGCACTGCAGTAGGTGTGAAAACTGACCGGAAACGGATCTAGGCCTGAAATTCCAGTCGAACTGGTGATTTTGGCTCGTTCAAACAAGGAAAACGAGCTTGTTTAGCTCGTTTGTCAACTGTGGTTTGTCTATACAATTATTCGTACAGTACTTTTTAAATAAATAAATAAAAACCACGAGGCCGCCTCATCCTTCACATGGCCTTTAAAGGGGTAGTTAGACTTCATTTAGGATTAGATCGGAGGCAGGCCAGCCAGCAAATCGGAGGTAGGCCAGCAGCGGCGAGAGAGATACCGTGTTTCAGTCCTGCCCACGTCCAAACAGACTGACACATAAACCAGTAGCCAAGACCTCAATCTCGTCCTGCGTGTGGGCCACAACATCCCATGGGCTGTTCATGTCGACACTCGCAGCCTACATAGCTCGTCCAAGAATGCAGGCTTCAGGGTCTCAAGGGTTGCCACGGTGTATGGCTATGAGTTGACCTGAACGGTCCATGGGCTGTGGCTCGAGATTTCAACATATTCTTGATGCCAACAACAAAAACAACAAAAACCTCATTCAGCGATCAATGGCTTGTTCTTGACGCCTGATCAATGATTTCGAGTTGAAAGAAAGCCTGCTCCTTGGCCGACGCTTTACATGGTCTAACGAACATGAAGCCCCAACTCTTGAGAGGATCGATCGATGGTTTGCTTCGATGGAGTGGGACGATCTGACGCGTCTCTATCTGCGTGTTCATCGTCCTTGTCGGATCACTGTCTAGTTCTGATGTCTATTAGCCTCCCAATCTTCACAAAAAAAGGCTTCCACTTTCAATGTATTTGTGTCAAGATATATGGGTTTATGGAGGTCGTCAAGGAGCTATGGGATGCGATTCCGGCGTGAGGTGATGCGATCCAAAGCCTCAACACAAAGTTGTGAGGCCTCACTCGTAGGATTCAGAGGGAGTCGGAAAAAGGTGAGGTCTATCAGAGACCAGCTCCGTATCACGAATGAGCTTATCTTGTAACTCGACAAGGCCAAGGATACTAGGGTTCTTGGTGCCGAGGAGAGGTGGCTACGTCGAAGCCATAAGATCAAGGTATTGGGGCTAGCCTCCTTGGATCGCTCCATTGCGAGGCAACAGGCTCGGGGTGGCCAACCTGAAGGATGGCGATGCCGACAACCCGTTCTATCGGATCCTGGCCTCTTCTCGTAGGCACCATAATCACATCACACGGCTTTGAGTTGCGGATGTTGTGGCCCACATGCAGGACGAGATGGAGGTCTTGGATATTGGTTTCTTTGTCGATCTAGTCGGGCGTGGGTAGGGCAGGGAGCGTAGTATCTCTCTCCCGCCGTTGGCCTGCTTCCAATCATATCTCCACCTTGGAGGCAGCATTCTCTAAATAGGAGGTGTGGGATGCGATCAAGGGAATGCCAAGCAACAAATCTTCACGGCCCGATGGGTTCTCTAGGGATTTTTTCAAAGCCTGTTTGAAAGATCACGGATGCCGCCTAGAGATAGGGTGAATACGCGGTTTAAAACTTTTATGAGATGGGCTTAACAAAGGCGGAATAAGACTAGCATTTTTTTGTTAAGCACAAAGCCTATATATACTAAGTTTCACCTATGTGCACCAACAAGTTATGCTAAGCAAGACAAGCAACAATATGATAGTAAGATATAGATTACTTCAAGCACGAAGGCTATCACAATATGAAGTGCATAAGTAAAGAGCTCGGGTATAGAGATAATCAAGACACGCGGGAACGATGATATTTTACCGAGTTCCTTCCACAATGAAAGTACGTCTCATTGGAGGGGTGTGCGTTACTAAGACCACCAACGCCACAAGAGACCTCACCTGTTGGAGATATACCCTAGAGGCAATAATAAAAGTAGTTATTATTATATCTTTGTGTTTATGATAAATGTTTATGTTCATGCTATAATTGTATTAATCGGAAACATTAATACTTATGTGATTTGTAAACTTGTTAGAGTCCCTAGTAAAGCCTCTTTATAATACTAGCTTGTTGGTTGATAGATGATCATGGTTTCTTGATCATGAACATTGATATGTTATTAACAACAAGCTCATATCATTAGGAGAATGGTGTGATGGACATACTCCTATAGATAAGCGTAGCATAATGATCAAGTCATTTCAATAGTTCGTTTGCTATAAGCTTTCAAATCCATAGTAACCTAATTCCTTTGCCCATGAGATCATGCTAATCACCATCACCGGATGGATGCTTTGATGACATCAAATACCACTTTGTAATTGGGTGGTTATAAAGGTGGCATTGAGTGTTCGAAAAGTATGTGTTGATGCACATGGATCAAGATTGGGATTTGTCCATCCATATGATGGATAGATATACTCTGGACCCTCTTGGTGGAATGTCATCCAATTAGCTTGCAAGCATGTGACTGGCTCACATATCACAGGAACAAGTAAAGAGTACTTGTCAGTAACAAGGTTGAACTAGGTATGCAGAGATACCGATGATCAGACCTCGGATAAGTAAAATATCGCAAGACAAAAGGAAATTGGTATCGTATGTAAATAGTCCATTCGATCGCAAAGTAATCATAGAAATATGTGGGAGCCATATGAATTTCTAGATTCCTCTATTGGTTATTGATCGGAGAAGAGTCTCGGTCATGTCTGCATAATTCACGAACCGTAGGGAGATACACTTAAGGATTCGATGTTGTTTAGTAGATATGGAATGTGAGTAAGAAGACTGAATGTTGTTCGGATTCTCGGATGGTATATGGGATATCACAAGGAGATCCGGAATGGTCCGGAGAATAATATTCATATAAGGAAAGTCCAATTCCGGAGTTTGGGAATGGTTCCAGTGTTTTCACTGGAATGATCTAGAAGGGTCTATAAGGTTCACCGAACCGGAAGGGGAAGGGTACATGAATGTGTCATGACAAAGTGGAATGGTTGCATCATGTACTAGGTCGCTAGGCTGGGTAAATAAAAGAAAGAAATCAAACTCCAAAATTGAAAGTCAAAAGGCAAGTTTGAAAAGTAAAACTAGGACAATGTTTCCTGGTGGAGGGAGGAGAGGAAACCTCCTCTCCGAGGGAGTTACGGGAGGATTCGACCTCCCCCTCCCCTAGCTGCCCCTCCCTCTCATAAATAGATGGGAGGGGGCTGCCCCAAAGACCACAACAAAAGAAGCCCTAGCCCCAAGACGTCGCCGCTGGCCCCACTCCACCTACCCGCTCCGGCTTTAAGGCGAAGCCCTGCGGGATCTCCCCTCTAAACTCCAACACCACGCCGTCGTGCCGCCGGAATCGTGAGGAGAGAGCTACAACCTCTATTTCCTGCTGGAACAAGGGAGAGGAAGGTATTCATCGAGTACCGAACGTGTGATCAATTGCGGTAGAGCTACCGAAATGCGGCATCGAAAAGATCGTCTTTGTGATCTTGAGATCAGCACGTGAACGACTACATCACCCACGAGAATCTGCTCTCGTTAACCGCTTTGGAATCTTCGAGGGTGAGTACTCTATCGACTCATTGCTGCAATCTAGTAGATAGATCTTGGCTTGAGTGTGTTCATGCGGTAGAAATTTTTTGCTTTTCGTGCTACGAACCCCTACAGTAGTATCAGAGCCGTGTCTATATGTAGATTTGTTGGACGAGTAGAACATAATGGTAATTGTGGGCGGTGGTGCTTTTATTATCAATTGGTTCTTGTGTACTTTGCATCTTGCGGTATGGTGGGATGAGGCCCGGGGTAACCTTACATGACATCGTTCATGAGACTTGCTCCACGCTCAACATGCAACTTGTATTGCATAAGTGGATTTGCAGGTGTCTGTCTCTCCCATCATAGTAATGATTCAATTTTCAATGGGCACTTGATAGTTCAAGCATCAACGTTGTGGTTCTTGTTCATAAGTTAGAACAGTACTTATTGAAAGCCCCAAACCACATAAAATATGCAAAGAAAATTAGAGGCATCTAACTTTGTATTGAAAGGATGTGATGTGATGTGATATGGCCATGATTGTGATTATATATGATGTATGAAATGTTCCTTATTGTAAGTCGGCAACCGGCAAGAGCCTTATGGCTGTCTTTTAATTTTGTTAAGACCTGCGTGTCTATTATTCAAAGTAGTTGTAATAATTGATGCTGGTGGATGGCAACCATGGAGTGGTGCCATTGAACTTGACGCCATGCCGGTGATAATAGAGATCATGTTCGTGCTTGAAGAAGGAGATCAGAAGCACAAGAAGAAAGGCCATATCATATCACATATTATGAATTGCATGTGATGTTAATCCTTTTATGCATCTTGTATTGCTTAGATCGCGATGGTAGTATTATAAGATGATCCCTCTCACAAAAATATCAAGTTATAAAGTGTTCGTCCTTAGTAGGCATTGTTGCCAAGACTCGTTGTTTCGAAGCACCACGTGATGATCGGGTGTGTTAGATCCTACGAGTGTATACAACATGAGCAAGCCAAATTTGCTCATGCGAAAACTAAGGTTTGATCTTGATGAGCCTAGCATGTATAGACATGGTCTCAGAATACGGATCAACGAAAGGTAAAGCATGAGTCATATAGTAGATATGATGAACATGTTGATTGTTCGCCTTTGAAACTACATTATGTCTCGTGATGATCGGACTTGATATAGTGGATTTGGTTCGTGTGATTACTAAAACAATGTGAGGGATGTTGTTTTGAGTGGGAGTTCACCTATATTAATTTAACTATTAATTAGAACTCAATTTGTCATAAACTTACTCTAAACTATTGCAAATATGTTGTAGATCAATGGCGGCCCCTACCATCAATTTTAATGCGTTCCTAGGGAAAGAAAAGTTGAAAAAACAATGGAAGAAACTTAGCGGATTGGTTCTGCAATTTGAGGATTGTCCTCAATGCTGGTCAGTTGACCTATGTGCTGGATGCACCGCTGGGTGACCCACCTGCATATGATGCTACTGATGAGGTGAAAAATGTTTACCGCACTCGGAAGAATTAGTACTCCAACAGTTCAGTGTGCTATATTGTATGGTTTGGAATTGGAGCTTCAAAATAGGTTGAGAACTTTGACCCACATGATATTGTCCGTGAACTCAAAATGATATTTGAGGCTCACGCGGCAGTTGAGAGTTATGAAGCTTCTGAAAAGTTCTTTAACTGCAAGATGGAAGAGGGCAGATCCGTCAGTGAGCACGTTCTTAAGATGTCTGGGCACGCCAATAAGCTCGCGAGCTTGGGAATAATAATTCCTAATGCTTTGGGGATTTATCATGTCCTCCAATCACTACCACCAAGTTACAAGAACTTTGTGATGAACTACAACATGCAGCGCATGGATAAGACATTGCCAGAACCCTTCTCTATGTTGAAGTCTATAGAAGTGGAGATCAAGAAAGAGCACCAAGTGTTGATGGTCAATAAGACCACCAATTTCAATAAGCAAGGCAAGTCTAATAAAAAGGGATACTTAAAGAAGGGCGGTAAGAAAGTTACCGCGCCGGCGAAGAAGACCAAGGCTGGGCCTAAGCCTGATACTGAGTGCTTTTACAGCAATGGAGAAGGTCACTAGAAGTGGAATTGCCCCAAGTACTTGGCAGGTCTAAAGAACGACAACATCAAGAACAAAGGTAAATCCGATATACATGTTATTGATGTGTATCTTACTAGTAGTTGTAGTAGTTCCTGGGTATTTGATACTGGTTCGGTTGCTCATATTTGTAACTTAAAATAGGTGCCGCAGAATAGATGGAAACTAGCGAAGAACAAGGTGACGATGCGCATTGGAAATGGATCAAAGGTTGATGTGATCGCGGTCGGCACGCTACCTATTCATCTACCATCGGGATTAGTTTTATACTTAAATAATTTTTATTTGGTGCCTGCGTTGAGCATGAATATTATATTAGGATCATGTTTATTGCGAGACGGTTACTTGTTTAAGTCTGAGAATAATGGTTGTTCGATTTATACGAGTAATATGTTTTATGCACATGCACCCTTGATAGATGGTCTATACTTATTGAATCTCGATTGTAGTAATACACATGTTAATAATATAGAAGCTAAACGTTTGAAATTAAGCTATAACTCTACATATATGTGGCACTGTCGTCTTGGTCATATCAGAGTGAAGCGTATGAAGAAACTACATTCTAATGGACTCCTTGAATCACTTGAAAGATGCGAAGCATGTATGATGGGTAAAATGACTAAGACTCCATTTTCTGGTATGATGGAGTGAGCTACGGACTTATTGGAAATCATACATACCGATGTGTGTGGCCCGATGGGTGTGGCATTGCGCGGTAGTTATCGTTATGTTCTTACTTTCACGGATGACTTGAGTATATATGGGTATATCTATTTCATGAAACATAAGTCCGAAACTTTCGAGAAGTTTAAGGAATTTCAAAGAGAAGTGGATAATGACGTAACAAGAAGATTAAATTTATATGATCTAATTGTGGAGGTGAGTATCTAAGTTATGATTTTGGCGAGCATTTGAAGAAATGCGCAATACTTTCACAATTGACACTACCGGTAACACCACAACGTAATGGTGTGTTCAAACGTCGTAATCAAACTCTCTTAAATATGGTTCATTCTATGATGTCACTTACATATTTACCTTTATCATTTTGGGGTTATGTATTAGAAACAACCGCATTCACTTTAAATAGGGCACCATCTAAATCGGTTGAAACAACACCGTATGAATTATGGTTTGGGAAGAAACCTAAATTGTTGTTCCTTAAAGTTTGGGGTTGCGAAGCTTATGTAAAGAAGTTACAGCCCGACAAGCTTGAACCCAAAGCGGAAAAATGTGTCTTCACAGGATACCCGAAGGAAACTATTGGGTATACCTTCTATCATAGATCCGAGGGAAAAATCTTCGTTGCCAAGAATGGATCCTTTCTAGAGAAGGAGTTTCTCTCGAAAGAAGTGAATGGAAGGAAAGTAGAACTCGACGAGGTTATCGAACCTTCTCTCGGATTTGAGAGTAGCGCATCACCGGAAGAAGTTCCTGTGGTACCTATACCAATAAGAGAGGAAGCTAATGATGTTTATCATGAAACTTTGGTCGAAGTTCCTATGGAACCTCGCGGGTCGACGAGGACTCGTACCACTCCCGATTGGTATGATCCCGTTATGAGTGTCATGTTGGTGGACGACAACAACAACCCTACGACATATGAGGAAGTGATGATGAGCCTAGATTCCAATAAATGGCAAGAAGTCATGAAATACGAGATTGGATCCATGTATGAAAACCAAGTATGGACTTTGGTGGACTTAACAGATGGCCGAAAGGCTGTCGAGAACAAATGGATTTTCAAGAAGAAAAAAATATTGATGGTAATGTAACCGTCTATAAAGCTCGACTTCTCGCAAAAGGGTTTCGACAAATTCAAGGAGTTGACTACGATGCGACTTTCTCACCGGTAGCGAAGCTAAAGTCTATGAGGATTTTGTTAGTAGTCGCTGCATATTATGATTATGAGATATGGCAGATGGATGTCAAAACAGTGTTCCTCAATGGAGACATTGATGAAGAGTTGTATATGGTACAACCCAAAGGTTTTGTCGATCCTAAAGATGCTAACAAGGTATGCAAACTTCAATGATACATTTATGGATTGAAGCAAGCATCCCGAAGTTGGAATCAATGTTTTGACAAGGTGATCAAAAGTTTTGATTTTATACAAACTTATGTAGAATCTTGTATTTACAAGAAAGTGAGTGGGAGCTCTGTAGCATTCCTAGTACTATATGTGGACGACATATTGTTGATTGGGAATGATATAGATCTTCTTAAAAGTGTCAAAGATTATTTGAATAATAGTTTTTCAATGAAGGATCTTGGAGAAGCTGCTTATATACTAGGCATAAAGATTTATAGAGATAGATCAAGACGCCTAATATCGCTTTCACATAGTACATATTTGGACAAAGTTCTAAAGAGGTTTGGAATGGAAGATAGCAAGAAAGGGTTCTTGCACATGTTTCCCAATACGACCTTGAGTAAAACTCAAAGTCCCTCTACGGCAGAAGATAGAGAGAGAATGAGTAATACTCCCTATGCCTCAGCCATAGGATCTATCATGTATATCATGCTATGTACTAGACCCAACATTGCATATGGTGTTAGTTTAACTAGCAGATATCAAAGTGATCCAGGGGTGGATCATTGGACGACGGTCAAAAACATCCTTAAGTACTTGAGAAGAACTAAGGATATGGTTCTTTCTTATGGAGGTGATGAACAACTCGTTGTTAATGGTTACACTGATGCTAGTTGGAACACCGATCTGGATGATTCTAAATCTCAATCTGGATATGTATTTACTTTGAATCGTGTAGCAGTAAGCTGGAGGAGTGCAAAGCAAAGCGTTGTGGCGAGATCTTCAACTGAATCGGAATACATATCTGCTTTGGAGGCTTCACAAGAGGCGATATGGATGAAGTAGTTCATTATAGAGCTCGGTGTGGTTCCCAGTGCGCTGGACCCTATGTCTATCTACTGTGATAACATGGTCGCCATAGCCAATGCGCAGGAGCCAAGGTCACACAAGAAGCTGAAGCATATCAAGCTACATTTTCATGCTATTAGAGAGCATGTCCAAGATGGTGACATAAAGATTTGCAAAGTACACAGAGATCTGAATGTGGCGGATCCGTTGACTAAACCTCTCCCGAGGACAAAACATGACCAGCACAAAACCGCCATGGGTGTTTGGTATATTACCATGTAATCTAGATTAGTTGACTCTAGTGCAAGTGGGAAACTGTTGGAGATATGCCCTGGAGGCAATAATAAAAGTAGTTATTATATCTTTGTGTTTATGATAAATGGTTACATTCATGCTATAATTGTATTAACCGGAAACATTAATACTTGTGTGATTTCTAAACTTGTTAGAGTCCCTAGTAAATCCTATTTATAATACTAGCTTGTTGGTTGATAGATGATCATGGTTTCCCGATCATGAACATTGAGATGTTATTAACAAAAACTCATATCATTAGGAGAATGGTGTGATGGACATACTCCTATAGATAAGTGTAGCATAAAGATCAAGTCATTTCAATAGTTGGTTTGCTATAAGCTTTCAAATACATAGTAACCTAATTCCTTCGACCATGAGATCATGCTAATCACCATCACCGGATGGATGCTTTGATGATATCAAACACCACTTTTTAACTGTGTGGTTATAAAGGTGGCATTGAGTGTTTGGAAAGTATGTGTTGATGCACATGGATCAAGAGTGGGATCTGTCCATCCATGTCGGGGGGTTGACCTCGGGTAGGTCAAAGACGGGGAAAGACAGAGGTACAATCCCCGTCTAGTTTCCGAGTTACGGTCTAGGTTGGCCGAATCATGAATAAGTCGGCCGACGTACGGGGGCGAGAAGCCCGTATATGTATATTAAGGCGTTACCCGGCCGAGTTACTGCGAGGGTCGGCCGGGTTAGCCCGAGTAATCTCGATGCAGGTGAAGGACCAGCCGAGCTACGCGAGGTAAGGTAAGGCCGAATGATACGAAGCTTGCAGGAGAAGGAGAAACCCAAGGTCAAACTCTAGCTGCAGGCTAGAAGGAATCTGAGCGGAGCCAAGCACAAGAGACAAAGATGCAGAGCGTCAGAGGGGCAGAAGGAGGTCACGGAGGTGACAGTCCTGAAGCCCGAGGCACGCAGGAGGGGTCCTCTGGAGCCTTGCCGTCGTTAGAAGGGCGACAGGGAAAGGAGGCCGCCGAACTACTATTTTTGGACAAGAATATTCCTCGAATATGCTTGCCCCGTCAGCCCTAGAGACACCCAAGGCTCTCCTTTATAAGGGGAGGCTTGGACCCTAAGGAGGGAATCGACTCATTTTTAGTACCGTTAGGCTGGCGGGATTCATCTTTTCTCCTGTATACAGCTCGAGGAGCACTTGTAGCCCAAGAGAAGAGAAATAAAGGTCTTTGCCCTAACCTCTTGTGTGTAGAATCAGTTGCATCTTCCCTCCCCAGATCCCACTAGCATCCATTGGCCCCATACTTTAGCCTACCCATGGCATCTGCCGTGCCACCACCACGACAGTTGGCGCCCACCGTGGGGCAAGCAGCGGTGCTAGCTGGAGTTATGATCCGGATGGGAAACTTCATCAACACGGGTGAGCGCGTTGTTTCTGGCTTGGTCCAGAGATTTGGTCTCTGCGACTATGTCAGCGATAATGCAGGGAGCTTCAAGGGGAAAGCTCCCCCGCGTAACGGTGTCTTCATCGGCCTGGGCGAGCACAGGATCTACGTCGGCGTCGACATCACCGGCATTTACCCTCACCAAGTTGTTGTTGCAGGAGAGCCACCTCTTAACGCAGCAAGCAGCCGTCCGCAGAGCACGCCCCGCAGAGGCGCCGAGGTGATGGTTGCCGCCGAGCGCAAGCCGGAGCAGCAGAGCGGGTCAAGCAGAACCCGCAAGCAGCGCAAAGGCACACTCAGTGCATCGCGCCACAACCCACAGAGGTAATCCCGCCAATGACCAACCCGACCGAGCTGCAGGACACCACCCCAAAGGCACCGAGAGTCGAGGGCCACCTCTGAAAGGCCAGAACATTCTTGTGCAACCATAGAAAACCTGACTACACCTGTAGCGCCGATACTTGATCCGGCAAATGCTCAGGCAGAGTTGGAAGAAACCAGGCAAAAGGTGTTGGTAGAGGCCAAGAAAGTATCGGCCTTGCGGGAGTCCTTGAACATGACCCTGAGAGAGTATGCCAAAGCTAATAAGCTTGATATCGCACCCGAGCGGGTGGACGAATTAAGATTAAAGGGGAAGAACCTCATGGAGGATATTAACAAAGAGCATGAAGCTCACAGAGCAGAATCAGGTGATTTGGGCTTGCCGAGGTACAATACCCCGGCGAAGAACCTGAGAGAGGCAAACGCCGCAGCATTGGAATTAGAGGGGTTGACCGGGGAAGCCCGGCAAAAACATCAAGAGAGAGTGAATGAGCTGGTGCGCATCGCACACCAGCAAAATGAGGAAATACTCAGAACAAACCCGGCGAGGCCAGGGGCCTCGCGGATGGTTCACTCGGCAGGGGCAACACCTGCCTTATCCGCGGCAGCAGCATCTTCACCCATGAATAATGCGCGAAGGGACAAAGCAGTAACCTCAGGGAAGAGGAACAAGCAAATTGTTCCATATGATCCGGCAATGGCTGGAAAGGCAAATGAGAACAGAGGCAATGAAAGCCGAGGTAACAGTGGGGAGAGAAACCACGGCCGTGTGGAAAAAGACGGCGGAGGCCGAGGCAATGGAGATCTCGGCAGAAGAGATCCCGCGAGAGGTAATCATGAAAACAAGACCCCTGCCGAAGTAAGGAGAGAGCTACCACTCAACCCACAGCCAAGGCATGAACCTCGGCAGGAAAGAGAAGCGATACCAGCTCGCCATAATCAAGTGAATGAGAGGTACAACGATGGTTATTCCGAGGTAGAATATGCGATCCATGGTGGAAATAACCACTATGGGATGCGTAATGCACTCTGAGATTTGCCATCGAATGATGCAAGAGTAAAGCTGGACAGGCTATACCGGTCAGAGTTATTGGAAGAACAGGGTCCACCAGGACCGACTTGTTTTGGACCATGGATCATGGGCGAACCACCCGTGCCAAACTTTCAGCTAGCAAGAGGCACAAAAACGTACAATGGGAGTACCAAGCCACAATACTGGTTGATTGACTATGCCACTGCTGTGAAGATAGCGGGTGGGAACTTAAGATGGGCAGTACGGTATGTCCCACAAATGTTGGAAGGACCGGCTAGGGTATGGCTGAATAATCTACCAGCAGGCAGTATCAACTGTTGGTTAGATTTTGAATAAATGTTCGTCAGCAACTTTACCAGCACATACAAGAGGCCAAACAGGCCGCAACAGTTAGCCATGTGCAAGCAGAGGCCGAATGAGACAGCTAGAGAGTTTTTAACTCGATGGTGCAACTTGAGAAACTCATGTGAAGGGGTAATAGAATCGCAAGCAATAGCTTGGTTCGCGCAAGGCTGCCGTTATGCCAGCGTGTTGTGGCAACGCCTGCAAAGAGATATGCCGACCACACGGCGTAAACTATCGAATAGCGACTCCTATGCATTAGGGGACCCAACGCAACCGGAATTAATGTCGGCAGATCATCGCGAGCAATGTGACCATTATGCAAGAGAATTGTCCGGTCATCCAGCGCGATTTCAGAGGAAGAAGAAGAGAGGAGGCCGAATTATAGATATAATTCGCCCAAGTGGCGTGTAGCACAAGATCAGCCGAGTCATGGAGCAACTCAACGGCGTAAGAATGGACCTTAGCGGGACACCAAAGAATGAAGGAAAAGGCGGGACCACAAAGCAAAAGAAGCAAGGTGAGAGGCCGAAATACACGTCAATCCATGTTAGATCACCGTGCAAATTTCACACATCAAACCCATCCGACAGCCAATCATACGACCCGCCAATGTGCATGGATGAAAAATGCAATGGGAACCCCGCAGAGTTCAGCGCCCATCAAGTATATCAAAGATCAACCGCAATTAATCGGAGCAAATACACAACAATCGATACCGCCTCCTCCCCCGAGGTATGATAACTCGGATCGGAGGGATGCAGTACATCAAGTAATGAACCAAGTCCAGGATGGAAGGAAGAATACGACAAATACTGGACGCAATGATTACAGAGAACATCATCAGTCTTATTGCGTGTTCACAACAGAACAACAAGACAAGCAGAGTGGCAATACCGCATATGGAAGTAAATGCAGTTATGCCGGTAGTACCAAGATATGTGCCATGGTCTGATCAGGAGGTGACCTGGAGCATAAAGGACCACCCCAGAATAATGCCGAGTCCAGGATCATATGCACTCGTGTTGGATAGCATCAATGTGAAATTTTCAAAAGTACTCATTGACAATGGAAGCAGTATCAACATCATGTACAAAGATACCATGCATAAGCTCGGAATATCGCAGAACATGCTGCAATCCACGAGAACCACTTTCCATGGGATAGTGCCGGGGCTTTCATGCGAGCCCATCGGTAAAGTCCGAGTGGACGTGTTATTCTAAGACGAGATAATCGCAGAGCGTAAAACTTAGAATTTGAAGTGGTGGATCTGGAAAGTTGTTATCATGCTCTACTCGGACGGCCCACACTGGCCAAATTCATGAGCAGCTGTCATATAAATTATCTGAAGATGAAGTTACCCAGACCACAAGGAGTGATAACAGTTGCAGGAGATTACAAGAAGTCAATGGAGTGTGCTTCAGCCGGGTCAAATTTGGCCGAATCATTGGTTATAGCAAGAGAAAAGAGAAGGATTCAAGAAGTAGCAGCCCTCGCTCAAGACATTTGAACATGCCGGCTACCGCCAACCTGACACGGCAAGGTCTCTTTTCAGCCGACTAAAGAGACGAAGAAATTTCAGATTGATGAGCAATTCCCAGAGCGTACTGTTACTATTGGTGCAGGCCTGGACGCTAAATAGGAAAGCGAGCTCACCAACTTCCTCTGTGAGAATCGGGACATATTTGCATGGTCAACTCAAGATCTGCAAGGTGTTCCGAGGGAGTTGGCTGAGCACTCTTTGAACGTAAGGCCAGGAGCAAGGACGGTGAAGCAACCTCTCCACCGCTTCGCCGAAGACAGGAGAAAAGTAATAGGAGATGAAATAGCTCGGCTCCTCGCAGCCGGGTTCATCATGGAGGTGCTATACCCGGATTGGTTATCGAATCCGGTGCTAGTAGAAAAGAAGAAAGATGATCCCAATGTAGCCATTGTATGGCGAATGTGTATCGATTACACCAACCTGAACAAGGCGTGTCCAAAAGATCCTTTTCCATTGCCTAGAATAGACCAAGTCATTGACTCGACCGCTGGTTGTGAGCTATTATCGTTTGTAGACGCGTATTCTGGTTTCCACCAGATGCCATTAAATCCGGCCGATCAAATAAAGACTGCATTTATTACCCCGTATGGGGCTTATTGTTATCGCACAATGCCATTCGGCCTGCGAAATACAGGAGCGACATATCAGAGATGCATGCAAAAATGCCTGCATGATCATATAGGAAAAAATGTACAAGTATACGTAGATGACGTGGTCATCAAAACTAAGGAAAACAAAACATTACTAGAAGATATACGGCAGACTTTTGCGAACATGAGAAGGTTCCAAATGAAGCATAATCCAGAGAAATGCATATTTGGCGTGCCGGCAGGAAAATTACTCGGTTTCCTTGTATCTAGCCGAGGTATCGAGGCTAATCCAACAAAGATAAAAGCAGTAGAAAGAATGGAATTGCCAAAATGTTTGAATGATGTACAAAAATTCACGGGCTGCCTGGCCTCGCTTAGTCGATTTGTATGTCGGCTAGGAGAGAAAACGCCGCTCTATCGGTGATGAAAAATTAGATAAATTCATTTGGACTCCACAAGCGACTTAGCATTTCGTGAGTTGAAAAGATCGTTACGGCACCCATTTTGGCTTCTCCATTATCAAAAGAGCCTATGTTACTCTATGTAGCGGCTACCAACAGAGTAGTGAGTATCAGAATGTAGTGGAACGACTTGAAGATGGTAAGTCGATTCAGAGGCGGTGTATTATCTAAGTGAGGTGTTATCCACTTCAAAGCGAATTACCGCATTATCGAAGATGGCTTATGGAGTATACATGTCGTAAAAAGCTTAAACATTACTCAAGAGCATCCCATCAAAGTAATCTGTGAGGCACCCATAGGCGACATATTGAGCAACAAAGACGCAAGTGGCGAATAGCAAAATGGGCGATCGAGTTATCACCATACGCTCCACAATTTGATAGAAGAGATGCAATCAAATCTCGTCACCGACTTTCTCGTGGATCGGGCCGAGGTGCAGTATGAGCCACCATTGCCAGATCCAAATTACCGAACTATGCATTTCGATGGTTCCAAACTAAGGAATGGTTTGGGAGCGGGAATAGTGTTAACCTCGCCTAAAAAATACCAACTGAAATATGTATTACAAATACATTTTGTCGTTCCAACAATGTAGCCGAATATGAAGCGCTAGTCCATGGATTGAAAGTAGCAAAAGAAATTGGCATACGCCGAATCTTATGCTATGGTGACTCGGATCTAGTAGTACAGCAAGTATCAGGCAGTTGGGACGCATTAGATGCTAATATGGCTTTATACAGTTTCACGTGCAAAAGATCGATGGATACTTTGAAGGATGTGAATTTCACCACATACCTCGGCGTAAAATGATGCCGCAGACACATTGTCAAAATTAGGATCAACCCAGCAGTCAATTCCTCCGGGTATTGCCCTGGAGCACCTCAGGAAACCATCAATAATCCCATCACCAGAATCCGAATCTATCTTTATCCCAGCAAATTCCGCAGAAGATCACACGCCAATGGAGGTAGATCCGCAGTACAACTCGGAACCCCCCAAGAGGAGGATAGCCGAGGTAAGCGCAATCATGGGAAAAGCCGAGATATATATGTCGACAGAGAACATGGAGATAGACAGTGAGATCACATCAGAAAAAGTCACACCGTTATGGGCGCAACCCATATTTTCTTACCTAAAAGACGCGACGTTGCCGAGTAATGAGGTATTAGCTAGACAAACCATAAGGAGAGCAAAAGCTTATACAATCATAAACAATGAGCTGTATAAAAGGAGTGTCACAAACGAGTTGCAGAAGTGTGTAAGTTCGGCAGAAGGTCAGGAGATCCTTCTAGACATACACCAAGGAGAATGTGGGCACCATGCCTCATCTCGTGCCTTAGTAGCCAAGGCATTCAGGCATGGATTTTATTGGCCAACGACATTGAAAGAAGCGAAAGAATTAGTTAAGAAATGCAATGGATGTCAGAGATACGCAACCAAAATACATATGCCATCGGCCGAGTTAAAAACAATACCCATCACTTGGCCATTTTCTGTATGGGGTTTAGATATGGTGGGACCATTCAAGCCGGCACGAGGAGGAATGACCCACATATTGGTTATGGTGGACAAGTTCACAAAATGGATTGAGGTGAAACCAATAAAAAAGTGCGATGGGTCCACGGCAGTGAAATTTCTCAAGGATATTATATTAAGATATGGGTATCCGCACAGTATTATTACAGATAATGGCACAAACTTTGCAGAAGGAGCTTTCGCCAGATTTTGTCGAGAGAAGCACATAAGACTAGATATTGCCTCTGTGGCTCACCCAGCATCCAATGGGCAAGTGGAAAGGTCTAATGGACTGGTGTTAACAGGAATAAAACCACGACTTGTCGAACCATTGCAAAGGTCGGCAGGATGTTGGATTGAGGAACTCCCAGCCGTACTGTGGAGCCTCAGGACTACTCCAAATAGATCAACAGGTTATACACCATTCTTCTTGGTTTACGGGGCAGAGGCCGTTTCCAGACATAATATATGACTCGCCAAGAGTTACTCAAGATACAACCTCGAGATAAACGAGATAGCTCGGCAAGATGCTGTAGACCTGCTAGAAGAAGCCAGAGAGTTGACATTGTCACGATCAGCTATTTATCAGCAGAACCTGCGACGATACCACAGCAAGAAGGTGAATCCAAGAGTATTCAAAGAAGGATATTTAGTCCTCCGACTGGTGCAACGTACGGCCGGCATGCACAAGTTGTCACCTCCATGGGAGGGACCATTCATTGTGAGCAAAGCGTTGCACAACGACGCCTATTATCTAGTCGACGCTCAGTCCCCCGGAAAGAATAGGGCAGACAAAGACGGCGAAGAAACGAAGCGTCCATGGAATGTAGCTTTACTTCGACCATTTTACTCATAACATTGTATCTCAAGGTCAAGATCCAATTATGTATTTGAACCTCGGCGCCCAGAGAAGTGACTCGGGGACTGCCATATGTTGTCTCAATTTCATGTTATGTATTTAAACCTCGGCGCCCAGAGCAGTGACTCGGGGACTGCTATATGTTATCTCAATTTCATGTTACGTATTTGAACATCGGCGCCCAGAGCAGTGTCTCGGGGACTGCTGTATGTTATCTCAATTTCATGTTAGGTATTTAAAACCTCGGCGCTCAGAGCAGTGACTCGGGGACTGCCATATGTTACCTCAATTTCATGTTATGTATTTAAACCTCGGCGCCCAGAGCAGTGACTCGGGGACGGCCATATGTTATCTCAATTTCATGTTATGTATTTGAACCTCGGCGCCCAGAGCAGTAACTCGGGGACTGCTGTATGTTATATCAATTCCATATTAGGTATTTAAAACCTCGGCACCCAGAGCAGCGACTCGGGAACTGCCACATGCTGTTTCAGTTTTATGTTGATCCCACCCGTATTAGTTTTATAATTTCTGAAATTTGGTTTACATATTGAAGTTCGGCGCGATGAACAACAATTCAGGGATTGCTATATATTCTCTCAAGGTGATAGTCAACCGCCGTTCAGAGCACCACTCATGAAAAAACGGAGGCAAGGATAAATCCTAACATCAGGAAATTACAGGCCACCAAAGAAAGAATTCGGACAAACAACAACTTAACCAAATGCTAACAGCTACAAGCGTATATGTCACCACGGTACACAGCAAAAGAAATTCAAGTCATAGAGACAGTGGACAAAATGTTTCGCGTACATCATACGCCCGGCATGCCAGGGATAAGAGATAACGCAAGCATCGTTCGCAGGGGAGGCAGCGACTTGGTCACGCGCTGGGCACTCCGACGTAGGCGGAACTTCAACCGAGGTTGCCTCACACTCCGTAGAACCAAGTGCAACTTCAGCAGAAGTCCGAGGCTGCTCAGGAGCATCCGTCTGTGCAGTTGAGTGCCCAGTACCTTTGGAGGAGGACCGCGCGTCGCCGCCGCTATCCGAGCTTGAACTAGAGCTTTTAGACGTGGCCGAATTATCCTCACGCTCTCCTTGCTCAGCCGAATTGTCATCCGAGGCATCTTCAACTATGACCTCCTCATCCGGATTTGGAAGAAAACTCGGCCCTTCATTCCAGGTATGTATGTCGGCATACTCGACGAGTTGGAAGGCGCGAGCTTGCCGAAGAGCAACGAAGGTGGGGTCTTCAACCCAGCGAGAACCGCAGATTTCGTGATATCTAGAGAAATGTCTTCGTACCATGACATGATGATAGTAATGGCTATATCGCGCCAAAGACGCCTATTGATTCCCTCCAGAGACTCAGTTGCCTCTCAGATGCCATGAGTCTTTTTACTAGTAATTCGACCTCGTTAATATCAGGAGTACCAGATGTATTTGGCCAAAGAACGTGGTAAGCTCGGATGGCTGCTTGCACCAGGTCCCACCCATAATTTTCATTGGGCCAACTGCAAGACCAATCGCAACTGTGAAATCCTCCATTGAGTACTCCGAGTCAGCGGTAACAGAAACACCTCGGCGCACGCGATCTGCAAGAACCGCTTTAGAACTCACAGGCTTGGCCTCGGGGAAATGATCTGCGCAAAGCATGAACGTGTCAGGTGGTAGCGGAACAAAAAGAACAATGTAATTCGCGGTGTTAAGTAGCTTACGATGAATGTAACTCATCATTATCTCAAGGTATTTGGCCCAATCGACCTTGCTCTTCTCAAACGAGCAATTTCCTCGCCAACCCCGAGTCTTTAGTTCGACCTCGAGGAGTTCTTTGTTCTTCGCAGCTCCAAAGCCAACCGATTCTTCTCCTCGAAAATTCTTGGTCGACCTTTTCGTTCGGATTTACGAGAGAGCTTGAGAGTATCCACCTCGGATCGCAGCAGTTATTTCATCATCTTTTTCTTGTAGTTGCGCCAATGAATAGCGTTTTGCTCTAAAAATGCAGCATCACGTCAGGCATGGGCATGCAATCTTGATGCGACATGCAAAGGTTTGCAACTCGGCTTTACGAGCCAAACGCAATAAGGAAACTTAGCATACATGTTAAAAGGAAAGGTGTAGAATAAAAGGAAACTAACCTTCCGTGCTCTTAACTTTCTTCTCAAGGCGAATGTTGAGATTATTAATGTTACCTTACCAAGAAAGTAAGCCGCATCTCGGACAAATAAATAAGAATGTTGAAAGTAACGAAAAGGAACCATCGACGTACCAACCTTCTTTACCATCGGAAGGATTTTCTCATACTTTTCTTCCGACTTGCGAAAAAAGCAACCTCTGGAATTCGCATCCTCCGATCATGCGCAACCTGAGCAATGGGGAAAAACGGTAAATCGATATTCAAAGCTAAATCAGATCCGAGTCAAGCAGGACTTAACTCAGATCTAGGTGGCTGGATATTCAAAGCTAGATCAGATCTGAATCAAGCAGAACTTAATTCAGATCTAGGTGGCTGGATATTCAAAGAATCGATCCGAGTCAAGGTGACTTAACTCGATCTAGGTTCGGATATTCAAAGCTAATCAGATCCGAATCAAGCGTAACTTAATTCGGATCTAGGTGGTCGGATATTCAAAGCTAAAGCACATCCGAATCAAGCAAAACTTAACTCGGATCTAGATGGCGGATTCGAACCCTAGAAATAAATTTAAATTAAGTCAAAGATCATTAAACTTCCAAGTATATAACAAGTTATTTCCTTGCAAGTTTCGGGACTAGAGCATATAGTAACATCCGGGACTAATTTAAAACTCGAGAAACAGAATTACCTCATTCATCTTGTTAGTATCAAGGATGAACTTGGCAAGATGGTCAAAACGACCGATGTCGAAAAAAGAAAAAAGGCTGGTTGATAGGATTACCCTCAAACCGATCGGTGGCGTTCCAATTATTGGCACTCCACCACCGACCCGAGGTCTGTTCCCACCGTGTCCGAAGTTAAGACCTTACCGGACAGGTTGTTCAACCATCGCGTCATAGGCTCTTATGAAGAGCAAGTTGGGTCCGCGGCCGAGGCAACGGGGCTTTGGTAGGCGCAGCCCTTTACGCAAAGACGTCGGCGATACTCGGCTGAGAAGAGCCGACAAGACCTTTATGAGAAGAGGAAGTCTTGGCGGCAACAGCCTTTCTCGCCTTAGAGGAGGCATCAGCAGGAAGTGACACCTCGGAAGTGGGGACGGCGTCTTTAGGAGCAGCAGGGGTTACGGTCGCAGAAGGCGCCAAGATAACGACCTTTTCGGCCGAGGCTGGAGTGGCTGTAGAAACTGCCGGAGTAGATAGAGGCTCAGTAGCAGCGCTGGGACCCATAGAAGGGGCAACGGATTCGACGAAAACCTCGGAGGGCTGGGTGGAATCAATGTCAACAGAAGGGGTTTCAGGCACGTCGCGACGAGGAGGCGAAGGATTCAGAGCTGGAGGGGAGGCAGCACGAATAGGACTGGGAATCCTGGTATCATCGACAGGAGGAGGAGACGGCCACCGAATCGGGCGGTTAGTCATGCTAGGACCGGCCGCTTAACGAAAGCGAAATTGCAAGAAAAAGAAAGAGAAAAGCGCCAAGATGGAAAAGAAAGAGAGAAACAAGAAATACAAGTAAAAGGAGCTTACCCGCAACCCTGGCATAATCTTGCGCCTGGGAGGATTCAGAGCGGATTTCTTCATTCGTTTCTTGGGGACCGCCTCCGAGGCACTAGCAGGAGCCCCACGTTTCCCCGAGGTAACAGGGGGTCGAGAGGCAATAGGCTCGGCGTCGTGAACCTGACCGGCCGGATTAGCTGGGAAAGTAGAAGCCAGAAATGCATAAGAAATAGGCATTGCGGCAACTACCTCAAGAATTTGGACCTCGTCCGAATCACCTTCTTCCTCGTGCGCCGAAGTCTTGCCACGAACTCGAGCTGGGGAAGGATCCGACTTAGGGACAAACTCCTCGGAGTCCGGCTCACCAGTATCTGGGGTGCTCCGGTCCGCGGGCCACGGAAGCAACAAAACTTCGGTGTCCTCATTCTTCTTCTCTGCGAACCTCTGCAAGACAAGGACAAAGAAAGTCAGCGGAATCCATTACGAAAAAAATGGAATAGCAGAACGTTACTGATTAATCTTACCTCGGGAGGCGGGTGATCGCGGGTGAACGGTTTCAATCCCCAAGCCCAATCCTCAGGCATCTCCGTCTTGAAGATAGCTCGGACGCGCTTGTGGATAAGGTAGTTGTCCAGCTCCACAGTCGAGACTCGGTTAGGGTCGAGGGGACCACTCATGTAGCAGAGCTTGTGAGTCCGCTTCTGGAATGGGTAGATCCAGCTACTAATGAAAGTAGCCATCAGGTCTTCGCTGCATAACCCGGCGCGGATCAGCTCTTTAAGCCGAATCTCAAAAGCCTCGGCCAAGGTATGAGTTTTCCTCGGGTTGTAGAGCTAGTTCACTTTAGAAGGCAGACCAATTGAGAAGGCAGGGAGCCGAATCTTGTCCTCTGTCCCTCTATTCTTGACGTAAAAGAAGGATTTGTGCCACTTCTTGCACGACTCTAACCCGGTGACACGAGGAAATACGGACTTCCTCCGAGGTGTAATGGACGCTGCCCCACATTGGGTAAGCGATTTCTCGGAGGGGTGCAGAGATTTGTCAGGGATTACATTAGAACGAATCTGGAAGAACTTCGACCAGACGTGCACTGACGACCACAGGCCGAAGTATCCCTCCGAAGCGGAGATAAAAGCATAAAGAGAAGCAATGGCGTTCGCAGGAAGATGATGCGGCTGAAGGCCGAAGTAGTCGAGAAACTCTCTAGCAAAGTCGCTAAGAGGGAGACCGAACCCACGCGCGAAATGCGACATGAAAACCACACACTCACCCTCTCTGACGTCCGGAGAGGACTCGTTGCCGGGTAAGCGACATGAGACCTCGGCGGGAATCCTCCGAGTTCGGATAAGCCACTCAATCTCGCGGCGCGTAACCGAAGAACCTTTCCATGAGCCTCGCTCGGCCCCAGAGCCAGCGTCGTCGTCCTCAACCAGAGCACCACTAAAGGAGCTAGACATGGGTGGTTCGCCGGAGAGATCGACGGAAGAAGAGTTGGCGGTGGAGGGGAGTTTAGAGCTACAAGGCCCCGTCGTGATTTTACACGGAAGCGGCGGCGGAGGAGAAGAGGAACCGCCGCAAGAACACGAGATCGAAACGGAGAAATCTACGGTGAAACCTAGGCGATGCGGCCGGAAAGGACTCACCGGCGACGGCCCCGAGGCTGATGAGCGCAGGCAAGGCGAGCAGAACGGCGCGGCGGAGTTCTCGCCGTCGGAAGCTCCGATGAGCGCACGGCGGCAGAGCTGCGAGAAGGCGCGCAAGCGAGAGGAAGAAGGAGGGCGGAGACGAACGAGAAGGGGAAAAGTAAATCCCCAAACACCGTGCCCCTCTTTATAGTCGAGCCACGAACAAGGTAGTGGGATCGTGGCTGTAGCAGTTGACTGTGTAGATCGTGGGTGCGGCACGAACGCACGACGATAAGTGGAGCCACACCAACGGCCACACGAGAACAAGGAAGGTTGCGATCCCCCAGGGAAGCGGCGCGCGAGGCGTCGCAGCGGCGGCGTAGCAGGTATAGGCTTAACTGTAGCCTGTCAGTAAATACTGTAGAGGAACCAAAAAACTATGAAAGCAATGATGGTAGAGACACGTAGGACGAGGCGTACGAGAGAAGGAACAAGGAGACCACGGACAAGAAAAATGTAACTTGGAAACAGTATTGAAGAATATGATGAAGCGTCGACCCTACGAAGCTATCGGCAGGCCACACCATTTCGGGGACTAATGGGGGGTTGACCTCGGGTAGGTCAAAGACGGGAAAGACAGAGGTACAATCCCGTCTAGTTTCCGAAGTTACGGTCTAGGTTGGCGAATCATGAATAAGTCGGCCGACGACGGGCAGAAGCCCAGATATGTATATTAAGGCGTTACCGGCGAAGATCGCGAGGGTCAGCCGGGTTAGCCTGAGTAATCTCGATGCAGGTGAAGGACAAGCCGAGCTACGCGAGGTAAGGTAAGGCCGAATGATACGAAGCTTGCAGGAGAAGGAGAAACCCAAGGTCAAACTCTAGCTAGAAGGAATCTGAGTGGAGCCAAGCACAAGAGACAAAGATGCAGAGGCCGAGGGGCAGAAGGAGGTCACGGAGGTGACAGTCCTGAAGCCCGAGGCACGCAGGAGGGGTCCTCTGGAGCCTTGCCGTCGTTAGAAGGGCGACAGGGAAAGGAGGCCGCCGAACTACTATTTTTGGACAAGCATATTCCTCGAATATGCTTGCCCCGTCAGCCCTAGAGACACCCAAGGCTCTCCTTTATAAGGGGAGGCTTGGACCCTGAGGAGGGGATCGACTCATTTTTAGTACCGTTAGGCTGGTGGGATTCATCTTTTCTCCCTGTATACAGCTCGAGGAGCACTTGTATCCCAAGAGAAGAGAAATAAAGGTCTTTACCCTAACCTCTTGTGTGTAGAATCAGTTGCATCTTCCCTCCCCAGATCCCACTAGCATCCATTGGCCCCATACTTTAGCCTACCCATGGCATCTGTCGTGCCACCACCACGACAATCCATATGACGGATAGATATACTCTGGGCCCTCTTGGTGGAATGTCATCCAATTAGCTTGCAAGCATGTGACTGGCTAACAAGGGATCACATATCACAGGAAGGAGTAAAGAGTACTTGTCAGTAACGAGGTTGAACTAGGTATGCAAAGATAGCGATGATCAGACCTCGGATAAGTAAAATATCACGAGACAAAGAGAAATTGGTATCATATGTAAATGGTTCATTTGATCGCAAAGTAATCGTAGAAATATGTGGGATCCATATGAATTTCTATATTCATCTATTGGTTATTGATCGGAGAAGAGTCTCGGTCATGTCTGCATAATTCACGAACCGTAGGGAGACACACTTAAGGATTTGATGTTGTTTAGTAGATATGGAATGTGAGTAAGAATACCGAATGTTGTTAGGAGTCTCGAATGGGATCCAGGATATCACGAGGAGATCCGGAATGGTCCGGATAATAAGATTCATATAAGAAAAGTCCAATTCTGGAGTTTGGGAATGGTTCCGGTGTTTTCACCGAAATGATCTAGAAGGGTCTAGAAGGTTCATCGAACCGAAAGGGGAAGGTTACATGAATGTGTCATGACAAAGTGGAATGGTTGCATCATGTCCTAGGTCGCTAGGCTGGGCAAATAAAATAAATAAATCAAACTCCAAAATTGAAAGTCAAAAGGCAAATTTGAAAAGTCAAACTGGGACAATGTTTCCTAGTGGAGGGAGGAGAGGAAACCTCCTCTCCCTCCACCACGCGCCAAGGAGGAAATGGAGTTGGGGGAGTATTCGACCTCCCCCTCCCCTAGCTGCCCCTTCCTCTCATAAATAGATCCGAGGGGGCTTCCCCAAAGACCACATCAAAAAAATCCCTAGCCCCAAGCCATCGCCGCCGCCCTAGCTGCCGTCGGCCCCAAGTCCTCCTATTCGGCTTATAAACCCAAGACGCCGAGGAAACCCTCTAATCCACCTACCCGCACCGGATTAAGGCGAATCCCTACGGGATCTCCCCTCTAAACTCTGACACCACGCCATCGTCCTGCCGGAATTGCGAGGAGAGAGCTACAACCTCCGCTTCCTGCTAGAACAAGGGAGACGAAGGAATTCATCGAGTACCGAACGTGTGACCGACTGCAGGAGCGCTGCCGGAACGCGGCGCCAAAAGGATCATCTTCGCGATCTTGAGATCAGCAAGTGAACGACTACATCACCCACGAGAATCTGCTCTCGTTAACGACTTTGGAATCTTCGAGGGTAATACTCTATCGACTCGTTGCTACAATCTAGTAGATAGATCTTGGATTGTGTGTGTTCATGCGGTAGAATTTTTTTCCATGCTACGAACCCCTACATAACCCTATTGTCCTGAGCACCCACCGCACGACAAGAACCTGTTCCATTATGTGACACTTCAGGGCGGTCACCAAACCTGTAGAAGATTGGGGCAATCTCCACAACTAAATTGGAGGCTCCCAATAAACACCACCAATGCCACAAGCTTGCGGATAGCTCCACAACTTAATTGGAGGCTCCAATAAGACATCACCAAGGCCACACAACCGTCTAGGGTTCCAAGAACCCTAGAGGGACAAGCTCAAATGAATATCCCGAACCAAATCCTCCGAGAACTCAAACTGATGCACCAAATGCAAAAGGCAAGAACACCACAAAGATGCTCCAATCCCTCACTCTCAAGTTCCAACAAAGCTACTAAAGCTATTCTGGGAACAAGAGATGAGGAATCAAAGAGGAACATAAAATCCCCCAAGATCTATATCCCAAATATTCACTCACAAAGAGATGGTTTGGTTTGGTAAAAATGTAGATCTAGATCTCCTATATCTTCCTCTCAAATTTAGGCAAGAATCATTGGAGGGGAAGAGAGAAATCAAGCTCAAGGAGTAGTCAAACAATGGGGCAAATACTTGAGCAAATTAGAGGAAGAATGGACAAATAAAAAGGAGAGAGAGAAGAGCTATTTAAAGGGGCCCCGATTTCCTTCCCGTTGGGGCTAGAAATCGGCAGGGCCAATAGCACCGCAATGGGCCAGTACTACCGCCCGCGGCCCAGCAGCGAAGGCGAGACAGCCAAGTGAGGCGGCATGGATAGGGGATCGGTGGGGGCGATCAAACTGGCGAGCAAGGCATGGGATCGGGGGAAGCCAGCCACACTGGGAATCAAAGTGAGCAAAGCGCTGCTGAGGGAATGGGCGGCTAAGCAAGCGTGCATCAAGCAAGCGAGCGGTGGCGGGCCTGTGCGCGCGTGCGAGAGAGAGAGAGAGAGCGGGAGGGTAGCCCAGGATAAGAGGCGCATCCGGCAAGCTGGGAAGGCCGGTAGAACTGAGAGCGACAATCGGACGAGGCAGAGAGGGAGCGTGTGCTGCCAGGAGCGTGTGGTACCAGGCCCGGTAGTACTGGAAGGCCCAGACAAAGGATTTTTCTTTTTCTTTTTCAAATCAAATAGGCAAATATTCAACCAACCATAACTTTAGTTTGGTAACTTTGATTGTCCTGAATCGAATTGCGTTGGAAAGAGGACAGCAAGATCTACTCAACAAGATCTACCAAGGGAGAATACTTCATGTATTTTAAAATGAGATACCTCCCTTGGTGAGAAACCAGAAAACCTTAAAGATCAAAATCCCAACAAGATATAAAAGGGAGATATGATTTTGATGAACAAGAGCTTGCTATGAAGATTACCACAAGATCTATATCCTCACATGGATAAGATCCAAATAACAACCAAATACGATAAAGTAAGTATGCAAAGGTTTGAGCTCTCTCCGAACGATATGATCGAGTTACTCACTCAAGAGCCCCTCTTGATAGTACGAATATCTATCCTAAACCCGATCTCCCAACTAACACCATGAGACCGGTGAAAGAACATTTTGGCCCCCATGTGTGGTTTTGGTAATTAATGATAATCTTTATGGACTAATGTGTGTATTAAGTTGCACTTGTATGATTTGTCCATTAGCATCACTTGGAGCATGTGTTGGCTTCAAGGCCGATGAAATGAGAAGAAGATGTGTTGTGCAAGCTCAAAATGCGCCCTCTCTAGAAGATCTCATATTTGTTGCTTGTCATCCTCGGTGATCATGGATCGATGATGAGGAATCAAGAAATGCGTTCCATCTTGAGAAGGTCAAGTTCGTTCACATCTAGCTCCAGTGGAATGCTCAAGGCAAAGGTATAATCTTGATAGGTTTTCCCTTTTACCGGTCTCATATTGTTAGTGGGAGACCGGGTTTAGGATAGATAGCCGTACTATCAAGAGGGGCTCTCGAATGAGTAACTCGATCATATCGTTTGGAGAGAGCTCAAACCTTTGCATACTTGAATCATCTTATTTGGTTATTATTTGGTCTTATCCATGTGAGGATATAGATCTTGTGGTAATCTCCATAACAAGCTCTTGTTCATCAAAATCAGATCTTCCGTTTATATCTTGTTGCGATTTTGATCTTGGCGGTTTTCCAGTGTCTCACCAAGTGAGGTATCTCACATTATAATACTTGATACTTTCTCACTTGGTGATAACCAATATTTTATAGGTAGCTATTGTCGTTCTCTTTCCAACGCAATTGGAATCGGGTCAATCGGAGCTACCAATCAAAAGTTATTGTCGTTTGAATATTTGCTTTTATTCAGTTTGAAAAAGAAAAAGAAAAAGATGTTTTTTGGCCGTCCGGTACTACCGGTCCCAGTATCGGACGCGCCTGGCGCGCCCGACCCACCTGCTGGCCTGCCCGGTAGTCCTGGTCGGTACTACCGGCCCATGCGGCTCTACCGCACCAGGCGGCTAGTAGTACCGGGCCGCCCTAGGCCCAGCTTGCTTACCAGGTCGTCCCTCCACTTCACGCGCCTGCCCGCCCTGCCTCTTCGCTCGCTCAACCCGCGCTGCCTTGCGTCGCGCTGCTCCTATCTCGCCGCCGCCGCATCGTTGACCCCGCGCCGCCTAGCCACTGGGCTCCTGCCAGATCTTGCTGCTTTGCTCGCTTGCTGATAGGCCTCACGCAAAGCGCGCGCCTGCTGCTGCGGCCCGCTCAAGCACACAATGCCTGATGGCCCCACTCATCTGCTCTATCTCACGCTGTTGCCTCGCATGTGCTGCTGTGTTGTTTCTGATCGTGTACCGGTCTGTTCTGGAAAAAATGCCCCAACGGGTATTTTTAGTCTAGCTTGAGCGTTTTGACTGCTTCTTCCTTCTCTATTAATATAAGCTTTGTCCATACTTGTTCTCATTCTCTAGCTTGATTAATATCTTCCCCTCCGATGATTCTTGCCCATATTTGAATGGAAGAGAGAGGAGATCCAGATCCACGTTTTGACCAAACCAAAACATCTCTTTGTGAGTGTATCATTGGGGATCTAGATCTTGGGGTTTTTTTCCCTCTTTGATTCCTCCCCTCTTGTTCCCCCAATAGCTTTAGTAGCTTTCTTGGAACTTGAGAGTGAGGGATTGGAGCACCTTTGTGGTGTTCTTGCCATTTGCATTTGGTGCATCGGTT
Organism: Avena longiglumis; assembly: GCA_030063025.1. Classification (NCBI taxonomy): domain Eukaryota; kingdom Viridiplantae; phylum Streptophyta; class Magnoliopsida; order Poales; family Poaceae; genus Avena; species Avena longiglumis. The sequence goes on along the minus strand of CP125974.1, from coordinate 476,415,722 downwards.
TGAGTTCTCCTCAGAGGATTTGGTGAGTGAAAGTTGAGAAGATTTTTACTCTTGGGTTCTTGGAACCCTAGACGGTTTGTTGTGTTGCAGGTTGAGGCCTTGGTGGCGTTTGTTGGGAGCCTCCAATTAAGTTGTGGAGAAGTGCCCCAACCTTGTGGCCTTTGTGGCGTTTGTTGTGAGCATCCAATTAAGTTGTGGAGAAGTGCTCCAACCTTGTGAGAGGTTCCGGTTGCCACCGACAAGTGCATCGATAGTGTAAGCGTGGATCGATCCCGTTGGGGTGAGATTCACCGGAGAATAAGGGAGGCCTTTTGTGGCGTAGGTGGTTAGATACCACCCCCTCTCCAAACTAGACGTACTCCATGTTGGGAGGAACTCGGTAAAATATCATCGTCCCCGCGTGTCCCGGTTATCTCTATACCCGAGCTCTTTACTTATGCACTTTACATTGTGATAGCCTACGTGCTTGAAGTAATCTATATCTTTCTATCACATTGTTGCTTGTATTGCTTAGCATAAGTTGTTGGTGCACATAGGTGAACCCTAGTTGTTCTAGGTTCTGCATGACAAAGTAAACGCTAGTTTAATTTTGCCTTTGTCGAGCCACTCTCGGAAAAGTTTTAATCGCCTATTCACCCCCTGTAGGCGACATCTGTATCCTTTCAACCGGCAAAAGTGAAAACCTATCAAGATTACCTTTTCCTTGAGCATTCCACTTGAGTGCGATGTAGACGATCTTGACCTTCTCAAGATGGAACACCTTTCTTAATTCCTCTTCATCGATCCATGGCCACCGAGGATGGCAAGCATCAAACATAAGATCTTCTATAGATGGCGCATTTTGATCTTGCAAAACACTTCTTCTCCATATCATCAACCTTGAAGCCAACACATGCTCCAAGCGATGCCAAAGGACAATTACTACAAGTGCAACTTGATACACACATTAGTCCATAAATATTGTCATTAATTACCAAAACCACACATGGGGGCCCACATGCTCTTTCACTGTTGAAGCATTATCAAGATCGACATTATGGCAGCACTGCGGGAGGTCTTCCTTGGCAGAGGGCAGAACTTCGGTGGCATGAACAATGCCCTGATCACCATGTTATCGTCGAAGGATGGGCGAACGAGCTTAAGGATTTTCGTCTAATTAGCCTGATGCTTAGTTTTCCCAAGCTGGTGTCAAATATCATAGACCTTCACCTTGCCTCCAAGATGGCCGAATTGGTGGATTCGAATCAGAGCGCTTTCATTCGCGGGAGGTGCATCCATGACAATTTTGTCCTGGTTTAGCAATTAGCCAGAACACTTTATAGGTCGAATATCCCATCTCTTCTTCTCAAGCTTGATATGGAAAAGGCGTTTGACGGTGTCTCCTGTACGTTCCTCATCAATGTTCTATGGTAGAGAGGTTTAGACCTCAGATGATTGGGTGGATCATCCTCCTTCTATCCATGGCATCTACGAGAGTGATGGTCAATGACTGCCCTGGGCATGCTTTTGCGCATTGACATGGCCTGCGATAGGGCAACCCATCTCCCTGTTGCTTTTCATCATCGTCATGGATGCCGTCTCCTCCATGTTTCGCACAACCGAGGAGCGGAGTCTTCTTTCGAACCTCTAGCATCACAAAATTCGGCATCATGTTTGTTTGTATGTAGACAATGTGGTTGTTTTCACGAAGCCATCTAGGGAGGATATGAGGGTGGTTCTCAACATCCTCACCTGTTTTGGGGCACTGTCAGGTCTGGTGGTCAACTACGGGAAGAGCCTGGACATCCCAATCATATGCACGAAGTAGAAGGTGGAACAAATAGTGCCAGTCCTTGCTTGCCTAGTCGGACAGTTCCCTTGAAGTACTTGGGGCTGCCCCTATCTCTGACCAGTGCGCAAATGTGAGGTGCAACCCATGATCGATCAAACCGCCAATAGGATGTCGTTTTGGAATGATCTGTTGGAGATGTGCCCAACAGGCAATAATAAAGTGGTTATTATTATATCTTTATGTTTATGATAAATGTTTACATCATGGTTGTTGATTAATAGATAATCATGGTTTACTGATCATGGACATTGGATGTTATTAATAACAAGATCGTGTCATTAGGAGAATGATGTGATGTACACACATCCATAGTAAGCATAACATAAAATCAAGACATTAAGTTTGTTTTGCTACAAGCTTTCAAATACATAGCTACCTAATTCTTCGACCATGAGATCATGTTAATAACCATCACCAGATGAGTATTTTGATGACACCAAATGCCACTTCCATAACTGGGTGGTTATAAAGGTGGCATTGGGTATTATGAAAGTATGTGTTGAAGCGCATGGACCAAGAGTGGGATTTTTCCATCCAAATGACTGATAGATATAATCTGGTCCCTCTCAGTGGAATGTCATCCAATTGGCTTGCAAGCATGTGACTAGGTCACAAGGGATGTCATATCACGTAACGAGTAAATAGTACTTATAGGTAACGAGGTTGAACTAGGTATGGAGATACCGACGATCGAACCTCGGATAAGTAAAGTATCGCGCGATAAAGGGAATTAGTATCGTATGTTAATGGTTCATTCGATCACGAAGTCATCACTGAATATGTAGGAGCCATTATGGATCTCCATATCCCGCTATTGGTTATTGATCGGAGAGGTGTCTCGATCATGTCTTCATAGTTAGTGAACCGTAGGGTGACACACTTAAGGTTCGATGTTGTTTAAGTAGATATGGAATATGAGTTAGAGACCGAATTTTGTTCGGAGCCTCGGATTGGATCCGGGACATCACGAGGAGATCCAGAATGGTCCGGAGAATAAGATTCATATATGGAAAGTCAATTTCCGGGGTTTGGAAATGTTTTTGGTGTTTTGACCGGAAGCTTCTAGAATGTTCTAGAGGGACCACCAGTGTGTCCACCACTTCGGGAGGGGCCACAAGGGCCGAGGGCATGCTGCGGGGGCCATGGGCCAAACGCAAAGGGTCCAACCAGATAGCAAAAGGAAAGGGCAACACCCTAATAAGGAAAGGGGAAGAAACTTTTTTTAGATCCTGAAAGGGGAAGAAACTTGGGGGGCAAGTTTTCCCCCTTCCCTCTTGGGCCACCGAGTTGGAGGAGGACACAACCAGGGCTGGGAATCCTGGCCGCACCGCCCATCTATATAAGGTGGGGTTGAGAGGGCGCACCCCTGCCCCTTGCTCCAACCCTAGCCGCCACCTCCCTCCCTCCTCCTTCCTGCTCCGGCTTAGGCGAAGCCCTGCAGAAATCTCTCCACCACCAACATCACGTTGTCATGCTGATGGGATTCTGAGGGGATCTAGTACCTCTACTGCTGAAAGGGTAATTGCCCCTATGTGTGGTTTTGGTGATTAATGACAATCCATATGGTCTAATGTTTTCACTGAGTTTTATATGAAGGTATATTCCATAGCTCATGCTTGTAGTCCATGTGTTAGATTCAAGTATGGATGCCATGAATATAAAGATATACCTTGAGTACTGGCATCAAAATCATCAAGTTGAAGAGAAGAATATGATATGATCAAGATCTTGAGAGTGTGATCTCAATAGAAGAATTCAAGATATGGCTCTAAGTCGGTGTCATGATAGCCTCATTAATTGAGCTATGGTTGAATAAGATTTAAAGCACGATAATATACTTGGTTGACCAATAAAAAAGTGAAGAGTGATTTCAAGTTGGTCAACACATGAAGCATAAAGAATGTACCACATGGTCTTGTGGTATGGCTTGGGTGGAGCTTGAAGCGTTGTCGTCAAGATCAAGTAGGATGCGCAAGGCAAAGGTATGGCCTTTCTAGGTTTTCCTTTTACCGGTCTCAAGGTGGTTATTGGGATACCGGGTTATAGGATAGATATCCGCACTATCAAGAGGGGCTTTCGGTTGTGTAACTTGATCACATCGTCATAGGAAGCTCAATCCTTTGCATACTTTGCATCTTCCTATTTTGTTGCTTCTTGGTGTTTCTCCATGTGAGGTTCTTGAGCTTGTTGCTAGCTCTTCAACAATCCCAAGTTCATCGAAAACGGAATTTGTATGCATCTTCTATGGCGTTTTCGAGTTTGAAGGTTTTATTGGTTCTTATTTAGGAAGGTTTCTTACCTTTCTTCATTTGATTTTATCCTCCTTTTTTGGGCTATGATTTTTCTCTGCACAATCTTGTAGAGCTTGTTGTCCTCGTCAAAACAATCCCAATATCATCGAAATCGGAGTCCGGATGCAAAAGTTATTGCGTTTTTCGTGAAGCCTATTTCATCCAGGTTGTGGATTCAGTTCAACCGGCTCCCAGACCGGGTGGTCTGGTGCTAGGACCGGAAAACTAGATCTGAAACCGGGATTTTCGGTTGTGCTATACCGAGTCTATCCGAGACTATGTACTGACCCTAATTCCGGTTTTAAGTTTGGTTTTCCGGTCCAGAAACAGGACCGTCCGGTTCTGGAGCCGGTCCAACCGAACTTTCAACCGAGTTTGCACAGATTTCTTCCAACAGCCATATTTGCTTTCCACTATAAAAGGGGGTTCTTCCCCCAATGTTTTAGGGCGTTTTTGACCACGAAATTGACCTCCATTGTTGAACCTCTTGAGCTTGCTTCCTACTGCTTCCCTCCTATGATTCTTGCATCTTTTTTAGGGCTTTGGAAGAGGAGATCTAGATCTACAATCCCCACCAACCAATTCCTCCTCTAAGTGAGGGGAACCCATTGGATCTAGATCTTGGAGTCATTTGTTGGTTTCTACCATTGTTATTCCTCTCTAATTCCTCCCTAAAACTTGTTGCTTTGGTGGGATTTGAGAGTGAAGGATTTGAGCACCCTTGGTGTTCTTGCTTTACATTCTTGCATAAGTGTTGAGATCTCCATTACGATTTGTTCGAGTGAGAGACCGTGAGCTTGTTACTCTTGGAGGGTGACCTCCTAGTTGGCTTAGCAGTTGGTTCCGTGGACCCGGGCTTCTCCTTCGTAGAGCTTGTGAAGTGGTTGCGGAGCTTGCCATCTCCGGAGTGGAGGAAAAGCTAGCCATAAGGAAAGGGCCTATTCCTTCGTGGGATAGACTCGGAGAAGAAGGTGAGCCTTTGTGGCGCGTGAGGAATCCTTCGTGGAACCTCACACCTCTCCAATGTGACGTAGCCCCCTTCCCAAAGGTGGTGAACACAGGAATACATCTTCGTCTCCGCGTGCCTCGGTTATCCCTATATCCGAGCTTACTTTCCTTGTGATAGCCATCGAGCTTGAAGTACTTATATCTTGCTTATCACTTGTGGTATATTTATCTTGTGTTATCTTGCTTAGCTTAATTTGTTGTTAGTGCACTTAGTTGAGACTAGTGTATTTAGGTTTTGTGCTTGTAAAATAAACGTTAGTTTAATTCCGCATTCTATCAAGCCAAAACCGTAATAGTTTTTGAAATTGCCTATTCACCCCCCTCCAGGCGACATCTCTATCCTTTCAATTGGTATCAGAGCAAGGTCTCTCCTTGTTTAGGCTTCACCGCCTAGAGTGTAAAGATGTCGGCTAGTAGTATAGTGCACAATGACACAATTATCTTTGATGGCACAAATTATGCTATGTGGAAAAATTGCTTACTTTGTAATCTTCAAACCTTGTGTCTAAATATTGAGCGATTTCTAGATGAAGGTTTTACTCCTCCGATGGATCCTCAAAATCTATCTCTAGAGGATGAGAAAAAATTACATCTTGAAGCTCAAGTATCTAATGAGCTTATTTTCTCTTTGAGCCCCACAGTTAATTTGTTTTTGACGATTGTAAACCGCAAGTCGTCTCATGAGAAGTGGACCAAGCTTAAATAAATATTTGGTGGTTTCTCCGAGGAGATCTCTTCTCCTTCACATCATGAAGATATCCAAGTTGCTTCCACCTCCGGCCACGATGAGTTCTCATCTTCATCCACTTCACCAACATGTGGCAAGACACAAGGTAAAGATATGGTGAGTGGTGTTGGGAATTGCAATGTTGATATTGTGCTCGCTAATGATGACCCTTCATATCTACCCAGTTGCAATGCTTCTTGTTTGGACTTAAGCACTTATTGCAACAATGATGTTATGTCCCCTTGTGTTGCTAGTCCTTGTATATCATCTAGAAATTATTTGAGTACTAGTGTAGATGATATGCTTGATTTGCCTTGTTTCCATGAACAAAATGCTTCTATTTCCTCTAGTTATTTATCTAACAATGTAGAGGAAATCAAACATTCTATGGAGAAAGACATGATCATGAATGAAGATTCAAGAATATCCTCATCTTCATCCTCCCGTGCTCACATGTGCCTTATGGCAAAAGGATCAAAGGTATCTCCTACTTTGGATCCCAATATATCTTCTAAAGATAATAGCAATGATAATGATGATAGTGATGATGACATTGATGAGGATACTAGTGCTCTCTTGCTTGAGTTGACTTTTTTGTGTACCTCTCTTCGTGGTAATAATAAGGCCGTTACTTGTCTCAAACATGTTATGGACACCATAACTAAACAAACGGGAACCATAGAGGAGTTGGAATTCCAACTTGATGATGGGAGTCGGAGATTCAATCTCCTTAAGCAAGAGCTTGTCGAGGAGAAGCACACTAATTGTCTCCTCACACAAAAACTTGAATCTTATGAGCTTCAAAAGGAAAATTCCATTAATTATGCTTGTGCTACTAACTCTACTTCTTGTGAAGCATCTACCCTAAAGGATAACGTTGAGCTAAGGGATCAACTTGAGTTGCTAACTAGCAAGTATAGGAAATTGGAAGAAAGTCATGAAAATCTCTCGGGCTCTCACAATGATCTTCTAATCTCCCATAATGGGATAAAGTTAGCTCGTGAGGCAAGTATTACCAAGGTAACATCTTGTGAGCCTCTTTTGGACATTAGCACAACTTCTACTCAAAATGCTATTTTGCCATGTGCTAAGTCCTAGTGATCCTTCTAGTCATACTAGTGATAAACCATGTGTTGGATTACTTACTTTTCCTTGTTTCTCTAACAATGAAGCTTATACTTACTATAGTACCTATATTTCTACTAACCATGTAGAGGAAATCAAAGAGCTCAAGGCCCAAGTCACTTCTTTGAAGAAAGACTTGGAAAAGAGTCATGAAGGGAAATCCACACTCGATAATATTTTGAGTGTGCAAAAATCCTCAAATTATAAAAGTGGACTTGGGTTCAACTCCAATAAAAAGAATAGGTCCAAGAGCAACAAGAAGAAGGGCCAAAACCAAGTCAAGAATTCGGCCAAGATTATTTGCTTCAAGTGCAAGGTTGAAGGACATCATGTAATATATTGTCCATTGAAGAAAAAGCACTTGAGTGAGAAGAAACAAGGGAAGCGGCCACAAGTTCATGTTCAAGCCCAAGTTGAAGTTAGGCCACTTCCGAAGAAAAATCAAGATAATGCTCCCCAAGCCAAGAAATCAATGAAGAAGAGAAAGTGGAGCACTTGTTGATACATATGTCGTGTGAAGGGGCACTTTGCCTCTTCATGTTCAAACAATACCTTATCTAACCCTATCAGTTTTGATGATTCTCTTAGGAAGGATAAGGATGGCAATGTGTTTGGCAAGTTTGTTGGAACTCAAAGTGGTGTCAAGAAAAGAACCATTTGGGTTGCCAAGCCTATTGTGACTAACCTCTTAGGACCCAACTTGATTGGGGACCAACTAGCTCAAACTTGATCAATGGGTGTTTATGGAGGGCATTGGAGACTTGGCTAACTCATGAAGAATTAAGGGATCTTCATATGTTGTATTTGATCAAGCCAAGTCCTTTGGATTATTATTTACCTATCTTATATCCAATGTGCCTCTTCGCAGTAACTTGTACTTAACTCATTTATATTATAAGTTGCTTGCCCCTTTACATGTTTTGGTTTTGTACCAAGTATGTGTTTGTATTTGGTGTGCCTCATGCTTGATTATTTTGTGTATTCAAGTATGTCTAGGTGTTTGGCACATCATTTACTCGTGTGTTTTATTTTGAGCCTTTAATGCATCTTGATGATATCTTATTTGTCTCTTTTGGAGTGGTTAATGGATCATCCCATTTTGGGGGTGAAAGGATACGGATGTCGCCTAGAGGGGGGGTGAATAGGCGATTAAAACTTTTCCTAGAGTGGCTCAACAAAGGCGGAATAAAACTAGTGTTTACTTTGTTAAGGACAACCTAGAACAACTAAGGTTCACCTATGTGCACCAACAACTTATGCTAATCAATACAAGCAACAAAGTGATAGCAAGATATATAGTACTTCAAGCACGAAGGCTATCACAATGTAGAGTGCATAAGTAAAGAGCTCGGGTATAGAGATAACCGAGGCACGCGGGGACACCGATATTTTACCGAGTTCCTCCCAACATGGAGTACGTCTCGTTTGGAGAGGGTGTGGTATCAAACCACCAACGCCACAAAAGGCCTCCCTTATTCTCCGGTGAATCTCACCCCAATGGGATCGATCCACGCTTCCACTATCGGTGCACTTGTCGGTGGCAACCGGAACCTCTCACAAGGTTGGGGCACAACTCCACAACTTAATTGGAGGCTCCCAACAAATGCCACCAAGGCCACAATGCCACCAAGGCCATTAAACCGTCTAGGGTTCCAAGAACCCAAGAGGGACAAGCTCCAATGAGTAACTCAAATCAAATCCTCCAAAGAGAACTCAAACCGATGCACCAAATGCAAATGGCAAGAACACCACAAGTGTGCTCAAATCTTCTCCCAAATTCCACCAAAGCTACAAAAGCTTATGGGGAATAAGAGAGGAAGAACAATGGAGGAAATCTACAAAAGACTCCAAGATCTAGATCCCAATATGTTCCCTCACTTAGAGGAGATTGATTGTGGGATTGTAGATCTAGATCTCTGTTTCAAATCCCTCAAGAATATGCAAGAATCATTGGAGGATTGAGAGAAAGCAAGCTCAAGAAGGTCAACAATGGAGGGAAAACTTGCAAGAATGGTTAGGGAACCATTGGGGAAGAAGGCCCTTAAATAGGTTCCCCAAAATCCAACCTGAAGCCAAAACGCGAATCCAGATTACGGACATTCCAGTACTACGGACAATCCCTGGGGATCCCAGGTCGCCAACGCACCTTTTCAAGTACCGACCGGATTACGGAGGTACTACCGACCTGGTCCGGTACTACGTCATCCCTGAACGAAAACGGCCATAACTTTTGCATCCGGACTCCGATTTTGATGATCTTGGGCTCGTTTCGAAGAGGAAAACAAGCTCTAAAAGATAATGCAAAGAAACATTATAGTCCAGCAAGGGAGGATAGATACAAATGACGAAAGGTTTAACCTCTATCAAAAAAATGAACCGATAAAACCTCCAACATAAAAAACGTAATAGAAAATGCATATGAAATCCGTTTTCGATGAACGAGAGCTTGTCATGGAGATTAACACAAGCTCTAAATCCTCACATGAGTAAGAACCAGATAATGGAAGGTTTTACCTATCTCTAAAATACAAACCGGTAAAACCTCCAAGATCAAAACGCAATAAGATATAAAAGGGAAATCCGTTTTTGATGGACTAGAGCTTGTTATGGAGATTACCACAAGCTCTATATCCTCACATGGATAAGACCAAATAACAACCAAATATGATGATGCAAGTATGCAAAGGTTTGATCTCTCTCCGAACGATGTGACCGAGTTACTCATTCGAGAGCCCCTCTTGATAGTACGGTTATCTATCCTAAACCCTGTCTCCCAACAAACATGAGACCGGCAAAAGGGAAAACCTATCAATATTATACCTTTGCCTTGAGAAATCCACTTGAGATCGATGTATACGATCTTGTCCTTCTCAAGATGGACACCTTTCTTGATTCCTCATCATCGATCCATGATCACCGAGGATGGCAAGCATCAAACATGAGATCTTCTATAGATGGCGCATTTTGAGCTTGCACAACACATCTTATTCTCATTTCATCTATCTTGAAGTCAACACATGCTCCAAGCAATGCCAATGGACAATTCCTACAAGTACAACTTAATACACACATTAGTCCATAAAGATTGTCATTAATTACCAAAACCACACATGGGGGCCCAACATGTTCTTTCAATCTCCCCCATTTTGGTAATTGATGATAATCCCCTTAAGAGGGTTTATATAAGGAATTTTAATGAATAAAATGGTAATACCAATATCAAATACTACAAAAGTATGTGATATTGGTACCACCATCATATATAGAGCAAACTCCCCCACAATCTATGCATGTGTGATGAACTTGAATTTCATTGCATATATTGCCAATCATTATCATTGGTGGAGTTTCCTCTATATACCACATGCTAAGCAACAACAAAGATGCAAGAGCATGAGAAGCAAATGCACAAGAACAAACTCAATGCATAAAACAACTTCCTTAAACCTCTAAAACTTCTCCCCATTGGCATCGATCAAAAATGGGTGACAAGTTCTAGAAGGAAAATATAGTAATAATTCCTCCAAAGGTGTGCCTTCGCACATATCCAATGATGAATACTTGGGAGGGAGTAGAACTATATCGAGGACCCGAAGGTTGCCAAAATAAAGTCAAATGATGCAAGCAACTACAAGGTCCGACAAACCAATTGAAAACAACAAATGAGTTCAAATGGAACCTACAAGATATTATGATATGAGCAAGAGAGTGCTTTAAATAACAAATAGAGAAGCTCCCCAAGATTTGTGCACTATTCAACATAAATGCATTAGAATACATATTGCACAAATATGGAATCCTCGCTCCCCCATAAGTATTTAAAACACAACAAACGAGAAAGAAGACAAATGTGCATTATTAGATGAATTAGATGAGCTCCCCAAAGATAATGCACCAATTATGATAATTGTATTTGGGATCAAGGTGCATAATCATGGAATCCTCACTCATCCAAGTTCATTTAACAATACAAGGCATGAGAGAATAACTAAGAGTGCCCAAAGATGCAAACAAGAGGAACAAGCACACATAGGCAATTAAATTTGGAAGCCACCGAAGAATCAAAAGGAATAGAAGGGTGGTCTCCAAGGATTTAACAATCAACTAAAATTATCTTCTCATATGTGTATATGTATCTAAGTGGATGACATCACAAAGACATATGCCCATAAAGAAACAAGCACATACAAGGAAGATATACAATAAAGCACATGGAAGCAAAAATGAAGTCACAACATATACCAATAAGATTTTTGCTTCAAAGCATGGCCAAAGGCTCACATAGATCTTATAGTACATAATGTACTTCAAACACAAACACACTACATATATTACAACTATCACCAAGGGAAAAGGAGAAAGTTGAAATATATGAAGAAAGGCAACAAGTATCATAATAGAAAATAGACTAGCAAAATCTCACTATTGCATATGAGAGAAGTTGAGGAAATGATAGGCTATAAAATTGCTAGATTGACATATTTGGGATTGGAGGATCATGTGCATGATTTTGTATAGTCCCAACTACATATAATCATCTCAACTTAAACACATATACGCTAGAGAGTCCTCTTAAAACCAAGGCTAGAACTACAACAATTTCAAATACATTAATTCATGCTAGAAGGGAACCGACAGACGGTTGGAATCAAGATATGTGAGCATGAGAACGAGATACTTGTTACCGAGATATGATTGGTAGGATGTAGAGGATATGAATTCGTTGATCATCCTATAGCTTGCCTCAAATTTTCTTCTAAGTATCATTTCTTCAAAAAATGAAAGACAAGCATCCAATATATCTCCAATGTACCTAAAACACAATTAAGTACAAAATAGTCCCCAAACTTATTGGGTCTAAAGAGGTTAGATAAACTACAATACATAGGAGAGACTCCACATAATTATGTGCACATTGATATGAAATTGAATTTCATGCACAACTTAGCCGATGGGAATTGGTGGAGTTTCCCTTATATATTGGATCAAAGAAAGCAAGCATGCCATAATATAATCATATAGTAAATATGCATGCATAAAGCTTTCAAGAACCAAAAAGGAGATACAATTTGAACAAAACACCAAGTAAACCGAGATGGCACACACAAGAGTGTGACAAGACAAGTGGTGTCCAAATTGTATCAAAGAACCAATTCAACACATGAAATATCACAAGTTCAACAAATGAACTAGGCTAAGGCCAAAAGAGCAAAAATAGATAGAAATAAAAATGCTCAAGGATTTATCTCATTCTAAAATGGTCAAATCAAGAAACAAGGAATGAGACAAAACCAAATCCCAAAAAGAGCAAGGTTCCAACAAGAAACCAAACTCCCCAAACTTAACTTGATGGCACAAAATACCAAAACGAAAAGATTGAGGTTCCAAGCACATAAGACCCGATATGGATCAAACAAAGAAGCGTAAATAGGATTGTTCTAGATAATATAGGAGAGCTCACCCATAAGTAGTACATTATATAGAATTTTGCTTTTGAATGCAAAATGCACACAAATGAGATCATCACCACTACCTACATTAAATAAAACACACGAGAATACCAATAAAATAAGAAGATTCATAAGAGGCAAGGAAGGAATGGGAGCACACAAAACATTTACTTGTCCAAAGATTGGATACGTTTAAGCAAAGGCCAAAGTGACTATGATCAATAAATTCTACCATAACTTTAGTACTCATTGTCCAAGGACAAGAAATATTGGGAATAATTTCCCAAGGTAGCTTGCATGGATATCCAAGATCATAGTCACAACAAGAAGCATATAACTAAATATAAAAATTGAGCATGATACTTCAAGCAAGATTCTTGGTAGCTTCCAATAGTCACACAATCACTAGTGATTAGAGTAACTTGAAGCAAATGGTTTCCATGCGAATATAAATATCTAAATATGAGGAAACACATACCAAGAACCATTCTCATATACAAGATCCAACATAAGATCAATAAAGCCATTCAATCAAATTGGAACTTGTATGAGCAAATGTGTCACATAGGTGCTAGATAATTATCAATATCAATTCTAAGTGACACAACCTCGAATATTCACAATTTCTAGGATTGTAATATGCACTAAGCATATGACTCCCCCATAATGTGATACTACCATAAAACCAACACGAGGCAAAATGATACAAATAGAGATAATTAATGGACATTATAAAATTAAATTTCTCATGAGAAACATACCACAAAGAGACTATATAATCTTCCAATATAAATACTAGGTGGTATTCCTCATGTACACACATTTTTAGGTTTGTGGAATGCCTAAGCATAACACTCCACCAAAATGGGATAGTCCATTAATCTCTCACAAGAGCCAAATAAGATACCAAATATAACCAAGCAAGGCTCAAGCACAAGAAACACACATACATGTTGTGCCACTTAATCATACACAAATATGATTGATATCTCAAGATAATTAAGTGGAAAGCACAATATGTACAAAAACATGGAAGATACAAAACCAACACATGCACAAGGGGGCGAGTAACTTTCAATGAAATGAGTTAAGCATATGTTACCGCAAGGAGGAACATTGAAAATATAATAGGAGCAATATAATCCACATGGCTTGGCTTTGACAAAAATAATAATGAAGATCCCTTAATTCTTCATGATGTAGCCAAGACTCCAATGCCCTCCAAAACACACCTATTGATCAAGTTTTGGCTTGTTGGTCCCCAACCAAGTTGGGTCCTAAGAAGTTAGTCACAATAGGCTTGGCAACCCAAATGGATCTTTTCTTGACACCACATTGGGAACCAAAAAATTTGGCAAACACATTGCCAACCTCATCCTTACAAAGAGAATAAGTATCATCAATAATGATAGGGTTGGATGAGGAGATACCGATAGTGCATGAGGAAGAAATATGCCCCTTCTCGCGGCATATGTAGCAAGTTCTACTCTTGTCATCTTTCTTCTTGGATGAAGAAACAACTTGAGGAAGAGCTTGAGTCTTCTTGGGAGGAGGCCCATCTCTAACAATATGTGGAGCTTGAGGCCGCTTCCCTTGTTGCTTCTTGCCAAGGGACTTCTTCTTTAATGGGCAATATTTGACATGATGCCCTTCTTCCTTGCACTTGAAGCAAACAATGTTGGCCGGATTCTTGACTTGATCTTGGCCATTCTTCTTATTGTCCTTGTGCTTCAACTTGATAGTGGACTTGTTCTTGACCTTGGAGTTGAATCCAAGCCCACTCTTGTCATTGGGGGATTTTTGCACACTCAATATTTTGTTGAGTGCGACCTTCCCTTGATGACCCTTTTTCAAGTCATTCTTCAAAGAAGTGACTTGAGCCTTGAGCTCTTTGATTTCCTCTACATGGTTAGTTTCAACACAAGTACTAGAGGAAGTAGATGCTACATTGTTAGAGCAACAAGGCATGGAGTGTAATTCATCACGAGATATATCATGGTTGTGAGAGGATGAACTACAAGGACTAGCACATGACAATATAACATTTGGAGTAGATATAGTGCTAATGTCCACATGAGGCCCACTAGATGTTACCTTTGACATGATGGCCTCATGAGCCAACTTTAGCCTACCATGGGAGACTAGGAGATCCTCATGCGATCTTGAGAGCTTATCATGGCTTTCTTCTAATTTCCCATAGTTCCTAGTTAGCAAAGCAAGTTGAGCCTTTAGCTCAACATTCTCCTTCAAAATAGATGCTTCACAAGAAATAGAGTTAGTAGCACAAGCATCATTACTATTAGCAAGAGGTGAGGGCAACTTGTCAAGCTCTTTTGAATATGAGGCTTTAAGTTGCTCATGTGACTCGGTGAGTTTGATGAGCTCACCCTTTATGACCCTAGAGCCATTTTTGAGGTGCTCAAAATCCTCAACAAGTTTAGCATAAGCAACTTCAAGTTCATCATTTTTAATCTTGAAGGAGTTAGCCACCGCAAGTTCTCTATCATGGTATTCCTTTACTCTAGATAATTCTAGAGTAAAAGTCTCCTCAAGAGATTCTTTGATGGTTTGTTCTTCTTCAAGGGAGTCCTTTACTTGAGCAAGTTCATTAGCATATTCACGCTCAAGTGCAAACTTTTCATCAATTATGTTTTCTTGCTCCTCAATAAGATCATTGCCTTCTATAGCATAATTCAAGATTTCAAGAAGGTTGGAGGAAGCAAGTGTATTTTTGTAGAGAGCACTATAGACAACCTCTCCCATTTTCTTAATAGAGGTAATATCATACTTACCTCTATAATCATTATTATCATTCTCAACCTCATCATCATCATGAGATATAATGGGATCCAAAGAGGTTACCTTTGTTCCCTTAGCCATAAGGCACATGTGAGAACCGGAAGAAGGTGATGATGAGATTGCACTTGTATCTCTCTTCAAGACCTTGTCTTGGCCCATAGAATCTTCATTTTCCTCTACATGGTTAGCAACATGTGGCATCCCGCAAAACCACTACTAGAAAATCACGTTGAATTTGTGCATTGCATCGTCATCATCATTCATTGTCTGCTTAAAACTATTTTTCGCAAAGCCTGTTTTTGTTTTCTAAAACGCCCCGACTTGTTTTCAAAATGCAAACCCCGGGTCTCCGGAATATTTTTGTTTGTCTGCTATCGGTTTGCAAACGGTGCATTTAAAACAAGTAGAATATTTTATTATTTTAGTGGGGACAGTCGAACGGGCCGATTGACCCGAACGACCACCCCCAGGATTTTAAATCGGTCCACCTAACCCACCCCATTAATCCTACAGCTACCGACTAACCTACCAGCCCTCCCCTCCACCTCACCCCCTCCTATCCCTGAACGCCACCTCACCCTCTCCCTCCCCCTCAACCTCTCCTAGCCCGCCACCTGTCCTACCCTTGCCACGTCCCCAACCAAACCCACACCCCACGCAGCTTCCCACCTGCCTACACTCCACACACGCCTAGCCCCGCGCAGCCTCACCCACCGCCGCGGGTCCCACCTGGCCCACCCGCAGCAGGCCCTCTCCCCTGTTCCTCTCCTCCACCCACTCTTCCCCCCCCGACGCGCCCTGCACCATCCTTTCCAACCTCCGATGTGCCCCGTCCCGCCTCACGTCTGCTCGCGCGCTCCGCCATGCTCCGCCAGCTCACGCAGCGCCCGCTGAGCCCGCGACCGCGCCGCCTCGCCTCCTCCTCGAGCAGCCCCCCCTCGTCTTCGCCGCCCGGCTGCCCGCCTCGAGCGCCTCCCTCACCCGCCGCCCGGTGGCCTCGTCGCTCGCCGTCCCGAGCCTCCCGCCTCCGCGCTCTCTCTCCGCAGCGGGCCAGCGTCACCGCCGGCGAGCGCGTCGACCTCGCCGTCTCCCGCTTCCGGCAGCCTCGCCGCGCTAGCCGCCCCTCGAGCTTCGCCCGCGGCCCCGCGTCCGCCTGCTTTCGCCGCCCCTCCCGCCGGCGACCTCCAAGCCAGCCGTCGCCCTGCTCGCTGCCGGCCGTCCTCGCCTCGCCCTCCTCGTTCTCCGCGCGTCCCCGTCACGCCAACTCGCCCCGCTCGACTCCATCAGCGTCCTGCACGTGACGGTGTGTCCATGTCGCCTTCTCTCTCGCACGCCAGAGTCCATCATCGTCTGTTTTGGCCGCGCATGTACCTCGCTGCCTCACAGCCAAGAGGGACCCATGTGTCGCTAACATGCTCACCCTGCCGCTGTGTGCCTCTTCTCTTCCCGTCGCCGCCTAGTCTGGTTCCCTTCGAAACCGCTTCTGTATCCGTACGAGTGTGTATGTCCTGTGCTTGTTTGCTTCATTTTGGTTTGGCGTGCACGCCCTTGCTGCTATCTTCCAAGACGACAAGATCTCCGTACCTGATATTACACTAGTTCCAAAAACCAAGGACTTCGACACGGAGCACCAAGATCTACGGACGCCAAGACCCCGAAACCGGAGACCCTAACCTGAGATCATCGCCACAGATCGACAAGGATTCCACATGGGACGACAAGTACTTCGACATGGACCCGATTGAAGCAAACCCGAAGACGTAGATGCGACAAGTACTTCATCCCGAACGCCATAACCGACCCGAAGACCACGGCGACGACAAGATCGGCACCGACCAGAACGAACCCGATGCGCCCCGACGCCAACCAAGTTCTGCTCCCCGAACGACAAGTCCGACCGACCTGCGGAACGACAAGATCTACCGCAACCGAGTCCGACACCGACAAGTGAAGTCAGAACCACCAAGCCCTTCCTCGCGGAACGCCAAGACCTACCTCTGTTATCCGAGAACGTTTCCGTCGAACCCTGGACCCTGAGACCGACCCCGAACCCTCGGACCAAGTTCGTCGAACCCTAATGTGTGAACCCCTTCCCGCAAACCCTATTTTTATAATATATACAACTTATCGCATATTAAATGTTCATGCATGCATATTGTTGTGTGGTTTGGGGGCCTTATGCCGATTCACCTCATAATTAAATATGGGGCCCATATGCGGGCAAATCTAGCCTTATACTGGCCTCATCTAAATTTGTGTAGCGAACCGGTGCTAACTTTTGTCTTGATAAAGCAACATTTAATTTGCGGGGTATCTAAACAACTAGAACCATTTAATTAATTGTCGGGACCCCCGGTTCCGCTTAATATGACCTAATCGCATCGCATCTTTTCCATGTCATACATCATACATGCATCATGCCGATCTTCTGCCGTTGTATTAAATATTGCATCCGGTGTTTATTCTAGTGTTTTGCTTCTTCGCGGATAAGGCCGTTGAGTTGATGTGAGCTTCGCCCCGATCTTCGGATGAACCTTCGACAATGTTTTCAGGCGAGCATCTCCCCCTTTCTACCTATCTTACTTTTATAGTGTTTTACTCCTTCCTGTTGATCTATTGCTATCTGTGTTGCGATGCTCTAGTTTCCGTACCCGTGATATTCCTTGCAGCCCTATATTGCCTTGGACACATCCTATTACCTGTTGTTTGTTAGATAGTTGGACTTGCGCGTCGTAGTCGCCTGCTCAAGTGCTGTTGCATGTCGTCAATTGCCACAGTTGTTGGAGCCTTGCCGCATGATTGTTGTTGGAGATGATCATAGCTTTACTTACCGTTCACTTTAATTCCTGTTTAACAACTAAAATTGAAGTAAGCAGAGGCATCGGTGGGTGATAGATAATATTTGGTTTCCGAACGCCCACTTGTGTCCCGTAGGACCCCGAGTACTTGATACCTGTTCCTTGATTTATCGCGCTATCCACATCCGGGAGGTATATGGGACCCCCCTGAGCCAGAGCTTGATTCAGTCTTATTTCTTGGGGCCACAAACTAGTTTGAGGTTTTATTTACTATCCTGTACTTATGCCATGCTACTACTGTATTTACGATTGTGCGAGGAGCACACTGTACTGTTTAGGATCGGGACACGATTCCGCGGTGTCGACAAGCTCAGTTTTGGGTTCCCAGTCGTTCACAGCCGTCCACCCAAACCTTGGGTCCGTCTCGGAGCTAGCTTACTTCGTTGCGGGTAGACTTCAAGGGGTGGCCCCCTGAAATATTTCTGAATCCTGTGATTGCTTTGTCGTGAAGGCCTCGTTGGGTTTTGTTTTGGTTTTTCCGAGGTTGATCGAGCGTGTGTTGCTATTGGTGCACCCCGGCCGGGTAAAACTTTCTGAAAGCCGTGTCCGCGGATATGGACGACTTGGAGCACAGTATCTCGACCATAGACAAGCATAACTAAAGTTTATTGCTATAAATTTGACTTTATAATGACTAGTAATTCAGCTTCACTATAATGGAATGGCTAATAATACTGCCCACCATTGCTTGTTGAAGTGTCGCTTGCGACCATTGTACCTGACTAGTAAGTATTGCAACTACAACAGAATGGCTGAATAAAAGTACCAACAACTGCTGGGTTTTGGGTTATCTCATGCTAATTGCATCTGATTAGTAAGAGCTGCAACTATAACGGAGCGGATAAATAAAAGTGCCCACTGCTTATTTTATCAGGATGACTATCTATATTTGACTAGTAATTGCTGCAACGATAACTGAATAAGTAAAACTGCCAACTGTGTGAGTTCCTCGGTTGACTTCCTCGTTTGGTATCGAGGAAACACCGGATGGGTTTGTTTGGTGCTAGAATCAGTTGGTTCGAATAGGTCATTCTTACCCTTCGATAACCGCCGGTTGTATCGAGTCTCTATAGGTTGTTTAGTGCATCTTGCCGCTGCCGCTCGATCCACCATACCTTTGTGGCGAGGACCGCGAATTCTAGTCTCGCCGTGTCTTGGCCTCGATCGACGCCTCTTTTCCTTTGCCCTTTGTCGGCACCCTTTTGTTTGAGCAGGTTTTGAGATCGGCGTCGTTAGAGGTTACCCTTCCTGGCCTAGGCAGGGTTATGGACGCCATTGGTTATTCTTCGGGCTCTTAGCCCCATTTGCATCTTGTCCGTGGACGGACTCTGTCGCTTTCAAGGTGATTTGGATCTTTGTATATTATATCGTATTCTTGACTCATGGAGTCGTGTTGTATATATATCTTACATGGGTCCCATCGAGGACTGTTGTGTAATGTTATTACCGTTTTCCACCATACGAAAGTGCTGGTATACATTTGAATCGTTTCTATGCGGGTTTGGCGGGTTTCGCTAAGACTTGCATAGGTCCGATTCTGAGGGTGTTACACAACACAAGAACTAGAGGAAATAGAAGCATTTTTATCATGGCAACAAGACAACATGAGCATATCATCATGAGATTTATTTAAGTCATTTCTACATGATATGCAAGGACTATTAACACAAGCATGTAAGGAGTTTGTAGTGCTAGAAGTGTTAAAGTCCAAAGATAGATCATTGCAACTCGATAGGGATGAGGGATTATAAATAGTAAGCACACTATCCAAATTGAAATTTCTATCACCACTCACCATATCATTACCTTGTGAAAAGTCACATGTTGGTGAAGTGGTAGAGGATGAGAACTCATCCCGACCGGAAGTGGAAGCAACACAATCATCCTCAATAATGTTGGACACAACATATTTATCTTGAAGTTTTGTCCATAACTCATGAGCGCTCCAAAAAGGAATGATTGAAGATGTAACTACATAGCTCAAAGCATTAACAAGCACATTAGAAGCTTGAGCATCGAGATATAAGTTTTTCTCATCCTCACAAGATTGATTTTTGAAATCCATAGTAGGAGAAAAACCTATATCTACAATACGATCCAAATTTGGGTCCATGTCCCGAAAATGAATGAGCATGCAATTTTTCCATATATCATAATTTGTCCCATCAAATATGAACATGTCATTGTGTACTAATCCTCTAGCCGACATCTTTACTCTCAAGGCGGTGAAGCCTAAAATGAGAGACCGGGCTCTGATACCAATTGAAAGGATACGTATGTCGCCTAGAGGGGGGGGGTGAATAGGCGATTAAAATTTTTCCTAGAGTGGCTCAACAAAGGCGGAATAAAACTAGTGTTTACTTTGTTAAGCACAACCTAGAACAACTAAGGTTCACCTATGTGCACCAACAACTTATGCTAAGCAATACAAGCAACAAAGTGATAGCAAGATATATAGTACTTCAAGCACGAAGGCTATCACAATGTAGAGTGCATAAGTAAAGAGCTCGGGTATAGAGATAACCGAGGCACGCGGGGACACCGATATTTTACCGAGTTCCTCCCAACATGGAGTACGTCTCGTTTGGAGAGGGGGTGGTATCAAACCACCAACGCCACAAAAGGCCTCCCTTATTCTCCGGTGAATCTCACCCCAATGGGATCGATCCACGCTTCCACTATCGGTGCACTTGTCGGTGGCAACCGGAACCTCTCACAAGGTTGGGGCACAACTCCACAACTTAATTGGAGGCTCCCAACAAATGCCACCAGGGCCACAATGCCACCAAGGCCACAAACCGTCTAGGGTTCCAAGAACCCAAGAGGGACAAGCTCCAATGAGTAACTCAAATCAAATCCTCCAAAGAGAACTCAAACCGATGCACCAAATGCAAATGGCAAGAACACCACAAGTGTGCTCAAATCTCTCTCTCCCAAATTCCACCAAAGCTACAAAAGCTTATGGGGGAATAAGAGAGGAAGAACAATGGAGGAAATCCACAAAAGACTCCAAGATCTAGATCCCAATATGTTCCCCTCACTTAGAGGGGAGATTGATTGGTGGGATTGTAGATCTAGATCTCCTCTTTCAAATCCCTCAAGAATATGCAAGAATCATTGGAGGGATTGAGAGAAAGCAAGCTCAAGAAGGTCAACAATGGAGGGGAAAACTTGCAAGAATGGTTAGGGAAACATTGGGGAAGAAGGCCCCTTAAATAGGTTCCCCGAAAATCCAACCGTTGAAGCCAAAAAAACGCGAATCCCGGTACTACCGGACATTCCAGACTACGGACATTCCGTACTACGGACAATCCTGGGATCCCAGGTCGCCAAACGCACCTTTTTCAGTACCGACCGGTACTACGGGGCGGTACTACCGGACCTCCGGTACTACCGGACCCTGGTCTGGTACTACCGGTCATCCCTGAACGAAAACGGCCATAACTTTTGCATCCGGACTCCGATTTTGATGATCTTGGGCTCGTTTCGAAGAGGACAACAAGCTCTAAAAGATAATGCAAAGAAACATTATAGTCCAGCAAGGGAGGATAGATCAAAATGACGAAAGGTTTAACCTCTATCAAAAAAATGAACCGATAAAACCTCCAACATCAAAAACGTAATAGAAAATGCATATGAAATCCGTTTTCGATGAACGAGAGCTTGTCATGGAGATTAACACAAGCTCTAAATCCTCACATGAGTAAGAACCAAATAATGGAAGGTTTTACCTATCTCTAAAATACAAACCGGTAAAACCTCCAAGATCAAAACGCAATAAGATATAAAAGGGAAATCCGTTTTTGATGGACTAGAGCTTGTTATGGAGATTACCACAAGCTCTATATCCTCACATGGATAAGACCAAATAACAACCAAATATGATGATGCAAGTATGCAAAGGTTTGATCTCTCTCCGAACGATGTGACCGAGTTACTCATTCGAGAGCCCCTCTTGATAGTACGGTTATCTATCCTAAACCCGGTCTCCCAACAAACATGAGACCGGCAAAAGGGAAAACCTATCAATATTATACCTTTGCCTTGAGCAATCCACTTGAGATCGATGTATACGATCTTGTCCTTCTCAAGATGGACACCTTTCTTGATTCCTCATCATCGATCCATGATCACCGAGGATGTCAAGCATCAAACATGAGATCTTCTATAGATGGCGCATTTTGAGCTTGCACAACACATCTTCTTCTCATTTCATCTATCTTGAAGTCAACACATGCTCCAAGCAATGCCAATGGACAATTACTACAAGTACAAATTAATACACACATTAGTCCATAAAGATTGTCATTAATTACCAAAACCACACATGGGGGCCCAACATGTTCTTTCAGGGGGAGTGACATGCCTCGCGCATATCTCAAACCTTAAAATATGTGTACATGAGTACTACCACTTAGTATTGATAATGCAAGCTTATCTAGTCACTATGTGGTGTATCATACTCATGAGAAATTCAAATTCTAAATGTCCATTAATTATCTTTAGTTGAGGTTGTTTTGCCTCTTATTAAAAAAATGAATATCACATTATGGGGGAGTGTTATGCTTCTTTTGCATATCACAATCCTAGGAAATGTGAACATATGAGGTAGTGCCACTTAGGGTTGATATCGTTGATTATCTTGTTTCTAGGTGGCATGTTGGCTCAAACATGGTCCTATTTTTGTTAGAAGATTTTATTGCTCGTCTTTTTGGTCTTTTTTTGAGTAAGAAATTCTTGGTGCGGTCTTTCTCAAATACATATCTCTATATTTTATTTGGGATACCATTTGCTTCAAGTTATTCTAATCATTGTTTTGCATGATTGTGTGACTAGTTGAAGCTATCAAGAATCTCTATCTTTGCATAATGCTTAATATTTGTATTTCTATCCTATTATTTTTATTGTGAATATTTATCTTTAATATCCGTGCAATATACCACCAAAAATCTATTCCAATGCACTCATTGTCTTCGACAATTGATATACTTGTCTTCCTTTGTAGATCATCTTCACTTTGGAGTTAACCTCTTATTGCCTTACTTTCTTTCCAAAAAAAATTGTGTGGCCCCCATTGTCTTCCTTGGCTTTTGAACATATCTTTGATGATGTTTTTGATTATTATCAAATGTGTTTTAATGGAAGACAAACATTTTCTTCTCAGAACCTTGTGCCATTGTGAAAATTGTTAAGGGTTTGGTTTATTTGTTGAAACCTTGCTCTTTTGGGAGTTTGTTATCTCATTCTTTATTATCTATTTTATTTTCTTGAATGAGATAAATCTTTGAGCATTTGTGTTTTTAATTCATCTTTCATGCTTAATAGTTTTTGCTCGGTTCATTTGTTGAACTTTGTTGAACAAATCTTGTGTTGATTTGATTCTTTGATATAGTTTGGACAAAAAATGTGTTTTGTCACACCTTGTATGCCTTCTTGAATATTTTTGGTGATTTGTCCAAAGTATATCTTCGTTGGATCTTGAAATTCTCGTGCATGCATGTTTAATAAATGTATATATTATGTCATGTTTTGCTTTCTTTGATCCAATATATAGGCTATACTCCATCAAATCCTTAAACGGCTAAGATGTGCATGAAATTCAAATTTCATCTCTAAATATGCACATATTTTTATGGAGTGTATCCTATGTGTTGTGGTTATTGTAACCACTTTGACCCAATAAGTTTGGGGACCAAGATGTACTTGAATGGTGTTTTAGGTACATTGAAGATGCAATGGATGCTTGTCTCATCTATAAAGAAAGTTGTCACCACATGATAATTGGAGCCAAGCTAGGATGATCTAAAAATTCTTATCTACTACATCATACCATTGCTATCTTGGTAACAAGTATCTTATTCGTGCATACTATTCTTCCATCCAATCTCTTGTAGGTTGCATCTTGGCATGAATTTATTTGGTTGTAAATGTTCGATTCTTGCAATTATCTTTGAAAGACTTCTGTATCCTTATTGCTTATGTGAGTAATTTGAGATGATGCATATAATGGGGAGTATATAAAATCATGTTCATGATTCACCAATTCCAAATATGCCTTCTAGCAATTTATTGCATATCAACTCCTCAAGGTACTCTCATGTGCAATATTTGTTGAAATTGCATTGAATCATTCCTTTAGATACTTGTTGCCTTTCTCAAAGTATCCCAACTAGCATTAGTTCCCTTAGTGTTAGTTGTGATGGTTTTGAGATTTTTTGTTTATTCTTTGGTGAAGTTCATTGATATACCATAAGATAAAATAGAGACATGGGCTATATATGCACTTAAGCAAAGTATACTTTTTGGTATATCTCATGACTTTCGCTTGGATATCATGTATTCTTTTTATTAACCTCTTATGTGTGGATGTTTCTTTGTGGATTATTCTCATGTTTTCCCCTTAGAAACTTATATACACGAGAGTGTTAATCTCTCCCCTTGATATGCTCGCTCTTTTTTGACCATCACTCTTATACTCTTGATTTTTAATGGTTTTGGTAAGGTCTTGATTTATGAGTTCTTGGTTTACTTTTATTTCATCTTCATGCACTCATATCTCATATTTGGTTTCTTTTGGACTTAATCTTGTCTTGACAAGTGTGAAAGGGCATGTATGCCCCCATGTGTGGTTTTGGTAATTAATGACAATCTCTATGGACTAATGTGTAAATTGAGTTTCTCTTGTATGTTTGTCCATTGGCATCGCTTGGGCCATGTGTTGGTCTCAAGGTTGGAAGATGAAGAAATGTCCAAGGGCTTTGTGCCCATTGGAATCATGAAGAAAGAAGGAGCTTGGAGGTTGATCAAGACATGTGCAAAGAGTTGCATCAAGATGGATCAACCTCAAGTAGGGATGAAGAAGGGCGAGATCAAGATGCGTCATCTCTAGAAGATCTCATGCTTGAAGCTTGCCATCCTCGTGCTCATGGAATGATGAATACAAGTTCAAAGAAGAGGTTTCCCCATGGATTATGGGGGAGCAATTTGCAAGTCTTCATCTGTTGGAGATATGCCCAAGAGGCAATAATAAAGTGGTTATTATCATATCTTCGCACTTATGATAAATGTTTACATACCATGCTAAAATTGTATTAACCGGAAACATTAATACTTGTGTGATTTGTAAACTAAAATAAGAGTCCCTAGTAAAGCCTCTTGTTAAACTAGCTTGTTGGTTAATATATGATCATGGTTTCCTGATCATGAACATAGAGATGTTATTAACAACAGGATCATATCATCAGGAGAATGATGTGATGGACATACTCCTATAGATAAGCGTAGCATAAAGATCAAGTCATTTCAATAGTTCAATTGCTATATGCTTTCTGATACATAGTTACCTAATTCCTTCGACCATGAGATCATGCATATCACCTTTACGGATGGATGCTTTGATGACATCAAACACCACACCGTAATCGGGTGGCTATAAAGGTGGCAGAGTGTTGAAAGTATTGGTTGAAACACATGGATCAAGAGTGGGATTTGTCCATCCATATGACGGATAGATATACTCTGGGCCCTCTCGGTGGAATGTCATCCAATTAGCTTGCAAGCATGTGACTTGGTCACAAGGGATCACATATCACGGGAACGAGAAAAGAGTACTTATTGGTAATGAGGTTGAACTAGGTATGCAGAGATACCGACGATCATAACCTCGGATAAGTAAACTATCGTGAGACAAAGGGAAATTGGTATCGTGTGTAAGTGGTTCATTCGATCGCAAAGTAATCGTAGAAATATGTGGGAGCCATATGAATTTACAGATTCCTCTATTGGTTATTGTTCGGAGAAGTGTCTCGATCATGTCCGCATAATTCACGAACCGTAGGGAGACACACTTAAGGATTCGACGTTGTTTGAGTAGTTATGGTATTATGAGAAAGAGACCGAATGTTGTTCGGAGTCTCGGATGGGATCCGGGATATCACGAGGTGATCCGGAATGGTCCGGAGAATAAGATTCATATAAGGAAAGTCCGTTTGAGTTCGGGAATGATTAGGTGTTTTCATCGGGAATGTTCTAGAAGGTTCGGATTGTCCGGCACTCGGGGGAGGGTACATGCATGTGTCATTACATGTTGGAATGATTGCATCATGTACTAAGTGTTCTTGCTGTCCCAAATAAAGGATTAAATTGAATCCTAAAACAGAAAAGTCAAATGTCCGGTTTGAAAGTCAAACGGCTAAAACAAGAAACGTGGGAAACAAGAAAGAGGAGTTGGGAACCGACTTGAGGAGGAGTCTCCTCCCAAGCCGCGCCACCACCAAGGCAGACTTGGGAGGACTCCTCCACAGCCGCGCCTCCCACCCATAAAAGGAGGCAGGGCTCCTCCTAAACACACAAGTTCCTACCTCTAAATCTCCGGTTTAGAGCCGTTTTGGTTTAGAGCTTCTAATTGCTTTAGCCAGCCGGTTTAGAGCCTTCTAATTGGTTTAGAGCCTTCTAATTGGTGTGTCTAATTACTAGACCACTAATAGCCTCTCTCATAAGCTCCACCATACTACTTGCAAGCTTAAGCGAAGCCTCGGGATCTCCCTCTACTTAGGTACCACGCCGTTGTCTTTAGGAATCGCGAGGAGAGTGCTACAACCTCATTTTCACTGGAACAAGGAGAGGAAGGAAGGTCTTCGTCCGAGTTTAACGTGTGACCGATCATGAGGCGCTGCAGGGCGATGGCGGGAAGGATCGTCTCTGCGATCTTGAGATCGGAAGTGTACTACATCACCCACGAGAATCTGCTCGTTAACCGCTTTGGAATCTTGAGGTAAGTTATTCCAAGCGACTCGTTGCTACAATCTAGTAGATAGATCTTGGCTTGTTTGTTTGTATGCGATAGAAAATTTTGTTTTCCATGCTACGAACCCCTCTGAGGGTATCGAGCCGTGTCTATATGTAGATCTGTTGCAGAGTAGAACACAATGGTCATTGTGGGCGTTGATGCTTTTATTGTCGATTGCTTCTTGTGTACTTTGTATCTTGCGGTATGTTGGGATGAAGCGGCCGGGCTAACCTTACATGACATCGTTCATGAGACTTGCTCCACGCTTGACATGCAACTTGTATTGCATAAGTGGCTTCTGGGTGCTGTTTCTCCTAGCATAGTTAAGATCCAATTTACAACGGGTGATTGACAATACTAGTATCAATGTTGTGGTTCTTGTTCGTAAGTTAGAACGACACTTATTGAAAGCCCCAAACCACGTAAAATATGCAAAGAAAGTAGAGGCGTCTAACTTTGTTTTGCGGTGTCTTGTGATGTGATATGGCCATGATTGTGATTATATATGATGTATGCAATGTTCCTTATTGTAAGTTGGCAACCGGGGAGCCATATGGTTGTTTTAATTTATGTTAAGACCAGCGTGTCTATTCAAAGTAGTTGTAATAGTTGAAGCGGTGGGCGACAACCATGGAGGCGTCATTGACCTTGATGCAATGCTGGGTGATGATGGAGATCATGTTCGTCTTTGGAAGATGGAGATCGGAAGCACAAAGAAGAAAGGCCATATCATATCACATATTATGAATTGCATGTGATGTTAATCCTTTATGCATCTTGTATTGCTTAGTAGGCAGCGGTAGCATTATAAGATGATCCCTCATGCACATGAATTTCAAGTCTTAAAGTGTTCACCCTTAGTTAGCACCGTTGCTAAAGCTTGTTGTTTCAAGCACCACGTGATGATCGGTGTGTTAGATTCGCAAGTGTATACAACGTGAGCAAGCCAGATTTGCTCATGCGGAAACTAAGGTTTGATCTTGACGAGCCTAGCATGTATGAGACATGGCCTCGGGAACACGGATTACGAAAGGTAGAGCATGAGTCATATAGTAGATATGATGAACATGTTGATTGTTCGCCATTGAAGCTACATCAACTCTCGTGATGATCGGTTTTGATGTGGTGGATTTGGTTCGTGTGATCACTAAAACAATGTGAGGGATATTGTTTTGAGTGGGAGTTCACCTAGATTAATTTAATTATTAATTAGAACTCAATTTATCATAAACTAAATCAAAGTGAATTTGCATAGTTGTTGTAGTCATTGGCATCCGTTTACCACCTTGCGCTTAGTTATAATTGAGATGATAGAGCTATAGAATTCTGGTTAGTTACTTTACGAACTGGTATCGTATTGTTTTGAAGTGTTAATCTAAAGTTTAAAAGTCCTATTGCAAACTTTCAGTAAGTTCCGGTTACTCGATGAAGTTTAATAATTTGTATTAAAACAAGAGTAACAATTCCAATGTTAGTATATAAGTATCATGTTTGTCTCCATGATTCTTGATATTCAAAGGATTGTCTTAATATCAAGGTTATCTAGGATCTGAAAGAGTTGTTTCAGAAACCATGATGTGTGGAAGATATTGTGATATAAAAGCGAAGTTTTGGTTGCAACATGATAGAGTATAATATGGCTAAAGTCATGTTCTCATATTTGATGAGAATTTGCGAAAGGTTGGAGACACTTGTTGTCCTAATCCTCCAAAAGGTTTTTGGATAGTACCACATTATACTCATAATTCATCGTTATAAGCTAAAAGTAGCTTGATCATGGACGATTCCATGATAAGGGTGAATATTTGATGTAGGTAAAATATTTACTACACCAAGAGATTACTAAAGAAAGGAATTTGAAAGAACACCAAACATTTGATGATGGTGATCTACTTCAAAGTGCAAGTCCAAAGACATTGGTATTTAAACTATACACGCTTTGGACTATGTGTCATATGTATGACTCCACTATTGATATTGATAGATTCTTTCAAACAGAAAAGGAAATACTGAAAGAGAATCTCATAAATATATGGCAGAAAAGAAAAGACTAGAATTATTCAGTTTAAGTATATAGATGATATACATGTTATGGCTATATTCTTTGCTTATTAAACAATGTGGTTCTTAAGTATTTGATACTGAATTTGTTGGTATGAATCGTCATACAAAACAACAGAATTCATGAACTACAGTGGCCTAAGTAATTAGCAAAATAATATGTGATGATGTTCATCGAGAACAAATAAAGGGTTATTGTGTTGCTCGTTAAACATCAAAGCTTGCCTTCAAAGATTTGTTTTATTAGGTATTATGAGAACAAAAGGGTTGTTCAAATAATTGCCGTAATCCATAAAAGATGGATGATTCGCAAATCTCGTTGGAGGAATCACATCCATAAAACTAGTGCTAAAAATGTCGAAAGACAAATTGATTGAAAGATCACTTAGGAAGTGACATCGCCGTTTAAATTATATTGGAAAGAAAACATGAAGAAACTCCATATGGATGGAATTTTGGAGTCTATTTGATTTTGATCAAATGACGCTTGTGAAACTTTCCTAGAGATAATTAAAACTTCGTTCATAGGCCGAAAGGGAACGAATGACTAGCTTATTGGAACTAGTACATATTGTTGTATGAAATCCATTATGTGTAGTCAAGAGCGATGGATTTCAACTTCATATGCTTTCTCCGAAAATTTGAGTGAATATATGAATATTTACTTAATAAGGATGAAGTGTGAAATATTTGAAGAGTTCAAAAGACTTTCAAGATGAAGTGCAAAATCATTGTAACAAGAATATAAACAGTTTATGATAAAGATCATAAAGGAAGATATTTGAGTTACAGAGTTTAGCATAATACCTAAGATTTAAGGAATCGTTCCATGGATTTGCATTTTCCCGAAACACCATAAGAGTATGGAGCGTTCGAGATATGTAATTAAACCTTGTTTGACATGGTAAGATCAAAGGTATAATTTATAAAACTGCCATTATATTTTAAAGATTAAAAGCTTTAGAGATTACCGTTTTTCCACTGAAAAGAGCTCCATCATAATCCGTTGAAATGACACCATATAAGGTTATGGTTTGGGATAAAACCCAAGTTGTCCTTTCTTAAACATTGGTATGCTATGCATAAGAAAGATGTGTGCAACCAAAGTCGGATGAACCTGTCTTTGTATGTTATTTTGAATAACTGTTAAGTAATCCTCCATAACATCGGAGACAAAAGTGTTTGTCACTTAAAACGTCAAGTTTCTTTGAGAAGGAATTTTTCGTGAAAAGTTAAGTAGGAGGACAATAGAATTTTGATAAGGTTAAAAGAACCTTAGCTATATGTGCAGAGTTGCACAGCACCGAAAAGTGTTAGGAGGCAGCAACAAAGCTCATGGCTCACGTACCTCAAAGGTTGTGGTCACGGAGATCCAAGTTCCTATTGAAACAAGTAGGTCGGATAAACAATCAAATACCAAGATTTGAGGGTTGAATCATTATTTGAGAATAATGAACCGACTACATGCAAAGAAGCGATGATGGGCCCTGACTCCGTAAAATGGCTTGAAGCCATAAAATCCGTGATACTTCCATACACGAGAAAAACAAGTTTTGAACTTGAAGGACCCTCGAGAAAGGTGTAAGACCTTATAGTTGTGTCTGGATCTATAAAGAAATAGACATGGATGTTTCACATCTATGAAATAGTCGACATGTTGGGAAAGAGTTCACAACAATGTTCAAAGGTTGACTATGACAAGATTTGATCCATCATAGTGATATTTAGTCTAGATGGATTAATGTAGCAACCACTACATATAATTTGTTATATGGTAGTTGAATAAACAAAACAAGTTCTTCTAATAGAATCGTTACCTAGGACATGTGCATAACACGGTCCATAGGGTTTTGTTAATTCAAAGGATGCTAAAAGCATATGCAAACTTCAATGGTTAAAGTGAGCATCACGGAGTTGGAATCTTCACTATGATGAAACTGTTAAAGGAGTTTAAAAGTTCATTAGAGACAATGAAGATGCTTGCATTTGCAAGAAATTAAGTGGGAGCGCTAAGACATGTTTCTAATACATTATGTGGAAGACATATTGTTGATTGGAAATAATGTATCTTTTATTAACACATATTAAGAATTTCATCCCGATGAAAGACTTAGGCAAAACCTAAATATTTGGCATCAATAGACGCTAATATGGTTGTGCCGTATACATAGACAAGATATTGAATGAGTTCAATATAGAAACTACAAGAGAGGTTCTTGTCAAGACGTAAAGGATTGAATAAATTCAATGTTGATGATATATTCAAGTGTATTGACATTTGGTAAAGTGAAACAAATAATCAAGTATAGATTGATACTTGATGTATAAAATCACAAAGAGTATTTATATCATCTTGTGATATGTACAAATCCAGATATGTCCTATGCTCTAAATGTTGTGAGCATATACCGAATGATTCGTAAGATGATCATTGGACAATAGTAAGGATATTCTTATGATCTTTTGGAAGAACTAAGAGTATAATATTTGTAGAAGTGACAAATAGATGGTTAGTTCATTGTAAAAGTACTACATTGATACTAGCTTTGTCACAAAGTACAAATTAAGTTTATCTCAATCTAAACTAAGGGTGGCACAATATAATGGAAGGTGAGTTCCATAATGGATTTGGATGAGTTCCAAAGTTAAGACATTGTGACAGATACTACAACAAAAGGCCAAGTATATAACTGCTATTTTAGCAAGCAAAAGAGGGCATTTGTGTCAAGTAGTTTGTTATCAAACTAGGTGTAGCTCACAGTGGGATAATACTATGAAGATATATTGTGCGACAATATTATCAACATGTTTTAACCCCAAAGAGCTAAAGGTCACACCGAAAGACCAAATTTATACAAAGCCATCTCATTAGAGAATGAGTGATGCGTAGAGACGCAAAGACATGCAATTACACACGGACTGGAAGTGTCGATCCGAGATCAGTTGACCACTAGCAATCGTGTACATACAACAGGAAAGCCATAGGTGTTATATACACAAAGGTTTGAAACTAGATTATTGACTCTAGTGCAAGTGGGAGACTGTTGGAGATATGCCCAAGAGGCAATAATAAAGTGGTTATTATCATATCTTCGCACTTATGATAAATGTTTACATACCATGCTAAAATTGTATTAACCGGAAACATTAATACTTGTGTGATTTGTAAACTAAAATAAGAGTCCCTAGTAAAGCCTCTTGTTAAACTATCTTGTTGGTTAATATATGATCATGGTTTCCTGATCATGAACATAGAGATGTTATTAACAACAGGATCATATCATCAGGAGAATGATGTGATGGACATACTCCTATAGATAAGCGTAGCATAAAGATCAAGTCATTTCAATAGTTCAATTGCTATATGCTTTCTGATACATAGTTACCTAATTCCTTCGACCATGAGATCATGCATATCACCTTTACCGGATGGATGCTTTGATGACATCAAACACCACACCGTAACTGGGTGGCTATAAAGGTGGCACTGAGTGTTCAGAAAGTATTGGTTGAAACACATGGATCAAGAGTGGGATTTGTCCATCCATATGACGGATAGATATACTCTGGGCCCTCTCGGTGGAATGTCATCCAATTAGCTTGCAAGCATGTGACTTGGTCACAAGGGATCACATATCACGGGAACGAGAAAAGAGTACTTATCGGTAACGAGGTTGAACTAGGTATGCAGAGATACCGACGATCATAACCTCGGATAAGTAAACTATCGTGAGACAAAGGGAAATTGGTATCGTGTGTAAGTGGTTCATTCGATCGCAAAGTAATCGTAGAAATATGTGGGAGCCATATGAATTTCCAGATTCCTCTATTGGTTATTGTTCGGAGAAGTGTCTCGATCATGTCCGCATAATTCACGAACCGTAGGGAGACACACTTAAGGATTCGACGTTGTTTGAGTAGTTATGGTATTATGAGAAAGAGACCGAATGTTGTTCGGAGTCTCGGATGGGATCCGGGATATCACGAGGTGATCCAGAATGGTCCGGAGAATAAGATTCATATAAGGAAAGTCCTGTTTCGGAGTTCGGGAATGATTCCGGTGTTTTCATCGGGAATGTTCTAGAAGGTTCCGGATTGTCCCAAGACTCCGGGGAGGGTACATTAATGTGTCATTACATATTGGAATGATTGCATCATGTACTAAGTGTTCTTGCTGTCCCAAATAAAGGATTAAATTGAATCCTAAAACAGAAAAGTCAAATGTCCAGTTTGAAAGTCAAACGGCTAAAACAAGAAACTG
This sequence comes from Avena longiglumis, assembly GCA_030063025.1. NCBI lineage: Eukaryota > Viridiplantae > Streptophyta > Magnoliopsida > Poales > Poaceae > Avena > Avena longiglumis. The sequence continues at coordinate 476,382,523 of CP125974.1, read as the reverse complement.
GGAAACAAGAAAGAGGAGTTGGGAACCGACTTGAGGAGGAGTCTCCTCCCAAGCCGCCACCACCCAAGGCAGACTTGGGAGGGACTCCTCCCCGGCCGCCTCCCACCCATAAAAGGAGGGCAGGGCTCCTCCTAAACACACAAGTTCCTACCTCTAAATCTCCGGTTTAGAGCCGCTTTGGTTTAGAGCTTCTAATTGCTTTAGCCAGGTTTAGAGCCTTCTAATTGGTTTAGAGCCTTCTAATTGGTGTGTCTAATTACTAGACCACTAATAGCCTCTCTCATAAGCTCCACCATACTGCACCGGCTTAAGGCCTCATGGGATCTCCCTCTACTTCGGTACCACGCCGTTGCCGGAATCGCGAGGAGAGTGCTACAACCTCCGCCGCCTGCGGAACAAGGGAGAGGAAGGTCTTCGCCGAAACCGAACGTGTGACCGATCAAGGAGCGCCAGGAACGTGGCGCCGGAAGGATCGTCTACGCGATCTTGAGATCGGAAGTGTACGACTACATCACCCACGAGAATCTGCTCTCGTTAACCGCTTTGGAATCTTCGAGGGTAAGTTATTCCAAACGACTCGTTGCTACAATCTAGTAGATAGATCTTGGCTTGTTTGTTTGTATGCGATAGAAAAATTTTGTTTTCCATGCTACGAACCCCTACATCATCTTCATCAAGCAAGAGCATCCAATAAAGGTGTTCCCACTATAGAAGAACAAGACGGTCTACATCAAGTTCAAGTGGGATGCTCAAGGCAAAGGTATGTTCTTGATAGGGCTTTTCTTTTGCCGGTCTCGTATTAATAGTTGGGAGACCGGGTTTAGGATAGATAGCCGTACTATCAAGAGGGGATCTCAAGCGGGTGTCTCGTTAGCATCGTTTGGAGAGATCTCAAACCTTTGCATTCATAGCATCATATTTCTTGGTTGTTGTTTGGTTCTTGTCCATGAGAGGATCTAGATCTTGTGGTCATCATCATAACAAGCTCTAGTTCATCATCTAAGGATTTCACTTGCATATCTTATCGCGGTTTTTGATCTTGCGAGTTTTCCGGCTCCACACCTTGAGGATTCTATTCGTCGTTATCTTTCCAAAAAAATTGGTTTCATCCCGTTTGGAGTTCGGATGCAAAAGTTATTGCGTTTCTGGTTTTCTGTTTTCTGGAATTTCCCTGACCGGAAGTTTCGGCTTGCCATCGGAAGTTCCGCTAGGGCATCTTTGCCACCGAAAGTTCCGGTGGAAGTTCCGGGTCTTCTTCCGCTCATGTTCAGTAACCTTCTATTTTCGTTGTGTCTATTTGACGGAACTTCTGTCGGAACTTCCACCGGAAGTTTCGCTCCCACCGGAAGTTCCGACCAGGGACCGGAAGTTCCGCTCAGGCCAAAAGTTCCGGTTGAATTTCCGGCTCTTGTTCCGCTCACGTTCAGTAACCTTCTATTTTCGTTGTGTCTATATGACGGAACTTCTGTCGGAACTTCCACCGGAAGTTTCGCTCCCACCGGAATTTCCGGTGAACCGGCGGAAGTTCCGACCAGGATTCGCTTTTTCAGTTTCTCGCTCAGCAGTTTTTGACCGTTGGCTATGTGCCACCGGAAGTTCCGGCCTCCCACCGGAAGTTCTGGCCAGGAGTCGTGAATTCCCATAACGGGCAGATCTGGGAGCCCTTTAAAAGGGGCTCCTCTTCCCCTTCGTGGGTACTAGCTTTTCTTCTTGGTTCTTGGCTTTCTCTCTCTCCTCCATTGTCAACCTTGAAGAAGCTTTCCCTCTCCCTTTCCCCTCATATGATTCTTGCATCTTTTTGAGGGATTTGAGAGATGAGATCTAGATCTACAATCCCCCCAAGCCAAATCCCTTCTTTGTGAAGGAATCATTAGGATCTAGATCTTGGAGAGTTGTGTTTTCTCCTCTTATGTTGTTCCTCCCTTATTCCCCCAATAGCTTTTGTAGCTTTGTTGGAATTTGGTAGAGAAGGACTTTCCCTTGCATTTGGTGCATAGGTTTGAGTTCTCCTTGGAGATTCGGAGAGTTCAAGCTTGTGAGCTTGTTTCTCTTGGGTTCCTTGGAACCCTAGATGGTTGTGTGGTTGGTTTTTTGACCTTTTGTGGTCTTGTTGACCTTTTGTGGTCTTGTAGACCTTTTGTGGTCTTGTAGCCTTTTGTGGCGTTGTTGGCCTTTTGTGGCATTGTTGGCCTTTTGTGGCTTTGTTGTTGGGAGCCTCCAATTGAGTTGTGGAGTTAGCCCCAATCTTGTTCGGGTTTGGTGACCGCCCTTCCCATAGTGGAGCAAGTGCCCGCCTTTTGTGGTGCGCACTTGGGAGAATAGGGTGAGCCTTTTGTGGCATTGGTGAGTTGCGTGCTTCCGCATCCGGGGTGAGGCCTTGTGTGGCATTGGGTGAGCATCGAGCCACCACACCTCGAGGTGAGCCATTTGTGGCGTTCGGAGAGCATTGCGCCATCGCACCTCTCCAACAGAGATGTAGCTTCTTTGGAAGTGAACTTCGGGAAACAAATCTTCGTCTCCGTGTCCATCGGTTATCTCTCAACTGAATCCTTTACTTATGCACTTTAGATTGTGATAGCCATCGTGCTTGAAGTATTTATTCCTTGCTATCTCCTTGTTGCTTGTATTGCTTAGCATAGGTTGTTGGTGCACCTAGGTAAACTTAGTGGCTAGGTTTTGTGCTCAATAAATTAAATGTTAGTTTTATTCCGCATTTACTTGAGCCTTAACCGTAATTATTTTAAAAATCCTATTCACCCTCCCTCTAGGCGACTTCCTTTGTACTTTCAAAGTGTATTGGTTTATATCTAATCCTTGTATCTTTGTTGTGTTCTAAATAATATAGAAGGAGTGAGGATTCCATGTTTGTGCATATTGTATTCAAATGAAACAACTAATTTATGCACGAACCTTGGGGAGCTTCCTTATTCCACTTAGAGCACTATTTTTCCATTTGATTATTTGGATCTTTCGATTGCTTTCTTCATTTGTTGAATTTTCTTAACCTTGTTATCCTTTTAGCAATTCTGGATCCTCAATATAGTTTGATTTCCTCCAAGTGTTTGTCATTGGATATGTGCATGTGATTTCACTCATATTACGAGTAATGCACACCTTGTGTAGGAACTCATACTATATTGTCCTTCTAACCTTATTATCCATTTTGGCACTTGTTGTCAATGGGTGAGAAGTTTAGAGGGTTTTAAGGGAAATGGTTTTCTACTTAAGATTGGTTTGTTCTTAAGTGTTTGCCTTTCATGCATTTCATCTTTATTATGTTTTGCATGGTTGTATATATAGTGGAAACTCTCCCAAAGGTTATGCTTGACAATGTATGCAATGAAATTCAAGATCATCATGCGTGCATATATTGTGGGGGAGTTTGCTCTATATATGTTGGTTCTACTCACATCTCCTACATTAGTTGTAGTTTATGTGAGTAGAATCGGTTTTGATATGGGCTAGTATATTTGTGTTACTTAAACATATCAAATACAACCTCTTGTATACAACTTATTCTCCGATAAGTTGCATACTTGTTTCTAATATTCATTATATAAACCCTCTTGTTGTGATTGTCATCAATTACCAAAATGGGGGAGATTGAAAGGGTAATTGCCCCTATGTGTGGTTTTGGTGATTAATGACAATCCCTATGGTCTAATGTTTTCACTGAGTTTTATATGAAGGTATATTCCATAGGTCATGCTTGTAGTCCATGTGTTGGATTCAAGTATGGATGCCATGAAGATAAAGATATACCTTGAGTATTGGCATCAAAATCACGAGTTGAAGAGAATAATATGATATGATCAAGATCTTGAGAGTGTGATCTCAATAGAAGAATTCAAGATATGGCTCTAAGTCGGTGTCATGATAGCCTCATTAGTTGAGCTATGGTTGAATAATATTTAGAGCATGTAATCAGATGAAGAGTTCCTTATTTACCTCAAGATATTAAGATGGAGCACGAGAAGATACTTGGTTGACCAATACAAAGAGTGAAGAGTGATTTCAAGTTGGTCAACACATGAAGCATAAAGAATGTACCACATGGTCTTGTGGTATGACTTGGGTGGAGCTTGAAGCGTTGTCATCAAGATCAAGCAGGATGCGCAAGGCAAAGGTATGGCCTTTCTAGGTTTTCCTTTTACCGGTCTCAAGGTGGTTGTTGGGAGACCAGTTTATAGGATAGATATCCGCACTATCAAGAGGGGATTTCGGTTGTGTAACTTGATCACATCATCATAGGAAGCTCAATCCTTTGCATACTTTGCATCTTCCTATTTTGTTGCTTCTTGGTGTTTCTACATGTGAGGTTCTTGAGCTTGTTGCTAGCTCTTCAACAAGCCCAAGTTCATCGAAAACAGAATTCGTATGCATCTTCTATGGCGTTTTCGAGTTTGAAGGTTTTATCGGTTCTTATTTAGGGAGGTTTCTTACCTTTCTTCATTTGGTTTTATCCTCCTTTGTTGGGATATGATGTTTCTCCGCACAATCTTATAGATCTTGTTGTCCTCGTAAAAACAAGCCCAAGATCATCGAAATCGGAGTCTGGATTTTTCGTGAAGCCTGTTTCATCCCGGTTGTGGATTCAGTTCAACCGGCTCCCAGACCGGGTGGTCCGGTGCCAGGACCGGAAAAACGGATCTGAAACCGGGATTTTCGGTTTTGCTATACCGAGTCTATCCGAGACTGTGTAATGACCCTAATTCCGGTTTTAAGTTCGGTTTTCCGATCCAGAAATCGGACCGTCCGGTTCGGGAGCCGGTCCAATCGAACTTTCAACCGAGTTCGCACAGATTTCTTCCAACGGCCATATTTGCTTTCCACTATAAAAGGGGGTTCTTCCCCCAATGTTTTAGGGCGTTCTTGACCACGAAATTGACCTCCATTGTTGAACCTCTTGAGCTTGCTTCCTCCCCCTTCCCTCCTATGATTCTTGCATCTTTTTGAGGGCTTTGGAAGAGGAGATCTAGATCTACAATCCCCACCAACCAATTCCTCCTCTAAGTGAGAGGAACCCATTGGATCCAGATCTTAGAGTCATTTGTTGGTTTCCACCATTGTTCTTCCTCTCTAATTCCTCCCTAGAACTTGTTGCTTTGGTGGGATTTGAGCACCCTTGGTGTTCTTGCTTTGCATTCTTGCATAAGTGTTGAGCTCTCCATTACAATTTGTTCGAGTGAGAGACCATGAGCATGTTACTCTTGGAGGGTGACCTTCTAGTTGGCTTGGCGGTTGGTGCCGCGGTGTTCTCTTCGTAGAAGATTGTGAAGAGACCCAGGCTTCTCCTTCGTAGATCTTGTGAAGTGGTTATGGAGCTTGCCATCTCCGGAGTTGAGGAAAAGCTAGCCATAAGGAAAGGGCATATTCCTTCGTGGGATAGACTCAGAGAAGAAGGTGAGCCTTTGTGGCGCGTGAGGAATCCTTCGCGGAACCTCACACCTCCCCAACGTGACGTAGCCCCCTTCCCAAAGGTGGTGAACACGGGAATACATCTTCGTCTCCACGTGCCTCGGTTATCTCTATGTCCGAGCTTAATTTCCTTGTGATAGCCATCGAGCTTGAAGTACTTATATCTGGCTTATCACTTGTGGTATATTTATCTTGTGCTATCTTGCTTAGCTTAATTTGTTGTTGGTGCACTTAGTTGAGCCTAGTGTATTTAGGTTTTGTGCTTGTAAAATAAACGTTAGTTTAATTCCGCATTCTATCAAGCCAAAACCATAATAGTTTTTGAAATTTCCTATTCACCCTCCTCTAGGCGACATCTCTATCCTTTCAGCTTCCCACTAGAATGGGGAGATGAAGGTATTCATCGACTCCGTATGTGTGACCGAGTGTGGAAGCGCTGACAGAACGCGGCACCGGAAGGATCGTCTTCACGATCTTGAGATCGGCAAGTGATCGACTACATCAACCACGAGATCCGATCTCATTAACGCTTTGGATCTATGAGGGTTAGTTCTCTTCAATCTCGTTGTACCGATCTCGTAGTTTAGATCTTGGCTTTTCCATAGATTGGATCTTGGTTTTATGTTTGCGATGGAAATTTTTTGTTTTCCATGTAACGATCCTATAGTGCTATCAGAGCCGAATCTATGCGTAGATCTATTGCAGGAGTAGAACACAATGGTTTTGTGGGCGTTGATTCTTTTGTTTGTCGCTTGCTTTTCTTGTACTTTGCATCTTGCGGGATGGTGGGATGAAGCGTCCCGGGCTAACCTTACATGTCGTCACACATGAGACTTGCTCCACGCTCAACGTGCAACTTGCATTGCAAAAGTGGCTTTGTGGGTGTCTGTCTCTCCCACCATAGTTAATATTAAATTTACAATCTGCACTTGACAACACTTGTATTAGTGTTGTGGTTCTTGTTCGTAGGTAAGAATGGTTCTTGTTCGAAAGCCCCAAGCCATGTAAAACATGAAAAGAAAATTAGAGGTGTCTAACTTGTTTTTGCAGGGGCATGTGATGTGATATGGCCATGATGTGATTGTGATTATATTTGATGTATGTAATGATCATTATTGTAATATGGCAATCGGCAAGAGCCTAATGGTTGTATTTAAATTTGTTAAGACATGCGTGTCTATTCATCATGTAATAGCTTTATTCCAAGTAGTTGTAATAGTTGTTGTTGGTGATGGACAACCATGAAGCGGCGCCATTGACCTTGATGCCATGCTGGTGATGATGGAGATCATGTCCGTGCTTTGGAGATGGAGATCAAAGGCACAAGAAGAAAGGCCATATCATATCACATATTATGAATTGCATGTGATGTTAATCCTTTATGCATCTTCTATTGCTTAGATTGTGATGGTAGCACTATAAGATGATCCTTCGCACTCAATATCAAGTAATAAAGTGTTTGTCCTTAGTAGGCATCGTTGCTAAGACTCGTCGTTTCGAAGCATCTCGTGATGATCGGGTGTTATATATTTGACGTGTGCATACAACGGGTGCAAGCCAGATTTGCACATGCGGATACTAAGGTTAACCTTGATAAGCCTATCATGTACATACATGGCCTCGAAACACGAAATATCGAAAGGTAAAGCATGAGTCATATGGATGATATGATGAACATGTTGATTGTTCGCCTTTGAAGCTACATCTTCTCTCGTGATGATCGGACTTGGTGTAGTGGATTTGGTTCGTGTAATCACTAAGGCAACATGAGGGATGTTGTTTTGAGTGGGAGTTCAAATAGTAATATGATTAAAGTTGAACACAATTTATCATAAATTAAATCAAAGTGAATCTTCATAATTGTTGTAGTCATTGGCATCCGTTCACCACCTTATGCTTAGTTATAATTCAGATAATAGAACTATAGAATTCTGGATAGTTACTTTACAAACTGGTATCGTATTGTTTTGAGTGTCAATCTAAAGTTTAAAAGTCCTATTGCAAACTTTCAGCAAACTCTATTTACTCCATGAAGTTTAATAATTGGTATTGAATCAAGAGTAACAATTCCAGTGTTAGTATCTAAAGTATCATGTTTGCCTCCATGATTCGTGATATTCAAAAGATTGTTTTAATACCAAGGTTATCTAGGAGCTGAAAGGATTGTTTCCGAAACCATCATGTGTGGAAGATATTGCGATATCTAAAACAATTTTTTTGGTTGCAACATGATAGAGTATAATTTATCAAAAATTATGTTATCATATTTTATGAGAATTTGTGAAGGTTGGAGATGCTAGATGTCCTAATCCTTCAAAAAGGTTTTAGAAAGCAACATTATACTCGTGATTCGCCTTTATAAGCTATGGTAGCTTGATCATAAAAGTTGTCATGATAAGGATGAATAGAAGATGTAGGTGAAATGTTTACTACACTAAAAGAATACTAAATAATGGATTTTGAAAGGACGCCAAACATTTGATGATGGTGATCTATTTCAAAGTGCAAAGTCCAAAGGTATTAGTATTTGACTATACACGCTTTGGACTATGTGGCATGTGTATGACGCCACTATTGATGTTGATAGATTCTTTTAAAAGGGAAAGGAAATGCTGAAAGAGAATCTCAAAAGTATTTGGCAGAAAAGAAAAGACTGGAAATGTCCAGCTTAGGTATATAGATGATATACATGTTATGGTTGTATTCTTTGCTTGTTAAACAATGTGGTTCTTGGGTATTGGATACCAAATTGGTTGGTGTGAAATGTCATACATGACATCACAATTCATGAACTGCAATGGCCTAAGTAACCAGAAAGATAATATGTGATGATGTTCATCGAAAACAAACAAAGTGTTGTTGTGTTTCTCGTTGACATCAAAGCTTACCTTCAAGATTTGTTTCAATAATTGATATTTTGATCAGGTATTATGAGAACAAAAGGTGGGGTTGGGAGGGGGCGCACCCCTGCCCCCTTGCTCTAACCCTAGCCACCACCTCCCTCCGTCCTCCTTCATGCTACTCTGGCTTAGGCGAAGCCCTGCAAAAATCTCTCCTCCACCACCAACATCACGCCGTCGTGCTGCTGGGATTCCGAGGGGATCTACTACCTCCGCTGCCCGCTAGAATGGGGATAGGAAGGTCTTGATCGACTCCGTACGTGTGATCGAGTGCGGAAGCGCTGCCAGAACACGACGCCAGAAGGATCGTCTTCGCGATCTTGAGATTGGCAAGTGATTGACTATATCAACCACGAGATCCGATCTCATTAACGCTTTGGATCTACGAGGGTTAGTTCTCTTTAATCTCGTTGCACCAATCTCGTAGATTAGATCTTGGCTTTTCCATAGATTGGATCTTGGTTTTATGTGTTCTTGCGATAGAATTTTTTTGTTTTCCATGCAATGAACCCTACATGCTCGGCTCCTAACTCGGGAAGGTCAGATGGTCTATGTGCAGATGCTCCTAGCGACATCTGTCATGTACCAGTTCCTTGCACTTGATCTTGATCCATGGGTGTTGCAACTGATCGGCAAACTAAGGCGAGGTTTTCTGTGGGTCAGTCAAGGATACGCGAGAGGGCGCAACTGCCTAGTCGCTTGTCTTACCGGATGTCGGCCTAAGGATATCAGGATATTCGTCTTTCACAATCTCAGGTGGTTGAACGCGTCACTTTGATCACGGTGGATTTGGTTTCAGCGGACGAGCAATTCCAAACCCTGGCTAGGTCTGGACATGTATGTTTCTGCAGATTCCCGTGCCCTATTCAATACAACGGTGCACATTGAGATCAATGATGGATCAATGGTCTTTTTAGAAACATACCTGGCTGCAAGGAAACACCGTGGATGCCCTAGCACCGGTCATTCTCAGCTTGGTTCGCAAGGATCGATCAGGCAACGTGTGACACCCCGATCCAAGTGACCGAGACATTTCACATACCAGCCCTAGAAACACTAGCTAATGTGACACTTGACAAACAAAGGCGAGACCAATTTATAATAAGGCAATAGATTCATATTACACAACAAATGGTGAGGCATCATCTGTAGAACAACATGCGCAAATGAGGATATTTACATTATTTATCCAATGTGTTTGTAGCCTCTAGTAGAACGCGGTAGTAGAGACGTAGTGGCAACTTAGGAGTGGAGGTCTTTATTCCATAGGGTTCTGCTTGGGATAGTTTTCCTAGTTTAACACGGCGGATTCATGGCATCGGTTCCCACTATGTTGAAAGCAAGACCGAGTACTTTCAATGTACTCAAAAACATAAACATGCAAGCATGGCAGTATGGCATGGCATAATTATATTAACAGAGTTGTGAGCCCAAGATTAACAGTTGGGCTTAACTTATCTACTCACCTTTTGAGGGAAGACCAAAGCGGGTGAAAATGAGAGTGCTTGTTTCCCCACTTAACAACATATCACAATATACATGCAACAAACCACATAGGATCTTTTCATCAGTTATTCATTAGGTTTGTTCTCCATACTTGATGCAACCAAACTGATAGTGTGACTCGGTCTAAACACATTCCTTAACCAAGGAAAAAATATAAACTAGATTATAGACTCTCGAGAGCTCGCAAATTTTATCAATTTGTTGAAATACGATCTTGTACTTCCAATATAGAAATACTACAACCAATAGTGGCAACAACACAAACCTGTACCTCCACACTGTTGGTACTAACAAGACACCCTCTCTAGCTACCGGCTTATCCTAGGTATCTAGCCTTACGGCAAAGTGAATCCGGCACATGCTTTTCCAGGCAAAGCATGCCTAACTCCGGAACCTTTGCAAGATTATCCCTGACAGCACTAAGTAGTATCCGACTAATCCCTCCAAGGGGTGGCATTGAAAGGGTCTTACTTAGGCTACTAAGTTATGGTTCAACCGCATGAAAAACTCATGGTTGTGATGGTTTCTTCTAGGGAATGGCACTAATGCATGATGAAGCCGATGGAGGTGATTATCTTCTTTAAGTCAAGATTAATGCAACAACATTTCATGAATGCAACAAAACAAATCATATATATATAGAATACTATTAAGATAAAACTAGCGACACTTTCATTAATAAAACTATCCTCTTAAGAAAGATAACGAATTTGCGGGGGGAGTAACCAGTTAGCACAGTTGTTAGTGGAGGCTTTGACACGAGTCTAGTTACCTCACGAACATGTCTACAGCGGCAATGGTCGTCCGACCTTTGACAAGGAAGTAGTGAGTAAGGACATGGTAGTCTCATCTCTTTCTTCTTATGATTACGATAAATCTGAAACAATCTCCAAGCGTCCTAAAACCCTTAAGCATGTTAACCTACGGTTCGGGAATATCACTGACATGATCGAGACACCTCTCATATCAATGATCATTACCGGCACCTGGATGCCCATAATGACCCCTGTGCATTCCACGATTTCAATGTCGTTTGAACCATAAACATCGAGTCCAATTCTCTTTGTTACTTCGATACCTGATTTGTCCGATATCTGATCATAGGTATCATGATACCTTGTACAATCTCATTACTAACAAGTGTTGCTTTACTCATTCCTGTGATATTCCATTCTCATGACCTAGTCACACGCTGCGCAATTATGGATGTAATCTCACCGAGTGGGCCTAGTGTATCTTCCTATCACGCGGGAGAACAAATCCCGATCTTGATGCATATGCCTCAACATGTCCCTCTGGAATACCCAATATACACCTTTGTGATCACTCTGTTACGGTGTGATGGTTGATACAATATAAGCAGCCGCGGGTGATAGTGATTAGATATGATCAAGTAGGATACTTAGTTTCTAACTATTTCAACGATGGACTTTGTGATGTGATCGTGTCACAATACTTATGTCAGGTAAATTTCCATCACATCATTCACTAATGATATGACTTAATTGTAAATTTTCATAAATGCTCCATGATCAGGAAACCTTGATCATCAGTTTCCCAATGAACTAGTTGAATAGAGGCTACTAGGGACCTTTGTTTTGTTTACGTACCAGACATGCATCAATGTTTCCGATTGATATAGTTATAGCATGGTATAAAACTATTATACACTTATTGAGATATGGTAATAAACACATTTATTATTTGCCTCTAGGGTACATCTCCTTCAAAGGATGCAAATAATTTGAGCTCTCTATGAACGATATGATCAAGCTACTCACTCGAGATCCTCTCTTGGTAGTAAGACTATCTATCCTATAACCCGGTCTTCCAACTAACAACATGATACTGGTAAAAGGTAAAACCTATCAAGATCATACCTCTGCCTTGCATATTCCACTTGAGCTTTATGTTGAAGATCTTGACTGCTACAATATAGAACATCTTTCTTGCTTGTGCTTGCTTGATGAAGACTTGTGGATTTCTCTCACATACTCCTTCAGGAGATACTCTCTTTAGGAATATCTTCTCATATCCATGATCATCATGAAATGAAAGCTTCAAGCATTTGATCTCTATGAGATGGATCATCTTGAATCTTTACTTCTCAATCTTGAATCAATTATTGTTTTTTCAATATGATGATGTCTTCAAGATCACCATCATTGCACACTCAAATCTTGTTATTCAAGACATGCTTCCAATAGACTTAACTCTCGCATGACCATTGTTTGGATCTTCTCTTGAAAATCACCATGGTCATCACTTGGTCTTCTTTGCTTTTTATTCTTCTTTCATACTTGAAGCCAACACATTGTCAACACCCGGATTTTTAATCCCAGATGCCTGTTATGCCATACATCGCAATCCCAGGATTACCATTTTTGCGAGACATAATAGAATTGGATACCATAGTACATCATCCATTACAAACGATACATAGGTTCTTACACAAATAGGGATCTCATGATCCAGTTCTTAGTACAACATCAAGCAGCGGAATACGTAATAATAACGGTAGCATAGGCGAAGCTCCATCTTCGGGGTCACAGGCAATGCTAACGATGGGAGATGATCCTAGTTGTCGTAACCTTCCTGGGGTCCATCCTCCAGGTACTCCTCTTCATAGTCTGTCCATGGGAATATCCAGGGACAAAGCCATGAGTACTCTTTAAGTACTCGCAAACTAATACTAACAGGTAAAGGGGTTTTTGGATAATAGGACACTAGGCTCTAGGGTTGTTTTGCAAAAGCCAGATTTATCTCTACTAAGTTTAGAAGCAACGAATGCTCGTCACAGTTTTATAACTCCTAAGTGGGAATTTGTATTTCATATCACAACTCTGTTGTGGTCAAGTCAAAGTTTCCAATCATTTCACAAGTCATTTTGAAAAGTCTGACGGAGGAATAGTATGGCCATCTAATCGTCCATAATCATGACGCGGCTATTCGAATAGTTTGACACTCTGCAGAGATTATACACTTTCACCACAACATTCGATACATCCATCAGGAACAAATCCTGAATTCACCATACTCAGTATGCGGATAATAAATCCCAACCTTTCAATTACACGCCCTAGTATAAGCACCTCTCCTGTGAGTTTGGCCTCCCAACCATGACCAACTGTCATCTTGGGTACTGCACAGGTGGACAATCTTCACAAGGTAGCCTCAGCTCAGACCTTGGCCGTGAGGGAACTAATACTAAGGTATATAAGTTTCCAGTCAAGCCCTACCCAATCTTCGGGTATTGTGGTTGTACGATAAAATTGGAATGGTATCGCATCCAGACAACCAACAGTTTTATAAAGGGCTAAGGCTCATGCCTCATCATTTTCATCACCAAAATAATCAGGTGTTTGGAAACACATGTCCAAAACATTTTAATAGAATGATCCATCATTCCAAGGTTATCATAACCATTTTTCCACCAAGTATTCCCATCTAAAGTTGATCAAGTTTTATGCTTAGCACTAGCATCTACAGGTGGGGGTAAGCAATAATGAGGGGTGGTGAACTAGTGGAGTTCTAACTAAGTTTAATCTCATGCCTTAAGATGACATCAAGATTATCTCGCTTAGGCCAAATTTCATGCTCTTTATGCAACCTTCAAATATCTTTCTAGTATCTAAAATTCACTTAAGTAAACTCTAAGTAATAGCTTTGATAAAGAAATAAAGTATAAAGCTTGTAAGTAAAAACTAGGATTGGTTGGTCAAGTGGGTTGGATCATATATGCTTAGTAGGCATAGTAACAAGTAGTGGTTTGTGGCATTAGTAGGGTATCTTGCAAGGGTTAGCTTGCATTGGTCCACTTAGTTAATAAAGCTTGCACAATATAAGTATAATCTTGCTAAATTGCAAGTGTTAGCTTGCCTTGTGCAGAGCAGTGGTTGAAGTTCTCCTCGGCTTCTTCTTCGTAGTATCCTCCTTCCTCCTCGTATCCTTGGTCGGTACTAGCGTCTATAAATAAATACGAGGTACACAATCACCAAACAATACTTAACTACTTGCAATCATCACACACAAGGGTCCTATAGATGATCAAACATCATCACTAACATTACAAGATTAAAGCTTTGTTTAATTCCTTTTATTTTTAGAAAAGTAATTTCTACTCATTGAAAAACTATTTAAGATTTAATATTCTCCAAACCAAACATGGGATCATGTTGACACATGTCATCACCACATATTTTAGTCCCTGGGAATATGATTTAAAGTGGTGTCACAATTTAATAAGGTTTTATCCTTTTATTTTAATTATTTAAAGTGGCTAGAAATGCCTATGTAGCATTCTTTTATTACTTGAACATTATTTCTGAAGGTAAACCTATATATTTTTATATATTTCGAAAGGTATGGTTAAATGTGATTTTTGAGAGTTGGAATCAACTCAAAAGCTATTATGGTTTGAATTTGAAAAATGTTTGAATGAAGAAAAGCTTCTGCCTTGTTATTTTTACCCTGGGTAATCTATAGATCCAAATGACTTGAATCCAACGGTCTTGGATTCAGCATTCTCAGACCTTTCTAACAAAATTGGTTTCATTCAATTTGGTGCACTGAATCGATCTGGGTTGATTTTTGAAGTTGGGTACAGAAGTGAGTTTGAAATAAAATGGAAAAGGTTTAATTCAAATAACTGGGCTGCGCGGTAAAAGTTAACGGGCCGGCCTGCTAAGCGCAGTGCTCCCGCAGGCTACTTAAGTGGGTGTCCCCACTCGTCAGTGAGACAGGGAGGGGAGAAGCGGTACGGGGCAATGTGGTGCGTTCGATCTGATTCTAATCCAACGGCTGAGAGTCATCGTCAACGTTGAGCAAGCCGGCGAGAAAGAAACCTAGCGTGGCCAATGAGGGGTGTTGGGGGCTCACCGGGGTGCAGGCGAGGGTCGGCGAGGCGGGCGAACGACGAACTCAGGGGTGGTCGCGGCAGCTCCTAGGGTGGACGAAATCGATGGCGCCCTTCTTCTCTAGAGGCGGCGGGCTCCGGTGAAATTCCGGCGAGGTGGTGCTCGCCTTGCTCCGGGAACGGTGTGGCACGATCAGTGAGGATAGGGGAGTGAGATGGTGTGAAGAAATCGACTGGGGGTGGCCTCTATTTATAGTCGAGCGAGGATCGACGGCGCATAAGAAGCTCGTTGGGGCGATGTTACAGCGGCTATTGGCATGGGCGAAGGTAGGGGCGGGCGGTTCTGGAGATGCTCAACGACATGGTTTTGAGGCGTGCGGCGGCTTGGTCTGAACATGCGATCCTCTGCACAGAGGCGGCGTCTTCGACGGCAGCGTGGCCGTGGTGTCACGGGCGAACGAGGATGCCCGGGCGGTCGGTGGTGATCGTGGTGTGCACGCGGTGAGGGCGGCGCGTGGCGCTGGTCGAGGGTGGCGCTCGCGCACGCCGCATGGTCGCCGGGCGTTTGGGCGGGTTCAGGCGTGTTCCAAAGGATCGGGTGGTTCAGCGATGTGGAGTGGCGGTGGACGGTGGGCTGCCTCCCAGACATGCTGTCTAGGCTTGCTTCTCTTCCTAGCTTGTTGTCGACATGGGGGTGACATGGGTGTGCTCGGCTGTTCACCATTGATGGCAATGCCAAGCTTACAGTGATGCTAAGGGTTAGTTTAGGTTGTTAGATGATCTACTAAGACTAGTGGTTCCCAGAGAGGGAACAAGTTAGGCTTCAATCACTGCTCACTATAGTGTTTAGGATTTTGATGATTTGTGTCTGCAACCTGTTTGATAAAATGGCCGCATGAAATCAAGTTTTGAATTTTGAAAAGATTTTTGGTGGGTTTGCTAGATTGGTGTTGGTGAGTCTGCAGATGCTTGGGTTTTGAAAGTTTAGCTTGTTTGAGTGGTTTTTCAAAAAGTGGGATCTTCCCATATGATAAAGATTCAATTTTGAATTGTCATGTAAACTATGAATTTGAAAGTTTCTGGATGATCACAAAGTGGGACTTGATACTTTTTTATGATTACATTCAAGGGGTGCAAAGATCCAGAAAAGTTTCTGTTAGGTTCTGAAAGTTTGAGACAGCCAAAGTAGGCATGGGAGTTAAGTTGGTCAAAATGACCATTCCTTTATTTTATTGGTTTGGATTTATTTGTCTTTAGGAAAAGTTTGGGAAATGTTTAGATGATGTTTATTTCACCTAAGAAACATTTTACAATCAAGGAAACACACAAACAAGGTGGTTTAAAAGAATTTCAAATTAAATGCATACACATATGCATGCCTTCATAATTTTAATTAGAAAAGTTTTTGTTAACCCTAAATTTGATGATTAGAGTTTGATGATTCTAGTTTAATATTTTTGGGATGTTACAAACCTTCCCCCCTTAAACAAAATCTCGTCCCGAGATTTGAAAAAGGACGAAAAGATTACCTAGGATTTGAAGAGATCAGGGAACTCCGTCCTGATGTGATCTTCGGCCCTGTGTAGCTTCCTCTTCTGTGTGGTTGCTCCACTGAATCTTGAGAAACTTGATGCTTCGGGTTCGGGTAGTTCGAAAAGCTTCTTCCAAAATACGGATGGGTACTTCAGGATAGGTTAGGTCATCGTTGATCTCTATGGTCCGGTGATCGATATTCTTGAACACTTCGGTCTTCTCGGGGACTTCGAGACACTTGCGAAGTAACAAGATATGGAACACATTGTGCACGGCTGACATCTCTTCGGGTAGTTCCAATTGATACGACACTTCTCCTTGACGGTTTAGAATTTTGAAAGGTCCGATATATCTGGGGGCTAACTTTCCTTTGAGTTGGAAACGCTGCATTCCCTTCAATGGCGACGCTTTCAGATAAACAAAATATCCTATGTTGAAGGCGAGGTCTCGACGTCTCTTGTCGGCGTAACTCTTCTGTCGGGATTGGGCGGTCTTGAGGTGCTCACGAATCTTGTGAACCTTCTCTTCTGCTTCTCGTAGGATGTCGGGTCCGAAGATCTGACTCTCTCCTACTTCCAACCAGTTCAAAGGGGTGCGACACTTTCTTCCGTACATGAATTCAAATGGGGCCATTTGCAAACTGGCTTGATAACTATTGTTGTATGAAAATTCTACGAACGGTAGACAGTCTTCCCATTTGGATCCATATTTTAACACACATGCTCTCAGCATATCTTCGAGTATTTGATTTACTCGCTCCGTTTCTCCATCGGTCTGAGGGTGATACGCGGTACTGAAATCTAGACGGGTTCCTAAACCTTCTTGAACTTTCTTCCAGAATCTCGAGGTAAACTGAGTTCCTCGATCCGATACTATGTTCTTGGGGACTCCGTGCAAACTAACGATTCTAGCGATGTATAACTCCGCTAGTTTCAAACTCTGATATGTGGTCTTGACAGGCAAGAAATGGGCGACTTTGGACAATCTGTCCACTATGACCCAGATAGAGTCATTTCCCCTACTAGAAGTAGGCAGTCCAGTGATAAAGTCCATTCCTACAGAATCCCATTTCCATTCCGGAATCTGCAAGGGTAGCAACAATCCAGTGGGTCTTTGATGTCCTTCCTTGACTTGCTGGCATATATCACACTTGGCGATATAGCTTCCGATTTCTCTCTTCATCTTATGCCACCAAAATTGCTCTTTTAAATCTTGATACATCTTAGTTCCTCCGGGATGGATAGAATAAAGAGTATCATGAGCCTCCTTCAGAATCACTTCTTTCAACTCAGAGTCTGATGGTATACAAAGGCGTCCTTTGTACCACAAAACTCCTTCTTCGTCCTCGGTGAATCCGGGTACTTTGCCTGTACTGATATGACGCTTGATTCCGTCAATACTAGCATTTCCCTTCTGCGCCTCTTTAATATGACTGATCAAAGTGGGCTGGAGTTCTATGCTAGCCAGAAATCCTTCACTTACTAATTCCATCCGAAAATCTTCTAGCTCTTTGTGCAGACTTGGTTGCTCCTTCAAAATCATGGAGTTCAAGCGGCACGACAATCTTCTAAGGGCATATGCTACCACGTTGGCTTTACCAGGGTGATAGTGAATGTCCAGATCGTAATCCTTGATTAGCTCAATCCATCTTCTCTGTCTCATATTCAGCTCCTTCTGAGTGAATATATACTTCAGGCTCTTGTGATCCGAATAAATCTCACAACGATTTCCCATCAGGTAATGCCTCCATGTCTTTAGGGCTAGAACTACGGCTGCGAGTTCGAGGTCATGGGTTGGGTAATTTTTCTCATGTTGTTTCAGTTGTCGGGATAGATAAGATATAACTTTGCCTTCTTGCATTAGCACACATCCGAGACCGATCTTGGATGTGTCACAATACACGTCAAAGGGCTTCGTGATATCCGACATGATTAAGATTGGGGCTGAAATCAATCTTCTCTTGAGTTCTTGAAAACTCGCTTCACATTTGTCGGTCCATTCGAACTTCTTGTCCTTCTTCAGCAATTGGGTCATGGGTCTGGCGATACTAGAGAATCCTTCTACGAATTTGCGGTAATATCCCGCCAATCCGAGAAATGCACGAACTTGGGTTTGAGTGGTTGGGGCTTGCCAATCTTCTACATCTTTCACTTTGGCAGGGTCAACGGCAATTCCTCCGGCTGATACAATGTGACCGAGGAATCCTACCTCCTGCAACTGTAATTCACATTTGCTAAACTTTGCATACATTTGATGCTCTCTAAGCTGCCCAAGAATGGTCCTTAGGTGTAGCTCATGTTCTTCTTCTGATTTGGAATAAATCAGAATGTCATCGATGAAAACAACGACAAACTTATCCAGGAAGTCCATAAAAATCTTATTCATGAGATTCATGAAATAAGCGGGGGCATTGGTTAATCCGAAAGACATGACTGTATACTCATACAATCCATATCTGTTGGTAAAGGCAGTCTTTGGAATATCCTCTGCACGAATTTTGAGTTGATGATAGCCAGTCCTAAGATCAACCTTAGAAAACACTTTGGCACCGGTTAACTGATCAAACAAATCTTCTATCTTGGGCAAGGGGTACTTGTTCTTGATGGTGACATCATTCAATTTCCGATAATCCGTACACAAACGGTTACCTCCATCCTTCTTGTCCACAAACAAGATAGGTGATCTCCAAGGTGACGCACTTGGTTGAATCAATCCAATTTCCAGCATGGAATCCAGTTGCTTCTTCAGTTCTGCGAGCTCTGACGGGTTCATACTATATGGTCTCTGGGCTATGGGTCCGGTTCCAGGAATTAGCTCGATGATAAATTCGATATCCCGATCTGGGGGCATACCGGGCAAAACATCTGAAATACATTGGGGTATTCACAGACTATCCGGACTTGGTCAATGGTAGGTTGGGCTATACTCTTGTTGCATTTGAATTGGCGGGGTAAGGTTTCAGATATATGCTCGACTGATATTCCGGCTGTACTGGTCATAGTTATGGCTTTCTTGGCACAGTCAATTAATCCTTTATGTTTGGACATCCAATCCATTCCTAGTACTACTTCCAAACCTTTAGTTCCAAGTACTATCAGATTTGCATAAAAATCTATGCCATGGATTCGGATAGGGACGGCTTTGCAAATTTGCCTAGCCTTGGTGGTTGATCCGGGAATTTGAACAATCATAACATGCTTTAGTTTGGTTGGTTGAATTTTACTAGTGCATGCAAATTCTTCGGTGAAAAATGAATGCGATGCACCAGAATCAAACAAAACTCTTGCAAGTACTGAATTAACCGAAAACATACCCAGCACGACGTCTGGCGCTTCCTGAGCTTCTTCAGCATGCATGAGAAAAAGACGGCCGTTGCGGTTGAGCGAATTCCCTGGGCAAATCTTCTTCCCGATCAACACGACGCCATTGAGCTGGGACATTGGCATTGGGGGCTGTAGAATTCTTCTTGTTGGGGCACTCGTTGGAATAGTGGCCTTTATTTCCACAGTCATAACAAGTCACTTGCGACTTGTCCTTTGTCGCTACAGTACAAAGATTACTTCCAAATCCTAGGGCGTGTTGGTGTTGGCGGTAACATTGTTGTTGTTGAACTTGGGTGGGGCACGATTGAAATTGCTAGAGTTGTCGGGGTTGTTGTGATTTCCTCCGGGTCTAGGGTTTCCACGGTTGGGATAGGTCGGACGGTTCATCGGAGGTCTGTTGGTCCTTGGGGCAAATCCTGGAGATGGGTTAGGGCGATACTTTGGGGTCTGATGGGTTCCTGGTTGATGCATCATGCGACGCTTGCGGTTCTCATTGGCTTGGTTTATCTTTCCTTCCATCTGGATAGCAGAGTCGACAAGGGCTTCAATATCCGCAAAGGGGATATTGACTAACACCGTCTGCATCTCATCATGCAGACCATTCAGGAATCTTTCTTTCTTCTTGGCTTCAGTGTCTATTTCATTCGGGGAATACCTATCTAATGACAAAAATTTGTCACGGTATTCCACTACAGTCATCCTTCCTTGCTTCAGCTCTCTGAACTCGTCTCTCATTCTCTTGATCAAACCCGGTGGCACATGGGTTCTGCTAAACTTGACCTTGAATTCCTCCCAGGTCATCATCTGGCCTCCGGTCATTGCGCGAACACTGTTCAACCATGCTCTGGCATCTCCGGCTAGATAGTGGGTGGCGAACAGGACTTTCTCGTTGGCTTCCACTCTGGCTACTTCTAAGTTATTTTCCATGGTTTGCAGCCAATCATCAGCGTCTAGGGGCTCTTCGGACTTAGTGAAAACAGGTGGGTTGGTATTCTGGAAATTCTTGAGTTTAGATCCATGGTTGTCCTGATTTCCGTGGCCTTGGTTATTGTGGGCTAACTGGGCTATCTGCTGAAGGGTGGCTAGGTTGGCTTGACGTTCCGCTCTTTCAGCTTCATGGTCAGAAGTCAACATTTGCAGTATCTGCAACATCGGGTCCGAGGTTGAACCACTTCCTCCACGTGGCATCTGAAGATTGAGGTAGATCATGAGAAAAGAGGGAAATTTCTAAAGTTTTGGGTCTTCTTTAAATAAAAAATTGAAGTCTGACTCAGATTTTCTAGAAACTTGCTTTTTCATTCATTCATTCATTCATTCATTCATTCTTTCATTCACACGATACAACACACACCACATCAAAGGAAAGCAGATGGTTTTAAGAACCATTCTGAGAACTACGATACAGTGGGGCCGGATACTACTCACTACGCTAGTGCTCAAGTGCTACTACTCCTCGGAATCTGTGGCTTCCTCCTCCTCATCGTCATCGATGAAGGCGAAATCATCCTCATCGGTGAAGAAATCCATAGCCTGATCCTCCAAAAAATTGTCATCATCACTGAGATAGGAGTAGGGGTCTCCACGAAGATCCTCTCCGGCATTCTCCCTTTCCTCCAACTGCATGTCTCTCTCGTGGATGGTATCCTCCAGAGATGAGATGCGGTGGCGAAGACGGGCAATAATGCGCTCCTTATTGTCGAGCTGACGGCGGCGGGACTTGCGATCCTTTGCTAGCAGGGCGATGGTCTGGTCCTTCGTCTTGATGATGGCAGACTTGTGGTTGCAGTAGTCACGCAGTTGTCCAACTCCTGCTGACGATCGTACATCATGAAGCTAAGGTGGTCCAATTAGGTCTTCAGCTCGGGGTGGTATGGGGATTCCAGTGGTTGTCCATTAGCATCACGCCTTGGGCAAAACTCAAAGCGAGTACCCTTGATCTGATTGATGCTCTTCCCACACAGACGAGAAAGAGCCTCCTGCATGGCTCTGACAAGTCCATCGAGCCAGTTGTTTTCCCTCAAGGTAAACTGAATTCCCTCTGCAGTGGGAGGTTCAATCTTTCCTCGGATACTTGCAACAATTAGCCACTGCAGATCATCTCCTCCTTGATCATTGAGCTGAGCTCCGAAGAACTCGGGGTGCGGACGCTCCAGAAGTTCCAAAAGCTGGTCCAAATCCCTCTCAAAGATCAGGTCTCCTCCATTCCCAAGTTGGTAAAACTTTATGTACTTCACGTCCATCTATAAGAATATAGGATGAGTAAGTTAGTAGAGTGATTAAGTGTGTCAAAATTTTATGTATTTTGCAAGAGCTTTTGGAGGAACATGAATTTTCATGAAAGAATCAAAAGGATAAGAATGAGAATAAGTTTTTGTAAATATTTGTTTTCTTTGGTTTTGGGAAATAAGTTTTTGGTTTAAACGTCCAGTCTAACTAGGGTCTCCTATGGTCAGGATGGCTCTGATACCAACTTGTCAACACCCGGATTTTTAATCCCAGATGTCTGTTATGCCATACATCGCAATCCCAGGATTACCATTTTTGCGAGACATATGTAATTGGATACCATAGTACATCATCCATTACGATTGATACATAGGTTCTTACACAAATAGGGATCTCATGATCCAGTTCTTAGTACAACATCAAGCGGAATACGTAATAATAACGGTGGCGTAAGCTCCATCTTCGGGGTCACAGGCAATGCTGACGATGGGAGATGATCCTAGTTGTCGTAACCTTCCTGGGGTCCATCCTCCAGGTACTCCTCTTCATAGTCTGTCCATGGGAATAGCCAGGGACAAAGCCATGAGTACTCTTTACGTAATCGCAAACTAATACTAACAGGTAAAGGGTTTTTTGGATAATAGGACACTAGGCTCTAGGGTTGTTTTGCAAAACCAAGATTTATCTCTACTAAGTTCAGAAGCAACGAATGCTCGTCACAATTTTATAACTCCTAAGTGGGAATTTGTATTTCATATCACAACTCTGTTGTGGTCAAGTCAAAGTTTCCAATCATTTCACAAGTCATTTTGAAAAGTCTGACGGGGGGACAGTATGGCCACTCCAACTGTCCATAACCGCGGACGCGGCTATTCGAATAGTTTGACACTCTGCAGATATTTTACACTTTCACCACAACATTCGATACATCCGTCAGGAACAAATCCTGAATTCACCATACTCAGTATGCGGATAATCAATCCTAACCTTTCAATTACACGCCCTAGTATAAGCACCTCTCCCGTGAGTTTGGCCTCCCAACCATGACCAACTGTCATCTTGGGTACTGCACAGGTGGAAAATCTTCACAAGGTAGCCTCAGCTCAGACCTTGGCCATGAGGGAACTAATACTAAGGTATATAAGTTTCCAATCAAGCCGTACCCAATCTTCGGGTATTGTGGTTGTACGATAAAATTGGAATGGTATCGCATCCAGACAACCATCAGTTTTATAAAGGGCTAAGGCTCATGCCTCATCATTTTCATCACCAAAATCATCAGGTGTTTGGAAACACATGTCCAAAACATTTCAATAGAATGATCCATCATTCAAAGGTTTTCATAACCATTTTTCCACCAAGTATTCCCATCTAAAGTTGATCAAGTTTTATGCTTAGCACTAGCATCTACAGGTGGGGGTAAGCAATAATGAGGGGTGGTGAACTAGTGGAGTTCTAACTAAGTTTAATCTCATGCCTTAAGATGACATCAAGATTATCTAGCTTAGGCCAAATTTTATGCTCTTTATGCAACCTTCAAATATCTTTCTAGTATCTAAAATTCACTTAAGTAAACTCTAAGTAATAGCTTTGATAAAGAAATAAAGTATAAAGCTTGTAAGTAAAAAGTAGGATTGGTTGGTCAAGTGGGTTGGATCATATATGCTTAAGGCATATAGTAGGCATAGTAACAAGTAGTGGTTTGTGGCATTAGTAGGGTATCTTGCAAGGGTTAGCTTGCATTGGTCCACTTAGTTAATAAAGCTTGCACAATATCAGTATAAGCTTGCTAAATTGCAAGTGTTAGCTTGCCTTGTGCAGAGCAGTGGTTGAAGTTCTCCTTGGCTTCTTCTTCGTAGTATCCTCCTTCCTCCTCGTATCCTTGGTCGGTACTAGCGTCTATAAATAAATACGAGGTACACAATCACCAAACAATAATTAACTACTTGCAATCATCACACACAAGGGTCCTATAGATGATCTAACATCATCACTAACATTACAAGATTAAAGCTTGGTTTAATTCCTTTTATTTTTACAAAAGTAATTTCTACTCATTGAAAAACTACTTAAGATTTAATATTCTCCAAACCAAACATGGGATCATGTTGACACATGTCATCACCACATATTTTAGTCCCTGGGAATATGATTTAAAGTGGTGCCACAATTTAATAAGGTTTTACCCTTTTATTTTAATTATTTAAAGTGGCTAGAAATGCCTATGTAGCATTATTTTATTACTTGAACATTATTTCTGAAGGTAAACCTATATATTTTTATATATTCTGAAAGGTATGGTTAAATGTGATTTTTAAGAGTTGGAATCAACTCAAAAGCTATTATGGTTTAAATTTGAAAAATATTTGAATGCAGAAGAGCTTTTGCCTTGTTATTTTTAACTTGGGTGATCTATAGATCCAAATTACTTGAATCTAACGGGCTTGGATTCAGCATTCTCAGACCTTTCTAACAAAATTGGTTTCATTCAATTTGGTGCACTGAATCGATCTTGGTTGATTTTTGAAGTTTGGTACAGAAGTGAGTTTGAAATAAAATGGAAAAGGTTTAATTCAAATAACTGGGCTGCGCGGGAAAAGTTAACGGGCCGGCCTGCTAAGCGCAGTGCTCCCGCGGGCTGCTTAAGTGGGTGTCCCCACTCGTCAGTGAGACAGGAGGCGAAGCGATGACGGGCAACGTGGTGCGTTCGATCTGATTCTAATCCAACGGCTGAGAGTCATCGTCGACCTTGAGCAACGCCGGCGAGAAAGAAACCTAGCGCGGCAAGTGAGGGGTGATGGGGGCCCACTGGGGTGCAAGCGAGGGTCGGTGAGGCGGGCGAACCATTTAACCGTGGGTGGTCGCGGCAGCTCGGGTGGATTTAAATCGATGGCCTTCTTCTCTAGAGGTGGCGGGCTCGGTGAAATTCGCGAGGTGGTGCTCGCCTTGCTCCGAAACGGTGGCACGATCGGAGGAGAGGGAGTGAGATGGTGTGAAGAAATCGATCGGGGTGGCCTCTATTTATAGTCGAGGGACCGACGGCGCAGTGAGCCTGTCGGGCGATGTTACAGCGGCTATTAGCATGGGCGAAGGTAGGGGCTGCGGTGTTCCTGCGATGCTCAACGACATGGTTTTGAGGCGTGGTGCGGCTTGGTCTCGAACATGCGATGCTCTGCTGGCAGGCGGCGTCTTCGACGGCGAGCGGATGTGTGTCACGGCGGCGAACGAGGATGTCTGGCGGTCTCGGTCGGTGGTAATCGTGTGCACGCGTGAGGGCGTGTGCGGCGTGGGCGCGTCGAGGGTGGCGCTCTGGCGCACGCCGACATGGTCGCCGCGGTTTGGCGCGGTCCAGGCGTGTGGTCCATGGCTTGCGAGGTTCGAGCGCCGGACAGAGTGGTGGTGGACGCGGGCTGCCTCCCGCATATGCCGCTAGGCTTGCTTCTCTTCCTAGCTTGCTGTCGACATGGGGGTGACATGGGTGTGCTCGGCTGTTCACCATTGATGGCAATGCCAAGCTTACTGTGATGCTAAGGGTTAGTTTAGGTTGTTAGATGATCTACTAAGGCTAGTGGTGCCCAGAGAGGGAACAAGTTAGGCTTCAATCACTGCTCACTATAGTGTTTAGGATTTTGATGATTTGTGTCTGCAACCTATTTGATGAAATGGCCGCATAAAATCAAGTTTTGAATTTTGAAAAGATTTTTGGTGGGTTTTCTAGATTGGTGTTGGTGAGTCTGCAGATGTTTGGGTTTTGAAAGTTGAGCTTGTTTGAGTGGTTTTTGAAAAAGTGGGATCTTCCCATATGATAAAGATTCAATTTTGAATTGCCATTTAAACTATGCATTTGAAAGTTTCTGGATGATCACAAAGTGGGCCTTGATACTTTGTTATGAGTACATTCAAGGGGTGCAAAGATCCAAAAAAGTTTCTGTTAGGTTCTGAAAGTTTGAGACAGCCAAAGTAGTCATGGGAGTTAAGTTGGTCAAAATGACCATTCCTTTATTTTATTGGTTTTGATTTATTTGTCTTTAGGAAATGTTTAGATGATGTTTATTTCACCTAAGAAACATTTTACAAGCAAGGAAACACACAAACAAGGTGGTTCAAAAGAATTTCAATTTAAATGCATACACATATGCATGCCTTCATAATTTTAATTAGAAAAGTTTTTGTTAACCCTAAATTTGATGATTAGAGTTTGATTCTTTTAGTTTAATATTTTTGGGATGTTACACACATGGTTAAGGAATTTGTATGGAGAATCCCTACAAGTATAACTCAATGCAAACATATGCTCTTTTAATCTCCCCCATTTTGGTAATTGATGATAATCTCTTTGAGTGGGTATATATAAGAAATTGAACAAAAAAATGGTTTTGCTAACATCAAATACTACAAATGTATGTGATGTTATTACAACCAAAATATATAGAGAAAACACCCCACGATATATGATCGTGTGAATGAACTTGAATTTCATTGCATATATTGTCAACCAGTATCGTAGAGTTTCCTCTATATATTCAACATGCAAAGCAAAAACAAAGATTCATGAGCACGTGAGCATGAAAGGAAAATGTGTAAGAACAAAACTCAAAGAAAAGAACCAAATTGCCTTAAACCTTCTAAAACTTCTCCCCCATTGGCATCTATTGCCAAAATGAGTGAAAAATTCTAGAAGGCCAATAGTGAGAGTTCATCCACAAGGTGTGCATTTATCATATTATGATTGAAACATATATGCACATGTCTAATGTCGAAGCCCAGAGGATATAAACTATATTGAGGATTAAAATATTGAAAAATAAATATATGGTGAAGAACCACCAACCAATGATGCAAGCAATCAATAAAAATCTGGAAAAACCAATTGAATCCAACAATATATTATGATAAGACCCAAAGAGTGTTTAAATGAAATGGGGAAGCTTCCCAAAGGTCCGTGCACAAGTTAGAATAATTATATTTGAATACAAAGTGCACAAACATGGAATCCACACTCCCCCATAAACATTTAAAACACAAAATATGTGCAAAGAAGCAAATGAGTATTCTTAAATAAATTAGGTAAGCTCCCCAATGTTCATGCCTCAATTATAATGGTTGTATTTGAATACAAAGTGCACAAGAATGGAATCCTCACTCCCCCAAACTTGTTTAAACACACAAAGGAAAGAGATAAAAAAACTCGATCAAATATGAGTGCATGAAGATGCAATAAAATAAGAAGAGGACTCATAGGAAAATTCTTTCTAGAGCCACCAAAGAATCAAAAAGGAGTAAAAAGTGGAAGCTAAAGAATGGAAGTATCAAATAGATATGTAACCAAACTCATGTGCATAAGTTTCTAGGTGGAATACAATCATGATGATATATATAACCACAAAGAAACATGTACACACAAAATATTACAAAAGGAAAGAGCAAGATATCCAAAGAAAGTCATAAAATGTACCAATTAGATCTTTGCTTGAAAGCACGGGCAAAGGCTAAATTTTACCTTTGGACAAGCTCCGTATGTAGTTTTTTCTGGTAGGCAAGCTCTACCGGAGAAAACAGGGAACATATGTTGTCACCCATTTTAGGCCAACTTACAACTAGACAAGAAAGGCCTACTGCGGGTGATGGAGTTGGCGGATGCATTCGGCTCTTAGCTAGAAACAGGAAGGAGTCCATAAGCAAGTCAATTGAAGGGAAAGAAGCTCAAAGGATCTAGAATCTGCTTTAGGAAAACCCGATGGGAGCCGGGATACATGAAGAGCCACAAACCACAACCGGTTCACTTAATGTTTATACAAGGAATATTAGAGGATTCCATCTTGCTGATCACCAATGGACGGTCTAGATTACACCAGCTTATGCCCAAAATCATAGGATCTGGCTTGCTGAAGCACGAAGACGACGGGATCGACGGCGGCTTTGTGCATGAGATGACATGGACAGGCCGAATCTAGTATGAAGCTGGTAGCAGAAATCACCTACTTTAGAGCTAGAATTAGACTTAGAATCTGTAAATGTATAAGAGAGAAACCATGACTTATATCAAAATACATGAGAGGCGACATCTAATTAAAAGCATGCAAACAATCGACAAACACCAATGCATCTACCTTTTGTCTCCCAACCTTTATCTTTGCTTCTGTTTTTTTGGCGACTTCACACATATTTCGACTGTTGAATCGACAACCGGGTTAAAAACGGCCAAACCCGGTTTAGTTCAGTCCATATTCGCCGAAACCTCTGACGGATCCCTCGTGAGAAACTGAGACTTCGGATCTCAAAAACGTCAGCTAAAATGTCTTACGTATCGCGCTTCTAACCAGCCTCCTTCGATGTGCGTTCTGATGCATCAGGATCAGCGTTGAAGGTACAGAAGGACGTGTTCCGATGCATCAGGCTCGGCGTTGAAGGTACAGAAGGACATGTGCAGTGTAAGCCGGGACCTTTTCCAGGGCAACAGCCGCCAAATGTTTTAGCGTCCAATTGGCACTTTCTTGATGTTAATATATTGTGTTTCTATAAAAATTAATAGAGCCTTTCATTTCTGAAGAACCCAAACGTTTGCAGGTAGGGCATGAAGGGAAGCAAAGGGAGTACTACTCACAACTTTGAACCATTGATCTTTACATGACAACAAAAAAAATGCACTTTTTTACCGAGCACTTCCCATTCGTTTATATATAAAAAAAATCTCATCAAAGGTTGTTGTCGTCGTTGTGTATATTCACACGTAAGTCAGCCGGCTATGAACACAAGGCTTTGCCTGACGGCGGCAGAGGAGCAAATGAGGGAGCCGAAGATGCCGGTGAGCGCGTAGGCGATGGCGCAGAAAGGGAGCGCCTCGGGCTCCTTTGCCGACAGCGCTGCTGTTCCCAGACCATGAGCGCTGCATCCATCACCCACAGAACACGATAACATTCTATCAGAGTAAAACAAAGGAACGAAAGGCCGCAAGTTTAATCACGTTAATTTACCTGGATGCTGTTCCGATTCCTCTAGCGATGGGGTCGTTCAGGCCAAGCTTATCCATGGCTGCTTGCACGAAGTTTGCACCGATCAGGCCCGTCAGGACAACCACGGCAGCGGTTACCGAAGTATTCGCACCTGCATACGTATAAACCATCGCTTAGGAAAGATACTCACTGGGCAAAAATAATTTTCAGGCTAGAGAGAATAGGGTTTATTTTTTACCTTCAAAGAAAGATACTATGCTCAGAGCCAACGCCACAGTTATACACCTCGGCAAGATCGAGATGGTCAGTGTCGGCTCCAGCCCGATCAGGCGTCCGAGGATAGCAGTCGAGTACAAGGAGAAAGTTGAAGCAACGGCGATCGATGTGAAGATCTCTGCCGCGTGTCTCTTCACAAGCTGAAATCCACACCAAAACAAACGTAATCATAATCATTAGGTAAAGAACAGAGCTTAATTACCTTGCAAGCTAACAAAATGGACTAGTAAGCAGTATTACCTTTCTCTGCTTGAACATTGAGAACGCGAAGGATATGATGACAGACCCAAGAAAGCCCATCAGGACGTCACCGGCTCCGGGATTCGATGGCACCTTTGTCAGGTAATCACCTGGTCAACCACTTGTTTGGAGAGAAGTATGAGTCATGGCAATGGTTGCAGTTGCAATGTAACTGTTCTGAAAATTAAATTTCAGACCTAGCGCAGCGTCGATTCCAGACCCGGAGAGGTACCCATATGCCACCGCCGCGAAATTTGCAGAGAGCGCGCAGCAGATGATCGGATGCAACAGTTTCTTGATACCAGCGGGCAACCTGAAAATAACACGCTGTTGTCAGACTCTGTAGATTAACTGTAATTAAGTGCAAGACACACGAATGAGCAGAAAGACATGGTGATTGATTACCCAGAACCAACCATGTATCCCAGTACGGTGGAGGCGAGCATGAACGGGAGGCACGTCCTCGCCGTGGTGCCAAGCGCCGTGGGATTGACGAACGCCGTCGCAAACGAGGCGACAAAGACGGCGCCCCACGCCCAGAACTCCAGCGTGGCGAAGGCAGACGGCTTGCCCATCGGCTCGGCCGCGACGAGCTCCGTCTTGACGATCTTCCGCACGGTCAGCGCCGTGTACCCCGCCACCGTGAGCGAGGCGAACCAACCGGCAACTGCAGATGGAACGAAACACCAATAGCGTTTGATCATCTACCCCAGTTCACCGCTGAACCGAACGAGCTAATCAATCAAAAGGACGCAGTGTGCACGTATTACACGTGATGAGGCAGATCTTGAGGCCGGCGGCGGCCGGGACGTCCCTGACGGCGAGCGGGAGGACGACGAGGGAGGGGACGTAGAAGAGCGGGAGCCAGCGCTGGATGAAGAGCGAGGCGGGCTCGAAGAAGTCCATGAAGCCCTTGGCGAGCGCGGGGGCGGCGACGTCGAGGACGACGAGCACGGAGAAGACGCAGAACATGCCGAAGAGGGCGCTGGGGAACTTGATGGACGCGGCCACGAACGCCTGCTTCAGGTACTTGTCCGTGGCCAGCACGATGCCCAGCGACACCGCCAGGTGCGCAACCCCAAGAACCTACGACGCGTGCGTGTGTCATCTCATCAGAAGCAGGACCAATAAATGGACGCTGTATATCGTGTTGAGTTCGAGGAGAGGGGAGAGAATAATAAGACTCACGCTGGGCAGGATTCCTGAAGCGGCGGCGGTGGAGTCTCCGTTGCCGGCGGTGGAGTTGGGGGCGATCAGGCGGTGGCGGAGGGCGGCATTGTCGGGAGGCAACGCCATGAAGGCAGCGGAGCTGGTGTCGCCTGAGCGAGGCGAAGACGCAGCTGCCCTGACGCGGGGAGTGGAGTGGGGAAGGCTCCGTCGTTGGCATCGGCATCGTGGAGTCGTGCAGGAGCGGGGTTGTTGGTGCAACGGCAGCGGCAGCGGCAGCGTCAACGTGGCGCGGGGAGGAGCCGTGGCCGAGCCCGAGAAGGTGAGATGGAGCGGGTGGAGGGAGCGTAAAGCGGAAATCCCAATCATGGCTGCCATGAATGGGATTGGAGCAGAAGCGGAAACCAAAACGGAAGCAGAGTCCGCCGTCGGCCGTTCCCTCTATCCTTTCTTTCCCACCGTTTCTGCTGATGCCAAGCCGACTTTTCAGCGTTTTTGTTCCATGGGGGTGATGTATGTGGCCAGAAATCGGAGGCCAGGATGTATCTGGATTGGGATCCTTCGGTTACCATTCCACCCTCAGCACCCAGCACCCAGCAGACGGCACACTCACAACTCACAAGCAGGTCTTATTAGTCACTACTCTCTACTCCCTAGGCAGTGTTCATCATTCACATTCTTCATTTCTATGTCGACAGAAAACATCGTTGCTTTCAATTGCGCCCCATTTTTTCCAGGTAAAAGAAAAACATAGCCACCTCATTACAAAAGGTACAACCTACAAAGAACCAAAGATAATTTAACAAAAACTCTCTACAGAGAGAAGGTAGACGCTAGTACATACCAAACACGCCTCTCTCTGCTATAGACATTTGCGTACAAAACCGTGTAAAACAACAACACACACCGCACATCCTCCTCCACCTTACAAAGAAAATAAAACAATACAAAGATCTTGTTCTGATCAGCTAACTCTCAACTGCATTACTCAGTACAAGCATCACATTCCATGACACAAGCACACTAGCAACTTCTCTCGGTGCTCACACCACCACCCAAACTCCGATACGCATCCTGGCTTGGGTCTGAAAGATCAGGCCGCAGCCACCTGCTGCCGCATGAGACCACCGGCTATGCCTTTGCCTGCCTGTATCCTCTCCTGTATCCGGTCCTTGATAGCGGTTTCCTGAGTTATGATCATTACAAACGCATCAGTACATATCTTTGCGATGGAATTACAGGTCAGATGATTCTGAAGAAAGCACACTATACCATGACGTGACAGTGCTCCTCAAACTTCTCCAGGAAGCCCGCCACCCAGCGGTCAGCGTTTGCTAGCCACTCTTCGTGGTTTATCCCAGCCGTCTTAGCCACCGTTTGCAACTACACAGGCACACAAGGTGATCAGCACAACAAATCACCAGAGCTAAACAAAGTCTACTCTACCATGTGGACGGAATGATCGATGTGTAGATTGCTGGCAAGTAAGATTCCAAATGAGAACACCGTATGGTTGGTTACCTTTTCTTGCTGTGCCTTCACTGTCTCACGCAGTTTGTTTATCTTCATATTCACTTGGAGTTGTTTCTCCTAAAAACAAAACAGCCAACACAATTTATTACCTGGAAGACCATACATATAAGAACACTATGATCTGAAAGGCAAAAACATGCCAAACTCTGCACGTCACACAAAAAACAAGGTTACTCTTCATCAGAAACGTGGCTAACCTTAACATAGCTCACGCCCATTTCTTTCCTTGAGTATCCTCGTGCCAAATTCCTCATGACATACTGGTTATAATCCTTCACTATCCTCATTATGAGGTCTGATGTCGATACTCCGTCAGTCCTTTTTGTTTCCCTGAATTTCCCAATCTTCTTAACCTGATATTACAATAAGCATAAGTAAGCAATGGGAAATATATCACCTTCAACCATATGTATATACTAGCCGTAGAGATGCGAACTTACAAACTCATAGACATCATTTGCAGCACCACTGGTATCAGCATAACTGCAATGGGTACAAAGGAAAATACACAGTTAGCAGAGCTTATTAGAGGGAGAGGAGTGGGTGTATTCGAAATAGTAGCGCCTGCAATGGTATGACTTACGGTAGAGCATCGTGCGCGACAAAATCGATCTGATGCTTGTCGAGAAACTCTGGAGTGAGAACCCATGGAGCATCAGGAATGACCTCATCGACCCACCTAAACCAGTGGATAAATAGTTAGACGATCAGTAGAGAAGATGTGTAGCTAGACGATCATCTGAAGCTAAGTATCATAACATAACCGTGCTTGCAATTATCGGAACAGGTGATCTACTTGGTTTCTAAAGCAAGACAAAAACGAGACAAATGAGCCAGGTATCTATCTACAGAGGCATGGGCACTGGAAACGAATATCATCATCCTATTGCATTGACAGTGCACAGCATAACCAAGGGAATAACAGCAAAGGGATTTTCCAGTTTGTGGCATTCAGAGGATCAGATTATTAGCAGTGGTACTGAATTGACAACCGAAAGTGATGTGTAACTGCCACATTAGTGATGTCGTGTGTCTGCATCTCGCAATAATAACTGAATGAAGAAAAAATGGAACAGTCTGTGATTAAAGAGGGAGAGGAGGAATCGGTTGGCGGTTTACGCACTTGCAGTGGCGCAGCGACTCGTAGCGCTCGTCCTGGTTCATGACGGTCTTGCCCTTGTAGCGCCGCGTGAGGTCGTCGTTGCAGCATCCCACCAGCAGGTACGTGTTGGGGAACCTGCAGGCAGGCGATTACAGATCGAAATGAGCGTGCCGCCAGCGGGCAGAAGCGGACCAGAACCGGCATCGATTTGAGGAGGCGACGAGACCGAGGCGTCGCGATCCCAGATCCAAACAGACCTAGATCTACGCGTTTTTTTTGTTGGGCATGCGAAGATGGAAAATAAGGGGGGACGTACAGCAGCTTGGCCTGCTCGAGGGCGCGGGCGTGGCCGAAGTGGAAGAGGTCGAAGATGCCGTCGGCGTAGACGCGGACGGGGCGGCCGTCGATCCCCGCGGGGCTGGCGGCGGTCGCCTCCTCCTTCTTGCGGTTGCTGTTGTTGCTGTTGCTGTGGAGCATGCGCTTCTTGGAATTGGAGACGCGCGCCATCGCTCCTTGCTCTCGCCCGCTCGGCTGTGTGTGTTGCCTCCGCGCGCTCCGGATGGCGATTGAGGAGGAGAGGAGGAAGCGGCGAGAGACGAGAGCTAAATAGGCAGGCAGACGGGGA
This sequence comes from Avena longiglumis, assembly GCA_030063025.1. Classification (NCBI taxonomy): domain Eukaryota; kingdom Viridiplantae; phylum Streptophyta; class Magnoliopsida; order Poales; family Poaceae; genus Avena; species Avena longiglumis. Next base: position 476,348,866 of record CP125974.1, on the reverse strand, counting down.
GGGGGGACTGGACGGGACGGGGTCACTCGCGGCTTCCCTCCCCGGCACGGTCTCCTTTCCGGCTTCCTACTCGTAGAGCAAACAGTGTTGCTGTCATCGTGTGGACCCTCCCGCCCTAATCCGTGTCTCCACGCCGGCCATCTGGTTTGTTTCTCTTCACTCTCGAGTTTTTTTATAGTTAGCGGACCCGTCATGATATTGATACCCACCTAGTAGATGGCCTAATGCTAACCGATTCCGTGGACTGCGCACGCGTAATACCACGTGCCTACCAATTTTCATTTTTTTTGGTTGCAAACCATGCCTCTCTAATTTCATTCGCCTTTTTTTTGAACCAACTAATTTCATCGGCCTTTGCTAGCTATAGTTCTTTTGTATGTATAGTTTGATTTTCTTTTGCCTTTAAGCTTCAATCAATTCTTGGACGGAGGAAGGAAGTCAAACCCTAGCGATCTTGGCTAAGTTGTTGCACAGCCGGCAAGAGTTCCAATGGTGGCTATATACGAAGGGCACCATGGTGAATTCTTTCAGAGTAATGTGTGGATCAGCTATTGGATTATCCACCATCAAGGCCGTGACAACTTCATACCATACCTAGGGTGAAATCCTACATTCTAGCCTTAACTGGTTAGATCCAGCGACAGCGAGGAACTTGAGTCATCTCCTGTGGAAAGTGTTGTCTTGATGCGGATGCTCACGCCTTGATTGGTTGGATCTGGCACCCAGGATGTAAATATATATCTTGGACTTTCATGCTAGACTCGGACATGTCAGCGCAAGTGTGTACTTCCTTTTTAAAATTATTTGACGTGGTAGGTGGTGACTTAGTTGTAGGTGTTCTTTTCACATCTTGTAATAGATTGACCTTTGTTGGGTATTTCTTGTACTTTGTTTGTTTGTAAGTTGTTTTGGCCTGTTGTTTTCCACTTATTTAAGACAACAATGATGGTTTTTGCGCATCCTAAGATGCAGAGGTGGGGAGGTATCACCCTCTTTTTCGACACGAGGCGACGATAGGACCAACAACGGTCATGGCTAGGTTAGGGCAGGCGGTGACAATCTTGAACGAGTACCCATAACTATTGAACTAGCACGGTTAGAGATGTGAAGGCTGGGACACGACACAAGGATTGTCAGTTCTTATATAAAGAAAAAACCAACCAAATGAAAATATAATTGCATTAAAAAAATTCGTAGGCAACCCATTCATAGTATGCACTTAATTATTCAGACTTTCAGAGAGAACAACTGTATAATTTATGAACCATTTCCCCCACTATATTATATACTGTAGACCTGATGTATTTCGAGTAGGAGGCGACAGGTCCTACGATTATACCATGGCCATCTCCTGCCAGCTTTCCTATTTTCAATGAGCGGTACGAGTCGCTGCGCAACTGCAAGTGCGTAAACCACCAACCAATTCCTCCCCTTCTTTAATTACAGATTGTTCCTTTTTTCTTCATTCAGTTATTACGAGATGCATGTTCTCTCTAGAAGATATGAGAAATAGATCGAAGCAGCAGATGCCTACCTAATTTTAAGCGGGCAAGGCGTATATGTGCAGTTGCTTGGTTGGTTGGCGTTTAACTATTTAGTTGAACATATCAACCTCTATAGACAATGAGTACTACTGATGTTTCATTTATTCTAATCCAAAGCATTGCATCACAAAGCCAGCAGCACATTCCATTCAAATATTCTCTCTTCCAGAGTTCTCCTTTTCTTGCTACGATTCTGTGAAGCTCCTCAAGTTCCATTTTAGCAGCTCCACGGGTGCTGTCACCAGAAAAATCATGCATCCATCGCAAGAATCAATCAATACTCTTTTTATGTCGCTTCAACAAATTCCATCTATAGTACTAGCACACAGACAGACATTCCATTGTTTCAGTCACTCATTATATGGTACTACTCCCTCCGTCCAAGAATAGATGTCTTGGGTTTTTTAAATTTTGGATGAATCTATATACTAAATAGTGTCTAGATTCATCCAAATTTTGACAAATTTAAGACATCTATTTTGGGACGGAGAGAGTAGTATATATCGTTTTCCCATTTTGAGAACACACCCTATGGTGGTATGGTATGACATGGTACTATTACTATTAGGTGGACCAACATACTCCATATATCACAAAAAGAAAAAACTCACAAGAAGTAACACACATGCACTCCATTTTGATCGCAGTTGCTCGCTCTAGTTACTACAGTTTTGAACTGGGATTGGTCTTGGAACTGGAAGCAGCACCATCAAGGTGCAGAAATTCCTTGAGAAGCCTCCTAAGAACCTTGCCAGCAGGTGACTTGGGAATTGCCTCCACGAATATTACCTTCCGAACTTTCTTATACGGGGACACCTGCACCCAGCATCAACAGATCATCAGTTTGCACCTTCAGCAGAAGAAAACTCTTGTGACAGCCTACAAATCGCAACGCTTTTCAACGTGTAATAAACTGCTAGTAGTCACATCATCTGCTACTTGGAAAAGGTCAAGAAGAAACAAAAAAATTCTTGAAGGCTTTTCTTCAACCTCTTCCTTCCTGACTGCCTGAATATGTCTCCCAGGAACAGCTGAGCTCTTGCATTTTGTCCAGCACCGTGCATCATCCTTGAACGAATCATGGGTTTATAATTGATAAGTCAACAAAGGGAGGGGGAGGAGTGCATGCCAGCCTGACCTATTATACGACACAAACTCTGGAGTAAAGAAGGGCATGTGTGCCATCTGCCAAACAACCTGACCTCATATCACTGAGTATGCATTTCCATCCGTACAGCAAGTCAGGACAGGTGGGGAGCATGCACAACAATCACTCGTGGATACTGTTTGAGAGCGACTAATATCTCAAGATTGATTCAGAATGTTTGTCATGTTCGAGTGGTTTGACATTTTTTTATGAATAAAAAGGATGCGTCATATTCATGCTGTTATGACACGTCAATTTTAAGGAAGGAAGCAGAAGAATGTGAGGTGCTGTGTTGTAGCATCTTTTTACCTGCTTGGCCACATACTCCATCAATTGCTCACAGGTCAGAGTGCTTCCAGGTTTCCTCACCACGAAAGCTACTGGTATCTCTCCAGCTTCTTCGTCTTCAGCGCTATGGAACAATCAGGAAAAGCAAAGAAAAAAAGGTTCAATTACATGACAACACGTAAGTTCAACTGCCGCCGTATTAACGAACGGGTTTCAAACTTACGATGTTACAGCAACATCAACAATGCCAGGGTGCTGGACCAAAACTGCTTCAAGGTCAGCTGGAGCTATCTGATATTCAGAATGATAATTTGTTATACCAATAGCTACTTGCACAATTTGTCACAAACAAAAGCAAAGACAGTGTATTTTAAGGCCTGCTTCAGGAAGCCATACCTGAAATCCTTTGTACTTAATAGTGTCTTTCAAACGGCCCACTATGTACAAGTACCCATCTGAATCAAAGTAAGCAAGGTCGCCAGTCTGCAACCAGCCATCATTTCTTGTGCATGTATCTTCAGCATTCAAGTAACCTGTGAAGAAGAAAAATTCAAGAACCCAAATACAATGAGGGGACAGAATATGGAATACATCATAATGTAATTCAAGTGAAAAAAGATAACAGCCACATGATGTTAAAGACAATATCTGAGAGCTAAGTTTGTTTACCTGTCTAAGGACCAAAAATTCCCATATAGTGCAGAATAAAATATTTCTTTGTAGCAAATGAGATAATTATTATGTTTAGAAATACAATGATAAGCAGTAAACATATCACATACACCAAGGGATGGTATAAGTTAACCATTAAGATGACGATGAAATCATGTGCAAGTACTGTAGAAGGAAATATCCTATTACCTAAAGGAGCTAAATAGGACAGCAGAGAAAATGCACATATGTCAAGTCTTCATAGGATCCTCAATAACCAGCTACCAATGAGTTAAGTGAAATTAGACCTGTAACATTTAATAATATGTGTGTGCTTTTCTTTGGAACAAGGCAAAAGATTTGCCATTTTCATTGATTAAGAAGAGGTTATAGAGGTCTTACAAGCCAAGCCTTGGACAAAACCAAGGCCAAAAAAAGAAAAAAAACTACTCACGCAGCAAATGATATTACTAATCGCTTTGGCTCCGGCGAGGCTCCACATAGCCACTTATTTGATTTTCATGAAGAGCACATTGGCGGTTGAAGATTGATTCCTGAAAAATCGAGTGTTTCTTTCCTTCCAAATTTCCCACGAAACTAACATTGCAAGAGAAGCCAAAGCTTTACGCAATTGTCCCATTTTGTGTATCGCCTCATTCCACCAATCTTTGACGGAGTGAAAAGCCAACCAATCTTGCAAATGTATGTCAATTAGTCCAAGCCAATCCTTCAAGCTTGCCCAAATGCGTCTAGACAAGCAACATGGGGAGCCGACTCTTGTACTTGGCTACAAAGCTTGCATTGGTCGTAATTTGGCCATCCTCATTTATGAAGCATATCCGCCGTCCAAACTTGTTTTTGAAGGATCAACCATGTGAAAGTCATGCACTTGGGAGGTGCCCATGGCTTCCAAACCATAGAACTCATGACAGAGGAGGTGTACCCCCAAAATTGCATAGCGTATGCCGAGGAAGCCGAGTAGTTCCCGTCCTCGCCAAACTTCCATGCAATCAAGTCCGGGGTATTATGATCATTATGGACATGTTGAAGCATCTCCCAAAGCTTGTAGAATTCGTGATGTGTTCCACCGAGAGGCCCTCTTGGGTGTTCAAATGAGAGACCCATAAGTCATTTGCAAGAGCTTTCCTCACCGAGCATTTCTTTCTTCTTGCAATCTCATAAATTTTTGCCGCAATGTCTCTTGGCCGCATTCCTTCAAGCCAAGCCGAGTCAAAAAAAAGGGCCTTCTCTCAATTTCCAATGGTGACCACCGTGGCCGCCGCAAAGAGGTCATGGTTGTTAGTAGTGCAAGGGTTTCCAAGCCCCACCCGAGGTTTGGGATCTTCCGTCAAATTCGTTCCATAGCCATCTTAAAAGCAAGGCCGAGGCAAACTTTGTGAGATTGAGAATTCCGAGTCCACGATACTTTTTTTTGGCTTGCATACTTGCTCCCAATTAACTTTGGATTTTCATCCGGTCACCTTGTCACAAGCCGCCCAAACAAAAGCCCATCCAATGCTATAAATCTTCAAGAGGACCTCCAAAGGGACCTCGAGCACGGTAATGTAGTATATGACAATGCTTGTGAGAATCGCTTTGACAAGCACCGTGCGACCGGCCATTGTGGCATGCCTACCGAGCCAAGGAACGAGCTTACCGTCCACTTTATCTCCTATTTGTTTGAAATGGATCCTCTCCAGACGCGTTGCGGACAAAGGGAGACCGAGATACTTCATTGGAAAGGTGGATCGGATGGCCGGGAAGGCTTGAAGAATGTCATCAAGATCTAAATCATCACACCGAATAGGTGCCACATGGCTCTTTGCGCAATTTGTGGAAAGGCCGTTGGTGTTGCCAAACTTGTCCAAGGTGGATGCTAGAAAGTTGATATCATTTTTTTTTGGATCCACAAAAATAGAGGCATCATCGGCATAGAGGGAGGTGCGAATTGTTGGAGTTATTCCACCTATTGGGTGAAGGTGCCCTTGCTTGGTTGCTTTTCGAAGCATGTGATGTAGAGGATCAATGGCCAACACAAAGAGGAGCGACTAGAGTGGGTCTCCTTGCCGTAGTCCTCTAGAAACAATGTTGAGGAGGACTCTAGAAGACAAGGTGGAAACAAGCGCCGATATCCAATCTCTAAATTTTGGCGGGAACCTGTAGTGTTTTAGCAAGTTCATCAAGTAGTCCTATCTTATGAAGTCAAAAGGTTTCTTGATATCAAGCTTGAAGAGAAGAGTTGGCTTTCTTGATTTGTGAAGTTTCCTTGCCAAATTCCTCACATATAGGAAGTTATCATGGATGCTTCTTTTCTTTATGAAAGCACTTTGAGTATTGGAGACAAGGTTGGGCATGTGGGGTGCTAGGCGGGAGGCCATCATCTTCCCAATTAGCTTGGCAATAGCATGAATGAGGCTAATTGGTCAAAAGTCGGAGATATCTTCGGCCCCATCCTTATTTGGGATAAGCGCCGATGTTCGCGGAGTTGAATCAATGTAAGTTGTTGATGTGGAGAGTTGAGAATTGGTTGATAACGGCCAATAAATCATCCTTAATAACATTCTGACAAGCCTTGAAGAAGGCACCCGTGAAACCATCCTGACTCGGAGCTTTGTCACAAACTGTTCCATTAACTGCGGCCTTTACCTCCTCCGTGAAAGGCGCATCTAGATCATGAAGCTCACAAACCGGCATTAGGATTACCACGCAATTGAAGTCAAAGGCTCGGGGCAGCCCTCTTTTAATGATGTGCTCGAAGTGGCCTTGGATGATTTCTTTCTTGCATTGGTGCTCCGTAACCCATACATTATTGTGTTTAAGGCAAAAAATATGGTTTTTCCTTCTCCTCGCGTTAATGCAAAGATGGAAACATCTTGTGTTTGCGTCTTCTTCCTTTAGGTTGGTGGACCCTCGAGCTTTGTCTTTTCCTTGACTTGCCAAGCGTCGCCAAACCAACCACTCTCTTCTTCAACCTTGTCTAAAGGTCTCTTTCTTCCACACTAAGGGCTCTATTCTCTTGGGCAATGTCAAGTCAAAGAATAATCTCTAGGGCCATATGAAGTTCCACTTTGGCCTTAGAAAAAAGGCTCTTGCTCCATTTGCGCAAGCGCTGGCCGATTATTTTTAGCTTTGTGGAATAGATGGCAAGGTACAATATGGTGAAAATCCTCATGCCAAGCATGGTTGACCACTTCCATGAAACCTGTCATCTTGAGCCAAAAAATTCAAATTGGAAGGATTTAGGCTTCTTAGGCCCACTAGCATTTGCGAGAAGGAGAAGGCAATGGTCGGAGAGTGAGGACGAGAGGGCGTGTAGGATGTGGTTGGAGAAAGTGACATCCCAATCCTCATTGCAAAAGAAAGTGTCAAGCTTGCTCATAGTTGGGTCCTATTGTTCATTGCTCCAAGTAAACTTTCCATTTTGAAGATGGATCTCTTTGAAGTAGCAAGTATTGAGAGTGTTTCGGAATCGAACAAGCCTTCTGCGGTTCACATATGCACGGTTTTTTGTCTCGAGCTCTACATATTTGATTGAAGTCTCCGGTGACTAGCCATCTTGTACCATTGGGAGGCTTGGCGGTGATCAACTCGTTGAAGGAAGCGTCCTTGAGGTTTCCTGTGATCAACTTGATTACTTCTAGCGTCCACAGATAACACAGCCAACCCAAGCCTTGCCAAGGACAACAGGGGCAGCCCACCAGGGCTGCAGACAGGCATAACGACAGGTACAGGAAAAGTGCAGATTAAGAATATACAAGTTCGTTGAAGCGATCTTTTTTAACTGAACAAGGATTTGCATCAGTAGAAACGTGAACATTCTTTTTTTTTTGTTGCAATGACTCAGTTGGGCTCATGAAATGCTACCTTTCATTATTGCTGGCCCATGGAGCCACAAGTCCCCACAAGAGCCTGGAGGTAAACAGAAGCCAGTTTCCAGGTCAATAATTTTGGCATGTGTGTTTGGGGCTAGAAGACCTACAGAAGCATATTTCTTGTGCTTTGAAGTGTTGAAGCCGCGAGTTCCCACAGCTGTCGATTCTGTCATGCCGTACCCCTGTGTGAAGTGTAAAATTTTAGAGAATTTTTTTTAATGTACACCGAGACAGATATTGGCCGTTAATATTGTGTGATGCAATGGCTAATAGTACTCTTACTTCTTAGTAGAAAATAGACCATCAATGGCTACAAAAGGTTAATATGGACTTTGCAGTCCAAGAAAATAAAGGAAATAGATAATTTTATCAGTAAATCACAATGCTAAATAAGGATCTTGCTAACTATCAGGTACAAGTGGAAACATAATAACATGTACATCAATCACAACAAAAGGTAAATGAATATAAGCGTTTTTTATACTTCATTGACAACTGAATTTATTTTTCATGCCATAATAACACATACATAGATAATATATGTTACTTTGAAGCGTACAATTTTTTTAACCTCGAACGATTCTGCTAGGACATGCAGAAAATCCTGTACAATGATTTTGTAGCGCGGCATAACTACGACGCAGATACGCACGGATAGTTTTCTTAGTTGAGCCAAGAGCTTACCAAATGTAAAACATGTGCCGTGCGGAAAATGGTCATATGCATATCTAGGTCTAACAGAAATATTATTCTTCCAAACCGTTTCATATCATATATAAAATAAAAAAGTTGTGTTCTGCTATATATGGAAGATATTAATTCCATTTAAAACTTTCCTGTCTAACACACAACCAATAGACGGTTAGGATTAAACAGCACTCTTACTTCCTAGCCTCCTAAGAGGTGAGTGGAAGATTCTTAAAAGAGCTCTTAGAATACTGCAAGCAGTTTGCTTCTATTGCATAGAGATTTGCAGTAACTGGGAATATTTCAAAGCACCTGGAATAGGAATTCCAGCAACAAATTTCAGTGCTTGATCGCAGAAATATCAACTATTTGCAAATTTTGGTTTAAACCAATTAGTCCCTACTTGGATATAAAGTCTTTATAATGTTTGCAAAGTCAAATCAACTGCAACTTTAACTGCACAAAATTGGCAGGCTGAACTTTAAAGTGATACATGTGCTGTGCGGAAAATGCTCATATGCATATCTAGGTCTAACAGAAATATTATCCTTCCAAACCGTTTCATGTGGTATATAAAATAAAAAAGTTGTGTTCTGCTATATATGGAAGATATTAATTCCATTTAAAACTGTCCTGTCTAACACGCAACCAATAGACGGTTAGGATTAAACAGCACTCTTACTTCCTAGCCTCCTAAGAAGGTGAGTGGAAGAGTCTTAAAAGAACTCTTAGAATACTGCAAGCAGCTTGAATTGTAGCAGTAAGTTTCAGAATACTGCAAGCAGTCTGAAGTGGAAATAGAATTGCAGTAGTAACTACGCGCGCTTCTATTGCATAGAGATTTGCAGTAACTGAGAATATTTCAAAGCAACTGGAATAGGAATTCCAGCAACAAATTTCAGTGCTTGATCGCAGAAATATCAACTATTTGCAAATTTTGGTTTAAACCAATTAGTCCCTACTTGGATAAAAAGTCTTTATAATGTTTGCAAGGTCAAATCAATTGCAACTTTAACTGCACAGAATTGGCAGGCTGAACTTAAAGTGATATAATAAGGCCCCTGATATACATGAGTGGACACACAGGTAGTAGATAAATAGAGTGACAAGGCAATATAATTAATACGGTATGTTACACTCAAGGTGTGGACTTAGTTGGACTAAAAGAATGGGTTGCCTTCACCTACCAATGTTTCCCAGAAGAGTATACTGCAAACAGTTGGAATTTGGTACTAGGTTTATACCTGAATGAAATCGACGTGTGGGAAAGCCTGGAGAAAGTCTTGAATGAGTCTGCCGCTGAGCGGAGCTGCACCGCTGGAGACCTGTACCAAGGAGTCCAATGACAAGGCGCCTGCCGAGTTGGCTCTGAGCAGCGCCGCCATGATCGGCGGCACGAGCGGCAAGTGCGTGACCTTGTACCTGCGGATGGCCTTCAAGGCCTCGCCTACGTCGAACCTACTCATGACAACGACCGTGGAGCCGAGCGAGAGGAGGCCCACGGCGAAGAGGGAGAGGCCGTAGACGTGGAACATGGGCAGCGCGGCCAGGTAGACATTGTCACAAGCAGGTGTCGCGTACTGCGAGGCCTCGAAGCGCACGAAGAGTTCGACCATGGCTATAAGGTTGCGGTGCGTGAGCACGACGCCCTTGCTCCGGCCGCTGGTCCCCGAGGAGTAGAGGACGGCGGCGGCGTCGTCCTGTCCCACCTCCGCGCACGGGAACTCGTCGGTCGCGCGGGCGGTGTCGGGGTCGAGCAGCGCACGGAAGGGCGCGAACTCATCGTCCGCGGAGGGAAAGGTCTCCGGGACGAGGACGACCGGGGCCGCGGAGGGCGGGAGCTTCGCCGCGTTGTCGCGCGACGCGAGCACGAGGGACGGGCAGGTGTCCCGGAGGCGGTCGGCGATCTCGGCGCGGGAGCTGGAGGGGTTCATGGTGGTGGCGACGGCGCCGGCGGCGAGGACGGCGAGGAAGGCGACGGGGAAGGCGATGGAGTTGGGGAGGATGAGGAGCACGACGGCGCCGGCGCGGATGCGGTGGGTTCGGCGGAGGCCGTGCGCGAGGGCTGAGACGAGGCGGCGGAGGTCGGCGCGGGAGAGGGAGGCGGCGGTCGCGGCATCGAGGAGGCACGGGGGAGAATGCGACTGGCTGTGGTGGTGGTGGAGGGGGAGGTAGGAGAAGAGGTGCGGGACGAGGGAGAGGTCGTGGTCGGCGGGGAGCTGGAGGGGAGGGTGGGTGCTTGCGTAGATGCCGATGGCGGCGGAGTAGAAGGTGGTGGCGTTCGGGTGGTGCGTGGCGTCCTGCATTGCTGATGCTGCTGTTGCAGCTCTTGCTCTGTAGTTTCTGTGCTATTAATGACTTCGGAAGTATCGAATTTGGAAGAAGATTAATATGCTGGCGGTGATGATCCATGCTCATGCCTCATGGCTCATGCCTATTGCCTCCTGATGTTGCCGTGTCTCCAACCTTCACGTTTTCCTTCATGCGAACAGCATAAAGATGCATCTCATCAGGAGAAGCACGTTCTCTGGGGTTTAAAGACAAAACAAGTTGGCAAAAATGGTGGGATCTGGGCCCCTGGTAACCAATCCTTTTGAGAATACAGTGATTATACAGCTGTTAGCAATAGTCACCTTCTTGTAGTTTGAAAGACATACATTAACAATAGTAGCAACAAAGCCGATCTGTCGATAGCAATATGTAGTTATGTACTCTCTCTCTCTCTAGTCTCTATTGCAAAATGAAGTGCTCCCATAAACTTCTTCGAACTTTTATCGAAACAAGGCAAAAAAATTGTTATGTTTTAATTAAGAAGAGAGTTGTTTGGTTAATTAGCAGAAAACTGGACGCTCCCCAGGGCGCCGCTAGGGGGACTTCAGCCGCCGCCAGAGCCCCCCCATCTAGGTCCAATCACCGCCGCTGCCGCCGGCCCTCGCCGCGGTGGCGGCGGGCCTAGGTGGTCGGGGATTGTCGTCAAGGCGAAGCCTTGAGGCGGTGGCGGAGGAGGTCAAGCGGACTGGGCGTCCCTTGGTCGGGGTGGAGGCAGCGGTTCCTTGTAGTGGTGATCTGGTGGAGGAGGTGTCGGTGATGGGATTCCGTTGGATGACCTAGATCGTCTCTCTAACCCTAATTGTCTGCTCGTTCCGTTCACCAGAAACCGGCCGGCGGTGTGGGGATCGCTTTGTCGGATCTAATAAAGGAGGTGCTCCTTTGGTTTCTTTCGCACGAAGACGAAGATCTGCTTGATGTATGCCCTCGTGGATCTGGTCTGGATAGGTGGGTTCTGGAAGGCTCCGCCAGCGAACTCCCATGCGCGTATCATGCCTAGAGATTGCTGGATCGGAAGGTATTCGGTCGCGCGCACCTTGTTTTTCTGTCTGTTTGGTTTCAGCGGGAGCGTTGCGAAGCTCTGTTGTTTGTTCCCACCAAGTGCCATGCTTTTATCCATGGTGATGTCAGATGCGGAGAATGTCAGGAAAGCGGAAATTTGAGGGTAGCGATAGTGACTTTTGTTCTTGTGGCGACGGAGATCCGGCTGCGTGATCTTGGACTCGTTGCAGCTGGTGCGGGAAGACAACACAGGGGAGTTTCCAGTCTTATCTTGCAGAGGTGAAAATCCAAGGTGTGGCCTTAGCTGGTTGTGTCTGACAATAACCTTGTTGAAGGCATTGTTTTGTGAGTAAGGACTTTCTCCAGGGTGAAAACCTATGACCTTTGGTCGGGCAACGACGGCGCTTGGACATTGTGTCCTTCTTGAAGGCATTGTTATTGGAGTGGAGGACTACTGGTGTTGTTCTGATGTTGTCACTGCCGTTTCTTTGATGATTAGTTCTTTGTAGCGGGACTTTTCTTTTTTATAATTTCTCTTTCTTTTTTCTGAGCTATGTGTATCCGTAGAGCCGCTAGGGCATGCGTTGTTGTAGAGGCTGGGTGTAATTGGTGTCCTTGTGATACTAATATATACTCTTTTCCAAAAAAAATAGCAGAAAACTGGGTTAAACAATACAACCTGCTAATCTGGCACACAAAAGATACAACACGCGCGCTTGAGGTTGCACATTGGCGTCATTGTTATCACTTCCCCTCGAGCAAATGATTACGACTTCACTACAAGTAGTAACCGTCATAAAGCTCACGCCGCAATGGCCACGAGAAGCCACAAGAAATTCCATCGCAAGCCATGAGACTCAAGCGACGACAACCGTGTAATTTCTATTTATAGGTTGGTCTACGAAGGAGAAAACGTGCAAGGTTGCACAAAAGATCATCAAATGGACTACCCGTCGCATGTCATCATCGCCACCTAGACTCCCCCCCCATCCCCGACGGTTGTCATCGTTGCCACCTAGACCCCGCTGTTGCAGCTCTATCTTCACAACAAAAACCAAACCGAGACAAACAGTTGACACTCTGGAGAGCTAACTGTAGGGGTTCGTAGCATGGAAAACAAAAATTTTCTACCGCATACAAACAAACAAGCCAAGATCTATCTACTAGATTGTAGCAACGAGTCGATAGAATAACTCACCCTCGAAGATTCCAAAGTGTTTAACGAGAGCGGATTCTCGTGGGTGATGTAGTCGTACTCTTGCCGATCTCAAGATCGTGTAGACGATCCTTCCGGCATTGCGTTCGGCAGCTTCGCAATCGGTCACACATTCGATTTTCGATGAAGACCTTCCTCTCCCTTGTTTCAAAGAAAGTGGAGGTTGTAGCACTCTCGCAATTCCCGGAAGACGACGGCGTGGTACCGGAAGTAGAGGGGAGATCTCGCAGGGCTTCGCCTTAAGCCGGAGCGAGTATGGTGGACTATGAGAGAGGCCTCGGTGATCTAGGGTTTAGACGCACCAAGGAGAGAGGGCTAGGCCGTGACTAGGGCTTGGGAAGCCCAAGTCGGCTAGGGTTTGCCCTAGGTGGCAAGAAGCAGTGTGTGGCGGCTTGGGGTTAGGGTTTGGAGAGGGCAAGGTGTAGGTCTTGAGGGGCAGCCGCCTCCTTATATAGGTGGAGGGTGCGGCCAAGGAGGGATTCCTCCCAACTCGGCCTTCTTGGCGGCGGTGGAGGAGAGACTTCCCCAAGTAGGTTTCCTACTCTCCCTCCACCAAGCAAAATAGTCGTTTGACTTTTCAAATTGGCGTTTGACTTTTCAAACTAGGATTTGATTTATCCCTTTATTTTGCTCAGCGATGACACCTAGTACATGATGCAACCATTCCAACTTGTTATGACACATTCATGTACCCTTCCCCTCCGGAGTGTCGGACATTCCGGAACCTTCTAGAACATTCCTGATGAAAACACCGGAACCATTCTCCAACCCCGAAACAGGACTTTCCTTATTTGAATCTTATTCTCTAGACCATTCTGGATCACCTCGTGATATCCCGGATCCCATCCGAGACTCCGAACAACATTCGGTCTCTTACTCATCATTCCATAACTACTCATCAACGTCGAATACTTAAGTGTGTCTCCCTACGGTTCGTGAATTATGCGGACATGATCGAGACACTTCTCCGATCAATAACCAATAGAGGAATATGGAAATTCATATGGCTCCTGTAACATCCCAAAAATACCAAACCTAGATCATCAAACACTAATCATCAAGATTAGGGTTAACAAAAACTTTTCTAAATAAACTCATGAATGCATGCATATGTGTATGCATTGATTTTGAATTTCTTTAAAACCCACCTTGTTTGTGTGATCCATTGCTTGTAAAATGTTTCTTAGGTGAAATGAACATCATCTAAAACATTTCCCACACTTTTCCTAAAGACAAGTAAATCAAAACAAATATATTAAGTGAATGGTCATTTTGACCAATTTAACTCCCATGCCTACTTTGGCTGTCTCAAACTTTCAAAACCTAATAGAAACTTTTCTGGATCTTTGAACCCCTTAAATGTACTCATAACAAGGTATCAAGGCCCACTTTGTGATCATCCAGAAACTTTCAAATGCATAGTTTAAATGACAATTCAAAATTGAATCTTATTCATATGGGAAGATCCCACTTTTTTAAAAACCATTCAAACAAACTCAACTTTCAAAACCCAAGCATCTGCAGACTCACCAGCACCAATCTAGCAAACCCACCAAAAATCTTTTCAAAATTCAAAACTTGATTTCATGCGTCCATTTCATCAAACAGGTTGCAGACACAAATCAAACAAAACATCAAACACTATAGTGTGCAGTAAAATTGGCCTAACTTGTTCCCTATTTAGCTCACACACAGCTCAGTAGATCATCTAGAAAGATTAGCCCAACACTAGCACCCCTGTGAGCTTGCCATTGCCATTAATGGTGAACAGCCGAGCACCTCAATGCCACCCCATTGTGGACAGCAGGATAGAGGAAGAACTAGCCGTGCCAACCTTGTCTCGGAGGCAGCCCACCGTCCACTCCTGTCCCACCATGGCGTTGCCAAGCCACGACCACGCGCAAGCCGCGCCAGACCATGCCGGCGTGCGCCAGCGCCACCTCGACCAGCATCCACAGCGCGCCCTCACCGCGTGCACACGATCACCACCGACTCAGAGACCGCTAGACATCCCGTTTGCCGCCCGTGCCATACGACCACCGCCATCGAAGACGCCGCCTACTGCGCGCACCGCCTGCCGTTCGACCAAACCACACCGCCCATGCCTCACGACCATGTCGTTGAGCATCGCCAGAGACACACGCCGTCCCTACCCTTGCCCATGCCATTAGCAAATCGTAACGCGTCGCCCGACGAGCTCAGGTCTTGCCGACGGTCCCCTCGCTCGACTATAAGTAGAGGCCACCCCCGCACGATTTCTTCACACCATCTCACTCCCCTCTCCTCACTGATCGTGCCACACCGTTATCAAAGCAAACCGAGCACCACCTCGCCGGAATTTCACTGGAGCCTGCCGCTGCCGGAGAAGAAAGGAGCCAGCGATTGGAGCCGCCCCAAGAGTTGTCGCGACCACCCCTGAGTTCGTCGTCGTCGACTTCGTCGTTCGCCCGCCTCGCCGACCCTCGCCGTACCGGTGAGCCCCAAACCCCCAGCGCGCTAGGTTTCGTTCTCGCCGGAGTTGTCTCGCGTCAACGATGACCCTCAGCCGTTGGATTAGAACTAGATCGGACGATCCACGTTGCCCCATACCGCTTCGCCCAGCCCCGTGTCACTGACGAGTGGGGACACCCACTTAAGCATCCCGCGGGAGCACTGCGCTTTGCAGGCCGTCCCAGTAACTTTCCCCGCGTAGCCCAGCGATTCAAATTAAACCTTTTTCTTTTTAAATTCAAACACACTTCAGCACTCAACTTCAAAAATCAACCCAGATCGATTCATTACACCAAATTGGATGAAACCAATTTTGTTGGAAAGGTCTGTGAATGCTTAATCCAAGCCCGTTGGATTCAAGTCATTTGGATCTGTAGATCACCCTTAGTAAAAATAACAAGGCAGAAGCTTTTCTGCATTCAAACATTTTTCAAATTTAAACCATAAAAGCTTTTGAGTTGATTCCAACTCTCAAAAATCACATTTAACCATACCTTTCAGAATATATAAAAATATATAGGTTTAATTGCAGAAATAATGTTCAGGTAATAAAAGAATGCTTCATAAGCATTTCTAGCCACTTTAATTAATTAACATAAAAGGGTAAAACCTTATTAAATTGTGACACCACTTTAAATCACATTCCCATGGAATACAATATGTGGTGATGACATGTGTCAACATGATCTCATGTTTAGTTTGGAGAATATTAAATCTTAAGTAATTTTTCAATGAGTAGAAATTACTTTTCTAAAATAAAAAAGAATCAAATCAAGCCTTCACCTTGTAAGGTTAGAGATGATGTTAGATCATCTATAGGACCCTTGTGTGTGATGATTTCAAGTAGTTAAGTATTGTTTGGTGATTGTGTACCTCGTATTTTATTCATAGACGCTAGTACCGACCAAGGATACGAGAAGGAAGGAGGATACTATGAAGAGGAAGCCGAGGAGAACTTCAACCACTGCTCTGCACAAGGCAAGCTAACACTTGCAAGATACTGTACCTATGCAAGCTTATACTGATATTGATGCAAGCTAACACTTGCAAAATACCATACTGATGCCACAAACCCATACGTGTGATATGACTAGTATATGCCTTAAGCATATGTGATCATACCCATTTGGTAAACCAATCCTAGTTTTATGTGCAAGCTTCTCACTTTATTTCTTTATCAAAGCTTACTTAGAGTCTACCTAAGAGTTTGGTAGATGCTAGGCAGTTGTGCTGAAGATTGCATCAAGAGCATTAAATTGGCCTAAGCTAGAAACCTTGATATCAGCCTAAGATATAAGGTTGGACTTAGTGAAACTCCACTAGTTTACCACCCCTCAACGGTGCTTACCTCCACTTGTAGATGCTAGTGCTAAGCATAAAACTTGATCAACTTTAGATGGGAATACTTGGTGGAAAAATGGTTATGAAAACCTTGGAATGATGGATCATTCTATTGAAATGTTTTGGACATGTGTTTCCAAACACGATGAATTTGGTGATGAAAATGTTGAGGCATGAGCCTTAGCCCTTTATAAAACTGATGGTTGTCTGGATGCGATACCATTCCAATTTTTGCGTACAACCACAATACCCGAATATTGGGTAGGGCTTGACTGGAAACTTATATTCCTTAGTATTAGTTCCCTCCTGGCCAAGGTCTGAGCTGAGGCTACCTTGTGAAGATTGTCCACCTATGCAGTACCCAAGATGACAGCTGGTCATGGTTGGGAGGCCAAACTCACAGGAGAGGTGCTTATACTAGGGCGTGTAATTGAAAGGTTGGGATTGATTATCCGCATACTGAGTATGGTGAATTCAGGAATTGTTCCTGACGGATGTATCGAATGTTGTGGTGGAAGTGTACAATCTCTGCAGAGTGTCAAACTATTCGAATAGCCGTGTCCGCGGTTATGGACAGTTGGAGTGGCCATATTGTTCCCCCGTCAGACTTTTCAAAATGACTTGTGAAATGAATTGAGACTTTGACTTGACCACAACAGAGTTGTGACTGGAATTACAAGATCCCACTTAGGAGTTATAAAATTTTGACTAGCTTTGGAACTTAGTAGAGATAAACCTGGATTTTTGCAAAACAACCCTAGAGTCTAGTGTCCTATTATCCAAAAAACCCTTACATGTTAGTATTAGTTTGCGAGTACTTAAAGAGTACTCATGGCTTTGTCCCTGGCTATTCCCATGGCCAGACTATGAAGAGGAGTACCTGGAAGATGGACCCCAGGAAGGTTACGACAACTAGGATCATCTCCCATCGTCAGCATTGCCTGTGACCCCGAAGATGGAGCTTCGCCTACGCTACCGTTATTATTACGTATTCCGCTGCTTGATGTTGTATTAAGAACTGTATCATGAGATCCCTATTTGTGTAAGAACTTATGTATCGTTTGTAATGGATGAAGTACTATGGTATCCAATTATGTTATGTCTCGCAAAAATAGTAATCCTGGGATTGCGATGTATGGCATAACAGGCATCTAGGATTGAAAAATCCGGGTGTTGACAAGTTGGTATCAGAGCCATCCTGACCATAGGAGACCCTAGTTATATTGGACGTTGAACCAAAAACTTAGTTTCAAAAACAAAGAACACAAATATTTATGAAAACTTATTCTGATTCTTACCTCTTTAATTCTTTAATAAAACTTCAGGTTCCTCAAAAACTCTTACAAAATACATAAAATTTTGACACACTTGATCACTCTGCTAATCTACTCCTCCTCTATTTTTATAGATGGACGTGAAGTACAGCAAGTTTTATCAACTTGGGAATGGAGGAGACCTTATCTTTGAGCGGGATCTGGATCAGCTTTCGGAACTTCTGGAACGTCCGCATCCCGAGTTCTTCGGAGCTCAGCTCAATGATCAAGGAGGAGAAGATCTGTAGTGGCTAATTGTTGCAAGTCTCCGAGGGAAGATTGAACCTCCCAGTGCAGAGGAAATTCAGTTTACCTTGATGGAAAACAACTGGCTCGATGGACTTGCCAGAGCAATGCAGGAAGCTCTTTCCCGTCTGTGTGGGCAGAGCATCAATCATATCAAGGGTACTCGCTTTGAGTTTTGCCCAAGGCGTGATGCAAATGGCCAACCATTGGAAGCCCCATACCACCCCGAGCTGAAGACTCAATTGGACCACCTTAGCTTCATGATGTATGATCGTCAGCAGGAATTGGACAACTTCCATGACTATTGGAACCACAAGTCTGCCATCATCAAGACGAAGGACCAGACCATCGCCATGCTAGCAAAGGATCGCAAGTCTCGCCGCCGTCAGCTCGATAAAAAGGAGCGCATTATTGCCCGTCTTCGCCATCACATCTCATCTCTGGAGGAGACCATCCACGAGAGAGACATGCAGTTGGAGGAAAGGGAGAATGTCGGAGAGGATCTTCGTGGAGACCCTTACTCCTATCTCAGCGATGACGATGATTTTCTGGAGGATCAGGCCATGGACTTCTTCATCGATGAGGATGATTTCGCCTTCATCAATGATGAAGATGATGAAGCCACAGACTCCGAGGAGTAGTAGCACTGAGCACTAGCGTAGTGAGTAGTATTCGGTCCCACTGTATCGTAGTTTCCAGAATGGTTCTTAAAACCATCTGTTTTTCTTTGTTGTGGTGTGTGTTGTACTGTGTGCTATGAATGAATGAATGAAAAAGCAAGTTGCTAGAAAAACCTGAGTCAAACTTCAGATGCCACGTGGAGGAAGTGGTTCAGCCCTGGATCCGATGTTGCAGATCCTGCAAATGTTGACTTCTGACCGCGAAGCTGAAAGAGCGGAACGTCAAGCCAACCTAGCCACTCTGCAACAGATAGCCCAGCTAGCCCACAACAACCAAGGCCACGGAAATCAGGACAACCATGGATCTAAGCTCAAGAATTTCCAGAATACCAACCCACCCGTTTTCACCAAGTCCGAAGAACCCCTAGACGCCAACGATTGGCTGCAAACCATGGAGAACAACTTAGAAGTAGCAGGAGTCAAAGCCAACGAGAAAGTCCTGTTCGCCACCCATTATCTAGCCGGAGATGCCAGGGCATGGTGGAACAGTGTTCGTGCAATGACCGGAGGCCAGGTGATGACCTGGGAGGAATTCAAGGTCAAATTTAGCGGAACCCATGTGCCACCAGGTTTGATCA
The DNA here is from genome assembly GCA_030063025.1 of Avena longiglumis. Classification (NCBI taxonomy): domain Eukaryota; kingdom Viridiplantae; phylum Streptophyta; class Magnoliopsida; order Poales; family Poaceae; genus Avena; species Avena longiglumis. Next base: position 476,329,483 of record CP125974.1, on the reverse strand, counting down.
AGAGAATGAGAGACGAGTTCAGAGAGTTGAAGCAAGGAAGGATGACTGTAGTGGAATACCGTGACAAATTTTTGTCATTAGCTAGGTATGCCCCGGACGAGATAGACACCAAAGCCAAGAAGAAAGAAAGATTCCTGAATGGTCTGCATGACGAGATGCAGACAGTGTTAGTCAATATCCCCTTTGTTGATATTGAAGCCCTTGTCGATTCAGCCATCCAGATGGAAGGAAAGATCAACCAAGCCAATGAGAACCGCAAGCGTCGCATGATGCATCAACCAGGAACCCATTATACCCCAAAGTATCGCCCCAACCCATCTCCAGGATTTTCCCCAAGAACCAACAGACCCCCTATGACCCGTCCGACCTACCCAACTGTGGAAACCCTAGACCCAGAGGAAATCACAACAACCCCGGCAACTCTAGCAATTTCACTCGTGCCCCACCCAAGTTCAACACCAACAATGCTACCGCCAACCCCAACACTGCCCCGAGGACTGGAAGCAATGTTGTGCCTGTCGCAGCCAAGGACAAGTCACAAGTGACCTGTTATGACTATGGAAATAAAGGCCACTATTCCAACGAGTGCCCCAACAAGAAGAATGCTACAGCCCCCAACGCCAATGTCCCAGCAAGACAGACATCGTGTCCACCAGGAGACGATTTGCCCGAATTCACTCAACCGCAATGGCGTCTTTTTCTCATGCATCTCGAAGAAGCTCGAAGCGCCAGACGTCGTCTTTGGTATGTTTTCGTTAATTGATACTTGCAAGAGTGTTGTTTGATTCTGGTGCATCGCATTCATTTGTCACCGAAGAATTTGCCTGCACTAGTAAAATTCAACCAACCAAATTGAAGCATGTGATGATTGTACAAATTCCCGGATCAACCACCAAGGCTAGGCAAATTTGCAAGGCCGTCCCTATCCGAATCCATGGCATAGATTTTTATGCTAACCTAATAGTACTTGGAACTAAAGGTTTGGAAGTAGTACTAGGAATGGATTGGATGTCCAAACATAAGGGATTGATTGACTGTGCCAAGAAAGCCATCACCATGACCAGTACCACCGGAATATCAGTCGAGCATATATCTGAAACCTTACCTCGCCAATTCAAGTGTAACAAGAGTATAGCCCAACCTACCATTTACCAAGTCCGGATAGTCTGTGAATACCCCGATGTATTTCCAGATGTTTTGCCCGGTATGCCCCAGATCGGGATATCGAGTTTATCATCGAACTAATCCCCGAAACAGGACCCATAGCCCAGAGACCCTATAGTATGAACCCGTCAGAACTGAAGAAGCAACTGGATTCCATGTTGGAAATCGGATTGATTCAACCAAGTGCGTCCCCATGGAGATCGCATGTCTTGTTTGTGGACAAGAAGGATGGAGGTAACCGTTTGTGTACGGATTATTGGAAGTTGAATGATGTCACCATCAAAAACAAGTAACCCCTTGCCTAAGATAGAAGATTTGTTTGATCAGTTGACCGGTGCCCAGGTGTTTTCTAAGATTGATCTTAGGACTGGCTATCATCAACTCAAAATTCGTGCAGAGGATATTCCAAAGACTGCCTTTACCACCAGATATGGATTGTATGAGTATACAGTCATGTCTTTTGGATTAACCAATGCCCCCGCTTATTTCATGAACCTCATGAATAAGATTTTTATGGACTTCCTAGATAAGTTTGTCGTTGTTTTCATCGATGACATTCTGATTTATTCCAAATCAGAAGAAGAACACGAGCTACACCTAAGGAGCATTCTTGGAACCCTTAGAGAGCATCAGTTGTATGCAAAATTTAGCAAATGTGAATTCTGGTTACAGGAAGTAGGATTCCTCGATCACATTGTATCAGCGGGAGGAATTGCCGTTGACCCTGCCAAAGTGAAAGATGTAGAAGATTGGCAAGCCCCAACCACTCAAACCCAAGTTCGTGCTTTTCTCGGATTGGCGGGATATTACCGCAAATTTGTAGAAGGATTCTCTAGTATCGCCAGACCCATGACCCAATTGCTGAAGAAGGACAAGAAGTTTGAATGGACCGACAAATGTGAAGCGAGTTTTCAAGAACTCAAGAGGAGATTGATTTCAGCCCCAATCTGGATTATGCCGGATATCACGAAGCCCTTCGATGTGTATTGTGACGCATCCAAGATTGGTCTCGGATGTGTGCTAATGCAAGAAGGCAAAGTTATATCTTATCTATCGTGACAATTGAAGCAACATGAGCAAAATTACCCAACCCATGACCTCGAACTCGCAGCCGTAGTTCTAGCCCTGAAGACATGGAGACATTACCTGATGGGAAACCGTTGTGAGATTTATTCGGATCACAAGAGCCTAAAGTATATATTCACTCAGAAGGAGTTGAATATGAGGCAAAGAAGATGGATTGAGCTAATCAAGGATTACGACCTGGACATTCACTATCACCCTGGTAAAGCCAACGTGGTAGCCGATGCCCTTAGCAGATTGCCGTGCCGCTTGAACTCCATGATTTTGAAGGAGCAACCAAGTTTGCACAAAGAGACGGAAGATTTTCAAATGGAATTAGTAAGTGAAGGATTTTTGGCTAGCATAGAACTTCAGCCCACTTTGATCAGTCGGATTAAAGAGGCGCATAAAGGAAATGCCAGTATCGACGGAATCAAGCGTCGTATCGGTACAGGCAAAGTACCCGGATTCACCGAGGACGAAGAAGGAGTTTTGTGGTACAAAGGACGCCTTTGTGTACCATCAGATTCTGAGTTAAAAGAAGTTATCTTGAAGGAGGCTCATGATACTCTTTATTCTATCCATCCCGGAGGAACTAAGATGTATCAAGATTTGAAAGAGCAATTTTGGTGGCATAAGATGAAGAGAGAAATCGGAAGCTATATCGCTAAATGTGATATATGCCAGCGAGTCAAGGCCGGACATCAAAGACCCGCTGGATTGTTGCAACCTTTGCAAATTCCGGAATGGAAATGGGATTCTGTAGGAATGGACTTTATCACTGGACTACCTACTTATAGTAGGGGAAATGACTCTATTTGGGTCATAGTGGACAGATTGTCCAAAGTCGTCCATTTCTTGCCCGTCAAAACCACCTATCAGAGTTCGAAGCTAGCAGAGTTGTACATCGCTAGAATAGTTAGTTTGCATGGAGTCCCCAAGAACATAGTATCGGATCGAGGAACTCAGTTTACCTCGAGATTCTGGAAGAAAGTCCAAGAAGGTTTAGGAACCCGCCTAGATTTCAGCACCGCGTATCACCCTCAGACCGATGGACAAACGGAGCGAGTAAATCAAATAGTCGAAGATATGCTTAGAGCATGTGTGCTATAATATGGATCCAAGTGGGAAGACTGTCTGCCGTTTGCAGAATTTTCATACAACAATAGTTACCAAGCCAGTTTGCAAATGGCCCCATTTGAATTCATGTACGGAAGAAAGTGCCGCACCCCTTTGAACTGGTCGGAAGTAGGAGAGAGTCGGATTTTTGGACCCGACATCCTACGAGAAGCAGAAGAGAAGGTTCACAAGATTCGTGAGCACCTCAAGACAGCCCAATACCGACAGAAGAGTTACACCGACAAGAGACGTCGAGACCTCGCCTTCAACATAGGATATTTTGTTTATCTGAAAGTGTCGCCATTGAAGGGAATGCAGCGTTTCCAACTCAAAGGAAAGTTAGCCCCCAGATATATCGGACCTTTCAAAATTCTGAACCGTCGAGGAGAGGTATCGTATCAATTGGAACTACCAGAAGAGATGTCAGCTGTGCACAATGTGTTCCATATCTCATTACTTCGCAAGTGTCTCGAAGTCCCTAAGAAGACCGAAGTGTTCCAGAATATCGATCACCGGACCATAGATATCAACGATGACCTAACCTATCCCGAAGTACCCATCCGCATTTTGGAAGAAGCCTTTCGAACTACTAGAACCCGAAGCATCAAGTTTCTCAAGATTCAGTGGAGCAACCACACAGAAGAGGAAGCTACCTGGGAACGCGAAGATCACATCAGGACAGAGTTTCCCGATCTCTTCAAATCCTAGGTAATCTTTTCGTCCTTTTTCAAATCTCGGGACAAGATTTTGTTTAAGGGGGAAGGTTTGTAACATCCCAAAAATACCAAACCTAGATCATCAAACACTAATCATCAATATTAGGGTTAACAAAAACTTTTCTAAATAAACTCATGAATGCATGCATATGTGTATGCGTTGATTTTGAATTTCTTTAAAACCCACCTTGTTTGTGTGATCCATTGCTTGTAAAATGTTTCTTAGGTGAAATGAACATCATCTAAAACATTTCCCACACTTTTCCTAAAGACAAGTAAATCAAAACAAATATATTAAGTGAATGGTCATTTTGACCAATTTAACTCCCATGCCTACTTTGGCTGTCTCAAACTTTCAACACCTAACAGAAACTTTTCTGGATCTTTGCACCCCTTGAATGTACTCATAACAAGGTATCAAGCCCCACTTTGTGATCATCCAGAAACTTTCAAATGCATAGTTTAAATGACAATTCAAAATTGAATCTTCTTCATATGGGAAGATCCCACTTTTTCAAAAACCATTCAAACAAGCTCAACTTTCAAAACCCAAGCATCTGCAGACTCACCAGCACCAATCTAGCAAACCCACCAAAAATCTTTTCAAAATTCAAAACTTGATTTCATGCGGCCATTTCATCAAACAGGTTGCAGACACAAATCAAACAAAACATCAAACACTATAGTGTGCAGTAAAATTGGCCTAACTTGTTCCCTAGTTAGCTCACACACAGCTCAGTAGATCATCTAGAAAGATTAGCCCAACACTAGCACCCTTGTGAGCTTGCCATTGCCATTAATGGTGAACAGCCGAGCACCTCAATGCCACCCCATTGTGGACAACAGGCTAGAGGAAGAACTAGCCGTGCCAACCTTGTCTGGGAGGCATCCCACCGTCCACCGCCACTCCTTGTCCCAGCCGCGAGCGTTGCCAAGCCCTGGACCACGCGCACAAGCCGCGCACAGACCATCATGCGCGCGTGAGCGCCACCTCGACCAGCATCCATAGACCGCGCCGCCCTCACGCGTGCACACACGATCACCACCGACCGAGAGACCGCCAGACATCCCGTTTCCGCCCGTGCCATACAGCCACCGCCCGCCGCCGAAGACGCACCGCCTGCCGTTCCAGACCAAACCAGACCGCCCCATGCCTCGCGACCATGTCGTTGAGCATCTCCAGGAGACACAGCACCGTCCCCTACCCTTTCCCATGCCATTAGCCTCCTGTAACGTCGCCCCCGACGAGCTCACCGTGCGCCCCGACGGTCCCCTCGCTCGACTATAAGTAGAGGCCACCCCCGCACGATTTCTTCACACCATCTCACTCCCCTCTCCTCACTGATCGTGCCACACCGTTATCAGAGCAAGCCGAGCACCACCTCGCCGGAATTTCACTGGAGCCTGCCGCTGCCGGAGAAGAAAGGAGCCAGCGATTGGAGCCGCCCCAGGAGCTGCCGCGACCACCCCTGAGTTCGCCGTCGTTGACTTCGTCGTTCGCCCGCCTCGCCGACCCTCGCCCGTACCCCGGTGAGCCCCCAGCACCCCCCACTAGCCGCGCTAGGTTTCGTTCTCGCCGGAGTTGTCTCGCGTCGACGATGACCCTCAGCCGTTGGATTAGAACTAGATCGAACGATCCACGTTGCCCCATACCGCCCAGCCCGTGTCAGCGGCAGTGGGGACACCCACTTAAGCATCCTGCGGGAGCACTGCGCTTAGCAGGCCGGCCCAGTAACTTTTCCCGCGCAGCCCAACGATTCAAATTAAACCTTTTTCTTTTTAAATTCAAACACACTTCAGCACTCAACTTCAAAAATCAACCCAGATCGATTCAGTGCACCAAATTGGATGAAACCAATTTCGTTGGAAAGGTCTGTGAATGCTTAATCCAAGCCCGTTGGATTCAAGTCATTTGGATATGTAGATCACCCTTAGTAAAAATAACAAGGCAGAAGCTTTTCTGCATTCAAACATTTTCCAAATTTAAACCATAAAAGCTTTTGAGTTGATTCCAACTCTCAAAAATCACATTTAACCATACCTTTCATAATATATAAAAATATATAGGTTTACTTGCAGAAATAATGTTCAGGTAATAAAAGAATGCTTCATAAGCATTTCTAGCCACTTTAATTAATTAACATAAAAGGGTAAAACCTTATTAAATTGTGACACCACTTTAAATCACATTCCCATGGACTAAAATATGTGGTGATGACATGTGTCAACATGATCCCATGTTTAGTTTGGAGAATATTAAATCTTAAGTAATTTTTCAATGAGTAGAAATTACTTTTCTAAAAATAAAAAGAATCAAATCAAGCCTTAACCTTGTAAGGTTAAAGATGATGTTAGATCATCCAAAGGACCCTTGTGTGTGATGATTGCAAGTAGTTAAGTATTGTTTGGTGATTGTGTACCTCGTATTTTATTCATAGACGCTAGTACCGACCAAGGATACGAGGAGGAAGGAGGATACTACGAAGAGGAAGCCGAGGAGAACTTCAACCACTGCTCTGCACAAGGCAAGCTAACACTTGCAAGATACTGTACCTATGCAAGCTTATACTGATATTGATGCAAGCTAACACTTGCAAAATACCATATTGATGCCACAAACCCATACGTGTGATATGACTAGTATATGCCTTAAGCATATGTGATCATACCCATTTGGTAAACCAATCCTAGTTTTATGTGCAAGCTTCTCACTTTATTTCTTTATCAAAGATTACTTAGAGTCTACCTAAGAGTTTGGTAGATGCTAGGCAGTTGTGCTGAAGATTGCATCAAGAGCATTAAATTGGCCTAAGCTAGAAACCTTGATATCAGCCTAAGATATAAGGTTGGACTTAGTGAAACTCCACTAGTTTACCACCCCTCAACGGTGCTTACCTCCACCTGTAGATGCTAGTGCTAAGCATAAAACTTGATCAACTTTAGATGGGAATACTTGGTGGAAAAATGGTTATGAAAACCTTGGAATGATGGATCATTCTATTGAAATGTTTTGGACATGTGTTTCCAAACACGATGAATTTGGTGATGAAAATGTTGAGGCATGAGCCTTAGCCCTTTATAAAGCGATGGTTGTGCGGATGCGATACCATTCCAATTTTTGCGTCAACCACAATACCGAATATTGGGTAGGGCTTGACTGAAACTTATATACCTTAGTATTAGTTCCTCCTGCCAAGGTGCAGTGAGGCTACCTTGTGAAGATTGTCCACCTATGCGTACCCAAGATGAAAGCTGGTCATGGTTGGGAGGCCAAACTCACGGAGAGGTGCTTATACTAGGCGTGTAATTGAAAGGTTAGGATTGATTATCCATATCGAGTATGGTGAATTCAGGATTTGTTCTGACGGATGTATCGAATGTTGTGGTGAAAGTGTACAATCTCTGCAGTGTCAAACTATTGAATAGCCGTGTCATGGTTATGGACGATTAGATGGCCATACTGTTCCCCCGTCAGACTTTTCAAAATGACTTGTGAAATAAATTGAGACTTTGACTTGACCACAACAGAGTTGTGACTGGAATTACAAGATCCCACTTAGGAGTTATAAAATTTTGACTAGCTTTGGAACTTAGTAGAGATAAACCTGGCTTTTTGCAAAACAACACTAGAGCCTAGTGTCCTATTATCCAAAAACCCCTTACCTGTTAGTATTAGTTTGCGAGTACTTAAAGAGTACTCATGGCTTTGTCCCTGGCTATTCCCATGGCCAGACTATGAAGAGGAGTACCTGGAAGATGGAACCTAGGAAGGTTACGACAACTAGGATCATCTCCCATTGTCAGCATTGCCCGTGACCCCGAAGATGGAGCTTCGCCTACGCTACGCTATTATTATTACGTATTCTGCTGCTTGATGTTGTATTAAGAACTGGATCATGAGATCCCTATTTGTGTAAGAACTTATGTATCGTTTGTAATGGATGAAGTACTATGGTATCCAATTCTGTTATGTCTCGCAAAAATGGTAATCCTGGGATTGCGATGTATGGCATAACAGGCATCTAGGATTGAAAAATCCGGGTGTTGACAGCTCCCACATATTTCTACGATTACTTTGCGATCGAATGAACCACTTACATACGATAGTTTACTTATCCGAGGTTTTAATCGTCGTTATATCTGCATACCTAGTTCAAACTCGTTACTGATAAGTACTCTTTTCTCGTTCCCGTGATATGTGATACCTTGTGATCCAGTCACATGCTTGCAAGCCAATTGGATGACATTCCACCGAGAGGGCCCAGAGTATATCTATTCGTCATATGGATGGACAAACCCCACTCTTGATCCATGTGTCTCAACCAATACTTTCCGAACACTCAATGCCACCTTTATAGCCACCCAGTTATGGTGTGGTGTTTGATGTCATCAAAGCATCCTTCCGGTGATGGTGATAAGCATGATCTCATGGTCGAAGGAATTAGGTTACTATGTATCAGAAAGCATATAGCAATTGAACTATTAAAATGACTTGATCTTTATGCTACGCTTATCTATAGGAGTATGCCCATCATATCATTCTCCTAACGATATAATCTTGTTGGTAATAACATCTCAATGTTCATGATAGGGAAACCACATTCATTTATTAACCAACAAGCTAGTATTATAAAGAGGCTTTACTAGGGACTCTAATTTAGTTTACAAATCACACAATTATTAATGTTTTATTGTTAATACTATTATAGCATGAATGTAAACATTTATCATAAACACAAAGATATAATAATAACTACATTTATTATTGCCTCTAGGGCATATCTCCAACAGTCTCCCACTTGCACTAGAGTCAACTAATCTATATTACATGGTAATATACCGAACACCCATGGCAGTTTGGTGTTGGTCATGTTTTGCCCTCAGGAGAGGTTTAGTCAACGGATCCGCCACATTCAGATATGTGTGTACTTTGCAAATCTTTATGTCACCATCTTGGACATGTTATCGAATAGCGTGGAAACGTAGCTTGATGTGCTTCAGCTTCTTGTGTGACCTTGGTTCTTGCGCATTGGCTATGGCGCCCATGTTATCATAGTAGATAGACTTTGGGTCCAGCGCACTTGGAACCACACCGAGCTCTGTAATGAACTCTTTCATCCATATCGCTTCTTGTGAAGCCTCCGAAGCAGCCATGTATTCCGATTCAGTTGAAAATCTCGCCACAACGCTTTGCTTTGCACTCCTCCAGCTAACTGTTGCACCATTCAAAGTAAATACGTATCCAGATTGTGATTTAAAATCATCCGGATCGGTGTTCCAACTAGCATCGGTTTAACCATTAACAACGAGATGTTCATCACCTCCATAAGAAAGAACCATATCCTTAGTTCTTCTCAAGTACTTAAGGATGTTTTTGACCGCTGTCCAATGATCCACTCGTGGATCACTTTGATACCTGCTAGTCAAACTAACAGCATATGCAATGTCGGGTCTAGTACATAGCATGGCATACATTAGAGATCCTATGGCTAAGGCATAGGGAGTTTTACTCATCCTTTCTCTATCTTCTGCCGTTGTTGGACTTTGAGTTTTACTCAAGTCCGTATTGGGCAACATGGGCAAGAACCCTTTCTTGCTATCTTCCATTTCAAACCTCTTTAGAACTTTGTCCAAATATGTACTTTGTGACAAGGATATTAGGCGTCTCGATCTATCTCTATAAATCTTTATGCCTAATATATAAGCTGCTTTGCCAAGAACTTTCATTGAAAAACTATTATTCAAATATTCCTTGACACTATTAAGAAGGTCTACATCATTCCCAATCAACAATATGTCATCTACATATAGTATTAAGAATGCTATAGAGCTCCCACTCACTTTCTTGTAAATACAAGCTTCTCCATAAGTTTGTATAAAACCAAAACTTTTGATTACTTTATCAAAATGTTGATTCCAACTTCGGGATGCTTGCTTCAATCCATATATGGACCGTTGAAGTTTGCATACCTTGTTAGCATCTTTAGGATCGACAAAACCTTTGGGTTGCATCATATACAACTCTTCATCAATGTCTCCATTGAGGAACGCTGTTTTGACATCCATCTGCCATATCTCATAATCATAATATGCAGCGATTGCTAACATAATCCTCACAGACTTTAGCTTCGCTACTGGTGAGAAGGTCTCATCGTAGTCAACTCCTTGAATTTGTCGAAACCCTTTTGCGACAAGTCGAGCTTTATAGACAGTAACATTACCATCAGCATATGTTTTCTTCTTGAAAATCCATTTATTCTCGACAGCCTTCCGGCCATCCGGTAAGTCCACCAAAGTCCATACTTGGTTTTCGTACATGGATCCAATCTCGGATTTCATGGCTTCTTGCCATTTATTGGAATCTGTGCTCATCATCGCTTCCTCATATGTCGCAGGGTCATCGGTGTTGTCCACCAACATGACGCTCATAACGGGATCATACCAATCAGGAGTGGTACGAGTTCTCGTTGACCCGCGAGGTTTTATAGCAACTACAACCAAAGTTTCATGATCATCATCATTAGCTTCCTCTCTTATTGGTGCAGGCACCACAGGAACTTCTTCCGGTGCTGCGCTACTCGCAAGTTCGAGAGAAGGTTCGACAACCTCGTCGAGTTCTACTTTCCTTCCTGTCACTTCTTTCGAGAGAAATTCCTTCTCTAGAAAGGATCCATTCTTGGCAGCAAAGATTTTGCCTTCGGATCTATGATAGAAAGTATACCCAATAGTTTCCTTTGGGTATCCTATGAAGACGCATTTTTCCGCTTTGGGTTCAAGCTTATCCGGCTGTAACTTCTTTACATAGGCTTCGCAACCCCAAACTTTAAGGAACGACAATTTAGGTTTCTTCCAAACCATAATTCATATGGTGTCGTTTCAACGGATTTAGATGGTGCCCTATTTAAAGTGAATGTTATTGTTTCTAATGCATAACCCCAAAATGATAGCGGTAAATCTGTAAGTGACATCATAGAACGAACCATATCTAAGAGAGTTCGATTACGACGTTCGGATACACCATTACACTGTGGTGTTCCCGGCGGTGTCAATTGTGAAAGTATTCCGCATTTCTTCAAATGCTCGCCAAACTCGTAACTTAGATATTCACCTCCACGATCAGATCATAGAAATTTAATATTCTTGTTATGTTGATTCTCCACCTCACTTTGAAATTCCTTAAACTTCTCGAAAGTTTCGGACTTATGTTTCATGAAATAGATATACCCATATCTACTCAAGTCATCCGTGAAGGTAAGAACATAATGATAACCACCGCGCGATGCTACACTCATTATACCACACACATCGGTATGTATGATTTCCAATAAGTCCGTAGCTCGCTCCATCATACCAGAAAATGGAGTCTTAGTCATTTTACCCATCAGACATGCTTCACATCTTTCAAGTGATTCGAAATCAAGTGATTCAAGAAGTCCATCGAAATGGAGTTTCTTCATACGCTTCACTCCAATGTGACCAAGACGACAGTGCCACATATAGGTCGAGTTATCGCTCAATTTCAAACGTTTAGCTTCAATGTTATTAATATGTGTATTTCCACTATCGAGATTCAATAAGAATATACCATCTATCAAAGGTGCATGTGCATAAAACATATTACTCATATAAATCGAACAACCATTATTCTCGGACTTAAACAAGTAACTGTATCGCAATAAACAAGATCCCGATATAATGTTCATGCTTAACGCAGGCACCAAATAACAATTATTTAAGTATAAAACTAATCCCGATGGTAGATGAAGAGGTAGCGTGCCGACCGCGACCACATCAACCTTTGATACATTTCCCACGCGCATCGTCACCTCGTTCTTCGCTAGCTTCCGTTTATTCGCAAAGACTGCTTCGAGTTACAAATATGAGCAACCGAACCAAGATCAAATACCTGTGCACTACTACGAGTACTAGTGAGATACACATCAATAACATGTATATCGGATATACCTTTCTTCTTGATGTTGCCGTTCTTCAAATCCGCCAAGTACTTTGGGCAATTCCGCTTCCAGTGACCTTCTCCCTTGTAGTAAAAGCACTTAGTATCAGGCTTAGGTCCAGCCTTGGTCTTCTTCAATGCGTAACTTTCTTACCACCCTTCTTGAAGTGTCCCTTTTGCTTAGACTTGACTTTCTTGAATTTGGTGGTCTTATTGACCATCAACACTTGGTGCTCTTTCTTGATCTCCACTTCTGTAGATTTTAACATGGAGAAGAGTTCTAGCAACTGCTTGTTCATGCTTTGCATATTGTAGTTCATCACAAAGTTCTTGTAACTTGGTGGTAGTGATTGGAGGACACGGTAAATCCCCAAAGCATTAGGAATCACTATACCCAAGCTTTGAAGTTTGTTTGCGTGCCTAGACATCTTAAGTACATGCTCACTGACGAAGTTGCCCTCTTCCATCTTGCAGTTAAAGAACTTTTCAGAAGCCTCATAGCTCTCAACTGCCGCGTGAGTCTCAAATATCAGTTTGAGTTCACGGACAATATCATGTGGGTCTGAATTCTCAAACCTTTTCTGAATCTCCGATTCCAAACCATACAAGATAGCACACTGAACTGTGAAGTACTGATTCTTCCTAGCGAGGTAAACATTCTTTACTTCATCGGTAGCATCAGCTGTAGGCGGGTCACCCAGCAGTGCATCCAGCACATAGGTCAAATTACCAGCAATGAGGACAATCCTCAAATTGCGGAACCAATCCGCGAAGTTGCTTGCATTGTTTTTCAACTTTTCTTGCTCTAGGAACGCATTAAAATTTAGGGGCCGCCATTGATCTACAACATATTTGCAATAGTTTAGACTAAGTTTATGACAAATTGAGTTCTAATTAATAGTTAAATTAATTTAGGTGAACTCCCACTAAAAACAATATCCCTCACATTGTTTTAGTGATCACACGAACCAAATCCACCACATCAAAACCGATCATCACGAGAGTTGATGTAGCTTCAATGGCGAACTATCGACATGTTCATCATATCCACTATATGATTCATGCTTTACCTTTCGGTGATCCGTGTTCCGAGACCATGTCTGTACATGCTAGGCTCATCAAGATCAAACCTTAGCTTCCGCATGAGCAAATCTGGCTTGCTCACGTTGTGTACACTTGCAGAATCTAATACACCCGATCATCACGTGGTGCTTCGAAACAACAAGCTTTAGCAACGGTGCTTACTAAGGATGAACACTTTAGAACTTGAAATTTATGTGCATGAGGGATCATATTATAATGCTACCGTCGTTAACTAAGCAATACAAGATACATAAAGGATTAACATCACATGCAATTCATAATACGTGATATGATATGGCCTTTCTTCTTTGTGCTTCTGATCTCCATCTGCAAGCACGAACATGATCTCCATCATCACCGGCATTGCATCAAGGTCAATGACGCTGCTCCATGGTTGTCGTCCACCAGCTTCAACTATTACAACTACTTTAATTAGACACGCGGGTCTTAACAGAAATTAAAGACAACCATATGGCTCCTGACGGTTGCCAACTTACAATAAGGAACATTGCATACATCAAATATAATCACAATCATGGCCATATCACATCACAAAGACACCCCAAAAACAAAGTTAGACGCCTCTAATTTCTTTGCATATATTACGTGGTTTGGGGCTTTCAATAAGTGTCGATCTAACTTACGAACAAGAACCACAACGTTGATGTTTGAACTATCAAGTGCCCGTTGTAAATTGGATCTATACTATAATGGGAGAGACAGACACCCACAAAGCCACTTATGCAATACAAGTTGCATGTTGAGCGTGGAGCAAGTCTCATGAAAGATGTCATGTAAGGTTAGCCCGGGCCGCTTCATCCCATCATACCGCAAGATGCAAAGTACACAAGAAGCAATTGATAATAAAAGCACCACCTCCCACAATGACCATTGTGTTCTACTCGTGCAACAGATCTACATATAGACACGGCTCTGATACCACTGTAGGGGTTCATAGCATGGAAAACAAAAAAAATCTACCGCATACAAACAAACAAGCCAAGATCTATCTACTAGATTGTAGCAACGAGTCGATAGAATAACTCACCCTCGAAGATTCCAAAGTGTTTAACGAGAGCGGATTCTCATGGGTGATGTAGTCGCATTTGCCGATCTCAAGATCGTGTAGACGATCCTTCCGGCTATGCTCCGCAACGCTCGCATGACCGGTCACACGCTTGGTACTGATGAAGACCTTCCTCTCCCTTTTATAGAAGGCGGAGGTTGTAGCACTCTCACGATTCCAAAGACGACGGCGTGGTACCGGAAGTAGAGGGGAGATCTCGCAGGGCTTCGCCTTAAGCCGGAGCGAGTATGGTGGACTATGAGAGAGGCCTCAGTGATCTAGGGTTTAGACGCACCAAGGAGAGAGGGCTAGACCGGCGGATAGGGCTTGGGGAATCCCAAGTCGGCAGCTAGGGTTTGCCCTAGGCGGCAGCAGCAGGAGGTGGTGGCGCCGGCGGCTTAGGGTTAGGGTTTGGAGAGGGCAAGGTGTAGGTCTTGGAGGGGCAGCCCTTCCCCTCCTTATATAGGTGGGAGGGCGCGGCCAAGGGGAGGGGAGTCCCTCCCCAACTCGGCCTCCTTGGCCAGCGGTGGATGGAGAGAGACTTCCTCCCCAAGTAGGTTTCCTACTCTCCCTCCACCAAGCAAAATAGCCGTTTGACTTTTCAAATTGGCGTTTGACTTTTCAAACTAGGATTTGATTTATCCCTTTATTTTGCTCAGCGATGACACCTAGTACATGATGCAACCATTCCAACTTGTTATGACACATTCATGTACCCTTCCCCTCCGGAGTGCCGGACATTCCGGAACCTTCTAGAATATTCCTGATGAAAACACCGGAACCATTCTCCAACCTCGAAACAGGACTTTGCTTATATGAATCTTATTCTCCGGACCATTCCGGATCTCCTCGTGATATCCCGGATCCCATCCGAGATTCCGAACAACATTCGGTCTCTTACTCATCATTCCATAACTACTCAACAACATCGAATCCTTAAGTGTGTCTCCCTATGGTTCGTGAATTATGTGGACATGATCGAGACACTTCTCCGAACAATAACCAATAGAGGAATCTAGAAATTCATATGGCTCCCACATATTTCTACGATTTCTTTGCGATCGAATGAACCACTTACATACGATACCAATTTCCCTTTGTCTCACGATAGTTTACTTATCCGAGGTTTTGATCGTCTATATCTCTGCATACCTAGTTCAACCTCGTTACTGATAAGTACACTTTTCTCGTTCCCGTGATATGTGATCCCTTGTGAGCTAGTCACATGCTTTCAAGCTAATTGGATGACATTCCACCAAGAGGGCCCAGAGTATATCTATCCGTCATATGGATGGACAAATCCCACTCTTGATCCATGTGTCTCAACCAATACTTTCCAAACACTCAATGCCACCTTTATAGCCACCCAGTTACGGTGTGGTGTTTGATGTCATCAAAGCATCCTTCCGGTGATGGTGATAAGCATGATCTCATGGTCGAAGGAATTAGGTTACTATGTATCAGAAAGCATATAGCAATTGAACTATTAAAATGACTTGATCTTTATGCTACGCTTATCTATAGGAGTTTGTCCATCATATCATTCTCCTAACGATATGATCTTGTTGTTAATAACATCTCAATGTTCATGATAGGGAAACCACAATCATTTATTAACCAACAAGATAGTATTATAAATAGGCTTTACCAGGGACTCTAATTTAGTTTACAAATCACAGAAGTATTAATGTTTCCTTGTTAATACTGTTATAGTATGAATGTAAACATTTATCATAAACACAAAGATATAATAATAACTACATTTATTATTGCCTCTAGGGCATATCTCCAACACTAACTACCACAACCTTGTCGCGACCCTGACCTCGCTCGATGTCAACATCGCTGCCACAAAAGCCTCAACACAAAATACATCCACCATCCACTTGTCCCTCAGTCAAAAACAACTTAAAAACCGATGTCCCCAAGGGAGTTAATGATGACGAAACACCTCCATGAAGTGATCACTACAATCTAGGGTTCCCCCAAAGCCGTCTAGGAAGAAGGGAAAAGAGCATCACCTCGTGGGCGCCATCAGGAACAACACAACACCCAAAGGTTTAATGAGCGCCAACTCTGAGCACCGACCAGAGACAAGGCTTTCGTAGCTCTACTTCTATCGTGGGAAAGTCACAACATTAGCAGGTGGTTTACGAAGAGTATAGAAGGATAAAGTCCGGGTGGAGAATCTGAAAGCAATATTGGTACACATTATGTACCCCTGTCTGTGTCCCCTTCGACAGACCATCTCTACTTGCTATAAATCACTCTCATATCAATAGGTAGATTACAAGGTCACCCGTTTCGTAGCTTAGGCGGTTGTGGTATAAGGCATCAACATCCTGTCTCTGTCTATGACCTTGATGGCTAGTATGATCTGTGTAATTTATCTTCTTAGACCCACCCTTAAAGGGTTTCCCTGCATCGCTTTATATACTATAGTATGTTAGAAATATGCCCTAAAGGAAATCATGGAGGTGATAATATTTCCATATGTTTATAAATTTTCTCCGCCCCTTGAATAAACAATTATGATATTGGTTAATGAATACCTGATTCATTTGTGAAACCCATTATCTATGTGATGTGATGACCCACAAGTATAGGGGATCGCAGGTCTTAGTATTACAATACTTGCAAAGATAAACACAACCTTTACAACTAAGTTGTCGGCTCACTGCACTCTGGAAAGTCTTGCTTCTGCAGACCCAATTTAGTAGCAACAACAACAAAGAACAACAATAGTAACAGAGCAATTGTAATGAGAGGATTCGAGTGCGGTAGGCATAGGATGGATGGACGGGCATTTCATGGACGAGTCTAAACATGTAACTTCGAGACCTAGGGCATTACAGATAAATAATAATAAGCATTCAAGTACTAAACAATCCTAGGCACGTGCTCAAAATATAGTCATACGTGCTCGCAATGAGAACTTGCACAACATCTTCTGTCCAGCCAGCCCGTGACAGCGAGGCCTCTAGGAAACTACTGGCAATTAATGTGCTCCTTTTAATAGAGCACCAGAGCAAAGCATTAACACTCCATGAACACATGTGATCCTCACACCACATCCATCCCCTCCGGTTGTCCGAATTATTGTCACTTTGGGGCCTTTGGATCCGGACAATGATATGTGTACACAACTTGCAGATAAGATCACAAACAATACTAATGATTCAATAAATAAGTTTAGATCTGAGATCATGGCACTTGGTCCCTAGTGACAAGCATTAAGCACAACAAGTTACAACAAAGTCAAATAGCACTAATAGAGATACTAGGCACTATGCCTCTAACAGATCTTATTCGATTACATGATAGAACTCATCCAATCTCTACCATCCCCAAGCCTACAACGGGGGTTACTCACTCATGGATGAGGGAAACATCGGTGGTTGATGGAGATGTGTTGGTGATGACGATGGCGATGATTGTAGCATCCCAGTTGTCTAACCCCTGTAATGCTACATGTCTTAATAATAAAATGGGCCACTTCCAACATATAATTATTGCATCCTCATCATATCATGCTCATGTCATCATGCCCCCTTGCATTTGAGCATCATATAAAACCTTTTCTTGTTTGGTTCTTATCTCATGTGCATGATTAATTGTAGTTGCCTCTTGATATTGTATTTGGTTCTTACTAAATTGTTAAATGCCCAAGTTGAGTTGGGGGCATCTCTCTTTTGACTCCACCACCTTATCTTTCACCACCTTATAATTCCACCATCCAATAATATGGGCTTGGCAGTTTAGTGAGTTACCCCTAACCCATGTTGTTGGTTGGATCCACTCTTGATCTTTGCTTGGCCTTGTCCACATTTTTGGAATGGAGATGAATAGTGCCATATTAATAACCTTGTTCTCACAAGGATAATTGTGGCATTAATTATCTTGCATGGGCCATGCAATAGCCACCTTTTTCCTAGTATTTGGTTTTTGCTTGTTTTCTAAATGAACCACTCCTTCCTTGCTTGATCTTGTTTTGGTAGTGTTAAACCCTCTCCCTCTTTTCCCTTTAGCTAAACCGTACCCCATGTCCCATGCACACACTTGTGCTAATGGGGCATGCACCTCAAAACCCCCCTTCTCTTGGGATCTTGCTTGTTCCTTGCTTGGATAATGCATGGGCCAAAGGAGGACACACCACCACATGGCCATCTTTCTTCCCCTCTCCCTCCTTTTCTTGCTTGAGCTTGTTTAGAGCTTGTACTTGAAGCATGCTTGAGCAAGTTAGCACCCCCTCCATCTTTTCTTACCTCTTTTAGCAAGACCCTAGTCCCACCCTTGCCATTTGTCCTCTAGCTAAACCTAAACCCTAAGCTACCTTCCCCCTCTAATCAACATCCCCCTAAAACCAAAACCCTATTTTACAACTATCCTAAAACTAAACCCTACACTACACCTCCCTCTAATAAAACCCAAAACCCAACCCCAAACCATCTAACCTTTGTCTCTAAGCAAACTCTAATCCACATCTACCTAAACAAACCCTAGTACCACCCTTTCCTATCTAGCATGTTCCCATGCCCCATGTCCTTCTCACCTCTCTCTACCTACCATGCGCCCCACCCCAAAGACCCCACATGCCCCACACGACTGGACCCTCCTAGCTACCCCCACACCATGCCCCTCTCTCCTAGCCCTAGCCGAGTGTTCCTTCCCTCTTTCTCCTCCTGGCAGGGACCTGCCCAGCCTACCCCACTTGCCCGCCTCCCTAGCGGCCTACCCCACTGCCAGACCCCGGTGCCTGCCTTGCCCTGCCTCGCCATGCCCTCAAGACGTGATCAGTAAAGGTGGCCGATGCCACCTTTCTCTCAGACCCTCCCCACGCAACCACCGCGCCCCTTCTTATCCTCTTCCTCTCCTCTCCGGCCTCCTCGGATCCCATCCCAGCCACCGCCCCTCCTCTACCCATCCTCTCCACCGCCAGTTTTCCTCGGCACATCGCCAGCTACCACCGCCTGCAGACGATCTAACGAGGCGTGTCCGCTGCGTTGTCGAGGAGGTCCTGAGCTCGCTGCGACGATCCGGAGCGACGCGAGAAGGAGGAGCCTGCACCGCTGAACCTGTCGCGCCGAAACCCTAGATCGACGGGCGTCGCCGACGCCGCACTGCACCGCCCGATCCGACCACACCAAAGACACTCCCGGTGGCGCCCCACCTCCTGCATAACCTCCTGCACGTTTTCGCTTCGACGCGTAGATCATTCCGTCGAACGTCCTTCGCGTCGGCGGCGAAGTTAGTTCCTGCTTCGCTCCGGTGCGCGCCATCTTATCCAGCCAGCACGCGTCATTAACTAGCCTAGCCCACCCAAGGGCAACGGACCGCTAGCACGCCGAGAGCGTGGTTCGAGCCCGCTGCAATGCGCGCCTTGCCGATGCACGCGTGGAAGATCCACGATGTCGCGTGTCCGTTTGGCGCAAACCCCGCCGTTTTTTGCTCGCCTGGTCCAGCACCACCCGCCAAATGACCGTGGAATTTTTGCAAAAGGCTCCAGAAACTGTTTTGTAACCGCGGTCCTCCTGCCACCGCCATTGCTCGCCAAAGACGCCCGCGTGATCCTTTCGCATTAGCCCCTCCGCGTTTTGGTTCATCAACCCGCGGTCCAGCTTGGCCCCGCTGTCAGCGACTGTGGGCTTTTTGCTAAAAGGTTCCTGGCTTTTGCTAAAATGAACCCGCGGTCCAGCTCTTTCCCAGACGCTGTCATGGGCGTAGCACCCGTCCCCACTGTGTTTACTCAGGAATGAGTAGAA
The DNA here is from genome assembly GCA_030063025.1 of Avena longiglumis. Lineage (NCBI taxonomy): Eukaryota > Viridiplantae > Streptophyta > Magnoliopsida > Poales > Poaceae > Avena > Avena longiglumis. The sequence continues at coordinate 476,309,557 of CP125974.1, read as the reverse complement.
AAAGTGGAAAACGTTTCAGATCTGTTTACAAATTCAAACCTGTTTAAATAAATTCAAAATTCAAAATTCTATTCAGATTATTAATAACTTTTTCATACTTTATCCAAATTAGACAAATAATATATGTTTGGATATCAGCAAGATGAGAGGAATTCAAATATGCCATCTATTTTGACTTTTGCTTAAGTAAAATCCCAAGTTTAGTTAATTACCCCAAATGCCACTAGAATTTAATAATTTAATAACTATTGTTTTATAATTCCAAATTTAGCAAATGAGTAGTCCAAATTGATCAGCTCGACGGGACCTTTCTGTTTATGATATCCATGACCTCAATTGCAGCATGCATCATATAAATATATATTGAACAACAACTGTTATGGCAACAAATGTGATTCTAAAACCCAACTAAATGTTATTTTCTTGTCCTCCACACCTCACCCATGCCATGCTACTTTACTTGCCATGTAAATTGTGCATCATTCATCATGGCATGATTGTTTGCTTGACGCATCTTATTCATATGCTTGTGCTCTATATTCATGTTGGCCTTGTTTGTTTGGTTTTTCTCGGATAGACACTGAGCAGGGGTTGTATCAAGAGAACCAGGAGCACTACCCAGGACCGTCCTTTGCTTCAACAGAGATACCAGGCAAGCACTACCACATGCTTGCATACATACAGTACCTATTGCCTCTATCTTATTCTTGCATCATTGAGTCGCGATTGCATTAAATTGAATCCCAAGTATGCATAGCCTTTACTTTTAAAACCCCACCAGCTTGTTCCCTCCATCCCATGAGCCACTACTATAGGAGTTGTTTGAGCCATGCGAGTCGAGAACGACATGTAGGGGTTTGTGAGAGTCGATGAATAATGAGGTACCTAAACAACTTAACCCGAGTAGTTCGGGATAACTAAAGAAAGTGGCACCGTGAGCAACATCGCTATTTGGTTTTTCCCGCTCACTTGTGTCCGTAAGACCCCGAGTACTTGATTCCTGTTCCTTGATTTATCGCTATCCACATCCGGGAGGTATATGGGACCCCCGACCGTAGCTTGATTCAGTCTTATTTCTTGGGCCACACAACCTAGTTTGAGGTTTTATTACGATCCTGACTTATGCCATGCTTTACCGCTTTATTTACGATTGTGCGAGGAGCACCTGCATCTTGCTTAGGTATGCGGAGTGATTACGGTATCGACAAGCCCAGCCACACTTCGGGTTCCCGTCGCTTCGACCATTGGCGCAACCTTGAGTCCGTCTCTGAGCTTGCTTACCCGCTATGGGATCTACTCAAAGGGTGGCCCTGAAATATTTCAATCTTGTGATTGTTCAATGTGAAAGCCTCGTTGGGTTTTGATTTGGTTTTCCGAGGTTGATCGAGCGTGTGTTGCTATTGGTGCACCCGCCGGGTAAAACTTTCAAAGCCGTGTCATCGGATATGGACGACTTGGAGCATTTCTTGATCATAGACAAGCATAACTAAAGTACCGCTTTTAATCGACTAAAGTAACTTGACTAGTAAATAGTGCAATACTCATGGAAGGGTTAATAAAATTGCCAACGGATGGGGGTTTGTTCGCTTCCGTTGGTAAGTAGGGAGGAGGATGGATGGATGAGATTACCATTATAATTACTTGTACTTAATTTCTCGGACATCTATCTATCATTGGTTAGGCGGATGGTTAGTAGAATCAGAGAATTGCTAGGGTTTATCTTTGCTGCAATTCCCCACCCTGGTTGTGTCCCCTTTAGAGGCATTAAGTCTTCTGAAGTCTTAGGGTCTCACGATAAATTCTTGATTCAGATGAACAGTACCTTCTCGTGATGATTCATCGGGTGGAAGAAGCCGCGATGTGGGCAACGATCGTCGGTGTAGAGATTCCGGGATCGGGATCCATGAGACCTGTAGTTGGGATGTGCTTATTTTCTCGGCATCTTATGCCTATTTGCTTCTTATCCGTACTCGGATCTTGTTTGCCGCCCGCATGATACTCGATGTGTGTTGTATGAGGAGTTATCCTAAATTATAGATGTATCTAGGTCATTTGAATCTTGCCGTATGGCGTTGGTATATTCCTTCTTTCTTTCTAGATGGTGTGGCTCGATGTACTCTTGTATGGTGGCTTTACATACCCACTTGTGTCGTAGTTGATCCCTTCGCCGACTCACGCCCGTGACAGTCCCGTTGAGAGGGTAGTGGTTGGGACGTCTGAAAGGACTACCAGTGAGTGGCTTTTGGGGCCCCACCGTACTATTTCAACCACTATCACTCATCCAGGCTTGTATCTAGGAGCGTAGTTCACCGAGGTAGTTACAATGATCCTCTCCAAATTCCCCGTCCCGGCAGGGTGCCAGAACGGAGTTTCTGGATCTGAATATTGGTTTCTAGTGGCGGCGGCGGAGCGGAACTCTTTCTGGAAAACTATCGAACCCCCCTCGGTTTTTAGGTTGAAAGGCAACTTATAGGCGCAGAGGGAGGCCGAGGAGGTGCCTAGGGTGGCCACACCCCCTCCAGGCGCAGGGTCAGGTGGGCCCGCGCCTGGGGTGGGTCTGGGCCCCCAGGCCTCCTCTCCGTCTCTTCTTCTAACTCCGTGGATCTTCTGGTGAAATATAATTTTTGGCATATTTTCAGGAATTTTTCCTGATAGTTCATTTTCTGCAAAAAAACAAGACACCAAGGTAATTCTGCTGAAAACAGCGTCAGTCTGTGTTAGTTGTATCCAAATCACACAAGTATAGAGGAAAAACAATAGCAAAGTGTTCGAGAAAGTAGATACGTTTTGGACGTATCAACTCCCCCCAAGCTTAGCTTATTGCTTTTCCTCAAGCAATTCAGTTGAAAACTAAGTGCGATAAAATAACTTTCACGAACACTTTGCTTCATATGATGTATATATTCTCAGCACATGAGTATATGCTTAGACAATTCATAATAAGAATTATGCAACTAAGTCTACTCAATAGTCATTGCAAGCTATGAAGAGAAACCAACTCAATAATAATAAGTAGCATGAAACATAAACATAAGAAACATTGCAATGCTCATAATAAGGTATGATAGAGTGGTATCTCGCTTGCCTTTGTTTGAAGAGCACAATTTAGATGCCAAGGCACCTCTAAAGTTCACATGAAGACTAGAAGTAAAGATATCAGAGATACAAGCATCAAAGTCATGACATAATTAACCAAGTTTTGGAACAAACACAAGAATGACAACTATGCTCTCAAGAAGGTGCTCGTAGAATAAGTGGTGACTCAACTAGGTTGTGAAAACTGTTTTGTGAAGGTTTGAAAGGCTTCGGAATGCTGAAAGGAAGGTACACATTAGCTTTGAGCTCTCACTGCCCATATCATAGGCATCTTCATGTGGTTAAGGTGAAAGTGAGGTCCACTTTGAATCATATGCTTGACAGACCATAGACTGGAAATCCCAAGTCCCTTGAGTACGAGGGTCGCTCTGCATGCTACTCAACTTTGGTCACCTGAAAGTTCTTGTCATTGTAAATACATGCATATCATCGAGAACTGCCAACGGGGTACCCCTTGCACATGGTACATGAGCTTTCCCATAACCAAAATGACAAGGCAAGTAGACAATGAGCATCTCATCAATCTTTTTATTTACCATATGCATAGCTTTTTATCGAGGACGCTTCATAGATGCTCATTATAGTGATGCTGCAAGTTTCCACCATGATTAGGCATGGCTTAGGATAGCGGCCCAGGCGTTTCTCTAACACAATGTATAAACTCCATGAACTCACAAACTCCCCTTTTATTTCATATCGTCGACATCCGTAAACAAAAGAGCAAGGAATCAACTGGATGAGATATCCAAAAAGTGTTGAAAGCATTCCCCGTGGCAGCACGGTTCTGCTGACTCCCAGTATATAATTAGCAAGCATATAACTTTCATGTACTAGTCAAAATGGTTCAGGATTATTAAGCGCAAGGAATAAAGTGTGCCATCAAGTTCGTGAGATCTTTACTAACTAACTTTCTCAAAACAGAGAAACATTTTATTTTTGGAAGAAAACACGGCATATAGAATATGCACTGAAATAGCAAATGGTGCTAATAGGTAGGTATGGTGGACACAACTGGAAATATTGGTTTTGGGGAGTTGGAAGCGCAGGTAGAGCACATACTCAATGCAAGTGAAGGCTAGCAATAGAGAGGGAGCGACCACGAGAGAGCAATAGATGTCATAATCATGCTTGCAACAAAACAGGACTAACTATGGCATAAAAGTGATACAAGAACTCTGAGGCAAAATAAATCATCGAGGCTTACTGACTATTGATTAGTCATATGCATGCATGAGCATGTGCCAAGTCGATTCACATGAACAGTCAGAGGAGGATACCACAATATCATACCAAAGTATGAATAAAACAATGCAAGCAAACATTCATATGACATGCTACAAACTATTAGCAAGCTGGATCTAATCATAGACAAGCAAGAACTACTAAGCATCCATAATGACATACACCTTACACAAACAGGCTAAGCATACTCACAATGATGAGTATATGTACAAAAATGAAACAAATAGAGTTCATTACCAGCCTCTTACCACACCTCGAGTTGTCTTAATCTTCATTATTGCCTTTCACTTGTGTGACTTGAATAATTAACATGAAAACCAAAATCCACTGAGGACGGCTGAACCCTGCAAAGAACTCACAAAACCAAAGAAGAACAACAAATATTTTTTGGTGTTTTCGATTTTTTTTAGAAACAAGCAAACAAAGAAAAACCAAACAAAAACAAAGCAAAATCTTTTTAGATTTTTCTTTTAAGGCAAACCAAAACAAAGAAACAAACCAAGAGAAACAACGAAAATATTTTTTGGTATTTTTGGGTTTTTAGAAAGAAGCAACAAAAACCAAAAAGAAAGCAAAAACAATGGATATACAAAGAACCGACCAAACATGATATATATATGAGTGTAATGTCGGTGTACCTCCCCCCAAGCTTAGGCTTTTGGCCTAAGTGAGGCTCAATCCCATGGTGCCCAAGTAGATGCACCTCCGTAGTATGTCGAGGAAGCTTCCTCGTCCTGGTACGAGCTCGAGGACTCCCCTGTGTAATGTATCGCTGGGTCATATGAGGGCGCTCCCTCCTGATAGCGCCCATGGAAGTTCAGAGAGCGCAACTCGTCATCCATCTCCGCCTTCGAGCGGGACCAAGGTCCCTGAGAAATACTGAGCAAAGTGGTTTGGGGTAGAGAGATCTCTCTCTCTTCCCCGTCAATAAACAACATTCTATAAACCAAGTTATCGAGAGTAGAGCTAGTGGTGACAAAGTGGTGCGCCTTCATGGAAGCAAGATCAAGCCTCTGAGGGGTCAAAACTGTATCATGATGATCAACAGCAATGTCCAAGGCAGCATCAATACGAGTAGCAATAATTCCCCCATAAATGGGTCCCTTAGCAGCTAAGCGACGAGCGATGAGAGAACCAAGATTATACGTGTCCTCATTGTTGAGTGTAGCAGCTAAGAAGGCCAATTGATAGTTGGAAATATTACTAGTGTTCTCCCTACCAAGAACACTAGTGGCAAGATAGTGGCAAAATACCTGATGGCTGAAAGTTGAATTTTCTTTATCTTCCCTCGTTGAGCTCTACGGTCATCATCATTGGTTATTCCTCGGTAAAGCTCTAACAAATCAGCGGGTAGAGCTTGAAACTTCTTTGATGACCCAGTTGTACCAAGTCCTAGGTCCTTGCAACATTTCTTCAAAGTCATAGAATGAGCCCTGCCATAAATTTTGAAAGACACGGAAGGCTTGTACATACTATTAGTAAAGGAGAAACTCTCCACAAATGTTTTAGTAAGCAAAGCATATTGTGCACTCTCATCCTGCATGTAACTTGTTAGTCCATCTCTCTGTACCAAAGTCATAAAATCATTAAGAATCCCAGCAGCCCGCAAGAAAGTTTGGCAAGGAAAGGTGGAGCGGTGCGCATCCCCTTCATATCCCTCGTCGCCGAATCGCGGAGTGATGAGATCCTCATTATATGAGGGTCTAGAACTGGTAGATGACCTTGGAAGCCTTGCCCTTCTAGGTGCATCACTCTCAAATACGTCACCAAAGGTATGGTGGTCCATGACTTCCCTATTCAGAAATATTTAAACAACCATAAAACCAAGTGATTTTTAAGTTGATAAATGATGAGAAACTAATATAGGAACTTGCTAGAGGACTACACATGCATCAAAACAAAGTTTCTAAGCAAACAACAAGCATGCAATCTCAAACAACCTATCACCTATGGCAGCAAAATACTCAAGATACAATCTACCAATCACAAATCTAATTGGACAAGTGGAGGAGGCACATACCAAGGAGCAAACCCTCCAAAAATCAGCACTTGAGATGGGCTAAACAAGGAGATCGAAAATCACGAGCAAGAACAGCAAGAACTCGAGCTTGAGTAAGTTTTCCGGTGTTTTCGGGAGAGAGAAAGAAGGTGGCTTTGAGGAGGCAGCCTGGAGGGCCCTAGGTAGGCCAGACCCCCCAGGCATCGCCACCTAGTAGGCCGTGCCTAGCAAGGGTCTGGTGGCCTGGGGTGGCCCCCTAGGTCTCCTCAGGTGCCACTCTGTCCCTTTTTTCGAGGAAAAATTTATTTTGAATTTTCTAGGATTTTTCGGGAAACTTTATTTTTGGCCAATTTTTAGGGTATGAAAATTGATTTTCTCGCAGAAACATTTTTTTCAGAAGAAGCAAAAGCAAACCAAAATCCAAACTACAGGAGCTCTAAGAAACTCAAACAAGCAAACAACTAGCAAAACTAAAGTTAAAGCAAATACTAGGAAGGAGAAAGGAAAAAATAAAGCAAGTATAACCATAGTGAAAATATTATTTTGTTCATAAAAATCCTTTTGTTAACAAGGTTGATCAAGTCTTGTTACCAAAACAATCTTATATGAAACAAAACTTTGCATTCCACAAGGTGATTATGTTACCTCATACTTGATAGCAATGGTCCCAATCATAATAGTTTCAAAATTTTCTTGTGGAATGGTACAATATATTTCTCCAACCTTGATGCCCTCTATATTTTCAATAGAATTCAGGCAATAGCTCTTAACAACCTTCTTGGGGAAATAGACAGTGTGCTCTTTGTCATTAATATTGAATGTTACTTTTCCTTGATTGCAATTGATGACAGCACCTGTAGTATTAAGAAAAGGTCTCCCAACAAAATAGACATATTATCATCTTCAGGCATTTCAAGCACAACAAAATCAGTTAGAACCATGCAATTATGAGCAACTTGAACAAGAACATCCTCACATATACCAACAGGAATAGTAGTTGACTTATCATCCATTTGCAAAGATATATCAGTTGGTATCAACTTTTCTAGCTGGAGTCTCTTATATAGAGAAAAATGCATAACACTAACTCCAGCTCCCAAATCACATAAAGCAGTTCTAACATAATTGTTCTTAATAGAGCAGGGAATAGTTGGTATACCTGGATCACCAAGTTTCTTTGGAACCTTACCATTGAAGGAGTAATTAGCAAGTAGAGTAGAAATATCCTCATTAGGAATCTTCCTTTTATTAGAGACAATATCCTTCATATACTTTTAATAAGGAGGCAACTTAATAGCACCAGTCAAAGGAATTTGCAAAAATAAAGGTTTCATCCACTCACAAAACTTGTTATAGTCTTCCTCCTCCTTTGACTTGTGTTTCTTACCTGGAAAAGGCATAGGTTTCTGCACCCAAGGTTCTCTCTCTTTACCATGTTTATTAGCAATAAAATCTTCCTTTGTGTACCTAGTGTTCTTAGTATGCTTCTCAGGTTCTTCCTCACCTTCCTCCTTATCAGGAGACTCATTTATATCATTACCACTCTCAGTTTCAGCATCAGAGACAGATATACTATTAGGATCTACAGCAGGTTCAAGTGGTTCCTCAACTACTTTATGTTTCTTTTTCTTCCTCTTACGAGGACTACCACTATCTTCACCTTGTTGGGAATCCTGCTCTATTCTTTTAGGGTGTGTTTCAGGATATAAAGGATCTTGAGTAGCTATACCACTCCTAGTTCTAATTCCATAAGCATGTTTATCTCCTGAAGCATTAACTAGCTTATTCTTTTGTACCTTAGCAAGTTGATCAAGTTGGGTTTGGACCATTTGAAAGTGTTTACAAAGCATTTTAATATCATTAGAAGTTCTTTCCACAATATCTTTCAACTCATGGATAGCTCTAGAGTTTTCCAATAAATGATTCTAAACTTGTTTAAATGACCTTGTTTAACAATAAAAATGTCAAGTTCCTCTAAATATTGATCAGGAGGCTTACCATAAGGAATATCACCTTCATCAAAGTGTTGGAGAGAGTGTACCTCAATAGTAGATGAGTGGGGAATTGGCTTAAATAATTCTTCTATAGGAGGTAGATTCTTCACATCTTCAACTCTAATACCTTTCTCCTTTAGACACTTCTTAGCTTCCTTCATCACTTCATCATTTAATACAATAACTCCTCTCTTCTTTGTTGTTGGTGCTACAATTGGTTCAGGAACAACTGGTTCAGGAGTAATAGGCTCAGGTGCATTCATCTCAGTTGAAGTCCAATCATCATAATTATTGCTTATCTTGGTCGTTAATTCTTCAGCATCTGTAGGAGTCCTTTCCTGAAAACACAATCAGCAAAGCTATCTAGGTAGGTCCTAGAATCATCAGTTAGTCCATTATAATAAATATCAAGAAGTTCATTCTTAGGTAATGGACATCCAAGATGTGCATGAATCAAGGCACAGAACCTTGTCCGTGACTCAGGAAATTTCTCTTCTTCTCCATGTTTAAAATAAAAGAAGTCTCTACAAAGCAGCATGTCTAGCACTGGGAGGAAAATATTTCTAGAAGAAAGAAGCAATCAAGCAATCAGGGCTATCAATGGAACCATGAGGTAATCTATTAAACCAAGCCCTAGCTTCTCCTTTTAGTGAAAAAGGGAAGATCTTAGTAACAAAGTATTTGCGCATCTTAACATAATCAGAGAACAAAGCACTCATAGTAGAAAGCTCATTCATATGAGCCACATCACTCTCATTTTCAGTCCCACAAAAAGGTTCTTTCTCAACAATATCTAAATAAGATAAATCAAGAGAGAAATCATAATCTTCATCTTTAATATCTATGGGAGAAGTGGCAAACTTAGGATTAGAGGACATCTTAGGCATAATAGTAAGTCTAGCAAGGAGACTCTTAATAGCACTAGTACCATGTGTGTTTTGGCACTCTTCAACAAAATCATCAGTGAACTCAATGCAACCATCATTAATATCATAACTCTCACTAGTCGCAGATGATCTAACAGATGTAACAGTGTCTTCACTAGGAGTTTCGGTATTTACTAGACCATCCATAGTAGCATCTAGAAAAGGACCTAATGAACCACTCGCATCAAGCACAGTAGAAGTAACATCATGAGTATCAAAAGCAGTTTCAGACTCAGCAGTAGTAGCACTGTGTGTAGCATGTGTATGTGGTGGTGGTGTGACAAGCTTACTTATAATAGACGGTGAATCAAGAGCAACAGAGGTGTTTAGGACAGTACCTCTTCTTGTAGTGGATGGTAAAATAGGAAACTTTCCATCATGAGACTTCTCCATGATGAAAGGAGTAGCAGTGAATAATAATAGATCCAAGTGAACTTACAAATAAAGCTATGCTCCCCGGCAACAGCTCCATAAAATAGTCTTGATGACCCAAAAGTATAGGGGATCGCAACAGTCTTTACGGGTAGTATTACCCAATTTATTGATTCAAACACAAGGGGAGCCAAAGAATACTTGCAAGCCTTAACAACTGAGTTGTCAATTTAGCTGCACCTAGAAATAGTTCTTGCTCACAGAAGTTTATCAGTAGCAACAACAACAGCGAAACATTAGCAATAGTAATACTTCCTCCGTTTCAGGGCTTAAGGCGTCCTCGTTTTGCGTGTTTTTTATTTGACCAAGAATTACTCTAAATACGTAAAGAGTTTTGGTATAAAATTAGTATCACTGGAAAATATTTTTCAATATGAATCCAACGGTACTAATTATGTATAATATAATCAAGATTTTATTGCTTAATTCTTTCGGTCAAACTTTGATTTGGAAAGCGTGTGCGCCTTAAGCCCTGAAACGGAGATAGTAGTAATGGTAATAGTAGGATTCGAGTGCGATAGGCATAGGGATGGGTGGACGGGCGTTGAATGGACGAGTCTAAACATGTAACTTCGAGACCTAGGGCATTGCAGATAAATAATAATAAGCATATAAGTACTAAAAAATCCTAGGCACGTGCTCCAAATATAGTCATACGTGCTCGTAATGAGAACTTGCACAACATCTTCTGTCCAGCCAGTCCGTGGCAGCGGGGCCTCTAGGGAACTACTGACAATTAAGGTGCTCCTTTTAATAGAGCACCGGAGCAAAGCATTAACACTCTGTGAACACATGTGATCCTCACACCATAGCCACCCCCTCCGGTTGTCCCAATTATTGTCACTTTGGAGCCTTTGGATCTGGACAGTGATATGTGTACACAACTTGCAGATAAAATCACAAACAATACTATCATAATGATTCAATAATAAGTTCAGATCTGAGATCATGGCACTCGGGCCCTAGTGACAAGCATTAAGCACAACAAGTTGCAACAAAGTCAAATAGCACTAATAGAGATACTAGGCACTATGCCCTAACAGATCTTATTCGGTTACATGATAGAACTCATCCAATCCCTACCATCCCCAAGCCTACAGCGGGGGATTACTCACTCATGGATGAGGGAAACATCGGTGGTTGATGGAGATGCGTTGGTGATGACGATGGCGATGATCCTCTCCAAATTCCTCGTCCCAACAGGGTGACAGAACGGAGTTTCTGGATCCAAATCTTGTTTTCTGGTGGCGTCGGCGGAGCGGAACTCTTTCTAGAAACTATCGACCCCCTCGGTTTTTAGGTCGAAAGGCAACTTATAGGCGCAGAGGGAGGCCGAGGAGGTGCGGGGTCAGGTGGGCCCACGCCTGGGGTGGGTCTGGTCCCCCCAGGTCTCCCCTCCGTCTCTTCTTCTGGCTCCGTGGATCTTCTGGTGAAATATAATTTTTGGCATATTTTCCGAGATTTTTCCTGATAGTTCATTTTCTACACGAAAACAAGACACCAAGGTAATTCTGCTGAAAACAGCGTCAATCCGTGTTAGTTGTATCGAAATCACACAAGTATAGAGGAAAAACAATAGCAAAGTGTTCGAGAAGTAGATACGTTTTGGACGTATCATGATGTTATTCTAAAATGTTATAATTGCTAGATAAATTGTTAGTCTAAAATGTATAGTCTAAAATATTAGAATTGATATAAGTTAATTCTTATTGTTTTTAGCTAGTAGTATGTTGCAACCAGAGCCTAAATACCGTGGTGTGCACAGAAAAACAAAAAAGATCCCGATGTGAGGGGCTGAGGTCACTGTCGATGGTATCAAGTACCAGCTTGGCATGTTTTGGCACCCGGAGCTGGTGGTGCGCTCCTACAACTGCATGGAGATAAAACACTATGGGGCGATGGCGCCTCTCAACTTCGAAGAGGATCGAGCCATGGTGCATCTGAGAGCACCCGAGGGTATAAGGTCCACCATGATGGCCAAGGAGATGGAGCACCGCTTGGCTGAGAGGCAACTAACGTGCAAACGTCGGGTGGAGGAAGATGACTCCTTGGTGCAGAAGTTCTATGAGTAGAAAGATGACTCATAGGTCAGTCTAATCTTTGTAATCTATCTTCTTAGACCCATCCTATCAAGGGGTTTCCATGTCTAGCTTTATATACTATAGTCATGTTAGAAATATGGCTTAGAGGAAATCATGGATGTGATAATTTTTCCATATATTTATGAATTTACTTTGTCCCTTGAATAAACAATCATGACATTGTTATAATACGTGATTTATTGTGAAACTCATTATCTCTATGATGTTATTCTAAATAAGTCCTTAGTAAAGAATCATACAAAGGATGCAGATGAGCTAATGACTAGCACATATATTGATGGATGATCATGTTTCACGGATCATTGACATGGAGATTTTGATCAATGGACACATACTAGAAAACATGAGGTTAGACTGCACCCGAGGGTATGAGGTTCACCATGATGGCCGAGGAGAGGGAGCACCGCTTGGCTGAGAGGCAACTGACGTGCAAACGCCTGGTGGAGGAAGATGACTCCTTGGTGCAGAAGTTCTGTGAGTAGAAAGATGACTTATGGGTCAGTTTGATCTTTGTAATCTATCTTTTTAGACCCACCCTATAAAGGGGTTTCCATGTCTAGCTTTATATACTATAGTCATGTTAGAAATATGCCTTAGAGGAAATCAGGGATGTTATAATTTTTCCATATATTTATGATTTTACTTTGTCCCTTGAATAAACAATCGTGAAATTGTTATAATACGTGATTTATTGTGAAACTCATTATATCTACGATGTTATTCTAAATAAGTCCTTAGTAAAGAATCATAAAAGGGATGCATATGAGCTAATGATTAGCACATGCATTGATGGATGATCATGTTTCACGGATCATTGACATGAAGATTTTGATCAATGGACACATACTAGAAAACATGAGGTTGGACCGACACTTGTGGTAAAATCCTTATAGTGTGGCTTTGCCGCTCCTGGCCAGCCATGGAGGCAAGGAGGAGTGGCGACGCAGCTCGGCGACCTATGCATCAAGAAGAAGACCATGCCCTCATGTGGCGAGGGCTTGTTCGGTGGAGCTCCGTTGGAGCATGCAGGAAGTGGCCCCCCTGTCTTGTATCGGCCGTCGTGGAGGCAGTACGGCGATGGCGGGGCGACCATTACTCCGACTTGCTCTCAAAGCCCCAAGGGAAGAAGCGAGTTGTGTTTGTCGACACCTCGTTGAAGCTGCGTTTGCCCAAGGACTACCCAAACGGCAACGAGATGACGCCACCGTTATCCATGGCTAGAAAGGCCATCTTTGCGCTAGGACGAAGCCAAGCTTCTACTTCTGTGTGGCCAAGATGACGCTGCTCTACGCACAAGAGCCATGGCGGAAGCTTTTTCGACGGCTCGGCCTCAGTGCGGGCTTTATAGCCGGCGCCGCCCCAAATGTTCCCCGGCAGCGACATAGACTCCCGGACGGCGAGGTCCCTGAGATGCGGTGGAGGAGGCCGAGAACCTGATTGCATTTTCAAAAAATTATAGAGCCTTTTCTATAAAACTAGTGGCCTTATGTGCAAAACCCCTTCGTTTTAGGGGCCTTGATGTAATTGTACCCACCATCTTAATAATATGAGTAGCTTCTAGGGCCTTCTCCCCGTCCAAAAAAAAAAGTTAGTGGCGCTTCATTTTTATTACCTGTCACCGGTATGTCTAAAAAGTAGCGGTGGCGTCTAAAGAAACGAACGTCACCACTATTTTACTTCCAAGATCAGTGACTCGCATTTGTCATCTAGATTCATATTTGTAAATCTAGACAAATTCGAGTCATTTATTTCTAGAAATATGGAGTAGTACTTCGTCACTTATTTCTGGAAAGATGGAGTAGTATTTCATCTGGAAAAATGCTCAACCACACAAAAGATCAAACTCACAGGAAACGGCACAAGTCACTTGCATTTGCATCCAAACCGAGTCACATTGGTTTGCATTTGCATCCAAACCGAGTCACATTGGTTTCCAAACTAGTTACTCGTCCTCTTTTGCAGCAATAAATTAATCGCGTCACCATATTATCATCACACTACACGTTTGCATGTACATCACTCATCAGCAGCACCATCTAGACCTACACGGCAACTAAAGCATTTTCACAAAAAACACATGAAGTTAGGTAGTGCTAAATTCCAAGCATTAATGCTGGATTTCATGGTGGTAGACAAAGTGCGGCGGTGACTGTTCACTCCTCATGTGAGTTTCCTCGTGCTGGTACTGATACTGGTACTGGTACTGGCTGCTGCTCCTCTCCTCGTGGTAATAATGTGCCTCTGTGCTCCTCTCCTCCTCATACTGTGTGTGTGAGCTCCTCACATGATGTTGCTGTTGCTGCTGCTGCTGCTGCTGTTGATGCTCTGATTTGTCGATTCTCACCTCTACCGTCGTCTCCTCTTTCTGATCCTCTTGCTCAAACATGTGGAAGATGGGGTGCAGGTAAGCATTTGCCAAATATGTCTTCAGGTTCAGGCTCGGCTCCGACGCATGCTCCATCCTGTCCTTCTCCGTTGCTTCCTGAAGTCAGAAAAACAAACAACATCTCAGGGCTCTGTAAAACAATCATCCAAAGCAGTAGAAGAAATGGTATGGCTGACCTCTAGAGGATACTTCCGGAAAGCAGGTTCGAACCGGCTTTTGCAGTACTTGTGGAACCATATCGTCAGCAATGGCAGGAAGATGAGCAACGGCGTAGAGTAGGCGGCTTTCTTCGTGCCCAGCAACCCAAACAGAGTCACATGAGAGATCAGCAAGCTCGCTATGATGCGCGAATGGACCTGGGGCCAAAAAGCCGCTGCGCTCTCGTACTCCTGATTATACACGTTGATAATCTGAAACCAACACCCAACACAATGGAGGTAGTTTAGGGCACTGGCTTTGACACATCACACTACAACAGGGAGGTTCAAAGCAGCATCAACTCACCTGGTGCCTGTAGACAAGGAAGGCGAATGCGTAGAAGACGATTATGAAAGGAAGTAGAATAGGGGTGACCACTGCGTATACGAGCCCAAGGAGGAAATACAGTTGTAGGGCTGGAAGGTTTTCCCCAAGTTGAATGCTGCCGGGATCCATCGCCTTCTCCCTGTCTCTCTCGGTTTTCACGATAAACATGTTCTTCAGATGGTATATAACCAGTGGCTTCACACGAAGAATCTCGTTCGCGACACCAGCCCAGCCATCAACCATTATGTATGTCATGAAAAATGTAGCTTTCATTGGTACAGCTACTCCAATGGTCCTTGGTATTCTGCAAACAATTAGAGATGCCGATTATTAGCTTTTGTCACTATACATCGAACAACCTCTTCGTTAACATAATATTGAGAGCGAGTAGTACTACTAGTACATTCTAGTAATGAAGCGATACCACCATAGTAGTTAATGAACTGAAGACAAGGGAAATGTATTTTCATCGTTCATAAGATAAATGATTGGGGGAGAAATCTCACGAATCTTACTGTGAAGGAGGATCATGAAAAAAGGAATATAGCTGTTCAAAAGCTGTGCCAGCAATTATGCTTCCCAGAAAAACATTCACCAGCATGAAGTAATAATATTTTGAAGCAGTCCTCCTTTCCAGAGATGATAAAGAAACATAGCCTTCAACTTTCGACATGATCATAAGAACAGATGGTAGGATATAGAGAAAGAGCTTCAAAGCCAAACCAGGAAGGAACCCCTGTAGGAAGGACTTCACCACTTTTCTGCAATTTAGAGAGTAACGGCGTGTGAATGAAAAGATCTAGAGCAATCTCAATAAGCACGACAAGGAGAATGCAGACTTACACTTCTATTACTGGCCTCACGAATGGTGCAACTTTCTCAATACCCTCAAGATTGGCAAGTGATTGCACAAATGCAATAGGTATCATGTAGAAGAAGACCAAAGCAAAAACAGCAATTGATATCAGAAACTTGCGTATACTCAGAGAGAAAAATGGAATGGCGAGATTCTCCCAATAAACATCCCGAGGTTCAGGAGCCCAATCAGTTAGCCATTGGGTGGGATTCTTTGACTGTTGTGTCTGTGCACATACAGCAGCGCCCCATCTCGAGTCAAATGTCACAAAAGAAACAGGCATAATAGCTTTTGGATCATTCAGAACTTTTTGACGCTCGGATGCCATCTGAAAAGATCAACATAACGAGTAGCCAACGTTAAAACCGTAAACAAGAGCCTCCATCCAAGTTAAATGCTATTGGTCTGTCATTGGTAAAGAATCATAACACGAAGTTATGCAAACCTACCCTCTTATCAAGTTCGCTAATTCTAGCCCGGTAGTAGTCGATTTGATCCACTTCTCCGCCACAGAAGCCAAAGCATCCAGTCTGAAATACCAAAACTATCAACATGCTCAGAAGTTGATATGCATGCAACTGAAAAAACAGAAGCAGTGGTTGGAAAATACCCTTCCAGTTGGTCTTTTGTCAGGATGCCTTTCAAACTTCAGCTGGTAGTAATCCAACCAGTTCTGAAGCCTCTCCTTTTTCTTTACAAGTTTAGCATACCGGTTTGCATTGTAGACAGCCTGAACATCCAAAATAAGGTCAATTTTCTAATCAAAACATTTGTCAGAAAATCACCATTTTTAGTGAGCGATGGTTGAAAATAATTCCAGATTAAACGTAGACTTGAGCAATGGTGAGGATGCTGCACCTGCTGACCAAGATAGTGGTCCGAATGGTTCCTACGGAAGAACTCGTCAACTGTTTCAGATGTTGAATGGCTAGAAACACGCGGTATGTTTCTAACAATCACCTGGCATTGAAAAATATATGTTAAATGCTACAGTAGGAGAAAGGCTCTTAATGCCTAGGATACTTTGTTAACGTACTTACAGTGAACTGATCAGCACAACGCTTCTGAGAAGCCAGGAAATGTAATCTCATGAATGCCACGTTACTGTACTCTTTGTACAGCATAAAGCACGTCCAAAATGTGAACACGTATGACATTAAGAGATGAATAAAGAACCTGAAACGAAATCAGATGGTAAAGGTCAAACTTTACGGTTACTGCTACAAATCAAAACATACAGCCAGAACAATGTAGAGTTTGCTTTTTTTTCCGAGAAGGGGAAGAACCCCGATCTAGAGTTATTTAGGCAAAAAAAAAGTGGATTCAAACTAGCTGCTATCAACAATCTCCAGAGTTTATAATTTAGTTGAAGATTACCTGTTGGATCCTGGGCTGACATTTGATATGGAGAGCTTATCAATATCACTAAAGACAACTTCTTTTCTTATGCTTAGTAGTGTGCCACCAGATACATTGACTGGGATAAGAACCATCAAGGCGACAACCATGATGGGCAAAAATATCTTGAGGCTGCCATTGAGACCAAAGGAAAAAAAAAGTTAGTGACATAAAAGTAGACGCTCAAAGTGAAAATGGAAAATACCAACAACAAAAACACTATGCTAAATTGCATGAATAGTATAACTGTTGAAATATGTATATACTACTATAAAGAATTGCCATATCAATTCAATAATAACAGTTGTCACATCTCCTGAAACAGGATCCTAAATCTTCTCCTGACAAAAAAGGGGGGGAAAGGGGAAACTGTTCCAAAGTAATGCCCGAGCAACTAAGGTCAACAAAGGTGGATGTAAAGAATTGCCATATGCAGGGATAAACGTGTAGAGGAAGTTTTCCGGGTGGATCGAAGACACGCGTGGTGGTTGAATTATACTTTATCCTTCCCATGTACTGACTCTATTTCAAAATATAATACGTTTTAGCTTTGTGAAAGAAGTGTATCTAGAACACTTTTAGTGTGTAGATAGATAACAGTCGTGTGAAGGGTACAATACAGTAGAAAGGATGATCAGAGAAACATGGCTGCATTCTGAATAGGGAAACCCTTTCGAGTGAAATTCCGGTCCAAAGCGGCAAGAAAAGCATCTCCAGTCGTAAACACCGGTGGCTGGTCCAAGGTCTGAAGAATCAGTTGGAGACACACACACACACACACACACAAAAAGCTGCGTGCTGTTTAGTGGCCCAGCACTACATGGCTAACCGGGAATTTTTATGATACACAGCCACAGGCCGGTGGAGTATACTCGATTGCGCCCGGCAAGCATAAAGTAGTGGTGTAAAGCTGGATAAGCCCGTGCCTTGCTGAAAGCACGCCAGGAATCGTGCAAGAAAATTCAGGATTATCTGAACAATGGCGCCGTTCTTCAACGCCACAACTGAACTGAACTGAATTGGGTGCCAGCCACAACGTGCTAGCATGACCTCTAGCACCACCAACGTCGTATACGTTGCCACCGGACACAAGCAAGCAACATTCAAGATAACTACGCAACCCGTCACTCCGAGATCCAATCAGTTGCCGATTGAATTGACCAGTCTGAATTACAAGGATTAATCCGAAACAGCTAGAGTTGTTATATGTATAGGGAAATTCTTATCAGTGCTGGTTTCGGTAGGTCTGGGTGCGCAATCTCTAGACCATGTGAGGAGGATCACATGTTCCCTATGAGAGAGGATCAAAACAAGGATCGCGCTGTGCAACAAAGGGAACAGCTAGCTAGCGGCGGCGAGAAGGCATCAAGGCAAGGGTGTGGTGTGGTGTGGTGTGCATTATTGACACGCAAACCAACAGTCCATCCATCCAGGCAGGCATGCCGTAATGGCACTGCTGGAATTAATTCGGCAAAAAAAAAAAAGAGAAGACGAAAACAGAATGCAGTAGTTACTATTACTTCGCACCGGCGCTGCTAGCTAATCCCATCATCATCAATTTTGCAGTGCAGAACCAGAGCAGAGCAGTGGAAAGATATGCGTGTGTACCCGAGTGTGTAGATTCGCAGGTATACGGCGGAGTCGAGTCCTGCGTGGTGTATGAGCTCGGTCTGGTTCATGCGGAGCGCGCCGGGCACCCAGCTGAGGAACCTGAAGTAGGTGCAGAGGTTGAGGTTGATGGCCCTGCGCGCGCGGTGGTCGTGGGCGCGCTGCTTGGTGATGTAGAGCTTGGGGAAGTAGACGCGGTCGTTGACGGGCTGGATGCGGAGCACGGCGAAGAGGAGGAGGAACACGAACGCGCCCACGATGTTGATGAAGGCCGATACCCCGAGGTCCTCCAGCGTCGCCATGGGTGGTGGCGCGAAGGAGCGAGGGGTCCTGGGCTGGACTGCTAGTCAGTGCTAGTGCCGGGTTGCCTCTGTGCCGCCGCCGCCGCCGCCGGTGCGGGCGTGCGCGTAGGTCAGGTATGTGTTTTTTGTTGCGAGCCAAGGAAGCGAGGATGGAAGGGAGATAAAGGCAGGCGGAAATTGAGGAGGGAACGGGCGCGGTGGCGGTGGTGACGGAGTAGTAATGAGGAAGGAAGGGAGAACGGCGGTCAAGCCGGGTTCCACGCTTGGAATTTTGTGGATGGAACCCCACCCTACCCTCCCTCGGCCCCTCTACCTTCATCTCTCTCATCAACACGACTTCGACGCTGACAAGAGGACGGTATCAAACGAAATTGCAGCGGTGGATTGCGGTATGAATGCTGTTGATCATCGACGATTTTCAATCAATTTTAAGAGAGGTGCATGCAAACTCGTGAGGAGAAGTCAAGACGAGCCAAGACGGGTGTGCAGGCCAGCTACGAGCCAAGACGGGTTTTTGACTACTTATTTTTTTTCTTTGCACAGGTGATTTTTTTTTTAAACACGTTACAACTTAGACCCTCACAATGCATACAAACACTCACCCCTATGAACATAGACAGCACACCCTACCTCTATTAGTATCTTCGAGAGACTAAACCGGCGGATCTTGAGATTGACGAAGTCACCGAGACGCCTCGCTATTGACGGGAACGTCGCCTCCCACTAAAAGTAAATTCCACCTTTATAAGACACCAAAGCGTCAAACCTGAGGTTTGAATTCTGGTGGGTTGGGGGTACCACTGCCCTCCTACTGTTAGAGCATCTTTACTCGTTGGCCGTTTTCAACCCGAAATCCAGACCTAAATTTGGCCAGACGAAATAAGTTTTTAGCCTGAGAATGCCGAGTTTTTCGCTCGCATTCTCAGGCCGAGTTCCTAGGTCGACTTTTTTTCATCCAAATTCGGCTCAAATTCAACCATTTTCGGCATTGTTCGGTATAATATGAATATAGAGCAATGTTCGGCCTAGTTCAACATAAATTTAAACACAGTTCAGTGTAAAATGAAACATAGTTCGGCATACAACGACAATACAACATATTTTGGCCTAATTCGGCCAGTCCGGTGCGACGGGGATGGGTGCATCGGCGGTGTGGTCGGACGACTAGTTGGAACATGTGGAAGTAGAGCTCGGCAAAGCTGTGGCGGCGGACGCGGTCGACCAGATGTTGGCATGATGGCGGCGTTGTCCTCCTGAAGGATGGCATTGCGGCGTGGGGAGAGAGACGGGGAGAGAGATGGGCGTGGGCAGAAACACGTGGGGGGTCAGGATTGGCGAATCGTTACATCTGACGTTTTCAGGGCGTTTCCAGAATCCCGGGAGGCCTAAAAATCCCGGACCAAAGTTGGCCTAAATTTAAATACACCGGATCCTAAAAATAAGGCTGAAATTTTTGACGTTTAGCTAAAAAAATCGTCATAAAAACAGCTTTTTGAAAACCCGAGAGACGCTCTTACCTTGGCTCCGCTTTGGAGCCTGCTCGGCTCGCAAGTCAAAACTCACGAGCCAGACTAGGCTTGTAAAGTTTTTATTGCCGACAGAGTTGGTTCCAGCTTTTATTGCCGACCGACCTACCTCACACTACTCTTGTATATAACAACCTTAAAAATGGACAGGCGCGTCACATGCACTACTCACGTCGTCACGGGAGAGAGGAAGACGGAGACAGGATAAAGGAAGCTAATGCTAATCCAAGGGAACTAACTAACTATGACAGTTTGGCAGGCATCTGCGCCATGTGCAGGTTTTCTCGCCACTACGCGTGTGCTATGTCCATGACCATGTGCGTTTCAACTTCTACTAAGCTGAAGAACGGGACAACGACAAGAGGGGAGTACTATATGCTGTGGGAGGGAAGCGCGTAACAAGGAAAAGGAATGATCGAACGCCTCGAGCACATGGGGATTGGGGTTCAATCTTAGCATTCCCTAGACTCAGACCTGCCTTTTCGTTTCTGATTGAACCTGGTAAAAATTCTCCTTCGTTGCTTACACTTATCCTTCCTGTTCGTAAAACCGAAAAACTCATATTCTCATCTAGTAATATTATAGTTTGTCATATTTAATTATTTATTATAGAATCACAGTGCAGTTTTGTCACTTTTGTGTATCATTAACACATTAGCTATGTTATTATCAACTTTGCCAAGATGACATGCATGATTGATACTCCTCGTCACGCTACATCCAACTAAACCGACCTCCACCTGAACCGCATGTCCCGTCCTATAAATTTGTACTCCCGAGCTTCACTTGCTTGGTTTCTTTCCGTTTAACTCCCTCTAGTGTTTACAAGCGTTCTGACGCAGTTGTTCTGATTTTTGTTGCACTGCAGGAGTAGGCACCATCTTCTTCCTTTGGTACAGGTAGTCCAACAGCAGCCCAAGACCCTGCCATGTCTCATCTGTTTACCTGTTAGAAAACTTTGATTTTGTTCTAATAAAAAAAAAACAGAACCCCCATGCTCTCCTGATCACGGCCATACCTTTGGTTACTGCTGGCAAGTCCCTACGGCGACGCAATCGTCGATTTCATTACCTTCAGAGTCCAGAGTTCATGTTTCTTACTGAACGTGAACAAAGTATTCTGTTCCTTTTCAAAGACAGAGAGAGTTATCTGTTAAACTTCATTCAATTAGCCTAGCCCATGTAGCTTCTCTTTTTCCCTTGGGCCCAATTCAATCGAACACCACGTGCCAAACCAAAGCCTAGCCCATTAAATCCAAAGCTTTCCGGCCAGTTTCAACCCAACACCATAAATCTCTATTTTCACTTCCTCTATGTATCTAAACCTGAATTCTGTTTCTTCTTTTGATTCTGCTTTCAAAACAAATTGTGGCCAATCCTTCCAAGATAGTATAAACTTCCTTAGGACAACTCCAACACTACCGTCCAAACGGACGGAGACCGTCCGAAACTGTTTGACCGGACAAAAGGCAAGACCCAACGGTGTCCCGTAAACGGACCACGCTGCGCGAACTGGTCCGTTTTTGCCGCATTGCCAGACCAACTTTGGGCTAACTTTGTGGTCTAGTAGAGAACCCTCGTGTTCGCGTTGTGTGCCTCTTTGCCTGACTAGGACCCTCCAGCCAGCCATCCTCTTCCTCCACTCCACCCAGCCACCACCGTTGCGCCGAGCCCTAGCACGATCCATGGAGATCATGCCACCCCTATGCTCGACACCGTTCCTACTTCGTGCCTACGGCTCCTCCGCCCCCGCTCACCCAAAAAAGGCCATTGTGCTTAGCATGGTCAAGCCAGAGAAGGAGAACACATCGAAGGAGAGGCCGCTGGAGTCAAGGAAGCGAGCCGCGCATAGAGACAATGTCAAGAACCAGCTGGCTACAGCCACTGCGGCCTTGGAACATGTCACCGCTATTCTGGCCCGCGCCAATTCTATCGACTTCACCAATGGATTAATTCATATGCTAAATTGCTTATATTTCCAACAGACACGACTGCCGAAGAATGAGGAGTATTGTGTGCACGTCATGTCTTAAGTGTGTGACATCGTCGTAGGACAGTGGTGTAGGGGTTCGTAGCATGGAAAACAAAAAAATTCTACCGCATGCACACAAACAAGTCAATATCTATCTACTAGATTGTAGCAACGAGTCGATAGAAGCACTCACTCTCGAAGATTCCAAAGCGGTTAACGAGAGCAGATTCTCGTGGGTGATGTAGTCGTACACTTGCCGATCTCAAGATCGCGTAGACGATCCTTCCGCCATGCGTTACGGCAGACTTTCGCGATCGGTCACACGTTCGGTTTCGATGAAGACCTTCCTCTCCCTTGTTCTAGCAGCGGAGGTTGTAGTTCTCCCTCGCGATTACGACGACAAGTGGTGTCAAGTAGAGGAAGATCATGAGCAGGCTAAGCCGGTGTGAGTTATGGTGGATTAGGGTTTCCCGGAGATCTAGGGTTTAGAAGACCGGGAGGAGGAGGTGTCATGGCAAGGCATGGCGGCCAGGGCAAGGGCTAGGGCTTGTGGTGTTGGGGCAGCCCTCCCCCTCTATTTATGAGAAGGGGCAGCCTTGGGAGGGGTGGGTTTGAATCCAAACCCAAACCCAAACCCAAGTTGGATTGAGAGAAGGACTTGTTTCTTCTTTCACTAGGAAACCATTGTTCCAGTTTGACTTTCAATTTAGAGCTTTAATTCTCTCTTGCAAATGCCCACACCAAGTGACCTAGATATGATCCAATCATTCCACTTATCCATGACACATTCATGAACCATTCCCCTTCCGGATCGGTGAACCTTTTAGACCCTTCTAGAACCTCTCCGATGAAAATATCGGAATCTTTTCCGAATTCCGGAATCGAACTTTCCTTATATGAATCTTATTCTCCGGACCATTTCGTATCTCCTCGTGATATCCCGGATCCCGTCCGAGACTCCGAACAACATTCAGTATCCCTATTAACATACCATATCTACTTAACAATATCAAATCCTTAAGTGTGTCTCCCTACGGTTCGTGAATTATGCGGACATGACCGAGACACTTCTCCGATCAATAACCAATAGAGGAATCTGGAAATTCATATGGCTCCCACATATTTTTACGATTACTTTGCGATTGAATGAACCACTTACATACGATACCAATTTCTCTTTGTCTCACGATAGTTTACTTATCCGAGGTTTTGATCGTCGGTATCTCTGCATACCTAGTTCAACCTCGTTACCGATAAGTACTATTTTCTCGTTTCCGTGATATGTGATCCCTTGTGAGCCATTCACATGCTTGCAAGCTAATTGGATGACATTCCACCGAGAGGGCCCAGAGTATATCTATCTGTCATATGGATGGACAAATCCCACTCTTGATCCATGTGTCTCAACACATACTTTTCGAACACTCAATGTCACCATTATATCCATCCAGTTACGGTGTGGTGTTTGATGTCATCAAAGCATTCTTCCGGTGATGGTGATTAGCATGATCTCATGGTCGAAGGAATTAGGTTACTATGTATCAGAAAGCTTATAGCAAATGAACTATTGAAATGACTTGATCTTAATGCTATGCTTATCTATAGGAGTATGTACATCATACCATTCTCCTAATGATATGATCTTGTTGTTAACAACATCTCAATGTTCATGATCAGGAAACCACGATCATCTATTAACCAACAAGCTAGTATTACAAAGAGGCTTTACTAGGGACTCTAATTTAGTTTACAAATCACATAAGTATTAATGTTTCCGGTTTAATACTGTTATAGCATGTATGTAAACATTTATTATAAACACAAAGATATAATAATAACCAATTTTATTATTGCCTCTAGGGCATATCTCCAACAAGTGGCATGTCAGAGACGATCAGGACATAATCCACGACCTTTGAGTCATGGATTAGGATAGTGTTAAGCATTGTCCTCTTCGACATCGGTCTGATCTAATGGATAACCATCTCTGTCAGGCTCGTCCTGAATATGATCTGTGAACTCGTCAAGAGCGAGAATAGTGTTACCGAGGCTTTAAGAAAAACACATACAGAGTGTCTGCAATGATATTCTTGAATTCACATGCTTTACAGTCATCCATTCTTAGATTTACAACCATCCGAGGAACTGAAGACAAAAGTGGATACTGGTGTGCAAGGTTAGGGATGTTGAAGGAGCGACATGGTGCAAGGAGAGCACAGTCATGCTAATGGATGAGGACAAGTTGATTACACACTTCATTGTTAGATTGCATATCACTGCTTCATTGTTTTACTTGTTCAATCTCTTCTTAGTGAGATAAACTAACACTATGTCTTCTAAATCTAAGGATCACCTGAAGCACAATATATAAGTTTCTAAACAAGACCCTAATGAACTATGCCCAGATGAACATGATATTCCAGCATAGGTATGTGAGTAATGAGACTCTCTTCTCTCCGCGCTTACTTGTGCGAGCTATCAACTACCTTGTGGATAACAAGGCCCGTGGTAGCAGCTATGGGATGACATGGGCAGAGAGGAGGATCTGGCTTAGGACATGGTTGCCCAAGGAATGCTATTGGTGTTAATGTTTTGTTGTTGTGTCTGATGGTGTTCGTGATCTGTTGAGATCATGTATATTTAGAGAGCTGTTCTAATATCTATTCCACTAGTTAGAAATTGACCAAAACTGGTATTTGAATTGTAATATTTCGAGTACTAATCCTTTTGACGGTGAACTTGTAATGCATCACGAGCTATAGTTTTTTTTGGTTAACTCATAGTGCACCAGTAGTTTGGGTGAGGCGGTACCACCCCTTTAAGATGATTTGTTTATGAACTCCTTATTTTATTACCAATATTGAGTGTTATCTAGTGAGTAACCTCACCACTCAATGAAAGAGGTTACAACACCAGTGATCAGAGTTGCAACCAATGGCGGGTAGTGACTTTTGTCTCTCCTATAATTGTGTAATGGGGCCAACCAAACGCTAGTAATATTGTTCCTGACCTCACGTGTAACTACCTCGGTGAATTACGCTCCTAGATACAAGCCTGGATGAGCGGAAATGGTTGAAATAGTACGGTGGGGCCCAAAATCCACTCACGGTAGACCTTTCGGCCGTCCCAACCATTTCCAATCATCAGAACCTGTACGGGCGGCGTAATCGGCAGGCGAAGGGATCAACTACATACACAAATGAGTATGTATGCAAGCCACCATACAATAGTACATCAGAGCCATTCCATCTAAAAAGAAAGGAAATTTAGCAACGCCATACGGCAAGATTCAAATGTCCTAGATAGATATAATAGTTTAGGATATTTCCTCATACATCACACATCAAAGTATCAGGCGGAAGCGGCAAACAAGATCCGAGTACGGATAAGAAGCAAATCGGCATAAGATGCCCAGAAATAAGCACATCCCCCACGATCTCATGGATCCCGTTCCTGGAATCTCTACACCGAACGATCGTTGCCCACATCATCAGCCTCCTCCACCCAGTATCCGTCCTGCGAGTGTACCTGTTCATCTGAACCAATAATTTATCGTGTGAGACCCTAAGGGTACTCAGCAAGTCTTTATGCCTCTAAAGGGGACACAACCTGGGGTGACGCAATTGTAGCAAAAGGTAAACCCTAACAGTTCTATAGATACTCGCTAACCATCCGCCTAACCAAAGATAGACGGATGTCCTTGAATTAATGACAGCAGTTATAACAGTAATATCCACAGATCCATCCTCCTCCCCGCTTACCAACGAGGAAGCGGACGAACAACCCCCCCGTCCGTTGGCAATTTTATTAACCATTCCATGAGTGTTGCACTATTTACTAGTCAATTACTTAGTCAAATTAAAAGCGGTACTTTAGTTATGCTTGTCTATGATCGAGAAACTGTGCTCCAAGTCGTCCATAACCGTGGACACGGCTTTCAGAAAGTTTTACCCTACAGGGGTGCACAAATAGCAACACACACTCGATCAACCTCGGAAAAACCAAATCAAAACCCAACGAGGCCTTCACGACAAAGCAATCACAGGATTCGGAATTATTTCAGGGGGCCACCCCATTAAGCTACCCGCAACGAAGTTAGCTGACTCCGAGACGGACTCAAGGTTTGCGTCAATGGTCAGAACGATCGGGAACCCGAAAATGTGAGGGCTTGTCGATACCGCGAAAACATTCCGCTTACCTAAATGAAGACAAAGGTGCTCCTCGACAATCGTAAATAAAGCGATAGCATGGCATAAGTACAGGATAGTAAACAAAACCTCAAACTAGTTTGTGGCCCCAAGAAATAAGATCGAATCAAGCTCGCCTGTGGGGGTCCCATAAGCCTCCGGATGTGGATAGCGAATAATCAAGGAACAGGAATCAAGTACTGGGGTCCCACGGACACAAGTGAGCGTGAAAACCAAATAGCAGATATTGCTCACCGGTGCCACTTTCATTAGTTATCCCATTACTACTCAGGTTAAGTTGTTTAGGTACCTCGTTATCCAACAGACTCTCACATACCCTACACATGCTGTTCTACGACTCGCATGGCTCAAACAACTCCTGTAGTAATGGCTCATGGGATGGAGGAACAAGCTTGGTGGGGTTTAAAAGTAAAGGCTATGCAATACTTGGGATTCAGTTTAATGCAATCGCGACTCAATGATGCAAGAATAAGATAGAGGCAATAGGTACTGTATGTATGCAAGAATGTGGTAGTGCTTGCCTGGCAACTCAGTTGAAGCGAGAGACGGATCTGGGTAGTGCTCCTGGTTCTCTTGATATATCCCCTGCTCAGTGTCTATTCGAGGAAGAACCAAACAAACAAGGACCAACATAAATAAAGTGCACAAGCATAGGAATAAAATGCGTCAATCAAACAATCATGCCATGATTAATGATGCACAATTTGCATGGCAATAAAGTAGCATGGCACGGTGAGGTGTGGAGTGCAAGAATAAGTCATTTTATTGAGTTTTGGCCACAATTTATTGTCATATTAGTTGCTGTATACTATATATTTATATGATGCATGCTGCAACTAAGAACATGGAGAGCATAAACAGAAAGGTCTCGTCGAGCTGATCATTTTAGACATATCATTTGTTAAATTCGGAGTTATAGAACAAAAGTTGTTAATTAATTAAGGTGAAGGGCATTTTATTGTAATTTAAATCAACTTGGAAAATAAAGTGTTCAAAATATATTTTGGATGGCATATTTGAAATTGTCACAATTTTCTGATTCCAAAACATATATTATTTGTATTATTTGAAATTATGAATTTAAATTTATTTTATAGTCAAAATTATTAATTAGGGTCAAAGTCAAAGGTTGACTAATTAAATTAATTCCGAAATTATTTGATTAAAGATTTGAATTAACATTCAAAAACTAAACATTTTTCATATTAAGTTTGAATTCAAATTCTAAATCAATTGAAAGTTAAGAATTCATTTATATTTAAACAGATTTGAATTTTGAATTGAATTTGAATTAATTTGAAAAGATTTGAATTTGAAACAGAAAGATTCCTAGACTTTTGCTACCCAGTCTGTTTCTACCCACAGTCCATGACAGGTGGGGCCGCTGCTGACTGGGCAACAGGCGCACATGAAAAACTTTTGTTACCCTCGCTCTGGCTAGCCCACGCGGATGACAAGCGGGCCCAGGGAGCCGGGAGGCCCACTACGCGCGCGAGCGACTCCGGCGATGACACGTGGGCGATTCGGGGGCTGCGGCTGCGTGGTTCAGATTTGCAGGGGCTTTTCTGCAAGAAGGGACGTCACAAAGCGGGGCTCCGGGACGGGTTTAGGCGGGAGATTTTGCGAGGGCAAAGCAAGCGCAGCTGGCATTGTCACCGACAGACGCAGCGCCGGCCTTGATCTGGCGACTCCCGGCGATGATGGCGAGCGATCCGCGGCGATTCTCGCCAAGACGCAAAAACCAAAGATGAAGAGGGGACAACAGGCTACAAGATTCGTTCAGGTGACTAGCACGGAGGAGGGCTGCAGCGCGCGGGCTTCAACGATGAACAGAGACCGACAGCCGTTGCCGCTCTGCTCACACATGAAAGCGGCCGAAAGGCTTGGCGAGGTGCTCGACGACGGCCGGCGACGATGCAAGGCGAGAGGGGGAGGGAGACGTTGTCTAGGGGGAAGAGGGGCTCACCAGCGACCGTCTGGTGCAGCTAGCGGGCTCGGGGTAGCGTCGATCGTCGAGCACTCCTGCTGCTCACGGCACGGGCGGGCTCCGGCGGTTCCGGTGGCTCCCATGTTGCATGGAGCAGAGGAAGCAGAGGGGGGTCCTGGTACTCCTGGCTTGCCTTGGCGTGCTCGGGAGCGAAGGAGAGCATAGGGGCCGAAGCTAGAGTTTTGGGGGCATGGTGGAGAGGTGGCCCGCTTGGGTAGGAAGAAGGGAGGAAGGTGGGGTGCCTGGGGCTCCTGGTCTCGACCTGAGAGGTACTGGGGAGGTTGGGGATAAGGAGGAGAGGGGAGAAGGGAGGGATGCTACCTTTATGCAAAAAGGGAGAAAGGGGGGCCTCGGTTTTGGCTAGGGTTTGGAGAGAAGAGGGACCAGGGGAAAAGCACATGGGAGGGGGTGGTCAGGTGGGACCGAGCTGGTAGGGAGAGAGAGGGCCGAGAGAGAGAGGGAGGACTAGGGTTAGATGGGGAACTAGGGTTAGCTAGAGAGGGGATGGCTCGGGTATGGTGATTAGGGGGTAGGTTTAGGGAGAAGATTATGAGAGAGGGGGTTAGAGAGAGGGGGAAGGGTTTAGCTAAGTTTGATTATTTGGTTGACCAAAACAATTGATCTCACCCCCTTTAGTTAAAACCCAAACAACCACCAAAACAAAAATAGAGGTAAAGGGGTAGATGGTGCCCATATGGCATGTGCCATGCAAGGCATCCATAAAGCATGTAGGCAAGCAATGGAGCATGAATGGTTGGAGGTGAAAAGAGAGGGAGGTGAGGAAAAGAGATATAGAGGGAGGTGATCCACTTAAAAATATGCAACTAAAAACAAGGGAACCAAAGGTGGCAAAGGTTGCATGGGACATGCATTACATTTAATGCACTCCCTAAGAGATTGGTGCAAGCTTGCATGGGCCATGCATAAGCATTAAATGCCATGTTTCAATCTTGTGAAAACAAAACATAATTCCCATGGCATTTATTTATGTGCATCCCCAAAAGTGGAGTAAGGCCAAGCAAAAGAATTTTAAGTGGGATCCACCCAACCCACATGAGCTAGAAGTAACTCTAATAAAATGCAAGCTCATATTAATTGGATGGTGGAATTATAAGGTGGTGAAAGAAAGGGTGGTGGAGTCAATAAAAGATATGCCCCCAACTCAACTTGGGAATTTAACAATATATCAAGAACCAAATACAATATCAAGAGGCAAATATAAATAATAATGCATATGAGATAAGAACCAAGACACAAGGGTTTTTGTATGATGCTCAAATGCAAGGTGGCATGATGACATGAGCATGATATGATGATGATGCAACAATTATATGTAGGAAGTGGCCATTTTATTACTAAACCAAGTAGCATTACAGTTGTTAGACAATTGGGATGCTACATCACGCAAGAAAATGCTCTGTGAGCACCAAACAAAGTCCACAAATAGTGGCATAGAAGCCTTTTTCCCTGTCCATGTCACAGGGTAGGCGTCAGGGAGACAAGACAAAATAGTTAGAGGCAACCAATCATCCTTTAACTCTCTAAAGCTAGTTATAGTGGGAGCACCGAGAGTAACTTAGCTAATAGTATGTATGTACATGCAATGTCAAGTAAATAAATTGGTGATATGACATGACAATTAATAAAAAAAGAAAAATAGTAACTTAGCTAGTTACCATAACATCACACATATCAAGACCATATAATTATACAACATAATTAGTTAGGCCTTACTCCCTCTGTTTGGTATTATAAGTCCCGTGCGGATAACTAGGTTGCCAATTTGAACAATAAAACATAAATAGTATAACATAAAAATTATACCATTAGAAATTTTAGAGGTTATATTCTCTAATGGTATAACTTTTGTGATATATAAGTTATATTTTGTTGGTCAAATTAACAATCTAGATATGCGCGTAAGACCTATAATCCCGAACAGAGGGAGTACATAACACCACAACATGTTATTTTTTACTATGTTTAAATTACTTAGCACTATGACTAGTCTAAGAATGTCGGGTCCCACTTTCGGTAAGATGTGTCGTTTGATTGACCTGTTGATTTTCATGACTACTAGACCATGAAAGCGCGTGTCGCCGCGCCTATCCATCTCGAGAAAAAAATACTTGAGAATAACCAGAGAAATGTGGATAATATATTAGTGGTGTGGATCCTGTAGAAAAAATCTATGTTTTAGTCTATTATGCAAAGATTTTACAAGCAATAGTCAAACAGATCACACCAATATATGCTACACACAACTTTGTTATGGTGTTTACAACCACTGTTAAAAAATAAAAACGGTTTAGTCAAAGACCAGTGAGGACTGACTTGAGGTCCTTCCTGCTGCTCCACGTTGGTTGCCTTGTCAAGTTTGTTGTCATGCAGTTGATTCCATAGTAAAACTGCTCCATAAAGGAACAAAGTCACGACCGGCTAGATTTGAATCCATAAGCACAGAGCCGATATATGTGATGAATAGCGAGTAATTTGCACACGAAAATGTAAAATCGACCATAGACAACAAGTACAAGGGAAATTTCCTTGTATAGTTCTTGCATTTGGCAAACCACACCATTGGTTCAGAGGGGAGATGCTTCTTCATGAATATATACTAGTTACCAAAACCACCGTTTCCAATAGCATGTGCTCACATACACCCCTTAAATGGTATCAATGTCAATGCTGGAGACAAGTTGTTGCCAGCGATTTCAGAAACGAAAATTTTGAACATAAAGAACAAAAGTCTATAAAATGTGAAAGGAAAAATTGTAATTGTATATGAATACAGGAGGCTCCCTATTGATTTGATGGCCTCTACTATTTTATTATCATCAAAATAGAAATTTCAAGGAAAATAAGTAGATTGTCTTTAGGATATATAAACTGAGTTCTATCAGCAGTCACATCATATTATGAGCCAACTCGAAGGCTGAGGCCAAAGAACATCAGATGAAAGATTGAACCCCATTTTTCTACTCGGGACGAGCACTTTGTATAAGAAAATTTATATGAACTGACCTAAAAGGTTCATTCAATTTCCTAAAATGATTGCCAAGCATGCAACTCAGCGTTATGTTGTTTTGCAATAAGTAAATATAAAATACAAAAGGATTGTGCCTAGATTAATCTACCATGCATGTAACATGATCAACTACTCAACAAGAATCGATATAATAACTTTCCATCAAATAATCAACTTAATGCTTTATATGGTTATACCAATTAGCATAGCCCATGAATCAATCATACAGATTTAGTCAAATTCTCTTGGATCAAAGATGATTATCACAAATGCTTATGCATTACTAATCTTATCAAATTACATAACTCAATTTTTGCCATCTCAAAGCAATATTTCAAAACATGAATAGAACTACATTAGTGTCATGTTTGAGGCAGCATTCCAAATTATTATGAGCTTCTAAGGGCACGTACAACAGTTATATCTTAGTCATCTCATATCAATGCCACTTAGGATGATAGGTGACATGGAGGAGAAAGAACAAAAAAAAGAGGTTTGTCTTCTCTTAGCTAAGAGATCATTTCTTAGCAACAATCTCTGTCATCACAAATTTAGAATGTCTATTTATTAGAGATAAGACTAAAAAAATAATCCATTGTACATCATGTTTTATGGTTATATCTAGATTATGTGGCGAAATTAAGATAATATAGTCTTATCAACCATCGTACATGTCCTAAATAAATTGGGTGGCAATTCGTTGTTTATTACAAAAGAAACTTACCTCCTAACTATATGCTGTGGCATCCCGCAAAAACCACTACTAGAAAATCGCGTTGAATTTGTGCATTGCATCGTCATCATCATGCATTGTTCGCATAAAACTATGTTTGCAAAGCCCGTGTTGTTTTCTAAACGCCCCTCTTTATTCAAACACCAAAACCGGGTTCCCGGAATATTTTGCTTTGGCCGCTATCGGTTTGCCAACGGCCCGTTTAGATTAAATAAAAATTATATTATTTTTAGCGGGGCAGTCGAACGGGCCGTCCCGACCCGAACGACCACCCCCAGATTAAAAATCGGTCCACCCCTGAAATCCTAAACCTACCAGATACTCTACCCAGTCCAACCCTCCACCTCACTCCCACCTATCACAGTCTGCCACGTCACCCTGCCCAACCCCCCAGCTAATCATGTGCTGCCACATCACCCCTCCTCTCTCTCTCCTCTCTCTCCCCACACACCACACAGCCTCCCCCACCGGATCCCACCTCCCCCACGCGCTACACACACACACGCACGCCAGCACCCCTGCCCAACCGACGCACTCCCACCTGTGGCTGGCCCACCACCACCCACCCGCTGCAGCAGCCTGCCCACCCCAACCCAGCGTGCCTCCCGACCGACGCAGCACCGCCGCCCGCCTCAGCCTCCTCCGCGGCGACACCTGCCTCCCCGCCGCCGTCTCTCCTCCTGCCGCCGCCCAACGTCCCTCGCCGCTCCCGCGCCACCCCGTCGCGCAGCCCCTGCCTTCCCAACCTTCCTTCTCCTGCTCGCCTCGCCAGAGCCCTCGCGTCCGCTCGGCGCCCGCCAGCGCCTCCGCTTGGCGACCCGCGCACCTACCCGCTCGACCCCTCCGCCTTTGTCGCGTCGTCGGCGCGCCTTCGCCCACGCCACCGGCCGCGCCGCCGCCGCAAGCTCCGTCGCCGTCCCCATCACACCGCGCCAACCGTCCGCGTCGCGGCTAAGCCCGCCCGACGCCGCCCCGCTCCTCCGGCTGCAACAAGCTCCGGCCCGTCTGCCTGGCGCCGCGCGCCCTCCTTCCGCCTCGAGCCGCCCGGCGAGCTCCGCCAGCGCCGCGCCCAGGCCCGTCTCCGGCCCGTGCTAGCCTCGCGGACCCGCCTCGCCCGCCAGCGTCGGCCTCGCCCGTGCTCGCCTCGCCGGAGCCGGCCCGGCCTGCTTCCCCCAGGCTCCCCTCTGCAGCGGCCTCCCGAGCCGTGGCCGTGCGCGCCGGCTGCC
The DNA here is from genome assembly GCA_030063025.1 of Avena longiglumis. Taxonomy (NCBI): domain Eukaryota; kingdom Viridiplantae; phylum Streptophyta; class Magnoliopsida; order Poales; family Poaceae; genus Avena; species Avena longiglumis. The sequence goes on along the minus strand of CP125974.1, from coordinate 476,276,012 downwards.
CTCTCCGCCAGTGGTACCGCAGCGGCTGCCCTCCCTCGCATGGACCGCCGCGTCGGTGCTCGCCCTCGCCGCCGCTAGCCCGGTCGCGCCGCCCGCGAGGCCGCCAACCGCTTCGCCTCCGTGTGTTCTTGGCGTGGGACGCCAAGACCTTCTCAAGAACCGAAGGCGTCGACAAGGAAAGACAAGGGCGTCTCGAGCGGCACCGGAAAACCCCCGGTCGCCAAAATCGCACAAGACCACCAACGCCGTACCAAGATCGACACCGACAATCGATAACCGAACCTCCAAGATCGTCGACATAGAAGAGTTGGCCGTAAACCAAGATCTCCTTCTCGAACCCGAAGACCACCAAGTGTTCCTTCATGGATAAGAAGACCGGACCCCGAAAACCTAACCCCGGTGCGACGAGTATCCTCTTCCCGGACGCCAAGATCATCGACATGGAACGACAAGACCCCGCTGGTTGATGCCGCGCCTTGGACACCAAGATCTACGGACGCCGAGACCCCCGAACCCGAAGGCTGATCCCGTACCCGGTGCCGCGTCAAGACCGCCTTCTCGGACCCCGTTGACGCCAAGTTCTTCGCCGTAGAGAAACAAGGCCTTCGACAAGACAAGGAACGCCAAGTGTTTCACCCCGGACACCGAGTCCGCCGAGAACCCCGATGCGACAAGTGCTTCATCCCGAACGCCATGACCGACAACATGAACCGAAGACCCCGGATGCGCCAAGACCTACCCCTGAGTCCGAGAACGACCTCGCCGAACCCTGAACCCTGAGACCGACCCCGAACCTCGGAACCCAAGATCGTCGAGCCCCCTCTGATGTGTGACCCCTTTTCCTCGAACCCTATTTTATAACATATCAACTTGTTGCATATATAATTGTCATCTCGCATGCATATCTGTGGTTTGGGGGCCTTATGCCGATTCACCTAATAATTAAATATGGGGCCCATATGCGGGCAAATCTAGTCTCATATTGGCCTCATTTAAATTTGTGTAGCGAACCCGGTGCTATCTTCTGCCATGTTAAACAACATTTAACTTGCGGGGTTATAAACAACTTGAACCATCTAACTAATTGTCGGGACCCCGGTTCCGCTTAATATGACCTAATTGCATCGCACCTTGCCATGCCATACATCATACATGCATCATGCCGATCTTCTGCCGTGTATTAAATATTGCATCCGGTGCTTCTTCTAGTGTTTTGCTTCTTCGCGGATAAGACCGTTGAGTTGATGTGAGCTTCGCCCCGATCTTCGGTTGAACCTTCGACAATGTTTTCAGGCGAGCATCTCCCCCTTTCTACCTATCTTACTTTTCTAGTATTTGTTTCCCGCCTGTTGATCTTTGCTATCTGTGTTGCGATGCTCTAGATTTCGTACCCGTGATATCCCTTGCAGCCATATATAGCCTTGGACACATCCTATTACCTGTTGCTTGGTAGATAGTTGGACCCGCGTGTCGTAGTCGCTTGCTCAAGTGTTTTGCTTGTCGTCAAGTACCACCTTTGTTGGAGAATTGCCGTATGTTGACGTTGGAGATGATCATGGCTTTAATTATTATTTCACTTTAATTCCTGTTTAACAACTAAAATTGAATTAAGCAGAGGCATCGGTGGGTGATAGGTAATATTTGGTTTCCGACCGCCCACTTGTGTCCGTGGGACCGAGTTCTTGACACTGTTCCGAGATCGAGCGCTAACCAGGTGGGGAGATATGGGCCCCCATTGATTATTACCTGATTTCAAAGTATTGTCTTGGGGGCCACAAACTAGTTTGAGGTTTTATTTACTATCCTGCTTATGCCATGCTACTTATGTATTTACGATTGTGTGAGGAGCACTGTCTTGTTTAGGAAGCGGAATGTTTTCGATGTATCGAGTCCCGATTGGGGATCTGCTGTCGTTCTGACCATTGACGCAAACCCTAAGTCCGTCTCGGAGACCGGCCGACTTCGTTGCGGGTAGACTTAGTGGGGTGGCCCCCCGTGCTTGCTTTGGGTCTGGGAACGTCGTGACTTAGGCCCCGCCGACATACCGATGGGTGTATGTTAACTGATCTGGCAAAAAGGGTCGATGTGCCTGTGGATACTTTGGTGCACCCCTGCAGGGTTAAATCTTTTCGAGAAGCCGTGTCCGCGGTTATGGACGACTTGGAGCACAGTGCTTGATCATAGACAACTATAACTAAAGTTACTGTTATGAATTGACTTGTATCCGATATGACTAGTAATCAGCTTCACTGCAACGGAATGGCTAAGTAAAAGTACCAACAACTGCTGGGTTTTGGGTTTATCTCATGCTAAATGTATCTGACTAGTAAGTGCTGCAACTATAACAGAATGATTAACTAAAAATGCCACTGCTTACTTTATCAGGACGATATCTAAACCTGACTAGTAATTGCGGCAACTATAACTGAATAAGTAAAACTGGCCACTGTGTGAGTTCCTCGGTTGACTTCCTCGTTTGGTCTCGAGGGGGAAACGCCAGGATGGGTTTGTTTGATGCTAGTATCAGGTTGGATCCGAATAGGTCTTTCTTACCCCTCTCTGATAGCCGCCAGTTGTATCGAGTCTCTATAGGTTGTTTAGTGCTTGTTGCCGCTTGATCCACCATACCTATGTAGGCGAGGACCGCCAATTCTAGCCTCGCCGTGTCTTGGCCTCAAGATCGACGCTCCTTCTTTTCCTTTGCCCTTTGTCGGCACCCCTTTTGTTTAAGCAGGTTTTGAGATCGACGCCGTTAGCAAGGTTACCCTTCCGGCTTGGCCTGGGCAGGGTTATGGACGCCATTGGTTATTCTTCAGGGCTCTTAGCCCCATTTGCATCTTGTCCGTAGACGGACGCTCTATCGTTTTTCAAGGTGATTTGGATCTTTGTACCGTATATTTGTATTCTTGACTCTTTGAGTCGCTGTTGTATATATATCTGTTCTGTGGGTCCCATCGAGGACTGTTGTGTAATGTTATTACTTCGTTTTCCACCCGCACGCAAGTGCCTGGTGGGCACCTTCGAATCGTTTCTATGCGGGTTTGGCGGGTTTCGCTAAAACTTGCATAGGGCCGATTCTGAGGGTGTTACATATGCCCGCACCTTCTCCTGCCAAACTCCAACAGGAACCGATCCACCATCAGATTGAAAACCCAAAAAATCAAAATTCACTACAAAGAATAGAGGCGTGATGGCGGGGCAGGTGAATTGGATCTCGCATTTTACCTGCATCAGTTCCCCCCAGAGGCATGGACGCTGGAGCTCCCTAAAGCCGGAGGTGTCCACCCACATCCTTTGTTGGTGTCGCTATAACATACCTACCAAGAGAATAATAGAGAGAGAGAAAAAGATTTAAACCTATTGGATTGGGAAGACAGAACAAGATGAGGAACCACAAAAGGGGAATCGAGTGGCTGCTACACCTTGAAGCCATCACGCAAAATCCATCCCCAATAGAGAAATTCGTCAATTCCTGAAACAATAACATCAAGTAAACAACCTGAATTACACTGTAACATATCGACAACAATTGCAAGAGCCATGGCTGCCGAAGAGGCGGAGGATGAAAGTCCAGATGAAGGATAACAACCGAAGGCACGCACCATATATGGAGGAGGCATGAAGTAACACACCTCAACTCCGAGTAGCCGTAACGGAAGGAAGGCAGAAGAGTTTCATCATCATTCTCCGCTGCCATCGATGTCACATTTTTTTCCGAGAAAGGTATCTTTGCAGCGAAGGAGCTGTAGGGGAGACGATGATGGGGTCGGTCCGTCCGTGCCTGCAGGGAACTAAAGTGGGCCTTAACCATCCCATAGGGAAAAAGGGAGTCCACAAAGAGAAGTTTTCACAGGCCATCGCTAAATTAACAGCCCTATGCTCAAATCAGCCCGATTATTAAAAAGGAGTCCAGCTCGATCTCCGGAGTAGCAGCCCGATAACTGTGTGGCCATACGGGACAGGCGGGACGGGACAGTAATTCCAGCGATACTAAGGGTGTGTTTGGTTGAGCCGTGGATTCTGAAAAAGCTGTTGTGAACTATAAAGTGTAGATGACGTATCCGTATTTGGTGGAGTAGGAGAACGAACTCGTGAAGGAAATGATCTTTATATGGAAATGAAGGAATCCGGAGTAATTAATGAAAAAAATATTGAGGAATCAAAGGTAGCTCTAGTCTATGGCCAAATGAATGAACCACCGGGAGCTCGTATGAGAGTTGGTTTAACTGCCCTAACTATGGCAGAATATTTCCGAGATGTTAATAAGCAAGACATGCTTTTATTCATCGATAATATCTTTCGTTTTGTTCAAGCAGGGTCGGAGGTATCTGCTTTATTAGGGAGAATGCCCTCTGTAGTGGGTTATCAAAAGCTGCCGTGAGTAAAGAACTGTGGAAAGTTATTTGGTTGTGACAACTGTGAACTGTGAGTTCGAGGATCAGATAAAATGTATATCCTAATTGATCGATAGACATCGAAAAGTGCGCTGATTAATAGTAAATCGTTGTTTTGAGATACTGTTTTTTTAATGTTCCATAACTATATAGATAATGAGTCATGTTTGCATCCATCTACACATACAAATATGTTCAGGTTAGATATCACGGCGGTCCAGCACGGCCAAGAGGAACTGTGCGAAGAAATTTTCGCCACATTGACGTTGTAATCCGGGAAGTCGCCTCCACGGCGTCCCTTTGGATCACCTAGCATTTCATCGAGCAGGTGGTGAGCGATGGCAGATGCAGACCGTGAACTAATGCAACTACGAAAGAGAGAAAACCTCTCAACATCATTGCACGTTGCAGCGAGTTGGTAGCTAGCTTTGCTAGCCGATTAGCCTTGTACGTTCCTGATAGAGCTAGCTAGCTAGAATTGGTCTAGTCAATCGAGCTTTGTACGTCTCCATTACTCCGGGCGAGATCGCATCACGTGCAGCTCGGCGCAAGATCTTTCCTGTATTTTGACAGAGCTAGCGAGGGATAAAGGCCGGCGTGAAGGAAGCTGGAAGCTTGCATCGGCAGCGGGCGATTACTGGCAGAGGATGTCTGGGTTATGGGGGCGCGGGCGGCCGGCACGGCGTGCGTGCGTGATACGCCCGAGTTCTTCAAGATGACCCAAAAAATCCAACGAGGTTGTGGGCGGTCAGAATAGCTGGTTGCGTACGAGCATCCCAATTTCAAGGACATCATCCAGGTGGGTGGAATTGGACGGAGTCGCTCCGGTTCGTCGGTTGCACGGGCAGAGACATACCGGAAGGCCGCAGCTGGACCGGACAACCGGGCATGTGGGGGCGGAGACACGAGCAGGGTTGGCTATATGGGTCGAGAAAGAAGAATCGAGGGAGGCGAACTTCCGGAGGGACGGCGGCGGAGCTCTGGCGGCCGGCGCCTCTAACCCTAGCCGGATCGGGAGTGTCTATCTCATTCTTTGTTCGCTACTGTACATGAAAATACATGTATTTTGTCTAGCTCCGACGGGAAGAGAGAAGAAATTGAAACGTTATCACTTATCGGTGTCAGCGCGGGTAAATATATCGACTTTGGTTCGCTCTCAACTCGATGGAAGCAGGGTCCTAGCAGCTGTGGAATTTGTACTAGTAAAAGCTGGTTGCGTTTGAATAATCAGCTGTGGAATTTAACTCTTTGGTTGGCGTTCGGCGTTGCCAAAGTAAAAGCAGGTTTGCAACGCGGAACCAAACGGACCCTAAGCTGCTGGACGAACGATCTGAGACGTCTAGCTGCTGGACGAGTGCTAGCCTGTCGGTCAGGCCATAGCCGATTGGCCGAGTCAGCTTCTCCCAGGACGACAAAGTGCTAGATCTGTAATTTCCAAAAAACGTATAATAGATATCAAATTATTAAATAATACGTATTATTTTAAAAAAATCGTCTGGCTACGATGAGTTGCATGACATTGTTATTACTTTTCTCCTCTATACTGCTAATTGTTGTTTCTGTCCTTTTGGATATACAAAATCGACGCATGAGGTATCAAAGTGTGATCCCACCAAAATCACACTTCTAGTTTATTTTAAATTTTATAATATAAAATTTTATTTTACACTAAGAATTTTAAAATGAACAGAGGTAGACTTTAGGTAAAATCCCACTTAATACCCTACGGATGCAACAACGCACGTCTTTCCTTATATATTGGGAAATTGGCTGGTATCATCTTCCTTGAGACACTCCTCCGGCTAGAGTAGAATATGCGGCCAGTCACGGTAGCTAGCAAGATTGATTGGAAAAAACACTGAACTAATAAAGATGACTGAATTTTGGTTCGTGTTGGTTGGTTGGTCATGTCTCTGTCTAAGCTAGCTAAATCAGTAAGATCAGGACGACAGGCACCACTAGACATGCATGAAAATGAAATAGAACTACGGTATCTCGTCGACACATCTGCCTGCCTGCCTGTTTGCAGGAAAAGTGAGATGATGATACGTACTAGTACGTACCTATCTTTGGAAGGCAGCGGGCAGCAAGAAAAAGACGCTATGACACTGGGGATCCATCAGATCAGGCCGATCGATGTCGAAGAAGACAATGCTTCACACTGTCCTGATCCATGACCCAAATGTCGTGGATTCTGGCCCGATCGTCTCTGACATGCCGCTATCCTACGGAGACGTCACTCACTCGAGAAACGGCGTGGACGCAGAATACTTCCCATTCTTTGGCAGATGTGTCGACGGTGACCGGCCCTCATCCTCCGATGAGGGACGGCGGGCACTGTATTTCGTAGGGCACTCCGGCAATGGCCCGGCGGGAGGAGAAGATACTGAAGAACTTCTTCAGTTTGAAGGCAGAAGATTGTCTGAACTTTATGTGTTGTTGTGTTGTGATCCGGATTCGCCATGTTGGCTGAACAGTACTCAATACGGAGTTGTGTGTATTGAACTTCGTATGGATTTGAATGATGTGGCACTGAACTGATTTGAACTTCGTATGGAGTATATGCTGTTCAGGGTTCTTTTGCAAGAAAGCTGGTCAACAACGCTGAGCAACTTAAATATTCATATCGGATAAGAGCATCTCCACTCGTTGGACGAATCTAGGCCGAAATCCGGACTTTTTTTGCCGGAAGAAACTGTTGAAGTATATAAGTGGATTGTACTAACCCTTTCCATCAATTCGGACTTTTGGTTGCGTTACCATGTCAAGCTTCATGCACTAGCCAACGCAACCAAAAGTCCGAACTTATGAAAAGGGCTAGTACAATCCACTTATACACTTCAACATGTCAAGCTTCATGCACTAGCCAACGCAACCAAAAGTCCGAACTTATGGAAAGGGCTAGTGCAATCCATTTATACACTTCAACACCCCCTCTCACGTGCGACGGGGAGAAGTCAGCACGTGTAACCGGAAAAGAGCGACGGCGCGCGAAACTCACGTATGACTCAAGAGGCCTATACGTGAACACAACGGGGTCTACAACAATTTTAGGATAAATTGCGAAAGCTAGGACTCGAACTCGAGACCTTAGGCTCTGATACCATGTCAAGCTTTATGCACTAGCCAACGCAACCAAAAGTCCGAACTGATGGAAAGGGCTAGTACAATCCACTTATATACTTCAATAGAAATAAGTTTTCGGCCACCGAGTTTCCCACTCGCTTATCCAGGCGAGTTTCTGCGTTTGGCTAAAATTTAACAACTTTCGATAAACTTTGGCGAACTTTGGGTGAATACAAGCGGTTTTGAGCGAATATGGGCGAATATGGTTGATATAGACGAACTTTGGGCGAATATGGGCGGTATGGACGGACTATGGGCGAATATGGATGATACAGACGAACTTTGGCGAATATGGTCTATATGGACGAATTTTGGGCAAATATGGGCGATACGGACGAACTTTGGGCGAATATGCCTGAATTTTGGGTGAACTTTGGGCGAATATGGTCTATATGGACGAACTTTGGGCGAAATTTGGGCAAATATGGGCGATACAGAAAAACTTTGGGTTAATATGCCCAAATTTTGGGCAATATGGACGAACTTTGGACGAATATGGTCTATATGGACGAACTTTGGGTGAATATAGACAAATATGGATGAACTTTGGGCGAATATGAGCGAACTTTGGATGAATATGGGCAAATATATGCTGACTGGGCGTGTCCACTCGCCGAATTCGCTTCGTCCGGTGTTCCCGGGGCGTACCCAGGATCCTGGCTATGGTCTGGGTAGTCCGGTCAAAGTTGGCCCAAATCCGAACGAAAACAAGTCCTGAGTACGCGACAGGGCGAAATTTTGGCGTCCGGACCTATTTTTGGCGTCCGAATCGGCGTCCTAGGTAGCCTAGTGGAGATGCTCTAAGCCATGTGACAAATGGGGGCGGCTTCCTCTTTACGGAAAGTATCAACTTATGAAATTCTAAATAAATTTTGCGATGAATCTAATGAGACCGACTTGGTATTGTACATGAGGGGATGAGCTAGCCAGCCAGATTTCGAGCGGAGCGGAGATTTGGTGCACATGAGCATGAGTGATTCGGCTTTTTAAAAAGGAAAATCAAAAATTATATTTTTAAGTTTAAAAAAAATTATGAAAATAAATTAGGATGTAGCCATAGCTCGAACCCGCTTTGTTTTTATCATGTTTTGTAGTTCTGTTACTTTTGCTTTGGTCATGAGTTATATGGTAATCAGCTGCGTGCATTCTAACTATGCATGCCGGAGGTAATCATTACTTTTAATAATAAAAAGCTTATTTCTAAAAAACAATCAAGACGTAGCCAGTGGTTTATACCACAAACATGCAAAATCTCAGTTTGAAATAATGCGTATTTTAAGCTACACAAAAATAATAAAATTGTAGATCTATAATATAGTGATTTTGAATCACAAAAGAAGTCACGCTTTTCATTTTTGTGTAGCTCGGAACAAAGCATTTTGAATTAAGATTTTACATGTTCATGGGATACATCATTAGCAATTTTTATGATTTTATTTTACAATTTTTTAAAAAATTTATAAGTTTTACTGTTTTTTAATAAGCAGGAAGCACTGGAGTTTGGGAGCCAAAAGAATTTTCCGATTTCGAGACTCACTTCTATCTTAAATAAAATACCACTTGCACTTGGTATTGTATATGAGGTGATGAGCAACCCATGTGCTCCGCCACCCGTGCATTGCAATCCAGTGAAATGCTTCTATCTATTTTTTCTCATCTATTTCTCTCACAGCCGGAGGCTCCCTCAATCCTCACGGCTCTGCTTTCTATCTGCTTCCTCTCATCTATTTCTTTCACGCCCGGAGGCTTTTTATCTACAATAGCTACAATATTCATCGTTAGAAATAAGGAAAATACAATACTAGTACTAGTAACTTTCCTGCCGTTAGCTACGTTCATCTCTGACCATTCAACCATTTAGTTGTTTCCATTCGGCTCCATCCAGGAAATAATATTTAATTGGCAGTTTTTCTAGATTTCATCTAGGCCACGAGAATATCCACAATGCATAATACTTTCTGTATTTCATAATATAAGATGTTTAACATGTGGAAAATAGTGATCTTAATATTTTGTTTTATTTGATTTGACCCTCACAAAAGTATATATAGATGTATACGGAGTAGATGGAGACTTAAAGTACAAGATGACATAAAGTTCTAGTTATCTCTACATGTATACGTATGTATACTAACGTCTCTCTTAGTCGTAGCGGGAGTGAAACGGACGATTGCGACTGGATTTGAAGTCTGACATCTTCTTTTTTTTATCTTCATCAACCGCGTCTTCTTCTGGTGCCTTCCTTCCCTTTTGCAGTCACAACAAGAGTGTCGTGAACCCACGTAATGACGCGGACATTTTACTGGAGTTGTTGCCGATGTCTATCTCTACGAGTATATGTACACCAAACGTCTAAATACATTACCTCCGCAAAGCTAAAAATCTTATATTTTAAAACGGAGAAAACAGTTGTATTAGAAATATATAAGCTGGCGCGTTTCATCGAGTCTTCCTTTCCCCTGTTGGGTACCCCAAGTCCCAATACTCTTGTACTTGTATGAAGTACTCAACTAATGGGGTTTTGAAGCGATTAATCACGACTATATTAGCTTTTTTTTTTTTTTGCTCTTCTTGGTATCTGGAATATGAGACAGTGGCCTTGTACTATATAAAAGAGGAGGGAGACAGGGAGTATCAATTCCACTCTCCAAACAACTGAGGGGCATCATCTAGCACATTATTAACTAGTCTCAGATAACGGAATTGTCAAACGCGATCTAATCCTCGTTAGTGTTCCCCGCGGGATTGCCCTCAAACCGGTTGATTCTGAAATGTTGGAGCTCCACCCCGGCTTCTACCGCGGTCCTCGCCTCGCCATCGATGGCCATCTCGGCAAGGATCATCCCCACCGCTGGCCCCATCTTGAACCCGTGACAGGAGAACCCGGCACCGAGTACCACGTCCTTACCGAACTCCCCGCCAAGGAAGTCGACAATGAAGTCTTTGTCCGGAGTCATGGCGCACATGCACGCCTGCCGAAAGACCGGCCCACCGGCGGTCTCCACATGTCCCGGCATGAACTCCCGAATCCACCGCGCGACTCGCTCAGCGGCGGCAGCGAAGCCAGCTTCAGAGCCCCAGTCTCGGCTGTCCGGGTCGCAGGGCGACCCGCCGTCGTCGTTGATCTTGATCAGCCCCGGGAACTCCAGCGACGGCGTGCTGTACACGAAGGGCTTGCCGTAACTTGAAAACGTGGGGAATCCGGCCTCCGGCGTGAGCTCGTGTTCGTGGCCTGGCTTAATCTTCCAGTACTGCGTGAGCTTGTGCACCGGCTGGATCGGTAGCTCGACGCCGGCGACGGACTTGACCAGCTTGCTCGCCCACGCGCCGACCGTCACGACGCACTTGGCGCCGTGGAACTCCTCGCCTTTGCTCGTCACCACCCGGACACCGTCCTCTCCTTCCTTCTTGACGATGCCGACGACCTCCGTGTTGTCCCTGACGACGGCGCCCTTCTTGATGGCCAGCGTCTGGAACATGGCCACCGCCTTGGTCGCGCTCAGCACCCCGCCGCCGAGCTCGCTCACCGCCGTCACCCACCCGTCCGGGACGCGGAACACGCCTCCCCACCTCTCCTCGATGTCCGCCTCCGCCTCGCCCCCGTTCCTGACGGCCGCGAGGAACGAGGCGTTGCTGCGTGGGCCTATGCAGAGCTGTGGCGTCGGGGTGAGCACGCGGTAGCCGGCGTCCGCCTGGGCGTCGCTCCAGAGGCGGCGGGCGAGGCGGACCATGGGTGGGTAGTACGCCTTGGCGTAGGCGTCGCGGATGGTGCGCGACTCGCCGTGGGAGGAGCCGAGGTGGTGGAGCAGGTCGAAGCGCTCGAGGAGCAGGACGCTCGCGCCGCGGGACGCCGCCGCGTGCGCCGCGCAGCTGCCCATGATGCCCGCGCCCAGCACGATCACGTCGAAGCTGAGCCGGCCGTTGGCGCCGGCGGCGTCGGATGCTGCATCTGCGGCCATGGCGCCAACACTCCCTTGCTCTGCGCAGCTAGCTGTTGCTTCGCTACGCACGATCAAGTGAGCAAACGAGTGGTCTACGCAGAGGAGTGGCAGTAAGAGTGGGTTGGAGCGCAGATGATTTTTTGTACTCCGTAGCAGATGGGTTGGTAATTATACGGAGCGCACGGTCGTTCGCGTGACGTGCCACGGTGATATCACGTCTAGCCGTTGTGATAGGAGCGTGTCGCGCTGTATTGCATTCCAACCATTTTAAAAACAACCGCACGTTGCCGTGGAAAGAAATAGGCCCAGCTCACCAATCCAAGGATGGAAAGGCATCGAAGCGGGACCGTCAATAATTCAGCATGTACTGTACAGGAGTATCTTGGTAGGTAGCCCACAGAATCTCCACCAGATTTTCTAAAATTTCAAATCATAGAACTCTTAAGGTGCACTGTAAAACTTTTTCAGGTCCGGACCGAGCCGCCGTGACCAGAATTGGAGTACCGAAAAAAAAAATCCACACCTTTGCGCCCACTGGCTAGGGTCTTTTCTATTTTAATTTCCTTTTTTTTTCACGGTCATTTTCTTTCCTCGCCCGCTTCGACATTCATCCCCATATTATATCGGTGCCTTCGGACGACGATTGTCTTTCCTCTCGAAGTCGATGAAGCTGCCTACTACGCCGTTGTCGCCCATGATCATCGCACCAGTCGCATTGCGTGCACATCGAGGCTGGCAAGGGCCGCCACATGGTCGCCTACACTGTTGGCAGCAGGTGGCGGGGTTCATGTAGTCTGACGCAACGATGTCCCTTACCACATTAGCGGGTCCTGAGGTGGTGTGCTCGGCCTCACCTCCAATGCGCATGTAGACTTCGCTCCGCACAAGTTCGAGCTCGATAATGGTGGTGCTCCCGTCTAGTTCGAAATTAGCTATAATTTCACTGTAATTTTGCCGGAAATAGGCTGGAATCGGAGTGGCAGCGGTGAGAGTCTCTCGACACGACACTGGCAGAGGGGATGGCTGAAATCGACCTCAGGCAGTGGTCGCTGTGGCGAGGCCGTGAGGTTCTAGAGATGAAACTTCCCTTGGCTATTTACAGGAAACTTTTTTTTGAGGTTGATTTACAGGAAATAGAAACTTGGATAGGAGGCTCGTAAAATTTAGACGTCGACCCAATTTACGATCTAAAATGGATATTATTTATGCAAACCTGTAAAATAATGATTATTTTATACTTTTGCTTGTTTTAAGTTTCTAGAGATTCTCTTTTTGAGCCGAAGGCAGTTGCTCGATTAGATAGAATAGAATGGACCTAGTTTATAAGAAAAAACGGATCTAAAAACTAAAAAACCATGCATTATCCGTTTATAAGCAAAACCATGTTGAAAACCGCACAAGCGAGAAGACCCGTTATCCATATCATGTAAATCCACCAAATGCAACAAACACACACACAGAACAACCGGCTTCAAGGCCGTCGCCCCGACTTACTGATGGGTTCATAGCACGGAAAACAAAAAAAATCTACGCGCGAACCACTATCTAGCCAAGATCATCTACGAGATGATACAACGACTAACTCATCCTCAAAAACCATAAGTGGGATTATGTTCCTCTCAAACATTGTCGGTGAATATGAAGGTGTACACGCGACGATCTCAAGATCGGGTACTCAAGGCGCCACTACCGACGGCACCTCCGTACTCGGTCACATGTGCGGCTCATTGACGTCCTCCACGCCCTCGGTCTAGCGGGACAGCGGAAGAAGGGATCCACCGGAAACTCCTGCTTCACTTTTCTAAGTGTAGACTTTGAACTTTTTTTGCGACAGAGCTTTGCTAAGTAATGCTCAAGTGTCTAAAGAAAGAGAGGAGGAGTTGCCCCTTTTATATAAGAAGAGTGGGCAGCCCCTAGGGGGTGCACCGGTAGGTGCCACCTCTCCCTCTTCATGGTGGTAACCCCCTCCATCAAGTAGGTAACCCCTCTTATTTTCCTTTTTAATTACATGACATTCATAACAACTAAACCATATGTATAGAATTAATGAAACATTTTTTTATTTAATTTTCGTTAATAATTAAATTAATAAACATTAACAATTACCCCTTTTGTTATTTTGATATTCCGAAACAGTTTCAGTACTTTTCTGAAACAACCCCTGTGTTGTCTAATAATTCAGTCGGAGTTCCAAATCCACTCAAAACGCGTCGGTGAACCTTACGCGTGTCACCCTATTGTTCGTGAATAACATGGACATGATCGAGACACCTCTTTGATCAATAATCATCAGCGGGATCTGCAAATTCGTGACGACTCCCGCTTACTCAACGATGAATCTAGTGATTGTGTGAACCATTAACCAATTCCTTTTGTCTCGCGATATATTACTTATCCGACATTCGATCATTCGGTATCATCCATACCTAGTTCGATCTTGTTCCCGACAAGCACTCTTTACTCATTCTATGATATGACATTCCCGTGACCTAGTCACATGCTTGCAAGTGGTGTCAATGCAATATCACCGAGAGGGCCCAGAGTATATCTTTTCGTCATCAGGTCAGACAAATCCCACTCTTGATCCATGAGCCTCAACTAATACTTTTAGAGTACCCAAATCAACTTTTACAATCATCCTGTTACGGAGTGATGTTTGATATCATCAAAGTACCCTTTCGGCATCAGTGATTGACATGATCTCATGGTCTAAGGATTAGGACTACTTCGTATGAGTTTGATATAGCAATGAACCTTGATGACTTGATCATATTGCTATTCTTACTATGGGTGTATGTGTTTGATAGCTGTGAGATTCGACACAATTTTTATGTTTTTTATTAATGGTTTTCGTCTTGATTCGATGGTTTTCTAGCTTTAACTAACACTAATACTTCGGTAGCGAAGAAAACTTGTTTTCCAATATGTGTTTCAGGTTCTGAACATCAACATAAGGTTTTAACAGAAATACAATATTCAGGCAAAAGCAAACAAGTAACTTTTTGGAAGCAATCGAGGAAGGCAACCAGGAGGTTTAACGACCAACTATACGACAGGAACATTTCTTTGGCCATATAGTTCCCGCCATATGGTTTCCACTACGTTCATCTTGTCAAAAGGAACAACTTTCGTGAAGAGGCCAGATGCAAAAACATACCACAACAGCCACCGTTCCATCCAGAAGGAGAAAGAAGAGATCCGGAGAAGAAGGGGAAGACGTTCTTCATCTCGCTCCACGATCTTCGACCTCCTAGCCACGACACTGTTGGAATTATGCCCTAGAGGCAATAATAAATATGTTATTATTATAATTCTTGTTCATGATAAAGTTTATATTCCATGCTAGAATTGTATTAAGCGGAAACTTTAATACTTGTGTGGTTTGTAAACAACACCGTGTCCCTAGTACGCCTCTATGGACTAGCTCATTGATCAATGATGGTTAAGGTTTTCTAACCATAGACATGAGTTGTCAATTGATAATGAGATCATATCATTGGAGAATGATATGATGGACAGACCCAAACTAAGCGAAGCAATTAGATCGTATCATCGTGTTCATCTTTGCGAAGCTTTTCCTATGTCAAATATTGTATTCCTTAGACCATGAGATAATACAACTCCCTGGTATCGGAAGAAAGCTTTGAGGTCATCAAACGTCATCCTATGAGAGGGTGATCATAAAGGTGTCTCTCAGGTGATCGGAAAGTATCTGCTGGGTTGTATGTATCGAGATGGAATTTGTCCCTCCCAAGTCGGAGAGATATACTTCGGGCCCACTCGGTAATCGATATTAACTAGGGCTGTCAACAAGCCGAACTCGAGCGAACATTGTTAGGCTCGGCTCGAGCTCGGTAGAAGCTCGAGCCGAGCTCGAGCGAGCCTAGGTTAACCTTCGAGCCTACATCTAAGATCGAGTTCGGCTCGACCAAAGCTCAAGTAGGCTTGAGCTCCGTTCGTTGAAGCTCGGTAAGAAAATTTTAGTACATCGACATGCAACTACATAGCAAGAAAATAGTAAAGCTTGAAAACGGAATAGCAGAAATGGCTTGGAGTTTCATATAATAGTATTACAGTGCCAACATGCTAGCATAATTATTTTAGCGGTCTTACAACAGATGGAATAATAATAGTAGTCTTAATTTTGCGGCTTTATAAAAATCACGAGCTTTATCAAACTGTTTGAGTTCGGCTCGACTAAGCTCACGAGCTTGAAAACAGGCTCGAGCTTGATTTGTTAGAGAGACGAATCAAGCTCGAGCCGAGCTGTTAACGCGCCGAACTCGCACAGTTTGTCAAGCCCGAGCTTTTTTGACAGCCCTAGCCTAATATCAACACCGCTTGCAAGCATGTGGTTAAGGAGTTAATCACAAAGTGATATCGGATTACGGAACGAGTAAAGTACTTGCTGTGAACGAGATTGAACTAGGTATGACGGTACCGACTATCGAATCTCGGGCAAGTAAAATATCGCGAGACGAAGGGAATATATATGGGATAGATTGAATCCTGGCATCGTGGTTCATCCGATATGATCATCGATGAATGTGTGGGAGTCAATATGGGTGCCCAGACCCCGCTATTGATTATTGATAGAAGATCATGTCTGCATATTCTCGAACCGCAGGTCACACATAACGTGTCTCGACGCTAGGATAGATTGTATAATTGGTTTATGAGTTTTGTTGAGTCTCGGATGGGATCCGGGACATCACGAGAGGTTCGGAGTGGTCCGGAGAATAATATTCATATAAGGCGGTGCAGTTTTTGGAGTTGAATTGTTCGGGTTAATCGGTATTATTGGGAAGCTTCTAGAACCTTCGGAAGGGGACCAACGTGGCCCCACCTTCCGGGAGGGGCATGGGCCTATGAGGGAGTGTCCTGGCCGCATTGGGCCGGGGCACAAGGTCCCCATAGGTCCGATCCTAGAGTTTAAATCGTTTAAACTAGAGATAGGGTTTCTAGAAGAGGAGAGTCCTTGCCCCCACTACTCCCTCCCTTGGCCCAAGGCTTGGAGGAGGGGCAGGGCTGGCCCTCTATATAGGGCTGGTGCACTCCCCCTACACCTTGCCTCCAACCCTAGTAGCCTGTTGCCTTCCTCTCTCCTCCCATTTGTAGGCGAGCCTGCTGTAAATTCTCCACCATATACACCACGCCGTCGTGCTGTAGATCCAATCTATCTCTCCACCATACTTGTTGGTCCGAGGAAGGAGGAGACGTCGAGGTGCTGCACGTGTGCATCTCACGGAGGCACCGCCACTTGTGGTGCTAGATCGGATCGGATCGCGAGGAGGAGAAGCGAGTACGACTACATCACCCATGTTCCGACGAGCGTTCCACTGTGCGAATCTTCAAGGGTATGAAGATCTAATCCAATCTGTCTCGTTGATTGCATCTCCTAGATTAGATCTTGGCTTTCCCTCTGTTTGCATCCGTAGAAAATTTGATTTACTATGCCGCGAAACCCTTCAGACACTCCCATAGCCATTACTTGTACTTGAGAGAGAGAGAGATCTTCACCTTGCAATATTAGGGTTTGAGATTGTTTCTTCCTATCTTGAATTGTGTTGGATTGATTTTCTATTTCTATTGTGGATCTCCACGGTAATATCGAGAAGAACTCCCTTTTATTTAATTATATCGATGATGCTTTCTTCTCTCATGTGTGAGTAAGTTCTCTTAGGCATGGGAGATATAAGGGATTGGTGAGATGTGATGTGCCTATATATTTTCCATTAGTTTGTGATTGATTTTAATTACTATATTATGTGTGCTTGACTATCTGTGGATGCCTAATGCTTGTTGTCTAATTAAGGGCCCACACAACTTGATACTTTGTTCTTCATAGATAAGATCTTGTCTGCTAAAGACTGGCGGCCACCGAGTGACACGGGTATATCAATGGAAAACTAGTTAAACTCGAGGATCACGAGGAGCCACTGTGCATATTGCATTAGTCCGATCCAAGGAGCTTAATTGCTAAGCAACCTGAAGAATCTTAATCGTCTAGTGACTGAGCATGGTTTTGGTAATAGACTAGAGGATTATTGAAGTTGTGATGAAATCTATCAAGAGGAGTTCCGACTAATTATAGGTTGTAGGCTTATGCATATACTTATAAAATTATAATTATTACACTTATCACTCATTCACTATCACCATGAACTGTATCTCCCCGCGCCTACTTTGTCATCTGAAGAAAACAACAAACAAATTGTTCTTTACTTTTATGTTTTTTATTTCTAATGTTTCCATTTTAGTTTTATTTAAATATATTCAATTTAATCCAAATCTTATTTTTATTTCAACACTTCCAGTCAATTCACTCGAATACCTGTGACAACTTTGAGTGCGACAGAGACTTCACTCATAAACACTTACCTTTGGGCTCCCGGTGAGATCGGTATCTTAACTTCGAAACTAGCTACAAACGATTTGTGCACTTGCAGTCATCAAGCTATTTTCTTGCGCCATTGCCGGGGAGCTAAGCGCTAAGTGTTTGTCTCTTGACATTTTAGGTGTTACTGCTATAAAATGGTCTCCCTAGGAGACAAAGGGTCTACACGCTCTGGTAGGACCTATCTACCAGATTATTTTGAGCGCGTGCCTGTTCAAAGACGTGAAGAAATTATTGAAAAACTTTTGAGATCAAATAAAGTTGAAGTTAAAAACCTGAGTGATTTCATGGAAATCATGTCCATTCACGGGACAACTCCAAAGAAACCTGAGAAAACTCTCAGAGAATACAGTGCTCCAAATTCTGCTTATCTTAAACAACCAATAGAATTTCCTAATCCTGGAGTTAGAGAATATCGATTTGATGGTGAGATTATTAAAATTTTGCAGGAAAAAGCTTTAAGTTGAAGGGAAGATGAAGACCGAGGAAGACATCTTAGAGAGTTCGACGATGTGATAACATGAATTGGACCAAAAGGTTTGCCTAGAGATTTCTCCCGGCTAAAATTATTTCGTTGGTCTCTTAAAGGTAAGGCTCTAGGCTGGTTATATTCTCTCCCTTGTCATTACATTAAATGCTGTAAAACCTGTATTGTTAAATTTGTAAATAGATTTAATCCTTTTAAAAAGTAACTGAAATTAGAAAGAATATTGGCAACTTCAGTCAGAAGTGAGAGAAAACTACCCACAAGCTTGGGATAGATTTTTTAGAATGATCAATATTATTCCTAATCATGGCTATTCCGAATCCACTGTTTGCTACTTATTTTACCATGATCTTAATACTCAATGCAGAGAGTTTCTAGACTTATCAGCAGGAGGATCGATAAATACTTTAACTACTAAAGCCTATTTGGAATTGATGTCCACTAGGGCTAAAAATGATTCTCTTCATAATCCTGATTTTGGTACAAAGCTGGAAAAAGGGATACTTCGTATAACCCCAGATCTTATGCCTAAAGTACGCAAAACAATAAAATAAAAAGGTATACCTTCTGAACTTGTTAATGAAACCAAGGTAGATCTGTTACAAGTTTTTACTGAAGAAGATGAAACTAGATTTTTTTTTCAAGAATTAGAACATCGACATGCAAAATATCATAATAACCTGCATAAGCAACTTCAAAGACATAAGACGATTTTGGCAGAAGTTATGGAAAATTATGATGAGATTGGCCAAGAAATAAAATTATTTCACAAGTACCTTAGTATGATTGAAACCCAATGTGAACAAATAGCATCTGGTTATCAAAATTTTCTTCAAGATGATATAAATATTCCTGTTTCTACTAATGTTGTTACAAGGAGAGGTGCATTTGTTACAGGACCATTAAGAGCACCAGAATATGAAGCTAAAAAATATCAAAGGGAAAAAGCCTTGCTCAAAGCAAGCTAAGAAGATGACACACTGGTGGATCCTCAAGATGAAACTACTCAAGAAATACAATATCAAACCTTGGAGGATCAAAATGGTGCACATGATGACCGCTATGACTCTGATGCAGAGACTGTTGATCCAAGAGAAGAAAAAGAGATAAGCAATAAAGATGAAATTGTTGCAGTAGAAAAAAATAAAATCGATAAGCAGCATCAAAAGAAAGTAACTAAAGATCCTAATCCCCCACAAAAGTTAAAAGACAAGAATAAGAAAGGTGAGCAAAAACTTCCATATCCAGATCGCAATAAGAAAGCACCGGATCAGGTAATCTATGACTCTTTCAAAAAGGAACTTGGTGATCTTCGTCTAGAAATTCCATTTGCGGATGCAATAAAAAGTTCCTACCTATTCTAAATTTCTCTGTGATTTTATTAATAGAAATAAATAAATAATGGAACCATTGCCATGGACCGGATCAGGTAATCTATATGAATCTTTCAAAAATGTACTTGGTGATCTTCGTCTAGAAATTCCATTTGCGAATGCAATAAAAGTTCCTACCTATTATAAATTTCTCTATGATATTATTAATAGAATGAAAGAAATAATGGAAACCATTGCCATGGTGACTAGTTATCCTGCTAATGGGAAGTTATTGTCTAAGTCAGGAAATCCCGGAATACAAACTATTTCATGCTCAATTGGAAAAATTGATATTCACAATGCCTTTTGTGATTTAGGTGCAGGAGTTAGTGTAATGTCATATGCCCTCTATAAAAGGTTAGGATTAGGGGAATATTTTCCTACTTTGATCACTTTACAAATGGCTGACAAATCCACTAAACAACCCATTGGTATGAATGATGATGTTCTACTTATAATAGATGAGCATGTTATTCCCACTAAATTTATCATTCTTGAAATGCCATAGGATGAAAAATTATCTATAATACTTGGAAGACCTTTCCTTAGTACTGCACGAGCGTCAGTTGATTGTGCTGAGGGAAAAATAATCTTCAATGTTTATGATACTGAAATCATCCGGTATTTTCCAAAGAAGATAGAAGCATGAGAAAGGTATATACCACCGGCAAAACGAGTCCAAGTGGTAAGTGCCCTTGATAAGGGCAACCCAAGGTAAGAATTCGAGAACAAAGAAGGGGTTGAAATATTAAACCATTCTTAATAAAATGCTTACTAAGAGTTAACCCATCACATGAATAAAATAAATTAAAGAATAAAATTTTCATCGCATTCCTACAACTTTTTCACAGACATTCTTGCGGAAGTACGCCCGTAAAGATGCAGTCGTCAAGAAGTAGTAGAAATATCGACTAAATAAGTATAGATTGTGTAAAAATTAAAGTTTAAGTTTTATGTGCAAGAACTAGCCTAAACATATTGTTCTGATTAAAAAATGAATCTCTAAAAATATGGGCGAAAAAGCATGGTCCGGAAGTTTTAACGACTAGCTATACGGCGGGAATATTTTTTCCAGTCGTATAGTTGTGGTCGTATAGTTATCGACCCCCTTTTTCACAAAATGCATCTCGGGATACAGAAGGTTTAACGACCAACTATACGGCAGGACCATTTTGGTCCGACCATATAGTTGCGCCCATCGTATAGTTGTGATTTGGCATAAAAAACCCTAATTTTCGATGCCGCCGCAAATATACGGCGGGAACTACATATCCCGCACATATAGTTCCTGCCGTATAGTTCGGCGTGACCACTTAAACGCGCCGGTAGGGCTAGGGTTCTTCCTCCTCCTCACCTTTTCTCTCATATTCTCTCTCCAAACTCCTCAAAACCCACCTAGAATTCTTGATTCTTCGCGGATTTCGTTCGTTTGAGTTGGGGAATCAGCAAATCAGTATGTTTCTCTCCCTTTCCATGCTTTATTTTCAGAATTCCAGTATTAGTTTGCAAGTACTTAAAGAGTACTCATGGCTTTGTCCCTGGCTATTCCCATGGCCAGACTATGAAGAGGAGTACCTGGAAGATGGACTCCAGGAAGGTTACGACAACTAGGATCATCTCCCATCGTCAGCATTGCCTGTGACCTCGAAGATGGAGTTTCGCCTATGCTACCGTTATTATTACGTATTCCGCTGCTTGATGTTGTATTAAGAACTGGATCATGAGATCTTTATTTGTGTAAGAACTTATGTATCGTTTGTAATGGATGATGTTCTATGGTATCCAATTTTGTTATGTCTCGCAAAAATGGTAATCCTGGGATTGTGATGTATGGCATAACAGGCATATAGGATTGAAAAATCTGGGTGTTGACAAGTTGGTATCAGATCCATCCTGACCATAGGAGACCCTAGTTAGACTGGACGTTTGAATCAAAAACTTAGTTTCAAAAACCAAAGAAAACAAATATTTACAAAAACTTATTATCATTCTTATCTCTTTGATTCTTTCATAAAAATTCATGTTCCTCAAAAACTCTTGCAAAATACATAAAATTTTGACACACTTGATCACTCTGCTAATCTACTCATCCTCTATTTTTATAGATGGACGTGAAGTACAGCAAGTTTTACCAACTTGGGAATGGGGGAGACCTTATCTTTGAGAGGGATCTGGATCAGCTTTCGGAACTTCTGGAGCGTCCGCACCCCGAGTTCTTTGGAGCTCAGCTCAATGATCAAGGAGGAGAGGATCTGCAGTGGCTAATTGTTGCAAGTTTCCGAGGAAAGATTGAACCTCCCACTGCGGAGGGAATTCAGTTTACCTTGAGGAAAAACAACTGGCTCGATGGACTTGTCAGAGCAATGCAGGAAACTCTTTCCCGTCTGTGTGGGCAGAGCACCAATCAGATCAAGGGTACTCACTTTGAGTTTTGCCCAAGGCGTGATGAAAATGGACAACCACTGGAAGCCCCATACCACCCCGAGCTGAAGACTCAATTGGACCACCTTAGCTTCATGATGTACGATCGTCAGCAGGAGTTGGACAATTGCCGTGACTATTGCAACCACAAGTCTGCCATCATCAAGATGAAGGATCAGACCATATCCATGCTAGCAAAGGATCGCAAGTCTCGCCGCCGTCAGCTCGACAAAAAGGAGCGCATTATTGCCCGTCTTCGCCACCGCATCTCATCTCTGGAGGAGACCATCCACGAGAGAGACATGCAGTTGGAGGAAAGGGAGAATGCCGAAGAGGATCTTCGTGGAGACCCTTATCTCAGCGATGACGATGATTTTCTGGAGGATCAGGCCATGGACTTCTTCACCGATGAGGATGATTTCGCCTTCATCGATGATGCTGAAGATGATGAAGCCACAGACTCCGAGGAGTAGTAGCACTAAGCACTAGCGTAGTGAGTAGTAGTCGGTCCCACTGTATCGTAGATTCCAGAATGGTTCTTAAAACCATCTGTTTTTCTTTGTTGTGGTGTGTGTTGTATTGTGTGCTATGAGTGAATGAATGAAAAGTCAAGTTGCCATAAAAATCTGAGTCAAACATTTAAAACTTTTCAAAGACCCAAAACCTTAGAAATTTCCCTCTTTTCTCATGATCTATATCGATCTTCAGATGCCACGTGGAGGAAGTGGTTCAGCCCCGGACCCGATGTTGCAGATCCTGCAAATGTTGACTTCTGACCGCGAAGCTGAAAGAGCGGAACGTCAAGCCAACCTAGCCACTCTGCAACAGATAGCCCAGCTAGCCCACACCAACCAAGGCCACGGAAATCAGGACAACCATGGATCTAAGCTCAAGAATTTCCAGAATACTAACCCACCCGTTTTCACCAAGTCAGAAGAACCCCTAGACGCTGATGATTGGCTGCAAACCATGGAAAACAACCTAGAAGTCGTCAGAGTGGAAGCCAACGAGAAAGTCCTGTTCGCCACCCATTATCTAGCCGGAGATGCCAGGGCATGGTGGAACAGTGTTCGTGCAATGTCCAGAGGCCAGATGATGACCTGGGAGGAATTCAAGGTCAAGTTTAGCAGAACCCATGTGCCACCAGGTTTGATCAAGAGAATGAGAGACGAGTTCAGAGAGCTAAAGCAAGGAAGGATGACTGTAGTGGAATACCGTGACAATTTTTTGTCATTAGCTAGGTATGCCCCGGACGAGATAGACACCGAAGCCAAGAAGAAAGAAAGATTCCTGAATGGTCTGCATGACGAGATGCAGACGGTGTTAGTCAATATCCCTGGCGATATTGAAGCCCTTGTCGACTCTGCTATCCAGATGGAAGGAAAGATCAACCAAGCCAATGAGAACCGCAAGCGTCGCATGATGCATCAACCAGGAACCCATCAGACCCCAAAGTATCGCCCCAACCCATCTCCAGGATTTGCCCAAGAACCAACAAACCTCCTATGACCCGTCCGACCTACCCCAACCGTGGAAACCCTAGACCCGGAGGAAATCACAACAACCCCGGCAACTCTAGCAATTTCACCCGTGCCCCACCCAAGTTCAACACCAACAATGCTACCGCCAACACCAACACTGCCCCTAGGACTGGAAGCAATGTTGTGCCTGTCGCAGCCAAGGACAAGTCACAAGTGACCTGTTATGACTATGGAAATAAAGGCCACTATTCCAACGAGTGCCCCAACAAGAAGAATGCTACAACCCCCAACGCCAATGTCCCAGCTCAGCAACAGCATCGTGTCCAGCCAGGGAGAAGATTTGCCCCAGGGAATTCACTCAACCGCAATGGCCGTCTTTTTCTAATGCATGCTGAAGAAGCTCAGGAAGCGCCAGACGTCGTGCTGGGTATGTTTTCTGTTAATTCAGTACTTGCAAGAGTGTTGTTTGACTCTGGTGCCTCGCATTCATTTGTCACCGAAGAATTTGCCTGCACTAGTAAAATTCAACCAACCAAACTGAAGCATGTTATGATTGTGCAAATTCCCGAATCAACCACCAAGGCTAGGCAAATTTGCAAAGCCGTCCCTATTCGAATCCATGGCATAGATTTTTATGCTAATATAATAGTACTCGGAACTAAAGGTTTGGAAATAGTACTAGGAATGGATTGGATGTCCAAACATATGGGATTGATTGACTGTGCTAAGAAATCCATCACCATGACCAGTACCGCCGGAATAACAGTCGAGCATATCTCTGAAACCTTACCTCGCCAATTCAAGTGTAACAAGAGTCTAGCCCAACCTACCATTGACCAAGTCCGGATAGTCTGTGAATACCCCGATGTATTTCCAGATGTTTTGCCCGGTATGCCCCCAGATCGGGATATCGAGTTTATCATCGAACTAATCCCCGAAATAGGACCCATAGCCCAGAGACCCTATAGTATGAACCCATCGGAACTAGCAGAACTGAAGAAGCAACTGGATTCCATGCTAGAAATTGGATTGATTCAACCAAGTGCGTCACCATGGAGATCACCTGTCTTATTTGCGGACAAGAAAGATGGAGGTAACCGTTTGTGTACGGATTATCGGAAGTTGAATGATGTCACCATCAAGAACAAGTACCCCTTGCCCAAGATAGAAGATTTGTTTGATCAATTGACCGGTGCCCAGGTGTTTTCTAAGATTGATCTTAGAACTAGCTATCATCAACTCAAAATTCGTGCAGAGGATATTCCAAAGACTGCCTTTACCACCCGATATGGATTGTACGAGTATACAGTCATGTCTTTTGGATTAACCAATGCCCCCGCTTATTTCATGAACCTCATGAATAAGATTTTTATGGACTTCCTGGATAAGTTTGTCGTTGTTTTCATCGATGACATTCTGATTTATTCCAAATCAGAAGAAGAACATGAGCTACACCTAAGGACCATTCTTGGAACCCTTAGAGAGCATCAGCTGTATGCAAAGTTTAGCAAATGTGAATTCTGGTTACAGGAGTTAGGATTCCTCGGTCACATTGTATCAGCCGGAGGAATTTCCGTTGACCCTGCCAAAGTGAAAGATGTAGAAGATTGGCAAGCCCCAACCACTCAAACCCAAGTTTGT
Organism: Avena longiglumis; assembly: GCA_030063025.1. Classification (NCBI taxonomy): domain Eukaryota; kingdom Viridiplantae; phylum Streptophyta; class Magnoliopsida; order Poales; family Poaceae; genus Avena; species Avena longiglumis. The sequence continues at coordinate 476,250,751 of CP125974.1, read as the reverse complement.
GCTTTTCTCGGATTGGCGGGATATTACCGCGAATTGGTAGAAGGATTCTCGAGTATCGCCCGACCCATGACCCAATTGCTGAAGAAGGACAAGAAGTTTGAATGGACAGACAAGTGTGAAGCGAGTTTTCAAGAACTCAAGAGGAGATTGATATCAGCCCCAATCTTAATCATGCCGGATATCACGAAGCCCTTCGATGTGTATTGTGACGCATCCAAGATTGGTCTCGGATGTGTGCTAATGCAAGAAGGAAAAGTTATATCTTATATATCTCGACAATTGAAGCAACACGAGAAAAACTATCCAACCCATGACCTCGAACTCGCAGTAGTAGTTCTAGCCCTGAAGACATGGAGACATTACCTAATGGGAAACCGTTGTGAGATTTATTCGGATCACAAGATCCTAAAGTATATATTCACTCAGAAGGAGTTGAATATGAGGCAGAGGAGATGGATTGAGCTAATCAAATATTATGACCTGGACATTCACTATCACCCTGGTAAAGCCAACGTGGTAGCCGATGCCCTTAGCAGATTGCCGTGCCGCTTGAACTCCATGATTTTGAAGGAGCAACCAAGTCTGCACAAGGAGATGGAAGATTTTCGAATGGAATTAGTAAGTGAAGGATTTTTGGCTAGCATAGAACTTCAGCCCACTTTGATCAGTCAGATTAAAGAGGCGTAGAAGGGAAATGCCAGTATCGACGGAATCAAGCGTCGTATTGGTACGGGCAAAGTACCCGGATTCACCGAGGACGAAGAAGGAGTTCTGTGGTACAAAGGACGCCTTTGTGTACCAGCAGATTCGGAGTTGAAAGAAGTTATCTTGAAGGAGGCTCATGATACTCTTTATTCTATCCATCCCGGAGGAACTAAGATGTATCAAGATTTGAAAGAGCAATTTTGGTGGCATAAGATAAAGAGAGAAATCGAAAGCTATATCACCAAGTGTGATATATGTCAGCGAGTCAAGGCAGGACATCAAAGACCTGCTGGATTGTTGCAACCTTTGCAAATTCCGGAATGGAAATGGGATTCTGTAGGAATGGACTTTATCACTGGACTACCTACTTCTAGTAGGGGAAATGACTCTATTTGGGTCATAGTGATGATTGTCCAAAGTCGCCCATTTCTTGCTCAAACCACCTATCGAGTTGAAGCTAGCAGAGTTATACATCGCTAGAATCGTCGGTTTACCTGAGTCCCCAAGAATATAGTATCGGATCGAGGAACTCGGTTTACCTCGATATTCGGAAGAAAGTCCAAGAAGGTTTAGGAACCCGCTAGATTTCAAGCAGCGTATCACCCTCAGACCGATGGACAAACGGAGCGAGTAAACCAAATACTCGAAGATATGCTTAGAGCATGTGTGCTAGAATATGGATCCAAGTGGGAAGACTATCTACCGTTTGCAGAATTTTCCTACAACAATAGTTACCAAGCCAGTTTGCAAATGGCCCCATTTGAATTCATGTACGGAAGAAAGTGTCGCACCCCTTTGAACTGGTCGGAAGTAGGAGAGAGTCAGATTTTCGGACCCGACATCCTCCGAGAAGCAGAAGAGAAGGTTCACAAGATTCGTGAGCACCTCAAGACCGCCCAATCCCGATAGAAGAGTTACGCCGACAAGAGACGTCGAGACCTCGCCTTCAACATAGGAGATTTTGTTTATCTGAAAGTGTCGCCATTGAAGGGAATGCAACGTTTCCAACTCAAAGGAAAGTTAGCCCCCAGATATATCGGACCTTTCAAAATTCTGAACCATCGAGGAGAAGTATCGTATCAATTGTAACTACCTGAAGAGATGTCAGTTGTGCACAATGTGTTCCATATCTCGTTACTTCGCAAACGGCTCGAAGTCCCCGAGAAGACCGAAGTGTTCAAGAATATCGATCACCGGACCATAGAGATCAACAATGACCTGACCTATGCCGAAGTACCCATCCGCATTTTGGAAGAAGCTTTTCGAACTAACCGACCCCGAAGCATCAAGTTTCTCAAGATTCAGTGGAAGCTACCTGGGAGCGCGAAGATCACATCAGGACAGAGTTTCCTGATCTCTTCAAATCCTAGGTAATCTTTTTGTCCTTTTTGCAAATCTCGGGACGAGATTTTTTTTAACGGGGAAAGGTTTGTAACATCCCAAAAATACTAAGCTTGGATCATCAAATTCTAATCATCAAAATTAGGGTTAACAAAAACTTTTCTAAATGAAATCATGAATGCATGCATATGTGTATGCATGGATTTTGAAATCCTTTAAAACCACCTTGTTTGTTTGTTCCATTGCTTGTAAAATGTTTCTTAGGTGAAATAAACATCATCTAAAACATTTCACACACCTTTCCTAAAGACAAGTAAATCAAAACACATATATGAAATGAATGGTCATTTTGGCCAATTTAACTCTCATGCCTACTTTGGCTGTCTCAAACTTTCAGAACCTAACAGAAACTTTTCTAGATCTTTGCACCCCTTGAATGTACTCATAACAAGGTATCAAGGCCCACTTTGTGATCATCCAGAAACTTTCAAATGCATAGTTTAAATGACAATTCAAAATTGAATCTTTATCATATGGGAAGATCCCACTTTTTCAAAAACTACTCAATTTTCAAAACCCAAGCATCTGCAGACTCACCAGCACCAACCTATCAAACCCACCAAAAATCATTTCAAAATTCAAAACTTGATTTCATGCGGCCATTTCATCAAACAGGTTGCAGACACAAATAAAACAAACATCAAACACTATTGTGAGCAGTGATTCTTGCCTAACTGGTTCCCCATTTAGCTCACACACAACTTAGTAGATCATCTAGGAAGATTAGCCAGGCACTAGCACCACTATGAGCTTGCCACTGTCATCAATGGTGAACATCCGAAGCCACCCATGCCACCCTCATATCGATAGCAAGCTAGGAGCAGCAACAAGCCTATCCAGCATGTCTGGGAGGCAGCCCACCGTCCACCGCCACTCACTGTCCCAGCCGCGAGCGTTGCCAAGCCCTGGACCACGCGCACAAGCCGCGCCCAGACCATGCCAAGCGTGCGCCAGAGCGCCACCCTCGACCATCACCCACAGACCGCGCGCCACCCTCGCCGCGTGCATACACAATCCCCATCGACCGAGAGGCCAGACATCCCGTTTGCCGCCCGAGATGTCGACCACCGCCGTCCGAAGACGCCCGCCTCTGCATGAGCACCTCTCGTTCCAGACCAAACCACACCGCCCCATGCCTCGAGACCATGTCGTTGAGCATCGCCAGGAGACACCGCACCGTCCCCTACCCTTGACCATGCCTTTAGCCGCCTGTAACCTCGCCCCCGACGAGATCAGCGTGCGCCCCGATGGTCCCTTCGCTCGACTATAAATAAAGGCCACCCCCGCACGATTTCTTCACACAATCTCACTCCCCTCTCCCACTGATCGTGCCACACCATTCTCAGAGCAAGGCGATCACCACCTCGCCGGAATTTCACTGGATCCTGCCGCTGCCGGAGAAGAAGGGAGCCAGCGATTGGAGCCGCCCTAGGAGCTACCACGACCGCCCCTGAGTTCGCCGTCATCGACTTCGTTGTTCGCCCGCCTCGCCGACCCTCGCCAGCACCCCGGTGAGCCCCCAGCGACCCTCACTGGCCGCACTAGGTTTCGTTCTCGCCGGAGTTGTCTCGCGTCGACGATGACTCCCAGCCGTTAGATTAGAACTAGATCGAACGATCCACGTCGCCCCATACCGCTTCGCCCAACCCCGTGTCACTGACGAGTGGGGACACCCACTTTAGCATCCCGTGGGAGCACTGCGCTTAGCAGCCGCCCGATAATTTTTCCTTGCAGCGGTTATTCAAATTAAACTTTTATATTTCAATTCAAACACACTGTACTAACTTCAAAAATCAACCCAGATCGATTCAGTGCACCAAATTGAATGAAACCAATTTTGTTGGAAAGGTCTGTGAATGCTGAATCCAAGCCCTTTGGATTCAAGTCATTTGGATCTATAGATCACCCATGGTAAAAATAACAAGGCAGAAGCTTTTCTACATTCAAACATTTTTCAATTTAAACCATAATAGCTTTTGAGTTGATTCCAACTCTCAAAAATCACATTTAACCATACCTTTCAGAATATATAGAAATATATAGGTTTACTTGCAGAAATAATGTTCAAGTAATAAAATAATGCTACATAAGCATTTCTAGCGACTTTAATTAATTAAAATAAAAGGGTCAAACCTTATTAAATTGTGACACCACTTTAAATCACATTCCCATGGACTACAATGTGTGGTGATGACATGTGTCAACATGATCCCATGTTGGGTTTGGAGAATATTAAATCTTAAGTAGTTTTTCAATGAGTAGAAATTACTTTTCTAAAAATAAAAGGAATTAAATCAAGCCTTAACCTTGTAATGTTAGGGAGGATGCTAGATCATCCATAGGACCCTTGTGTGTGATGATTGCAAGTAGTTAAGTATTGTTTGGTGATTGTGTACCTCATATTTATTCATAGACGCTAGTACCGACCAAGGATACGAGGAGGAAGGAGGATACTACGAAGAAGAAGCCGAGGAGAACTTCAACCACTGCTCTACACAAAGCAAGCTAAAACTTGCAAGACACTCTACTTTAGAAAGCCTAATACTACTAGTGAATGTGGAAGCTAACCCTTGCAAGATACCCTACTGATGCAACAAACCCATACTTGTTACTATGACTACTATATGCTTTAAGCATATGTGATCACACCCACTTGATAAACCAATCCTAGTTTTACTTGCAAGCTTCTTACTCTATTTCTTTATCAAAGCTTACCTAGAGTTTACTTAAGTGACTAGTAGATTTTGGAAAGATGCCGAAGGTTGCATAAAGAGCATAAAATTTGGCCTAAGTTAGAAACCTTGACATCAGCCTAAGACATGAGGTTGTACTTAGTTGAAACTCCACTAGTTACCACCCCTCATTAGTACTACCCCCACCTGTAGATGCTAGTGCTAAGCATAAAACTTGATCAACTTTAGATGGGAATACTTGGTGGAAAAATGGTTATGAAAACCTTGGAATGATGGATCATTCTATTGAAATGTTTTGGACATGTGTTTCCAAACACTTGAGAATTTTGGTGATAAAAATGTTAAGGCATGAGCCTTAGCCCTTTATAAAACTGATGGTTGTCTGGATGCGATACCATTCCAATTTTATTGTACAACCACAATACCCGAATATTGGGTAGGGCTTGACTAGAAACTTATATTCCTTAGTATTAGTTCCCTCATGGCCAAGGTCTGAGCTGAGGCTACCTTGTGAAGATTTTGCACCTGTGCAGTACCCAAGATGACAGTTGGTCATGGTTGGGAGGCCAAAATCACAGGAGAGGTGCTTATACTAGGGCGTGTAATCGAAAGGTTAGGATTGATTATCCGTGACACGAGTATGGTGAATTCAGGATTTGTTCACGGATGTATCGAATGTTGTGGTGAAAGTGTACAATCTCTGCAGTGTCAAACTATTCGAATAGCGTCATGATTATGGACATTGGAGTGGCCATCTTGTTCCTCGCGACTTTTCAAAATGACCTCTGAGATGAATTGAGACTTTGACTTGACCACAACAGAGTTGTGATATGAAATACAAGTTCCCGCTTAGGATTTATACAATTGTGACTAGCTTTGGAGCTTAGTAGAGATAAATCAGGATTTTGCAAAACAACCCTAGAGCCTAGTGTCCTATTATCCAAAAACCCCCCTTTACCTATTAGTATTAGTTTGCGAGTACTTAAAGAGTACTCATGGCTTTGTCCCTGGCTATTCCCATGGCCAAACTATGAAGAGGAGTACCTGGAAGATGGACCCTAGGAAGGTTACGACAACAAGGATCATCTCCCATCGTCGGCATTGCCTGTGACCCCGAAGATGGAGCTTCGCCTACGCTACCATTATTATTACGTATTCCGCTGCTTGATGTTGTATTAAGAACTGGATCATGAGATCCTTATTTGTGTAAGAACTTATGTATCGTTTGTAATGGATGATGTTCTATGGTATCCAATTCTGTTATGTCTCGCAAAAATGGTAATCCTGGGATTGCGATGTATGGCATAACAGGCATCTAGGATTGAAAAATCCGGGTGTTGACAATTCCCAAGGCATCTCCCAATAGAAATTGGTGATCCTTCAACCCTTGTTCACCCACAAGATTTTAACTTAGAAATTGGAATGAGGAGATTCTTGATAGCTTCCATGTCTTGATGCTCAAATTGTCCTTTGCCAGGGACATGGCTAAGTACTTAGATTTTTCACTCTGCAGAGGTGGTGCACTTTTCCCACAAGACTTGGTTTCACCAAGACAAGATCTTTCAGAAGCCTTCCCTTAGACCAGAATGGACGCGTTCCAACCTATCATCCCCTACCACCAACTGTCCATTTGGCCAAGTTATTGCAACCTATATGATCCAGGCAGAGCCCATAATGCCAAGTGGCTGCACTTGAAGCTTCTCAACATTTGACATCTCAAATCTCTTTGTTCCTAGGTGGCATTCCACAAGTGTGATACACAAGGTTCACCAGTCCCCTGGCCTTGTGTAACCACTCAACACAAACCATTCCTTCCATTCCACCCAGGTGATTCATTCACTTAGTTGTTTTATTAAACAAAACACAAGTCCTCAGACTTAGAAATTTTCCATAGCATGAATATATATTCCACCCTTGTTTTCTACTAGCTAAACTAAGCATGATAGTAGTAGGAATCTTAACTTAGGAAATTTCTACTAAGGTTTCATCTACTAGGATTTCCCATGGCATAGTTTATACTTAGCAAAAATTCCATGCAAGTCCTACTTAGAAATATCAATAATGCATAGTGAAAATAATGGGACAAAAGTATGAAGCATCACTTGCCTTTTTGGTAGAGAATATAGGTTCACTCATTGATCTTTGCACACTTCAAATCACTACAATTCAATCAAGCAAGCAATATTTCAATCTACCATTCAAGCAATTTCATCACATAAAATGATACAAACAAAACAATGCATGCAAGCATGCTAAAGATTGTTTTATTTGTAGAAGTGGTTTCTAATAGGTTATAAACATTTGAAAACACCTAATGATCATTTTATAAAGTGGCAAAATCATTTGCAAAAGATTTCACTTCATAAACCATTTTTAAACCAAGTCATTATTTTATGTGGTTGAAAATGTCTTTAGCAAAGTAATAGTTTTATAGGGTTCACCAAATAAATTTTCAAATCATAAACTTGGTGTTTAGGGTCAGAGAGTTTAAATCAAAACATTTTCCAAAGATTTTCTCCCAAAAGCATTTTTAATAAATAAACATTACTTTTATTTGCCTAGAAATGGTTTAAATCAAATATTCATTCTTTTGCTTCACAAAATAAATTTTTGAAACCACCAATTGATTCCTAGGGTCAGTAGGTTCAAAACAAACCATTTGCCAAAGATTTTATCCTCAAAATCATTTTAGAACAAATTTTATATTCTAAACATGCATACACAAGTTTCTGCAAAAACAATCAATTTAACAGAATCATTTTACTAAACAAAGCGCATGGTCAGAAAGTACTTGTCTTGCTGAATCCATTGATATAAAATTTGCAAAATTTTGACGTGTGGTTTAAAAGTTATGAATTTTACAAAATTGAGCAACTAATAGGTCAAATTCTGATTTTAAACCAGATTCTGTGACACGCGGCGCTATCCTATTGGCGCATACCATTTCACGCGGATCGGCTGCTGACAGCCGTTGGATCTAAGTAGAATCACACGGCTCAGAAGCAAGCGTACCCTTTCGCTTAAGTTTCTATCGTAACCTTCTGATCAAGATCCTACGGTTCATATTGCTCTGACCATGTTAAGTGGCGCTCGGCGGCCACATGGGCGACGGCTTCAGCGCTTGGCGAAATAGGAAGCAAGGGAGGAATAGGAGTGGCTCACCAGGTTCGGGAGATCACGACGATGCTCAACGTGCTTGCGGTTTGCCAAGGGGGCGCACGGTGGTGGCGTGGATTCCTCGCCGGAGTTGCGCTGCGCCTCGGGCTTGTCTGTTCGTCGACGGGGGCGACAATATACAGCGTGCTAAGGCAAATAAAAGGCACCGTTAGGTTCGTATGGAAGTCGCGATCATGTGAGTATCCAAGAGGGGGAAAGGGGCGGTCTAGTCTCACCAGTAGTGCTCACCGGAGTTGCGGGGTTCTTCGGTGGCGCTCAGACGAAGACAGAGGCGAGGTTGTGGGGCAAGCGAGAGAGAGCTGGAGGCACTGGAGTGTGTGCCAGAGACTGGGAAATGTTTTCGTGTGGTCAGGGATTCGAGGGGCGAAGGAGGCTGGCCGTAATTGCTGGTGGAGCTCGTCGGAGCAGAGGGCGGTGCAAGGGAAATTTGGGACAGCCTGGGGGCAGAGAGGAAACGAGAGCAGAGGGGAATGGTAGAGGAGAGAGGGGCGACTAAATACACACGGTCGCGTCGAGCTTTTACCATGGGATTGATGGAGATTTACACCGGCATTCATCATCGGAGAAACGGCCAGAGGAGCGTGGTCAGCGGGGTGGGTGAAGACGATGATGTAGGGTTCGCAGCATAGAAAACAAAAACTTTCCTACGATGGGAACAACTATGTACCAAGATCTATCTACTAGATACAAACAACGGGCGGATGTATATCCGTAGAGAACATACCCTTGAAGACCGATAAAGCTTAACGAGTCCAAACTCGTGGTTGATGTAGACGATCTCTTACCGATCTCAAGATCGAGAGGAAGTCCTAGCGCCGCAAAACAGCAGCACATCCGTGCTCGCACACACGTTCGAGGCACCGAGCAACCTCCGCCTCCTCGCTCCAGGGATGCAGCGGAAGCACAACTCTTTCTTGCCGAAAAGCCACCGGGAACATGTATCTCGCTAGTCCGAGACCATAGGGAATAAATACTAGAGGGGGTGAGAGATCCTTCACGAGGAGGTGTGAGTTGAGAGGAGGATATGGGAGCCTTTTATAGGGGAGAGGGGGGCACCCAAGGGGCATGGCGCCCAGCCATGGGGGCTGCCCTCACCTCTTCCACATTCATGTGGGTGGATCCCCCACTCAAATGAAAAGCCTCCACTCCCATTAAAAAGCCTCCACTCAAAAATCCACTCACATGCATTTAATTTCCACCAAATTTAATGCAAGCTCTCATTTAAATAAAACTCTTTTATTTATTTATTTAGAATTTTGTTAATTAATTTAATTAACAAACATTCACATAAAACCCCTTGCTAGTATTCCATTTCACATGCAGAAACACTTTCTGCAATTTCACCCGAAAACCTGTTTCGGTATCTAGTGAAATAAATTCCTGCGCTTGTTATTCTTTTCGGCATGAAACTTTTGCTCCAATTGGATGTCGGTGTCTCTTAAGTGTGTCACCCTACGGTTCACGAATAATGCGGACATGATCGAGACCCCTCTCGTATCAATAATCAGAAGCAGGATCTGGAGACCCATACTGACTCCCACACATTCAACGATGACTTTCTTGTGATCGTCGGAACCTTTTACGCTAGTATATTAATCCTTTTGTTTCGTGATATATTACATGTCCGAGATTCGATCATCGGTATCTCCATACCTAGTTTGATCTCGTTACCGACATGTACTCTTTTCTCGTTCCCGTGATATAACATTCTAGTGATCAAATCACTTGCTTGCAAGCTAACAAATGTGATATCACCGAGAGGGCCCAGAGTATATCTATCCGTCATCGGGATGAACAAATTCCACTCTCGATCCATGGGCCTCAACATAACACTTTATTAGTTTTGAATCCATCTTTATAATCACCCTATTACGGTGTGACGTTTGATGTTATCAAGAAACTCTTCCGGTGTTAGTGACATGATCTTATGGTCTAAGGATTAGGATCACTTCGTAAGTTTTTATAGCAATATAAACTTAATGACTTTGATCGTAATGCTATACTTCGGATGAATGTTCATCACACCATTACACTAATGTTGTGACCCCGTTATTAACAACATCCAATGTCCATGATCAGGAAACCTTGATCATCTTGTTAATCAACGAGCTAGTTTATGGGAGAGGCATAACTAGGAACTTTCTGTTTGTTTATTAAACACACATGTATAACGTTTCCGTATTAATACAATTATAGCATGCAAAATAAACATTTATCATAAACAAGGAATACGATAGTAACCACTTTATTATTGCCTCTCGGGCATATTCCCTTCAGTCTCCCACTTGCACTAGAGAAAATAATCTAGTTCGAAATCTTTGCGTATTGAACACCTATGGCTTTCTGGTGTTCCATATACGCAATTGCAAGTGGTTAACATAATCTACGGATCTGATACTTCAGGTCCGTGTGTATTTGCATGTCTTTGCGTCTTCACGCATCACTCATTCTCCAATGAGATGGCATTGTATAAATTTGGTATTTCGGTTAGACCTTTAGTTCCTTGGGGTTAAATCATGTCGATACTATTGTCACACAATATATCTTTAGTGTTAGCCCGTTGCGAACCACACCTTAGTTTGATAACAAACTTCTTGACACAAATTCCCTCCTTTGGTGCTACTATAGCAGTCATATACTTAGCCTTTTGTTGTAGTATTCGTCACAATGTCTTAACTTTGGAACTCTTCCAAATCCATCAAGGAAACTTTCTTTCCATTTCATTGTGCCACCCATAGTTTAAATTGAGATAAACTTAATTTGTATCTTGTGACAAAACTAATATCAATGTAACGCTTTACAATGAACTATTTGTAATTGTTTGTCACCTCTACACAAATATATTCTTAGTTCTTCCAAAAGATCATAAGAATATCCTTACTATCGTCCAATGACCATTTTATGATTCATTCTGGTATATGCTCATAACACTTAGAGCATAGGACATATCTGGATGTGTACATATCATGGTATGATTGATCAAAACATTCTTGTGATTTTACTCATCAAGTGTCAAAGCACTTGAATCTTGTTTCACTTATCAAGTGTCAATACACTTGAATCTTGATTCAATTCTTTTCCATGCGACAAGAACCGTTTATTGTCATTTCTATATTGAAATCCTTCAATATATCATATATGTATGTTTGGCACAACCATATTAGCGTCACAGTCTATCCACTATAGACATTCATGCTAAATATTCGGGTTTTGCCTAAGTCTTTCATCGAAATGAAATTCTTAACCTTTGGTCAATAAAAGATACATCATTTCTAATCAACAAGATGTCCTCCACACAATGTATTAGAAATATGTCTCAGCGTTCCCACTTAATTTCTTGCAAATGCAAGCATCTCCATCGTCTCCTGATGAAAACTCCTTTTCATTAAGGTGAAGATTCCAACTCCACGATGCTTACTTCAACCATTGAAGTTTGCATGCCCTTTTAGCATCCTTTGAATTTTAACAAAACCCTTTGGACCGTGTCATGTACATGTCCTAGGTAACCATTCTATTAAAAGAACTTTGTTTTGTTTATTCATCTACCATATACCAAATTATATGTAGTGGTTGCTACTTTAATCCGTCCAGACTAAATATCGCTATGAAAGATCAAATCTTGTCATAGTCAACTCCTTGAACATTGTCATAAAATACTTTACGACATGTCGAATATTTCATAGACGTGATACATCCATGTCTGTTTCTTTATAGATCCAAATACGACCGATAGGTTTTTACACCTTTTTGGAGGGTCTTCCAAGTTTAAAACTTGATTTCTCGTGTATGGAACTATCACAGATTTTATGTCTTCAAGCCATTTGACGGAGTCAGGGCCCATCATCGCTTCTTTGCATGTAGTCGGTTCATCATTGTCAAACAATAATGATTTAATCTCAAATCTTAGTATTTGATTGTTTATCCGACCGACTTGGTTCAATAAGAACTTAGACCTCCGTGACCACAACATTTGAGGCACGTGATCCATGAGCATTCTGGCTGCCTCCAGAACATTTTCCGGCGCTGCGCAACTCAACACATATAGCTAAGGTTCGTTAACCTTATCAAAGTTCTATTGTCCTCCCACTTAACTTTTATGAAAAATTCCTTCTTCAAGAAACTTCACGTTTCAAGCGACAAACCCTTTTGTCCTTGATGTTATGGAGGAATAACCAATTGTTATTCGAAATAACCTACAAAGACATGCTCATCCGACTTTGGTTGTAAACATCTTACTTATATTTAGCATACCAAAATTTAAGAAATGACAACTTGGGTTTTACCCCAAACCATAACTCATATGGTGTCATTTCAACGGATCAAGATGGAGCTCTTTTCAGTGTAAAAGCGGAAGTCTCTAAAGCTTTAATCTTTTAAAACATAATGGTAGTTTTATCAATAACACCTTTGATCCAACCATGTTAAACAAGGTTTCATTACAAATCTCAAACACTCCATATTCCTATGGTGTTTCGGGATATGTAAATCTAGGTGTTTTGCTAAACTTGCAACTCAAATAAATCCCTTAATGATAAAATCATAATTCATTTATTTTTCTTGTTACACTTGTAACTCAAATAAATCCCTTTATGATCAAATCATAATTCATTTATTTTTCTTGTTACAATGATTTTCCACTTCATCTTGAAAGTCTTTGAAACGTTTTTCAAATATTTCATACTTCTTTCTCATTAAGTGAATATTCACTCAAAATTCTGGAGAAAGCATATGAAGTTGAAACCCATCGCTTACGACTACACATAATGGACTACATACATCAATATGTATAAATTCCAATAATTTAGTCGTTCGTTCTTCTTTGGCCTTTGAACGAAGTTTTAATTATCCCCAGGAAAGTCTCACAAGCGTCACTTGATCAAATCAAAGACTCCAAAAATCCATGAATATGGAGATTCTTCATGTTTTCTTTCCAATATAATTTAAACAGCGATGTCACTTCGTAAGTGATATTTCAATCATTTGTCTTGCGACATTTTAGCATTAGGTTTTATGGATGTGATTTCTCCAACTAGATTTGTAAATCATCCATCTTATATGGAATACGGTAATTATTTGAACAACCTTTGTTCTCATAATACCTGATTTAAATAACAATTATTAAAACAAATCTTGAAGTCAAGCTTTGATGTCAATACGAAATACAAACAACGGTTTGTTTGTTTTCGATGAACATCATCACATATTCTCTTGATAGTTACTTAGGCCATTGTGGTTCATGAATTGCGTTGTTCCGTATGAAATTTCATACCAACCAATTCGGTATCCAATACCTAAGAACCACATTGTTTAACAAGCAAAGAATACAACCATAACATGTATATCATCCATATACCTAAATTGGATATTTCTAATCTTTTCTTTTTTGCCAAATATATTTTATAGATTCTCTTTCAGCATTTTCTTTTCCTTTTAAAAGAGTCTATCAACATCAAAAGTGGCATCATATACATGACACATAGTCCAAAGCGTGTATATTCAAATAATAATACCTTTGGACTTGCACTTTGAAGTAGATCACCATCATCAAAATGATCGTTATTCTTTCAAAATCCATTCTTTAGTAATCTTTTAGTGTAGTAAACACTTTACATACATCTTCTATTCATCCTTATCATGACGACTTTCATGATCAAGCTACTGTAGCTTATAGAGGCGAATCGTGAGTATAACATTACTTTCCAAAGCCCTTTTGGATGATTAGGATGTCTAGCATCTCCAACATTCGTAAATTCTCATCCAATATGAGAACATATATTATACTCTATCATATTGCAACCAAAACATTGTTTTAGATATCGTTATATCTGCCACACATGATGGTTTCTGAAACAATTCTTTCAGCTCCTAGATAATCTTGATATTAATCGTGGAGGCAAACATGATACTTAAGATACTAACACTGGAATTGTTACTCTCGATTTAATACCAACTATTAAATTTCACGGAGTAAATAGAGTTTGCTGAAAGTTTGCAATAGGACTTTAAGCTTTGATTGACACTCAACACAATACGATACCAGTTCGTAAAGTATATATCCAGAATTCTATAGTTCTATTATCTCAGTTACAACTATGCATATGGTGGTGAACGAATGCCAATGACTACAACAAATTATGCAAATTCACTTTGATTTAATTTATGATAAATTGAGTTCTACTAATCCAAATTAGAAATGAAATCCCACTCAAAAACGACATCCCTCGTGTCTTTTTGGTGATTACATGAACCAAATCCACTACACCAAGTACGATCATCACGTGAGACGATATAGCTTCAAAGGAGAGCATCCATATGGTCATCATATAAAAAACATATGACTCATGCTTAACCTTTCGGTCCGTGTTCCGAGGCCATGTCTGTACATGCTAGGCTCGCCAAGTAAGAACCTTAGTATTCGCGTGTGTAACTGTCTTACACCCGAGATATGCTCGTGGATTCAAGTACACCCGATCATCACGTGATGTCTTGAAGCGACAAAACATTGTCGGTGCATACTTAAGGAAGAACACATTCTTATCTTGATATCTAAATGAGGGATCATATTATTATTCTAATAAAATGCCAAACAAGCAATATAAGATGCAATCAAACATCACATGTTTGTAAGTGAAGTGATATGGTTCCCGCATATGATCTCCATCATGTGCACCGTGATATGATCTCTATCATACCTTTATGTGTAAGGCCAAGGACTATGGAACTTACACGCTATGTGTGTTGTAAGAGTATCATCTCATACTTCTACTTACAACATCACCATATCATAACACTAGCCCAGCAACAATCTAAACTAGACGCCTCTAATTTATCCATTGCAAATTTTACGTGGCTTAGGGCTTTCAAAGATAGAACCGTTCTTACCTACGAACATGAACCACAACGAGGATAACCAAATTGTTGACAACCCGTTGCAAATTATATATTGACTATAGTAGGAGAGACAGACACCTGCTAGCCACTTATGCAAAACTAGTTGCATGTCAAGCGTGGAACAGGTCTCATGTGCGAGGACATGTAAAGTTTGTCCGGGCCGCTTCATCCCACTATGCCACCAATATCCAAAGTACAACTAAGAAGCAATAAAATGATCATCATCGCCCACATACTCATATGTGTACTACTGCAAAAGTATCTACGCATAGATCCGGCTCGATACCCTTGTAGGGTTCGCAGCATAGAAAACAAAAAATTTCCTACGATGGGAACAACTATGTACCAAGATCTATCTACTAGATACAAACAACGGGCGGATGTATATCCGTAGAGAACATACCCTTGAAGACCGACAAAGCTTAACGAGTCCAAACTCGTGGTTGATGTAGACGATCTCTTGCCGATCTCAAGATCGAGAGGAAGTCCTAGCGCCGCAAAACAGCAGCACATCCGTGCTCGCACACACGTTCGAGGCACCGAGCAACCTACGCCTCCTCGCTCCAGCGATGCAGCGGAAGCACAAGTCTTTCCTGCCGAAAATCCACCGGGAACATGTATCTCGCTAGTCCGAGACCATGGGGAATAAATACTAGAGGGGGAGAGAGATCCTTCACGAGAAGGTGTGAGTTGAGAGGAGGAGAGGGGGCCTTTTATAGGGGAGAGGGGGGCACCCAAGGGGCATGGATCCCAGCCATGGGGGCTGCCCCCACCTCTTCCACATTCATGTGGGTGGAGCTCCCACTCAAAATGAAAAGCCTCCACTCCCATTAAAAAGCCTCCACTAAAAAATCCACTCACATGCATTACATTTCCACCAAATTTAATGCAAGCTCTCATTTAAATAAAACTCTTTTATTTATTTATTTATTCAGAATTTTGTTAATTACTTTAATTAATAAACATTCACATAAAACCCCTTGCCAGTATTCCATTTCACATGCAGAAACACTTTCTGCAATTTCACCCGAAAACCTGTTTCGGTATCTAGGGAAATAAATTCCTGCGCTTGTTATTCTTTTCGGCATGAAAATTTTGCTCCAATTGGATGTCGGTGTCTCTTAAGTGTGTCACCCTATGGTTCGCGAATAATGCGGACATGATCGAGACCCCTCTCGGATCAATAATCAGAAGCAGGATCTGGAGACCCATACCGACTCCCACACATTCAACGATGACTTTCTTGTGATCGTCAGAACCTTTTACGCTAGTATCTTAATCCTTTTGTTTCGCGATATATTACATGTCCGAGATTCGATCATCGGTATCTCCATACCTAGTTTGATCTCGTTACCGACATGTACTCTTTTCTTGTTCCCGTGATATAACATTCTAGTGATCAAATCACTTGCTTGCAAGCTAACCAATGTGATATCACCGAGAGGGCCCAAAGTATATCTATCCGTTATCGGGATGAACAAATTCCACTCTCGATCCATGGGCCTCAACATAACACTTTATTAGTTCTGAATCCATCTTTATAATCACCCTGTTACGGTGTGACGTTTGATGTTATCAAGAAACTCTTCCGGTGTTAGTGATTGACATGATCTCATGGTCTAAGGATTAGGATCACTTCGTAAGTTGTTATAGCAATATAAAATCAATGACTTTGATCGTAATGCTATACTTCAGATGAATGTTCATCACACCATTACACTAATGTTGCTACCCCGTTATTAACAACATCCAATGTCCATGATCAGGAAACCTCGATCATCTTGTTAATCAACGAGCTAGTTTATGAGAGAGGCATAACTAGGAACTTTCTGTTTGTTTATTAAACACACATGTATAACGTTTCCGTATTAATACAATTATAGCATGCAAAATAAACATTTATCATAAACAAGGAATACGATAATAACCACTTTATTATTGCCTCTCGAGCATATTCCCTTCAGATGACGACGTGGCGATGGGGTCCGTTGTCAGCGTGAGGGGGAGAGGGGAATAGGGTCCACGCGTGACGCTGCGGGTAATGACTCAGGTGCGAAGCGTTTTCCGCGGGAGAGAGGAAGTGGGCTGGTCTATTGGGCTTAGTGGGCTAGCTGGGCTGGCTGCTTCGTTTCCCTTTTTTTGATCTGATTCTTTTTCCATTTCTTTTTATTCTGTTTTGATTATGCTTAATTAATTCAAACACCAATTTGAATTCAATCCTTTTCCAAATTTTGTGAATAATCAAACCCTGTTTATTACCTCATTCTGAAGTTAAATTTAGATTAAACCTTTTATTCACTTTAGTGCCTTTTTAATTATTTAAAGTAGGTCCTTGTATTAATTCATTCAAGATTTAATAATGTTTTTTAATTTCCATTTGAATTCTAAATCCTTCCAAAACCTTTCAGTAAGTCTTATTTACTTAATAGGGTGTCAAAATATTCACCTTGAATTTAATTGGAAAATATTTAATATGATTCATAAATCATTTGAATTGGGTATTTGTTTTAATTCCAATGGAATTAAATATAGTTTTAATTCCCTAAGTTTTATTTGGAAGATTTATTTTATTTAAGTTAGTTAAACAACTTTTATTCCACTTGGGTAAATTCCAAAATACTATTTTCTCATGAATTATATCATTATTCTTATTAGAGATTTGTCTTTATTAAAAAGAATAGGGATAGAATGGTTAATGCCATTTTTATTTTATTTGGAAATTCTTCATCCTTTTATTTCATTTGGATTTGGATTCTATTCATTCTATTTGCTTAATGGATTAGGCCAAGATTTAATTTGGTCTTTAAGTATTCCTTATTTAATATTTCTTTCTTTATCTTATAAAATCCATATCTTTTTATTTATAGATCCAAACTTGGTGATTCCAATTTGTAAAATCTTATTTGATATTTTTTTATCCTTTTAAATACCTTTAGGATTATTTTTTCACCGTTTTGTATGGATTTTAGTAAAGTGCTTTATTAGCTTTGGAAATTATTTTTCCCTATCTTATTATATTCATAAGATTTTATCCATGGCTCCAAATTAAGTGAAACCAATTTATATGGTTTTAATATATTTCTATTTATCATTGTTGATCATTTATAAATGTTTGATGATAAATTTTTATATGGATCAAATCCATAGGCTTGGAGATAACTTGGAAATGATTTTATTCTATTAGGGTTTAGAGTTTAGATTTATTTTCTAAGTGTTTAATTTTCAAGATACATTCATTGAGGAATGCATTTCTCTAGATTTGAATTTTGTTGGATTCAAACTTTTAATTAAAGTTTGTTCAAGATGGGATTTTAAGTTTCCAAAAAGTTTCTTTTCACTCTAAAATTCAACAATAATTTATTTTGTTTATTTATTTTTCACATTACAAGGTTTGGAAAATCTTGGGATGTGACAGGCTACCACCCTTAAAATAAATCTCGTCCCGAGATTTGGGAAGGCTAGGGTTACAAGTTGGCTCAAAGCATCTAGGGTACTACCACCCTTAAAAATTTTCCAACTAGATTACTTCTTGGCTTGCTTGGGATCTTGATGAAACCTCTCTGGGCATACATCTACATAGTGTGCTTTGTTTCCACACTTGAAACATGTGACTAGGCTGAGATCCTTCATAGGCTTTATCTTGTGCTTCATCTTTTCTGGGCAATTGCTTGCATAATGTCCTTGGTTACCACAATTGTAACATGTGATAAGATTGAGTTCATCACGTATCTTCTGTGGACAAGTTGCTACATAATGGCCTAGCTCTTTGCAGTTGTTGCACCACACTTGGCTAATCTCCTTATACTTCTTCTTGGGTTTCTCCAAAGCTAGGAGTGCTTCTAATTCATGTTCTTCATATGTTATCTCAAAGGTAGGAAAAGTTCCTAGTCTCCTTGACCTTCTCTTATTCCTTGGATAATACATATGTCTCCTCTTTGGTCCTTTAAATTGAGTCATATTGTATGGAGGTGCAAGCTGAGATTTTCCTTTGTCTTCATCCTTCTTGGTAGACTTGGATCTCTCATGGTAGTCTGCTATCAGTTGTTGCACTCCACCTTGTTTCCTTTGTTGAACTATGGAATAGATGGGGCATTGGATAGGGACATGATTATTTCCTTCACATAAGTAACAAGTAGCTTGGGTTGTGGGGAATTGATTAGCTGGATGTTTCTCTTCACAATTGGGACATTGATCTTCATGCTCCTTGGAAGTGTGATCCTTGTCTCCACAAATATTGCAAGCTTGGGTTCCTTCTAGAATATCATCTTTGTCATCCTTGTTGTCACAAACTTCTTTGGAAGAGTTGTTTACCATGTTAATCATTGGATCTATCACCTTATGCAACAATTGGGTTTGGGTTTCCAAAAACCTTTGCATGGTTGGATCTACTTCACTGGTGTTGGCTATAAATTGAGCTGTCATTTGGTTCAACTGGGTTTGGGTTACTATGAGTTTTCTCATGTTGTCCTCTTGGTTGTTGTTGTTGTCACCATCCTTGTTGTTGGGGTTCCTTGGAGAAGTCATCTGTTTGGGTTGGATTGGGATTAGAATAGGCAAAATATTTCTAAGGAATCAATTCTAATCACACACATCACAATTCACTCAAGTAATGTGCAAGCAATCACAAACAAGCATTCCACTCAAACAACAAGTTTCAAGCATATTCTTAGGCAACCAAAAATATTTTTGTTACACCACATAAGTTGGTGAATTTAAATTTAAACTAAACATGGTGGTCCAACTATATTGTTTACTTGAGATCTTTCCATCCTTCTTGGTTGATTCTTCTTGAATGAGATCTTTTTATCCTTGGGAAAATTCTTGGTCACAAAACCTCAAAGTGATGATGGTTCCTTCTAAGTTGTATTCCCTTAGTCTTCAAGTCTTGAGCAACATTTCTTGTCTCACTTGTAGCCCTTAGTGATATCCAAGGTTGAAGTCCTTGTTGAGAATAAGGTTCAAATTACTTGAAGATGTTGAAGTCATTAGATTTGATGAAGTCCTTTGCACATGGTGAAGTCTTTGGCCATGGGGTAGGATTTATCCATCAAGTTGAAATAGAAGAGATGTAGAATCAAAACCAAAATGGTTGAGGAAAGAGTTTACAAGATTGTTTGTAAATAAGTTTTGGAATAAACATAACTCCTATTTTTCTAAGGGTTTTGTCCAACCCTAGGTTTACAAATCTACAGGCAACACAATGCTCTGATTAAAGGGTTTCGCGGCATAGTAAATCAAAATTTTCTACGGATGCGAACAGAGGGAAAGCCAAGATCTAATCTAGGAGATGCAAACAACGAGAGAGATTGGATTAGATCTTCATACCCTTGAAGATTCGCACAGCGTTAAATCGGAACTTGGGTGATGTAGTCGTACTCGCTTCTCCTCCTCGCGATCCGATCCGATCTAGCACCACAAGTGGCGGTGCCTCCGTGAGATGCACACGTGAAGCACCTCGACGTATCCTCCTTCCTCGGACCAGCAAGTATGGTGGAGAGACGGATTGGATCTACAACACGAAAGGCGTGGTGTATATGGTGGAGAATTTCTGCTGCAGGGCTTCACCTACAAACAGTCGGGAGGGAGAGAGGAGGGCAGCAGGGCGGCTAGGGTTGGAGGGGAAGGTGTAAGGGGTTGGTGCGCCCCCACCCCTCTTTATATAGAGGGAGGGGCGCAGCCCTAGCCCCTCCCCCAAGCCCAAACCGGCGGCCCCAAAGGATAAGGAGTGGGGGGCAAGGAAACCCCCCTTTCTAGAAGGTCTATCTCGAGTTTAAACCTCTCTTGGCCGGCTGGGTCCTATGGGGCCTTGTGCCCCTGGCCCAATGCGGCCAGGGCACGCCCTCATAGGCCCATGCCCCCTCCCGGAAGGTGAGGCCACGTTGGTCCCCTTCCGGAAGGTTCTAGAAGCTTCCGGTACAATACCGATTAACCCGGAACAATTTCGAACTCCGAAAACTGCACTGCCTTATATGAATCTTATTCTCCGGACCACACCGGAACCTCTCGTGATGTCCCGGATCCCATCCTAGAATCCGAACAAAAACTCATAAACCAATTATCGAATCTATCCTAGCGTCGAGACACGTTAAGTGTGTGACCCTGCGGGTTCGAGAATATGCAGACATGATCTTCTATCAATAATCAACAGCGGGGTCTGGACACCCATATTGACTCCCACACATTCATCGATGATCATATCGGATGAACCACGATGCCAGGATTCAATCAATCCCATATATATATTCCCTTCGTCTCGCGATATTTTACTTGCCCGAGATTTGATCGTCGGTACCGTCATACCTAGTTCAATCTCGTTCACAGCAAGTACTTTACTCGTTCCGTAATCTGATATCACTTTGTGATTAAATCCTTAACCACATGCTTGCAAGCGGTGTTGATATCTATTACCGAGTGGGCCCGAAGTATATCTCTCCAACTTGGGAGGGACAAATCCCATCTCGATACATACAACCCAACAGATACTTTCCGATCACCTGAGAGACACCTTTATGATCACCCTCTCATAGGATGACGTTTGATGACCTCAAAGCTTTCTTCCGATACAAGGGAATTGTATTATCTCATGGTCTAAGGAATACAATATTTGACATAAGAAAATCTTTGTAAAGACGAACACGATGACACGATCTAATTGCTTCGCTTAGTTTGGGTCTGTCCACCATATCATTCTCCCAATGATATGATCTCATTATCAATTGACAACTCATGTATATGGTTAGGAAACCTTAACCATCATTGATCAATGAGCTAGTCCATAGAGGCGTACTAGGGACACGGTGTTGTTCACAAACCACACAAGTATTAAAGTTTCCGCTTAATACAATTCTAGCATGGAATATAAACATTATCATGAACAAGAATTATAATAATAACATCTTTATTATTGCCTCTAGGGCATAATTCCAACAGTCTCCCACTTGCACTAGAGTCAATAATCTAGTTTACATTTGCAACAATCTCACACCCATGGCACTGAGGTGCTGATCATGTTTTACACGTGGAAGAGGTTTAGTCAATGGATCTGCGACATTCAGATCTGTATGTACTTTGATAATCTTCAGATCTCCATCTGCTATATAATCTCGAATTATATGAAACTTGCGGTTTATATGCTTGGTTTTTGGATGATATCTTGGTTCCTTAGCGAGTGCTATGGCGCCAGTGTTGTCACACAATATCTCCAGTGGGTCCAATGCACTTGGAACCGCGCCAAGCTCAGTGATGAAGTTTCTGATCCAAACTCCTTCACTTGACGCTTCTGCAGCAGCCATGTATTCCGCTTCTACTGTGGATCCCGCGATCACGCTTTGCTTGCAGCTTCTCCAGCTCACAGCTCCCCCATTCAAAATATACACGTATCCTGTCTGAGATTTAGAATCATCCTTGTCGGTGTCGAAACTAGCATCGACGTAACCTTTTACGACAAGCTGTTCATCACCCCCATAGACTAAGAACATTTCTTTAGTTCTATTTAGGTACTTTAGGATGTTCTTCACGGCTGTCCGATGTTCCACTCTGGATCACTTTGATATCGCTCCGTCAAACTAAGAGCATTGGACACATCCGGTCTAGTACACAAGATGGCATACATGATAGAACCTATGGCCGAGGCATAAGTCACTTTGATCATAGCTTCCTATCATTTACCGTAGTTGGACACCGAGCCTTGCTCAATATCTTACACGACAACATAGGCCTTTGAACCTTTCTTTGCCTTATCCATTACGAACCTTTTGAACTTTGTCTAGGTATGTACTCGCTTAAAGCTATCAGGCGTCTTTGTCTATCTCTATAGATTTTGATGCCCAATATATAAGCAGCTTCACCTAGGTCTTTCATTGAAAAACACTTGTTCAAATAACTCTTCACATCGTTAAGCATGTTGATGTCATTTCCAATAATCAATATGTCATCCACATATAGTACCGTAAAGCGTCACCGAGCTCCCACTCACTTTCTTGTAGATGCAAGCTTCGTAGCAATTTGGAACAAATCCAAAGCTCTTGATCACTTGATCAAAACGAAGGTTCCAACTCCGAGATGCTTGCTTCAGTCCATAAATGGAACGCTGAAGTTTGCATACTTTATCAGCATCCTTTGGATCAACAAAACCTTCGGGTTGCATCATATACAACTCTTCATCAATGTTTCCATTGAGGAACGCAGTTTTGACATCCATCTGCCATATTTCATAATCATGAAACGCAGCAATTGCTAATAAAATCCGAATGGACTTAAACATCGCTACGGGAGAGAAAGTCTCATCGTAGTCAACACCTTGAACTTGTCGAAAACCTTTCGCGACAAGCCGTGCTTTATAGACGGTAACATTACCATCCGCATCCATTTTCTTCTTGAAAATCCATTTGCACTCAACGGCCTTTCGGTCGCTAGGAGGGTCCACCAAAGTCCATACTTGGTTTTCGCTCATGGATCCCAATTCGGATTTCATGGCTTCTAGCCATTTCTCGAGTCTCAGCTCATCGCTTCCTCATAGTTCGTGGGTTCACTGTCTTCTACCAACAAGACGGTCAAGACAGGTTGCCGTACCCTTTGGGGAATGCGACCTTGTCGACTGCGACGTTCAAGATGTGACATCGTCCGAAGCTTCATGATCTTTGTCATTAGCTTCCTCTATTGTTGGTGCGGTGACTTTGGAACAATTTCAGGTCTTGCTACTCTCCAACTCAAGAGAAGGTTCAATAACCTCGTCTAGCTCTACTTTCCTCCCACTCACTTCTTTCGAGAGAAACTCCTTCTCAAGAAAGGAACCGTTCTTCGACAAACACTTTGCCTTCGGTTCGTGATAGAAGGTATACCCAATAGTTTCCTTAGGGTATCCTATGAAGACGCATTTCTCGCTTTGGGTTCGAGCTTATCGGCATCAATTTCTTGACGTAATCTTCGCATCCCCAAACTTTGAAAGCGACAACTTAGGTTTAGCACCAAACCACAGTTCATACGGTGTCGTCTCAACGGATTTAGATGGTGTCCTATTTAAAGTGAATGCAGGTTTCTAATGCATAACCCCAAAATGATAACGGCAAATCAAGAAGAGACATCATTGATCGGACCATATCTAATAAGGTTCGATTCGGCGTTCGACACACCATTGCTGTGGTGTTCGGGTGGCGTGGCGTGAGTTGCGAAACAATTCCGCTTGCTTTAAGATGCGTGAGAAAATCATAACTCAAATATTCGCTTCACGATTGGATCGTAGAAATTTAATCTTTACATTACGATGGTTCTCCACTTCATTCGAAATTCCTTGAACTTTTCAAAGCGTTTCAGATTTATGTTTCATTAAATAGATATACCCATACCTACTTAAGTCATCGGTAAAAGTGAGAAAATAGCGATATCCACCGCGTCCGAAACACTCATCGGTCCGCATATATCGGTATGTATGATTTCCAACAAGTCCGTTGCTCGCTCCATCATACCGGAGAACGGGGTTTTGATCATCTTGCCCATGAGGCATGGTTCGCATGTGTCAAATGATTCAAAACCAAGAGACTCCAAAAGTCCATCGAATGGAGTTTCTTCATGCGTTTTACACCACACCAATATGACCTAGAGCGATTGCCACAAATAAGTAGTATTATCACTATCTACTTTGCATCTCTTAGCCTCAATGTTATGGATGTGTGTTTCATCCCTTTCGATATTTAGAAGAAATAAACCATTCACAAGAGGTGCATGACCATAAAAGATGTTACTCGTATAAATAGAACAACCATTATTCTCCGATTTAAATGAATAACCGTCTTGCAATAAACACAATCCAGAAATAATGTTCATGCTCAACGCAGGCACATAATAACATTTATTAAGGTTTAAAACTAATCCCGAAGGTAAAACTAAGGAGAGCGTGCCGACGGCCATCACATCAACTCTTGATCCGTTGCCAACGCGCATCGTCACCTCATCCCTCGCAAGCCGCCGTCTATTCCGTAGCTCCTGTTTCGAGTTACAAATATTAGCAACTGAACCGGTATCAAATACCCATGCACTACAACGAGGGCTAGTAAGGAAAACATCAGTAACATGTATATCAAATATACCTTTGATGGTGCCAGCCTTTTTGTCCGCTAAGTACTTCGGACAGTTGCGCTTCCAGTGACCCTTGTCCTTGCAATAGAAGCACTCAGTGTCCGGCTTAGGACCAGACTTGAGCTCTTCTCAGCAGGGCAACGCGCTTGCCGCCGCCTTTCTTGAAGGGCTTCTTTGCACCCTTACCTTTCTTGAAGGTGGGCTTGTTGACCATCAACACATGATTATCCTTCTTGATGTCCACTTCTGCGGCCTTCAGCTTTGCGAAGAGCTCGGTGATCGTATCAGTGGAACCATCTGATTATGAGTCACTACAAAACTTTTATAGCTGGGAGGGAGTGATTGCAGAACCCTGTCAATCTTGAGCTCCTCTGGAATCGTGCATTCCAGTTGCTCAAGGCGTTGAGTGTAGCCCGTCATCTTAATGGCGTGCTCACTAACGGAACTCCCTTCCTCCATCTTGTAGTTAAAGAACTTCTCAGAGATCTCATATCTCTCGAGCGGGCTGAGTGCGAAACATGGTTTTCGGCTCTTGAGAATCTCAAAGGGCAGGATAGTCTTCAAAACGATTTTGAAGTTCGGTTCCATAGAAAACAACATGGTGCTCTTAATCACACCATAATCATCTTTCTTGGCGATCGATAGACAACATTCTCATCACCGTAGCGATTCTTGAGGGTCACCTAACGCTTTCCCAAGAACATAGTCCTTTTGACCGCCAGAGAGAATGATTCTTAGATTGCGGAACCAATTGGTGAAGTTAGACCCATTGTTTCTAAGCTTTTCCTTCAAAGAAAACGTTGAAGTTGAAGTTGGACTTAGCCATTTGATCTACAGTATTTGCAAGTACAAATTAGACTATGTTCATGATAACTAGTTCAACTTTTAATAAAATTACTAGATGAACTCCCACTAAATTCAACATCCCTCAAGTTGTTTAGTGAACACGATCCAAATTCACCACACCTAATCCGATCATCACGAGAAGAGATGTGGTTTCAATGGTGGACAACGAAGTGTCGATCATATCATTCATATGACTCATGCTTAACCTTTCGGTTCATGTGTTCCGAGGCCATGTCTGTACATGCTAGGCTCGTCAAGTTAGACCCAAGTATTTCCGCGTGTGCAAAACTGGCTTGCACCCGTTGTATGTGAGCGTAGAGTCTATAGCACCCGATCATCACGTGATGCTTGGACACGACGAACTTTCGCAACGGTGCATACTCGGGGAGAACACAGTTTTTATCTTGATCTTTAAGTGAGGAATCATCTTATAATTCTACTGTCACGATTTAAGCATAATAAGATACATAAAAGGATAAACATCACATGCATATAACTTTAGTGTGACATGGTATAGCCAATCTTCACGCAATGATCTCCATCTTGTGCGTTCCGGCATGATCTCCATCACTCCACCATGATTGCCTCCACCACGAATAACAACTACAACTATTGCTAACTACTTAGCGATAAAGTGAAACTATTACATGGCGCATAAGAAGTTGACACACAGGTCATACACAATTATAAAGACAACCATATGGCTCCTGCCGGTTGTGTACTCATCGACATGCAAGTCGTGAAACATTACAAAACATGATCATCGCATACATTATACACATCACATCTTGGGCCATACCATATCACAGAAAACACTCCCTGCAAAAACAAGTTATACGCCTCTACTTTGTTGTTGCATGTTTTACATGGCTTATGGGAGTAGATGCTAAGAAAATTCTTACCTACGGAAAGCCACAACGGTGATATTATGGTTGCCAAACTCCGGTGTTAATCCCATGACAACTATAGTGAGAGAAACTGGCATCCACCAGCCGCATGTGTGGAACAAGCCACACGTCAAGTGCGGAGCCGGTCTCGCGAACAACGTCGCGTAAGGTTGGCCTGGACCGCTTCAATCTCACTATCCCGCGTCATAAGAAGAACACAAACAAGAGGCTTGCAACAGAAAACATCAACGCCCGCAACAACCATGTTGTGTTCTACTCGTGAAACACATCTATGCATAGATCTAGCTCTGATACCACTGAAGGGTTTCGCGGCATAATAAATCAAAATTTTCTACGGATGCGAATAGTGGGAAAGCCAAGATCTAATCTAGGAGATGAAAACAACGAGAGAGATTGGATTAGATCTTCATACCCTTGAAGATTCGCACAGCGGAACGTTCGTCGAAACGTGGGTGATGTAGTCGTACTCGCTTCTCCTCCTCGCGATCCGATCCGATCTAGCACCACAAGTGGCGGTGCCTCCGTGAGATGCACACGTGCAGCACCTCGACATCTCCTCCTTCCTCGTACCAGCAAGTATGGTGGAGAGACGGATTGGATCTACAACACGACGGCGTGGTGTATATGGTGGAGAATTTCTGCTGCAGGGCTTCACCTACAAACAGTCGGGAGGGAGAGAGGAGGGCAGCAGGGCGGATAGGGTTGGAGGGGAAGGTGTAAGGGGTTGGTGCGCCCCCACCCCTCTTTATATAGAGGGAGGGGCGCAGCCCTAGCCTAGCCGGCGGCCCCAAAGGATAAGGAGAGGGGGGCAAGGAAACCCCCCTTTCTAGAAGGTCTATCTCGAGTTTAAACCTCTCTTGGCCGGCTGGGCCCTATGGGGCCTTGTGCCCCTGGCTCAATGCGGCCAAGGCACTCCCTCATAGGCCCATGCCCCCTCCCGGAAGGTGGGGCCACGTTGGTCCCCTTCCGGAAGGTTCTAGAAGCTTCCGGTACAATACCGATTAACCCGGAACAATTCCGAACTCCAAAAACTGCGCTGCCTTATATGAATCTTATTCTCCGGACCACTCCAGAACCTCTCGTGATGTCCCGGATCCCATCCGAGACTCCGAACAAAAACTCATAAACCAATTACCAATCTATCCTAGTGTCGAGACACGTTAAGTGTGTGACCCTGCGGGTTCGAGAATATGCAGACATGATCTTCTATCAATAATCAACGGGTGCGGACACCCATATTGACTCCACACATTCATCGATGATCATATCGGATGAACCACGATGCCAGGATTCAATCAATCCCATATATATATTCCCTTCGTCTCGCGATATTTTACTTGCCGAGATTTGATCGTCGATGCATCATACCTAGTTCAATCTCGTTCACAGCAAGTACTTTACTCGTTCCGTAATCCGATATCACTTTGTGATTAACTCCTTAACCATATGCTTGCAAGCGGTGTTGATATCGATTACCGATTGGGCCCGAAGTATATCTCTCCAACTTGGGAGGGACAAATCCCATCTCGATACATACAACCCAACAGATACTTTCCGATCACCTGAGAGACACCTTTATGATCACCCTCTCATAGGATGACGTTTGATGACCTCAAAGCTTTCTTCCGATACAAGGGAGTTGTATTATCTCATGGTCTAAGGAATACTATATTTGACATAAGAAAAGCTTCGCAAAGACGAACACGATGACATGATCTAATTGCTTCGCTTAGTTTGGGTCTGTCCACCATATCATTCTCCCAATGATATGATCTCATTATCAATTGAAAACTCATGTATATGGTTAGGAAACCTTAACCATCATTGATCAATGAGCTAGTCCATAGAGGCGTACTAGGGACACGGTGTTGTTCACAAACCACACAAGTATTAAAGTTTCCGCTTAATACAATTCTAGCATGGAATATAAACATTATCATGAACAAGAATTATAATAATAACATCTTTATTACTGCCTCTAGGGCATAATAATACCATCTGTAAGATCCCTCCTTTATAAAGGAAAAGGATCCCTGTGATTGCAATTCTAGTGCCTGGATCAATAGCTAGCATCCACAGTTAAGATGTAATATCAAGAAACAAAGGTCATAATACAACTTTATAACCAGGAATAAAATAACTTATTACATCTTACATAGCTCATTTGGCTATCTCATTACAATGCAGCAGAATATAACAATAGCATGGGATCCTTCATCTTCAAAGTGCCACAGGCAGACATGTTGGTTGTATACTTTGTAATCCTAATCAATAAACTTCTCTAACATCAAACAAACCTGCAACATAATAAGTTACAGCCACAAGGGTCAATACATTTTAATTGTATTGACAAGTGAATACTATGGTAGTATAGTGGAGTCTATCATCTATATGCATTTGGCTAAGTGGAGCTTAGGCTTGCTTTGCTCAAAATAGATTTTCCTTATCATTTGAAAACACTAAGTTTTTGCTTGGCAAAGATCATTCCCAAAGCATCTCCCAATAGAAATTGGTGATCCTTCAACCCTTGTTCACCCACAAGATTTTAACTTAGAAATTGGGATGAGGAGATTCTTGATAGCTTCCATGTCTTGATGCTCAAATTGTCCTTTGCCAGGGACATGGCTAAGTACTTAGATTTTTCACTCTGCAGAGGTGGTGCACTTTCCCCACAAGACTTTGTTTCACCAAGACAAGATCTTTCAGAAGCCTTCCCTTAGACCAGGACGGACGCGTTCCAACCTATCATCCCCTACCACCAACTGTCCATTTGGCTAAGTTATTGCAACCTATATGATCCAGGCAGAGCCCATAATGCCAAGTGGCTGCACTTGAAGCTTCTCAACATTTGACATCTCAAATCTCTTTGTTCCTAGGTGGCATTCCACAAGTGTGATACACAAGGTTCACCAGTCCCCTGGCCTTGTGTAACCACTCAACACAAACCATTCCTTCCATTCCACCCAGGTGATTCATTCACTTAGTTGTTTTATTAAACAAAACACAGGTCCTCAGACTTAGAAATTTTCCATAGCATGAATATATATTCCACCTTTATTTTCTACTAGCTAAACTAAGCATGATAGTAGTAGGAATCTTAACTTAGGAAATTTCTACTAAGGTTTCATCTACTAGGATTTCCCATGGCATAGTTTATACTTAGCAAAAATTCCATGCAAGTCCTACTTAGAAATATCACTAATGCATAGTGAAAATAATGGGACAAAAGTATGAAGCATCACTTGCCTTTTTGGTAGAGAATATAGGTTCACTCCTTGATCTTTGCACACTTCAAATCACTACAATTCAATCAAGCAAGCAATATTTCAATCTACCATTCAAGCAATTTCATCACATAAAATGATAGAAACAAAACAATGCATGTAAGCATGCTAAAGATTGTTTTATTTGGAGAAGTGGTTTATAATAGGTTATAAACATTTGAAAACACCTAATGATCATTTTATAAAGTGGCAAAATCATTTTCAAAACATTTCACTTCATAAACCATTTTTAAACCAAGTCATTATTTTATGTGGTTGAAAATGTCTTTAGCAAAGTAATAGTTCTATAGGGTTCACCAAATACATTTTCAAATCATAAACTTGGTGTTTAGGGTAAGAGAGTTTAAATCAAAACATTTTCCAAAGATTTTCTCCCAAAAGCATTTTTAATAAATAAACATTACTTTTATTTGCCTAGAAATGGTTTAAATCAAAGATTCATTCTTTTGCTTCACCAAATACATTTTTGAAACCACCAATTGATTCCTAGGGTCAGTAGGTTCAAAATAAACCATTTGCCAAAGATTTTATCCCCAAAATCATTTTAGAACAAATTTTATATTCTAAACATGCATACACAAGTTTCTGCAAAAACAATCAATTTAACAGAAGAATTTTACTAAACAAAGTGCATGGTCAGAAAGTACTTGTCTTTCTGAATCCATTGATATAAAATTTGCAAAATTTGGACGTGTGGTTTGAAAGTTATGAATTTTACAAAATTGAGCAACTAATAGATCAAATTTTGATTTTAAACCAGATCCTGTGACACGCGGCGCTATCCTATTGGCGCATACCGTTTCGCGCGGATCGGCTGCTGACAGCCGTTGGATCTAAGTAGAATCACACGGCTGAGAAGCAAGCGTACCCTTTCGCTTAAGTTTCTATCGTAACCTTCTGATCAAGATCCTACGGTTCATATTGCTCTGACCATGTTCTGGCGGCGCTCGACGGCAGCGCGCGGCGGCGACGCTCGGCTAGCGGCGCAGCTGGCGAAATAGGAAGCAAGGGAGGAAGAGGAGTGGCTCACCAGGTTCGGGAGATCACGGCGATGCTCAACGTGCTTGCGGTTTTCCAAGGGGCGCACGGTGGTGGCGTGGATTCCTCGCCGGAGTTGTGCTGCGCCTCGGGCTTGTCTGTTCGTCGACGGGGGCGGCGATATACGGCGTGCTAAGGCAAATAAAAGGCACCGTTAGGTTCGTATGGAATTCGCGATCATGCGAGCATCCAAGAGGGGGAAAGGGGCGGTCTAGTCTCACTAGTAGTGCTCGCCGGAGTTGCGGGGTTCTTCGGTGGCGCTCAGACGAAGACGGAGGCGAGGTTGTGGGGCAAGCGAGAGAGAGCTGGAGGCACTGGAGTGTGCGCCAGATACTGGGAAATGTTTTCGTGTGGTCGAGGAGTCGAGGGGCGGAGGAGGCTGGCCGTAATTGCTGGTGGAACTCGTCGGAGCAGAGGGCGGTGCAGGGGAAATTTGGGACAGCCTCGGGGCAGATAGGAAACGGGAGCAGAGGGGAATGGTAGAGGAGAGAGGGGCGACTAAATACACGCGGCCGCGGCGAGCTTTTACCACGGGATTGATGGTATTTACACCGGCATTCATCATCGGAGAAACGGCCACAGGAGCGTGGTCAACGGGGTGGGTGAAGACGATGACGACGTGGCGATGGGGTCCGTTGTCAGCGTGAGGGAGAGAGGGGAATGGGGTCCACGCGGTTAGTGACGCTGCGGGTAATGACTCAGGTGCGAAGCGTTTTCCGCGGGAGAGAGGAAGTGGGCTGGTCTATTGGGCTTAGTGGGCTAGCTGGGCTGGCTGCTTCGTTTCCCTTTTTTTGATCTGATTCTTTTTCTTTTTCCATTTCTTTTTATTCTGTTTTAATTTTGCTTAATTAATTCAAACACCAATTTGAATTCAATCCTTTGCTAAATTTTGTGAATAATCAAACCCTGTTTATTACCTCATTCTGAAGTTAAATTTAGATTAAACCTTTTATTCACTTTAGTGCCTTTTTAATTATTTAAAGTAGGTCCTTGTATTAATTCATTCAAGATTTAATAATGTTTTTTAATTTCCATTTGAATTATAAATCCTTCCAAAACCTTTCAGTAAGTCTTATTTACTTAATAGGGTGTCAAAATATTCACCTTGAATTTAATTGGAAAATATTTAATATGATCCATAAATCATTTGAATTGGGTATTTGTTTTAATTCCAATGGAATTAAATATAGTTTTAATTCCCTAAATTTTATTTGGAAGATTTATTTTATTTAAGTTAGTTAAACAACTTTTATTCCACTTGGATAAATTCTAAAATACTATTTTCTCATGAATTATATCATTATTCTTATTAGAGATTTGTCTTTATTAAAAAGAATAGGGATAGAATGGTTAATGCCATTTTTATTTTATTTGGAAATTCTTCAACCTTTTATTTCATTTGGATTTGGATTCTATTCATTCTATTTGCTTAATGGATTAGGCCAAGATTTAATTTGGTCTTTAAGTATTCCTTATTTAATATTTCTTTCTTTATCTTATAAAATCCATATCTTTTTATTTATAGATCCAAACTTGGTGATTCCAATTTGTAAAATCTTATTTGATATTTGTTTATCCTTTTAAATCCCTTTAGGATTATTTGTTCACCATTTTGTATGGATTTTAGTTAAGTGCTTTATTAGCTTTGGAAATTATTTTTCCCTATCTTATTATATTCATAAGATTTTATCCATGGCTCCAAATTAAGTGAAACCAATTTATATGGTTTTAATATATTTCTATTTATCATTCTTGATCATTTATAAATGTTTGATGATAAATTTTTTATGTGGATCAAATCCATAGGCTTGGAGATAACTTGGAAATGATTTTATTCTATTAGGGTTTAGAGTTTGGATTTATTTTCCAAGTGTTTAATTTTCAAGATACATTCATTGAGGAATGCATTTCTCTAGATTTGAATTTTGTTGGATTCAAAATTTTAATTAAAGTTTGTTCAATATGGGATTTTAAGTTTCCAAAAAGTTTCTTTTCACTCTAAAATTCAACAATAATTTATTTTGTTTATTTATTTTTCACATTACAAGATTTGGAAAATCTTGGGATGTGACATCCCCTCTCTATTAGTCACAAACTCTCACACATGTGCTCATATTGGCTGCTACACTATGATTGGTCGAGACAGTTGTCACACGGATCGTACCCACCAACCGTTGATCCTCTGATTGATCCTCTGTGATCTAGCGGACAGGATAACCCCTGTATTTGTTGGGGGCACCCTCTATCCATGCAAAATAACGAGTTTTCCACCAATGCTTTAACTCCATAAACAAATGATTTTGAATATAATTAGAAGGAAAAGTGTTCAAAGGTGTATAATTTTCGCATTATATTTCAAGTCCTAAGTGAAATTTATTAGCACAACATTATCATGTCCTAAGTGAAATTTCAAAGAGTTTAAAGGTGTATAATGTTTGCCATATGCAAGTTTATGCATTACATTCTATAAAAATGATAATCTCTCAAGATTTTCTTAGCACATCATTATCACGTATTAAGTGCGATTTCACAGTGTTCAAAGGTTTATAATTTTCATATACGCAAGTTTAGGGATCACTTTTCACGCTATAAAAATGGTAAACTCTCGAGATTTTCTTAGGACGCTATAATTTGAAAGTGTTCAAGAGTTGTATCAATTATAAACACTCATTTACATTAAGAGTTGTATAATTTTTTTAATCTGAAAGTGTTCAAGAGTTGTGTCAATTATAAACACTCTTTTATATTAAGAGTTGTATATTTTTTTCAATTTGAAAGTGTTTAAGAGTTGTGTCAATTATAAACACTCTTTTACATTAAGAGTTGCATAATTTTTTTAATTTGAAAGTGTTCAAGAGTTGTGTTCAAGAGTTGTGTCAATTATAAACACTCTTTTACATTAAGAGCTGCATAATTTTTTATTTTGAAAGTGTTCAAGAGTTGTGTGAATTATAAACACTCTTTAAGAGCTGTATAATTTTTTAAATTTGAAAGTGTTCAAGAGTTGTGTCAATTATAAACACTCTTTTACATTAAGAGTTGTATACTTTTTTTAATTTGAAAGTGTTCAAGAGTTGTGTCAATTATAAACACTCTTGTACATTAAGAGTTCTATAATTTTTTTAATTTGAAAGTGTTCAAGAGTTGTGTCATTTTCTTATTTGTTATACATCTATTTCCCTAATTTTTAATTATAAACACTCTTTCACTTGATTGCAGCCCAGACATTAACTCGATAAACCAATTAAATCATCGGAATGGCTCGTCGACCACATTCTCCACGGCAAGCATCCCCGTCTAATTGGAACATTTTGATGCGAGATCTAACATTATCTGCGCACGGTTGCCATTTTCATCCTTCATATAGGTCAACGGGACGTCATCATATTATGGCCAGGACGAACGGGAGGCCGAAGTGAAGCTCGACAAAGGGCCGCTGTCGCTGGAGAAGAAGAAAGGTGAGACAGGGGCATGGGCATGAGCACAGGCGCGGGCGCACGGCTGGTTCACGTGGATAAGTTGTGGGTCCGACGCTCACGTGGATAAGTTATGGGTCCCATGCTGATCTGGATAAGTGAAGAGAGGTGTCTACTACGGGAACCAACTTAACGCGGCCCTACTTGTTGGCATGTAACGACAAGGGTCCACTACGGGACCTGACAGACCGTAGCCCCACTTGTCAGCATGTAACGATGAGGGTCCACTACGGGACCCGACTGAATACGACCCCACTTATCAGCATCTAATGGTAAGGCTGACGGATAACGCGTTTCAGACCGTGCGAGAGTTTCATAATAGAAGATGGGCAAGAGTGAGGAAAAGCTAAGCGGTTGGGAAAAGTGAGTACAACTAAGGAACCAAGGGCACGAAAATAGAAATCCCTCCATAATAATGCTAGGGTTTCTCCATCCCCCCAAGAACAAAGGAAACTACTCACACATGAAAGCAATCAACAAGATCATCATAATCAAATGGATGGAAAAAAGTATTGAAATAAATGTAGTGCAAACCACAATTGAATCTAAAATTACAACAAGATCTAATGAATGAAAGATGTGGGTAGAGATGGTGATGCAGCGGTTGATGATAAAGGGGATGATGCGTTGTCTTCCAATGATCCTTAAAGCAGCAAGGATTTGCTCTTCTCCAAGTTCCTCCTTCAGGTCCCTCTCCAGTGTGGTTTTTCGTGGCTGAAGGTTCACGAAGTGGAAGTATTTGACGAGGTGGTCGCACTGCCATGTCGTACGGGCAGGCTCCACCCGTACCACATGTCGTTAAGCGCCCTGTGAACTCCTCGGTGCAAGAAATTCCTTTGGATGCGAAGATAAATCAATAAAATGATTTGTATCACTTAAAAATATCATATTATAGTATAATATGATAGTCTCAATTGATATTTTTATAATAGACTTAGTAAATTGGGATCCTTTTGAAACAAGGACAAAAGTTGCGCGCAAACACGATAAAATACTAAAACCTACTCTACTTATGCAAAAACAAGAGGTAAAAGTGTCTAATTTTGGACTCATCAGAGTCGCCGTTGTGCGTTCCGCTAAACAAGTCAGGGGCGCTCTGGCTGCTGCATCCTACAGCGAACTGGGTGAAGGCACCCCACGGTGGGGGCACGCCGCCATTGAAAGGAGGGTGACGATGGGCCGGTGAGGTGTCGTTGGCGAGGGAGTTGGGGTCGAAACCACCGAGCGGGTCAAAGTCGTTGTAGCCCGGCGAGAAACATGTGAGAAGTGGCACCATGTTCTCCTGGCTGGACGGCGACGGAGAGGAGACACTGATCTGGCTTCTAAGGATGCACAGGACAACGCTATAAGATGGCGTGCAATTCCAGCGATAGCGGTCACCCTCCGCGCCACAAGTGGTTGTGTGGGCCTCCGCTGCCTACGCCTCCACCACCCTGCACAGGCTCGAGTTCTTATCCCTCAACGGCGGTTGACATTGTCCACATATCGACGTTGGATGTCAAACGCCCACTCCGCGTTGGGCATCCCCTCTGGCCGCTGCTTGTCGGCCTTTCCCTTCTTCGAGGGCACTGACACGTGGAAAGTTTGGTATCTTTTCGGTGGCATGGTGGCGGCGGCTGGTGGCGCGCGGAGGGGGAGACGGGGTGGGGCAATGGCGAGAGTGGGCGGCGGCGACGGGAGGAAAATGGCGAGACTGGGCGGCCAGGAGGGGGATTGGAATTGTGGAGGAAAAAAGGAGGAAAAGGGAGGCAAAATTTTGGTGTCCCACCGACAGGGCCTGGGGGTGGGTTCAGACTAGGGGTGCCAGAAAATATACAGCCCCGCTAACTTTTCCAAGTTGCGCCGGCGCTCCCCATTCCCCTGCCTCGGGTTGGATTCGGCCTGAGGTGCCGGATGATTAGTTGGACCGCGCCGGCGTTATTTTCGTTTTGAAAAGTCTGGATATGATTTTCTGCGCTGCACCCTCATTGTTTTGGAAGGTCTGAATGGGATTTTCTGCGCCAGCACCCTCATTTCACTCTTAGGGGCCTTTAGGGGGGGAGTGGAGACGCTCTTATAGTTCCTTGTAACTTCAACCCCAATTGTTGGAGGTCTTTACATTCGTCGTTGACAAGTAGGGAAGTGACTGGCCAATTAGTGGGAAATTAGCTGGGATCCTCTCTCTTGAGATACTCCTCCGCTAGAGCAGAATATGCGGCCAGTCAATGCTAGCTAGCTTAGATTGATTGGAAAAAGATACCGAAGTAAGAAAGCTGACTGAATTTTGGTTCGTTTTGGTTGGTTGGTCATGTCTGCCTGCCTCTGCCTGTCCTGTAAGCTAGATCATGACGACAGATTGCACTCGGAAACGAAAGAAAATCCGGTATCCCGTCGACACATCCGCCCGCCTATTTGCTTGAACAGTTAGAGGCTGGTGATGATACCCATCTTGAAACGCAAGGGATGGACGGAGGTGGCAGAGGCCAGCAGGAAAAGATGCAGTGCAACTATGCAAGTGGACCGGGGCCGGAATCCATCAGATCAGGTATACGTATCCTCGCCGGATCATTCGGCATGATTGGTCTGGAGAATGCACGCACGCGCGCATTCTTTGCTTACATATGTAAGCGTACCAGCGCCGGTATGATCACACTAGCTCGGCCGGAGCCCGGAGATGATGTCGACGGCGACGACGACGGAATCGGCATGGGGTCTTGCTGCTCACATCTTGCTGTTGCCGGCAGCCATCGCCGCCATCACCTACCTCCTCCTCCGCGCCCTACGCACCTCCCACCTCCAAGAGAAAAACAGGAGTCCACCGCCGGGAGGCATCGGCAGCTGGTTCCGCGGCGTGGTGGGGGCGGAGACGCTCTCCTTCCTGGCCGACAACAGCAGCGGCAGGGGCTTCTACCACTTCGTCCACACCCGCGCGCTCCGCTACGGCGCCTGCTTCCGCACCACGCTCTTCGCCCGCACCCACGTCTTCCTCCTCTCCTCCACCGCGCGCGCCGCCGTGTCCCGCCTCCTCGCGGCCGACCCGCCCCACTTCGCCAAGCGCTACGTCCGCACCGTCGCCGACCTGCTCGGCGAGCACAGCCTCCTCTGCACCTCCCATGACACCCACCGCCGCATGCGCCGCGCCGTCGCGGGCCTCTTCGCCTCCGCGTCCACCGCCGCCTTCGTCGAGACCTTCGACCGCCTGCTCACCGCCCGGCTGCTCCTATCCACCACCGGTTGCAAGGACCGGGTCGTCGTGCTGAACGTCGCTCTGGACGTGACCTTCAGGGCCATCTGCGAGATGCTCATCGGACCGCAGGAAGACGCGCGTAGGCTGGAGCAGCTGCAGAGCGACGTCATGGATGTCACGCAAGCCATGCTCGCGGTGCCACTCAGGCTTCCGGGAACAAGGTTCTACAAAGGCTTGCAGGTACCTTGCTTACCTACTCCGTCATTTTCTGCTTTTCTTCACGTTTTTACCGTGTTGCTATTTCAAATATAGTAAAGAAGTAGTAGTAGTAGTAGTAGTATTGACTTTGTCAGTAGCTGCTGAGAACCGTCCGATCAAGATACCAGACAAGAAGATCTTGATCAAACGGTTATCAATTATCTGTCCATTTGACCAGTAGTTATTCCCAGGTTTCGAATCATTCCCCGGAATTAGGGAATGGTTTCTAGCTATCTCCTCTTGATGTCGAATTGTTGTTGGTGTCAGGCAAGGAAAAGGATCATGGATGCCCTGAGGCAAGAAATATGCATGAGGAGACAGAATGGCCTGAAACTAGATCGTCGCAACGACTTTCTGCAGACCCTTCTTCTCAAGAGCCATCTGGATTCGCCTGAAGAAGCGCTCACGGATGAACAGATTTTGGACAACATTTTGACACTCATAATTGCAGGTGCAGATATATGCAAAACCTAATTTTTCTGTTAATTACCAACAAAAAATTGTTTCAGTCCAGGTGCATGACGTGTGTACTAAAGCCTTGTGTTTGAAAATTGTAACTGAGCGCAGGGCAAGTGACAACAGCAACGGCAATTACATGGATGGTCAAGTATCTGGGCGACAACACAGACCTCCAAGAGAAATTAAGAGTGAGTTTGTGAGGGAGGTGTATACAGAACCAATATATGAACTTGAAAACCATGTTTACTTCAGTTCTTCATTGTGATTCTCTATTTCATATGTATGTATGCAGTCAGTTCAGCTGGATCTGGCATCCAAGCACCACGATTCAACTCTTACCCTCCAGCATCTGAATACCATGGACTATGCATACAAGACAGTCAAAGAATCCTTAAGGATGGCTACCATAGTTTCTTGGTTTCCAAGAGTGGCGCTCAAGGACTGCCAGGTTGCAGGTAACTAAAAAACTTTGCTGATTCATTATTTCTGCTTGCTGCAATCACTACTAACAGAGCACAAGTAACAACAGGATTCCACATTAAGAAGGATTGGATCGTAAATGTCGACGCGAGGTCTATACACTACGATCCGAATATCTATGAAAATCCAACGCTGTTTGATCCTTCCAGGTTCAATGTATGTTACTGCAAACCAGAAGAAATTAGCACTACAGATGCAATTTTGTGACATGGACTGATAGATGGTGTTGTGATGGACAGGATGATATGAAGCCATACAGCTTCTTGGTATTTGGAGCAGGCAGCAGGACATGCCTGGGAATGAACCTTGCCAAGATTATGATGCTAATATTTCTTCATCGCCTCGTTACAAATTTCAGGTTTCAAATTTAAACCCAAGTTTTTTTATTTGATGGAAACAGATAGAAGTGAAGAGTAACATCAAAATTTGTGGTGGTTTCAGATGGGAGATGGCAGACCACGACACAAGCCTTGAGAAATGGGCAATGTTTCCGAGGCTCAAGAATGGCTGCCCAATTCATCTCACACCGATATACAAGGAGATGTACTGATGTACTACTAGTAAATCTATCAGGATATGTATCGATTTATGAAATTGTGAACAATGTCTGTGAGCTAGCTATGCGTTTTTCCTCAGTTATTACGTATTACAGATGCAGACCGATAGACAGGCCAATTTTTGGTTCCTTTTTTGGGGTGCCAGGCTAAGACTAAGCCTTGTTAGGTGATAGTTCCAAAATTAAGTCAAATAAAAGAAAGGGTCAATGAGGTGTCGCTATGCTATGTGATATTTAATTGACATAAGCAATGCATATATGCATGATAACTCAATGCAAGCAGGGCAAACTTAACCCTGTGGAATTCTCTCAGTGTTGAGATGAAGTAAAACCGATAAATCGTCCAAAGTCTCTGCTAATTCAGACATGAACTGAATCATCAATCCCTCTTCAACTGCATAAAATAAATGGAATCTGACAGAAAATGGAACAATCCAGCATCGTTTCCCTCTCATGTAACAAGATGCTTGATGGAAAATAAGTTAAAATATGCCCTAGAAGCTATCATAGAGATGATCTTATTTCTTTATATAAATGATTTATTGACTAATATTACTTGAATAATCATTTATATTGACCAACAAGTGCATGACTTGTTTCTTTTAACTCCATATTTATTTTTGTATAATTATTCTAAATTGGTCATTAGTCTGAATTCATATGAGGGCACAAAATAATTATTAGCATACATATTGGTAGATGACCATGTTGTGTAGGTAATAGACATACAGATATC
Organism: Avena longiglumis; assembly: GCA_030063025.1. Classification (NCBI taxonomy): domain Eukaryota; kingdom Viridiplantae; phylum Streptophyta; class Magnoliopsida; order Poales; family Poaceae; genus Avena; species Avena longiglumis. The sequence goes on along the minus strand of CP125974.1, from coordinate 476,210,603 downwards.
AATCAAATTTTATGGGCAGACCATAAGTCAATGGGAGAACAATGTATTCTAAATTGTAAGTATGTCTTATGTTATACAATGTGTATGATATGTTAGACCTGAATCCATAGCCTGTACCTAAGATATGGCTTACTAAGGGGTTACCAAACGCCACATAGTAATTGAGGACTTGTAAAGGTAGCCTTCTTGTTTGTCAAGACGCATGGTAAGAGAAATTTACCCTCACTTAAGTGATCGGATCCAGAAATACAAGCCCATAGTTATCCAGGCAAGGCTTCTGAGTCACATGATGCATTTTGGTCTAGACCATATTTTAAAATTTTCACCAACTACATGGGTTTAGCACAGTAGTTTTTTATGTCCTCGAACCTTTTTTTTTCTTGAGAATATCTTTCTAATAGGACCTCATTTTCTCATATATCACCAACTTGGTAGGTTTTGAATCATATGTGTTCAATCAGTTTTCCCCAGGGTATCAGTTCCTCAATTTCCATACCCTGGTGGTGTTTACACAAGTGTTTTAATGTCGACCGTTATTCGCCCCGGCAGATTTCTTTGCTGAGACCTCCCTTTTTAGATTTCACCAGTTCTGTGTATGTAGCACACATTTTTCTACCCTTCGACAGTTTTTCGCTCATCGAGATTCTGGCACTTGGACACATTCTACGTAGATATAATTTACTCACATATAAATAAGTGGTTTTCTTAATGTAATACTATGACGCTTGCAAAATCCCTGAACAAGAGCAATGAAGGAGATGCTAAGTAATATGACATTACGGACAGCTGAGTCTACAGTTTGGCTTCAATTTCTTCCAGGGTGAGCCCTTTAGTTTCAGGCACGATGCAGAATATGAACGCAAGAGACGCCACCGCAATCACCCCGAACGAAGCGAAGAGAACCCCAGTACCAATCAAGTCCTACGGCACAATACAGAAATAACAGTCAACTAACTTGATAGTGCATTCCATGGTGAAACCCAGAAGGAAAGAACAGCAGGCTCATACCTCTAGTGGGGAGAAAGCAAAAGTGACCAGGGCATTGGAGGCGAAGTTCACTAGAACAGCAACACTCAGTCCACGGCCTCGCAATTTCAGCGGGAAAACCTCCGAAATCATAAGCCAACCAATCGGACCAAATGATAACTGCAAAGTTACCTCTTCACATTAGACAGATAAAGAGCCAAATATAAACTCACAGGTAAAGTTCAACTGCTGAAACTTTGGTGTGGATGCAAGTCAACTACTATTTCACAAAACCAAGGCCAATTATATTCCTCACTGGAATCCTCCGTACTTGTTTTTCATGCAAAATAAAGGTAGGATGACTCTGCAAGTACCTGGTAGCTGCCAACATACAGTAGAAGTGCTATTACAGCCACATAAGAAGCACCCGAAAAGAAGGTATAGTATGAAGACAGCAAGAATAGGGCAACAGCCTGCACGTAACAACCAAAAGATGAGTAAATATGTGCTGTAAAAAAAGTTGGGCAAGTTGTGGATACATCTCCATACTGAAATGCTTTATCATGATGAAAAAATATCATGCTTCCTGGCCTAAAATAGAATTTGAGATCTGGGCATATTAATGAGCACTTTGGTCATATTAAAATAAGAAATCTGCATGCTGAAGGCAGACTTACAATTCCACCAACACCACCAATGAGTAATGGTCTTCTGCCAAGTTTGTCAACCACGAGAACAGCTACTCCAGTCATAATCAACTACAGAGATGAAACCAGAATGTTAGGAATATTTTCTTGTTACTTCGACAGAACAAGGTCATGTGAAATTTAGCGGTAAACAGTTAAGACTATTTTTTTATGTATATATCAGCACTGTATTAAAATTTAGCTAGACATATACTGGCCTGAATTAAATTAAAAATAATATGGACCCACTGTGTGTGACAGTATGTTCAATTTCTGTCAAAGCATTTATAATTTTGGTGTGAGTATTATTATTAGTTTACCTAACCTTACGCAAAAGTATTGGCATGTACCTTTAGTACGCCAAGAAGAATTGACACACGGGTGGCATCAGATGCTCCAGAGAAACCAGCACTCTGCATGCAAATAGTGATAGCTATAATTAATATCAGAAGAAAAGCAAATAATGCATATGTTTGAAGGAAAGGCCCTGCCAGTCCAGCTAGCCCTATAAGATTGGCAACGCTTTGTAGCGTCGAACCCCTTGTAACATGAAGGTGCTTCCATTTTTTGAAGGAGAGCCAACCTTACCACCAAGAAATGACAAACTTGAACTAAATAATTTCATATGCAAAACTATCAGTACCTGAAAGATTGTCGCGGCATAATATAACACACTTGGTTGACCAGTGACCTAGAAAATACATAGAGCACGATGAAAAGAAACGCCAAATTATAATCATCCTGATGTCATAAGAATGTACGAATAGAAAACTAGGAGCATACAACAGTCAAATAAAAAGAGTAGAGAGACTACCTGCTGAAAGAACACCAAGCCACATCCAATTATCATTGCTTTGAGACATTTTCCTTGAAAGATCTCACTGAAGCCTGCTTTTTTCTCTTCACCAACATATGACAGTTCATCCAGAATCAAATTAACCTGCTCTGAAACCAAATCAGGTGAGGCTTGACCCCTCAATCGACATAAGCAACGTGTAGCGCTTTCTTTTGTCTCCCGCAGATTTCCGTTCCCTTGTGTGGCACATAAGAGAAGCCACCTAGGCGAAGCAGGTAACCAGCACATTCCAATACCCATGATTACACATATCGGAGTACTGGCGGCATACATGTAGCGCCAACCAGAAAGCACTTCAACAAAGAGATTACCTACTATATAACCAAGCTGCAGAAGGAAAGGGAAAATAAGTAGGCTGGATGATGAGTGGGTGAAAAAGAGGGGGAAAACACATCTAATCTGTACTTACAAGCATCCCAAGAACAATAAAGAACTCCTTGAGAGAAATGAGCATGCCTCTAATCTGACTTGGAGCAGTCTCTGCGATATACATTGGAGCAGCGTGCATAGCCTAATGAAAGAGACTCACGTGAGCTTCATAAAGAAATGTGTGTGTGTTCATAATCATATAATTTGCAATGTCAAGTATATGACATAAAAGGAGAGGGTGTTGTCCAGTTTTATTACCAGTCCAATTCCTATGCCATATAAGAAGCGACCAACCACCATGATAAGGAAATTAGGAGCCGCCGCTGTGAGAAGAGCTCCAACCAAATACGAGACAGAAGCAACAACCAGCTCTCTGCGTCTTCCTGTGGCAAAGAATAGGCACAAATCATATCAGAACACCAGACCAGATTGTACTGTACAGCAATACGAGGGCCACAGGACGGACATACCAAGAAAATCTGCGATGGTAAATGCCGTGGCGGATCCAATCAAAGCACCATAGAGTGAGCCGCTAACCTGCATCACGAACAATGGAGTGACAAGGCACAGAGAAGATTAAGTGAGCCCAAACTTGGTGAGACGGTTATAGAAGTTTGAATGTGATGTAGAGCAAAGCATTACCACGAGGCCAGTTTGCACTGACGACAGGTTGTACCATGATGTGCCACTGAATGCGGAGGACTGCAAAAAAAATGCAGAGAGATGATTATAACCAACTGTAAATTGCTGAAGACAGAGTAATGAAGAAGTGATAACTGATACCTTGAGCGATATGGTAGCACCAGATGTTGCCCCGATGTCATAGCCATAGAGAAGTCCACCCAAAGCTGGGAAGAAGAAGCTACATACAGTTCACCGAAGCATTCTGTTAGGTAGTTATACAAGCCTCTGCTTCATTCATCAGGGTTCTCTAGATAAGATTGCAGTAAGTGTTGGATGAATGCGAAGCCTAATTAAATAATGAAGCAGAGAGCAACAGCATCGGCAGTAATTTAAAAAGTACAGAAAAACGAATGAATCAATCAATTGTTATTCAGTAAAGAGGAGAAGGTAGTGGGTGGGGCGTACGGGAGGATCGCGGCGGAGACGGAGTAGGCCTCGCAGGCGGCGGTCAGCAAGGGCCTGGTAGCTTCGCAGTCGTCGGGCGCCGGGGAGGAGACATGGATCTCCACATCCCTCTCGTCCTGCGCGCAGAATTGAACCGCCCGATTGAATTCGATCGGTCAGCCGACAGACACACTAGTGGAGCAGCTAGCTACAAGGGAAACCGGTGGGGCAACAACCCGGCCTGGATGAAGAAGAAGAAGAGAACTGACCTTGGACGCCATTAATCTCGATCCTCTGCTGCCCTGCCCTGCCCTGTTCCGTGCTGGTTTGAACTGCCCCCTTGGCTCGCGGCGAGGTGAGAGGGTTGGTAGGAGCTGCCTCGTTGGAGCGTTAAACTAACCAAATCTCCCCACGAGGAAGGCAAGGTTCTGCTCCGTACACGAGGAACGAGCAGAAGGCCTTGGAGCAGTCACGTCGTCGTCCTCGGCTCCACACCTGCTCTCCTCCTCGAGCCTTCTCCATAACCCCACGTCTCTTTCTCTGTCAATTCTATTTTCATTATTTTATCTCTACAAGTTGGCCTGCCTGTGCCTGAGCAGATTGAGTTTCTGCCTGATCTTGACCTCTTTCTTGAGAAAAAAGTCAGCCGCCCCTACGAGTAGTACAGACTAGCAGTTGAAGTTATCCGGAGCAGTTGAGGTTATTCGCTTTCTGTGAAGTGGGGAGAGGAATGGATACTGCATCTCAAGGGTATCTCTCACTCGTCCATCCTAATCCTACAATACATCTCTCAGCCAAACCATCCAGAGCTACCAACCCCTGCTGGCCTCTTCTAGTCTGCAGCACATAGATAGCTCCGGCTAAAATCAAATACATCCCACCACAACACCGGCAGTTGCAAAGCCACCGAATTGCAAAAAAAAAAAAAAAAAATGTTATCTTTCAGCACCTCAAGTTCTCAACATCAACGCACCATCAACATCAGGAAAAGAAATATTGGATTCAAACACAGACGATCCATTCGCCACAAGATACTTTTTTGGCACATTCCCACAGGGATTAAAATTTGTTCAGTGCCCAGGACAGGTATATTCAGTATCAGATACATTATTCAGGTCCAGTCCATGAAACCTGGCTGTTTCAGCTCCGCGACACAAAAACAAATGAGAAACACAGAAGATGATTAATTCGGGGACCGTTGAGATCAGGAGGTCTCCTCTTTCTTTGGTTCCCAAGGCTGGTACCTTGTCCAGTCCCTTTGCCCTGGGTTCAGAGCATGCCCCTTGGAGTGGTAGATCAGATCATCACCCTGTCCGGTGTAGTTCTGTCTGTGCTCCATGATGTACTTTTTAGTCTTCTCCTCCAACAGCTGCCCCAGAAGAAAGGATCGGTATCAATATGAGCTAGCCAGTTTCGGGTTTCAAACAGTTTAAAACTAGTGCCTCAAAACATGATGAAATTCATCATCAGTTCAGCCAGCACCCTATTGCACAGTAAAGATAATAAGAACAGTTTAGGGGCTGTTCGGTTTCGAGCCACACTTTGCGCACTTCATCTTAGGAAGTGTGGCAGCCACACAAAAAAAGTGGGCAGTGGCTGAGAAATTGAAGTTACTATATGACTGATGGGCCATAGCAATAATGAAGTGTGGCAACTCAGAAGCGTGGCAAGAACCGAACACATGGTGTGATGGGAACCAAACAGCCCCTTAGCATCCCCAATTATTCTTAAGCACTAGACGAGCATAAATGCTAATTTATTTCTTATATACAGCTGAGGTAATCCATTCGTCCAGGAACCTCGCCTGTACAATGGTTAAATCATTGCAGTAAATTGTGACTTATACCAGAAGACCTGAGTTTGAAAAATTTGCAGGAAATAGCACAAGCAACAATAGAAGAACACTTGCCTTATCACCAGTGCTGTCTGTAATGTGGTGCAGCCATCCATGCCATTCAGCAGGCACTTGGGATGCATTGTAACGACCCTTGTCTGCATACTCTACCCACCTGTGCCTTCCTGAAGATTTAACAATATTCAGTTTTCCACTAAACAGAAAAGTTCCCAATCTCAGGAGTTAGAGAAAAGAAAAAGGAAACAAGAGACAGGATATCACAGTATTATGGATGGTGAGTATAGAGTCTGATAGGTACTGCTCTTTTCAACGTGGCAATGTATATCATTTATTATGTGGTCAACCTTTCTAATGTAGGCATGCGGCAGAATTCCAAAATAAGCATATTGTGTACTAGATTAACTCAGGGGAAGCTACTCACCATACTGAGTGTCATGTAGTTTCTCATAGTACTTGTTTCCAAAACTGTCAACTCCTACAAGGGTTGCGCCAATGTTGTGAATTTTGGTTTGCCTGAAAAGAAGACAAGTCTATTTTGAGACACACAGTCTCGCATCCCTTCCTGCAAAATTAGAGAAATTGGAGGGAGGGCTTACAATAAATTTCCGTCCGGAAGGCATTTTCTGCAAATAACACCATGTTAGAACATGAGAAGCATAAACAAAGCAACATGTGCAGAAATTAGCGTTTTCCCAACTACAGAAAACTAGCATTTGTAGACAGCTGAAGTGATATAATATTAACGAGAAGACAGTGTACATGGTGACACCCCTTCGCAAATAGCGATTGAACTGTAGCAATTCAGAAAATTGAAAAGAATTGTAGTGCTTCCTTTTAAACAGTTGGGATCCCAACTGGAAACATTAGGCTGTAAGCAGTATTCATCACGGTGAATTATGACACCTGATGAAGATACCTTAATGTGGGAGTTCCCAACTGGTCTGATAAGTTTCTTGGATGCTAAAGCGGCCACAGAAATTAAAGTCCTTCTACTAATCCCAGAAGGAGAAGGGGAAGGAGTACGTGGAAGGTGAATTCACAAGGGCCAGGCAGTGCAAAAAACACCATGCACCGAGTGGATTTTGCGTGACTTGAACAAAAAATAGCATCCTAAACACTTGAATTGTAGTTTTCCCAGGGAATTTTTTTGTGCTCAGCTGTCCACCATTGTGTATATGCAAAGTTTGCGGAGCAAATGAGTACATGGGCCTACCAACGGTATGAAATTTCATATTCATATATTCCTCCCGTAATCCTCACTTTCTTGTTATGTTGTATTGTAACATAATATCATATATACTGATGATGTGTGTAGGCATTTGTGTCGTAAGTTCTGGCATATACTATCTCGACCAACAAGAGCATCTGTGTTTTCGGTTTCAACAGAAATCATTTTTAAGGTATGAAAGCTGTTGAGTATTTTGGAATTAGAGGGGAATGTGCTATTGCTAACCATTTCGTTCCCCATTTGATATCATTATTTTCGATGCGAAGGAAACTAGCGATCCAACAAGAAATAAAATGATACGCGAGCGTTCGGAATTGAAGAAAGGAATCCGATGATAATCATACAGGATTTTGCCCCCACAGCCACAGGAGAAGAAGCAGAGGCGAATCTCAGATCCAGGAGGGAGGGAGAGCGGAAGGAGTCTTACAGGTATCCCTCGTCGCGGGCGTATCGGAAGAAGTTGACGAGGCCCTTCTCCCTGATGCCCTGCCACACGCTCCGAACCACCGCGGCCATGGATGATACCTTCGCCTCCTCCGCCGCTCTCCCTTCGTTTCCTCCCAATGGCCGATGTGATGCCTCACTGTCTCTCGAATCGAAGGTAGGAGGAGGTATGCGGAGCAAGACAGTGGGCCAGGCCCGACTGTATTCTCACTCAATGCAGTGATGATGGGCTCACATCTTGTCAATAGGCCGACCCATATTATTATGCATACCATATTCTTTTCCTTCTTCCTTCTTTATCTGAGCAATGTTGTCTTGTGTGGCCTCTGTGGTGGCTGTGTAGTGTTGTCTCGGTTTCTGTTTGGTTTTTATCAATATGTGTATGTGTATAGTAGTCTTATCTTAGCAATATCATGTAGGATAATTGTTTATTTGGAGATGATAGAATGAAAGAAGTGGTTTGTCTTCTCTTAGTTAAGAGATGATCTCTTAATAAGAAAGATAAGACTATTTTCTCTATTGTATGAGTTTTTTTAATAGTATCATGAAATAGAAGACTATTTTCTACTAGTCTTCTCTAAGCGACATGTAATGTCTAAGATAAGAATGTCCTATTTTTGTTGGTCTGATGACAACGCAACATTTGACAACATGCCATGTAAGAAATGTGTTCAGTGGTCTAAGATTCGTACTCCTTGTAGTGGGTAACTCATGCAGCTATTTAAAACCTTTAAAGTTAGTCAAGCTTGTGTAAGTGTGATATTCTAAGAACTCACTGTTGGGTGCATGGAAGACCCAAGATACGATTGGTGCAGCTGGAGATGACTAAGTTAAGAGTGATTCAGTATAACTTTAGAACTTTTTAATTGTTTTTGTTGGTTGCTTTTGTTTGGGCTTCTTCTCTATGATCTAACTTCTTCTCTTAATTGATAAATACAAATCACTATTCCAATGGGATGGTTAGAGGATAAAGTGAGCACCAATTGTGGCACATGTTGTAGACAATAGCTGTCAACATTCTGTGCCAACATCTACAACATTCCCCTCGTGTTAGAACTTCAGGGTTTTGTGCATGGCATGTAGATTTGATATTTTCCCTTGGCAATAGCATTTCGCTGATGGAGGTAGTGTGCTTTTGAATAATGATCTCCCATATCCATACCCATATTGGTGTGGTCTTCCTGGCCAACATCCGAGGCTACTGGCATTTTTGTTTCTCTCATTTGTCATGTTGTGATCATTATCTTTTCTTTCGATAGTCTGGTGTTAAAGTAGTGGTTCCACAATCGACCTTGTGAGAAGTGTGTTCTTGACCATGGTATACATTCAGTGGTCTAGTATTCTCACCCAACTCTTGTGGTGGAAGGCTCACGCGGACATTCAAAACATTCGGGTTTTGTCAAGCTTGTACATGTATTGTCTTTCGCAAGTTCTTTACCGGCTACATGAAAAAAAAATATCAATATGCAATTATTAGAGTTAGAGATGGTGATATATTAATGTTTGAGTTTGCCAATGTTATCTATCGGTTGTGTTTTAATGACTTCTCTTCATTAATAAACTTAGAGACTCAATCTCAAAAATAAAACTAAATGGGTAGAGGTTTTTATTAAAAGGGGAAGCCTCGACCTTTGCATTGATCGATGGACAGAGACATAATTGTTTAATTATCTTAGTTAAAAGTATAAAGTTTAAGGATCCCATAAGGTCGATACACGAATCAATCATCTAAAAATAAGCAACATGACTATCCTTTGCATCAGCATGTAATCATGTTCGTGCAACCCTTTCCAAATTGATGCACCTAGAATCGATGGTATATCGCTTCTCCGGTGGCTAAAGATAGGACCACATACGAATTCAGTGGATACACAAAGGAAGGGATCTCTTGGTTTGCTAAAAGAAAAATCTTACATACCTTACATATGGCTTAGAGTAAAGCACAAAATCCCACACGAATTTTAACTTTATTTTTCTTATCATTTACATTCAACTGATTCCTAAATATATCCATGATATTAGTTGGGGGTGGTGAGTTAAAATTCAAACGAACAAAGTGCCATATAAGTCTAGCAAAAGGGCATGGAATAAATAGTTGTTGTATTGTTTCCTCTGTGTCACAAAAACCAATTTCTTGCCCCCATACCAATTCCTCTTGGTCAGATCATCCTTTCCTTTGTTAACGGAGCTTTGTGGTGAAGGAACCATATGAAAATCTTTACTTTCCGTGGAAAATTCAGTTTCCAAATATTTTTACATGAATTCTAGTATGACCTCCGTTATGCCTTGATACATACACTTGACTATAAATGCACCAGATGATGTTAGGCTTCAATTGAAAACCTCTGGTTCAACTAAGGCTAGACATAGTGGGAGTAACTTGAGTAGTAACATAGTCCTACATGTATTGACAACTAAGCATTTAGATGACATGTTATGCAATTAAATGATGAGAGAGAGCCTTGTGGTAACTAGCTATATTACCATAACATCACATATTTTAAGACAAAATGAGTCTACATTGCAATAAATAACCCTTTGCATGACACCATACATATGTTATTTTCCACTATAAAGATAGTAACTTAGACTAGTAACATATGCATGTTACTACTCTAAGTTACTCCCCACTATGACCAACGTAATAGTTCTGCATTCATCAACCTTCGGACTAAATGTAATCAGTTTGTCCATTGATTCCTAGTTAAGGCCCTTCTAAAAGCAATATTTAGCGCACTTCCGACATAACACTTGCCACAAAAATGTCCTTTTGTTGTTAAATGTTAAAATGAAATGGATATGGATTCTGTTCAAAAAAAAGAAATGGATATGGATAATATAGTGGCATGTCACCGGTCCTCCTAGAACCAAGTATTTGACCCATTCCTAACTACTTATTCCGTTCCAAAATTATGTTTTAGTCTCTTTCTAAAACACATGTATCGAGACGTATTTTAGTGCGTGCGTAGATTTACTAATTCTGCTCTGAACCTACACACTAAAACACGTCAAGATACATGCATTTTAGAAAAGGCTAAAACAACTTATATTTTGAAACGCGCGGGTGTGTGTGTGTACTAAACAACCTTAACTCTCATAAAACCTTGCCAAAAAGGAGAGTATTGATTTTGGTTTGATTTGAGATAGGGTTTTAGAATATAAGTATTTGTTCTGAAGGAACTCTTGCCACACATGTCCTTCTCGTGTAAGAATTTAAACAACTACTCCTTCCGCCTCAAAATATAGTGTTTAGATTCATCCAAAATTTTAAAAATCTGAGACATCTATTTTGAGACGACGGAGGGAGTACTTGCTGAGCAGATATTTATTTTGCATGTCTAAAATCTCAACTCCTAGACGGCCTTGATATCTTGGTCTAGAGAGCATCATGCAAGCAAATCTATATCTAGGGATGGATGTGATGGACATCAGGAATTAGCTAGATGGCAGTCTCCTTCTCACAGAATGAACTTGGGTTCGGCAACCCTACCGCTACCATCCATAGTAGCTAAGCTTAATTCAGGGTCACTCGATCGGCCACATGCAGCGTGGCTAGCAAGCTGCCCGCCCATCCATCGAACGATCGCCCGGGAAAAGAGGAAATATGTATGGAGCAATCATTAGCTCCTAGTCCAGATTCTGTCTAGCTGCTAGTACTAGCTAGCTAGGGGGCCGGCGTCGATCGAGTGAGTGTGCGCACGAACTCGATCGATCGTCCATGGATCGATGAGCCAACAAGGTGAGGTGAGGTGATGGATGGATCGGATTTGGGTGCAATTCCAAGTGGTAAAAAGCGAGAAGCGGCTGGCTGGCCGGCCTATGCCATCCAATCTTTTATGTCGCTCGTAACGTCTCGTCGAATCCATTTTCCGCCGCAAGCATACGCATCGTCGTCAACTAATCATGCGTGCGCGACACCGCGAGCTCCATCGATCAAGTCCATCTCAAATCATGCATGTCATGCACCTTCTGTGCTAACACTGTGTGCTGTCAATCTGAAATTAGCATGCTAATTTCTCAATAGCTATGCGGTTACGGCGTGTAGTGGACCATGATGGAGTGACAGTCCATACGATTACGTATAACTATGCTGGAACTGATAGTTAGGATGGGATAGGATCGATGCGTGTTGACGACTTGATGGTTGACTAACCAGCTGTCAACTCCCCTGTTCCATAATAAATAATATTACTCCCTTCGATTCACAAGTGTAGCTGATTTAGTACATTAATTCCGTATTATGTACTAAATCAGCTACACTTACTATGGTTTAGAGGAAGTATTATATACAATCAATATAATAATATATTGAATTGTTTTCAGATGTTCACAGTGAGTCCTTCCAAGTATCTACCCGTCCAATTTTTAAATTGAAGGTCTTAGTCCCGCGTTAAATTAATAACGCCGAAACGGCTGATACAAGACATTGAAAGTCCGCTTACAGGCAACACACACAAGCTATGAAATACAACTTGAGAAGCGAGGCCTTCGTCCATCCGCGCGCTTAGCTCGAGAGGAAACGTCGTGGAACAAGCACACCACCAGAGAAGATCATGTCTATGTCTACTCCCGACATGCCATCGATATCACGCCGTATGCCTCCACCTCCGAAGAAGATCCATGTCTTCTCGCCCTAGTTCGAAGGGTGCCGTACCGTCGACAAGCAGAGTAGCTCTCCCTAGAGCACACATGGCCACACACGACAAGGCTTCCAGGGATAAGAACCTCACATACGATCACCTCTGCGCACAAGCCGCCCACAAACCTCGCCATCCGCATCAGCAACCACCCATCAAGACGCAAGCTTCAGGATGAAGTTGCCCGAAGAACCCTCCGCTCCGACACTGCTCGATCCTCACCACAAAGTCCCAAGGCAACGTCTCCATGGAGGGAACGACGCTAGAACACCGTTGTTGCCCAATCCGAGGGATTTAGGATTTTCACCGGGATCTAAGGGGAGGGGAGGGGGATGAACCTCGACATCGCCTCCAAGAAGGGCAACGACGCCGGAGCATTGTCGATGCCGTGACCACAGTCGTCGGTCCAAAGTTTCCCCTAGCCAGAGCCCCACACTCCATCCTCCTAGCAGGCACCAGATCCGGCCATGGCCAGCAGCGGCAAAGTCATCTTCGACAGAGGAGGTCGACGGAGTCCCCCCGCGTCGCGACCCCAGACCACCGCTCCCTTGCCACCCTTGCGACCGAGAGGGGAGGCCAGCGGCACCGGCGCGTGTCCCCTTCCAGGTTGGTGCCGCCCTTACCGATTGAGGTTGCTGCCTCAAGATCTCAGCCCCCACGAAGCCATCAACGGCCATAGCCGCAGAGACGTCAACGGTGAGCGGGCCTCGTCTAGCACTAGATATCTCTTTCCTTTCGCCGCACTGGGGTCGGGAGGCCAGATCTCCGCCGCCCCCATCACTGGCGCCGCGCTCCTAGGCTTGCAGCCCTCCTGGGCGACGAGGAGAGAGGGGAAAAGATGGGGAGAGGTGGTGGCAGGGATAGGGTTTGGCCCCCTCGGTCGCTAGGAAGGGACGACACGAGGGGGAGAGGAAGTCCGTACCCTCCCAATGAATCGTCGACAGATGAACTGTGTACTGCTTACATATGTATACAGAAGGTGATGGGTTTAGCTTTTGATAATTAGGGTTATTTGTTCGTATCGCTTTTCTTTATCTGGTCCGGAAAGTGTATGTAACACAGTCCATGCACTCACTGACTCGACCCATCGTCCGTCATTATTTCTTGTTATCTCTACTATATAATTTGTCTTCGGTGGTTTTCGTTTTCGTCCGTCATTTATTTGGACGAGTTTGCCCCTGCAAGTTTGGACATATTACAACCTCTGCCACCGCTGGAAACTGGACGGTTTGTTTGGAAAAAAAGGGTCTCGAACTTGCTTCTCCTTCCCCTGTAGGCGACGTGCGGGGCGGGGAGCACCTCTGGCGTTGGGAAAAGCTGAGGCCGGAGTGGAGCGGTGGTCGATGAAGACCAGACGAGGTCGGCGGCCGGACGGAGCAGGAGCTCGCGGTGGTGGTCGAGCTCCGGCGGGAAGTGCCTTATATTTATAACGCCTTGGTACGGGGTATCGGGCGGGCTTGCGCCAGCGAGGTGAGGAGGGAGCAGGGTGGTGGCGGATGCCGCTGGGGAGGGAGAGGAGGAGGGCTGAGAGGGCTGAAGGATGCGCTCAATAGGTGCGGATCGGGCAAGTCGGTAAATTCTCCACCCTATTTTCCATCTCTCCCTATCTCCAGATCCAAGTGGTCGAGAGAGATGACCCCGATCCAGCCCAGCGAAGACCGTGGATGGGAGCACCTGCACGACCATGAGGTGCAAGCGGATCTACCATGTCCGGGCCGTGAGATACTCTGGTGGCTTCGTCCTATGGGCTGCCCAGGAATCTGTTCTCCAACTGCTTCGTCCTATGGTTGCAACGTCTATGTCCATAGTATAATTTTTGTCTGTCCCCTGTTGTGCAGCCAGTTGCATGACTATGACTTGCTCATTGTCACATAAAGATATCAGGTATCACCATATCAGAGAATCCTGTTTTTCAATTTAGATCTTCACATGGATCAGAGTTAATGGCATTAATAATGGATGTGATTCCTAAAGAACTTCAGCCAGGAATCGTATCAGGAACCAAAGGTTTAGTCTAAGTCATTTTTTTCTAAACTAACGTGGCAGCACCCAGTATAATCCCAAAAATGAGTTAGACGTGAACGACAGGTGGCACAAAGATCAGAACATGATAAACCTGCTAGCGAACTTCACTTTGTGATTTTCATTGCAGGAGGCTCGACATGCCAAGGATAAGGACGGGCAAGTAGTTGATACATGTACTAATCTGTGTACTTTAACTGCCGCGTCCTTCGAGGATTCCTCAGCGAGCAGTGCAGGTCAGGTCATCTTCTCCATGGCGAGTACCTTGCCTAGGTGCTGGTTGGCCGAAGAAGCAGAGGCGTAGGTGTGCAAAATTGGTCAGGTCATCTTCTCCATGGCGTGTACCTTGCCTAGGTGCTGGTTGGCCGAAGAAGCAGAGGCGTAGGTGTGCAAAATTGGTCAAGTCATCTTCACCATGGCGAGTATGTTGCCTAGGTCAGGTCATCTTCTCCATATACAGCAGTTTGTAATCCAAGGCTGTACTGTAAACAATCTTCCAGATGAATGAAGTCTCTCTTTACCTCAAAGAAAAATAAAAGCTTGATTTTGTGTGTTGTAGATGACCATCTTTTGGTTTGTAGTGACAACATGTATGCTTTTTTTCATGTTCTATATATGAGATAATCTCCATTTATATTATTCATTATGTTGGCACCTTTGATTCGGTAATTGATAGCAAATATTTTTTTGGGCAGGAAATTGACACAAATAGGGCGAGTGTTCTACTCCAGCTCCAATGAACCATCGTGAGAAGAGGGGTATGCCTGCTCCTCCACCATCGCTGGAGTGACCTCGGAGTGATAACCATGGTGTGTATGCTGCAGCTGCTACACTTTTCTCTTTTTGGGTCTCCTTGGAATCTTAGTATTCTGATCTATATTATTCTTCTGCTGCTTTGATCAATCCACACTTGCTGATGATGTGGGCCTCTATTACCTCGATAAGCTTTAGGGATAATTTTTATCCTTCTTGATTGCAAAAGTTGCATTTTCTTCTATTGGTAAAAAGGTTGGATGACTCGGAGTTAGACAACATGTAAATTCATAGTTGTCATTTTATCGACTAAAATTATACTCTACTTTGGATGCAATGAACAACAGAACAAATACGCTGTCCATTTTTGTACATACCTCACTCTGTGAATAATCTTGAAAATTTTACTTCTATTGAAATGGTGAAAGAATTGATGTAAGGGGTAATATTAGAGGTTAACATAGAGTTGGAAGAAATCTATGATAAGAATCTTAATAGGAAGGCCAAATATGAAGATACAGGAAAGATATTTTTGGATCACCTTTAGACGCTCTAAGATGTGCATCTTATCTGAGTAGGAACTACTCATGACATCTAGGTGGAAACTGTTGGAGATATGCCCAAGAGGCAATAATAAAGTGGTTATTATCATATCTTCACACTTATGATAAATGTTTACATACCATGCTATAATTGTATTAACAGGAAACATTAATACTTGTGTGATTTGTAAACTAAAATAAGAGTCCCTAGCAAAGCCTCTTGTTAAACTAGCTTGTTGGTTAATATATGATCATGGTTTCCTGATCATGAACATAGAGATGTTATTAACAACAGGGTCATATCATTAGGAGAATGATGTGATGGACATACTCCTATAGATAAGCGTAGCATAAAGATCAAGTCATTTCAATAGTTCAATTGCTATATGCTTTCTGATACATAGTAACCTAATTCCTTCGACCATGAGATCATGCATATCACCTTTACCGGATGGATGCTTTGATGACATCAAACACCACACCGTGAATCGGGTGGCTATAAAGGTGGCATTAAGTGTTCGGAAAGTATTGGTTGAAACACATGGATCAAGAGTGGGATTTGTCCATCCTCATGACGGATAGATATACTACAGGCCCTCTCGGTGAAATGTCATCCAATTAGCTTGCAAGCATGTGACTTGGTCACAAGGGATCACATATCACGAACGAGAAAAGAGTACTTATCAAGAACGAGGTTGAACTAGGTATGCAGAGATACCGACGATCATAACCTCGGATAAGTAAAGTATCGTGAGACAAAGGGAAATTGGTATCGTATGTAAGTGGTTCATTCGATCGCAAAGTAATCGTAGAAATATGTGGGAGCCATATGAATTTCCAGATTCCTCTATTGGTTATTGTTCGGAGAAGTGTCTCGATCATGTCCGCATAATTCACGAACCGTAGGGAGACACACTTAAGGATTCGACGTTGTTTGAGTAGTTATGGTATTATGAGAAAGAGACCAAATGTTGTTCGGAGTCTCGGATGGGATCCGTGATATCACGAGGTGATCCGGAATGGTCCGGAGAATAAGATTCATATAAGGAAAGTCCTGCCGGAGTTCGGGAATGATTCCGTGTTTTCATCGGGAATGTTCTAGAAGGTTCGGATTGTCCCAAGACTCGGGGAAGGGTACATGAATGTGTCATTGCTCATTGAATGATTGCATCATGTACTAAGTGTTCTTGCTGTCCCAAATAAAGGATTAAATTGAATCCTAAAACAGAAAAGTCAAATGTCCAGCTTTGAAAGTCAAACCGCCAAAACAAGAAACTGTGGGAAACAAGCAAGAGGAGTTGGAACCAACCCGGAGGAGGAGTTGGACTCTCCAGTGCGCCCAGCCCAAGGCCGAGTTGGGAGGGACTCCTCCTCCCCTGGCCATGACCCTCCCATAAAAGGAGGGCAGGCCTCCTAGAGACACATAACTTTCTACTCTAGATCTCCGGTTTAGAGCCGTTTTGGTTTATAGCTTCTAATTGCTTTAGCCATCGGTT
The DNA here is from genome assembly GCA_030063025.1 of Avena longiglumis. NCBI lineage: Eukaryota > Viridiplantae > Streptophyta > Magnoliopsida > Poales > Poaceae > Avena > Avena longiglumis. The sequence continues at coordinate 476,193,681 of CP125974.1, read as the reverse complement.
TAGAGCCTTCTAATTGGTTTAGAGCCTTCTAATTGGTGTGTCTAATTACTAGACCTCTAATAGCCTCTCTCATAAGCTCCACCATACTCGCACCGCTTAAGGCTGCGGGATCTCCCTCTACTTCCGGTACCACGCCAGTTGTCTCTTAGGAATCGCGAGGAGAGTGCTACAACCTCCGCCGCCTTTGGAACAAGGGAGAGGAAGGTCTTCGTCGAAACCGAACGTGTGACCGATCGCGAGCGCCGCTTAACGTGGTGCTGGAAGGATCGTCTACACGATCTTGAGATCGGGAAGAGTACGACTATATCACCCACGAGAATCTGCTCTCGTTAAACGCTTTGGAATCTTCGAGGGTAAGTTATACCATCGACTCGTTGCTACAATCTAGTAGATAGATCTTGGCTTGTTTGTTTGTATGCGATAGAAAATTTTTGTTTTCCATGCTACGAACCCCTACAGTGGTATCAGAGCCGTGTCTATATGTTGATCTGTTGCACGAGTAGAACACAATGGTCATTGTGGGCGTTGATGCTTTTATTGTCGATTGCTTCTTGTGTACTTTGTATCTTGCGGTATGTTGGGATGAAGCGGCCCGGGCTAACCTTACATGACATCGTTCATGAGACTTGCTCCACGCTTGACATGTAACTTGTATTGCATAAGTGGCTTTGCGGGTGCATGTTTCTCCTAGCATAGTTAAGATCCAATTTACAACGGGTTATCAACAATACTAGTATCAATGTTGTGGTTCTTGTTCGTAAGTTAGAACGACACTTATTGAAAGCCCCAAACCACGTAAAATATGCAAAGAAAGTAGAAGCGTCTAACTTTGTTTTGCAGGGGTGTCTTGATGTGATATGGCCATGATTGTGATTGTATTTGATGTATGCAATGTTCCTTATTGTAAGTCGACAACCGGCGGAGCCATATGGTTGTCTTTAATTTATGTTAAGACCCGCGTGTCTATTCAAAGTAGTTGTAATAGTTGAAGCCGGTGGGCGACAACCATGGAGTAGCGTCATTGACCTTGATGCAATGCGGTGATGATGGAGATCATGTTCGTGCTAGAAGATGGAGATCGGAACAAAGAAGAAAAGGCCATATCATATCACATATTATGAATTGCATGTGATGTTAATCCTTTATGCATCTTGTATTGCTTAGTAGACGGTAGCATTATAAGATGATCCCTCATGCACATGAATTTCAAATCATAAAGTGTTCACCCTTAGTTAGCACCGTTGCTAAAGCTTGTTGTTTCGAAACACCACGTGATGATCGGGTGTGCTAGATTCTGCAAGTGTATACAACGTGAGCAAGCCAGATTTGCTCATGCAGAAACTAAGGTTTGATCTTGACGAGCCTAGCATGTACAAACATGGCCTCAGGAACACGGATTACCGAAAGGTAGAGCATGAGTCATATAGTAGATATGATGAACATGTCGATTATTCGCCATTGAAGCTATATCAACTCTCGTGATGATCGGTTTTGATGTGGTGGATTTGGTTCGTGTGATCACTAAAACAATGTGAGGGATATTGTTTTGAGTGGGAGTTCACCTAGATTAATTTAATTATTAATTAGAACTCAATTTATCATAAACTAAATCAAAGTGAATTTGCATAGTTGTTGTAGTCATTGGCATCCGTTTACCACCTTGCGCTTAGTTATAATTGAGATGATAGAGCTATAGAATTCTGGTTAGTTACTTTCTGACTGGTATCGTATTGTTTTGAAGTGTTAATCTAAAGTTTAAAAGTCCTATTGCAAACTTTCAAGAAGTTCAGTTACTCCATGAAGTTTAATAAATGGTATTAAAACAAGAGTAACAATTCCAATGTTAGTATATAAGTATCATGTTTGTCTCCACGATTCTTGATATTCAAAGGATTCTCTTAATATCAAGGTTATCTAGGATCTGAAAGAGTTGTTTGAAACCATGATGTGTGGAAGATATTGTGATATCTGAAACGAAGTTTTGGTTACAACATGATAGAGTATAATATGACAAAAGTCATGTTCTCATATTTGATGAGAATTTGCAAAAGGTTGGAGACACTAGTTGTCCTAATCCTCCAAAAGGTTTTGGAGCAACATTATACTTGCGATTCAATTACAAGCTAAAAGTAACTTGATCATGGATAAATCCATAATAAGGGTGAATATTTGATGTAGGTAAAATGTTTACTACACCAAGAAGATTACTAAATAAAGGAATTTGAAAGAACACCAAACATTTGATGATGGTGATCTACTTCAAAGTGCAAGTCCAAAGACATTGGTATTTAACTATACACGCTTTGGACTATATGTCATATGTATGACTCCACTATTGATGTTGATAGATTCTTTCAAGCGAGAATAGGAAATCTTGAAGAGAATCTCGTAAATATATGGCAGAAAGGAAAATACTAGAATTGTTCAGTTTAAGTATATATATGATATACATGTTATGGCTATATTCTTTGCTTATTAAACAATGTGGTTCTTAAGTATTTGATACTGAATTTGTTGGTATGAATCGTCATACAAAACAACAGAATTCATGAACTACAGTGGCCTAAGTAACTAGCAGAAGAATATGTGATGATGTTCATCGAGAACAAAATAAAGGGTTATTGTGTTGCTCGTTAAACATCAAAGCTTGCCTTCAAAGATTTGTTTTATCAGGTATTATGAGAACAAAAGGGTTGTTCAAATAATTGCCGTAATCCATAAAAGATGGATGATTCGCAAATCTCGTTGGAGGAATCACATCCATAAAACTAGTGCTAAAAATGTCGAAAGACAAATTGATTGAAAGATCACTTAGGAAGTGACATCGCCGTTTAAATTATATTGGAAAGAAAACATGAAGAAACTCCATATGGATGGAATTTTGGAGTCTTTTGATTTTGATCAAATGACGCTTGTAAAACTTTCCTAGAGATAATTAAAACTTCGTTCATAGGCCAAAAGGGAACGAAAGACTAGCTTATTGGAATTTGTACATATTGTTGTACGAAGTCCATTATGTGTAGTCAAGAGCGATGGATTTCAACTTCATATGCTTTCTCCGAAAATTTGAGTGAATATATGAATATTTACTTAATAAGGATGAAGTATGAAACATTGAAAAGTTCAAAGACTTTCAAGATGAAGTACAAAATCATTGTAACAAGAATATAAACAGTTTATGATAAAGATCATAAAGGAAGATATTTGAGTTACAGAGTTTAGCATAAAACCTAAGATTTAAGGAATCGTTCCATGGATTTGCATTTCCCGAAACACCATAAGAGTATGGAGCATTCGAGATATGTAATTAAACCTTGTTTGACATGGTGAGATCAAAGGTGTAATTCATAAAATTGCCATTGTATTTTAAAGATTAAAAGCTTTAGAGATTACCGTTTTTCCACTGAAAAGAGCTTCATCATAATCCGTTGAAATGACACCATATAAGGTTATGGTTTGGGATAAAACCCAAGTAGTCCTTTCTTAAACATTGGTATGTTATACATAAGAAAGATGTTTGCAACCAAAGTCGGATGAATCTTTCTTAAGTATTTCTCCATAAACACCGGAGACAAAAGTGTTTGTCGCTTAGAACGTCAAGTTTCTTTAAGAAGGAATTTTTCGTGAAAAGTTAAGTGGGAGGACAATAGAACTTTGATAAGGTTGAAAGAACCTTAGCTATATGTGCAGAGTTGCGCAACGAAAAGTGTTCCGGAGGCAGCAACAATGCTCATGGCTCACGTGCCTCAAAGGTTGTGATCACGGAGATCTAAGTTCCTATTGAAACAAGTAGGTCGGGTAAACAATCAAATACCAAGATTTGAGGGTTGAATCATTTTTGAGAATAATGAACCGACTACATGCAAAGAAGCGATGATGGGCCCGACTCGTAAAATGGCTTGAAGCCATAAAATCCGTGATAGTTCCATACACGAGAAAATCAAGTTTTGAACTTGAAGGACCCTCGAGAAAGGTATAAGACCTTATAGTTGTGTCTGGATCTATAAAGAAATAGACATGGATGTTTCACATCTATGAAATAGTCGACATGTTGGGAAAGAGTTCACAACAATGTCCAAAGGTTGACTATGACAAGATTTGATCTCATAGTGATATTTAGTCTAGACGGATTAATGTAGCAACCACTACATATAATTTTGTTATATGGTAGTAGAATAAACAAAACAAGTTCTTCTAATAGAATCGTTACCTAGGACATGTGCATAACACGGTCCATAGGGTTTTGTTAATTCAAAGGATGCTAAAAGCATATGCGAACTTCAATGGTTAAAGTAAGCATAGCGGAGTTGGAATCTTCACTATGATGAAACTGTTAAAAGAGTTTAATTTCATCAGAGACAATGAAGAAGCTTGCATTTGCAAGAAATTAAGTGGGAGCGCTAAGACATGTTTCTAATACATTATGTGGAAGACATATTGTTGATTGGAAATAATGTATCTTTTATTAACACATATTAAGAATTTCATCACGATGAAAGACTTAGGCAAACCCAAATATTTGGCATCAATAGACGCTAATATGGTTGTGCCGTAAGTACATAGACAAGATATTGAATGAGTTCAATATAGAAACTATAAGAGAGGTTCTTGTCAAGAAAGGATTGAACAAGTTCAATGTTGATGATATATTCAAGTGTATTGACATTTGGCAAGTGAAACAAAATTCAAGTATAGATTGATACTTGATCACAAAGAGTATTTATATCAATCATCTTGTGATGTGTACAAATCCAGATATGTCCTATGCTCTAAATGTTATGAGCATATACCGTAATGATTCATAAGATGATCATTGGACAATAGTAAGGATATTCTTATGACCTTTTGGAAGAACTAAGAATATATTGTTTGTAGAAGTGACAAATAGATGGTTAGTTCATTGTAGAAGTACTACATTGATACTAGTTTTGTCACAAAGTGCAAATTAAGTTTATCTCAATCTAAATTAAGGGTGGCATAATATAATGGAAAGTAAGTTCCATAATGGATTTGGATGAGTTCCAAAGTTAAGACATTGTGATGATACTACAACAAAAGGCTAAGTATATGACTGCTATAATAGCAGCTAAAGAGGGCATTTGTGTCAAGTAGTTTGTTATCAAACTAGGTGTAGTTCACAATGGGATAATACTATGAAGATATATTGTACGACAATATTATCAACATGTTTTAACCCCAAAGAGCTAAAGGTCACACCGAAAGACCAAATTTATACAAAGCCATCTCATTAGAGAATGAGTGATGCGTAGAGACGCAAAGACATGCAATTACACACGGACCTGGAAGTGTCAGATCCGAGATCGATTGACCACTAGCAATCGTGTACATACAACACCGGAAAGCCATAGGTGTTGAATACACAAAGGTTTGAAACTAGATTATTGACTCTGGTGCAAGTGGGAGACTGTTGGAGATATGCCCAAGAGGCAATAATAAAGTGGTTATTATCATATCTTCACACTTATGATAAATGTTTACATACCATGCTATAATTGTATTAACAGGAAACATTAATACTTGTGTGATTTGTAAACTAAAATAAGAGTCCCTAGTAAAGCCTCTTGTTAAACTAGCTTGTTGGTTAATAAATGATCATGGTTTCACGATCATGAACATAGAGATGTTATTAACACCGTGGTCATATCATTAGGAGAATGATGTGATGGACATACTCCTATAGATAAGCGTAGCATAAAGATCAAGTCATTTCAATAGTTCAATTGCTATATGCTTTCGATACATAGTAACCTAATTCCTTCGACCATGAGATCATGCATATCACCTTTACGGATGGATGCTTTGATGACATCAAACAAGACACCGTAATCGGGTGGCTATAAAGGTGGCATTAAGTGTTCGGAAAGTATTGGTTGAAACACATGGATCAAGAGTGGATTTGTCCATCCTCATGACGGATAGATATACTGGGCCCTCTCGTGAAATGTCATCCAATTAGCTTGCAAGCATGTGACTTGGTCACAAGGGATCACATATCACGAACGAGAAAAGAGTACTTATCGAACGAGGTTGAACTAGGTATGCAGAGATACCGACGATCATAACCTCGGATAAGTAAAGTATCGTGAGACAAAGGGAAATTGGTATCGTATGTAAGTGGTTCATTCGATCGCAAAGTAATCGAGAAATATGTGGGAGCCATATGAATTTCCAGATTCCTCTATTGGTTATTGTTCGAGAAGTGTCTCGATCATGTCCGCATAATTCACGAACCGTAGGGAGACACACTTAAGGATTCGACGTTGTTTGAGTAGTTATGGTATTATGAGAAAGAGACCGAATGTTGTTCGAGTCTCGGATGGGATCCGGATATCACGAGGTGATCCGGAATGGTCCGGAGAATAAGATTCATATAAGGAAAGTCCCGCTTTGAGTTCGGGAATGATTCCGTGTTTTCATCGAATGTTCTAGAAGGTTCGGATTGTCCAAGACTGGGGAAGGGTACATGAATGTGTCATTGCTCATTGAATGATTGCATCATGTACTAAGTGTTCTTGCTGTCCCAAATAAAGGATTAAATTGAATCCTAAAACAGAAAAGTCAAATGTCCAGTTTGAAAGTCAAACTGCCAAAACAAGAAACTGTGGGAAACAAGCAAGAGGAGTTGGAACCAACCTGGAGGAGGAGTTGGACTCCTCCAGGCCGGCGCCCAGCCCAAGGCCGAGTTGGGGAGGGACTCCCTCCCTCCCCTGGCGCGCCATGACCCCCCTCCCATAAAAGGAGGGGCAGGGCTCCTCCTAGAGACACATAACTTTCTACTCTAGATCTCCGGTTTAGAGCCGTTTTGGTTTAGAGCTTCTAATTGCTTTAGCCAGCGGTTTAGAGCCTTCTAATTGGTTTAGAGCCTTCTAATTGGTGTGTCTAATTACTAGACCACTAATATCCTCTCTCATAAGCTTCACCATACTCGCACCGGCTTAAGGCGAAGCCTCATGATCTCCCTCTACTTAGACCACGCCACAGTCTGCGGAATCGCGAGGAGAGTGCTACAACCTCCGCTCACTGGAACAAGGGAGAGGAAGGTCTTCGTCGAGTACCAAACGCGTGTGACCGATCATGGAGCGCCTTGGAACGTGGCGCTGGAAGGATCGTCTACACGATCTTGAGATCGGGAAGAGTACGACTACATCACCCACGAGAATCTGCTCTCGTTAAACGCTTTGGAATCTTCGAGGGTAAGTTATACCATCGACTCGTTGCTACAATCTAGTAGATAGATCTTGGCTTGTTTGTTTGTATGCGATAGAAAATTTTTGTTTTCCATGCTACGAACCCCTACAGAAACATAATAGTGAAATTCAACTATAATGGCTTTGCATTGTTGTCATACTAATCCAAGAAGATTTTAAAAGGTCATTATTTTGTTAGTGAAATAGTTGAACGCAAAATTTAAAAACTAAAGGGATGCGTGCAATTTTGGGCTTGAGAGGTCGTAGCAACGCACGGGCATTATGCTAGTTTGCTTAATTTCACTATTTATTCATGATAGTTTGTCGTTTGTACATTGGAATTAAAAACCTTGTTATTGTCTTTTCGTTTCATTTCTTTCATACGGTGCACCTCCTTTCTAGCTAGCCTCGCTAGCTTCGAACCAAAGTTTTTTTTTAGGTAAGCTTCAAACCAAAGTTGTTTCACTATTTGTTCATTATAGCTTCAAACCAAAGTTGTTTCTCTTTAATTACGTTTCTTTCTTCTTTTTGCTACTGTACACACTCCCTCCGTCCTCCTCGACTAAGTGTAATTCTAGATCTTTCCCTAAGTCAAAAGTTAAACTTTGACCAATTTTTTGAAAAGAGTAGCAACATATATGATATCAAACCAGTATAATATGAAACTACATTTCAACACGGATCTCGTGGTACATAGCATAAATGTTCTTACCCCCACCCCCCAACAAAGTTGGTCAAACTTTAAAATATCCGACTTAAGACAAGAGTTAGAAGTATACTTATTTGAAGAAGGTGACGAGGTTTGATCTCATCAATGCCCATTGTTATGGACTTGGGTTTTGGAGAAGATGGGGATAATGGAGATCGTGGAACGGTTAGCAAACAAGCAACACGGGGACACAAGGTTTACCCAGGTTCAGGCCCCCGGAGGAAAAACCCTACTCCTGCTTATCTGCTCTTGATTACGGCGGAACCGAAGGTTACAAGGGTGCGCAGATACAATCTGGCGTGGAGGAGTGTATGCGAAAGTATGAGAGAGGGATCTAGGTCGTGCCCTTCTAGCCTTTATATAGACTCAGCCAGGTCACGGGCATAGACCTAGTTAGTTACAAGTTCTAGGGTTTTACCCCTTTGAATTTCCTATCTACGTTAGTCTTGCTATCCAAGGATCCGAAGGTGTCATGAGCCTTGGCCATCCGAAAATCCTCATGGACCGGCGTACATCTGCCGTGGGCTTTCCTTGGGCTGGACCAGGTATGCTGAGATCACGTACCCGTAGGGTATAACCATGTCAAGAGCTCGAGTGATCGGTCGAATCGAGATTTACCGAGGACTCTTCAATCCTTCGGGTGCAACTATGTATTATCAGTATGTGTGTAGGGATTGTTGATGCGTGTGCCTGACTCACCCGACGGATCAGGGTCAGTTAACTGTCTTAGGACGAAACAACACGATCTTCCTCAGGTTCGAGTCCCTAAACTCGAACCCGGAACATATGCTGGCGTAATTCGACTCAGGCCGCGGAGGACTTACAGGAGTGGAATTCCAGTGATTTTAACTGATGTACCCAACGCGTCCGTCGGGATTTTTCATCGCGCCTGCTGACACGGGTTTATACTAGCAGAGCGCAGTCGTGTGCGTTGCCAGGCCATCAGATGATATTTATAGGTCTTATCTTTATGTCGCAGACACAGCATCAGAATGTTTATCACCGCGGAGGTGTTTCGGGTGGCCAAGGAGAACGTTGCTCACTTAGCGTTTTGTTGGGGCAGAGTTGCCGAAAAGTTTTTGCATGCTGATCCGAAAGATCGCAGTCGAAGAATTCATAGGGTGCGCGACCAGCGCTCCCTATGGGAGTAGCCCCCGAGTGTCTATTCGAGTCGTAGACTCGAGCGGAGACTTTAGTTCAAACATTATTCAGTTGTTAAGTCTGTAGGACACAAAAAAATTCGGATGCTTAAATCCATCCTCCCTATGGGAGTAGCCCCCGAGTCTGTAGTGGAGTCGTAGACTCGACGTAGGACTCGAAGAAATATTTCGTTTTTATTCATCTTTCTGGTGCGCGGCCAGCGCTCATAATAGGAGTAGCCCCTGAGTATTTAGTCGAATCGTAGATTCGAGTGAGTACTCTTAGGCTCCGTTTGTTACAGCTTCCGCTGCAGCTTTTGGGGTCTAAAATCTGAAGCTGAAACAAACGCCCAAAAGTTAAGCAGCGCTGGCTAGAATCGGGCCTAAAAATTGAACGTGCGAGCGTCAGCAAGGCAAAGCTGGTGCGAGGGCGCTTCTCCAGCTTTTCTGCCGCTTCCCGGGTGAACCGGACGAAAATAGTCTGGCTAGTTTCCCGTTATTACAAAATATCTGCCACCACGCCCCACACCGTGAATCGCCAAGGCCGACGCTTCCTACCTGCACCAGCGCACGACCCCCTGCTGCTCTCCATCCATGCCGCCGCCATGGAAGGCAAGAGCTAGGGTTAGCCGCCGCCGCCGTTCATCCACGCCGCCGCCACAGGTCGCTGTCTTCGCCGTCGAATCTCCATCCCCCGCTCCGGAAGAAGATCGAATCCTGCAGCAGCGGTGCTTGGGGGTGGCGGCGGGGAGGCCTGGGGACGGCGGGACTGCGGGGAGGCCTGGGCGTGGCGGAAGCGGTGCCTGGGCGTGGCGTCGGGGAGACCTGGGGACGGCGGGACTGCGGGGAGGCCTGGGCGTGGCGAAGCGGCTGGGCGTGTGGGAGGCACTGGGACAGCGGGACTGCGTGGAGGCTCGACGTGGCGGCGGCAAGCGTGGCGTGATGCAGCTATACGGGCGTGGCGGCGGCGAGGCGTGATACAGCTATGCTCAGGCGTGGCGGGCGGGAGGCGTGTGACTGTGCACAGGCATGGCGGCGGCGGGGAGGCCTGGGGACGGCGGCTGGAAGTGGGGGCACGCAGAGCCATACAGCAATGGTGGTTCGATTTGTTCATGGAGCCTTCGATGTGTTCCTCCTGTATATGTGAATAATAGCAAATGGTCTTTCGTTAAAAAAATGCTATTTTGGTGTATCTAATTTGCCGCAATATATTTAGATGTGTTTACAATTTAAAAAACACATTTCAAGGTGTATCTAATTTTCCATAATTTAGATGTATTTCAAAAATGTGCTTACATTTTGAAAATAACATTTTAAGTTAATTCAGCTCTTAAAACAGTTGGAAAAAGCTGATTCATTCAAATCAACACTTATACAACTTCTTCTGTACTTAGGGGTATTTCGGATATTTCATTTCTAAAACAAGCAACAACAGCTATCAAAAGCACTATTGCCAAACAACAAAACTCTGCTTCTAACAGTTGCTTCCTACAGCTGATTTTCCACAGCTGATTTTCTACAGCTGATTTTTCACAGCTGCAGCCCAAACAAACATAGCCTTAGCTTTGAAGCCGAAGAAATTGTAATTGTTGCTAGTATAGCTTTTGATGACATCAGTGCTGACGATCAATGACCTCAAGCGTTTGCTGCGCCAGAGATGACTTGACTGTACGAACATGGGTCCCACTTGCTAACCTTGAATTGACCGGTCACGCGCGGCGTGGAGATAATTACGGCGTCGCCTCGATTTCCGCGCGTAGTGGGCGGCGTGGTAACGACTGTTCGTTGTGATGCTGACACGTGTATGGCCAGATCTGCCGTTGGCGTTAGGTCTTCTTGATGGACGGTTGTCGTGCGTCGTCTTCGCCGTTATAATCATTGGGCAAAGCTGCAGTTTGTTTTCACCGCATCGATTCTTGTTTTCACTGCCTCCTTGTGCTCTAGCAGTTCTTGCTGCGCGCTAGAATATCCTTCCACATTTTCGTCTTCCCTTCTGCGCTCTCACCGCCGGCACCGCCGTAGCGTGATGGGGAAACCGAAGAAGTCATCATCTGCGGTTGGTACCAGCGCCGCCGGAGGAAAGAAAGGCGCCACCGCTACCCGTATCACCGACGGTGGTTGGAGGCGACCAGAGACGCGGGAGAGTGACCTCCGCAAGCTTCACGAGCGGGGCTTGATCCCGCAGGATAGGGAGGCCGTCAGACTCCCCGGCAACGAGGTAATCCCCCGTCCCCCCGCTGGGTATCGGGTTATGTTTCTTGCCTTCGTTATGCGTGGGTTTTCCTTCTCAGTCCACGACTTCCTTCGTGGGCTACTCTTTCTCTATGGCATCCAGCTGCATCATCTTTCGCCCAATTCTCTTCTTCACATTGCTTGTTTCATCACTTTCTGTGAGTGTTGGCTCGGCATCGAGCCGCACTTTGGCCTCTTCCGGAAACTCTATTCCGTGAAAAGGCAATCCGGTTCGGATGGTGTGTATCCCATTGGGGGTTGCATCATCTCCCTCAACGCCAATATTCTTTTCTTTCTATATGTCTGAATCTGTCCAGTACTGGCGGAGGCGATGGTTTTACATTCGCGACTCCACAGTGGCTGGGCAGCATTTTGGTCTTGCTCCTTTCGAATCCTCCCAGATAATCGAGCCGAAAAGGTCCTAGAAAAACCAGATCTTGGATGGCGAGTCAGCGGAGATAGAGGCCCTTTACCGTCGGGCGGAGGATCTCCAGTTGATTCCTGAGAAAGAAGTGAACGGCGTGGATATTATCCGCACGTTTCTTGAGCGTAGGGTGCAGCCCCTCCAGGCTAGGGCGCACCCGATGTTTCTTTATGCTGGGCGTCGTGATCCGACGAGAGTTTCGGCCGATAAGCTTTCCTAGGGTGATCTTGACAGGGCCCTTCGTACGTTATTGAAGTACAAGGCTGGGGAGGATATCCTGGGGAAGTCGCTGACTCCGCCGTTTTCTTCGACGCTGGCCTTTCCACAGGTGTAGATTCGTGCGCGTAGAGCTTTTCGTCGACTGCATATTTATTTTCCTTTTTTGCTAACAAAGTTCCTTCTTTTTTGTAGAGCTTCAAGGTGCTGGGCATGGTGCCGCCATTGCCCGAATTATTTCTGGATGCTCCGGATAATGACGTGGTGGATTCCGTGTCCGAACTGCCTTCAGCACGATCGCCGGCTGAAGAGGCCAACGAGTCGAGTGAGGACCATACTCGCAAACGGTCGCGGAGCTCCAGCGAGTCTTCGGATGCATCGACTCCTCCGACTCCCAAAAACCCTCTGTGCCTTGAGCGTCACAGTGACGAGCATGGAGGCTCTTCCTCCCCTGTTCCTGCCATTCCTGTGCGGGCTGTAGCACCGCACCCGCCAGCAAAGCGGAAGAAGGAAGAAAAGAAGGAAGAGAAGAAAGAAGAGAAGAAGGGGGAGAAGAGAGTCCGAAGGACTCCTCCTGTCTTCGACCTGAGCTCGCTAGACTCGTAAGTTTTATTTTATACTGCTGTCTTTTTGCTGTTGACTTTTGTGCTTGTGCTAATTATTTCGTGTGCATGCATTCCTACCACGACTCCTCCAGCGATGGTGCTCGGGAGATGATGGTAGAGTCGAAGGTTGCGTCTCCTCCTCCTCCTCAGATGGTGGCTACCTCTGAGTGTGCTACGCCGGTCCCTTCTCCGCAGGAAGCTCAGGTGGTTGCGCCTCAGAAGGCTGCGAGCGGGCCTTCGGAGTCGCCATTGGAGCATGTAAGTACTTCTGTTTCCTGTCGCGGGGGGAGCCCCCGAGCGTCTGAAAAATTTTCTTGTCTTGTTCTTTCTTAGAGTCTTCAGGGGGAGCCCCCGAGCGTTTTCGTGTGTGAATTTTGCTTTTGTTCCTTCATGTTGGGCGCAGCCCCCAAGTCCTTTTCCTTACTGGTAGTTCTTCTTCCTGCAGCCTTATGTACAGGATGCCAAGCGACTGGTGCAGGAGCACCTGGTGCTGGAGGTCAACCTCCGACAGCTTCAAGGTACATGTATGCTTTGGTGCTTGTTTCTTTTTGCATTATTGTCTTGCTTTCTGACGCTTGTATGTTTTGAATGCAGAGGAGCATAACACTTCCCTCCGTGAGATTGATGCTCTCAAGAAGAGCCTTGGTCAAGCGGAGAAGAAAGCCGAGGACGCCGCTGGTGCGAAAGAGCGCCTTGAGCTGGAGCTGTCCAAGGCAGCTGAGGCTAAGGAGCGTCTGCAGCAGGAGGCTACGGACCATGAGGAACAGCTTGCCATGGCTGCGACTGCGCATGAAAGAGAGGTGGCGGGCAAGCTCATGGCTGCTGCCAAGGCTGGTTCAGGTGAGTACCTTATTTTTGCTCCTTTCTTTTTGTTTTCTTGTCTTTCTTCTGTATTACTTTCTTCATTCCTTCTCTTTTTTGTCTCAGATGCCGCAGGAATCGAGTTTGACCGCGGCGCTCTGGAGCACGGGAGTGCTCTAGATGATGCTACTGCAGAGGTCGAAGATCGCTGCAGCACCGTCGTCAACTCCCTCGCCAAGGCGAAGGAGTTCCTTGGCCGCTTCTATAGGGAGCTTGTCCCCAAGGGTGCGGCCCTTGATGATGTTGCGCCCTGGCGGAGGCTTTGTCACCGGCGCTGCGCATAAGCGCAAATGTATGGCGGGCATCGTCCGCTGGTCGGGCGATGGCCTTGGCGGCCGGAGCGAGCCGACCTTCCCGATCACCTCCGGATGCCGATCGCGGATGGATCCGAGGTAGCCTTTGCTACCTATTATGCTCATCGCAGCGATATGGGACAAAGCTCATTGATCCGATGTCCGGTATGCGCCATGGCAACAGGGTAGGCCAAGGCGAGGCAATCCGCCCGAGGCTACTCGGTGCCGCGTCTTAGGCGTAGCCGTAGGATAGTTTGTAATCTTCTTTTGTTTGTAATTATGTTGAGAGTAAATCATGGTGTCACGTAGTGGTCTTTATATGCTTAATGAATTTTGTTGAGTTGTGCTCTTCTCGTCCGAATGTTTATGTCCTTTTCTTTTCACGCTCTAGGTTCCTTGGTCTTGATCCCATTGACACTCGCCGCAACATGGCAGCCATCTTTGGATGATTCATCACAACTTGCTTTTCTTCGAGACCGTGTTCGTAGTCTTGAGAAGGAGTTGCTTGGGGTGCGGGCCACGCCGATGTTTGGAAGTCCAAGGCGATCGTGCAGCCGGAGAGGAATACTTGATGGGAACTACTTGTTGTCGAGCAACTTCAATGTAAGTTGTTCTTTTCGAGTTGCAGCTCCGCTTTTGGATGCGTCACGCCTTGTGTCTTATTTGTGCGAGTGTCGCAGTGCTAACCTTGCTCGAGGGAGGAGAAGGGCGTGTCATTGTTCGAGTCAATTGCTTGACTCAACAAGACATGGAAGCGCGCTTTTCTCGGATGGATCGTGACCGTGCCGTGGCTCTGGCAACGGTGCAGGATCGCGTTCACCAAGTATCGCGGGTGCTTCGCCAAGTGCAGACGTCGCTCTCGTCGGTTCTGCATGTGATGTTTCCCCTAGATGCTGTGCCAACATCCATGTCCGGCCTTCTGTCTAGATTTCGGAGCGTGACTCGTGTCTAGGAACTGGTGAGGCAGCAGCTCGTCGCAGGGGTGAAGGCTGCGTTGTCCCTTGTTAGGCTGCATCGACATGATGCAGATATGTCTGCTAGTACCGGGCCACCTCTTCGGGATGGTGGCGAGTGGGATATGCGTCCGCATTATGCGGTCAGAAGGCGATATCTTAAGTGTCGAGATTTGTTTGAGCAGCGTGCTCAAGTTATTCTTCAGAATAGGTAGTACCTGTAAAAGAGATAGATGTAAAATTTGTATAATTCAACTAGGCGTGTTGTTCCCTTTGTTATAAAGGTTTGTTTGTTGTGAGCACGCAGTGCTTTGTTTGAGTATGTGTCCTTTTCGTTTGCCTGATGTTGCCAGCCACTCAGGTGTACACGTGTGATCCTCTGTCGATGAAATCGTGAGGTGGGGGGAGCCCCCGAGTGCGTTTAAAGCATAAAGTAAAGTTGCAGATAGCGAAACAAAATTTTGGGGCGAGACACTTAGATTTATTTATATCGTAATGGAGGAAGTTGTAGGGTTTCGTAGCATGGAAAAAAAAATTCTATCGCATACAAACAAACAAGCCAAGATCTATCTACTAGATTGTAGCAACGAGTCGATGGAATAACTTACCCTCGAAGATTCCAAAGTGTTTAACAAGAGCGGATTCTCGTGGGTGATGTAGTCGTACTCTTCCCGATCTCAAGATCGCGTAGACGATCCTTCCGGCCAAGGCTCCGGCAGCTCGCAATGGGTCACATCGCTCTGATTTGAGCGAAGACCTTCCTCTCCCTTGTTCCAAAGAAAATGGAGGTTGTAGCACTCTCCTCGCGATTCCTAAGACAACGCAGTGGTACCTAAGTAGAGGGAGATCCCGCAGGCTTCGCCTTAAGCCGAGCGAGTATGGTGGAGTATGAGAGAGATATTAGTGGTCTAGGGTTTAGACACACCAATTAGAAGGCTCTAAACCAAGGCTAGGGCAATTAGAAGCTCTAAACCAAAACGGCTCTAAACCGAGGCTTTGGCTAGGGTTTAGATTAGAGGATAGGAACTTGTGTGTCTAGAGGAGGAGCCCCGCCCTTTTTATAGGTGGAGGGGCCGAGCCAAGGGGAGGAGGGAGTCCTCCCAACTCGGCTTGGAGGTGGGCCGCGGTTGGAGGAGGGATTCTCCCAACTCGGTTTGCCCTCCTTCCTCTTTCCCTCTCTTTCCTGTTTTAGCCGTTTGACTTTTCAAACTTGCTATTTGACTTTTCAGTTTAGGATTCAATTTAATCCTTCATTTGGAACAGCGAGAACACTTAGTACATGATGCAATCATTCCAATATGTAATGACACATTCATTTACCCCTCCCCCTTCGGAGTGCCGAACATTCCGGAACCTTCTAGAACATTCCCGATGAAAACACCGGAATCATTCCCGAACTCCGAAACGGGACTTTCCTTATATGAATCTTATTCTCCGGACCATTCCGGATCACCTCGTGATATCCCGGATCCCATCCGAGACTCCGAACAACATTCGGTCTCTTTCTCATAATACCATAACTACTCAAACAACGTCGAATCCTTAAGTGTGTCTCCCTACGGTTCGTGAATTATGCGGACATGATCGAGACACTTCTCCTAACAATAACCAATAGAGGAATCGAAATTCATATGGCTCTACATATTTCTACGATTACTTTATGATCGAATGAACCACTTACATACGATACCAATTTCCCTTTGTCTCACGATAGTTTACTTATCCGAGGTTATGATCGCTCGGATCTCTGCATACCTAGTTCAACCTCGTTACCGATAAGTACTCTTTTCTCGCTCCTGATATGTGATCCCTTGTGATCCAACCACATGCTTGCAAGCTAATTGGATGACATTCCACCGAGCGGGCCCAGAGCATATCTATCCGTCATATGGATGGCCAAATCCCACTCTTGATCCATGTGTCTCAACCAATACTTTCCAACACTCAATGCCACCTTTATAGCCACCCGCCACGGTGTGGTGTTTGATGTCATCAAAGCATTCATCCGGTAAAGGTGATATGCATGATCTCATGGTCGAAGGAATTAGGTTACTATGTATCAGAAAGCATATAGCAATTGAACTATTGAAATGACTTGATCTTTATGCTACGCTTATCTATAGGAGTATGTCCACCATATCATTCTCCTAACGATATGATCTTGTTGTTGATAAAATCTCAATGTTCATGATAGGGAAACCACAATCATTAATCAACCAACAAGCTAGTGAAGTATAGAGGCTATACTAGGGACTTCAAATTAAGTTTACAAATCACACAAGTATCAATGTTTCCTTGTTAATACTATTATAGCATGAATGTAAACATTTATCATAAACACAAAGATATAATAATAACTACATTTATTATTGCCTCTAGGGCATATCTCCAACAGTCTCCCACTTGCACTAGAGTCATCTAATCTAGATTACATGGTAATATACCGAACACCCATGGCGCTTTGGTGTTGGTCATGTTTTGCCCTGGAGAGGTTTAGTCAACGGATCCGCCACATTCAGATCTGTGTGTACTTTGCAAATCTTTATATCCCCATCCCGGATATGTTCTCGAATAGCGTGAAAACGCAGCTTGATGTGCTTGACTTCTTGTGTGACCTTGGTTCTTGCGCATTGGCTATGGCGCCCATGTTATCACAAGAGATAGACATTGGGTCCAGCAGACTAGGAACCAAACCCCTCAGTAATGAACTCTTTCATCCATATCGCTTCTTGTGAAGCCTCCAAGCGACCATGTATTCCGATTCGCTTGAAGATCTCGCCACAACGCTTTGCTTTACACTCCTCCAGCTAATTGCACCATTCAAAATAAATATGTATCCAGATTGTGATTTAGAATCATCCGTATCGGTGTTCCAACTAGCATCGGTGTAACCGTTAACAACGAGTTGTTCATCACCTCCATAAGAAAGAACCATATCCTTAGTTCTTTTCAAGTACTTAAGGATGTTTTTGATCATTGTCAATGATCCACTCGGATCACTTTGATATCTGCTAGTTAAACTAACAACATATGCAATGTCGGGTCTAGTACATAGCATGGCATACATTAGAGATCCTATGGCTGAGGCATAGGGAGTCTTACTCATCCTTTCTCTATCTTCTGCCGATGTCGGACTTTGAGTTTTACTCAAGGTCGATTAGCAACATGGGCAAGAACCCTTTCTTGCTTTCTTCCATTCCAAACCTCTTTAGAACTTTGTCCAAATATGTACTCTGTGACAATGATATTTGGCTTCGATCTATCTCTATAAATCTTTATGCCTAATATGTAAGCTGCTTCGCCAAGATCCTTCATTGAAAAACTATTATTCAAATATTCCTTGACACTATTAAGAAGGTCTACATCATTCCCAATCAACAATATGTCATCCACATATAGTATTAAGAATGCTACAGAGCTCCCACTCACTTTCTTGTAAATACAAGCTTCTCCATAAGTTTGTATAAAACCAAAACTTTTGATCACCTTATCAAAACGTTGATTCCAACTTCGGGATGCTTGCTTCAATCCATAGATGGACCGTTGAAGTTTACATACCTCGTTAGCATCTTTAGGATCGACAAAACCTTTGGGTTGCATCATATACAACTCTTCATCAATATCTCCATTGAGGAATGCTGTTTTGACATCCATCTGCCATATCTCATAATCATAATATGCAGCGATTGCTAACATAATCCTCACAGACTTTAGCTTCGCTACCGGTGAGAAAGTCTCATCGTAGTCAACTCCTTGAATTTGTCGAAACCCTTTGCATGACAAGTCGAGCTTTATAAACGATAACATTACCATCAAGATCTGTTTTCTTCTTGAAAATCCATTTGTTCCCGACAGCCTTTCGGCCATCCGGTAAGTCCACCAAAGTCCATACTTGGTTTTCGTACATGGATCTAATCTCGGATTTCATGGCTTCTTGCCATTTATTGGAATCTGGGCTCATCATCGCTTCCTCATATGTCTCGGGTCATCGGTGTTGTCTACCAACATGACACTCATAACGGATCATACCAATGGAGTGGTACGAGTTCTCGTTGACCTTCGAGGCTCAGAGCAACTTTAACCAAGTTTCATGATCATCATCATTAGCTTCCTCTCTAATTAGTGCACCACATGAACTTCTTCCGTGCGCTACTCGCAATTTCGAGAGAAGGTTCGACAACCTCGTCGAGTTCTACTTTCCTTACAGTCACTTCTTTCGAGAGAAATTCCTTCTCTAGAAAGGATCCATTCTTGGCAACGAAGATTTTGCCTTCGAATCTATGATAGAAGGTATACCCAATAGTTTCCTTT
The DNA here is from genome assembly GCA_030063025.1 of Avena longiglumis. Taxonomy (NCBI): domain Eukaryota; kingdom Viridiplantae; phylum Streptophyta; class Magnoliopsida; order Poales; family Poaceae; genus Avena; species Avena longiglumis. The sequence goes on along the minus strand of CP125974.1, from coordinate 476,174,730 downwards.
GGGTATCCTATGAAGACGCATTTTCCGCTTTGGATTCAAGCTTGTCCGCTATAACTTCTTTACATAGGCTTCAGATCCCCAAACTTTAAGGAACGACAATCTAGGTTTCTTCCCAAACCATAATTCATACGGTGTCGTTTCAACGGATTTAGACGGTGCCCTATTTAAAGTGAATGCTCTGTTTCTAATGCATAACCCCAAAATGATAGCGGAATCTGTAAGTGACATCATAGAATGAACCATATCTAAGAGAGTTCGATTACGACGTTCGGACACACCATTACTGTTGTGGTGTTCCCGGTGTCAATCGTGAAAGTATTCGCATTTCTTCAAATGCTCGCCAAACTCGTAACTTAGATATTCACCTCCACGATCGTAACGTAGAAATTTAATCTTCTTGTTACGTTGATTCTCTACCTCACTTTGAAACTCCTTAAACTTCTCGAAAGTTTCGGATTTATGTTTCATGAAATAGATATACCCATATCTACTCAAGTCATCCGTGAAGGTAAGAACATAACGATAACCATCACATGATGCTACACTCATTGGACCACACATCGGTATGTATGATTTCCAATAAGTCCGTAGCTCGCTCCATCATACCGTAAAATGGAGTCTTAGTCATTTTTCCCATCGACATGCTTCGCATCTTTCAAGTGATTCAAAATCAAGTGATTCAAGAAGTCCATCGGAATGGAGTTTCTTCATACGCTTCACTCCAATGTGACCAAGACAGCGATGCCACATATAGGTCGAATTATCGCTGATTTCAAACGTTTAGCCTCTATGTTGTTGGTAGGTGTATTTCCACTATTGAGATTCAATAAGAATAGACCATCTATCAAAGGTGCATGTGCATAAAACATATTACTCATATAAATCGAACAACCATTATTCTCTGACTTAAACAAGTAACCGTCTCGCAATAAACAAGACCCCGATATAATGTTCATGCTCAACACAGGCACTAAATAACAATTATTTAAGTATAAAACTAATCCCGATGGTAGATGAAGGGTAGCGTGCCGCGATCACATCAACCTTTGATCCATTTCCCACGCCGCATCGTCACCTCGCTCTTCGCTAGCTTCCGTTTATTCTGCAAAGACCTGCTTCGAGTTACAAATATGAGCAACCAACCAAGATCAAATACCTGTGCACTACTACGAGTACTAGTGAGATACACATCAATAACATGTATATCGATATACCTTTCTTCTTGATGTTGCCGCTTCAGATCCGCCAAGTACTTTGGGCAATTCCGCTCAAAGGACCTTCTCCCTTGCAAGAAAAGCACTCAAGATCTTGGGGTCCAGCCTTGGTCTTTTTAGCCGGCGTGGTAACTTTCTTACCACCCTTCTTGAAGTGTCCCTTCTGCTTAGACTTGCCTTTCTTGAATTTGGTGGTCTTATTGACCAACAACACTTGGTGCTCTTTCTTGATCTCCACTTCTGCAGATTTCAACATTGCAAAGAGTTCGCAACGCGTCTTGTTCATGTTCTGCATGTTGTAGTTCATCACAAAGTTCTTGTAACTTGGTGGTAGTGATTGGAGGACACGGTAAATCCCCAAAGCACTATGAATCACTATACCCAAGCTTTGAAGTTTGTTTGCGTGCCCAGACATCTTAAGCACATGCTCACTGACGGAGCTGCCTTCTTCCATCTTGCAGTTAAAGAACTTTTCAGAAGCCTCATAGCTTTCAATTGCCGCATGAGTCTCAAAAATCAATTTGAGATCCTCGACAATATCATATGGGTCTGATTCTTCAAACCTTTTCAAGCTCGGTTCCAAACCATACAAGATAGCACATCGAACTATGGAGTACCGATTCTTCCGAGCGAGGTAAACATTCTTTACTTCATCGGAGCATCACCGCAGTGGGTCACCCAAATGGTGCATCCAAAGACATAGGTCAAACTACCAGCTGTGAGGACAATCCTCAAATTGCGGAACCAATCCGCGAAGTTGCTTCCATTGTTTTTCAACTTTTCTTTCTCTAGGAACGCATTAAAATTGATGGTAGGGGCTGACATTGATCTACAACATATTTGCAATAGTTTAGACTAAGTTTATGACAAATTGAGTTCAAATTAATGATGAAATTAAACTAGGTGAACTCCCACTCAAAACAACATCCCTCACATTATTTTAGTGATCACACGAACCAAATCCACTACATCAACACCGATCATCACGAGAGTAGATATAGTTTCAATGGCGAACAATCGTCATGTTCATCATATCTACTATATGATTCATGTTTTACCTTTCGGTGATCCGTGTTCCGAGACCATGTCTGTACATGCTAGGCTCGTCAAGATCAAACCTTAGTTTCCGCATGAGAAAGTCTGGCTTGCTCACGTTGTATACACTTGCAGAATCTAACACACCCGATCATCACGTGGTGCTTCGAAACAACAAGCTTTAGCAACGGTGCTAACTAAGGGTGAACACTTTATGATTTGAAATTCATGTGCATGAGGGATCATCTTATAATGCTATCGTCGTCTACCAAGCAATACAAGATGCATAAAGGATTAACATCACATGCAATTCAATAATATGTGATATGAGATGGACTTTCTTCTTTGTGCTTCCGATCTCCATCTTCAAGCACGAACATGATCTCCATCATCACCGGCATTGCATCAAGGTCAATGACGCTTCTCCATGGTTGTCGTCCACCGGTCTTCAACTATTACAACTACTTTGAATAGACACGCGGGTCTTAACATAAATTAAAGACAACCATCCGTTCCCCGCCGTTGCCAACTTACAATAAGGAACATTGCATACATCAAATATAATCACAATCATGGCCATATCACATCATCAAGACACCTGCAAAACAAAGTTAGACGCCTACTTTCTTTGCATATTTTACGTGGTTTGGGGCTTTCAATAAGTGTCGTTCTAACTTTTAACAAGAACCACAACATTGATACTAGCATTGTTGATCACCCGTTGTAAATTGGATCTTAACTATGCTAGGAGAAACAGGCACCCGCAAGGCCACTTATGCAATACAAGTTGCATGTCAAGCGTGGAGCAAGTCTCATGAACGATGTCATGTAAGGTTAGCCCAGGCCGCTTCATCCCAACATACCGCAAGATGAAAAGTACACAAGAAGCAATCGACAATAAAAGCATCAACGCCCACAATGACCATTGTGTTCTAATCGTGCAACAGATCTACATATAGACACGGCTCTGATACCACTGTAGGGTTTCGTAGCATGGAAAACAAAAATTTTCTATCGCATACAAACAAACAATCCAAGATATATCTACTATATTGTAGCAACGAGTCGATGGAATAACTTACCCTCGAAGATTCCAAAGTGTTTAACGAGAGCGGATTCTCGTGGGTGATGTAGTCGTACTCTTCCCGATCTCAAGATCGCGTAGACGATCCTTCCAGCGCTGCGTTCCGGCAGCGCTTCCGCAGTCGGTCACACGTTCGGTACTCGACGAAGACCTTCCTCTCCCTTGTTCTAGCAGGCAGCAGAGGTTGTAGCACTCTCCTCGCGATTCCCAAAGACAACGGGCGTGGTACCGAAGTAGAGGGAGATCCCGCAGGCCTTAAGCCGGAGCGAGTATGGTGGAGTATGAGAGAGCTATTAGTGGTCTAGGGTTTAGACACACCAATTAGAAGGCTCTAAACCGAAGGCTAGGGCAATTAGAAGCTCTAAACCAAAACGTCTCTAAACCGGAGGCTTTGGCTAGGGTTTAGATTAGAGGATAGGAACTTGTGTGTCTAGAGGAGGGAGCCCTGCCCCTCCTTTTATAGGTAGAGGGGCCGGAGCGCCAAGGGGGAGGGTGTGGCATCCCGCAAAACCACTACTAGAAAATCGCGTTGAATTTGTGCATTGCATCGTCATCATCATGCATTGTAGGCATAAAACTATTTTCGCAAAGCCCGTTTGTTTTCTAAAACGCCCCATCTTTATTCAAACACCAAAACCGGGTCCCCGGAATATTTTGTTTTGGCCACTATCGGTTTGCAAACGGCCCGTTTAAAACAAATAAAAAGTTTAATTGTTTTAGCGGGGGCAGTCGAACGGGCCAGATCGACCCGAACGACCACCCCCAGGATTTTTAAATCGGTCCAACCAGTCCCACCCATAATCCTACAGCTACCCACCTATCTACCCACACCCCCCCTCCACATCACCCCACCCAATAGCAACCTGCCACCTACCCCCACTCCCTCACCTGTACACACACCCCACCCCACACAACCACACTCAACACCACACACCAACCCTCCCCACACCCGATCCCCCCACCTGCCCTAGGACCCACCTCCCACCTGCCCTGTTCCCCGCATGCGCCCCCTGGCCGTCTTCTTCCTCTTCCCCTCGCGGCACGGCTCTCCCGTCAACCCTCTCTTCACCCCGCCACAGCCTCCTCCGCCGCCTCCACCGCTCCTCCTGCCTCCCAAGCTCGCCTCACGACCTCCCTCGCTCCGCCAAGACCGACCGCTGCCGCCTGTGACCTCCTTCGCCCTCCATCGCGCGCAGCCTCATGAGCCCCTAAGCCAAGGCGACCTTCCCAGCCTCGGCCCGTCTCCCCTGGCGCCGCCGACCCGCTGACAACCGCCCGTGGCCTCCCTCCCGCCTCGGACGCTTGGCGCAGCCTCGCCTGCGCCGCCTCGCCCGAGCCCGCCATCAAGCCCTTTCCGCCGTCGGTCCCGCGCCTCTCCCCGTCGTCGCTCCGCCGCCGAGCTCGCCAGCGACCGCGTGCCCCGGCCGTCCCCGCCTCAAGCCCACCGTTGACCTCGCCTTCCTCCGACCGGCCCCGTGCTCGCCCGCCGGAGCGACCCCGCCGGCGGCAGACCCTCCGTCCGGTGGGCTACGCAGCAGCCGGCTGCGGTTCCGCCCTGCCGTGACCGTTGCCTGTCGCAGTCGCGCATGCATGCTGCGATGTTAAACTTGTCGCGAGTACATCCAACACCAAGGGCTTCCGTAGAGGAACTAACATCAAGCTGGGATCCGACAAGTTCTGCCGACAAGACTGGCCCGATGCCAATGATATCGAAGGTTGCACATAGAGCCACTCGAAGGCCACCGACAATCGAGTGGAACCCCGAGTACTTCGTCGTGGAAACTAGGGGCGATGACGCCGAACCGACAAGATCTACCTCGCGGCGCGGCGAACCCCCCCGAACCGGAGCATCCCTGGACACCAAGAACTACCGGCGACCCGACCAAGACCCGAAGGCCGGACCCGGCCCGACAAGTTCTTCCGCTCGGATCCGAGGACACCGAGACGCTGGACCCTCAAGTTCTCCGTCCTGGACACCAAGTTCTGCATCCCGAACGCCAAGTCCGACCCGACCGCGGACCCGGCAAGATCCCCGCAACGACAAGAACGGCACCGACCAAAAAACGAACCCGATGCGCCCCGACACCAAACCAAGTCCTTCTTCCCGGAACGCCAGATCTACTCCGTTGTCCGAGACCGATCCCGGAGTCCGAACCCTAGATCGTCGAACCCTGGACCCCGAGACCTACCCCGACCCCCGGAACCCCAAGTTCGTCGAGACCCCCCAATGTGTGAACCCCTTTCCGAGAATCCTATTTTATAATATAATAAACTTGCCGCATCTTAATTGTTCATGCATGCATATTGTCATGTGGTTTGGGGGCCTTATGCCGATTCACCTCATAAGTAAATATGGGGCCCATATGCGGGCAAATCTAGTCTTATATTGGCCTCATTTAAATTGATGTAGCGAACCGGTACTATATTTTGGCCATGTTAAAACAACATTTAATTGCGGGGTAGGTAAATAACTTGAACCGTTTAATTAATTGTCGGGACCCCGGTTCCACTTAATATTGACCTAATTGCATCGCACCTTGCCATGCCATGCATCATACATGCATCATGCCGATCTTCTGTCGTTGTAATAAATATTGCATCCGGTGTTTGTTCTAGTATTTTGCTTCTTCGCGGATAAGGTCGTTGAGTTGATGTGAGCTTCGCCCCGACCTTCGGTTGAACCCTTCGACAATGTTTTTCAGGCGAGCATCTCCCCCTTTCTACCTATCTTACTTTTATAGTATTTACTTCCCTCCTGTTGATCTATTGCTATCTGTGTTGCGATGCTCTAGTTTCCGTACCCGTGATATCCCTTGCAGCCATGTATTGCCTTGGACACCTCCTATTACCTGTTGTTTGGTAGATAGTTGGACTTGCGTGTCGTAGTCGCTTGCTCAAGTGTTGTTGTGTGTCGTCAAATGCCACAGTTGTTGATGTATTGCCGCATGTTGATGTTGGAGACGATCCTAGTTTTACTTATCGTTCACTTTAATTCCTGTTTAACAACTAAAATTGAAATAAGTAGAGGCATCGGTGGGTGATAGATAATATTTGGTTTCCGAACGCCCACTTGTGTCCCGTAGGACCCCGAGTACTTGATACTGTTTTGATTTATCACGCTATCCACATCCGGAGGTATATGGGACCCCGAGCGAGCTTGATTCCGTCTTATTTCTTGGGGCCACAAACTAGTTTGAGGTTTTATTTACGATCCTGTACTTATGCCATGCTACTTTTGTATTTACGATTGTGCGAGGAGCACACTGTACTGTTTAGGACCGGGACACGATTCCGCGGTGTCGACAAGCTCAGTTTTGGGTTCCGATGCTCACAGCCTGGCCCACCCAAACCTTGAGTCCGTCTGAGCTTGCTTACCGTTGCATGGTAGACTCCAAGGGTGGCCTCAAATATTTCTGAATCCTGTGATTGTTCATCGTGAAAGCCTCGTTGGTTTTGTTTTGGTTTTCCGAGGTTGATCGAGCGTGTGTTGCTATTGGTGCACCCCGCCGGTAAAACTTTCAAAGCCGTGTCCATGGATATGGACGACTTGGAGCAAAGATCTCGATCATAGACAAGCATAACTAAAGTTTATTGCTATAAATTTGACTCTATAATGACTAGTAATCAGCTTCACTATAACGGAATGACTAAATAATACCCACAATTGCTTGTTTGGATTGTCGCCATGACCATTGTACCGACTAGTAAGTATTGCAACTACGGAATGGCTGAATAAAAGTACCAATAATCACTGGGTTTACGGTTATCTCATGCTATCTCAGATTCGATTAGTAAGTGTTGCAACTATAACGGAATGGTTAACTAAAAGTGCCCAGCTTACTTTATCGGATGATTATCTATACCGACTAGTAATTGCCAACGATAATCGAATAAATAAAGCGCCAGCATGCGAGTTCCTCGGTTGACTTCCTCGTTTGGTCTCGAGGGGAAACGCCAGATGGGTTTGTTTGATGATAGTATCGAGTTGGATCCGGATAGGTCATTCTTACCCTCTCCGATAACCGCCATTGTATTGAGTCTCTATAGGTTGTTTAGTGCATGCTGCCGCTTCACCACCATACCTATGTAGGCGAGGACCGCGAATTCTAGCCTCGCCGTGTCTCGGCCTCGATCGACGCTCCTTCTTTTTCCTTTGCCCTTTGTTGGCACCCTTTGTTTAAGCAGGTTTTGAGATCGACGCCGTTAAGGTGGTTACCTTCCGCTTGGCACGGGCAGGGTTATGGACGCCATTGGTTATTTTCGTGGCTCTTAGCCCCATTTGCTTCTTGTCCGTAGTCGGACGCCTATCGCTTTTCAAGGTGATTTGGATCTTTGTATATTATATTTGTATTCTTGACTCATGGAGTCGCTTATATATATCTGCTACGTGGTTCCATCGAGGAGTTGTGTAATGTTATTACTTCGCTTTCCACCCGCACGAAAGTGCTGGTGGGCACCTTTGAATCGTTTCTATGCGCGGGTTTCGCTAAAACTTGCATAGGTCCGATTCGAGGGTGTTACAGAGAGGAGGAGTCCTCCCAACTCGCTTGGAGGTGGGTCACGGTTGGAGGAGGATTCCTCCCAACTCGGTTTGCCACCTCTTTTCTATTTCCCTCTCTTTCCTGTTTTAGCCGTTTGACTTTTCAAACTTGCTATTTGACTTTTCAGTTTAGGATTCAATTTAATCCTTCATTTGGAACAGCGAGAACACTTAGTACATGATGCAATCATTCCAATATGTAATGACACATTCATTTACCCCCCCCCCCCTTCGGAGTGCCGGACATTCCGGAACCTTCTAGAACATTCCCGATGAAAACACCGGAATCATTCCCGAACTCTGAAACGGGACTTTCCTTATATGAATCTTATTATCCGGACCATTCCGGATCACCTCGTGATATCCCGGATCCCATCCGAGACTCCGAGCAACATTCGATCTCTTTCTCATAATACCATAACTACTCAAACAACGTCGAATCCTTAAGTGTGTCTCCCTACGGTTCGTGAATTATGCGGACATGATCGAGACACTTCTCCGAACAATAACCAATAGAGGAATCTGGAAATTCATATGGCTCCCACATATTTCTACGATTACTTTGCGATCGAATGAACCACTTACATACGATACCAATTTCCCTTTGTCTCACGATAGTTTACTTATCCGAGGTTATGATCGTCGGTATCTCTGCATACCTAGTTCAACCTCGTTACCGATAAGTACTCTTTTCTCGTTCCCGTGATATGTGATCCCTTGTGAGCCAGTCACATGCTTGCAAGCTAATTGGATGACATTCCACCGAGAGGGACCAGAGTATATCTATCCGTCATATGGATGGACAAATCCCACTCTTGATCCATGTGTCTCAACCAATACTTTCCGAACACTCAATGCCACCTTTATAGCCACCCAGTTACGGTGTGGTGTTTGATGTCATCAAAGAATCCATCCGGTAAAGGTGATATGCATGATCTCATGGTCGAAGGAATTAGGTTACTATGTATCAGAAAGCATATAGCAATTGAACTATTGAAATGACTTGATCTTTATGCTACGCTTATCTATAGGAGTATGTCCACCATATCATTCTCCTAACGATATGATCTTGTTGTTGATAACATCTCAATGTTCATGATAGGGAAACCACAATCATTAATCAACCAACAAGCTAGTGAAGTATAGAGGCTATACTAGGGACTTCAAATTAAGTTTACAAATCACACAAGTATCAATGTTTCCTTGTTAATACTATTATAGCATGAATGTAAACATTTATCATAAACACAAAGATATAATAATAACTACATTTATTATTGCCTCTAGGGCATATCTCCAACAGAAGTACATTGTTCGGCTGGATAGCCTTGGCTGAAAAGCCTTATTGAAAGTAAAGGGGTAGGTAGCTATGGGTAGAATCGCCGCAAGTGTGCGATGTTCCATGGGTTGGAGTATGCGACTCCAGAATCCACGTGCTTGAGGCGATAGGTGCCACCTGGGATGACTTCGGTGATAATGTAGGGTCCTTCCCATGGCGACTCGAATTTCTTCGGTCGCTCTTGCTTGAGTAGCAAGACGAGGTCTCCTTCGATGAAGGATCTTGGCGTAGCCGGCGGCTGTGGTAGTTGCGGAGACTCTGCTGGTACACCGCTGATCGAGCTGCTGCTACGTCTCTTGCTTCGTCGAGTGTGTCGACGGCGTCTTCGAATGCAGCCGTGGATCGGCTTCGCTGTAAGCGACGACCCGGGGGGCCTGGTGGCGTACTTAGGCTGGTAACACGGCTTCGGCTCCATGCACCATGAAGAACGGTGTGTAGCCGGTGGAGCTGTTTGGTGTAGTACGCAAACTCCATAGGACGGATGGCAGCTCATTCGTCCCGCTTTCGCTGCTCGAGTGGGCTCATGAGGCGCTTCTTGATGCCAGCGCCGATTAGGCCGTTGGCCTTTTCGACCTGCCCGTTCGTTTGCGGGTGAGCCACTGAGGCGTATGTGATGTTAATCCCGAGGCCTTCGCAGAAGTCTTGGAATTCTTTGGAGATGAAGTTTGATCCATTGTCGGTGATGATGTTGTGCGGTACGCCAAACCTGTAGACAATGGACTCGAAGAACTTGACAGCGGTCTTGCCCTTTTGGTTAGTGACCGACATGGCTTCGACCCACTTGGTGAATTTGTCGACTGCGACTAGGAGGTAAACGTGTCCCCCTTTCGAGGACTTTGGCAGTTTGCCGATCATGTTGAGGCCCCATTGAGCAAAGGGCCAGGCTATAGGTATGGGTCTGAGCTCCGACCCGGGTGCGTGCGGTTTATCGGCGAACCACCCGTTGCATCTTCGGACGATGTCCTTCGCGTCGCTCATGGCCGTTGGCCAGTAGAATCCGGCTCGTAGAGCTTTGGCGACAAGGGAGTGGCTGCCTGCGTGATGGCCGCAGATGCCCTCGTGGATGTCTTGGAGGATGGCTTTCCCGTTACCGATGGTGACGCACCTTTGTAGTACACCCGTAATACTGCGCTTGTACAGCTCGCCATTGATGATGGTGAAGGCTTTTGACCGACGAGATATGCGCCAAGCATCTGTCGGGCTGTCAGACAGTTCTCCGTTTATCAAGAACTGGAGGTACGGTCGCGTCCAAGTTTCTTCGATTGCCATGACCAGCATCAGGTTGACCATAGCGACCTCTGTGTCCAATTTCTCGGGTCCTTCGTGTCCTTCGGGTAGCGTAGCCCCCGAGTGTTCTGCTTCTTCGGGTGATCCCTTGGGGAATTTCCGCTTGATGGATGGCACGCAGATCTGTTCGAGGAACACACCCGGTGGCACCTTTGCGCAGGTGGAGCCGATGTTGGCGAGTCTGTCGGCTTCCTCGTTGCTTTCTCTTCCGACGTGCCGAAGCTCGCAGCCGTCGAATTCTCCTTCGAGTGCATTGTAGAGCGCGCGGTACGCGATCATGTTTTCGGCGTGTGCGTCGCACTCGTTCATCGTCTGCTGGACGACGAGGTTGGAGTCACCGTAGATGACCAGGCGCGTTGCGCCGTAGATCTTTGCCATCCTCATGCCGTGGATGAGGGCTTCGTATTCGCCTTGTTGGAGGCTCGAATTTCATCCGGGACGACTTCATCCGTCGCCTGCGGAGGTCAAGATGACTCGCTCTGCTCCACTTTCACGCTTGAGCCGCTGGCGCATTGTCCATGATCGCGACATGTCCGGGATGTCGGCATGCAGCTCCATCCACGTACGAGGAAGTCCGGGAGGACTTGCGATTTGATTGCGAAGTCGCTCAGAGATGATGTCGAGGTGACAACTCAATGCCCCACAGGCCACGCGTCCCGTGGCCTCCGGGTTATTCAGATGCTGTCAGGGTGCCTCGTTGACAACCATCACCGGTGCTCCGGAAGTAATGGCTCACCCGCCGAGTCATGAACACGCCGTAGGCGAAGTTTCGTAGTGAGGGTATCGCTGCTTTGTTGGCGTCGATTACCGAGGTAGTAGATTGGGCGTTGGACCCCGTGGGTCTTGCCTTCTTCGGGTCGTTCGACCACTAGCACGGTGCTGACCACCTGGTGTGTGGCTGCTATGTATAGCAGCAGAGGCTCGCACTCCTTTGGCGTGACCAGGACGGGCGAGGTGGAGAGAAGTCGTTTGAGGCTTTCGAACGCATCGCCGGCTTCGGGCGTCCACTCGAATTTATCTGTCTTGCGTAGCAGCTGGTAGAATGGCAGGGCCTTCTCGCCCATGCGGCTGATGAATCTGCTCAACGCCGCTATTTGTCCTGCGAGCTGCTGGACACCCTTGAGATTTTTCGGCTTCTCCATCGCCATGATGGCTCTGATTTTCTTCGGGTTTGCCTCGATTCCTCGTTGAGAGATGAAGTACCCTAGCAGCTGACCCGATGGGACGCCGAAGGCGCACTTTTCGGGGTTGAGTTTGATCCTGTAGCGATCGAGGTTGTCGAACGTCTCGCGGAGATCGTCGATAAGTGTCCTTGCCTCCCTGGTTTTTACGACTATGTCGTCGACATAGACTTCAATGTTGCGACCGATCTGGTCCTTGAGGCATGCCTGCATGCATCGCTGGTACGTGGCACCTGCGTTCTTTAGCCCGAAGGGCATTGTGTTGTAGCAGAACACTCCGAACGGTGTGATAAACGTTGTTTTCTCCTGATCTTCGACCTTGAGTCGAATCTGGTTGTAGCCTGAGTAGGCGTCGAGGAAGGAGAGTTTCTCGCAACCTGCAGTCGAATCGATGATCTGATCGATCCGAGGAAGAGGGAAGTGGTCCTTTGGGCAGTGCTTGTTTAGCGACGTGAAATCCACACACATCCGCAGGATGTCCGTGTCCTTCTTTGGGACCATCACTGTATTTGCAAGCCACTCGCTTTCTTTGATTTCCCTGATGAAGTCTGCAGCGAGTAGTCTGTTGATTTCTTTGCCGATAGCTTCGGCCCATGGCTCGACAACACCGGATGGACTGCTGACGGGCTTGGTGTCCGGGAAGACATTGAGTGCGTCGGCGGCGAATTTCCAGGAACTCTGGCATGTCCGCAGGACACCAGCGAATATTTCCAGCCACGGAGGAATTCGACGAGCGCCTTTCTATGCGGGTCGAGGTCTGGCGATCAGCGCCTTTTGGAGGCATCCGTCGGATGGACTTGCACCTTCTTTGTGTTGACGGTGGAGTCGAAAGACATGTCAGTGCGTTTTGTCATGCGACGGGGTGCCCATTGTCCGTCACCATGGAGCCTTAGGAGCTCCTCTCGCATGCCGAATGACTGGGAGATTCTGTTGAAATCTCTGTCGCATTGGTCCGATCGGGTGAAGCTCCTGTGGATTGTGATGACGCCCTTTGGTCCTGGCATCTTGAGTAGCAGGTATGCATAGTGTGGGACAGCCAACAACCTTGCGAATGCTACACGCCCGAGGATGGCGTGGTACCGCGTGATGGCCACCACCACTTCAATTCGAGCCGCTCGGTCGGAAGTTGTCCGCTTGTCAAGATGACGCCGAGCCATATTTTGCCGGGGAATATGCCCTTCCTCGAACGATGCCGTGGAACGTTGTGTTCGATCGTTTCGCTGCATCTGCGGATCCGCATTGTTGCTATAGTGCTTGCGAACATGGTTGATGCCGCCGCCGTCCATGAAGACGCGACTCATCTCAAACCTCCGATCTGGGCCTCCAGTGCAGCATGACTGGGCGAGGGATCGGCAAGGGTGATCCGAATGACGAACGTGATGCAGACTCGATCCGCCGAGGTACTCGTGGATGGCGGGTGGAGTTGCCACGGCCAGTTGATCTGTCGGTGATTTTCTTCGCACCTGCTCATGGGCGCCTTCCGGATCATCGGTTCTTTCGCGGATACCCGTTCCCAGCGTTGTTCTGTGTTGGTGCGACTGGTTGGTTCGGGCCTCCTACAGGTGGCGGTGGAGGAGCTCCATGCGCTATTTCACATGGCGCGGGTGCGTTTCCGAACGCAGGGATTGGGGCTTGCTGCCTCATCTGCACCATGCTTTCGCTGAGTTTCTGGAACTCGCGGCAGTCCTTGAGCATGTGGCTCGCCTTCTTTTTGCCATCCTGCTTGTTGATGTAGAAGTGGATGCTGCATGGACCCGAAAGCTTTTCGTATGCTGAGGGTCCGTTATCGCGTCGCGTTACCGCAAGGCTACTGGCCCCCGTCGCGAAAGTTTCCTCCGCGGTATCCTCCGCTGTTGCGGTTGGCATCGTTGCGGCGATCAGCGTAGCCGGCCGCGACCATGTCGGGTCCATCGCGGTCGTCGTAGACGCGCGATCTTCTCTTGCTACGGCGCTCTCGCCGTCAACCGTAGTCGTCTTCTTCTTTCGATTGTGCTCGGTGAATGGAATCTTCGCCGTCAGCCCACCTGTTGGCGATGTCCATGAGGTGGTCGAGTGTTTTGGGCTTGACGCGCCCAAGTTCCTCCTTGAAGTCTTGGTGCCTGACGTCGTCCCTGAAGGCGTTGATGGCCCTCTCTTCGGAGATGTGCGCTGCGTGTAGGGTTCGCAGCATAGAAAACAAGAAAATTCCTACGATGTGAACTATATACCAAGATCTATCTACTAGATACAAACAACGGGCGGATGTATATCCGTAGAGAACATACCCTTGAAGACCGACAAAGCTTAACGAGTTCAACTCGTGGTTGATGTAGACGATCTCTTGCCGATCTCAAGATCGAGAGGAAGTCCTAGCGCCGCAAATCAGCAGCGCATCCGTGCTCGCACACACGTTCGAGGCACCGATCAACCTCTGCCTCCTCGCTCCAGCGATGCAGCGGAAGCACAACTCTTTCTTGCCGAATAGCCACCGGGAACATGTATCTCGCTAGTCCGAGACCATGGGGAATAAATTCTATAGGGGGAGAGAGATCCTTCACGAGGAGGTGTGAGAGACAAGTGAGGAGGGGGGCTCCTTTTATAGGAGGAGGGGGAGCACCCAAGGGGGTGGCCGCCGGCCATGGGGGCTGCCCCCTCCCCTCCTTCATTCATGTGGGTGGACACTCCACTCACAAAATGCCCTTTAAAATCCCTCCACTCAAAAGTCCACTCAAATTCCCATTAAATTTCCACCAAATTTAATGCAAACTCTTATTAAATAAAACTCTTTTATTTTATTCAGAATTTTGTTAATTACTTTAATGACAAACATTCACAAATAACCCCTTGCTAGAATTCTATTTCACATGCATAACCACTTTATGCAATTTCACCCGAAAAACTGCTTTAGATATCTAGTGAAATAAATTCCTGCGCTTGTTCATTCTTTCGGCATGAAACATTTGCTCCAATTGGATGTCGGTGTCTCTTAAGTGTGTCACCCTACGGTTCGTGAATAATGCGGACATGATCGAGACCCCTCTCGGATCAATAATCAGAAGCGGGATCTAGAGACCCATAGTGACTCCCACACATTCAACGATGACTTTCTTGTGATCGTCGGAACCTTTTATGCTAGTATCTTAATCCCTTTGTTTCACGATATATTACATGTCCGAGATTCGATCATCGGTATCTCCATACCTAGTTTGATCTCGCACGACATGCACTCTTTTCTCGTTCCTGTGATATAACATTCTAGTGATCAAATCACTTGCTTGCAAGCTAATCAATGTGATATCACCGAGAGGGCCTAGAGTATATCTATCCGTCATCGGGATGAACAAATTCCACTCTCGATCCAAGAGCCTCAACATAACACTTTATTAGTTCTGAATCCATCTTTATAATCACCCTGTTACGGTGTGACGTTTGATGTTATCAAGAAACTCTTCCGGTGTTAGTGATTGACATGATCTCATCGTAAGTTGTTATAGCAATATAAACTCAATGAATTTGATCGTAATGCTATACTTCGGATGAATGTTCATCACACCATTACACTAATGTTGTGATCCAGTTATTAACAACATCCAATGTCCATGATCAGGAAACCTTGATCATCTTGTTAATCAACGAGCTAGTTTATGAGAGAGGCATAACTAGGAACTTTCTGTTTGTTTATTAAACACACATGTATTAACGTTTCCGTATTAATACAATTATAGCATGCAAAATAAACATCTATCATATACTTGGAATACACATAATAAACACTTTATTATTGCCTCTCAGGGCATATTCCCTTCACTACGGAGTTCTTTGTGTTGGACCAGCGTAGTATGTACGAGCGAATGGATTCGCCAGTTCGTTGAGTGCAGGCTCGCAACTCTTCGATTGAGGCGGGCCTCTTGCTGGTGCCCTTGAAGTTTCGGATGAAGCTGTAAGCTAGCTCATCCCAGCTTCGGATGGACCCTGATGATAGGATGTTGAGCCAGATCCGGGTTGCGCCTGTCAGCTGCAGCTGAAGGCATTGCATGGCAGTCTCTTTGTTTCCACCATGCAGTTTGACGGATGATAAGTGGTCGCTGAGCCAAGCCTTTGGGTCTTGAGTGTCGTAGAACTTCGGAGTATCCGAAGGAAGCTTGAAATTTTGCGGCATCCGTGTCCGCCGGACGGATCTGCTGAAGCATCGGGCTCCGCAGAGTTCTCCTTCGTCTTCGTCCATCTCGGATTCAGACGAGCATGCGCGCTTGGCTCGCACTTTGTCGATTTTGCGCTGTGTGAGTGCATCTCTGGCGTCGTAGTCGCGGTTGCGGTGGCGCGAACCCTTCTTCCGTCGAGGAAGGTCATGTTCCTCTTCTTCGGATGAAGGGGTGGGGCTGCGGTCGAACCTAATCGGAGATTTCTTCTTTGGCTCCGTGGGAGCTTCCTGGTGGAGCGCAGCTCCGACGAGTCCAAGTCCGGTAAGTGCGGACTTGTGCATGGCCCTCTTCGGGTCTTCCTCTAGAGGTGGGTGAGATGCGAGGTACGCAGTGGCTGTCATGATCGCAGCCTGCGGAGTTTTCAGGATGACGTTGCCGCCGGCGTCCATCTCCATGAAGGATGTGTGGAGGGTTAGGGTCACCTCCCGGCACTCATTGGGGTCCATGTTTTCCACTCGAGAGCAGTGCTTGTTGCCTTGGTTGGCGTTCGAGCTGGATCCGATGCCCATGGTGGAGAGCGCAGCTCGTCGCGCGCTGGACTCTGAGGCTGCTTACTTGCGCTTGTCGAGCACCTCCTGCATCTTGACCTGCTTCTTGTGCTCCTCGATCAGGAGCAGGTGGTAGGCCATCAGCAGATCCCGGGAGGAGTCTGCAGGCAGTACGATGTTGCTCGCCACGGCGTTGCGGACCTGGGCCCGTCCCTCTTTGCTAAGGCGGATGACATGGCCGTTGTTTTCTTCAGCGGGGACTGCTTTCTATTCCCGCCGCTTGCTCCGCGGGTTAGGTGGCGGTTGGGCAGCGGGTTGGGTGTTTGCTGATCCACGCCGCTCGATGACTACGGCGCATTGGTAGCGCCAGATTGGTCATTCTTGCCGCCGCTTTTCGATCCGGAATCAGAGGTCCTCGCATCCGATGGCGGATCGCAGATCGGAGTTGCTACCGCCGTCGAGGAATCATCTGTTGATGATGTTGTGCGTAAGCACGGGGTCCATTAAGCGGCCTGATTGATGGTAGGGCACCCTTCGAGGCGGAGGTGCCGGTTGCCCCACCTGGAAGCAGAAACTCCCGAACAGGATTTCGAGTCCGTCGCCTACGGGCTCGAAGTCCTTCATGGTGGCCGGTGAGTGGGCGGTGACGTCGAAAGCGCCGAAGAGGAGGTGACTCTCCATTGTCGCAGAGTTGTGATCGATCGGATTGGGACCGTCACGACCGCACAATCAGCGTCCCCAGTTCCCACAGACGGCGGCAATTGACGAGATTTGATCTCATCAATGCCCATTATTATGGACTTGGGTTTTGGAGAAGATGGGGATGCTGGAGATCGTGGAACGGTTAGCAAACAAGCAACACGGGGACATAAGGTTTACCTGTGTTCAGCCCCTGAGGAAAACCCTACTCCTGCTTGTCTGCTCTTGATTACGGCGGAACCGAAGGTTACAGGGGTGCGCAGATGCAATCTGGCGTGAAGGTGTGTATGCGAAAGTATGAGAGAGAGATCTAGGTCGTGCCCTCCTAGCCTTTATATAGACTCAGACAGGTCCCGGGCAAAGACCTAGTTGGTTACAAGTTTTAGGGTTTTACCCCTTTGAATTTCCTATCTACGTTAGTCTTGCTATCCAAGGATCCGAAGGCGTCATGGGCTTTGGCCACCCGAAAATCCTCATTGGCCGGCGTACATCTGCCGTGGGTTTTCCTTGGACTGGACCAGGTATGCTGAGATCACGTACCCGTAGGGTATAACCATGTCAGAAGGAGGGATTAGTAGTCGAGAATAATATAGGTCATTCGTTGCTATTCTTCATTTATTTCATCCGAATTACAACAATATATATTAGCACTATTAAAAACCCTTCAGAATCATGCCAAGGAAAGAAAACACTAATATGAACTTATTGCGACGATGTCGAGCACACGCTCATGCAAGAACTCATGGCAACGATGCTTCTAGGGTTTGTGGCGGAGTTGGACAATGGGGCATGAGGGAGGGAAAGGAATGCGAGGGAGGAGAAGAAGAGAGTGTCCGGCCGCTGCCGTCGGCCATCAGATGGCCTCCTACTTGGGGCCCTCCAAAGTTGCCCCTGGGAGCGGTCCATGAGGCTAAATGACTCTTTTTTCACTTAACGAGCTGCTATTGCTCGCCAAAACCAATGAAATGATCATAGATGTAGACTGGAATCAGCCGGATACAAAAAGGAAAAAAGAAAAGATAAAAGCTAAAGGAGATGGATGGATCGTTCGCTGAAAATGATACTCCCTCCGTTCAGAAATATAAGACATTTTAGCTTTGTAAAACGAACGTATCTAGACCTCTTTTAGTGTATAGGTTCACTCCGAACCTCGATAAACCTATACACTAAAAGATGTCTAGATACATTCGATTCACAAAGCTGAAACGTCTTATATTTCTGAACGGAGGGAGTAGTAGCCATCGACTGATCGATCATCGATGGGTTTGTTGATTTGGACCGTGCAAAGACAGGACCACTATCTCTATCAATGAGCAGATCTATGCAGTTTATTCAAAAAATGAGATTGTATATAGTCCTGTGCCACGAATTAGTCACAGAAGTATTATGGCTCGCTTTCTCGCCTAGGCCGCGCCATCGTTCGTATTCTTTCAAAAAAAAAAATGGTTTAGACTTTAGAGTAGAAAGTGACGCACACTAATATAATTACGTAATATATTTAGAAGGACAAAGTGGACTGGAGTCTATTCTGTTCTCTTTCCCTATAATTGCTACCACCACCTTCCGTTTGCTTGTTGGCTGACTCTTCTTTTAGTGTTTAAAGTCAGCCCCAGCTTTCCACTCCCTCATGCACATATATACAACAAGAACTCACTCCCCTTGACAGTAGACAGATCATATACATGCATGGCAGGCTAATTGGTCATTGCCTGCACAAGCAAATCAATACCGCGACGTCGGCCGCAGCGGCCATCTCGATCCATCATGTGTGACCTGTTTTGGGGCGAGCAAGGAGATCTCTCGGATGTCGTCAGGGCAAGCCTGCACCCGCCTCACCATCGCCAGCTGCCAGCAACGACCCCTGTCTCCTCCTATCTTCAGCCGGAGGACGAGGAGGAGCACACCTCGCTGCTGCTGGAAGGAGGAGGCGGCGGCCTTGTCGTCAGCCATGGCGATGATGAGCAGCTGGGGATGGTGGCGATGATGATGATGGGCGGCAATACTAGGCCAACGTCTGACCATCATGTGGTCTCGCTGCATTCACCGACGACGCCGACGGGGTATCCACGGGCACACCCTGAGCCGCTGGCCGGGATGATTCGTCGACCTGATGTCGAGAGGGAAAGGAAAGACGACGTCGTGGTGGCGCCGGAGATAGGCGATCGTCTCCAGCACATGTCGATAGTCCATCACCCTCGCGTGCCTGCCCTGATGAAGTCAAGGTAACTATATAGGAGTATTCTATCACATCGTCTATCGATGGTACTCCAACGTGTTAACGGTTCAAACATTAATTCCGCATCCATGGCGAATTGGTGATACTAGCATAATTTAACGTATCAATTCTGCAAGCAGGAAGAGCCAGTCGAAGAAGGTGGTGTGCATTCCGGCACCGACGGCGGCGCCAGGAGCGAGTGCCCGGCCGAGCACAACAGGCGAGGTGGTGCCCTCCGACCTGTGGGCGTGGAGGAAGTATGGGCAGAAGCCGATCAAAGGGTCGCCGTATCCGAGGGGCTACTACCGCTGCAGCAGCTCCAAGGGGTGTCCGGCAAGGAAGCAGGTGGAGCGCAGCCGCACCGACCCAAACATGCTCGTCATCACCTACACCTCCGACCACAACCACCCGTGGCCGACCCAGCGCAACGCCCTCGCCGGATCGACCCGCCCCGCCGCCAAGAACACCGTCTCATCTTCTTCCTTGGCGGCGGCCACAGCTGCAGGACCAACTCGTAGTAGTACCGGCGGCGCCAACGTCGAACGTGCTAGCGCTCATCATCAGCTGAAGCAAGAGAACGACCTGGACATGTTCGCTGATATGGACGGCCTTGACATCTTCTCCTCCATCACCAAGATTCAGGAAGATGACAGCAAGGAGCGGCCGTTTGATCCATTCAGCTCCGGCGAATTCTCCGACTACCTCTAATCCAGAAACCCATCTTCATCTACCGCTTTAGACTACGAATCAAGCAGGCAATCGTCGCTCAGACGTATGGCAATTGGCAATACTGATGTTACCTAGCGTCAGTAGAACTTTATTTTGCATTCTGGCTTCTACTGATAATAAGTATAGTAGTTTACTGGAAGGAGAGCCTGCCACTATAGTTAGGAAGAGAGCAAGGCCAGTTTCTTATGTACTCGATCGATGACAACTTGGTTAATTATACTAAAAGACCTGCTTATGGTAGCTGATCAATCCATGCTTACGCTTCTTGAAGCTAGCTAGATTGCCAACTGTTTCTGAAGCTCTTGATCTATCACTTCGAGTTCCACCAATCTCCCTTTTTCATCATGATTGATAACGAAATCCAGCCCAACTGCACTGTTAAAAAAGTTAGAAAGAAAGATAAAAAGGAACATGCTCAAAGGAAAACCTCTGAGTGCTGGGATAAAAGCTCAGACGACAACAAGAATCTCGTTACCACAATGCAGACCCTGTTGCCCATAGTCGCTGACGAGACTGGACAATGCAAGTCATGATATTCTGGTTTCATGGTTTCTAGATCATATCCATCACAAAATATAACTACTATGGGAACACATTGTGCCTTTTATTCTCAGATACAAATCGGTACTCAAATTTAATCTCCTCTTGTAGCCAATCTTGGCACCAAGTTGACCGGTAACCAACAAATACGACATTAGCCATGCAGCCAAAAGTTTCCCTTGACAGAAGATCTAACATGTAAGATCACTGAGTCACAACCACGACACAATCAAAGCGATGGAGTAGTCACTTTGATAAAATATAGCACAGAACAATGTCCTACGAATTTCCTGCAACTAAACTCCAGGTCGAAATATTGGCATTTGTAGCTCACTGAACTGACAAGGAAAATAGAGTTTCTTTACTGGCAGCAGGTATCACCCATCATCACTATGGTCTATAGCGAGTCTTCTCTGTGCGCATGACAGATAACACAACACAGGAGAGCCTTTATCAACTAGACTAGATTGTGCAAAAAACAAACGGCTGGTATACCGCAAATTGCTCATCGGTATCGGTGAACAGATAAGAGCACAAATCGGATGGCAATGCATCAAACGACAAATGTAAGAAGACAGTTGGCAGTCAGTATTCATTGACCAGATTCATGTGCCAATCTCCATCTTGCATTTCTCCATTTCCTAGCCGCAGAAGTTGAGCTTCTTTATAACTTTTGCGTAAGCCAAATGCACTAAGGCAGGCTTCCGAAGTCTTCGCTTTGCTGACTTGGACTGCAAATTGACAAGTAATGACATCAGAGGCAAATTCGGTGTAAAAGTCCGACTTGATTACTTTGTACAACACCAGAGCCTACTTGGATCAAAAACTTATGTTTATTTTTCCGGATATTGTTCGCTGAATTTTGCAACTGACTAGATTCAAATGAGTTGCCTCTGCATTACGCCATGCTACAACAAGAGAAAATATAGATTAAGCAGCTTCACTGGAAAGACTAAGAGCATCTCCAAGGGGCCTCCCCAAATTTTGCCTGAAATTGTCCACTTTTGACCATTTGGCAAGGGCGCGGACATGTGTCCACGCCATGTCCGCCCGCAGCGCCCAACGGCATCCCCCAAATAGACAAGCCCATATCCGGTTTTCGGCATTTTTCCTCATTTTCGACCTATTTTAATATGTAAACTAGTATTTTTTTTTAATAATTCATAGCATCATAAATATTATAGCATAAGTTCAAAATAAAAATTAAAGTTTCAAATTTAAATAACCCGGTTCCGGGGCATGGAAGTATCAAAACGAGCGCAAATCAAACATAGTTCATACAACAAAGTATGGAAATGATCAATCTTCTAGGACCATGATGGCCGTCGTGAAACACTCTCCCGGCTTGGCAGCCTTCATCTCCTTCGTTACATGCTCGCTTTTACGCCGCTCGCCCGCTTCTTGCTCTAGATCTTGGTGAGCTCCTTCTTCGGCGCAAGCAGGGCCTCGTTGGCTGTGGCGAGGGTGGACGAGAATGTGGGTGGTGTGGCGTTCATGCCTTCAAGGGCAGCGGCAGGGTGGCAGTGGGAATTGAGAGAGGAGGAAGGGAGAGGGAGTGAGTAAGGAGGAGTACCTGACAGCTGGGCCAGGGGCGGACAACAAACGGACACAAACCCAGTTTGGGGCCAAACGGACCGTTCGGGCATCGCTTTTGTCCGCCCAGCCCAAACGAACAGATGGGGAAGGTTTGGGGAGGCCCCTTGAAGACGCTCTAACAGGGACTGTAGTTACTAAGTTATAGGGCAATATAACTACTACCAATTGAAGAGGTGATCAAATTTACAGATTTGAACTTGTCCCTTGACCTCTGTGGCGACTACATTATGCTACAGATCAAAAGCAACCGCAACCAGGAAATCACCTGGTACCTTCTAATCTGCTATTCTATCATATCATTTCATTTCACGATTTGAGAGACTGGATCATATGATAGAATAGCCGCGGGGATACCGCAACCAGGCAAGCATTGATCCATCTTAACATCAGTTGTAATTTGGAAGTTTTGGAAGGATCATGGTACACATGCTTATGTTTGGAAGAATTGACATAGTTTGGCACGGTTATGAACTAACTGTTTACATGGATCTAGATCATTTGCTTGAAACGTGAGTACGTTGTGGAAAAATGAACTGCAGGACATGAAAAAGAGTTTGCACCTTTTGGTGTGCATTGTGGCGCTTGCCGGCGTGCCACCTGCGGATCTGGCCGTCATTCATCGTTCTGAAGCGGAACTTCATGGACCTGACACGCAACCGCACCATGAGATTCAGAAATGCAGGCAAGATCTACTACTAGCAGTGGAGGGGAGCATGAGCCTACGAGGGGGCCTTCATCTTGTATTTCTTGACTTTGGAGATGGTGGGCGTGGTCGGAGCGCGTGACCTGCCCTTGACGGCGTAGTTGCGCACCTGCATCGCCATCACCGGTGGCCGGACGATGGAAGCGGCTGCCGCGGAGTGGAACAGCGAACCCATGGCGGGCAGAGGCGCGTGGGAGTGGGAGTGGGAGTGGTGTAGGCGGAACGGGAGGGAGGGCCCGGGTGGGCGAGCATGGGCAAGATCACGGGCATGGACGACGGTGGAGGAGGAGGGGGAGAGGAAGCGGCGGGCGAGGCCGGCGGCGGAGGAGCAGCACCACCGCCGCATCGTGGCGTGTCTGTTGCGTGGCGGGCCTCAGCAGGCAGCTTAGGGTTTGTGTGTGGGTCTCAGTCCCATGCCATGACCATCCATCCATCTTGGGGCGAACTGAGAAGAAAGCCCAGCCCATCCTGACATCTACTCGTTCAGCCCAACCCACGCTTCCACGTACCGACCCCTTCTGCCCAGCCCAGCCCAGCCCATATGCTACTCCTTGTGTTCCTCGTGATTGCCTCCTAGCTGTCGGATGGACCGACGTAGTAGCTGGTGATGGGTGTGGCAAATAATGGTGTGATTTGATCCAGATCAAAATCTGCATCACTTGATTTGATTTGATTAGATTAAGGGGGCTGAGCTTAAATGCCTAGGGCCAGAAGAAAATGATTGGTGCAGTTGGATGTGGACTAGATGGACAGCAGGCAAGACTGAAATAACCAACAATCCATGCTCCACACATGTCAAAAAAAAAAAAAAATCCATGCTCCACACGCGCATCAAAAGAAACACAAGAAATCATGATTCGATGAGGACAGGACAGAGGGAATACCTTTAATTTAATTATTTTTTAGGAAAAAGAAAAGACATGCTCAAGGCGAGAAGGGGTAGACTAAATTTAGGAAAAGGATACACCTCCCCCGGGGACGCGATCCCCCGCCTCCCTCCTCGCGACACGCGTCCCACGCGTGGCTAGATCCTAGAGAAACGACGCGCCAACAGGCCCACCTTATCTCTTCTAGGGATGAGTCCCCTGTCTTCTTTTTCTCCTCGCAAGTTTTTTCTTCGGTACTGCCTTTCTCCTGTGCGACGCCTACCTACCAGACCACCATCCAAGCTCCGCGGTTATGCCACTAGCACGCCGGCACCATTCTGCCCTTCCACCACGCCGGTGCCAGCCACCATCTCCTTTCCCCCATGCACGCGGTGTTGCTACAGGAGGGGGCTTGACTTGCTACTGACGTTGGCGTCGTTGCTACAGGCGGCGGCTCCGGCGGCGTTGCTATAGGCGGCGGCCGGGCTTGCTACATGGCGCCGGCGGAGTTGCTACAGGCGTCGGTGGCGTTGCTACAGGGAGCCGGCTGGGCTTGCTACATGGCGCCGACGGCGTTACTTTGAGGCGGCTTGCTACATGGCGGCGTTACTCTGAGGCGGTCGGGCTTGCTACATGGCGAAGTTGGATTTGCTAGACATTTTTTTCTATAAATTTTTAGCGGTTTTGCTACAATAGCGCAAAGGTTTTGCTACACTTGTTCTCCGGTTTTGCTACATTAGCACAATTCTTTTGCTACATAGTTTCCGGCGAAACTCCAGCGAGGTCTCCGGCGAAAGCCTCCGGAGAGGTCTACTGGCGAGTCTCTGGTGAGGTCGGGTTTGCTACATTAACACAACTTTTTTGCTACATGGTCGCCGGGGAGATCTCCGGCGAAATCTCCAGCGAGGTCCAGTCTAATTTTCTATTTTTTAGGCCGAACCGTTTTCTGCTACATGTAGAAAGTGAGACTAATTGTAGCAAAAAACGGGACTTTCTATAGCAAAAGCGGGATTTTGATCCAAAAAAAAGGACACGTGGTTGGCTAGGGACCCGGAGGATAAAAAGCACAAATCCCCCGGGGACACGTAGGCTGCCCCTAAATTTAAGTCTTTCCCATACGACCACAAAATGACCGGGTTGCACTATCAAAAGATAACAGAATAAATGTAACCAAACTACCCAAGCATCAAGGTGCAAATAAAAGTGTATTACAATATCTCATATAGTAGAAAAAAAATCCAAAGTCATCTTCCACCGGGATTTTAGATGTCGTCTAATTCATTATGCCTCTCATTTGGGGCCTCTAACCTACTGGGTCCATGGTCCTAGTTTGCTCCTCCATGCACAACCAAGGTAACGCTTTGAAGAGCATTCTGAGTAAAACTATAAAATTGCCCAATGCACACAAGCATAGAAGATTACACGTATTAGAGATTTGATTAGTTTGCCGTCAAAACATGCCATAATTCTCATTTTCCATATTTACCAATAGATGGAAACCGAGGTCAATGATTTTTTTTTTGAATTTAGGTCAATGATTTGATTATTCCTACACACCGTCACCGCCTCAATCGCTTTGTCCCACCAGACTACAAACGTATTAAGTTGTATCCCACAAAAATAACAAATGGTGAACTATCTCCGGGCAAAGCCGAGGGGGCGTGAAGTCACCAACCCATTTCCTCCTTCCAGCTAGCGATGCATGCATTTTCTGTGGCAGGGTTGAGGATATTGAACACTCTATGCTACTCTATCCGTTTGCTAAGGATGTGTGGTGTTCCATCAAGGAGACTTTCAACATTCAGCTGCAGCGGCCGGTATTCATGACGCCGAAACAATGGTTATTTGAATTCCTTGCTAAGGCTGATGTGGAGGCCACAGTCTTTGGCGTTGGACGTTGGCATATTTGGGAGGACCGGAACGATGCGAGAAATAATAAAGGTCGCCCTAATCCTAGAAGAATTAGTGTGAGGACACTCGCATACGTTGAGATGATCATTCAGCATTGCTACAGATCGAAACCAGGTACTAGGAGAGATACCAAACTACTAGCTTCTAGATGGTCTCCGCCGCCTCCAGGTGAAGTCCTTGTCAATGCAGATGCTGCCCGGTTTGCTGACTCTTGACGTATGGCGATGAGGATGGTGATCCGAGACCATGCTGGAGGTGTGTCTTGGTGCAGCAAGATTACATCTCCAGGGCTACACGTCTCGGAGGTCGTTGAGGCTTTGGCGTTGCGAGAAGCAGTGTCTATCACTACGACAAAGGGTTTTTCCAAGGTGATCTTTGATTTGTCCTTAATTCAGCGGCTCAATTCTTCGTTGGTTGCTAGTTTCTCCTTTGTACCTTTCGGCATGTTAGTCGGTATTTGAACGAAGCGGCACACATCTTGACTAGGTCTTGTAATCTAGCTTCTTTAGGTTTTATTTCAGGTTCTGTCCCGAATTGCATCGGGAAGACCCTTTGTATCGATGTGACTTAATGAATAAAGTGTCATGTTCTGTAAAAAAACCATTTCCTCCTCGCTATATTATCATTTGTGATGATCGAATTGTGCCGAGTATATCTTTGACTTTTAAAAGTATATGTTTCCCTATGATACTTAAAGATGAAGTTAATAGCATAAAACCACCACTTTGGAAGAAAAAATTATTGATTGATACCACTTTACGGAAAGGATACAAAAAACCATCATAAAATTCGTTAGTTGTCTCAAAACATCAATTCGGCGCTAAACTTATATTGACACCGCTTCTGATCGGTCGAGCCCATTGACAGAGCTGACGTGGCACCCCACAGACAGCTCCCGACACAGACGTTACAGCCGTTAACGGCGCGTGGGCCCTACGGTCTGTTGGTAGCATAAAACCACCACTTTTGTGCTTAAATTTTGAAAAACCACCACTTTTAAATAAAAAACTTTTAATAATGCAAACTTTAGAAATTCATAACTTTAAGTATATAATTCCAAATAATATAAGTAATATGTCTAAATTTATTAGAAAAATCAAGGAATCCATTTCTAACATCCATCATGCATGAATCACATCTGTTCCTCTCAGGTATTACAAGAAAAAAAACAAGCGTATGTGTTAATCCTTGTGATGGTGTTTATAGAGACCTTAGCTCGCTGTCAGTTAACGCCCATATGTACGTGACAACACCCATCGTCGACGTGCCTGCCATTATATAATATTAATCTTCCCACACACATACATGTACTATGTGTATTTAGCATTTTAGCACTTTTTTGAACAGAATATACTACCAAACATAAAACATAGAGAGATGGATATTTTCACATTAACTTATTGACAAATGTTTTCATTCAAAGGCATGGTAGTTATATGATGAATCAGTCTCAGATTTTAAAAAATAAGTCACCAATCATCATTCAGCAAGATCACACATACAAGTGCATATTAAGACCTTGAAATTCATACGAAAGAAACGATGTTCATACCACATCATCCTCATATCATCGCATTCTCTCTCTCTCTCTCATCGAACGACCCTTTCACCCAAATAAGAACATCTCGTCTTGCTATCTACACATGAATCAAGATAAAGCATCTCACAATACTTCTATCACAGCCACCAAAGTTTGATACTTTTGCACCATAATGAATAGTGTATACAAAATAAATAATGGTTTGTCAAACCTTGTGGGCAACAACCACAAGTGTTGTTTCAAGTGGTACACAAAGTACCACTATACTGTCATAATCATAGATCATCACACTATGTACAGAGTCGTAGTCATTCAGCACATATGTACACGTGTTTTTTTCTTGTAATACCCGAGAGGAACAAATGTGAATCATGCATGATGGATGTTAGAAATGGATTTCTTAAATTTTTCTAATAAATTTAGACATATTATTTATATTATTTGGAATTGTAGTTATGAATTTCCAAAGTTTGCATTACTAAAAGAAGTAAAAAAAAATCATATTTTACTTATTTGAAATAGTGAATAAAATTTATATTAAAAATATTCAAATATATCTTAGCACTTTTCATATTAAAAGTTTTTTCATTTGAATTTTTTATTTAAAAGTGGTGTTTTTTTAAAATTTAAGCACAAAAGTGATGTTTTTATGCTACCAATAGACCATGGTGTCCATGCGCCGTTAACGGCCGTAACGTTCATGTCGGGAGCCGTATGTGGGGTGCCACGTCAGCTTTATCAGTGGGCCCGACCGGTCGGAAGCTGTGTCAATTCGGGTTTAGCGTCGAATCGGTGTTTTTTGAGACAACTAACGAATTTTGTGGTGGTTTTTTATATCTTTTTCGTAAAGTGGTATCAATCAATAAATTTGGCTCTCAAAGTGGTGGTTTTATGCTATTAACTCCTTAAAGATTCTATCTTTTTGTATTGACTCTTCTTATTAACTTGTTTAGTTGTGAGTTTATAGCATAAAACCATCACTTTATTACCTAAATTTTGAAAAAGCACCAGTTTACGTTTAAATCGCAAAAAACCACCCCCTACTGCTAATTTTTTGCAATGTGCATTAACCAATCGATTGAAACGAATTGATGCTGGATTTGATAGATGAGGCCCACCAGCTTGGGACGGCCGTTAACAAACGTTAATGATATATAGCATAAAACCACCATTCTACTGCTTCAATTACGAAAAACTACCACCTTTCACTGAAATTGCAAAAAAACACCACTCTACGGCATTTTTTTGTAATATGCACTAAACACCGTTTTCAGAAGAATTAATGCTGGGTCTGACAAGGCGACCCCACCAACGACGTGGCACCGCCGGACGGTGCATCGTCTGCCTTTTTCATACAGGTCCTCTAGTTTTGATAGAAAATTACGTAAGGGTCCCTGGTACGTATGTTTTTTCACAAAACCTTCTGTTTATTTGCGAAGGTCTATAAATTTTGAATACAAATTTAAATAGATTTTTTAATATGAAACGTCCTTAGAAATATTTTTGAATGTTTTGAATACAAACTTGGTTCACTAATTTGAATAATTAAAATATGCAACTCTTCTTAGTAATAAAAACTTTGGAAATTCATAGCTTTTATTATATGACTCCAAATAATATAAATAATATATCTAAATTTATTATAAAAAACAAGGAATCCCTTTCTGACATCCATCATGCATGAGTAACCTATGTTTCTCTCGGATATTTTGAATAAACAAACAAACGTAATAATAAATATGTGCCATTTTATTTATTTTTGCATGTTAATGTATTGTACAGTCATTGGAGTCGCATAAATTGGATGTATGTCTTTTCTTTCCATGCATGTATGCGCAATGAATCAAAATAAAAGAACAGAGCCTTGCTATGCGAGCTGCACATGCTTCTTATTCGAGGGTGACGATGTCCTTCACCGTAAACATGTTGAGCAGCATGACACTGGCGACAACGTATGTGGGTTGTCACCGTCAGAGTTTCATAAATAAATATATCAATGAATCAAATATTTCTGAGGATGTTTTATATTAAAAAATCTATTTAAATATGTATTCAAAATTTATGGACATTCACAAATAAACAGAAAGTTTTGTGAAAAAGTACGTGCCAGGACCCTTACGTAATTTTCTATCAAAACTAGAGGACCTGTATGAAAATGGCAGTTGACGCGCCGTCCGGCGGTGCCACATCGTTGGTGGGGTCGCCTTGTCAGACCTGACGTTAGTTCGTCTGAAAACGATGTTTAGTGCACATTGCAAAAAAATTGCCATAGAGTGGTGTTTTTTACGATTTCAGGGAAAGGTGGTTGTTTTTCGTAATTGAATCCAAAGAGTGGTGGTTTTATGCTATATGTCGTTAACGTCTGTTAACGGCAGTTAACGGCCGTCCCAAGATGGTGGGCCCTATCTGTCAGATCTAGCGCCAATTCGTGTGAATCGACTGGTTAGCGCACATTGCAAAAAATTAGCAGTAGGGTGGTGTTTTTTGCGATTCAAACGTAAATTGGTGGTTTTCGAAATTTAGGTAGAAAAGTGGTGGTTTTATACTATAAACTCGTTTAGTTGTATCAAGACCGAACTACAATTAGTTCACTGTTGATTTTCTTCATACTCCGGAGTAGGTTACATCAAGATAATTTACAGGGTGAGTATTTGTACGTATTTATGAGTTCTGTGTCAATATTGGGTTTCACAAAAAAAATACACTCGACTCTAAAATATGTGATGCCAGTAGTATTTTGGAAGTTCCGTTTCAAAAAAAAAGTACTGATTGGGAAGGATGATACATTTTTTCCGTGGATAGGCTGAGGTGAACTCAAGGAAATAGGTGGTAAATGAATGCAATTGGGTCTTAATAGAAAGCGATGGGCCTGGCAAAAAAAAATAGAAAGCGATGGGGAGTTGGTGACAACGAAACTCGTGGTAAACACGACGCAAAAAAGAAAGAAAACCGGAGTTCCGATGAGAGCGAGAGGGATTGTGCACATGTGTGACATGATGGCCCCTTCGCAAATACTCCCTCCATTTGGAATTAGAAGATGTTTTAGGTTTATAAATAAGATGTATTTAGATATTTTTTTTAGATGTATCTAGACATCTTTTAGTGTATAGGTTGACTAAAAGATGTCTAGATACGTTTCGTTCATAAATCTAAAACATCTTATATTTCTAAACGGAGGGATTAATGCTCAATAGTATAGTAGTAGGGTTGAAAATTGGGAGGGGGAGTGTAGAGAGGAAATAAAAGTCCCGCTGTGCAGGCTGCTACCTGCCAAGGACCAACACCGAACAGCTCGGGAGGAGGGAGGGATCCCAGCCAGCTCCGGCCAGCCTCCGTCGGCGTCTACGGCATGGACGCCGAGAGCGGGGAGACGCCCCTCCTCCTCCATCAGCACAACCCCAACCAGGTTCAGGTAACCCACCTACCCACCTTAGCTGCGGCTGTTTTTGCTCGCCTCTGCTTCAGAATCAACTAACCAGGGACTGATTCTTCTAATACTGGCACTGGTATCTCTCGCGTCGTAAGCAGCCAGAGATTTTAGACTTAGCCGCGCTGCTAATACAAGCTACGGGATTCAGATTAATCTCTGGGGTTGTCAGATATGGTTGGTCAATTTTAGACAGATATCCTCATCATGGGGTGCTCCGTGCTCGCTCAATCAGTTAGATCTGTTGCTCGCTACCTCGCTTGCTGCAGTCCACACACACATTTTAGTGTCAAATCAATCACAACAGAATTTCACCGTAGATATACACTCGTCTAACACACTTGCTATGTTTTTTTTTTTGAAAAGGACCTGCTATTGCTATCTGCTTCAGGCTAACTAGTCGTACCATAATTTCAGCTAAGTTTTGCCTTCCATACTTACTAGCAATCTCATC
Organism: Avena longiglumis; assembly: GCA_030063025.1. Taxonomy (NCBI): domain Eukaryota; kingdom Viridiplantae; phylum Streptophyta; class Magnoliopsida; order Poales; family Poaceae; genus Avena; species Avena longiglumis. The sequence goes on along the minus strand of CP125974.1, from coordinate 476,143,701 downwards.
TCTGCTCCCAAGATTATATTCAACAAACTAGTCATACTCGCACTGTGGGCTGTTGTGGATCTTCTTGGTTCAGACTTCAGAGGCCCAGAGTAATAAGATTTCCCTTTTAAAAAAAATGGAAGTTCACAATATGGTCGCTTTTTAGCTTGATTAATCCGTTTCTCCGTACATTTGTTACAAGATAATGCTGTTTCTTCATGGCCTCTCTTCTTCATGCATACAGGTCTCCTCATCAAGCAAAAAGCCCTTCAACTGGAAGGCTCCTGCTATTATTCTGGGTCAGCACCTCCTATTTCTTACCAATCTCATGGATGCAAAAACACACAAATACTATCATTATGAACATTTATTTTTCTTGGAAACAAATTGACACTCCTTTGTGCTGTAGCATTTGAATTCTTGGAGAGCATTGCCTACTCTGGTATTGCCCTCAACTTGGTCGTATATCTCGGAACGGTCCTTCATGGAACCACTGCTTCAAACGCTGCAACTGTGGATACATGGAACGGCACCACATTCCTTACGCCCGTTCTTGGAGCCTTTCTCGCTGATACATACTGGGGAAAGTACAAGACCGTTGGTATCTCCGTAATATTCTATCTTACTGTGAGTACACGCATTCTGGACTTCACTTGCTCTCTTTTATCCTGATATGTTACACGTTTATCTGTATGGTTTTTAATTCCTTGATTTTATCAATAAATAGGGGATGCTCATCATTACTGCATCAACGATCATTCCATCTTTACAACCAGCCGCATGTGAAGGAAGTTCATGCCCTGCTGCCACAGGGTTTCAGTATTTTGTCTTGTTTGCATCACTATACCTTATATCTGTGGGGACTGGAGGGGTTAAATCAGCTTTACTTCCCCTCGGAGCAGATCAATATGATGATTCAGACATTGAACAGAGTAAACAGAAGCAATCTTTCTTCAGTTGGTTTTTCATGGCCATTAATATTGGAGTCTTCTTTTCGGGGACTGTTGTTGTATGGGTACAGCAAAATGTTGCCTGGTCTCTTGGATTTGGCATCTCATCAGTGTGCCTCATTGTTGCCACAGTTGCCTTCTTGGTAGGAACACCCATCTACAGAGTTCATCTTCCTACCGGAAGCCCACTGAAAAGTCTTGTAGAGGTGTTTGTCGCATCATTTAAGAAGAGAAAAGTGGAGGTTCCTGCTGATAGCACAATATTGTTTGAAGGAGATGATGCAGACTTGACCAGTGCAGGACCAAACAAATTGGCACATACTGATGGATTCAGGTATGTTTATCACATTCTGATTGAATCCAGGTCTGCTAGTTAGTTTAAATTAGTTTGTTAAACAAAAGAAACTTACCTCACCTGTATTCTAGAATTCCCCACTTGCGGCAAATAGACATCTGGAAAATGTAATATTTCCCTTAACATTATTTTTACAAAAAAATAGAGTAAAAATATTTATGAAATTAGCAGCTACTTTTTATTTCCTTTTTCTTATAAATGATACTGGTATTTAGGGCTGTTGTATCTAAAGGTTACACTGACATGTGGCCTCAATTTGTTCATGTGAATCTCAAAGAGATAAAGCTCAATTTGTGCTTTTATTGTACTCTTTCAGTCATAACCTCCAAATAGTAAAACTTGTCGATTTAGTGCGAATAATTTTCCTACACGTATCAATCCTAATTAGCCCCATCTCATCTACTTGATAGAGTTAAATTGTCTTTGGCAACATTGTAGATGTCATTTTGTGTGTCATGCTATATTATGTAAATATCAAAGTTTAGAACTTTTGTAGGAGTAATCCAGTCTAAATTTTTGTAGTGCTTTACTTATGATCCCGGAGTCATGGTAAAGGTTTCGTTTTGCGATTTTAATACTTTTTTTTAGCTGAATATGTGTCTGACACTTTTGATATTGAACTCATTCAGGTGCCTAGATAAGGCTGCTGTAGTTGTAGGGGAGCAAGAGATAAAGGATAGCAATTTGGGGCGTCCATGGCTACTATGTACTGTCACTCAGGTGGAGGAAGTGAAGATTCTTGTTCGGATGCTTCCGATATGGATCACCAGTGTGTTCTATGCAGCTTCGATGTGCCAAACAGCTACCACTTTTATCCAACAGGGGATGGCAATGGACACCAAGATTGGATCCTTCTCTGTCCCTGCTGCTTCCATGAACTCTGCTTCTGTGGTCTTTATGATGATCTGGGTTGTGTTCCAGGACAGCATTGTGATCCCGATAGCCAGACGGTACACCGGAAATGTCGCAGGGCTTACGCAGCTGCAGCGGATGGGCGTCGGCCGGTTTCTAGCGGTTCCGGCATTGGCTGCTGCTGCACTGGTTGAAACGTGGAGGTTGCGCAGCGTCAGGGCTGGCCACAATTTGAGCATAGCCTGGCAACTCCCCCAGTTTATGATCATTGCCTGCTCTGACGTGTTCTGCGGCATAGCCCAGCTTGAGTTCTTCTACTCGGAGGCCCCCACGTCGATGCGGAGCCTGTGCTCGGCATTCGCGTTCCTTGCAATGTCACTTGGTTACTACCTGAACTCGATGATCATCTCGGCCATCGCTGTTCTGACGAAGAACAAGGACGGGCAGGGCTGGCTTCCTATCAATCTGAATGACGGTCATCTCGACTACTATTTCTGGCTGTGGGCGGGAATTGGCGCGGCGAACTTTGTCGTGTACACGGCATTCGCGAAGAATTACACGGTGAAGAAAGTCGGGCCACGGGCTTAGTAAGCTATGTAGTATGTTCTTTATCCTTTCACATTGTATCTTTTGTCTACAAATTCACATTGATTGAGCGAGGTGTAACTAAATGTAGCTGGAATTCCTTCATTTGTGTTCATTTGAATAAAAAGTGCATTTGGAACAGAAGTGGTTCATTTTGATATGTGGTAGATGGAGGGATATTTTCAATCATATGCTAATGTAGAGAATGATGCTGGGACTGGATCATCACTTGTGTTATCCTGTTGACTAGAAAATTTGCACAGCATACGTCATTTAGAGTGTTGTTTAGTACTGTACCGATTTGTTGGGTGTTATGAGAGTCACATGGTGAGGTTCCCTGTTGCCAGCAGTTCCAGGAAACCAAGTAGCTAGCCAAGTTGTTGTAAGGTGAGCTGGATCAGTATTAGATTATAGGAACTGTGGATGTGAATGCACGCAAGGTTCAGCCATTGGGCTGGCCGCTAGTTTTAGCTCGTCAAGCTAGCTACTCGGCTAATCGTGCAGCTTAATTAAGTAGGAACTGCCTGCCTAGTGGCTGATGAAGGGTTGACCATAAGTAGAGACAAGTCTACACTAGCACAGGCAGTGCTCGACTGGATCTGGATGCCAATAATGCATGCATATGGTCTTCGTTGTTACTCTCGGTTATCGACAACTAGTTGCATTAACAAATGTGTTTGGTCTACTCTCGGTTAAGTCGTACTGAAAATACAAAATGTTTGCGTCCGTTTTCAGTTTCGTTCGTTTGGGATGAGGGGTACACCAAAGCAAATGTGTTAAGGTACACCCAACTCATCTCAGAGAGACCGCCAGTTTTGTAATATCCTCCATTTGAAAACTACAAGGTCTGTACTTTGATCTGTTAAGACAAGGCTTTGTGTTAAGAGTATTTGCTTATATGTTTGTTATGGTAGTATAAGATAGAGGTAGGATCTATTTTCATACAATCATAACTTAACTTGTACTTCAAGATGATTCAAGATGATCCCTTGTACACCTGTATATACTTTGTCGTGAGGCTCAATAATACATCTAACATAGTACGCCAATCTCATAATTCAACATGGTATCAGACTAATCTCGATCAAAACCCTAGTCGTCAACATGCTTCTATCGTGCCGCTCCGGGTTATCGATCTTCATGATCTACGTCAGGGCCTGCGTCACCTATGGCAAAGTTCGTCGGCCGATCTGCGGTCGCCTGTCCTGGTGAGTCTTTTTCCAATATTTAGATTTGTTTCTCTCTCCGCCAATCATTTGGTCAACTCATCTCTATTGGTTCGTCAATCATAGGTCGGATTGCGTTGCCCACCGCCCATCGTCCTAGTGTGCCTCTACTACGATATCGACATCGACGGTCTCCACACTGATACGTCCAAAACATATATACTTTCTCGAACACTTTGCTATTGTTTCTTCTATAAACTTGTGTGATTTGGATGCAACTAACACGGACTGGCGATGTTTTCAACAGAACTACCTTGGTGTCTTGTTTTTATGCAGAAAATGAACTATCAGGAAAAATCCCGGAAAATATGTCAAAAACTATTTCTCACCAGAAGATCCACGGAGACAGAAGGGGACACAGAGGGGAGGCCTGGGGGGCCAGACCCACCCCAGGCACGACCCACTAACCCTGCGTCTGGGGGAGGTTTGGCCACCCCAGGCAGCTCCTCGGCCTCCCTCCACGCCTATAAGTTGCCTTCTGACCTAAAAACAGAGGGGGGTTCGATAGTTTTTCAGAAAGAGTTCCGCTCCGTCACCGCCACCAGAAACCAAGATTCGGATCCAGAAACTCCGTTCTGGCACCCTGCCGGGACGGAGAATTTGGAGAGGATCATCGTCATCGTCATCACCAACGCATCTCCATCAACCATCGATGTTTCCCTCATCCATGAGTGAGTAATCCCCCGCTGTAGGCTTGGGGATGGTAGGAATTCGATGAGTTCTATTATGTAATCGAATAAGATCTGTTAGGGGCATAGTGCCTAGTATCTCTATTAGTGCTATTTGACTTTGTTGCAACTTGTTGTGCTTAATGCTTGTCACTAGGGCCCGAGTGTCATGATCTTAGATCTGAACTTATTATTGAATCATTATGATAGTATTGTTTATGATCTTATCTGCAAGTTGTGTACACATATCATTGTCCATATCCAAAGACCCTAAAGTGACAATAATTGGGACAATCGGAGGGGATGGCTGTGGTGTGAGGATACCATGTGTTTACGGAGTGTTAATGCTTTGATCCGGTGCTCTATTAAAAGGAGCACCTTAATTGCCAGTAGTTCTCTAGAGGCCCTGCTGCCGCGGGCTGGCTGGACAGAAGATGTTGTGCAAGTTCTTATTGCGAGCACGTATGACTATATTTGGAGCACATGCCTAGGATTGTTTAGTACTTGGATGCTTGTTATTATTTATCTGCAATGCCCTAGATCTTTAAGTTACATGTTTAGACTCGTCCATGCAACGTCCGTCCATCCATCCCTATGCCTACCGCACTCGAATCCAACTGTTACCGTTACTGTTACTTTTTTTTTTTTTGTTGTTGTTGTTGTTGTTGTTGTTGTTGTTGTTGTTGTTGTTGTTTTTGTTTTTGTTGTTGTTGTTGTTTCTTTGCTGTTGCTACTACAAACTATTGCTACTAATAAACTTCTATGAGCAAGAACTATTTCCAGGTGCAGCTGAACTGACAACTCGGTTGTTAAGGCTTGCAAGTATTCTTTGGCTCCCCTTGTGTCAAATCAATAAATTGGGTAATACTGTTGCGATCCCCTACACTTGTGGGTCATCAAGACTATTTTCTGGCGCCGTTGTCGGGGAGCATAGCTTTATTTGTAAGTTCACTTGGATCTATTATTGTTCACTGCTACTCCTTTCATCATGGGGAAGTCTCGTGATGGAAAGTTCCCTACTTTACCATCCACTACAAGAATACAGTCCTAAACACCTCTGTTGCTCTTGATTCACCTTCTGTTATAAGTAAGCTTGTCACACCACCACCACATACTCATGCTACACACACTGCTACTACTGCTGAATCTGAAACTACTTTTGATACTCATGATGTTACTTCTACTGTGCTTGATGCGAGTGGTTCATTAGGTCCTTTTCTAGATGCTACTATGACTAGTCTAGGAAATACCGAAACTCCTAGTGAAGACACTATTACACCTGTTAGCTCACCTGCTAGTGAGAGTTTTGATATTAATGATGGTTACATAGAGCTCACTGATGAATTTGTTGAAGAGTGCTGAAACACACATGGTGCTAGTGCTATTAAGAGTCTCCTTGCTAGACGTACTATTATGCCCAATAAGTCCTATGATCCTAAGTTTGCCACCTCTCCCATAGATATTAAAGATAAAGATTATGATTTCTCTCTTGATTTATCTTATTTAGATATTGTTGAGAAAGAACCTTTTTGTGGTACTGAAAATGAGAGTGTTGTGTCTCATATGAATGAGCTTTCTACTATGAGTGCTTTGTTCTCTGATAATTTTAAAATGCGCAAGTACTTTGTTGCTAAGATCTTCCCTTTTCACTAAAAGGAGAAGCTAGGGTTTGGTTTAATAGATTACCTCCTGGTTCCATTGATAGCCTTGATTGCTTGATTGCTTCTTTCTTCCATAAATATTTTCCTCCCAGTGCTAGACATGCTGCTTTGCAGAGACTTTTTGATTTTAAACAGGAAGAAGAAGAGAAATTGCCGGAGTCATGGAAAAGATTATGTTCCTTGATTCATGCATATCCTGGATGTCCATTACCTCAGAATGAGCTTCTTGATATTTATTATAATGGACTAACTGATGATTCTAGGACCTACCTAGGATAGCTTTGCTGATTGTGTTTTCAGGAAAAGGACTCCTACAGATGCTAAAGAATTAATGAACAAGATAAGCAAGAATTATGATGATTGGACTTCAACTGAGCTGAATACACCTGAGCCTATTACTCCTGAACCAATTGTTCCTGAACTAGTTCCAACACCAACAACAAAGAAGAGGGGAGTTATTGCATTAAATGATGAAGTGATGAAGGAAGCTAAAAAGTGTCTAAAGGAGAAAGGTATTAGAGCTGAAGATGTGAAGAATCTACCTCCTATAGAAGAATTATGTAAGCCAATTCCCCACTCGTCCACTATTGAGGTACACTCTCTCCAACACTTTGATGAAGGTGATATTCCTTATGGTAAGCCTCCTGATCAATGCTTAGAGGAACTTGACATTTTTATTGTTAAACAAGGTAATTTTAATAAACAAGTTCAAAATCATTTATTGGAAAACTCTAGAGCTATCCATGAGTTGAAAGATATTGTGGAAATAACTTTTAATGATATTAAAATGCTTTGTAAACACTTTCAAATCGTTCAAACCCAACTTGATCAACTTGCTAAGGTACAAAAGGATATGCTAGTTAATGCTTCAGGAAATAAACATGCTTATGGAATTAGAACTAGGAGTGGTTCAGCTACTCAAGATCCTTTATATCCTGAAGGACACCCTAAAAGAATAGAGCAGGATTCCCAACAAGGTGAAGATAGTGGTAGTCCTCGTAAGAGGAAGAAAAAGAAACATAAGAAAGTAGAGGAACCACTTGAACCTGCTATAGATCCTAATAGTATATCTATCTCTGATGTTGAAACTGAGAGTGGTAATATTGATGAGTCTCCTGATAAAGAGGAAGGTGAGGAAGAACCTGATAAGCACACTAAGAACACTAGGTACACAAAGGAGGATTTTATTGCTAATAAACATGGTAAAGAGAGAGAGCCTTGGGTGCAGAAACCTATGCCTTTTACAGGTAAGAAACACAAGTCAAAGGAGGAAGAACACTACAACAAGTTTTGTGAGTGGATGAAACCTTTATTCTTGCAAATTTCTTTGACTGATGCTATTAAGTTGCCTCCTTATTCAAAGTATATGAAGGATATTGTCTCTAATAAAAGGAAGATTCCTAATGAGGAGATTCCTACTCTACTTGCTAATTATTCTTTCAATGGTAAGGTTCCAAAGAAACTTGGTGATCCAGGTATACCAACTATTCCTTGCTCCATTAAGAATAATTATGTTGGAACTGCTTTATGTGATTTGGGAGCTGGAGTTAGTGTTATGCCTTTTTCTCTCTATAAGAGACTCCAGCTAGAAAAGTTGATACCAACTGATATATCTTTGCAAATGGCTGATAAGTCAACTACTATTCCTGTTGGTATATGTGAGGATGTTCCTGTTCAAGTTGCTCATAATTGCATGGTTTTAACTGATTTTGTTGTGCTTGAAATGCCTGAAGATGATAATATGTCTATTATTCTTGGGAGACCTTTTCTTAATACTGCAGGTGTTGTCATCAATTGTAATCAAGGAAAAGTAACATTCAATATTAAAACAAAGAGCACACTATCTATTTCCCCAAGAAGGTTGTCAGAAGCTATTGCCTAAATTCCATTGAAAATATTGAAGGCATCAAGGTTGGAGAAATATATTGTCCCGTTCCACAAGAAAATTTTGAAACTATTATGATTGGGACCATTGCTATCAAGTATGAGGTAACATAATCACCTTGTGGAATGCAAAGTTTTATTTCATATAAGATTATTTTTGTAACAAGACTTGATCAACCTTGTTAACAAAAGGATTTTAATGAACGAAATAATGTTTCCACTATGGTTATACTTGCTTTCTTTTCCCCTTCTCCTTCCTAGTCTTTGCTTTAGCTTTAGTTTTGCTAGTTGTTTGCTTGTTTGAGTTTCTTAGAGCTCCTGTAGTTTGGCTTTTGGTTTGCTTTCGCTTCTTCTGAAAAAACTGTTTCTGCGAGAAAATCATTTTTCATACCCTGAAAATTTGCCAAAAATAAAGTTTCCCAAAAAATCCCAGAAAATTCAAAATATTTTTTTCTCGAAAAAAGGGGCAGCATGGCACCTGAGATGACCCAGGGGGCCACCCCTAGTCCCCACACCCATGGTAGGCACGGCCTACCTAGTGGTGGCGCCTAGGGGGGTCTGGCCCACCTGGGGCCCTCTAGGTTGCCTCCTCAATGCCACCTTCTTTCTCTCTCCCGAAAAACACCAGAAAACTTGCTCAATATCGTGTTCTTGCTGTTCTTGATCGCGAATTTCGATCTCCTTGTTCAGCCCATCTCAAGTGCTGATTTTTGGAGGGTTTGCTCCTTGGTATGTGCCTCCTCCACTTGTCCAATTAGATTTGTGATTGGTAGATTGTATCTTGAGTATTTTTCTACTATAGGTGACAGATTGTTTGAGTTTGCATGCTTGTTCTATGCTTAGAAACTTTGTTTTGATGCATGTGTAGTCCTATAGCAAGTTCCTATTAGTTGTTAATCATTTATCAACTTAGAAATCACTTGGTTTGATGGTTGTCTAAAAATTTCAGCAAAGGGAAGTCATGGACCACCACACCTTTGGTGACATTTTTGAGAGTGATGCACCTAGAAGGGCAAGGCTTCGAAGGTCATCTACCACTTTTAGACCCTCATACAATGAGGATCTCATCACTCAACGGTTTGGTGACGAGGGAGATGAAGGTGATGCTCACCCCTCCACCCTTCCTTGTCAAACTTTCTTGCGAGCTGCTGGGATTCTTAATGATTTCATGGCTTTGATTGAGAGGGCTGGTCTAACAAGTTTCATGCAGGATGAGAGTGCACAATATGCTTCACTTACTAAAACATTTGTGCAGAGTTTCTCCTTCACCAATAATTTGTTCAATCCTTCTGTGTCTTTCTGACTTTTTGGCAGGGCTCATTCTATGCCCTTGAAGAAATTTTGCAAGGCCCTGGGACTTGGTACAAATGGGTCATCAAAGAAGATTACAGCTCTTCCCGCTGATTTTTTGGAACTATACCGAGGAATAACCAATGATGATGACCGCAAAGCTCAACGAGGGAAGATAAAGAACATTGAACTTCCAGCCATCAGGTACTTCACCTACTATCTTACCACCAATATTCTTGGTAGGGAAAACACTAGTAATGTTGTGGTGGTGGCACGACAGATGCCATGGGTAGGCTTAAATATGGGGCCAATGGATGCTAGAGGGATCCGGGGAGGGAAGATGTAGTGATTTCTACACTCAAATGCTCAACAAGTAAATCTCTATTCCTCTCCTCAATGAATACAAGTGCTCCAAGAGCTGTCTCATAGAGAGGAAGAACACTATTGCACGAGCCTTACGGCGTAGAATGAATCAATCCCCTTCTCAGGAGCCAGCGTCCCCCTTATAAAGGGGTGCCTTGGTTCCTTCTAGGGCTGACGTGGCAAGCATATTCTTGGAATATGCTTGTCCCAATATGGTAACTCGGCGGCCTCCTTTCCGTGTCCCTCTTCTATCGGCGGCAATGTTCCAGAGACCTTCACATGCGCACCTCGGGCTCCCTGACTGTCACCTCCATGACCTTCTTCTGCCCTTCTGCTGCTCTGCTCCTTGTCCTTTGTGCTTGGCTCTATTTAGATTCCTCCTAGCCAGTTACTAGGGTTTGACTATAGGCACCTCCTTCTCCTGCAAGCTTCGTGTTACTCGGCCTTATCTCGCATAACTCGGCTTGGCTTTCACCTGCATTCAAGTTAGTCAGACTCATTCGGCCGACTTAACTCATATGTCGGCCGGATAAGGCGTTACTCATTCTATATCTGTCATGGCCTTACTTATCTCGGCCGACTCTTATATGACCCGGCCGACACAAACAGTAACTTAGCTCACGACAAGGGAGATTCCTTTTGTCTTTCCCCTGTCTTGACCCTATCCGGGGTCACCTTCCCAACATTAGTCCCCGAAGCTGGTGTGGTCCTGCCTGAAACCTCGGCCGGGCCACATCAGTTTCCCAACATACTTGTCTCTTTCTTTCCGAGTTACTTCTTTCTGTTCGAGGTATCCGTGCAGCTTCCCGAGCACGACTCGTCCTACGTGTACCACTCATCATTGTTCTTCTAGTTTTTTGTTCCTCTATAGTGTCCACTGACAAGCTATGGTGATTACTGCGCCCGTCGTGTCGGCGCAGTGACGCCTCGAGTACCGCATCAGTCAGGAGGCCCGATCCCCTCCTGCGCCGTGTGGTCTTCGGTGTGGCTCCACTAGTTGCGAGCGGTTCCGCCATGCGCGCGATTATGCGGTTATCGTGGTGCACCCATGATCCCACTATCGCTAATACTGCGCGATTATAAAGAGGGGAGCGGGGATAGACGATTTTACTTCCCCCCTTCGTTTGCCCTTCTTCTTCCTCCTCACGCCGGCGCCTTCGTTCGTGCGCTAGCGTCCGCGCCATCGTCGATCTCCTCGACGGTCATGCTGCTGTTCTCCTGCTCCGACGACCTCACCGTCGTGCCCTTCTCCGTCGCCTTCGCTGGTGAGTTATCCTACGACACCGCCGCTAGATTTCCACCCTAGGCAATCCCTCTGTTTCCTAGATTCCTTGCGGCGGTTCTTCTTCGTTGCGCCGCCGCGCTCGTTAGAATCACGATGGGGCACTGCACTTCTAGGCCTCTCCCCGTCGTTAGTTTCTCCTCCGTTGATTCCTCCGACGAGCCCATGTCTAGTTCTGCCAGCGGAGCCCTCGTCGAGGAGGATGATTTTGCGTCCGGTCCAGAATGGGGTTCTTGGCAGGGTTCCACTGTCACTCGCCGTGAGGTAGAGTGGTTAATCAAGACGCGCCGGATCCCTGCCGAGGTAAGCTGTTGCTTGCCCGTCAAAGAATCCTCTCCAGTGCTCAACGAGGGAGAGTATGTAGTCTTCATGTCCCATTTTTCTCGTGGGTTTGGCCTCCCCCTTAGCAATTTTGCTAGGGGGTTCCTCGATTACTTCGGCCTCCAGCCGCATCATCTGCCGGCCAATGCTATCGCCTCTTTGTCAGATTTTATCTCGGCTTCGGAGGGGTACTTCGTCCTTTGGCCCTCCGTACATGTCTGGTCCAAATTCTTCCAAATCCGATCTAGTGTCTTGCCGGACAAATCTCTTCACCCTTCCGAGAAATCTCTTACCCAATGCGGGGTTGCGTCCATTACACCTCGGAGGAACTCTGAGTTCCCGCATGTCGCCGGCCTCGAGTCTTGTAAGAAATGGCATAAATAATTTTTCTATGTCAAAAATACTGGGAAAGAAGATAAGATTCGGCTCCCTGCTTTTTATATTGGCCCCCCTTCCAAGAAGAATTGGAACTACAATCCTAGGAAGAGACATGCTTTGGCCGAGGCATTCAAAATTCGGCTCAAGGAGTTGATTCGCGCCGGGCTCTGTGGTGATGATCTGATGACTGCATTCATTAGCAGTCGAATCTGCCCTTTTCAGCTTCGCTCTCACAAGCTTTGTTATATGAGTGGTCCTCTCGATCCCAACCGAGTTTCAACGGTTGAGCTTGACGATTATCACATTTATAAGCGTGTCCAGGCTATCTTGAAGACCGATATGCCGGAGGAGTGGGCATGGGGACTAAAGCCCTTCACTCGCGGGAATCCTCCTCCTCAGGTAAATTTACGCATTGGTGTTTGCTTCCGAGTCGCACTGTGATTGTTCTTTTGCTAATCCTTCCTTGTTTCTTCTCTCGCAGAGGTTTACCGAGCAAAAGACAGAAGATGCCGAGGTTCTGGCTCTTACATGGACCGCAGATCGTAATACTCCGGACACCGAAGAACCTGACTTGGAGAAGTTTGTCCCTAAGTCAGATGTCGCTCTGGTTCGTGTCCGAGGAAAGACCTCGGCTCATGCGGATGAAGGTGACTCAGACGACGTCCAAATTCTTGAGGTAGCTGTCGTGGTGTCTATCTCTTACGCATTTCCGGCTCCTTATTTCCCAGCTAATCCGGATGGTCAGGTGCACGGCGCCGAACCTCTCGCTTCTCAAGCTCCTGCTCCTTCGAAGAAGCGCACCGCTTCGGCAGATCCCTCCTGTGCTGCCCCCAAGAAGCGAGTGAAGAATTCTTCACAGCATATCCCGAAGCTTAAGACCATGCCTGCGGTTATTGGGTGAGTTTATTTTCATTTGTACTTCTTGTTTCTCTCTTTTTGTCTTTTGATTCGACTCTTTGTCTCTTGCAGAGCTCCTCTCTCTGTGAAGCCAAGCGGTCTGAGTATGACAAGCCATGCTACTCGGTAGCCTTCTCCTCCGCCTCCGGAAGACACTCGGGCTCCCAGTCCCTCTCGTGTTGACTCTTATCCTGCGCCGACCCATACATCGCCTCAATGAGATGCACCCACTGCTCCCACCGTTAATGCCGACATAACGCCGCCACCAGATCATCCCGTTGAACATGTTGCCCTCTTCAGACCGCCGAGGTTTCCCCCAACGAACCTTTGATCACCACGATCCCAGCTGCTACTCCCACTCCAGCCGAAGATATCACCATCTGTCAACACCCGGATTTTTAATCCCAGATGCATGTTATGCCATACATCGCAATCCCAGGATTACCATTTTTGCGAGACATAACAGATTTGGATACCACAGTACATCATCCATTACAAACCATACATAAGGTCTTATACAAATAAGGATCTCATGATCCAGTTCTTAATACAATTCAAGCAACGGAAATACGTAATAATAACGGTAGCGTAGGCGAAACTCCATCTTCGGGGTCACAGGCAATGCTGACGATGGGAGATGATCCTAGTTGTCGTAACCTTCCTGGGTTCCATCCTCCTGGTACTCCTCTTCATAGTCTGGACACGGGAATAGCCAGGGACAAAGCCATGAGGACTCTTTAAGTACTCGCAAACTAATACTAACAAGTGAAAGGGTTTTTGTAGTAGGACACTAAGCTCTAGGGTTGTTTTGCAAAAATCCAGATTTACCTCTACTACGTTTAGAAACGAAGAAAGCTAGTTGAAGTTTTATAACACCTAAGTGGGAACTTGAAATTCATATCACAACTCTGTTGTGGTCAAGTCAAAGTCTCAATTCATTTCACAAGTCATTTTCAAAACATCTGATGGGGGAACAGTATGGCCACTCCAACTGTCCATAACCGCGGACGTGGCTATTCGAATAGTTTGACACTCTACAGAGATTATACACTTTCACCACAACATTCAATACATCCGTCAGGAACAAATCCTGAATTCACCATACTCAGTATGTGGATAATCAATCCTAACCTTTCAATTACACGCCCTAGTATAGGCACCTCTCCTGTGAGTTTAGCCTCCCAACCATTACCAACTGTCATCTTGGGTACTGCACAGGTGGACAATCTTCACAAGGTAGCCTCAGCTCAGACCTTGGCTGTGAGGGAACCAATACTAAGGTATATAAGTTTCCAGTCAAGCCCTACCCAATTCTCGGGTATTTTGGTTGTACGGTAAAATTGGAATGGTATCGCATCCAGACAACCATCAGCTTTATAAAGGGCTAAGGCTCATGCCTCAACATTTTTATCATCCAAATCATCTGGTGTTTGGAAACACATGTCAAAACATCTCAATAGAATGATCCATCATTCCAAGGTTTTCATAACCATTTTTCCACCAAGTATTCCCATCTATAGTTGATCAAGTTTTATACTTAGCACTAGCATCTACAAGTGAGGGTAAGTACTAATGGGTAGGGGTAAACTAGTGGAGTTTTGCTAAGTTCAATCTCATGCCTTAGGATGACATAAAGATTATCTTGCTTAGGCCAAGTTTTATGCTCTTTATGCAACCTTCAATTATCTTTCTAGAATCTACACTTCATTTAAGTAAGCTCTAAGTAATAGCTTTGATAAAGAAATAAAGTATAATCTTGCAAGTAAAACTAGGATTGGTTTATCAAGTGGGTATGATCATATATTCTTAAGGCATATAGTTGGCATGGTAACAAGCAAGTATTTACTTGCATAGGTATAGTATCTTGCAAGTGTTAACTTGCACAATCAACTAGTAGTATTAGGCTTGCTAAAGTAGAGTATCTTGCAAGTGTTAGCTTGCACAATCAACTATTAGTATTAGGCTTGCTAAAGTAGAGTATCTTGCAAGTGTTAGCTTGCACAATCAACTAGTAGTATTAGGCTTGCTAAAGTAGAGTATCTTGCAAGTGTTAGCTTGCCATGTGCAGAGAAGTGGTTGAAGTTCTCTTCGGCTTCTTCTTCGTAGTATCCTCCTTCCTCCTCGTATCCTTGGTCGGTACTAGCGTCTATGAATAAATACGAGATACACAATCACCGAACAATACTTAATTACTTCCAATCATCACACACAAGGGTTCTATAGATGATCTAGCATCATCACTAATATTACAAGATTATTTCTTTTATTTTTAGAAAAGTAATTTCTACTCATTGAAAAACTACTTAAGATTTAATATTCTTCAAACCAAACATGGGATCATGTTGACACATGTCATCACCACATATTTCAGTATATGGGAATGTGATTTAAAGTGGTGTCACAATTTAATAAGATTTAACCTTTTATTTTAAATAAAATTAAATGACTAGAAATGCCTATGTGGCCTTATTTTATTACTTGAACATTATTTCTATAAGTAAACCCAAATGTTTTTATATATTCTGAAAGGTATGATCAAATGTGATTTTTGAGATTTGGAATCAACTCCAAAGCTATTATAGTTTAAATTTGAAAAATGTTTGAATGCAGAAAAGGTTCTGCCTTGTTATTTTTACCAAGGTTGATCTATAGATTCAAATGATTTGAATCCAACGGGATTGGATTAAGCATTTCAAATCCTTTCTAACAAAATTGGTTTCGTTCAATTTGGTTCACTGAATCAATCTGGGTTGATTTTTGAAACTGGGTACAGAACTATGTTTGAATTAAAATGGAAAAAGATAAATTCAAACGACTGGGCTGCGCAGGAAGGGTTATTGGGCCGGCCCAGTGTCACTCCGCGGCGCGGGGCGCAACTGAAAGGGCGGGTCTACTGGTCAGTGACTCTTTAAACGCGAAGCGGTACGAGGCGATGTGTTGCGTTGGATTAGAAGTAAGATCAACGGCTGAGGGTCGTCGTCGATGATGAACTAGTCACCAGCGAGTTCGAACCCTAGCGGCTCAGTCGGGGTTGTCGGGGGCTCACCGGGGCACAGGCGAAGGTCGGCGATGCGGGCGAACGACGAAGTCAACGACGGCGAACCTCCTGGTACCGGCAGCTCCTCCTGAGGTGGACGAAATCGACGGCGCCCTTCTTCTCGAGAGGCGGCCTGCTCCGGCGCAATTCCGGCGATGCGCTGCTCGACTTGCTCCGGGAATGGGGTGGAACGATCAGTGAGGGGAGGGGAGTGAGAGGTGTGCTTCAATCGGCTGGGGGTGACCTCCTTTTATAGGCTCGACGGTGAGACCGAACGGGATGGATAGGCGACGGTGGCGACATGGCTACGGGCAGCTAGAGGCATGGCCGAGGGTGGCAATCGATCGGTGGTCTCCTGGCGATGCTCTAGGGCTTTAATGCGCGTGTAGGGGCGGTGGCAAATGGTCGGAAACGCTCGATGCTCTGCGAGGCCGAGGCGACGAACTCTGTGGCGAGCGGTGGCTACGGGGTACGGGCGGTGAAATGGGCATGTCTGGCAGTTTCCTTGGGACGGTGGGGTGCATGCTGGCGGGCGGCGAGGGCTCGAGGTGGTCGGGTTGCGTGGGAACGGAGCGTTCTCTGCGGTGCGCGTCGGCATGGTGGACAGCGGCGCGGCGTTCCTGGCGGTTCTGGTTGCTTTCTGCGAGACAGGTCTAGTCGAGAGGGGGCGGTGAGGCATGGGCTACCTCCCAGACAAGGTTGGCACGACTAGTTCTTCCTCTAGCCAGATGTCCACACTGGGGTGACATGGGTGCTCTCGGCCTGTTCACCATTGATGATATTGGCAAGCTTACAGTGGGGCTAGTGATTAGTTAAGGTTGTTAGATGATCTACTAAGGCTAGTGGTGTCTAGAGAGGGAACAAGTTAGGCCAGAATCACTGCACACTATAGTGTTTAGGATTTGTTTGATTTCATCTGCAAGGTGTTTGATAAAATGGCCGCATGAACTCAAGTTTTGAATTTTGAAATTATTTTTGGTGGGCGTGCTAGGAATGTGCTGGTGTGTAACATCCCAAATTTTATATTAGGATGTTATTAGTGGCATGCATCATCTTTGCATCATTGCACCCTACAAATAAAAATTTGCAACAGAAAAATCCTAACACCTAAACCTATCAAAACCCTATTAAATATTTCCATCTGTGAGCACTATTGTTGTAATAGTTGACCCCCTACTAAAAACCTTGAGAAAAATCAAACCATGGTCCTTTGTTGACCACCTTAATTTTATAAAAATTTAGAAACAAATTTCATCAAATTCGGACTTAGTATGCAAAAGTTAATTGGGTTTTACTAAAACAGAATTTGATAAAAGTTAAAAGGAAAAAAAAGAGGCGACCTAACCTAACTGGGCTGCAGCGCCAGCCCACCCACGCCTACGTGGAAGCTAGACTACCCGCACCCGCGTCGGCCCGCTTTCCCCCTCCGCCACCGACAACCGGACCCCACCTGTCATCCCTCTCCTCTCCCCCAACGAGAACGGTACAGAGACCCCGTCGGCCACGTTTCCCCCGTCCTCCGTGTCCGTCCAGGACTCCTCCCCCAGGCCGTGTATAAATATTCAACCACGCCACCCTCGGTTCACCCCGCTCGATTCTTTTTCTCGCAAAAACTCTAGCCATCGACAAACCGCATCGCCGCCGTCGGGTCGACCTCGCCGAGATGGTTCGAAGCCCCCTTCCTTGCTCCTTCCTCCCTCTGGAGCTTCTCCATCCACCACTGATTCTCGCCGCGTGCCTTTCCCCTTCTCTCTCGCAGGAACTCGCCCGCAATTGCTCGCCGGAGCACCGTAGGGGACGAAGGAGATCGGCGGGACGCTACCGATAGACGAGGAAGCAAGGGGAGACGACGAGGACACGAGCGTGACCGTAGGGATCAGACGCGCCCCGTCGACCGCACCGCCACCTCGGGGAGCCGCCAGAATGCCGCCAACCTTCGTCACCGACTCCACCGCCGCCCAACGCCGCCGTCGCCACCACGGTGAGTCGTCGTGCCCTCTCGTTCGTCCGATCCGCCACCTGCGGCTTAGATTAGAACCGATGCCGAAGGGGTATCGGCGAATCCCGCGCTGCCTCGTGGCAAAGCGCGTCGGCGCCAGCACCCGCGCCACGTCACCCTCCCCACCGTGCCAGCTGGGCCAATTGGGAGCCGCCACCTGGCGCGTTTTGAGTTAGGGTTAGATCAGTTTTTGCAGATTTGATCTAAACATTGTGAAAATCATATAAAATTGAATATTTGGCCAATTTTAGCTTATAATATACCGTTGGATTCCTAATTTTATGTAGAATCCATATCTACAATAATATTCCAAGTTTACAGTAAGTTTTTAGGTGTATAGTTTAATCATTAGATTAGAGAGTTTATTCCATAGATAAATAATTAAAATTTTGTTTTAGATGATTCTTGTTGCAATAACCTTGTTTCCACAATACCTACTGAACAAAATTATGAAACTTTGCTTAAGATCATTAGATCTAGTTTGGGGATAATTAGATGGTTTGATCTCCTTTTAACCCTAGGAATTGTTTTAGTGACTCTATTAGATCTAAACCTTTGGGAAATAAATCCTAGTGACACCCTTACACTACTACAACACAATCTTGCTACCTTGGTCAATTTAGAAGAACCAATCTTGCATAAAATACCATGTTGCATGCATGCATGATTATCTCTGTGACCTGTTTTGAGCAAGTTGTGATCAGATCTATGTTTGTGATTCGTTAGATTGTTCGAAGTGCACTAAGGAGTGCTATTGTGTAGAGTGCTGCTCGAATCAAGGCAAGTTACAACACTTGTTCATAATTTTGTCCCAGTTTTGATTCTATGCATGTGATCTTCAAAATTCTTGTAGTATGCATGTGTAGGATATTCTAGTAGAATTTTTCCTTAGTATTATTTTGCAAGTGCGATGATTTTGTAGTATGCCATGAGTAGCTCTATACTTAGGATTTCCCCTCCTAATAGGTTACCCCTGTTTTTGCTAAGTATTGTTGCTATGCTATATATACAAAGTACCGTTGGGGGGTTCGAAAGACAATGAATTTTTCTAAGTATAAAGGCTCTCTAGAGCAGACTTTTCTTCTCAAATCCACTTCAAAATAAAACTAATTTTTTCTTCTGGGCGGAATGGTTGTCGAGTCAACGAGTGAGATTTTGGTGGAGGACGGTCGCCCAGGAATCAAAGAAGTCTGCCATGTTTCAGAATTCAGAAGCTTCCAGTGCAACCACAATACATTATGGGCTCTGTCTTGGCTTAGTACTTAGTGGGAAACCTCACCTGGGTACCAACATTTGGAGGTTCTTGGCACGGTTGGATCCAGAGGTAGGGGGGCTACTAAGGGAAAGCCTCGCCACGGTCTTGTCTGTAAAAGGACCTGATCGTGGATTGTGGGTAAAGTGCACAAACTCTCGAGAGTATTGCAATCTGATCGATCAGTCGTGTTCACGGTAACAGAACAACAATGAGCATCTGAAGGATGGAGCCTCTGAAGGATATTCCTCTCTCTTTTCTAAAAACAAAGTTTTAAAACCCCATGGCGTGAGTAATATCGCCAATGGGTGGGATTTTGGAGAACTTGGTGTGTAATATCCAAGTGTCACTTGGTGCGTAATATCCAAGTGTTTGGTTGTTTGGACACTTGGTGCGTAATATCCTCGTGTGCCTCTCGACCTTAATTTACCTAAGCAAATGTTTGCAAAGTAGGGAAAAATCCTCTCTTCTTCTCTACTTAAGAAAACTAGCTTTGAGCAAATGAACTCTACAGCCTAAACTAGCCTTGCATGTAGAGGTAGCCTTTTCTCTCCTTGGTGTAATTTGCCAATACATTCAAAGTATTGACCCAACTTGTTGGCTGCACGTTTTATGTGTAGAATCCGAAGATTGAAAGGTGCGTAGGGATCGCGAGTCTACACTCGACAAGCCTGGGGCGTTGATGGACTCAAGCTGCTTTTATGTTTCCGCTGTTATTTGAGATAGCTTAATGCTAAGAAATTTTGTAATAAATTCATACTCTGGATTCTCCGTGTAATAAAGACTTTGTGTTTTACATGATATTTCATCGACTGTGAGTGCTAGCTATTGATCCAAGGACTAGCATGTTAATCACAGGGACTTAGGATCCTTATCGATCCGAGGTCACTACAGATGGTATCAGAGCACATCGTTGCCTGTAGGACGTGACCCTAGGATTGGAACCACCTCTAACTTGTGCCTTACATGTTTTTCTACTAAGTTATTTTCCGCACTTCTAGTATCTGCTTTCCTCTACTTGTTTAAGTATCTCACTTTC
Organism: Avena longiglumis; assembly: GCA_030063025.1. Taxonomy (NCBI): domain Eukaryota; kingdom Viridiplantae; phylum Streptophyta; class Magnoliopsida; order Poales; family Poaceae; genus Avena; species Avena longiglumis. The sequence continues at coordinate 476,123,683 of CP125974.1, read as the reverse complement.
ATTCTTCTAACTCAAAGATGACAAGCTTCCTCTACGACACCGTCGTGGACATCGAGCCCCTTCGCTTTGGTGGATGCCTCATGGACCTACTCACGCGTTTGGACCTTCCTCTCCCAACAATCCAGGGGAGCACAATGAAGAAACTCCACAAGGACGGCTGTTGGGGAGTCAAGGTCATCCATCCAGGAAAAGAGCGAGGCAAGAACCCTGAAGAAGACATAGCAATCCACATTGTTAGCGATTCCAAGGAGAAGGCCCTTAGCATTAGCTTGCAGCAACTCATTGGTCGCCTATGTGGACGTCATCATGAAGCTCTCCAAGGACACTGCGGCGGCCTCTTTGGAAGACGAGATGAGGAAGGAATTCCCATGGAGTTAACCTTTGAGGAAAGAACTTCTACCAAGCGCCGGAGGACCCAATATCAAGATTTGGAGTGCCACATCCATGATCTTGAAAAAGGTACCTTCCTCGAGATGTTGAAGAACGACGAGCTATGCGCCCTAATCAAGGAGAAGGAAGAAATGATCAAGCAGCAGGAGGAGGCAATGAAGCTCCAAGAGATAAAGTTTCAAGACCAAGAGAGGAAGTTCGCTAACCAAGAGAAGAGGGTGATAAATAAAAACAAGAGAATTAGGGAACTCAAACAGCAAATCGATGGAGCTGAAGTGCAAACTAAAGGCCTTTGCAAGATAATCAATGATGTGCGTGCCTCCAAGAGGGACTTGGCAAAGCAACTTGAAGCCGCAAAGAAGTCAAGTTTAGTGGAGGAGCTACAAGCGAGAAGGAGGGACTTCAGGAGCAGCTGGAAGCCACTACCAAGAAGCTGCAGGATGAGATAAAGAACCTCCAAGAGAAGCTTGAAGCCACCACGAAGGAGATGGAGTTGTACAAGACAACCCTAGAGCAGGAAGGCTACTCGTTCAAGGACGAGGAAGAGGAAGGCATGGAAGATGTGTAATAGTTGGACCACCTTTAATTCTATAAGTAGAACGTTATTCGCGATTGTAATAAATACCAAGAAGGTTTAGCTAAACTTGTTTTCTGTGTTAAGCTGTGTTGTTATGCCCTGTGTGCTTTGTGTTCTTGGTGTGTTTTCATAAGGGTAGGAGTTTACTACTTAGTCTCTTTGTCTATTTCTTAACTATTTCCTTAAACCCTACAGATGCCGCCCAGACGTATGAACTCCGAAATCCCTCCAGAAATAGCACAACTTTTGGCCACTCAGAACCAGCTGATCCAACTGCTCACTCAGAACATGCAAAACAACAACAACAACAACCCGCCGCCACCACCACCTCCGCCACCTCCTCAACAGGATCGCTTGACTCGCTTTTTGAGGCTGAACCCACCTACCTTCACTAGCAGCACTGAACCAATCATCGCTGATGACTGGCTGCGTACGTTCAACAAGAAGCTAGATACCGTTCAAGCTATCGGAGCCGACAGGGTACGTTACGCCGCACACCAGCTTGAAGGACCTGCTGCAGAATGGTGGGATAACTACCAAGTCACCCACCCAGATATTGAAGCTATCACTTGGGATCGGTTTGAGTTAGCTTTTCGCAGTCATCATGTGGCTGCTGGTATCATGACTCTGAAAAGGCGCGAATTTCGCGACCTACACCAGCTGCACCGTTCTGTCACCGAGTATGGTGAGATTTTCAACAAGCTAGCCCGTTATGCACCCGACGATGTTTCCACTGATGCCAAGAGACAGGAGGAGTTCCTAAGAGGACTCAATGATGAGATATCTATTCAGCTTGTGGCTCAGAAATTTGATAACTTTCAGGAACTTCTGGACAGAGCCATTGTGGTTGAATCCAAAAGGAAGAGCATAGAAAACCGCAAGAGGAAGTCTAACCCTCACAAACACTCTGTTCCATACCAGAAGCAGCGCAATTCCTCACCACCACCTTATAACAATAATGGCCACAACCATAACGGTCATAACCATGGTGGGCACAAACACAATGGGCATAAAAACCGCAATGGGAATGGCAGAAATGGGAAGGATCTCTGTGAGGTGACATGCTTTAAGTGCAACAGGACGGGGCACTATGCAATCTCTTGCCCCGAGAATAAGAATGGCAATGGTAATGGGAATGGAAATGGACACAACCATGGCAATGGAAACGGGAAGAAGCCAAATCCATTTGTCAAAGCCACGGTAAATCATGTTTCTATGGAGGATGCTTGTGATGCTCCAGACTTGGTGATTGGTAAGTTCGAACTCAATTCTATTCACGTAGTTGTTCTTTTTGATACTGGTGCATCGCATTCATTCATATCAATGGTATTTGTGGATAGAGGCAAGATACCAACAGAGACTATAAACTTTCCTCTAAGGGTAAGTTCTCCTGGGGGAGAAATAGTGGCAAACTCCGGTTGCCGGGGACTAGAACTAAGGATTGGGACACACATCTTTCCCACAAGTCTAGTAGTTCTAGAATCACAAGGATTAGACATAATCTTGGGCATGAATTGGATGACCGAATATGAGGGAGTCATAGATTGTGCCAAGAGAACTGTCACGCTCACAACTCCGGAAGGGAAGAGAATTCGTATCAAGTCAAATTTTGCACTTAAGGAAGCCATGGTGAACTCTTAAGGGGATTAGCTTGGAGGAGGTACCTATTGTAAAGGAATACCCAGATGTCTTCCCAGAGGAACTACCAGGAATGCCCCCCGACCGTGATATCGAGTTTCTCATTGACTTGATGCTGCACGGGCCGATAGCTAAGAGACCATACAAGATGGATGTGGACGAGTTAAAGGAACTCAAGAAACAGCTTAGGAACAATTGGACAAGGATTCATCCAACCCGGCGTCATCTTGGGGAGCACTGTCTATTTGTGGAAAAGAAGGATAAAACCAAGAGGCTGGTTGTGGACTACCGCTCGTTGAACGAGGTGACGATCAAGAATAAGTATCCTCTACCCAACATCAATGAATTGTTTGACCAGTTAAAGGGAGCGAGTGTGTTCTCAAAGATCGATCCGCGATCAGGCTACTTTCAGCTAAAGATTCGAGAACAGGATGTGCCCAAAACAGCATTCACCACAAGATACGGATTGTATGAGTACACCGTGATGTCTTTTGGTCTAACCAATGCCCCAGCATACTTCATGACCATGATGAACAAGGTGTTCATGGAATATTTGGACAAGTTTATCGTGGTATTCATAGATGATATACTCATATACTCTAAGGATGAGAAGGAACATGAGAAACATATGCGCCTTATTATGGAGAAACTAAGAGAACACAAGCTGTATGCCAAATTCAGCAAGTGCGAGTTCTGGTTAAAGGAAGTGGGATTCCTTGGTCATGTTGTGTCAGCGAAAGGAGTTGCCGTAGATCCTAGTAAGGTAGCTTCCGTGACGGAATGGGAGTCACCCAAGAATGTGGGGGATATTAGGAGTTTCTTGGGCCTCGCAGGATATTATCGGAGGTTCATTGAAAACTTTTACAAAATAGCAAAACCCATGACGGAACTACTGAAGAAGGAGAAGAAATTCCTATGGACCAAGACATGTGAAGCAAGTTTTCAAGAGTTGAAGAAACGCCTCGTAACGGCGCCAGTTCTGTGCCTACCTGATATCCAAAAGGATTTTCAAGTCTATTGTGACGCTTCTCGACAAGGACTGGGAAGTGTATTGATGCAGGATGGGAAAGTGGTATCCTATGCCTCCCGACAACTTAAGAACCACGAACATAACTACCCCACACATGATTTGGAACTAGCGTATGTGGTTCATGCACTCAAGGTATGGAGACACTACCTCATGGGCAAACATTGTGATGTATTCACAGATCATAAAAGTTTGAAGTACATCTTCACCCAAAAGGAGTTGAATATGAGACAAAGAAGATGGCTTGAACTAATTAAGGATTATGACTTGGACTTACAATACCATCCCGGAAAGGCAAATGTGGTGGCTGATGCCTTAAGTCGTAAAGTGTATGTGAATGGACTTACGCAGGAACTTCGGAGGATTTATGCAAAAAATTCAGGGATCTCAGGCTAGAGATAGTTCCGAAAGGACACGTAGCGACTATGGAAATAGTGTCCACCTTCCAAGAAAGGATCCAAGAAGCACAAAATGGGGATAAAGAGTTGGAAGAAATAAGAGTCAGGATAAGCGAAGGAAAAACAAAGGAATTTCGTCTGGACGAACAAGGAAACCTCTGGTATGGGAAGCGTTTGTGCGTTCCCAATGACCCCGATATTAGGAAGATGATTTTACAAGAAGCTCATGATTCTCCATACTCAATTCATCCAGGTAACACGAAGATGTACATGGATGTGAAGGATAGATTCTGGTGGAATAACCTAAAGAGAGATATTGCAGAGTATATTTCTCTGTGTGATGTATGCAATAGAGTTAAAGACGAGCATCAGAAACCGGCAGGACTACTTCAACCACTACCAATACCCGACTGGAAGTGGGACAAGGTAGGCATGGATTTCATCACGGGATTGCCCCGGACTCGTTCTGGATTTGATTCTATCTGGGTAGTGGTGGACCACTTCACAAAGGTGGCTCACTTCATCCCCGTAAAGACCACGTATACAAGTGCTAAGCTTGCTAAGATATACATGTCAAGAATTGTAAGTCTGCATGGTGTTCCCAAGGGAATTGTGTCAGATAGAGGCACCCAGTTGACTTCAAAATTTTGGCGACAGCTACATGAGTCTCTTGGAACCCGACTAGAATTCAAGATCGCCTTTCACCATAAGCGGATGGCCAAACAGAAAGGGTGAATCAAATTTTGGAAGATATGTTGAGAGCTTGCGCACTAGACTATGGGTCTAGTTGGGACGATAACCTGCCGTATGCCGAGTTCTCATACAACAACAGCTACCAGACAAGTATCAAGATGGCTCCGTTTGAAGTTCTATATGGCAGGAAATGTAGGACTCCGCTGCTATGGAATGGAGTTGGTGAACGTAGTCTTTTTGGACCTGAATTGATAAAGGATACCGAAGAAAAGGTACGGCAGATTCAGGATAGGCTAAAGGTAGCCCAATCCCGACAGAAGAGTTACGCTGATTCCAAGCGCAGAGATGTGGCCTATGAAATAGGGGACCGTGCGTATCTCCGAGTTTCACCCCTACGAGGAGTTAAGAGGTTCGGAATCAAGGGCAAGTTAGCCCCACGATTCATAGGACCATATAAGGTTCTGGCCCGTAGAGGGAAAGTTGCTTATCAGTTGGAGTTGCCGGAAGGACTAACTGTTCATGATGTGTCTCATGTGTCGCAACTAAAGAAGTGTCACCCGGAGATGGCCGAAACACCGCTAAGAGACACCGTTCCCCTAGATGTGGTACAATTGGAGAATGACCTTACCTATGAGGAAAAACCCATCAAAATACTGGAAACAGCCGAAAGGATTACCCGCACCAAGACTATAAGATTCTGCAAAGTACAATGGAACCACCACTCCGAGGAAGAAGCTACGTGGGAGCGTGAAGAAGACTTGAAGGCAGAGCACCCACACCTATTTGCTAGCCAACCCGAATCTCGGGGACGAGATTCTTCTTAAGGGGGGTAGGTTTGTAACATCCCAGATTTTATATTAGGATGTTATTAGTGGCATGCATCATCTTTGCATCATTGCACCCTACAAATAAAAATTTGCAACAGAAAAATCCTAACACCTAAACCTATCAAAACCCTATTAAATATTTCCATCTATGAGCACTATTGTTGTAATAGTTGACCCCCTACTAAAAACCTTGATAAACATCAAACCATGGTCCTATGTTGACCACCTTAATTTTATAAAAATTTAGAAACAAATTTCATCAAATTCGGACTTAGTATGCAAAAGTTAATTGGGTTTTACTAAAACAGAATTTGATAAAAGTTAAAAGGAAAAAAAAGAGGCGACCTAACCTAACTGGGACGCAGCGCCATCCCACCCACGCCTGCGCGACAGCTAGCCTACCCGCACCCGCGTCGGCCCACTTTCCCCCTCCGCCACCGACAACCGGACCCCACCTGTCATCCCTCTCCTCTCCCCCAACGAGAACGGGACAGAGACCCCGTCGGCCACGTTTCCCCCGCCCTCCGTGTCCGGCCAGGACTCCTCCCCCAGGCCGTGTATATATTCAGCCACGCCACCCTCGTCTCACCCCGCTCGATTATTTTTCTCGCAAAACTCTAGCCATCGACAAACCGCATCGCCGCCGTCGGGTCGACCTCGCCGAGACGGTTCGAAGCCCCCTCCCTTGCTCCTTCCTCCCTCTGGAGCTTCTCCATCCACAAATGATTCTCGCCGCGTGCCTTTCCCCTTCTCTCTCGCAGGAACTCGCCCGCAATTGCTCGCCGGAGCACCGCCGGGGACGGAGGAGATCGGCGGGACGCTGCCGATAGACGAGGAAGCAAGGGGAGACGACGAGAACACGAGCGTGACCGTAGGGATCAGACGCGCCCCGTCGACCGCACCGCCACCTCGGGGAGCCGCCAGAACGCCGCCAACCTTCGTCACCGACGCCACCGCCGCCCAACGCCGCCGTCGCCACCACGGTGAGTCGCCGTGCCCTCTCGTCCGTCCGATCCGCCACCTGCGGCTTAGATTAGAACCGATGCCGAAGGGGTATCGGCGAATCCCATGTTGCCATGGCGTCGGCAAAGCGCCACACCCTCCCCACTGCATACCGGGCCAATCGAGAGCTGCCACTGCTTACATTAAGTTCTGAAAGTTAGAGATAGCCAAAGTAGGCATGGGAGTTAATTTGGCCAAAGTGACCATTCACTTAATTTGTTTGTTTTGATTTATTTGTCTTTGGGAAAAGTTTGGGAATTGTTTAGATGATGTTTATTTCACCTAAGAATCATTTTACAAGCAAAGAAACACATAATTATGGCAATTCAAAAGAATCCAAATTTTAATGCACACTCATATGAATGCTTTCATATTTTAATTGGAAAATTTTTTGTTAACCCTAAATTTGGTGATTAGAGTTTGCTGATTCTAGTTTAATATTTTTGGGATGTTACAAACCTTTCCCCCTTAAACAAAATCTTGTCCCGAGATTTTAAAAAGGACGGAAAGATTACCTAGGATTTGAAGAGATCGGGAAACTCCGTCCTGATGTGATCTTCGCGCTCCCAGGTAGCTTCCTCTTCTGTGTGGTTGCTCCACTGAATCTTGAGAAACTTGATGCTTCGGGTTCTGGTAGTTCTGAAAGCTTCTTCCAAAATATGGATGGGTACTTCGGGATAGGTCAGGTCATTGTTGATTTCTATGGTCCGGTGATCGATATTCTTGAACACTTCAGTCTTCTTAGGGACTTCGAGACACTTGCGAAGTAATGAGATATGGAACATATTGTGCACGGCTGACATCTCTTCGGGTAGTTCCAATTGATATGACACTTCTCCTCGACGGTTCAGAATTTTGAAAGGTCCGATATATCTGGGGGCTAACTTTCCTTTCAGTTGGAAACACTGCATTCCCTTCAAGGGCGACACTTTCAGATACACAAAATCTCCTATGTTGAAGGAGAGGTCTCGACGTCTCTTGTCGGTGTAACTCTTCTGTGTGTACTGGGCGGTCTTGAGGTGCTCACGAATCTTGTGAACCTTCTCTTCTACTTCTCGTAGGATATCGGGTCCGAAAATCTGACTCTCTCCTGCTTCCGACCAGTTCAAAGGGGTGCGACACTTTCTTCCATACATAAATTCAAATGGGTCCATTTGCAAACTAGCTTGGTAACTGTTTTTGTATGAAAATTCTGCAAACGGCAGACAGTCTTCCCACTTATATCCATATTCTAACACACGGGCTCTCAGCATATCTTCGAGTATTTGATTTACTCGCTCCGTTTGTCCATCGGTCTGAGGGTGATAAGCGGTGCTGAAATCTAGGCGGGTTCCTAAACCTTCTTGGACTTTCTTCCAGAATCTTGAGGTAAACTGAGTTCCTCGATCCTATACGATGTTCTTGGGGACTCCATGCAAACTTACTATTCTAGCGATGTATAACTCCGCTAGCTTCGAACTCTGATATGTGGTCTTGGCGGGTAAGAAATGGGCGTCTTTGGACAACCTGTCCACTATGACCCAGATAGAGTCATTTCCCCTACTAGAAGTAGGCAATCCGGTGATAAAGTCCATTCCAACGGAATCCCATTTCCATTCCAGAATCTGTAATGGTTGCAACAATCCTGCGGGTCTTTGATGTCCTGCCTTGACTCGCTGACATATATCACACTTGGCGATATAGCTTCCAATTTCTCTCTTCATCTTATGCCACCAAAATTGCTCTTTCAAATCTTGATACATCTTTGTTCCTCTGGGGTGGATAGAATAAAGAGTATCATGAGCTTCCTTGAGAATAACTTCTTTCAACTCAGAATCTGTTGGTACACAAAGGCGTCCTTTGTACCACATAACTCCTTCTTCGTCTTTGGTGAATCCAGGTACTTTGCCTATACCGATACGATGATTGATTCCGTCGATGCTAGCATTTCCTTTCAGCGCCTCTTTGATCCGGCTGATCAAAGTGGGTTGAAGTTCTATGCTAGCCAAAAATCCTTCACTCACTAATTCCATTCGAAAATCTTCCATCTCTTTGTGCAAGCTTGGTTGCTCCTTCAAAATCACGGAGTTCAAGCGGCACGGCAATGTTCTAAGGGCATCTGCTACCACGTTGGCTTTACCAGGGTGATAGTGAATGTCCAGGTCGTAATCCTTGATTAGATCAATCCATCTTCTCTGTCTCATATTCAGCTCCTTCTGAGTGAATATATACTTCAGGCTCTTGTGATCCGAATAAATCTCACAACGGTTTCCCATCGGGTAATGCCTCCATGTCTTCAGGGCTAAAACTACGGCTGCGAGTTCGAGGTCATGGGTTGGGTAATTTTGCTCGTGTTGTTTCAGTTGTCGAGATAGATAAGAGATAACTTTGCCTTCTTGCATTAGCACACATCCGAGACCGATCTCGGATGCTTCACAATACACGTCAAAGGGCTTTGTGATATCCGGCATGATTAAGATTGGGGCTGAAATTAATCTCCTCTTGAGTTCTTGAAAACTCGCTTCACATTTGTCGGTCCATTCAAACTTCTTGTCCTTCTTCAGCAATTGGGTCATGGGTCTGGCGATACTCGAGAATCCTTCTACGAACTTACGGTAATATCCCGCCAATTCGAGAAATGCACGAACTTGGGTTTGAGTGGTTGTGGCTTGCCAATCTTCGACATTTTTCACCTTTGCAGGGTCAACGGCAATTCCTCCGGTTGATACAATGTTGCCGAGGAATCCTATCTCCTGTAACCAGAATTCACATTTGCTAAACTTGGCATACAACTGATGCTCTCTAAGGGTTCCAAGAATGGTCCTTAGGTGTAGCTCATGTTCTTCTTCCGATTTGGAATAAATCAGAATGTCATTGATGAAAACAACGACAAACTTATCCAGGAAGTCCATAAAAATCTTATTCATGAGATTCATGAAATAAGCGGGGGCATTGGTTAATCCAAAAGACATGGCAGTATACTCGTATAATCCATATCTGGTGGTAAAGGTAGTCTTGGGAATATCCTCTGCGCGAATCTTGAGTTGATGATAGCCTGTTCTAAGATCAATCTTAGAAAACACTTTGGCACCGGTGTGGCATCCCGCAAAACCACTACTAGAAAATCGCGTTGTTTTTGTGCATTGCATCGTCATCATCATGCATTGTTTGCCTAAAACTATTTTCGCAAAGCCGGTTTTTGTTTTCTAAAACGCCCCGTCTTGTTTTCAAATTCAAACCCGGGTCCCCGGATTTTTTTGTTTTGTCCGCTGTCGGATTGCAAAAGCGCTGGTTGAAATAAATAATTTAATTAATTATTTTAGTGGGGCAGTCGAACGGGCCGGATGACCCGAACGACCACCCCAGAAATTAAAAACGGTCCACCCCTTAATCCTAAAACTACCCAACCTATCCTACCCACCCCTCCTCCACCTCACCACAGCCTATCATCTCTCGCCACCTCACCCTCATCCCAACCCCCAACCAACCAGATGCTGCCAACTCACCCCCTCTCATTTTCCCTCTCTTTCTCCACTCCCTCACCCCACCACACAACACACCCACTCACCCAGCCGGCCCCACCCCCTGGACAGACACACCACGCCACCCCCTCAACCACCTGGACCCACCACCCCCTGGCAGGCCCACCCCGACCCAGTCCCCACGCGCCTCCTTCCTCCTCTGGTTTCTTCTTCCTCCCTTTCGTATCCTCTCTGGCCCCGCGTTCCCGGCGCGCCCGCCCCTTCTCCCCTCCAGCTGCGCGCCTCCGCCTCCTCTCCTCCTTCTCCGGCACCGGCCGGCCACACCTGGCCTGCCAAGACTGGCCTCGGCCGCCACCATCTATCCTCCTCCGGCGACCTCCGCCAGCGCGCCATGCCTCCTCTCCGCGCTCCTCCACCGGCCACCAAGCCCCCTCGCTGCCCTCACCTCCTCCGTCCGCCTCGCCTCGCCCTGCCGAGCCCGCACTGCCACCGCCCTCCTCGCCGCCCAAGATCGCTGACCGCCCCACTGAGCTCACCACCGAGCTCTCCTTCGCGGCCGTGCTCCGACCCGGCCCTTTCGCCCGCCGCCTCCCTGAATCCGCCCAAGGCCTTCTCCCGACGTCGCGACCAGGCCGCCCCGAGGTCGCCAAGCTACCGTCGACCCGAGCCTCCGCCGGCTGCGTCCTCCCCATGGCGCCCGATCGCCACCTCTCCGCTCCTCTGCGACGGACGTCACCGCCTCCACCTGCCCATCCCGCGCGTTGTCGCAGCCGCCCTACAGCCCGTCTGCGCCACCGCCCGCGCGCCACGGCGCTGCCTCGCTGGCCTCGCCTCATCTCGCCCCTTGCCGTGGTCGCCGACGACGGCCGCCTCCAGCGCCGCCTTGGTTTTTCCTCTTCGTCGGCCCCGACGAGTCAGCCTCCACCCGTGTCGGTTCCTGTGCAGTACCAAGTCGCTGCCGTGTTGTGTTATCTGTTTGTAACCTCACGGTAGTTGTAGCAGGCGATGACCAGATCCTGCGTGTGCTTTTGTCTGCTCAACCAAGTGGGTTCGATTCGATCTTTGTACCCAATAGGTGCTCCACATGATGTTTTCTTCAAGTCCAAGATCTGCGAGCCGTGTTTGTACATCCGTACTGCTGCCTGAAGATCTACGCCAAGATCTACCCTCGGACGCCGAGACCCCCGAACCCGAAGGCCGATCCCGTACCCGGTGCAGCGTCAAGATCTCCTTCTCGGACCCCGATGACGCTAAGTTCTTCGCCGTAGAGCAACAGGGACTTCGACAAGACAAGGAACGTCAAGAACTTCACCCCGAATGCCAATACCGAACCGACACGAGAACCCGACAAGTTCGACACCGACCAGGGCGAATCCGATGCGCCCCGACACCAAACCAAGTCCGGCTTCCCGGATGCGACAAGATCTACCTCAGATATCCGAGTCCGATCCGCCGAACGCCAAGCTCTTCATCTCGGACCCAGTAGCCCTGTTCCGCACCTGATCCCCGTCGAACCCTGGACCCTGAGACCGACCCTGGGACCCCAAGATCGACGATCCCCCTAATGTGTGACCCCTTTTCTCGAGCCCTATTTTATAAATGAAATATCAAGTTGTTGCATATCAACTTGTCATACTTGCATGCATATCATGTGGTTTGGGGGCCTTATGCCGATTCACCTCTAATTAAATATGGGGCCCATATGCGGGCAAATCTAGCCTTATATTGGCCTCATTTAAATCTGTGCATCGAACCGGTATTATATTTTGCCATGTTAATCCAACATTTAAATTGCGGGTATTTAAATAACTGGAACCATCTAACTAATTGTCGGGACCCCGGTTCCGCTTAATCTTGCCTAATTGCATCGCACCTTTGCCCTGTCATACATCATGCATGCATCATGCCCGATCTTTTCCGTAGTATTAAATATTGCATCCGGTGTTTATTCTAGTGTTTTGCTTCTTCGCGGATAAGGCCGTTGAGTTGATGCGAGTGTCGCCCCGATCTTCGGTTGAACCTTCGACAATGTTTTCAAGCGAGCATTTCCCCCCTTTCTACCTATCTTACTTTTATAATGTTTTACTCCTTCCTGTTGATCTATTGCTATCTGTGTTGCGATGCTCTAGTTTCCGTACCCGTGATATCCCTTGCAGCCCTATATTGCCTTGGACACATCCTATTACCTGATGTTTGGTAGGTAGTTGGACTTGCGCGTTGTAGTCGCTTGCTCAAGTGCTGTTGCGTGTCGTCCCGTGCCACAGTTGTTGATGTATTGCCGCATGTTGATGTTGGAGATGATCATAGTTTTACTTACCGTTCACTTTAATTCCTGTTTAACAACTAAAATTGAAGTAAGCAGAGGCATCGGTGGGTGATAGATAATATTTGGTTTCGAGCCCACTTGTGTCCGTAGGACCCGAGTACTTGATACTGTTCCTTGATTTATCGCGCTATCCACATCCGGGAGGTATATGGGACCCCGAGCGAGCTTGATTCAGTCTTATTTCTTGGGGCCACAAACTAGTTTGAGGTTTTATTTACGATCTGTACTTATGCCATGCTACTTCAGATTTACGTTTGTGCGAGGAGCACACTGCATCTTTAGGTAAGCGGAGTGTTTCGCGGTATCGACAAGCCCAGCCACACTTTCGGGTTCCCGATCGTTACTGACCATTGACGCAAACCTTGAGTCCGTCTCGAAGCTAGCTTACTTCGTTGCGGGTCTACTCAATGGGGTGGCCCCCTGAAATAATTCTGAATCCTGTGATTGCTTAGTCGTGAAAGCCTCGTTGGGTTTTGATTTGGTTTTTCCGAGGTTGATCGAGCGTGTGTTGCTATTGGTGCACCCCGGCCGGGTAAAACTTTCTAAAAGCCGTGTCCGCGGATATGGACGACTTGGAGCACAGTATCTCAACCATAGACAAGCATAACTAAAGTTTATTGCTATAAATTTGACTTTATAATGACTAGTAATCAACTTCACTATAATGGAATGACTAAATAAAGCTGCCAACCATTGCTTGCTTGAGTTGTCGCTTGCGACCATTGTACCTGACTAGTAAGTACTGCAATAACAACGAAATGGCTAAATAAAAGTACCAACAACTGCTGGGTTTTGGGTTATCTCATGCTAGTTGTATCTGACTAGTAAGTGTTGCAACTATCATGGAATGGTTAACAAACAGTGCCCACTGCTTACTTTATCAGGATGATTATCTAAACCTGACTAGTAATTACTGCAACAATAACTGAATAAGTAAAACTGCCAACTGTGTGAGTTCCTCGGTTGACTTCCTCGATTGGTCTCGAGGGGGAAACGTCGGGATGGGTTTGTTTGATGGTAGTATCGGGTTGGTTTCGAATAGGTCTTTCTTACCCCTCTCTGATAGCCACCAGTTGTATCGAGTCTCTATAGGTTGTTTAGTGCATGCTGCCGCTGACGCTTCAGTCCACCATACCTATGTAGGCGAGGACCGCCGAATTCTAGTCTCGCCGCAATCGGCCTCGATCGACGCTCCTCTTTTCCTTTGCCCTTTGTCGGCACCTTTGTTAAGCGGTTTTGAGATCGACGCCGTTAAGGGTTACCCTTCCGCTTGGCTCGGGTTATGGACGCCATTGGTTATTCTTCAGGGCTCTTAGCCCCATTTGCATCTTGTACGTAGTCGGACGTTGTATCATTTTCAAGGTGATTTGGGATCTTTGTACATTATATCTGTATTCTTGACTCATTGAGTCGCTGTTGTATATATATCTGGGTCTTGCATAGGCCGAGGATCGAGGGTGTTACAACCGGTCAACTGATCAAACAAATCTTCTATCTTGGGCAATGGGTACTTGTTCTTGATGGTGACATCATTCAACTTCCAATAATCCGTACACAAACGGTTACCTCCATCCTTTTTGTCCACGAACAAGACAGGTGATCTCCATGGTGACGCACTTGGTTGAATCAATCCAATTTCCAACATGGAATCCAGTTGCTTCTTCAGTTCTGCTAGTTCCGACGGGTTCATATTATATGGTCTCTGAGCTATGGGTCCTGTTCCGGGGATTAGTTCGATGATAAACTCGATATCCCGATCTGGGGGCATACCGGGCAAAACATCTGGAAATACATCGGGGTATTCACAGATTATACGGACTTGGTCAATGGTAGGTTGGGCTATTCTCTTGTTGCACTTGAATTGACGAGGTAAGGTTTCAGATATATGCTCGACTGATATTCCAGCTGTACTGGTCATGGTTATGGCTTTCTTGGCACAGTCAATTAATGGACATCCAACCCATTCCTAGTACTACTTCCAAACCTTTAGTTCCAAGTACTATCAGATTAGCATAAAAGTCTATGCCATGGATTCGGATGGGGACGGCTTTGCAAATTTGCCTAGCTTTGGTCGTTGAACCGGGGATTTGAACAATAATAACATGCTTCAGTTTTGTTGGTTGAATCTTACTAGTGCAGGAAAATTCTTCGGTGACAAATGATTGCGATGCACCAGAATCAAACAACACTTTAGCAATACTGAATTAACAGAAAACATACCCAGCACAACGTATGGCGCTTCCTGAGCTTCTTCAGCATGCATGAGAAAAATACGGCCGTTGCGATTGAGCGAGTTCCCTGGGGCAAATCTCCTTCCGGGCTGAAAACGACGCTGTTGCTGAGCTGGGGCATTTGCATTGGGGGCTGCGGTATTCTTCTTGTTGGGGCACTCGTTGGAGTAGTGACCCTTATTTCCACAGTCATAACAAGTCACTTGAGACTTGTCCTTTGCTGCAACAGGCACAACATTGCTTCCAGTCCTCGGGGTAGTGTTGGTGTTGGCGGTAGCATTGTTGTTGCTGAACTTGGGTGGGGCACGGTTGAAATTGTTAGAGTTGTCGGGGTTGTTGTGATTTCCTCCAGGCCTTGGATTTCCACGGTTGGGATAGGTCGGACGGTTCATCGGGGGTCTGTTGGTTCTCGGGGCAAATCCTGGAGATGGGTTAGGGCGATACTTTGGGGTCTGATGGGTTCCCGGTTGATGCATCATGCAACGCTTGCGGTTCTCATTGGCTTGGTTGATCTTTCCTTCCATCTGGATGGCAGAGTCGACAAGGGCTTCAATATCATCAAAGGGGATATTGACTAACACTGTCTGCATCTCATCGTGCAGACCATTCAAGAATCTCTCCTTCTTCTTGGCTTCGGTGTCGATCTCATCCGGGGCATACCTAGCTAATGACAAGAATTTGTCACGGTATTCCACTACGGTCATCCTTCCTTGCTTCAGTTCTCTGAACTCATCTCCCATTCTCTTTATCAAACCCGGTGGCACATGGGTTCTGCTGAACTTGACCTTGAATTCCTCCCAGGTCATCATCTGTCCTCCGGTCATTGCACGAACGCTGTTCCACCATGCTCTGGCATCTCCGGCTAGATAGTGGGTGGCGAACAGAACTTTCTCGTTAACTTCCACTCCAGCGACTTCTAGGTTGTTTTCCATGGTTTGCAGCTAATCGTCTGCATCTAAGGGCTCCTCCGACTTAGTGAAAATAGGTGGGTTGGTGTTCTGGAAATTCTTAAGCTTAGATCCATGGTTGTCCTGATTTCCTTGGCCTTGATTTTTGTGGGCTAGCTGAGCTATCTGTTGAAGGGTGGCTAGGTTGGCTTGACGTTCGGCTCTTTCGCCATGTCGAAACCAACATTTGCAGGATCTGCAACATCGGGTCCGGGGATGAACCACTTCCTCCGCGTGGCATCTGAAGATTGAGATAGATCATGAGAAAAGAGGGAAATTTCTAAGGTTCCGGGACTTTGAAAAGTTTTTTTTAGTTTGACTCAGATTTTTCTAGCAACTTGCTTTTCATTCATTCATTCATAGCACCCGATACAAACACACACCACAAAACAAGAAAAGCAGATGGTTTTAAGAACCATTCTGGAAACTACGATACAGTGGGACCGAATACAATTCACTACGTTAGTGCTCAAGTGCTACTACTCCTCGGAGTCGGCGTAGTCGCCATCCTCATCATCCTCATAGTCATTGATGAAGGCGAAATCATCCTCATCGGTGAAGAAGTCCATGGCCTGATCCTCCAGAAAATCATCATCATCGCTGAGATAGGAGTAGGGGTCTCCACTAAGATCCTCTCCGGCATTCTCCCTTTCCTCTAACTGCATATCTCTCTCGTGGATGGTCTCCTCCAAATCCGAGATACGGTGGCGAAGACGGGCAATGATGCGCTCCTTCTTATCGAGCTGACAGCGGCAAGACTTGCGATCCTTCTCTAGCATGGCGATGGTCTGATCCTTCGTATTGATGATGGCGGACTTGTGGTTGGAGTAGTCACGACAATTGTCCAACTCCTGCTGACGATCGTACATCATGAAGCTAAGGTGGTCCAATTGGGTCTTCAACTCGGGGTGGTACGTGGCTTCCAGTGGCTGTCCATTAGCATCACGCCTTGGACAAAACTCAAAACGGGTACCCTTGATCTGGTTGATACTCTGCCCACACAGACGGGCAAGAGCTTCCTGCATGGCCCTGGCAAGTCCATCGAGCCAGTTGTTCTCTCTTAAGGTAAATTGAATTCCCTCGGCAGTGGGAGGTTCAATCTTTCCTCGGAGACTTGCAACAATTAGCCACTGCAGATCTTCTCCTCCTTGATCATTGAGCTGAGCTCCGAAGAACTTGGGGTGCGGACGCTCCAGAAGTTCCGAAAGTTGGTCCAAATCCCGCTCAAAGATAAGGTCTCCTCCATTCCCCAACTGATAAAATTTGCTGTACTTCACGTCCCTCTATAAGAATATAGGATGAGTAAGTTAGTAGAGTGATCAAGTGTGTCAAATTTTAGGTATTTTGCAAGAGTTTTTGAGGAACATGAATTTTTATGAAAGAAACCAAGTGATAAGAATGGGAATAAGTTTTTGTAAATATTTGATTCCTTTGGTTTTGAAACTAAGTTTTTGATTCAAACGTCCAGTCTAACTAGGGTCTCCTATGGTCAGGATGGCTCTGATACCAACCTGTCAACACCCGGATTTTTAATCCCAGATGCCTGTTATGCCATACATCGCAATCCCAGGATTACCATTTTTGCGAGACATAAAAGATTTGGATACCACAGTACATCATCCATTACAAATTATACATCAGGTCTTACACAAATAAGGATCTCATGATCCAGTTCTTAATACAATTCAAGCAGCGGAAATACATAATAATAACAGTAGCGTAGGCGAAACTCCATCTTCGGGGTCACAGGCAATGTTGACGATGGGAGATGATCCTAGTTGTCGTAACCTTCCTGGGTTCCATCCTCCTGGTACTCCTCTTCATAGTATAGCCACGGGAATAGCCAGGGACAAAGCCATGAGTACTCTTTAAGTACTCGCAAACTAATACTAACAAGTGAAAGGGTTTTTGTAGTAGGACACTAATATCTAGGGTTGTTTTGCAAAAAGCCAGATTTACCTCTACTACGTTTAGAAACGAAGAAATCTAGTTGAAGTTTTATAACATCTAAGTGGGAACTTGAAATTCATATCACAACTCTGTTGTGGTCAAGTCAAAGTCTCAATTCATTTCACAAGTCATTTTCAAAACATCTGATGGGGGAACAGTATGGCCACTCCAACTGTCCATAACCGCGGACGCGGCTATTCGAATAGTTTGACACTCTGCAGAGATTGTACACTTTCACCACAACATTCAATACATCCGTCAGGAACAAATCCTGAATTCACCATAGTCAGTATGCGGATAATCAATCCTAACCTTTCAATTACACGCCCTAGTATAGGCACCTCTCCTGTGAGTTTGGCCTCCCAACCATGACCAACTGTCATCTTGGGTACTGCACAGGTGGACAATCTTCACAAGGTAGCCTCAGCTCAGACCTTGGCCGTGAGGGAACCAATACTAAGGTATATAAGTTTCCAGTCAAGCCCTACCCAATTCTCGGGTATTGTGGTTGTACGGTAAAATTGGAATGGTATCGCATCCAGACAACCATCAGCTTTATAAAGGGCTAAGACTCATGCCTCAACATTTTCATCATCCAAATCATCTGGTGTTCGGAAACACATGTCAAAACATCTCAATAGAATGATCCATCATTCCAAGGTTTTCATAACCATTTTTCCACCAAGTATTCCCATCTAAAGTTGATCAAGTTTTATACTTAGCACTAGCATCTACAAGTGAGGATAAGTACTAATGGGGAGGGGTAAACTAGTGGAGTTTTGCTAAGTTCAATCTCATGCCTTAGGATGACAAAGATTATCTAGCTTAGGCCAAGTTTTATGCTCTTTATGCAACCTTCAATTATCTTTCTAGAATCTACACTTCATTTAAGTAAGATCTAAGTAATAGCTTTGATAAAGAAATAAAGTAGAAGTTTGCAAGTAAAACTAGGATTGGTTTATCAAGTGGGTATGATCATATATGCTTAAGGCATATAGTTTGCATGGTAACAAGCAAGTATTTACTTGCATAGGTATAGTATCTTGCAAGTGTTAACTTGCACAATCAACTAGTAGTATTAGGCTTGCTAAAGTAGAGTATCTTGCAAGTGTTAGCTTGCACAATCAACTAGTAGTATTAGGCTTGCTAAAGTAGAGTATCTTCCAAGTGTTAGCTTGCACAATCAACTAGTAGTATTAGGCTTGCTAAAGTAGAGTATCTTGCAAGTGTTAGCTTGCCTTGTGCAGAGCAGTGGTTGAAGTTCTCTTCGACTTCTTCTTCGTAGTATCCTCCTTCCTCCTCGTATCCTTGGTCGGTACTAGCGTCTATGAATAAATACGAGATACACAATCACCAAACAATACTTAACTACTTTCAATCATCACACACAAGGGTTCTATAGATGATCTAGCATCATCACTAATATTACAAGATTAATTATTTTATTTTTAGAAAAGTAATATCTACTCATTGAAAAACTACTTAAGATTTAATATTCTCCAAACCAAACATGGGATCATGTTGACACATGTCATCACCACATATTTCAGTATATGGGAATGTGATTGAAAGTGGTGTCACAATTTAATAAGATTTAACCTTTTATTTTAAATAAAATTAAATGACTAGAAATGCCTATGTGGCCTTCTTTTATTACTTGAACATTATTTCTGTAAGTAAACCCAAATGTTATTATATATTCTGAAAGGTATGATCAAATGTGATTTTTGAGAGTTGGAATCAATTCAAAAGCTATTATAGTTTAAATTTGTAAAATGTTTGAATGCAGAAAAGGTTCTGCCTTGTTATTTTTACCAAGGTTGATCTATAGATTCAAATGTTTGAATCCAACGGGCTTGGATTAAGCATTTCAAAACCTTTCTAACAAAATTGGTTTCATTCAATTTGGTTCACTGAATCGAGCTGGGTTGAATTTTGAAACTGGGTACAAAACTATGTTTGAATTAAAATGGAAAAAGTTAAATTCAAACGACTAGGCTGCACTGGAAGGGTTATTGGGCCGGCCCAGTGTCACTCATGCCTTGAGGCCCAACCGACAGGGCGGGTCATCGTCGATGACTCTTTAAACGCGAAGCGGTACGGGGTGATGTGGTGCGTTGGATTAGAAATAAGATCAACGGCTGAGGGTCGTCGTCGATGATGAACTAGTCACCGGCGAGTTCGAACCCTAGCGGCTCAGTGGGGGTCGTCGGGTGCTCACCGGGGCTCAGGCGAAGGTCAGCGATGCGGGCGAACGACAAAGTCGACGACGACGAACCTCCTGGTACCGGCAGCTCCTCCCTGAGGTGGACGAAATTGACGGCGCCCTTCTTCTCCAGAGGCGGCCTGCTCCGGCGCAATTCTGGCGATGCGCTGCTCGACTTGCTCCGTTAATGGGGTGGAACGATCAGTGAGGTGAGGGGAGTGAGATGGTGTGCTTCAATCGGCTGGGGGTGGCCTCCTTTTATAGGCTCGACGGCGAGACCAAACGGGATGGGCATGCGACAGTGGCGACACGGCTACGGGCAGCTAGAGGCATGGCCGAGGGTGGCGATCGATCGGTGGTCTCCTGGTGATGCTCTAGGGCTTTAATGCGCGTGTAGGGGCAGTGGCAAATGGTCGGAAACGCTCGATGCTCTGCGAGGCCGAGGCGGAGAACTCTGCGGCGAGCGGTGGCTATGGGGTACGGGCGGTGAAATGGGCATGTCTGGCGGTCTCCTGGGACGGTGGGGTGCATGCTGGCGGGCGGCGAGGGCTCGAGGTGGTCGGGTTGCGTGGGAATGGAGCATGCTCTGCGGTGCGCGTCGACATGGTCGACAGCAGCGCGGGCGCGGCGTTCCTGGCGGTTCTGGTTGCTTTCTGCGAGGCACGGCTGGTCGAGAGGGGGCGGTGAGGCATGGGCTACCTCCTAGACATGGTTGGCATGGCTAGTTCTTCCTCTAGCCTGCTGTCCACACTGGGGTGACATGGGTGCTCTCGGCCTGTTCACCATTGATGATATTGGCAAGCTTACAGTGGGGATAGTGATTAGTTAAGGTTGTTAGATGATCTACTAAGGGTAGTGGTGTACAGAGAGGGAACAAGTTAGGCCAGAATCACTGCACACTATAGTGTTTAGGATTTGTTTGATTTGCATCTGCAAGGTGTTTGATAAAATGGCCGCATGAACTCAAGCTTTGAATTTTGAAATTATTTTTGGTGAGTGTGCTAGGCATGTGCTGGTGAGTCTGTAGATGCTTGGGTTTTGAAAGTTGAGTTGGTTTGAGGGTTTTTTGAAAAAGTGGGATCTTCCCATATGAAATAGATTCAATTTTAAACTGTCATTTAAACTATGCATTTGAATATTTCTGGATGATCACAAGGTGGGCCTTGATACTTTGTTATGAGTACTATCAAGGGGTGCAAAGATACAAACAAGTTTCTAATAAGTTCTGAAAGTTAGAGATAGCCAAAGTAGGCATGGGTGTTAATTTGGCCAAAGTGACCATTCACTTAATTTGTTTGTTTTGATTTATTTGTCTTTGGGAAAAGTTTGGGAATTGTTTAGATGATGTTTATTTTACCTAAGAATCATTTTACAAGCAAAGAAACACATAATTATGGCAATTCAAAAGAATCCAAATTTTAATGCATACTCATATGAATGCTTTCATATTTTAATTGGAAAAGTTTTTGTTAACCCTAAATTTGGTGATTAGAGTTTGCTGATTCTAGTTTAATATTTTTGGGATGTTACAACATCTCGCCCCCCTTGGAAACCATAGTTCCTCCTGCCCCTCAGGACGTGATTCCTAGTGCCAATTTTGCTGCCCCTGCCAAAACCTCTCCTAAAAGTAGGAAGGTTGTTGTTACCAAACCTTCAGCATCTCAGAAGGGGCCGGCTAGCTCTTCTCAACCCAACATAGCTGATGCAATTCGCAAGGGGGCTTCCTATGCTAAGCCTGGTGTCACCCCGGCCGCCGACACTCAACTTACTCTTCACAAGAGTCCGGCGACGGCGGTAGTCACACAACAGGCCCGAGGTAAAGTGTTGACCCGCACTGAGAGCGGAAACATCCTCGTCTCTTTGGTGGAGTATGCCAATAACTGGAATGTTGCCGATCAACTTGAAGGCAATCCGAGTAGCCAACCATTTCAGCTTTCCGACATCAGCAGTCGCTTGCATATGGCTGCTAAGATTGTTCTTGATAGTGATAAGATGAATGTGGTAAGTGATTTCGTTGATAATTTCTCTGTTATTCAAGTGGTACTATATATGCACTAGTCCCCGAAGCTTGCAACCGGATAACTTGTTGTTCGTTTGGAAGCTTTATTAGGCTTCAATTGCATTTCTTGTAACTTAACCCCTTTGCGATTCGGATTAGCCGTGGTCCATGCATATCCGAGTCAAGTTTTATTTGATTCGGATCTGCCTGAATTTTGAGTATCCAACCACCTAGATCCGAGTCAAGTTTCACTTGATTCGGATATGTTTTAGCTTTAAATATCCAGTCACCTAGATCCGGGTCAAGTTTTACTTGATTCGGATCTATTTTAGCTTTGAATATCCAGCCACCTAGATCCGAGTCAAGTTTTACTTGATTAGGATCTGCTTTTAACTTTGAATATCCAGCCACCTAGATCCGGGTCAAGTTTTGCTTGATTCGGATCTATTTTAGCTTTGAATATCCAGCCACTAGATCCGAGTCAAATTTTACTTGATTAGGATCTGCTTTAACTTTTGAATATCCAGCCACCTAGATCCGGGTCAAGTTTTGCTTGATTCGGATCTATTTTAGCTTTGAATATCCAGTCCTTTAACCTCTCATTATGTCTAGGTTGCCCATGATCGGCGGACGGCCGAATTTCAAAGGTTGCTCTTCACCCACAAGAAACTGCAAGAAAAATATGATAAGGTTGTTCCCGTGGTGAAGAAGACTGGTAATTTAACTAATCCGTGTACTGTTCCTTAAGTTCGTAATACTTTTGGCTTGTCGTGCTAATTCACTCCTCGTTGGCGTGCAGCTAGTATCAACAATCTGAATGCCCGCCTTACCAAGAAGGTTGCTGCTCTTGAAGGTTGGTTCCTCTTTGGTTTTGAACCTATTAATCCGTGTCCGAGATAAATACTGGGTCTCTTACAACCTTCCGGCTTTGGTATAGCCGAGCTACAAACACTTGCAGCATCGCATGAAGAATGCATACCTATGCCTGATATGATGCTACATTTTTTAGAACAAGTTGCCGCTCATTCGACGCAACTCCAAGAAAAGGACGATGAGATAACTCGGTTACGCGCCGAGGTTGAGTCTCTCAAGCTTTCCCAGAAGTCTGAACTGGAAAAGGTTGATCAGGAATTTTTTGAATAAAAGAATCGACTGAGCCTGCAGTTGCAGAAAGATAAAGAACTTCTTGAGGCTGCCGAGCTAAAGAACCGGGCGATGAGTGAGGAAATCACTCGTTTCGAGAAAAGTAGGGATGATTGGTCCCTGGATCTCCAGAAAAAGTTGAGTTACATTCATCGTAAGTTTCCGCCCGTGGCCGAGTTATTTTCTTCTCTTTCTTATTTTTAACTGATATGTTTTCCTTTCGTGTAGATCATTTTCCTGAAGCGAAACCAGTGAGCTCTAAGGCAGTGATTTCTGCTCGTTAGCGCCGAGGTGTCCCCGCTGACTCGAGTCCATAATACTCGATGGAAGACTTCCCGATTGTCGTCGGTGATGCTATTGGACCAATGAAGATTATGGGAAGAGATCTGGTGCAAGCAGCCAT
Source organism: Avena longiglumis (assembly GCA_030063025.1). NCBI lineage: Eukaryota > Viridiplantae > Streptophyta > Magnoliopsida > Poales > Poaceae > Avena > Avena longiglumis. The sequence goes on along the minus strand of CP125974.1, from coordinate 476,100,465 downwards.
TCAGGCGTACCATGTTCTTTGGCCGAATACCTCTGGAACGCCTGATATTGATGAAGTTAAAGTGCTTGTGGCAAGGCTAAGGGCATCTCAGACCCAATTAAATCTCTGGAGGGAATATGCTAGGAGGGCTGGTGCTGATATGGCACTTACAGTCGTTTTGTCTTGGTACGAGGACATCTCACTCGATACTCTGATGAATTTGCGCACTGGCTCTCGTTGGGTTGAGGATCCAGAGTTCGTCACTCGCTGCCAAGCTCGTGCCTTCCAGCTTATTGAGTATGCTGACGTGCATAATTGGATCGAAGGGCCAAGTTTTCTTCCCAATCCGGCGGATGATGTCGAAGCTGAAGATGCATCAGGTGATGACTCGACCAATAAGGATGAATCGGAGGGTGATTCGGATAACTCCCGTGATTCAAACGATAACTCGGGTGAGGATGGCGACGCGCGATCGTCCTCTAAAGGGACTGAAAACTCTCGAGATCAAACTGATGTACCTCAGCGGTCGGGGCTTGCGCTCGAGGTTACCGTGGCTTCTGTCGAAGCCGAGGTAACATCAGCTGATGCGCCAACTACCTCGGAGTGCCCAGTTACTGAAGATACCCTCTTGAAGGAGACCGAGGTACCTCCTCCAGCGTCCGAGATACTGATGTCCAATGCTCCTGACCATGCTACTAGTGTTTAGGCTTGAAAAAACTTTAATCTGCTTTAAGTCCCCGGCATGGCGGGCTTATGATGTTTGTGAAACAATTGTCCGTCTTTTGTGTGTGGTGTGAACCTTTTTGCCTTGCGCCACTGAGGCATTGGTGATGGTAACTATTGTCATTTCGTCTAAGTTAAACTATCTGTTTCATATCTTTGCCTTGCCCAACTTTAATTTCATAAGGCCAGATCGTATTCTCCCATGTAGTTGATCTTCGTCCGACATTTATCTTGCTTTCCCTTTGTAAACTTGGTTGTATAGTTGTTGTTTTCGCGATTTCTACTTGAAGTATAATGCTCCAACCTCATATGTCGGCTTGTATTCCTTTTCATACTTCGACTTGCTGAGGTTGTTACCTCTATAAATCGTTAATTATTTTCTCCTTGTTGTTCCTTTGTCGATCGAGGCACGCTTATGTTGCATCTTATGAATTATGGGCAACAAATTGGGGTAGTCCCCGAGTTTCTGCTGAAGTTATCGAGCTCTTATATGAATGTAAGAAATTAATGAGTGGTGTAAGTCATCCCCGAGTTATCCCTTGGGTCGCTGAAGGTTTATATATGTTCAGATAATATCGAATAACATGAAACAGTCCCCGAGTTACAAACTGGGTTGCCGAAATATAATTCATAGCTCAATGCAGAGAATACCATGGGGCAGTCCCCGAGTCATTGCTCGAGGTGCCGAGGTTTAATACATATTTCAGAACAAGAAACAATCATGGGGCAGTCCCCGAGTCAATGCTCGAGGTACCGAGGTTTAATGCATAATTCGAAATAAGGGATAACACGGTGCAGTCCCCGAGTCACTGCTCGAGGTGCCGAAATTTAATATTTAATTCAAAATAGGAAATAACACGGTGCAGTCCCCGAGTCACTCCTCGAGGTGCCGAGGTTTACTACATAGTCTTAAAAAATAGAAACAACATTGTGCAGCCCCTGAGTCGCTGCTCGAGGTGCCGAGGTTTAATACATGCTTGATACCCCAACTTGATGCGTCACATCATGACGTACAACATATGGCTTTTAAGTGTAGAACGGGCAAAGTAAGGCTATGTTCCATGGTCTTTTTTATTCGTCTCCGGCCTTATTTGCCTTATTCTTCTCTGGTGGCTGAGCATCGATCAGGTAATATGCATCATTGTGCAATGCTTTACTCACAATGAATGGTCCTTCCCATGGAGGTGAGAGTTTGTGCATGCCGGCTATGCGTTGCACCAGTCGAAGAACCAAGTCTCCTTCTTTAAAAACTCTTGGATTTACTTTTTTGCTATGGTATCGTCTGAGGTTTTGCTGATAAACAACTGATCTTGATAACACCAATTCCCTTGCTTCCTCTAGCAGATCCACATCGTCTTGTCGTGATACTTCGTTTACTTCGGCCGTTGTGTATTGGATTACTCTTGGCGAGTCATGCATTATGTCGGCTGGAAGCATAGCTTCTGCCCCGTATATCAAAAATAAAGGGGTATACCCTGTCGACCTGTTTGGGGTGGTCCTGAGGCTCCACGGTACTGCTGGAAGTTCCTCAATCCAGCATCCTGCTGACCTTTGCAGTGGCTCGATAAGCCGGGGTTTTATTCCTGAAAATACCAATCCATTTGATCTTTCTACTTGCCTATTTGAAGCTGGGTGAGCCACCGAGACAACATCTAGTCTTATGTGCTTTTCTTGGCAAAATCTAGCAAAGGCTCCTTCAGCAAAATTTGTGTCATTATCTGTGATAACACTGTGTGGATATCCATATCTCAAGATAATATCTTTTAGGAATTTTACCGTTGTTAGTCCATCACATTTTCTTATTGGTTTCACCTCGATCCACTTTGTGAACTTGTCTAGCATGACTAGAATGTGAGTCATTCCGCCTCGGGATGGTTTGAACGGTCCTACCATATCCAAACACCATACAGAAAAAGGCCAAGTGATTGGTATTATATTTAACTCGGACGAGGGCAGATGTATCTTGCTGGCGTATCTCTGGCAACCATTACATTTTTCCACTAACCCTTTTTCCTCCTTTAATGCCGTCGGCCAATAAAACCCATGCATGAATGCTTTGGCCAGTATCGGCGTGATTTTCTCTGGGATAGTTTCACTGTCGATTTCCATATTTTCCGCCGACATAACAACTTCGGATTTTTCTGTGTTCGCTCATGCGATGGCCGGGTTCACCTTCAGAAAGTCCGGGTCGCATTCTTTGTCGATTTCCATTGGCACACTCCCTTCTTTCAATTCTGCCGAGATACGAATTGACTCGGACTCTGGTGATGGTGTAATCGATGGTTTTCTCAGGTGCTCTAGGGCGATACCTAGGGGAATTGACTGCCTAGTTGATCTGAGTTTTGACAGTGTGTCTGCAACATCATTTTCCTCCCGAGGTATATGATGAAACTCGCATCCATCGAAGTAACCACTGATTTTTTGCACATGAAATCTATATAGGGCCAAATTCGCATCTAATGCGTCCCAATTGCCTGATACTTGCTATACTACTAGATCTGAATCCCCGTAGCATAGGATCCGACGTATACCAATCTCTTTTGCCATTTTCAACCCATGGACGAGTGCTTCATACTCGGCTACGTTGTTTGATGCGGCTAAATGTATCTGCAACACATACTTCAGCTGATCTTTTTTCGGCAAAGTTAATACTATCCCTGCCCCCAAACCATTTCTCAGCTTGGATCTGTCAAAATGCATTGTCCAATAATTCGGATCTGGTAATGGTGGTTCATATTGTACCTCGGCCCAATACACAAAGAAGTCGGCCACTGCCTGAGATTTGATTGCATCTCGCCTATCCAAGTCGGCCACTATCTAACTATCAATTGGCCTTCTTAGCTGTTGCGCTCTACAGTGAGGATAAGTATAATCTTGGTTCCCTCATTGCTCGTCGTTTAGCTGCTAGGGGACCCATTTATGCGGGAATTATTGCTACTCGTATTGCTGTTGCCTTGGACATTGCTGTTGATCCCATGATACAGTTTTGGATCCTCAGAGACTTGATCTTGCTGCCATAAAGGCGCACCACTTTGTCACCTCTATCTCTACTCTTGAGAACTTGGTTTATTGAATGCTGTTTACTAACGGGGAAGAGAGAGAGAGATACCTCTACCCCAAACCACTTTGTTCAGTATTTCTCAGGGACCTTGGTCACGCACGAAGGCGGAGATGGATGACAAGTTGCGCTTTCTCAACTTACACGGGCACTATGAGGGGGGAGCGCCCGCATATGACCCCACTGTACATTACACAGGGGAGGCCTCGAGCTCGTACCAGGACGAGGGAGCTTCCTAGACATACTATGGAGGTGCATCTACTTGGGCACCATGGGATTGAGCCCCACTTAGGCCAAAAGCCTAAGCTTGGGGGGAGGTATACCGACATCACACTCATATATATATATATATCATGTTTGGTCGGTTATTTGTATATCCATTGTTTCACTTTGTTTTGGTTCTTGTTGCTGCCTTCTCAAAAACCCAAAAATACCAAAAAAATATTTTTGTTGTTTTTCTTGGTTTGTTTCTTTGCTTTGGTTTGCCTTAAAAGAAAAATCCAAAAAGATTTTGCTTTGTTTGGTTTGATTTGTTTTTTCTGGTTTTTCTTTCTTTGCTTGTTTCTAAAAAATCGAAAACACCAAAATTATTTGTTCTTCTTCTTTGGATTTGTGAGTTCTTTGCAGGGTTCAACCGTCCTCAGTGGATATTGGTTTTCATGTTAATTATTCAAGTCACACAAGTGAAGGGCAATAATGAAGATTAAGACAACTCGAGGTGTGGTAAGAGGCTGGTAACGAACACTATTTGTTTCATTTTTGTACATATACTCATCATTGTGAGCATGCTTAGCCTGTTTGTGTAAGGTGTATGTCATTATGGATGCTTAGTAGTTCTTGCTTGTCTATGATTAGCTCCAGCTTGCTAATAGTTTGTAGCATGTCATATGAATGTTTGCTTGCATTGTTTTATTCATACTTTGATATGATATTATGGTATCCTCCTCTGACTATTCATGTGAATGGACTTGGCACATGCTCACGCATGCATATGACTAATCAATAGTCAGTAAGCCTCGATGATTTATTTTGCCTTAGAGTTCTTGTATCACTTTCATGCCATAGTTAGTCTTGTTTTGTTGCAAGCATGATTATGACAGTTATTGCTCTCTCGTTTATCGCTCCCTCTATATTGATAGCCTTCACTTGCACTGAGTATGTGCTCTACATGTGATTCCAACTCCCCAAAACCAATATTGCCAGCTGTGTCCACCATACCTACCTATTAGCATCATTTTCTACTTAAGTGCATATTTTATATATGACGTATTTTCTTCCAAAATAAAATGTTTGTCTGTTTTGAGAAAATTAGTTAGTAAAGCTCTCACGAACTTGATGGCACACTTTATTCCCTGCGCTTAATAATTCTGAACCATTGTGACTAGTCCATAAAAGTTATATGCTCGCTTATTATATATTGGGAGTCAGCAGAACCATGCTGTCACGGGGAATGCTTTCAGCACTTTTTTGGATATCTCATCCAGTTGATTCCTTGCTCTTTTGTTTATGGATGTAGACAATGTGAAATAAAAGGGGAAGTTGTTAGTTCATGGAGTTTATACATTGTGTTAGAGAAAGGCGGCCTGGGCCGCTAGCCTAAGCCATGCTTAATTATGGTGGAAACTTGCAGCATCACTATAATGAGCATCTATGAAGCTTCCTCAATAAAAAGCTATGCATATGGTAAATAAAAAGATTGCTGAGATTCTCATTGTTTGCTTGCCTTGTCATTTTGGTTATGGGAAAGGTCTTGTACCATGTGCAAGGGGTACCCCATTGGCGGTTCTCGATGATATGCATGTATTTACAATGACAAGAACTTTCAGGTGACCAAAGTTGAGTAGCATGCGGAGCGACCCTCCTCTACGACTGCCTCGACGACGTCACCGATGAGTTCTTTGTGTACTTGGTTCTGGAAAAATTAGAGTACGCCTTTGTCTCTGACATGCGCCTGGTTCTAGTAAAACTGTGGTCGCACCCTACCCCTCGACTACTCGACAAGATCATCTTCGGCATCGACACACGGCCTCCTCAATGACTACCTCGATCGCATCACCGTCTTCTTCACTAGCGCATCCCTACGCCCACGGCTCAATGGTGCTTTCACGCACTCATAACTTTATTTGCGGCTACTTCGACACTGACAACCCCGACCATGACATCGACACAGGCGACTCCTCGCACGACTGTCTTGACCAAGGCTGCACCTCATCTCTCTATCGACTTGTCCACAATGGCACAAAGGGCTACCACCTCTCTTGAGAACCTCATCATCTTCCTCTATAGTCCAAGCATCTGTGCCATGATGAAAGGGTATTTTACCCTCTACTATTTTTGGTTGACAATGACATTGTAGTTAGAGCAGACTAATGGTACTTCTAGTGTCTTAGAAAGGTTTTAGTCCGATGGTGTGATGGAAGATCAATGGAGACCCCCCCCATTTTTATAACGAAGCTTTGTGTCGGAGTTTTCCTTTTTATGTAACTTGAGTCCTGTTAGGAACTCCGCACTATTAAGAGGGGTTATCTTGATGAGCTTGTTGGGGATGAATTCCTAAGCCATATACACATACCATACACCTACTTGATCCATCACCAAAGAGAAAGGAGAAGAAAATCAATCTATCAAGACTTTTCTGCAAATCCGGTGTGTAGGCCGGTTGAACCGACTCACAGACTGGACCGTTCGGTGTCAGGACCGGAAAACCGAACTTGAACCGGGTTTCCCGGTTTACTTATACTGAGTCTAACCGAGGCTGGGGTCAGTAACCAAACCCGGTTGGATTCCGGTTTTCCGGACTGAGAACTGGACCATCCAGTGTGTGGGTCGGTCCAACCGAACTTAAAACTGAATCCTGCGAAATTGCTTGAAACGGCTAGTTTTTCTTCTTGGAGTATAAATATCCTTTCTTCCACCTTGAGCATGTTAGGCATTCCAGTTCTCCTTCTTGAAGCTCTCTCTCTCTCCATTGTTGAAACACAAAAGCTTGAGGATCTCCCATTCTACCCAACCAAATCCAAATCCCTTTGGTAGAAAGGAAGAGGAGGTCCCAATCTATGTTTCCACCAAGCCAAAGTTCATTCCCCCTTGAGTTCATTGAGTTAGCTTGTTACTGTTGGGTTTTTGGGAAACCCTAGGCGGCTAGGGTCACCCGGAGGCATTTGGCTTGTGATTTGCTCAGTGAAAAGTTTGTGAGGGTTTGGAGACTACCTTAAAGTATACCACGAGTAAGTGAGATATTCCTTCGTGAGATAGGCTCGGAGAATAAGGTGAGACTTCGTGGCGTTGGGGAATCCTTCGTGGAACCTCACACCTCTCCAACATGACGTAGCCCCCTTCCCAAAGGTAGTGAACACGGGAATACATCTTTGTCTCCGCGTACTTCGGTTATTCCTAAACCAAACCTCTTACTTGTGTTGTTTACTTTGTGATAGCCTTTGAGCTTGAAGTATCTTGTTTCGTCATCTAGGTTACCTCACCTAGTTTGCATTTAGGCACGTTTATTTTCCGCAAAGCCTAAAACTTGCAAAAGATTATAAAGAAATTTGTAGAAACCTATTCACCCCCTCACTCTAGGTTAACCATCTTACACTTTCAATTGGTATCAGAGCCTATGGATCTTTTAAGGGCTTTACCGCCTGAGAGAAAAGATGGTTTTCTCCGATGATGAGGAGGATAAGACTTATTCGGTCAAGGAGCTTTGGGAAATCATGTCCAAGAGTGCCCTTGAAAAGTCCAAGGTTGGTTCCAATCTCCATGTTCGGATGAGTTACCTAGAAGGACAACTTAAGGCAATTGGCGATGGGGCTTTTCTTGGTAACCCATTGGTAGTACCTCAAGGGAGACCAATCGACACCGGAAAGGAGAAGGATGCCGAGTCCACTCATGAGAGTGACTCGTCAAAAACCTCTGCGCCCCTAATCAATTTCCTTATGTTTATCCTAAGCAAAATAACATCATGCCTCACATTAATGATTCGGGTCCCGCACCTCATTATGATGGAACTCATTTCTCTCATTGGAAAGCCTCTATGGAATATCATCGTCGCAACTGCAGCGTTGAGCTTTGGGAGATTGTGCGCACCGGGTTCCACCCACAAGATCCCAACAACCTCACTCCGGGAGAGTACTACGACCGTCAACTAAATGCAACGGCTTGTGACAAGATAAGTAGTGCCATCCACCGCACTCTCCATGATCAAGTCAGTGACATCCCCACCGCAAAGGATCTTTGGGATAGGATTGTCATTCTCCAAGAGGGAACATATCTTATCCAAAAGTCCAAGTATGAAGCTGCCAAGTCGGAGATGAACATGTTCATGAATCATGATGGTGAGTCCATAGCAGAAGCATACAAGAGGCTTGTTGCCCTTCGTGTGAAGATTGGTGGTCTAGGTTGTGAGAAGTATGATGATGGGTTCAATTTTAATGATGAACTCATCAAGTCCAAGATTGTCTCTATGATCGCGGTCACCGATAAGAAGCTTGCCTTGAACTTGCAACTCCTTGATAGAGCTAATCAGTTCTCTCCCGATGATCTAGTCTCTTATCTTGTTGCCATGGATAATTTGGCGAATGAAGGACAAAAGATCAAGGAGATCAACCGTGCTATTGGGTCCTCCCACTCTCTAGCACTAAAGGCCAAGCATGTGCAAGAAGATGTTGCAAGTGATGAAGAAAGCCATTGTAACATCCCAGCATTAGAGCTTAGAAATAAGCTGAACCCAGATGTGTGCATTGCATTCATACATAGGAAATCTGAATAATTTTCGCGCTTTGGAATAAAACTTGACAAAGTGATTGAAGCTTCTCTCAACTTGATGGAATTGAAGTAGACCATCAAGTTGACTGCGTTAAGTTTCAATATGACCTTTGTTAAAACCTTATATGGGTAAACATGATTTGATCTAAGGGTAGATCAAATATAATAAAATTAAATCATAATGCATTGCTTAATGATTGATATCTGATCCTTAAGGGATCATATTATAATATTCATCACAACAACTCATGAATACCAAGTTAAGACTACAACTCAAGTAATAAAAATGTAATAACTAATCCTGACCTATCTTATTCTTATCTATTCCTACTATGAGTATCATGGTAATACCTAGCTTTAACCCTTTAGTGAGATTGAGTAGGAAAGAAACCAAGTCAAGTTTATTCACCACATATCTTTCTTTCCATATTAATCCTTATCATCCCTATTAAACCCTATTCTCATATTTGTTGTTCATCAATATTGAGTAATCAACTATTGATTCATCAATTCTTAACCCATTAATTATTAATCTATCAACTCTTGTCCATATCAAAGCATTCACTTAAAGCATATAAATAAAATAGTAAGGAAAGGTAGGTGGTAATGCTAGATTTAAATATCATCTATAGGATAGGAGTGTTGGAAGAGAATTAAATCAATAGGATTATTGATGGAGTTAACTCACTCCTAGAATGATAGAAGAGTATCTGGGGTGAAGATTACAAGGATGAATATTGAAGATAGTTAATAGGAGTAATCTTATGGGATCAAGTGTGTATAGTTCATGAATCATATCTCTTAGTCCAATAGATATAAACATAAGGTAATTTCAATACCACTGTAATGTTCTATGAATGAAAGCCTTGATTAGTCAACTAGAAACCTAAACCATAAATGATCAAAGAATTATAATGATCATGCTTTAGTCACCAAGATTGAATGCTTATATCCAGTATAAGTAACATTGGTGGGTAAAACATGATTGAAATCTAATATGAGATATTGGAGTCAAGTAAAGATAAGGTTGTATGATTAAGGTGATGTTAGAGCAGCATTGAATTATAGACTTAGTATTTTCCTCTGGAAAAAGAGTAAATACTTGAGGTGAAGTAGGATTTGATGTATATCTAATTATAAATACATCTAATGAAGTAATATTATTGGTGGATGATTATGGAAGAATAGGAATGGAGTTAGAAGTAGCTACTTGTTGGACTAGAGGTTATCAACAGAAGACTGGATAGATGAAGGTTATGAAAGGCTTTAGTGTCAAACTCATTGGATTTATCAATGGGTTTAGAAGAATAAAGGTGGATAAGAATATTCCTGTGAAGTAAAGCTAATCATGTTAGCACATGATGATAGATATGAAGGAGTAGAATATCTAGGAAAGGAATTCATTAATCAGAAGTCCGGAATTATGAATTATGGAAGATAGGAATTCTTTGTAAACACTAAACCCTAAATCTATGATCAAGCTTAACATCCATCTCATCTGTTGGATAAATCATATTATTTCCACAATGCCTTATAGGAATATTTCCTATAGCAATTCACTTGAGCACATATCTGTCATTTCTAATTATCATAACCATATGTGTTTAGGAGATATTTTTATCAATTCTTTTCCATCAGACATTCCAGTTAATAACTTCTACTTTAAAAGGTGGTATCATTCAAGATCACAAACAAAAAGTCAATATGTTTAGCCATAAACTTTTATCAACAAAAGAACGTAAGTATATTAAGAACCCTAAACCCTAGGGTAAACACTTACAATTCAAACCCTAACTTCTATGTTAATCATAATAGAATATATACATTGCCATTTCCTAAATTGATGGGAGTAATATTAACCAAATATTTCCTTTGTATATCATGCATCAAATAATGATATAGGATCATTACATAAAAATTTCCATCCAAACTAGGAGCTAACTAGAATTTAGTTTTATAAACAAATAAGGAAATATCATTTAATAAAGCCATGGTTTAGTATAGAAAGATAATTAATAACAAAGGCTTCTACAAAATATTAAAAGGGGTTCATATAAAGAAAATAAAGAAATATAAAAATATTTATCATAAAGGTTTACCAAATAAATCTCAATCAATATCAATTGTTGCTGCAAGTATCCAGCAAATAAACTTTGTTATAAAAGTTTAAATCAAAGATTAAAATTCAAATTTGAAAACAAAACAGAATATAGAAAAAGGAAAGATCAAAGAAAAACAGAAGGAGACCAGATCTGGCCCATGGCCCATTTTATATCTCTTTATCCACTGCTCCCACGCAGCTCATAGGAGCCCACCTCGGCCCAGTAACCAGCCCAGCTTATCTCACTCTGTAACTGACAAGTGGGTCAGCATGGGGACTGCGGATCAAGAGAGGAAATGTTCTAGGGGTTTTTCCACAAATGTAGCATAGTTGTCTATCTCGCCTACTGGAAGCAGCTCGCTGGCCGGAGCTCCGTCGTTGATCGACCGCCGCGCTATGATGTGTGCTACCGCTCCTGGAGGAATGGATAAGAACACCACGACAACGTCCTTGTTCGTCCTCATCCCCATTTCCCCCTCTCAAGCTCTCTCTCTCTCTCGACTTCTTCATCTGAGCCGAAACGCTAGCTCACCTTGCCGTCGTGCCGCACCTCCCCACTCTCTTCCAAGTAGTCTTGCATCAAGGGGAGCACTTGAGAGGGCGAATATTGCCGTTCCTCTTTGCAGCAGTTTGTCGGAATCCTCGTCGGAGAGCTCGTCTCCGACCACACCAGTCCTCGCCAACACCACCACTGCAACCAGGGTGAGCCACTGATTCTCAAGCATCATTTTATTCTTCCTATCTCGCAACCTAGCCTGCTCGAGCCGTAGCACCGTCGCATGCCGACGTCGGTCGTCGTCGTTCCAGTAGCTCCGATGACTATTTTCGAGCAGCGCATCCACTATATGGTTTAGCACGTCGCGCTGATACACGCTAGACTAGTTTTGCGTGCTGGGGCGTCGTAGATCGTCGTCGGCGACCATCAATTGGAAGTGGTGGTCGCACTGACGTCATCCTGACGCCCTGCCTTCTTCAACTTTGACTCAGTCCACCAGTTGAACAGTCCACACCTAGGTGGCATATTGACGTGGCCCTGACCCCACTGGTCAGTGACCTAGGGTAGCTTTGGCTGTGGTGTAAAAAGTTATTTTCTGTTTAAGAAATAAATAAAATGTTATCAACCCAAATTTAAATATTTCATAAATTAAATCAAATTATTAAATCTTGTTAAATCAATAACTTTCATTTATAATTCAGAAAAATATGTGTAATATAGGGAATTTTTCAGAAAAATAAAATCTACAACTTAAAACTACTATTAAAAATTATTGTTATAATTATTTAAATAAATATTATTTAATAGAGGTTTTATAAGTAATAAAACTTAGATAATCCATATTTTAATATTGGTAAATATTAAAAATATTAATAAAATACCAAAAATCTTAGAAAAATAAGAACTATAATTCAAAACTATAATCGTGTATTCTAATTTCACTTAATTAAATATTTATTATTTATTAAGTAATAAACCTTATAAAAATCATATCTTATTATTTAAAAATCACAAAAATAAATGTAATACACCAAAATGATCAGAAAATTAATACTTACATGTTAAAAATATAATATTTCACTTTTGAGGTAAATAAAAATCTAAACACTTTAATAACTTGAATTGAAACCTATGTCCTTAGTTGTTAATTCATATAAGGGTAGATAAAATTTGTTAATATTTCTAAAACTAGTCAATTGAGTCTAATAAATAGTATTAGTCTTAAAATATTAATAATATAAAGTCATAAGGGTTTAAAACATTATAAATACCATTTTATTGAATTATCTTTCAACCATAAGTGTAGATTATTTTCTAAAAGGATCCTTATCCAATACAAAATCTCTAGGAATGATTATGACTAAATTAAATCTTTTCCATTATTTTAACCACAAGTTTATCAACATACCAAAACACTATAGTGAATTCATAAAGAGTTAAGTAATGTCATTACCGTGATTATAAATTATAACCATTCATTCACAAAAAGATAAATGAGTCTATCCCATTATAAAATTAAGAAACCACTACACCAAGTAAAAGTATAACCAGTCTTAAGTAACCTTAAGGAAACATTATAAAGTACACAAGGTACAAATATCATAAGAAATACACCTTAAATCCATCCATGTTTTTTAAGTTAACTTTAGTCTACAATACTTTAAATATAAGACTAAAAACTTTGTTATATGTTTTATAGTTAACTTTGGTCTGTTGTAGATAAGTCATAAAGCATCTCAAGTCCAAGCTATTCAAGCAAGCACAAACAACCTCAACCATCTTTGATTAACCATAAAATTTTTGTAGACTTTAGAAAAGGAATCTTTTCTTCGAAAGTTATTCGTTTTGCCACTTCGATCAACAAACCTTATAACAATATCTCCAACTCTTAACAAATTAAATTCAAGGAATTATCATTATAATAAACAGATGATAATTAATCACAATCACATTGTTTCAAACCTTACTTGTATACTTAGGATTGTAAACACTTAAGTTCCTTATTAAGGCCATTACTTGTAAAGTAAAATTTAAAGATAAACAATTATAATGTAAGTAATCTTGAGTAACATTTCACGTTGGTGTGTATCTCATTGTTTTATGTTATTATAATTACATGTTGTTTCACACACTCACAAGCCTTAACAAGCAGCACAAGTGTGAAACTTAACTAAAAGTACAACACGTTTTAAAGACATCATTTCCAGTATTCAAACCCCAGAATGACGTTATCCTCGGGATCTGATTTTATAAAAATGCATCACCTTACTTATGCATAAGAGCATCTTGCTTCTTTAAACATTATTCCTTACCAGACCAATGATGCTGATTTCAGATATTGGATCTTATATTGTCTCGAAGACCGTGAGTGCATAATCTTGCAATCACAAAAGGCAAGTTCACACTTGCTCATGTCCTTTGATTATTTTCTATAAAGTATTTTGCAAATCCAGTGTTGTCATCACCTGCATTTGAAAAAGGTCAGGAAACACTATTTTCATAATAATATGATTACAAGTTATTTACCATGAGGTAATAACCTACTATGAAAGTTCCGGTGGTAAAGGAACATATTATCTAGAACTTAACGACCAATGTCGCCAGTGATTATTGCGTCGTATATAACGCGTTAACCATGAGATTTGGAATGGGACGAAGAAGTCAGCTATATCCTTTTCCTCTCGTATGGAGGCAAGACGACCTTCATGTGACGTTGTGATTCCTTGTGCGGATCCAACATATGGGTGGGTGTCGTGGTATTGCCGACGAGTACGCCATGGACGGGTCCTCACAGTGCGTGTTTAGAGACGTGGGGTAAGGCGGGCGGTTGACGGATACGAGGTAACACAACTTACCCAGGTTCATATCCCACAACGGTGGCGGAATCCTACTCCTGCTATAAATCACTATAAGGGCAATACGCCGAGTTACAGAGATAGGTTCGCTATGCGAGGTTGTCTGAAGTTATATGAGATTGTGCCCTAAAGGATCCCATAGTCCCGACTTATATAGTCACCAGGTCCTAGGGTTACAGGGAAAAGTCCTAGCTGGACAGGTTACAGAGTCCTACACCGTCTATTACTAGTCTTGTGTATCTTCCACTCCAAGGCCCCGGATGTTGGAATTATGCCCTAGAGGAATAATAAAGATGTTATTATTATAATTCTTGTTCATGATAAAGTTTATATTCCATGCTAGAATTGTATTAAGCGGAAACTTTAATACTTGTGTGGTTTGTGAACAACACCGTGTCCCTAGTACGCCTCTATGGACTAGCTCATTGATCAATGATGGTTAAGGTTTCCTAACCATAGACATGAGTTGTCAATTGATAATGAGATCATATCATTGGGAGAATGATATGGTGGATAGACCCAAACAAAGCAGAGCAATTAGATCGTGTCATCGTGTTCGTCTTTGCGAAGCTTTTCCTATGTCAAATATTGTATTCCTTAGACCATGAGATAATGCAACTCCCTGGTATCGTAAGAAAGCTTTGAGGTCATCAAACGTCATCCTATGAGAGGGTGATCATAAAGGTGTCTCTCAGGTGATCGGAAAGTATCTGTTGGGTTGTATGTATCGAGATGGAATTTGTCCCTCCCAAGTCGGAGAGATATACTTCGGGCCCACTCGGTAATCGATATCAACACCGCTTGCAAGCATGTGGTTAAGGAGTTAATCACAAAGTGATATCGGATTACGGAACGAGTAAAGTACTTGCTGTGAACGAGATTGAACTAGGTATGACGGTGCCGATGATCGAATCTCGGACAAGTAAAATATCGCGAGACGAAGGGGATATATATATGGGATTGATTGAATCCTGGCATCGTGGTTCATCCGATATGATCATCGATGAATGTGTGGGAGTCAATATGGGTGCCTGCACCGCTGATTATTGATAGAAGATCATGTGCATATTCTCGAACCCGCAGGGTCACACATAACGTATCTCGACGCTAGGATAGATTGGATAATTGGTTTATGAATTTTTGTTCGAGTCTCGGATGGGATCCGGATATCACGAGAGGTTCGGAATGGTCCGGAGAATAAGATTCATATAAGGCGGTGCAGTTTTTGGAGTTGAATTGTTCGGTTAATCGGTATTGTCAGGAAGCTTCTAGAACCTTCCGGAAGGGGACCAACGTGGCCCCACCTTCCGGGAGGGGGCATGGGCCTATGAGGGAGTGTCCTGTACGCATTGGGCCAGGGGCACAAGGCCCCATAGGGCCCAGCCGATCCTAGATAAGTTTAAACTCGTTTAAACTAGAGATAGGATTTCTAGATAAGGGAGAGTTTAAATCGTTTAAACTAGAGATAGGATTTCTAGATAAGGGAAAGTTTAAATTGTTTAAACTGGAGATAGGATTGGAGGAGCAAGGCTGGCGCCCCCTCTATATAGAGGGTGGTGCGCCCCCTACAACACACCTTCCTCCAAGCCCTAGCAGCCTTGCTACCTTCCTCTCTCCCTCCCATTTGTTTGTAGGCGAAGCCTGCACAGAAATTCTCCACCATATACACCACGCCGTCGTGTTGTAGATCCAATCTATCTCTCCACCATACTCGCTGGTCCGAGGAAGGAGGAGACGCCGAGTCTTTGCGTGTGCATCTCACGGAGGCACCGCCACTTGTGGTGCTAGATCGGATCGGATCGCGAGGAGGAGAAGCGAGTGCGACTACATCACCCACGTTCGAAACGAGCGTTCAGCTGCGAATCTTCAAGGGTATGAATATCTAATCCAATCTCTCTCGTTGTTTGCATCTCCTAGATTAGATCTTGGCTTTTCCTCTGTTCGCTCCGTAGAAAATTTTGATTTACTATGCCGCGAAACCCTTCAGTGGTATCAGAGCTAGATCTATGCGTAGATGTGTTTCACGAGTAGAACGCAACATGGTTGTTGCGGGAGTTGATGTTTTCTGTTGCAAGCCTCTTGTTTGTGTTCTTCTTATGACGCGGGATAGTGAGATTGAAGCGGTCCAAGCCAACCTTACGCGACGTCGTTCGCGAGACCGGCTCCGCACTTGACGTGTGTCTTGTTCCACACATGCGGCTGGTGGATGTCAGTTTCTCTCACTATAGTTGTCATGGGATTAACACCAGAGTTTGGCAACCATAATATCACCGTTGTGGCTTTCCGTAGGTAAGAATCGTTCTTAGCATCTACTCCCATAAGCCACGTAAAACATGCAACAACAAAGTAGAGGCGTCTAACTTGTTTTTGCAGGGAGTGTTTTCTGTGATATGGTATGGCCCAAGATGTGATGTGTATATTGTATGCGATGATCATGTTTTGTAATGTTTCACGACTTGCATGTCGATGAGTACACAACCGGCAGGAGCCATATGGTTGTCTTTATAATTGTGTATGACCTGCGAGTCAACTTCTTATACGCCATGTAATAGCTTTACTTTATCGATAAGTAGTTAGCAATAGTTGTAGTTGCTATTCGTGGTGGAGGCAATTATGGTGGAGTGATGGAGATCATGCCGGAACGCACAAGATGGAGATCATTGCGCGAAGATTGGTTATACCATGTCACATAAAGTTATATGCATGTGATGTTTATCCTTTTATGTATCTTATCATGCTTAGATCGCGACGGTAGCATTATAAGATGATTCCTCACTTAAAGATCAAGATAAAAACTGTGTTCTCCCCAAGTATGCACCGTTGCGAAAGTTCGTCGTGTCCAAGCATCACGTGATGATCGGGTGCTATAGACTCTCGCCACATACAACGGGTGCAAGCCGGTTTTGCACACGCGGAAATACTTGGGTCTAGCTTGACGAGCCTAGCATGTCTGACATGGCCTCGGAACACAAGAACCGAAAGGTTAAGCATGAGTCATATGAATGATATGATCGACACTTTGTTGTCCACCATTGAAACCACATCTCTTCTCGTGATGATCGGATTAGGTGTGGTGAATTTGGATCGTGTTCACTAAACAACTTGAGGGATGTTGAATTTAGTGGGAGTTCATCTAGTAATTTGATTAAGTTGAACTATTTATCATGAACATAGTCTAAATTGTACTTGCAAATACTGTAGATCACATGGCCAAATCCAACTTCAACTTCAACGTTTTTGCTGAGAAAGAAAAGCTTAGAAACAATGGGTCTAACTTCACCAATTGGTTCCGTAATCTAAGAATCATTCTGTCTGGCGGACAAAAGGACTATGTCCTTGGTAAAGCGTTAGGTGACCCCCTACAGAATCGCTACCGATGAGAAAGCTGTCTATCAGTCGCGCAAAGATGATTATGGTGTGATTAAGAGCACCATGTTGTTTGCTATGGAACCGGAGCTTCAAAATCGTTTTGAAACCTATCCCGGGCCCTTTGAGATTCTCGAGGAGCTGAAAACCATGTTTCAGACTCAAGCCCGTTCTGAGAGATATGAGACCTGAGAAGTTCTTTAACTGCAAGATGGAGGAAGGGAGTTCCGTTAGTGAGCACGCCATAAAGATGTCGGGCTACACTCAACGCCTTGAGCAACAGGAATGCACGATTCCAGAGGAGCTCAAGATTGACAGGGTTCTGCAATCACTCCCTCCCAGCTACAAAAGTTTTGTAGTGACTCATAATCAGATTGGTTCCACTGATACGATCACCGAGCTCTTCGCAAAGCTGAAGGCTGCGGAAGTGGACATCAAGAAGGATAATCATGTGTTGATGGTCAACAAGCCCTCCTTTAAGAAAGGTAAGGGAGCAAAGAAGCCCTTCAAGAAGGGCGCGGCAAGCTTAATGCCCTCGCCGAGAAGAAGCTCAGTCCGGTCCCAAGCCGGACCTTTGAGTGCTTCTATTGCAAGGACAAGGGTCACTTTGGAAGCGCAATCGTCCAAGTACTTAGCGGACAAGAAGGTCGGCACCATCAAAGGTATATTTGATATACATGTTATTGATGTTTTCCTTACTAGCCCTCGTTGTAGTGCCCGAGTATTTGATACCGGTTCGTTTCTAATATTTGTAACTCAAACAGAGCTACAGAATGACGGCGGCTTGAGGATGATGAGGTGACGCGTTGGCAACGGATCAAGAGTTGATGTGATGGCCTTCGGCACGCTCTCCTTAGTTTTACCTTCGGGATTAGTTTTAAACCTTAATAAATGTTATTATGTGCCTGCTTTGAGCATGAACATCATTTCCGGATCGTGTTTATTGCAAGACGGTTATTCATTTAAATCGGAGAATAATGGTTGTTCTATTTATATGAGTAACATCTTTTATGGTCATGCACCTCTTGTGAATGGTTTATTTCTTCTAAATCTCGAAAGGGATGAAACACACATCCATAACATTGAGGCTAAGAGATGCAAAGTAGATAGTGATAATACTACTTATTTGTGGCACTGTCGTCTAGGTCATATTGGAGTAAAGCGCATGAAGAAACTCCATTCGATGGACTTTGGAGTCTCTTGATTTTGAATCATTTGACACATGCGAACCATGCCTCATGGGCAAGATGATCAAAACCCGTTCTCCGGTATGATGGAGCGCAACGGACTTGTTGGAAATCATACATACCGATGTATGCGGACCGATGAGTGTTTCGACCGGTGGATATCGCTATTTCCTCACTTTACCGATGACTTAAGTAGATATGGGTATATCTATTTAATGAAACATAAATCTGAAACATTTGAAAAGTTCAAGGAATTTCAGAATGAAGTGGAGAACCATCGTAACAGAAAATTAAGTTTCTACGATCCGATCGTGGAGGTGAATATTTGAGTTATGATTTTCTCACGCATCTTAAAGCAAGTGGAATCGTTTCACAACTCACGCCAATTCAAACACCACAACAAGCAATGGTGTGTCTGAACGCCGGAATCGAACCCTATTAGATATGGTCCGATCAATGATGTCTCTTACTGATTTGCCGTTATCATTTTGGGGTTATGCATTAGAAACCGCTGCATTCACTTTAAATAGGGCTCCATCTAAATCCGTTGAGACGACACCGTATGAACTATGGTTTGGTGCTAAACCTAAGTTGTCGTTTCTTAAAGTTTGGGGATGCGAAGCTTACGTCAAGAAGTTGATGCCGGACAAGCTCGAACCCAAAGCGTAGAAATGTGTCTTCATAGGATACCCTAAGGAAACTATTGGGTATACCTTCTATCACGGAACCGAAGGCAAAGTGTTTGTCGCAAAGAACGGTTCCTTTCTTGAGAAGGAGTTTCTCTCGAAAGAAGTGAGTGGGAGGAAAGTAGAGCTAGACGAGGTTATTGAACCTTCTCTTGAATTGGAGAGTAGCACAGCACCTAAAATTGTTCCAGTGCCGCCTGCACCAACAATAGAGGAAGCTAATGACAAGGATCATGAAGCTTCGGACGATGTCACATCTTGAACGTCGCGGTCGACAAGGTCGCTGCCTCTCCCGAGTGGTACGGCAACCTGTCTTGACTGTCTTGTTAGTAGAAGCAAAGTGAACCTCGAACTATGAGGAAGTGATGATGAGCCCAGGACGAGAAATGGTGGAAGCCATGAAATCCAATTGGGATCCATGAGCGAAAACCAAGTATGGACTTTGGTGGACCCTCCTAGCGACCAAAAGGCCGTTGAGTGCAAATGGATTTTCAAGAAGAAAACGGAAGCGGATGGTAATGTTACCGTTTATATAAAGCTTGTCGCAAAAGGTTTTCGACAAGTTCAAGGTGTTGACTACGATGAGACTTTCTCTCCCGTAGCGATGTTTAAGTCCATTCGGATTTTATTAGCAATTGTTGCGTTTCATGATTATGAAATATGGCAAATGGATGTCAAGACTGCTTTCCTCAATGGGAACATTGATGAATAGTTGTATATGATGCAACCCGAAGTTTTTGTCGATCCTAAGGATGCTAGTAAAGTATGCAAACTTCAGCTTTCCATTTATGGACTGAAGCAAGCATCTCGGAGTTGGAACCTTCGTTTTGATCAAGTGATCAAGAGTTTTGGATTTGTTCCAAATTGATACGAAGCTTGTATCTACAAGAAAGTGAGTGGGAGCTCGGTGACGTTTACGTGCGTATGTGGATGACATATTGATTATCGGAAATGACATCAACATGCTTAACGATGTGAAGAGTTATTTGAACAAGTGTTTTTCAATGAAAGACCTAGGTGAAGCTGCTTATATATTGGGCATCAAAATCTATAGAGATAGACAAAGACGCCTGATAGCTTTAAGCCAGAGTACATACCTAGACAAAGTTCTGAAAAGGTTCAGAATGGATAAGGCAAAGAAAGGTTCAGTGCCTATGTTGTCAGGTAAGATATTGAGCAAGGCTCAGTGTCCAGCTACGGTAAATGATAGGGAAGCTATGATCAAAGTGCCTTATGCCTCGGCCATAGGTTCTATCATGTATGCCATGCTGTGTACTAGACCGGATGTGTCCAATGCTCTTAGTTTGACGAGCAGATATCAAAGTGATCCAGGAGTGGAACACTGGACAGCCGTGAAGAACATCCTAAAGTACCTAAATAGAACTAAAGAAATGTTCTTAGTCTATGGGGTGATGAACGACTTGTCGTAAAGGTTACGTCGATGCTAGTTTCGACACCGACAAGGATGATTCTAAATCTCGGACAAGATACGTGTATATTTTGAATGGGGAGTGCTGGAGAAGCTGCAAGCAAAGCGTGATCGCGGGATCCACGAGAAGCGGAATACATGGCTGCTGCAGCGTCAAGTGAAGGAGTTTGGATCGAAACTTCATCATCGAGCTTGGCGTGGTTCCAAGTGCATTGGACCCATGGAGATATTGTGACAACACTGGCGCCATAGCACTCGCTAAGGAACCAAGATATCATCCAAAGACCAAGCATATCAACCGCAAGTTTCATATAATCCGAGATTATATAGCAGATGGAGATCTGAAGATTAGCAAAGTACATACGGATCTGAATGTCGCAGATCCATTGACTAAACCTCTTCCACGTGTAAAACATGATCAGCACCTCAGTGCCATGGGTGTGAGATTGTTGCCAAATGTAAACTAGATTATTGACTCTAGTGCAAGTGGGAGACTGTTGGAATTATGCCCTAGAGGCAATAATAAAGATGTTATTATTATAATTCTTGTTCATGATAAAGTTTATATTCCATGCTAGAATTGTATTAAGCGGAAACTTTAATACTTGTGTGGTTTGTGAACAACACCGTGTCCCTAGTACGCCTATGGACTAGCTCATTGATCAATGATGGTTAAGGTTTCCTAACCATAGACATGAGTTGTCAATTGATAATGAGATCATATCATTGGGAGAATGATATGGTGGATAGACCCAAACAAAGCGAGCAATTAGATCGTGTCATCGTGTTCGTCTTTGCGAAGCTTTTCCTACGCCAAATATTGTATTACTTAGACCATGAGATAATGCAACTCCTGGTATCGGAAGAAAGCTTTGAGGTCATCAAACGTCATCCTATGAGAGGGTGATCATAAAGGTGTCTCTCGGTGATCGGAAAGTATCATTGGGTTGTATGTATCGAGATGGAATTTGTCCCTCCCAAGTCGGAGAGATATACTTGGGCCCACTCGGTAATCGATATCAACACCTCTTGCAAGCATGTGGTTAAGGAGTTAATCACAAAGTGATATCGGATTACGGGCAGTAAAGTACTTAACGTGAACGAGATTGAACTAGGTATGCAGTGCACGATCGAATCTCGGGCAAGTAAAATATCGCGAGACGAAGGGAATATATATATGGGATTGATTGAGTCCTGGCATCGTGGTTCATCCGATATGATCATCGATGAATCTGTGGGAGTCAATATGGGTGCCCAGTCCCCGCTGTTGATTATTGATAGAAGATCATGTCGCATATTCTCGAACCCGCAGGTCACACACTTAACGTATCTCGACGCTAGGATAGATTGGATAATTGGTTTATGAATTTTGTTCGAGTCTCGGATGGGATCCGGGATATCACGAGAGGTTCGGAATGGTCCGGAGAATAAGATTCATATAAGTGCAGTTTTGGAGTTGAATTGTTCGGGTTAATCGGTATTGTCTAGGAAGCTTCTAGAACCTTCCGGAAGGGGACCAACGTGGCCCCACCTTCCGGGAGGGGCATGGGCCTATGAGGGGTGTCTGGCGCATTGGGCCAGGGCACAAGGCCCCATAGGGCCCAGCCGATCCTAGATAAGTTTAAACTCGTTTAAACTAGAGATAGGATTTCTAGATAAGGGAGAGTTTAAATCGTTTAAACTAGAGATATGATTTCTAGATAAGGTAAAGTTTAAATTGTTTAAACTGGAGATAGGCTTGGAGGAGGGCAAGGCTGGCCCCCCCTCTATATATAGAGGGTGGTGCGCCCCTACACAACACACCTTCCTCCAAGCCCTAGCAGCCTTGCTACCTTCCTCTCTCCTCCCGATCGCTTGTGGCGAAGCCCTGCAGAAATTCTCCACCATATACACCACGCCGTGTTGTAGATCCAATCTATCTCTCCACCATACTCGCTGGTCCGAGGAAGGAGGAGACGCCGAGGTGCGTGTGCATCTCACGGAGGCACCGCCACTTGTGGTGCTAGATCGGATCGGATCGCGAGGAGAAGCGTACGACGACTACATAACCCACGTTCCAGGCGTTAACTGTCTTGAATCTTCAAGGGTATGAAGATCTAATCCAATCTCTCTCGTTGTTTGCATCTCCTAGATTAGATCTTGGCTTTCCCTCTGTTCGCTCCGTAGAAAATTTTGATTTACTATGCCGCGAAACCCTTCACCGGATACGCTGGTGACTCCACCGTGGCCTTCCTTTATCCGGCTTGGGCCTCCCTTCTGGATCCACCTAACTGGGCCGCCCAGCAGGCCATAGGCCATGCTACCGACTATGGGTCACCCGGGTTAGTCGGATAAGAGACATGCTATAAGGATACCCATATAGCATATCCCCAATAGTAGCCCCCAGAGAACTCCGAGATCTTGCGCCGTCTTGACTCTTCACGTTGAATGCTCCGTCTAGATGTATGTTAGCAAATCGTCAAGCAATATCTTGTAGTCCTCCCAAAGAACCCTGCAATGTTTTCTCCGTCTTCAAATGGTAAGCCGGAGAAATGCTGAATCTTCCATCGTACTCTTCCGTAGTCGGATTAAATCCATCCATGCCGAAATCTTCGATGCGACGGCTCATCTACCCGTGTCATCTAGGACGACGTAGTCTTAGGTAAGCGATGCCTCGTAACTCACACATGCAGAGAACGCAATCATATCCGATTTTCCCGCGCGAGCGATACGAACCGTTGGCGGCGACGGTTGGAGACGTGGCGAAATTACCGCGCACGTTCACGAACACATCGTCTACGCGGCAACCGTCCGATCAGCTGCACGAATCGTGACGCAGAGTATGATAAATAGTAATCGTGGGACACTTTCCACTTTTTACCTTATTCCTCTCGTGTCATCGTCTTCTTCCTCTAGCCGCATGCCTCCTCGAGCTCTCCGCGAGAAACCTCGAAAACCCTAGCCTCCGTCAGCGTCAGTCGCATCCTTCCAGCACTCCATGGCCAGCAGCAGCTCCTCCCCATCCATGGCGGCGTCGAGCGAAGCCACGGCGAAGCCGGTGAGCTCCGTCGTCGTGCCCCCAGAGGGCCTGGTCAAACCCGCATTGGCGGTGATCGAAACTACCGGCGGCGACCATAATCTGGCGGCGCTAGAGCCTCTGGAAGAAGAGCCAGACTCGCACAAGGGCGACTGGCGCGACTCGGACATCACCGACCGCAACATCCAAGAGATGGTCGCCAAAGGTTACCTCCCCGCGACGGAGGGGCTCGCCTGGCGGGCGGCGCCGGCCGGCGAGGTGACACCTTCTCCCCAAGCTGGAGAAAAGGTGTACCTCAAGGCTCAGCTGGTACACGGCGTTTCCCTGCCTATTTCCCACTTCTTTCTTTCCGTCTTGAACCACTACAAGGTCCAACCCCATAACCTCTCCCCCAATAGTATCTTAGTGCTTAGCAACTTCGCGGCACTTTGTGAGGGTTACCTAGGGATTAGGCCTAGGTTAGATTTGTTCGTGTACTTCTTCATCGTCAAACGTGAAGCCGAGCACAGTAGGGAGGAGCTTAGGAACTGCGGCACCATAAGCTTCAAGATTCGACCTGGCCGGCGGTTCCCCGACATCGTCGGCCACGAGTCCTGCCAAAACTGGCAGCGGACGTACTTCTACGGCCCCGACATTCCTTTGGCAGGCCGAGAAGTAACGTACCCGGACTTCGCGGATGGAGCCGCTGCTGAAGTTTCCACATGGATATCCCATGCCTCCCTTCCCTCCGACCTCGACGCTTCTTGCGCAATAAGGCGGATCGAATGGTTCGTAGAGACGGGTTTTACCGGCTTGGACCTGGCCATGTGCTCGTTCATCAGGCGACTCCAACCTCTGCAACTGTCGTGGTATTGCCGACGAGTACCCCATGGAGGGGTCCTCACAGTGCGTGTTTAGAGACGTGGGGTAAGGCGGACGGTTGACGGGTACGAGGTAACACAGCTTACCCAGGTTCAGATCCCACAACGGTGGCGGAATCCTACTCCTGCTATAAATCACTATAAGGGCAATACGCCGAGTTACAGAGATAGGTTCGCTGTGCGAGGTTGTCTGAAGTTATATGAGATTGTGCCCTAAAGGCTCCCATAGGCCCGACTTATATAGTCGCCAGGTCCTAGGGTTACAGGGAAAAGTCCTAGCCGGACAGGTTACAGAGTCCTACACCGTCTATTACTAGTCTTGTGTATCTTCCACTCCAAGGCTCTGGGTACGCTGGTGACTCCACTGTAGCCTTCCTTTATCCGGCTTGGGCCTCCCTTCTGGATCCACCTAACTGGGCCGCCCCATCAGGCCATAGGCCATGCTACCGACTATGGGTCACCAGGGTTAGTCGGATAAGAGACATGCTATAAGGATACCCATATAGCATATCCCCAACATGTAACACCCTCAGAATCGGACCTATGCAAGTTTTAGCAAAATTCGCCAAACCCGCATAGAAACGATTCAAAGGTGCCCACCAGGCACTTTCGTGCGGGTGGAAAACGAAGTAATAACATCACACAACAGTCCTCGATGGGACCTGAGCAGATATATATAAATGACTCAAAGAGTCAAGAAGAGATGTAATGTACAAGATCCAAATCACCTTGAAAATGGTAGAGCGTCCACTACGGACAAGAAGCAAATGGGGCTAAGAGCCACGAAGAATAACCAATGGCGTCCATAACCCTGCCTGTGCCAAGCGGAAGGGTAACCTCGCTAACGGCGTCGATCTCAAAACCTGCTTAACAAAAGGGTGCCGACAAAGGCAAAGCGAAAACAAAGAAGGAGCGTCAAGATTGAGGCCAAGACACGGCGAGGCTAGAATTCGCGGTCCTCGCCTACATAGGTATGGTGGATCGAGCGGCAGCGGCAGCATGCACTAAACAACCTATAGAGACTCGATACAACTGGCGGTTATCAGAGAGGGGTGAGAAAGACCTATTCGGATCCAACCTGAGACTATCATCAAACAAACCCATCCTGGCGTTTCCCCCTCGAGACCAAACGAGGAAGTCAACCGAGGAACGCACACAGTTGGCAGTTTTACTTATTCGGTTATAGTTGCGGCACTTTACTAGTCAGGTTTAGATAATCATCCTGATAAAGTAAGCAGTGGGCACTTTTAGTTAATCATTCTGTTATAGTGGCAACACTTACTAGTCAGATACAATTATCATGAGATAACCCCAAAACCCAGCAGTTGTTGGTACTTTTATTCAGCCATTCCGTTGTAGTTGCCTTACTTACTAGTCAGATACAATGGTCGCAAGCGACATCCAAACAAGCAATTGTGGGCAGTATTAATTAGCCATTCCATTATAGTGAAGCTGATTACTAGTCATTATAAAGTCAAATTTATAGCAATAAACTTTAGTTATGCTTGTCTATGATCGAGATACTGTGCTCCAAGTCGTCCATATCCGCGGACACGGCTTTCAGAAAGTTTTACCCGGCCGGGGTGCACCAATAGCAACACACGCTCGATCAACCTCGGAAAAACCAAATCAAAACCCAACGAGGCTTTCACGACTGAACAATCACAGGATTCAGAAATATTTCAGGGGGACACCCCATTGAGTAGATCATAGCGAGTAAGCAAGCTCGAGACGGACTCAAGGTTTGCGACAATGGTCAAACGATCGGGAACCCGAAAGTGTGGCTGGGCTTGTCGATACCGCGAAAACATTACGCTTACCTAAGCGAAGGGTGTGCTCCTCGCAATTTAAATACAGAAAGTAGCATGGCATAAGTACAGATAGTAAAAACACCTCAAACTAGTTTGTGGCCCCAAGAAATAAGAATGAATCAAGCTCGCTCAGGGGTCCCATATACCTCCGGATGTGGATAGCGCGATAAAACAAGGAACAGTATCAAGTACTCGGGGTCTTACGGACACAAGTGGGCGTGAAACCAAATATTATCTATCACCCACCGATGCCTCTGCTTATTTCAATTTTAGTTGTTAAACAGAAATTAAAGTGACGATAAGTAAAACTAGAATCATCTCCATCAACATCAACATGCGGCAATACATCAGCAACTGTGGCATATGACGACACACATCAGCACTTGAGCAAGCAACTACGGCGCGCAAGTCCAACTATCTACCAAACAACAGGTAATAGGGTGTATCCAAGGTAATATAGGGCTGCACGGTACATCACAGGTACGGAAACTAAAGCATCGCAACACAGATAGCAATAGATCAACAGGAGGGAAATAAAGACTATAAAAGTAAGATAGGTAGAAGGGGGGAGATGCTCGCCTGAAAACATTGTCGAAGGTTCAACCGAAGATCGGTGCGAAGCTCACATCAACTCAACGGCCTTATCCGCGAAGAAGCAAAACACTAGAAGAAAACCCGGATGCAATATTTAATACACGGCGGAAGATCGGCATGATGCATGTATGATGCATGGCATGGCGAGGTGCGATGCAATTAGGTCATATTAAGCGGAAACGGGGTCCCGACAATTAATTAGGTGGTTCATGTTATTTAGAAACCCCCGCAAATTAAATGTTGTTTAGCAAAACAACAGATGGAACCGGTTCGCTACACATGTTTAAATGAGGCCAATATAAGGCTAGATTTGCTCGCATATGGGCCCCATATTTAATTATTAGGTGAATCGGCATAAGGCCCCCAAACCACATGAATGTATGCATGCATGATCAATCAATATGCGACAAGTTGATATGTTATAAAATAGGGTTCGGGGAAAAGGGGTCACACATTAGGGTTCTCGACGATCTTGGGGGTTCCGGGGTTCGGGGTCCGACAGGGTCCAGGGTCCAGGGTTCGACGGGTCGTTCTCGGATAGCGGAGTAGATCTCGGCGCATCCGTGGTCTTCGGGTCATGCCGACGGTCATGGCGTTCGGGACGAAGCACTTGTCGCGTCGGGGTCTCGGAAAACGGAGCGAAGCACTTGGCGTTCTTTAGCGACCTTGACGTCCTCTAGGGAAGACCATGTTGAGCCATCGGGTTTGGTTTAGTCTTCGGGGTCTCGGTGTCCTCGGATCCGATTGACGATCTTGGCGTCCGGCGGTAGGTCTTGTTGGTTTCCTCGGGCTTGCCCCGTGGCGTAGATCATGGCTCATCGGGGTCCGGGGTTCGCCGCTCCGGGGTTCGACGAGGGATCGGTCTCGGTCTCCAAACGTGGATCTTGAGGTCTCCGTGATGGAGGTCTTGGCGTCTCGTGTTGGCCTTGGTTACCTGATGTAATTCAGGTTTCTCTCTTCGATCCTTCGGGTTGGTCTTCATGCGTCGGTGTCTCTTGGGCGTACCAACGCCACGACAGACTTGTTGGGCACCACGGTACACGCGATCCCCGCTTTGCAAGCAGACGATGCCACAAACACATCATGAAGGCCATCTCGGGGCAAGCAGCGAGGCCGTGGACGCGCGGGTGGTGGGCGGGTGCTGGCCAGGCCAAGCGAGGTGAGCGGCTCGGGCGGCGGTCTCGGGCGAAGCGCAGCGGCAGGCCTCGGATGCTGTGCCACGACGGCGGGGCTCAGCGACTTCGCCGGGCTCGGCGGCACTAGGCGGCGGCGGAAGGCGAAGGAGGAAGGGCGCGGGCAGGCTCGCCGACGAGGCGCGGGGCGGGCGCGTATGATGGCGCTCGAGGCGGTTGTTGGCGCGCGACGGCGGAGGAGTCGGCGCCTGGGCGCAGTGGGCGGCGGGAGACGCACTGGGCACGGCGCAGCGGTGGTTGGGGTCGAGGCGAGGCGGCGGCGAGGCGGCGGAGGCGGTGGGTGATGCAGGGCGGCGGGCAGGCGAGATGGCAGCGGGATGGCGGCGAGCGGCTGGCGGGTGGGGAGCAAGGCGGAGGTGCGGGGTTCCTGGCGAGGCAGAGGAGGGACGCGTCGGCTTGGGAGAGAGCAGGGGGAGCGGGGCGACAGGGGCCAGGGCGTGGGGCTGGAAGAGGAGCAGGGACGGTGGGCGCGCACGTGAGTGCTGGGAGGGAGTGGGGGGCCGAGCCGGGTGGGGTGATGTGTGCTGGGTAGTGCGTGTGTGTGCTTTTGGGGGTGGGGCCGGCTGGGGAGGTTGGTTTAGAGGGAGAGGGGGAGAGAGAGAGAGGGGGAGGGCTGGGGGAGTGACACGTGGCAGCATGAGAGAGGAGGGGGTGAGGGAAGAGGGTGAGGTGGCGAGGGACTATTGGCCAGGGTGAGGTGGCTGGGGAGAGAGGGTAGAGAACTGGGTAGCTTTAGGATTTAAAGAGGTGGACCGTTTTAATTTCTGGGGTGGTCGTTCGGGTCTACTCGGCCCGTTCGACTGCCCCACTAAAATAATTAAAACGTTTGTTTGTTTTAAACGGGCCGTCTGCAAACCGATAGCGGCCAAAACAAAATATTCCGGGGACCCGGTTTTGGATGTTTGAATCAAAGACGGGGCGTTTTAGAAAACAAAACGGGCTTTGCGAAATAGTTTTATGCAAACAATGCATGATGATGACGATGCAATGCACAAATTCAACGCGATTTTCTAGTAGTGGTTTTTTTTTTTTGCGGGATGCCACACAACAGTAGCCCCCAGAGAACTCCGAGATCTTGCGCCGTCTTGCCTCTGCACGTTGAATGCTCCGTCTAGATGGATGTCGGCAAATCGTCAAGCAATATCTTGTAGTCCTCCCAAAGAACCCTGCAATGTTTTCTCCGTCTTCAAATGGTAAGCCAGAGAAATGCTGAATCTTCCATCGTACTCTTTCGTAGTCTGATTAAATCCGTCCATGCCGGAATCTTCGACGCAACGGCTCATCTACCCGTGTCAGCTAGGACGACGTAGGCTTAGGTCAGCGACGCCTCGTAACTCACACATGCAGAGAACGCAATCATATCTGATTTTCTCGCGCGAGCGATACGAACCGTTGGCGGCGACGGTTGGAGACGTGGTGAAATTATCGCGCACGTTCACGAACACATCGTCTACGCGGCAACCGTCCGATCAACTGCACGAATCTTGACGCAGAGTATGATAAATAGTAACCGTGGGACACTTTCCACTTTTAGCCCATTCCTCTCGCGTCATCGTCTTCTTCCTCCAGCCGCACGCCTCCTCGAGCTCTCCACGAGAAACCTCGAAAACCCTAGCCTCCCTCTGCGTCAGTCGCATCCTTCCAGCACTCCATGGCCAGCAGCAGATCCTCCCCATCGATGGCGGCGTCGAGCGGTTACCCGCAGCAGCCTGAGCTCGTCGTCGTGCCCCAGAGGGACTGGTCATCCCGCGACGGCGATGATCGAAACTACGGCGGCGACCATAATCTGGCGCTAGAGCCTCTGAAGAAGAGCCAGACTTCGCACAAGAGGCGTGGCGGCTCGGACATCACCGATCGCGACATCCAAGAGATGGTCACGAAGGCTACCTCCCATGACGGAGGGGCTCGCTTTGGCCAGGCGGCGCCGGCGGCGGTGACCTTCTCCCCAAGCCGAAGAAAAGGTGTACCTCAAGGCTCAGCTGGTACGCGGCGTTTCCCTGCCCATCTCCCACTTCTTTCTTTCCGTATTGAACCACTACAAGGTCCAACCCCATAACCTCTGCCCCAATAGTATCTTAGTGCTTAGCAACTTTGCGGCACTTTGTGAGGATTACCTAGGGATTAGGCCTAGGTTAGATTTGTTCGTGTACTTCTTCACCGTCAAACGTGAAGTCGGACACAGTAGGGAGGAGCTTAGGAACTGCGGCACCATAAGCTTCAAGATTCGACCTGGCCGGCGGTTCCCCGACATCGTAGGCCACGAGTCCTGCAAAAACTGGCAGCGGACGTACTTCTACGGCCCCGGCATTCCTTTGGCAGGCCGAGAAGTAACGTACCTGGACTTCGCGGATGGAGTCGCCGCTGAAGTTTCCACATGGAGATCCCATGCCTCCCTTCCCTCCGACCTCGACGCTTCTCGCGCAATAAGGCGGATCGAATGGTTCGTAGAGACGGGTTTGACCGGCTTGGACCTGGCCATGTGCTGGTTCATCAGGCGAATCCAACCTCTGCAACACCGCGTGAATTTCATGCACGAGTATACCAGTGACCGAAGGGATACCCTCCGGATCTCCGTGGATAACTTCTCGAGCGACTCCGTCAAGCTCCGCCTAAAGCACATCGTCAAGGTGAAGGATAACAAGCGTGTCTTCACCATCACCCACGATATGTTCGTAGACGGCAAGTGCCCAAAGGTATATATGTATTTTCCTTGTACAACATATGCTCCAGTTTCTCCGTCTTGCCATTGCCACCCATCTAACACGGTGATTTCTTAACTTAACAGCTTAACGATCTAGATGAGGACAACCTGGCTGCCCAAATCTACGATCCAAAGATGAAGGAAGTCACGGTCGTGTCCGACGACGATGTCCCGTTAGCGCGAAAGCAGAAGAGCTCCACCTCTGACGCTGCCGACGGAGGCAAGAAGAAGAAGACGGAGGGTGGAGCCTCCAAAAAGACTACCGTCGCCCTGGAGGCGGAAAAGAGAAAAGCCACCGGGATTTTTGCCAAAGCACCCCCCTAGTGTAAGGTTCTCATTCTCCGACATTGTCTGTCTTGTTCCTGTACTTATGCACTTTGCACGTTTCAGGAAGAAAGCCACGACCAGCCTCAAGAAGACCTCCAAGACTTTGGGGCCTTCTAGAAATATCAAGGTTATGCTGCATCGCGACTCCTCCCCCGCCATCGCCCCTGCTACTCCTGCCGTCAAGCCTTCCTCTGCCCCGACAAGCTCTCAAGCCCAGGAGGCACCAGGCCCTTCCTCCATGGAAGTGGATTCTGGCGCTTCTACCGAACTTCATTTGTTGTCATGACGCAGCGACGCAGGAGAGCGTTGCTCTACAAATGGCTGAAGCTCCGGTTAAGGATGCCATCGGTAGCGGCAAGGCGACAATGGGAGCTGGTACCTCTGCCGAAGGCGGCACCCCCGCTCCCCAGAAGCCCTTCGAGTTCCCGAAGATAGTTTACCCGACACTCATGCCGAGTAACATAACTCTGGTTCCTGGAGGAGTGCTGTCATCTCCGACGTGCGGTATTGAGGAGCTTCTCCGACAAGCAGATATCTTGCAGGGAAATAGCATTTCCTTTGGCAAGCTGCTGGCCGAGAGTGCTACAAACCTCAAGATTTTTGCACTTGTAAGTTTTACTTTTCCTTTTGCATTTCATATGAGTATCCCACTGTAGCCCCCGAGGATGTAGACGGAAAACCATAGGTTTTGCATCTATATGCTCTAAGAGTGACTAAGTTAGAAAGAACTCTCACTGTAGCCCCCAAGCATTTAGATGGAAGAAACTATTCCGACTAGATGCTTTAAGAGTAGGATACACAGTGTTCATAATTTTCAATATTGTAGCCCCCAAGCCTCTAGTTGTAACTGAATTAGTTCCGACTAGATGCTTAAAGAAAAGCTAAGCATTTTCCGAGTTAAAACTTTATACTGTAGCCCCCAAGCTTCTAATCGAGAACTGAAGTAGCTCCGACTAGATGCTTAAAGAACAGCTAAGCATATTGCTAAGTTGAAAAACTTTCACTGTAGCCCCCGAGCGCCTAGATGGAAAGTTTCCGACTAGGTGCTCCAAGCAGACTAAACAACAGTTTAACTTTTTTCCTTTGTTCCACATAACGAGAATGCTCGGAGGGGCATGGCCAACGACAAGTACCAGAAGATGCACGCAGATCTTGAAGCCGAAAAGGGTAAAACTGCCATCTTGAAGGAACAGATCATCAAAAACAAGAGTCTGTTTTCTTTTTTGCACATTCCGTCTTGGTTGTATGCCTTCATTCTTCGAGTACTCACTGTGTACTTTGTTTTGTCTGACTTTTCAGAACATGTCGCCAAGGACAAGGATATTGTCGAGCAGTCCAAGCATATCCAGCAGCTGGACAGCGAGAATAGAATCCTTAAGAAGGAGAGGGAAGAGATGCTGAAGATGCATGAGGATTCCATGAAAGCCCTGCAGGATTCCGCCTCTGCGGAAATCAATCGCTTGAAGGAGGAGCTTGCGATCTTAAAAGATCAGAAGCAAACTGCTGATGAGCAAAACCAACGCCACAGCGAGGCGTTTAAGCTCCTCCAACAAGAGAAGGAATCCTTGGCGGACACCGTCTGCCAGGCCAAGGCCAGCATCTTCAGTAAGTTTCCTCCGCCTTATATTTCTGTAGTCTGGATACTTAGAGTTTATTGAACTCATGCGCTCCTTGTTGGAATTTTCAGCGCCTATGGGTTTAACCCGGTCGCCTCCTTCGGACAAGGAATGCATGGTACTCGGAGATTCTGCGCCGAGCCCCCGAGCGTGTTACAATCTGGAAAGCTTCATGTGCACGGACTGGCGCGAGGATGGCACTCTCAATGGTGAAGGCACACTACAAAGATGCCGACATCGACACGGTGACCTCTGGCATCCCCGACGTTGATGATGACGGCAAAGAGATTGATCACGAGGCCATCTTGTCATCACTCGCGGGATATGACACCAGAGTTGCCGAGTTGGTGGACATCGACGTTTTCGTGCCCATGAACACCATTGACAGCGTCAACCAAGATTCCTCCGAGTCTCATCA
Organism: Avena longiglumis; assembly: GCA_030063025.1. Taxonomy (NCBI): domain Eukaryota; kingdom Viridiplantae; phylum Streptophyta; class Magnoliopsida; order Poales; family Poaceae; genus Avena; species Avena longiglumis. The sequence continues at coordinate 476,067,288 of CP125974.1, read as the reverse complement.
TAGCGCCGACGTTGAGGGTGATTCTCCGGCTGGGGACGATGCTGCTTCCAAGTCTCCTGCGCCCAAAGAGTGAAAAACACTATGTAATATTTGTTTTGCCTTTGGTATATGCGCGGAAAAAACTTGATGATGTAACTTAAGGCAGAAAACAATCGTTGTTATTTCCTGCTACTTAAGAACTTAGTTCCCAGCATGTATATATTTTTTAAGCAAGTGCTGGCTTATCCATTACTTTGGTTCTTATGCTTGACTTTTCGTGAGTCGGAAGACTCGTTGTCGGAACCATGCACTTAGGTGATGATGCCCAATGGCACCGTCAATAACCTGAGCACAAAATCACCAACAATAAGTGCCAAAAGTCACTACTCCAGAATCCACATAAAAACGAAAAAGAACGTGTAGACTAGAAAACTTAAGCTAACGCCCGTAGGCGGAATTTTCACAAGTGAAAACGCAAAGCTTGTGCATAAAGGTTTTACATGATCTAAAAATGAACACTAAAGGAGGTAAAATACTCAGAAATATGAGTGAGCCAAAGATCTTTATTTCATTGATCATATAAGAGATACACAATTAGATAAAAAAATGCTAAGTGTAAAAAGGACGTAGCCGTGCTATGTTCCATGGCCGATCAAGCTCCGGGTAGTCATCATCCGGGTCACGTCGCTTACGCTTATGATCCTCGTTGGGTCTATCCTTTAGTTCACGATTGTCAACAAGGTATTACGACTCATTGAGCAGCGCCTTGCTTATGATGAACGGTCCTTCCCATGGCGGGGATAATTTGTGTGACTTCTTCTGCTTAAGTCGGAGCACCAAATCCCCCTCTTTAAACGAGCGATGCCAAACACGGCGACTATGGTAGCTGCGTAGCTTCTGCTGGTAGATGGCGGATCTTTGGCATGCCAAAACGCGCTCCTCCTCGAGAAGGTCCACATCCAGGCGTCTGGATTCTTCAGCGTCATCCTCGTCGTAGGCGGCAACTCTTGGTGCATCATGGAGGATGTCGGAAGGCAGGATGGCTTCTGCTCCATATACCATGAAGTAAGGGGTGTAGTCGGTAGATCTGTTGGGTGTAGTTCGTAAACTCCACAGCACAGATGGCAATTATTCCGCCTAGGCTCCAGCTACTCTATGTAGCGGTGCCTCAAGAAGTGGCTTGATTCCCTGCGGAATTAATCCATTGGCTCGCTCGACCTGTCCATTGGAGTATGGGTGTGCCACAGATGCAAGGTCAAGTCGGATGCCTTTCTCCCAGCAATATGCCTCTACTTCTGCGAGTGATAAATTGTTGCCGTTGTCGGTGATAATGCTATGTGGGAGACCAAATCTCACCACTAGGTCTCGGACGAACCTTAGGGCAATTGCCCCATCAAGCTTTCTAATGGGTTTAGCTTCTATCCATTTAGTGAATTTGTCAACTGCTACAAGCAGATGCGTAAATCCACAAGGTGTCGTCTGTAACGGTCCCACCATGTCTAGCCCCCAGACTGCAAATGGCCAAGTTATTGGTATTGTTCGCAGTTCTTCAGCAGGAACATGTGGTTGTCGGGCATAATACTGGCATCCCATGCATGTCTCAACCATCTTGTTGGCGTCCGCCTTCACAGTCAGCCAGTAAAATCCTTGCCGGAAGGCTTTCGCGACCAACGATCGAGGAGCGGCGTGGTGCCCGCAATCTCCGAGATGGATTTCGCGTAGGATTTCCATACCTTCTAGATGGGAAACACACTTTAGGTACACCAGTAGTGCTCCTTTTGTAGAGTTGCCCATTGATTATGGTATAGCCCTTTGATTGTCGTACTATTTGCCGTCTTTCGACTTCGTCGTCGGGCAAAGTTCCGTTTTCGAGGTATTCCATGAACGGTTTTGTCCAAGCCGGAGGGACCTTATTCACACTGTTGACGAAAGAGTCAGCTCTATCCGGGTTGTCAATGTCGGCTCCCTTCACGGATGGTGTGCGCAGGTGCTCTAGGAAAACTCCTGGTGGAATTCGCTTGCGCCCTGATCCAAGTTTAGACAGCAGATCAGCCGCCTCGTTTTGTTCCCTAGGCACATACTTAACTTCGTAGCCCAAGAAGCTCTTGGCTATCTCGTCCACTTCGTCTCGATATGCCGCCATAATAGGGTTCCGCGCATTCCAGGTGCCAGCCACCTGCTGGGCAACCAAGTCGGAATCTCCATAGCAAACTATGCGCTTGATGCCAATATCCTTGGCTACACGTAGTCCGTGAATGAGTGCTTCATACTCCGCCATGTTGTTTGTAGCCTCGAAGTGGATCTGTAGAACGTAGTGTAGCTTGTATCCCGTTGGTGACTGTAGCAATACACCAGCCCCCGAGCCGTTGAGCAGCTTTGATCAGTCAAAGTGCATCACCCAGTACTCTGGTTCTGGCAACAGAGTAGCGTCTGGCATCTCCATCTAATCTGCAACAAAATCCGCCAAGGCTTGTGATTTGATAGCTTCGTGTCTCTTGTAGGTGATCTTGAAAGCGGCAAGTTCAATGCCCCACTTCGCGACCCTTCCTGTAACATCGCTGTTATTGATAATGTCGGATAGTGGAGTCTTGCTCACCACAGTGATCGGGTGCTCCTGAAAGTAATGCCTCAGCTTCCGAGAAGCAAGGAATACTCCGTAAGCTATCTTTTGGTAGTGCGGGTAACTCTGCTTGGACTCCGTCAAGACCTCGCTTACGTAGTAAAATGGTCGTTGAACTCCGTGCTCATAGCCTGGTTCCTTCCGCTCTACCACGACGATGATGCTGATTACCCGGTTGGTGGCCGCCATGTAAATTAACAGGGGCTCTCCAGGCTCGGGTGCTGCAAGGATGGGCGCTGAGGAAAGAATCTCCTTGAGCTGCTTCAATGCTGCATCTGCTTCGTCCGTCCATGTGAATTTGTCCGCCTTCAAGAATTTATGCAGTGAGCCTTCTCTCCAAGTCGGCTGATGAACCGACTAACTGCTGCAACACAACCTGTTAGTCGTTGAATGTCCTTTAGGCACGTCAGACAGTTTATGTTCAAGATGGCCTTGATTTTCTCCGGGTTGACCTCGATTCCACGCTGGGAAACGATGAAGCCCAACAATTTGCCGGCTGGGACCCCGAAGATGCACTTCTTAGGGTTAAGCATCATATTGTATCAAAGGTTTCTTTTAAGTCGGAGATTAAGTCGTTTGACTTTTTAGACATCACCGCGATATCGTCCATGTAGGCGTGAACATTCCGACCGATTTGGTCTTGAAGGCAACGTTGCATTGTCCGCTGGTAGGTAGCACCTGCGTTTTTTAGCCCAAAGGGCATTGTGACATAGCAAAACATGCCGTATGGGGTAGTGAACGAAGTGGCTAATTGGTCCGACTTCCTCATCTTGATCTGGTGGTATCCTGAGTATGCATCAAGAAAACACAAAAGTTCTGAGCCAGCCATCGAGTCAATGACTTGGTCAATTCGAGGCAAAGCAAACGGATCTTTGTGACATGCTTTGTTCAAGCCGGTGTAATAAACGCACATTCTTAATTCATTGGTTCCTTTTTTGGGGACAAGTACGGGATTAGCCACCCATTGGGTGTGAAGGACTTCTCGGATGAATCTAGCCTTAAGTAACCTAGCTATCTCTTTGCCAATGGCGCGTCTCTTCTCATCTCCAAAGCGTCGTAGAGGTTGTTTCACTGGTTTGGATTTTGGATCAATGTTTAAGCTGTTTTCGGCAAGTTCCCTAGGTACACCTTTCATGTCGACAGGTTGCCAGGCAAAGATGTCCCTGTTCTCACGGAGGAACTCGACGAGCGCGCTTTCCTATTTAGGATCCAGGTTCGTTCCAATGGCGGTGACCTTGGAGGCATCGCCTACCACAAGTTCCACCGGCTTGGTCTCGATGGCGACCTTGAACGCAGGAGCGGAGTCGGAGATCTACTTCTTCGACGCGGGCATCTCTGAGTCATTGACCTTGCTCTGGATCTCTTTGAATTCTTTGTTGTAGAGGACAGCTTCTGCAACGGCTGCTTCGTTGATCTCGCAGTCCCTTGCCTTGGTAAAGCTTCCGGATACGGTGATGATGCAGTTTGGTCCGGGTATCTTGAGCTTGTTGTAGACGAAGCATGGCTTGGCCATGAACGTGTGGAATATGTCGCGGTCGAATATGACGTGGTACACACTCTTGAAAGGGACCACCTCGAAGGTCATGCGCTCTTGGCAGTAATTATTAACATCGCCAAAGGCAACCTGAAGTGTAATGCACCCAAGGGACCGAGCCTCCCAACCAGGCACTACGCCATGGAAGATGGTGTGGTCCGTCTTAGGTTTGCCTCTGTCAAGTTCATCTTTTGCAGTGTATCCAGGTACATGATGTTGATGTTGCTTCCACTGTCCACCATACACTTGGTGAACTCCACACCGTCAATCAAGGGGTTGATGACCATGGCGTATTGGTTATCCGTGGGTATAAGATCTGGGTGGTCCATCCTGTCCCAAGTTATTGGAACCTCCGACCAGCACAGGTACTTGGGGACTAGGGGGAGAGTAGCCATCAGGATCCTTAGAGAGGTCTTCTGTTGTCGGACGGTGGGGGTGCCAAGGAAAGTGTGGTAGACTGGGGCCTTTTTCGCGAAGGGGTTCTTGCCTTTGTCGTCGCTCTTGGCGGCATGCTTGGGGTCAACGTCCTCGTCCATGTCACTTGAATCCTTGGACTCCTCCTCCTTCTTCTTCCCCTTGCCCTTGCCGCGCGGTCTGTTCTTCCGACTTTGTTTGTAGCCGGACTCCGGGTCTTCCTTGAGGTCGTTGACGAACTTGCAGTGTCGATTGGTATGGATGGCTTTGCCGTTGATGTCAAGGTGTACGAGGCATGGCATATCACGATACTCCTCATAGGTTTGGGGAACGCGGAGCGGCGCCGAGGTCACGTTGTCCGCCCTCTCCTCGTCCTGCAAAAATCATAGCGACCATGTCAGTAGATTGATTTTCTTCTGGAGCGGTTTTCCGCTTTGCAATGCTGTTCCTACGAGCCTGAGTTGGAATGGCCGTTGCCGGCAAAGAGCCACGAGCATCGTCATCGGCAGCTGCGAACTCACTAGCCAACTGAATCATCTGGTTCAAGTCAAGATGGTGATTGTCCTGCAAGCGCTCCAGCTTATGTCGGAGCAACGTGCCCCTTTCCAACCCATCGATGAAGGCGGCCATGGCGGTCTGAGCGTGCACTCCTGCGCAGGAATTCTTCATGTCCATCCAGCGGGAGAGGTAGGCGCGAGATGTCTCGTCTTTCTCTTGCACGCACCGCTGTAGATCGGCCACAGTGCAGGGACGCTTGTATGTACCCTCAAAGTTCTTGGTGAACGCTTCTTGCATGTCCAACCAGTTATAGATAGATTTCTCCGGCAAGTCTTCGATCCATTGACGACGACGTTGGGGTTGCCTCCGACAATCTCCACCGCGTTGTCGTAGTCCTGCAACCATGTGGCTGGCTTGGCGGTGCCGTCATAGGGCTTGATGGTCTTGTCGATCCGGAAGCCTTTGGGGTAAGTTGCAGACCGTATTGCAGGTCCAAAGCAACATGGTCCCAGGTATGGTCCTTCCCGGGCCTCGTGGATCTTATCGATCCGCGAACATGCATCGTATGGCTCCGGGTTCTTCTTCTTGTCAACAGGGGATGGGCTGCGTGAACGACGCAGGCCTCCTCCACCATGGTGACTGCTTGGTGGTGACGGAGGCGGAGGTGGCGGTGGGTTAGCCTTCTTGATGTTACCCTCCTGTGACGCCTCATGTCTGTCACGGTTGCTTGTCGGACGCGGAGGGTCATGGCGCGACCTTCTCTTATGTCCTTCGTTGTGCTTTTCGTCATGACGGGTCTGCTCCGCGTTGTCGCGGATGACGATGCCACACTGCTTTGGTGGGGGCATATCCGTATGATGGTGAGCTTTGTAATCTTAGCGATGTCGGGGATACCGGGGCGATGGCGATGGGCGAAGAGGTCGGGCCTTTTCTCCGTGGTCGGAGGATATTGGGATAGCATCCTTCATGTTGCGTACATCCCTCCGTCTTCATTCTGAGGAACCCGTCTGGGACCTGACATTAAGAGGAGATCTGTCCCTTGGCGGCTTGTACTGGCTAGACTGGCAGAGCGCTGGGTTAGACTCAAGCCTCTGAGAGGTAGGCTTTTCCTGCTGCTTTACCGCCTTGGCCACTAGGTCGTAGACCTGTTCCACTGCCTCAGGGGATCTATCCTGCTCCCGAAGGGTCTTGGCGACAGCGAGGTTAAGTAGTGGGGTGGGCATCACCTGCTTGCCTTCACTGTCAATGTATGGCTTGGCTTGTGCCGGCTTCGAGCGAGCCCATCCTAGGTTACGCCGTTCACCAGGATCGTTGATGACGCGAGCCGGAGCTTTCTTAGCCTTCTGCTGCTGTAGCAGAGTCTTGTACTCGGTCTCCATTGCTCTAGCTTTCTCTATGGACTTCTGCGCGTTGACCAGATCTCGATCTAGTTTAGCGCCCTGCTCCGCGATGGCTTGCGCCTCCTCCAGCAGCTGCTGGCGTTTCTCATCAAGCTGAGTCACGTTCCGGATATGAGCAACGGTCAGTGGCTCGACGAGGAGATTGTCGTACATCACTCTATCAACTGGAGTAACTTGGGCTGCTGCAGATGTAGATGCTGGAGACGGCAAGTTTGCGGTGTTGTTGTTTCTCGGGCCAGTGCCGAGTTCCTGCGGCTGCTGCACTGGGTTAGGCGGAGGAGGCATGTCTTTTGCGCGATCATCGTCAGCAGCAATAAGTGGCCCCTTCCCCTTTTCTGGCGTCGTAGGCGGAGCTCGTCCAGGTTGATCTTCATCCATCGCCGTCCCAATGGTGATGAACACCCCTCGGGACGCGACGACGTTGTTGGCCTGCTCATCGCGCGAGTACTCCTCCTCCATCTACTGCATAGTGGAGTCTAGCTCTTCTGGACTGAAGTCTATCTCCTCTGAATCTGCACTGAAATCAGCATAGAGCGCGTCAATGACAGAGTCGGAGGGTGCCAGTACTTCCTCGATGATGGGCGGTGGAGGTGCAGCGGGCTCGACGATGACTGGAGGTGGTGGTGCTGCTGTGACGATGGCGGCCGGAGGCAGTGGTGGCGGTGGCTGAATCAGAGGGGCTCCGTCAATGAGCGCAAGCGCTGTCTGAGCTGCCACTTCGGCCTCCGCGTAATTGTTGACGGTGCTCACCATATCTTCGAGGGTAAGGCGTCCTGTTGCCTACTGCCATCTTAAAGAATGTCGGAGAAGCGTGCCACGGTCCAGTCCTTCCACGAAGTGATACAGAGCGTTAGGGCCATTAGTGGAAGAACTTTTACACTTGTGGCACGAACCCGGGTAGTGGGCTAGGTCGGCTCATATACGTAGCCACCTGGCCAGGTAATCGCGGGGGTTTTCGCCCTCTCTCTGAACACAGCGCGCCAGATCGAAGATGGTAACCACGCCGACGAACTTGGATCTCTGCTGTCCAGACGCACGGACTAAGCCGGCGGATTTGCAGTGATCTTCCACCTTTATATCCTGCGCATGGGCGGTTTCGGTGGGCCTTGAATTTTTCCGATCTTTGCTGGCAAACTCTGAGGAGAGATCCGACATCGATCCTTCCACGAACGTATCCTGCCCGTAGGCGGTCCGTGCGGGTCTTGATGCTACTCCGACTCCTAGGGAACTAGTGCCCGAGTCGGTTTTGCCGATGAAGAGGTGGATGTCTCCGATAGGAACGATCGAACACCGAGTAGGGTTCGTCTTCGCCGAGATCCAGAACTCGTCGGGAGGGACGATCGGAATGTTGCCAGAGAAGAGAACACGGCCGATAGCTACGGTTTTGCCGATTCCCGCAAAGATCTTGGTCCTCGCCCGCTGAAGAGCCTGAAGCGCCTCTTGCCCCACGGTGGGCGCCAACTGTCGTGGTATTGCCGACGAGTACGCCATGGAGGGGTTCTCACAGTGCGTGTTTAGAGACGTGGGGTAAGGCGGACGGTTGACGGGTACAAGGTAACACAGCTTACCCAGGTTCAGATCCCACAACGGTGGCGGAATCCTACTCCTGCTATAAATCACTATAAGGGCAATATGCCGAGTTACAGAGATCGGTTCGCTGTGCGAGGTTGTCTGAAGTTATATGAGATTGTGCCCTAAAGGCTCCCATAGGCCCGACTTATATAGTCACTAGGTCCTAGGTTACAGGGAAAAGTCCTAGCCGGACAGGTTACAGAGTCCTACACCGTCTATTACTAGTCTTGTGTATCTTCCACTCCAAGGCTCCGGGTACGCTGGTGACTCCACCGTAGCCTTCCTTTATCCGGATTGGGCCTCCCTTATGGATCCACCTAACTGGGCCGCCCAGCAGGCCATAGGCCATGCTACCGACTATGGGTCACCCGGGTTAGTCGGATAAGAGACATGCTATAAGGATAGCCATATAGCATATCCCCAACAGTGGGCACCCTTACGCCCCACACTTTTGGTGTCTAGATTATCTATGAATGGTGTTTAGGGATATAGTCCATTTAAATGGTACTCGTCCGGGCATCACCAGGTCATAGAGTCTTCGGGAACTCATCAGGGTTTTAGCCTGCCCTAAAGAGGGCTTAACGGAGGTGAGCCGGCCCCGAAGGATCGTGTAGACATATGAGGTCGCGGAAAGGGAAGTGATTGGATTGGATCTTAGAATGGGCCCCATACCAAGGAAGTATGGACAAGGTCATGACTTGGTTGTGCAACAAGGCTAAGGTCTCTCATGGGTAAAGTAACGCACCTCTGCAGAGTGTAAGAACTGTAACTTGTTACTCCCTGTTCCGGGAAGGAGCTGCGAACGCTGCGGGAAAGGAACTCCATGAAAGTTCTGGCAAACCCGTGAAGGCTGACGGACATAGCTTTTCAGAATAAAAGCAACCTTTGAAGAAATGTTTACAAAAACTTGCATTGACTATGACCTATGGTCTGTGGCTGTAGATATAATGCATCAAACACTCCTTTTCTAGTGAACTTGCTGAGTACTCTTGTACTCAACGTATCTTATTAACCCTTGCTAGATTATGAAGCCATTAAGACGACATCTACATCAAGTCATGCTCTAGGAATTATCATCAAAAGCTAAATCTCTTCAATGAAGTCAACATATACATCAACTCAAGTGAAGACGAGGTTACCGATTAGATAGGAATATAATCTCTAGCCATAGAACCTACTTCTGTAGTGTATTGCAATAGCAGCAATGCTAGACCATTAGTTAAAATACTAGTCTTAATAGTATAATAGTTTTTGAGTTGTTTATATCTGATTCTTCTTTGTAAGAAGTTTCTTTCTCTCTCTTTAACCTAGAGTGTTCTCTGGATCTCGTGCAAAGAGTTGAGTTGTAACCTATAGTCATGTCTTGGACCTGCTGTGTTTCTGTTGTACCACTCTGAGGGATGTATTACTAGTGGACGATGTTTCATTGGTGTTATGTCAATGACTATAATGTACTACATCATGCAGTGGTATGCTGGGTCACCGCATCGATGTTGATGGTGTTGATGATATGCTCTCTCAACTTGCTCTCTTCACCAAGAAAATGAAGTTTCGAAGAAGGAGAAGTTCAACGGGATCAAGTGAGAAGAAAAGGACATTCTACAATTATGATGAGTCGAGCCACTTTGTCAATAAATGTCCATATGAGAAGATGCTTGACAAACCCAAGTATGAAGAGGGTGCCAAACCAAAATTGAAGCCCAACCCCATCCCGAAAGATACAAGAGGAACAATAGGCGTGATGGCAAATGCTTCCTAGGTCAAGAATACATATCCGACAAGGAGGAAGAGGATGAAGAGAAGGTTGTTGGAGTGTCCGGTTTGGCCTTTGCCGAACCCGGGTCTCTCTTCACCTACGACTACACCAAGGACTACACTGATGACTCTCCTACTCCCAAGGTCGCCGCCACTTGTCTCATGGCAAGGAGCTCCAAGGTAATCTCTTCTCCTCCATCTCTATCTAGCGTCTTGGATGATCTTGAGAGTAACCATGATAGTGATAGTGATGAATTTGGTGAAGAATATATACAAGAAATTTATGCTATCATGAAGTCTCTTCCTTGCATTGCTCGTGCTAGAGTCAAGCAATTAATGGAACTTGTCAACTCACGTGACGAGACCATTGATATCTTGGAATCTCATATTGATGATGAGAAATGAAGATTCAATCTTCTTGAGCAAGAGATATGTGAGAAAAATAATACCACTTCATTTCTTAAACAACAAATTGAAATCTTTGAACTTGATAAGGAAAAAGACATGGACACTATTGATAGGGCTAACTCCTTGTGCCAAGAGCTTGATGCTTCAAAGAAAGAGCTTGAGGTTGCCCATGCTTCTCTGACCAAGGACCTTGAGCACCTTGAAAAGGCTATTTTTCTTGTCAAGTGTGACCTCATAAAACTTGGAGAGAACCATGACCAACTTTGAGTGACCTATGAGAAGGCTCTTGGTACATTGAAGGATCCAATTATTGTTGAGAATGATTCTTGTTCCTCTAACTCTACATTTGATCAAACTCTCCTCATTGAGGAAATAAGAAGTTGAAAGAGCAACTCGAGAAAGAGCGTCATGCACCTACTTCCAAGGGAAAGATTCTTGATGAGATTCTATCTCGTCAAAGGACGAGGGTTTCCAAGGAAGGTGTTGGTTTTGACACAAAGAACAACAAGAATAATTCCATTCCACCAAAGAATATAAACTTTGTGAAAGAAGGGGACAAGGTGGTTGACCAATTCAAGAATAATGCTGTGAATGGGGGAGCCATAAGGGGCAACCCCAATCATAAATATGTGGGAAAATCTAATCCATACTATGTGCTATGTAAGAGCATTCAAGGAGATGTATATGCCAAATATGTTGGCCCTCACAATGGTTATGCTTATAGGTGGTACCCAATTTGGGTACCAAAGGATCTTATTGCTAATGCTAAGGGACCCATTACTCAATGGGTTCCTAAATCAAAGAATTGATTTTGGAGGGTTATGCCTCCGGTGGATCAAAATGGGTGTTTGATAGTGGATGCACCAATCATATGACCAGAGGTAGAAGTGGGCTTGACCAATTGATTCACGATGTCAACTCACGCATCACTTTTGGTGATAACTCAAAAGGAAAGGTACTTGGTTATGTCAAGTTGGTGGTCTCCAAGGCCTTGTCCCTAGAGACTGTCTTGCTTGTTGAAAACCTTGGCTACAACTTACTTTTAATTAAACATATTGCGGATGTCGGTTATGATTCCTATTTCTCTAAAACATTTGTGGAAGTCTTTAGGAGTGATGATCTCAGTTTGGTCCTTGTTGGACATGTGGAATACGAACTTTACGTGGTCGACCTCTCGGAAGAGAGCCAATCCCTTCCTACATGTCAAATGCCCAAGGCTAACAAGGGATGGCTTTGGCATCGTCGCCTTGGCCATGTCAACATGATAAATCTCAGTCAACTCCTAAAGAGTGAGCATATTGTTGGACTAACCGGTGTCTCCTTTGAGAAATATCGTGTGTGTAGTGCTTGCATTTCAGGAAAGCAAATTGGAAGCATCTTCCTTCCGTATCTAAGGTGGCCACGTCAAGACCCTTGGAGCTTCTCCACTTGGATATATTCGGGCCATCAACTTATGATTCTCTTGGTGGAAGTAAGTATGGTCTTATCATTGTTGATGATTACTCAAGGTATACTTAGGTCTTTCTCCTCAAGTCAAAGGATGAGACCTACAAGGAGTTCATAATCTTCGCCAAGCAAGCTCAACGCACTCATGAAGTGGAGATCAAGACCATTAGAACCGACAATAGCACCGAGTTCAAGAACTACACCATGCAAGAGTTTATTGAAGATGAGGGGATCAAGCATGAATTCTCAGCTCCCTATACCCCTCAACAAAATGGTGTTGTTGAAAGGAAGAACCGAAAAATTATTGAGATGGCAAGAACAATATTGAGTGAATTCAAGTCACCCCACAACTTTTGGGGAGAAGCCATTGCTACCGCGGTTCACTACACGAACCGGCTCTTCCTTTGATCTCCCTTTGACATGACTCCGTACGAGATTCTCACAAATAAGAAGCCTGACGTCAACTACTTCCGTGTCTTTGGGTGCAAGTGCCTCGTCAAGAATAAGAAAGAAAAGCTCGGTAAATTCGAATCTAGAACTATAGAGGGTATCTTTGTTGGTTATGCGGAAAACTCTCATGCCTATAGATACTACAACAAAGACAATGGTTGTGTTGAAGTATCTTGTGATGTGGATTTTTTGGAGAATAATGGCTCCCAAGAGGAGCAAGTTGTTTCACGTGATGTAGGTGATGGAGATTCCTCTCAAGTCATCAAGTTGATGGGTATTGGACATATTTTACCCACCGAGTCCCACATTAATGATCAAGGAGATGATGGGAAGAATCAAGCTCAATCCGAGAAGAGCCTAGCTCTACCCAAGTTGAGTCATCAAGTGCACCACAATATCAACATCTCTCGCAAGATGTCACGCAAACCGAAGAACAAGAACCAAGCCCTCAATCCGTGGTGCAAGACCAAGTAGAAGAACAAGCTCCTCCACCTCAAGGTCAAGCTCAAGATCGTGTCAATGATCAAGGTCCCTCAAAAGATGAATTTGTTGATCATGAAGGCACAATTCGGAAGATCAAGGCCGCCACCATTGCAAGTGGGATCCAAGTCAATAATATCCTTGGAAGCATATCAAGAGGGATCAAGACTCGCGCCAAGAAGAAGAATCTTACAACCTTTTGTGGGCATCATGCTTTTGTGTCTAACTTTGAGCCTCTCAAGGTTCATGAGGCTTTGGAGGATCTGGATTGGGTCATTGCCATGCAAAAAGAACTCAAGTGCTTCACCCGTAATGAAGTTTGGTCTCTAGTGGAGAGTCCTAAAGATCATCGCATCAATGTCATTGGGACCAAGTGGGTGTTCAAGAACAAGCAAGATGAAAATGAAACCGTCACAAGGAACAAATCAAGGTTAGTGGCGCAAGGGTATACCCAAATAGAAGGTATCGACTATGAGGACACCTTTGCGCCCGTTGCTCGCCTTGAAGCTATTCGTCTCTTGCTTGCATATGCATCTTTTCATAACTTCAAGCTTTATCAAATGGATGTGAAAATTGCTTTTCTTAATGGTCCCTTGAAAGAGGTTGCATATGTAGCTCAACCCCCAGGTTTCGAAAACACACGCTATCCCAACCATGTGTATCTACTCCATAAGGCACTTTACGGACTAAAGCAAGCTCCTTGGGCTTGGTATGAGCACCTTAGGGATTTCCTACTCATGGACGGGTTTAGCGTGGGTAAGGTCGATTCCACCCTTTTCACCAAAGACGGTGGACCTTGGTATTCGTGCGAGAAGGACGCAAAGGATGGTGCCTAGTCACCGAAGACAACCACTTGTTCGTCCAACCGATGTCTCTCTCCAAAGATGATGCCCTCACGAGGGTGATGATGCAGGAACATCGCCATCATCGATCTGAAAGCTTGATTCTAGGGCTTCCTCTGGAGCACAGGGGAACGAGAAACGCCCGACAACGCCATTAGCGAGGAATGACGCGTGTAGGCACCAACGTCGATGGTTCTGACCAAGGCGGAAACAAGCTTTCACTAGCATACTCGCACCTGACACTAGATGACTATTACTGTTAATAAACCATGACACGTCATGTATTCCCTTCTCTCGCATTGGCATGATCGTATGAGGTGCGATAATGGCTTGAAGCAGGGTGGCAAGGTCCTCTAGCTTGTCCCGATGTCTCCCCCAACGGCGTGGGTAGACATTGGTCCATCTAAGCATCCAGATTCAGCCAACGAGAGGTCGTCGGATGATGGAAATACATGATCTCGCCTTCCATCTAGATCGTGCAATGTCGACTTGTGAGGGCGTGCGCTTCTTGAAGGCTGACTTGTCAACACAGTGCATGTGTCTTGATTCCTTCTTGAAAGTTTTGTTTAGCTGTTGTGTATTTTTTCATTGTTTATTAATTTGCCATGATAAGTCCGTGAAGATATGGATAATATTTTTTAGATAACGTTAATTTTTTTTTATTTTCTGTTTGAGGATTTAGTAGACATGAATGCTTGGTTCTGTATCGAATTGTAGAATAATTGATACGGTACGGTTATGCTCATTAATTGATACCGATGGATGCAACATTCGATCGACTTACTGCTGGCTTTAGCTCATCGAGCTGATCACGCGTTTAATCAAGTATTTTCTACGTCTACAAATAACTGATTTAAATTTGTCTAGATTCTTATACACTAAAATATGTCTAAATATATTTGAATTTAGATAAATTCAAATCAGTTATTTTGGACGAAAGAAATAGCAACTGCCTGCCTATTGGCGGACGAAGGGCGGACCAGAAGTATAGACATTTTGTCAACTGAATCTTGGGTTCACGCATAGTCTCGCTGTTAGCTGGCTAGCGATCGAGCTACTCGCATGTTACTGACACCTCGTTGTGTTAAAATGAGTTTGGTCTACTCTCGGCCAAGTCTTATTGAAAACACCCAACTCATTCCAGACCATCGATTATAGAAGACCCACTTGTTCACTGTCCTGTCCCAGACTATACGGTGTCTAGTTGGATCCGGTAAGAGACGACTTTGATTAACAATAATTTCATTCAATTTAAAAACAATTATTTCATTCCTACTTCCTCCGCTTTCAAGGAATAAGACGTAAGTATATTACAAAACAAAGTTTGACCGAATAAATAGAGCAACTAAAATTTAATTATATTGTGTAAAATTAGTATCGTTCGATTCGTATTGAAACACACTTTCTAATGATGCTAATTTTGTACCAATATTATTTATATATTTAAAATAAATCTTGTTCAAAAAAACACGCAAAATGAGGGGACGGAGGTAGTATATGTTTATATAAATTATATTTTTGTTGCAAAATGCTAAAAATAAATTAAATTTGAAGGGAAATTAATACGGACATCTGGACAAAATTTAGTAAGGAGATCTTTTATTTATTAAGGGAAGATTAGTACTCTCTCCGCAAACATTAATTCCAGCCAAAATTATTCATTGAATTTATATATACTCTCTCCTGTCTGGAAATAAGTGATTTGGATTTGTCGAAAGACTATTTTTTGTTATAGATACATTTCAGCTTTTTATTTTGAAATCTAGGCATTGAATGTTATTTAATATGCCAGAAAGAAAAGATACTAGCCCATATAAATTCCTTAAAGGAAAAGATTTCATCCTCTTATTACTAGCGCACAGTAATTAGTACTCCCTCCGTCACGGTTTGAAGGGCGTTTTAGAGTGACTGTTGGAACCTAGGTGGGTGTTGATTGAGACCAGATTTGTGCAAAAAACATGCGCATAAATTATTCGACGCCCTATTAAACGTAATTACTTAATAGAAACGAAGAGTTTAGGCGCATGTATTGGTGAAGTGCATGCAAGAATTAATTCCTTGGCTGCATGGAGCAGGAAGTGAAAAGGAAAAATGAAGCATTAATTCTGTAATTAAGTCTAACGCGTCTAAAAGGGGAGGAGTTTTAAAAACGCCTTTTATAAGACGTCTTCCAAACCGTGACGAACGGAGTAAAGTTTCTAGAATTTCTCAACAAGACCGATCACACCCCATCACACCCACGTAGTACTACTAGTACTAATGAGCGGTGAAGAACAAGATATCATCTTCTCACCTAACCTTATCAGAGTTTCTTTTTTTGAGATGTCAACCTGTGAGAGGTTAGTACCAAGAGCGTCTTAAATAAGCTCGAAACAAAGGGACAGCTAATGAACTGGAGGTCGAGGTCTTTTATAATCAGCGTCATCTTCGCTGCCCCCATCTCATGCCCATGAGCAGTGTCGCCAGAGCAGAGCGACAATGAAGGTTAGCGGTGGCAGATAGATAGACGGATCCATCCATCCGTTGGTTGGGCTGTAGCTGGCCAGCTGCTTGAACTGGGAGTTCTGGTGAATTAGCGGTGGTTTGGTGTCTTGGGTTGTAAGGGAAGCTGACGTGACATGACATCGCCGTCTGCCTTTTGCCTCAACAACCATGGCGCACGAGTGAGGACCCAGGACTGAGGACCAACCAGTTTCTGGGCGCCGAGGTATGTACGTACGCACGCACGCGGCGGTTTTTTGGGCGTATCTTTCTCCTTCTATCCATCCAGTTTGCTGGTAACACGGGAGTTGTCGCTGCCCGCGTTTTTCGTTGAACGTATTTTATCCTCCCCTTGAACCTGTCTGGTTCACCCGAGGTCGAGGTGGATCCAAAGCTCCAAACGAGAGTGACGATGATGATAGCCAGCTAGCCGGAATTAGTCTGTCCTCTAGTAGTTTTGACTTTTCCCCTCCTGTTCAGTGTTCAACCAAACCGAACCGATCGATCGAGCTCCAAGAGATCCGCGTATCCATTTGCGAGATATACTAGTATACTGTTTCAGTTTACTGTTTCATTCATTTGGTACCGCTGGCGGCTGCCCTGCCCTTGCTTCCATTCCATTCCGTCTCTGCTCTGCTCCCAGCCTGCCTGTATATCCATCAATCGTCCTGTTTTCCCACTGGGTGCAGATGACGCCCTCCGCCGGTAACGGCAAGGAGATGACCAAGCTGGAATCCGGCCACGCGTCCTCTTCCTCTTCCTCGTCGTCGGCGACGGCGACGAACAACATGAGGAAACCCCGCCGCTTCACTTGGACCGGCCCCGCCATTGTTCTAGGTAACTCACCGGCGACGAGGACAGTTCCAATTGAGAGCCATTCCCCCTCCATCTACTCTACCTGGTTGACTGACTGACCTGTGTGTAGGCTTCGAGCTGCTGGAGAGCATCGCCTTCTCCGGAGTGGCGCTGAATCTGGTGGTCTACCTCGGCACCGTGCTCCACGGCTCCACCGCATTCAACGCCGCCCACGTCGACACCTGGAACGGGACAACCTTCATCGTCCCCGTCATCGGCGCATTCCTCGCCGACAGCTGCTGGGGGAAGTACAACACCATCGTCGCATCGCTCCTCTTCTACCTCGCCGTCAGTGTCCTCCTCTTCATTGTCACCTGTGATTCTGCTGCCAAGAAATTCAAGTGGAGTTGGAAATTTTGAAATTGACGGAATAATGGATGCAGGGACTGGTGCTGCTCACCCTGTCCGCGGGGATCTCGCCGCTCCGGCCGCCGTCGTGCGAGGGGATCTCGTGTCCCCAGGCGTCCAAGAAGCACTTCGCCGTCTTCTTCGCGGCGCTGTACCTCACCTCCATCGGCACGGGGGGCGTCAAGTCGGCGCTGCTCCCGTTCGGGGCGGAGCAGTACGACGTGGACGGCGGCCCCGAGGAGGCAAGGAGGAAGCAGTCCTTCTTCACCTGGTTCTTCGGCGCCATCAACCTCGGCATCTTCGTCGCCGGGACGCTCGTCTCCTGGCTGCAGCAGAACGTGTCCTGGGCGCTCGGATTCGGGGTCTCCGCGCTCTGCCTGCTCCTGGCGGCGGCGGGCTTCCTGGCCGGCACGCCCTGGTACAGGGTGCAGCGCCCCGCGGGGAGCCCGCTCAGGGACATCCTCAGAGTCATGGTGGCGTCCGTCAGGAAGAGGAAGGCCAGGCTGCCACCAGCTGCGGATCACGGCGGCGTCGTCCTGCTGCACGAGGTGGCGGAAGACGGCGACCTGCAGAAGCTGGCGCACACCAAGGGACTCAGGTGCCTGGACAAGGCGGCCGTGAAGGGCGGCGACGGCAGCAAGGAAGGTCCCTGGGATCTGTGCACGGTGAGCGAGGTGGAGGGCGTCAAGATCCTGGCGCGCATGGCGCCCATCTGGCTGACCTGCGTGCTGTACGCGGCGTCCCTGGGGCAGATGACCACGACGTTCATCCAGCAGGGGATGGCCATGGACAACAAGGTGTTCGGGAGGGTGAAGGTGCCGGTGGCGTCCATGGTGTCGGTGGAGGTGGTGTTCATGCTGCTGTGGGTGCTGCTGCACGACACCGTCATCATGCCGCTCGCCAGGAGATGGGGCCCAGCCGGGAGCGCCGGCCTGACCCAGCTGCAGCGGATGGGCGTGGGGCGGTTCCTGGTGGTCCTGGCGATGGGGACGGCGGCGCTGGTGGAGAGGCGGCGGCTGCACAGCGTCGGCGCGGGCAGGATGATGGGCATCGCGTGGCAGGTGCCGCAGTTCGTGCTGGTGGCCGGGTCAGACGTGTTCTGCGGGATCGCGCAGCTGGAGTTCTTCTACGGGGAGGCGCCGGCGTCGATGCGCAGCATCTGCTCCGCCTTCTCCTTCCTCGCGCTCTCGCTGGGGTTCTACGTCAACACGGCAGTGGTGACGGCCGTGTCGCGGTTGAGGCCCGGGTGGCTGACGCCGGACCTCAACGCGGGGCACCTCGACTACTACTTCTGGCTGTGGACGGTCATCGGCGCCGGCAACCTGCTGATCTACTTGCTGCTCGCCGCCCGGTACACGACCAAACAAGTCCTCATCCACTCGTCGTCGTCGTCGTCGTCGAGTTAATTAGCTGATGCACTATGTACATTATGATGAGCCATGTCCCTTACAGCATACATGGGTCCCAGCATACAGTGCTCTTATGTGTAGTACATTTTTTACAGAAAAGATCGTCTGTGAGATAGTACTTCCCCATGTATTATATGGTGAGAGAGTGACATTACTTAGCTGAGAGATATGTAAGCCAGGTTACTTGACATGTTCTTTAGTAATGGATGAATAATTGGAAAGAATAATTTCACTCATACGCGAAGTGTCCGCGTGCTCTCCACGCCGTCATTGCATTATGTTTCGTGCTACGTTTTTACAACACGCCTTTAACATTTTGTAACTTCCCACCCATACTAGTTGATTTAGATTTATCTATATACGTTCTCATCAAATTGCACCTAAGTTTTAGTGATAAACACATTCAAACCTGATAAATTTAAATCAACTAATATGGACAGGAGGAAGTAATCAAAATCATTGCCATGCTACACATCTCCCACTTTCTAAAATTGTTCACCTAGAAATATTCACCATCGGAACAATACAATTTGTTCCGTTTTTACCAATCGAATGGATAAGTAGCCTTTTTAAAGCATTCACCTACTAAAAGTGTGCACACATAGAGAATTTTCTAATAAATTTAACACAAAATTATGGGGGCCATTATAACCCCTACAAATGTGGAAATACTTTCAGCGATTCATTCCTCACATGCACACAACCAAGTTTATACTAATAGGGAATCACCAAAGTTGGAAAAAGGTTGAAAGTTAAAGCTGGTTGGTTCAAAATAACAAATAATTTCGGAGGGGTTAAAGCTCAATACCCACATAGTGTACCAGTCTTCCATCCAAGGTAGTGTGAAGAGTTTGTTACTGACAATTTCCATTTTGAGCTATCATCCACAATGATACAACTTGCATATAGTGTCAAGATTGTTTAGTCCATCCTTATCAAAATATGCCTTAGAGTGTTTTACTTATAAGTTATTAGGCATGTACAAAAAAGTGCCATAAACTTACACTCCATCCATCCCCAAGCTAGAGTCTCTATCCTAAACATAAAATTAAAATTCGCACGAGGGTCCTAATCCTAAAGATAGAATGTCTTTAGGTACAATGCATATCTCTACTGTTGGAGATATGCCCTAGAGGCAATAATAAATGTAGTTATTATTATATCTTTGTGTTTATGATAAATGTTTACATTCATGCTATAACAGTATTAACCAGGAAACATTAATACTTGTGTGATTTGTAAACTAAATTAGAGTCCCTAGTAAAGCCTCTTCATAATACTAGCTTGTTGGTTAATAGATGATTGTGGTTTCCCTGTCATGAACATTTGAGATGTTATTAACAACAAGATCATATCATTAGGAGAATGGTATGGTGGACATACTCCTATAGATAAGCGTAGCATAAAGATCAAGTCATTTTAATAGTTCAATTGCTATAAGTTTTCTGATACATAGTAACCTAATTCCTTTGACCATGAGATCATGCTTATCACCATCACCGGAAGGATGCTTTGATGACATCAAACACCACACCGTAACTGGGTGGCTATAAAGGTGGCATTGAGTGTTCGGAAAGTATGGGTTGAGACACATGGATCAAGAGTGGGATTTGTCCATCCATATGGCGGATAGATATACTCTAGGCCCTCTTGGTGGAATGTCATCCAATTAGCTTGCAAGCATGTGACTGGCTCACAAGGGATCACATACCACGGGAACGAGAAAAGAGTACTTATCAGTAACGAGGTTGAACTAGGTATGCAGAGATACCGACGATCAAAACCTCGGATAAGTAAACTATCGTGAGACAAAGGGTAATTGGTATCGTATGTAAGTGGTTCATTCGATCGCAAAGTAATCGTAGAAATATGTGGGAGCCATATGAATTTCCAAATTCCTCTATTGGTTATTGTTCGGAGAAGTGTCTCGATCATGTCCGCATAATTCACGAACCGTAGGGAGACACACTTAAGGATTCGATGTTGTTGAGTAGTTATGGAATGATGAGTAAGAGATTGAATGTTGTTCGGAGTCTCGGATGGGATCCGGGATATCACGAGGAGATCCGGAATGGTCCGGAGAATAAGATTCATATAAGGAAAGTCCTGTTTCGGAGTTGGGGAATGATTCCGGTGTTTTCTTCGGGAATGTTCTAGAAGGTTCCGGAAGGTCCGGCACTCCGGAGGGGAAGGGTACATGAATGTGTCATGACAATGTGGAATGGTTGCATCATGTACTAGGTATCATGGCTGAGCAAAATAAAGGGATAAATCAAATCCTAGTTTGAAAAGTCAAACGCCAATTTGAAAAGTCAAACGACAGTTTTGCTTGGTGGAGGGAGAGTAGGAAACCTACTTGGGGAGGAGTTCCTCTCCCTCCACCCGCCGGCCAAGGAGGCCGCCTTGGGGGAGGAATCCCTCCCACCTATAAAAGAAGGGGCAGGGGTGCCCCCTCTTCCCTACACCTCTCTCCACCAAAACCCTAGCCCTAGCCGCCGACCACCACAAGTCGCCGCCGCCCTAGGGTTTGCCCTAGTCGCCGAGTTGGGGCTCTCCCCAAGCCCTAGCTGTCGGCCTAGCCTCCTCCCTTGGTGCCTCTATACCCTAGATCACCAAGGCCTCTCTCATAGTCCACCATACTCGCTCCGGCTTAAGGCAAAGCCCTGCGAGATCTCCCCTCTACTTCCGGTACCATGTCGTCGTGCTGCCGTAATCGCGAGGAGAGTGCTACAACCTCCGCTGACTGCTGGAACAAGGGAGAGGAAGGTCTTCATCGAGTACCGAACGTGTGACCAATCTGAAGCGTTCTTAACGGAGCCTTGTGGGAAGGATCGTCTACACGATCTTGAGATCGGCAAGAGTATGACTACATCACCCACGAGAATCTGCTCTCGTTAACCGCTTTGGAATCTTCAAGGGTGAGTTCCTCTATCGACTTGTTGCTACAATCTAGTAGATAGATCTTGGCTTGTTTGTTTGCATGCGGTAGAATTTTTTTGTTTTCCATGCTACGAACCCCTACAGTGGTATCAGAGCCGTGTCTATATGTAGATCTGTTGCACGAGTAGAACACAATGGTCATTGTGGGCGGTGGTGCTTTTATTATCAATTGCTTCTTGTGTACTTTGCATCTTGCGGTATGATGGGATGAAGCGGCCCGGGCTAACCTTACATGACATCGTTCATGAGACTTGCTCCACGCTCAACATGCAACTTGTATTGCATAAGTGGCTTTGCGGGTGTCTGTCTCTCCCATTATAGTATAGATCCAATTTACAACAGGCACTTGATAGTTCAAACATCAACGTTGTGGTTCTTGTTCGTAAGTTAGATCGACACTTATTGAAAGCCCCAAACCACGTAAAATATGCAAAGAAAATTAGAGGCGTCTAACTTTGTTTTGCAGGGGTGTGCTGTGATGTGATATGGCCATGATTGTGATTATATTTGATGTATGCAATGTTCCTTATTGTAAGTTGGCAACCGGCAGGAGCCATATGGTTGTCTTTAATTTCTGTTAAGACCCGCGTGTCTATTCAAAGTAGTTGTAATAGTTGGAGCTGGTGGACGACAACCATGAAACGGCGCCATTGACCTTAGCGCAATGCCGGTGATGATGGAGATCATGTTCGTGCTTGAAGATGGAGATCGGAAGCACAAAGAAGAAAGGCCATATCATATCACATATTATGAATTGCATGTGATGTTAATATTTTATGCATCTTGTATTGCTTAGTTAACGACGGTAGCATTATAAGATGATCCCTCATGCACATAAATTTCAAGTTTTAAAGTGTTCATCCTTAGTAAGCACCGTTGCTAAACCTTGTTGTTTCGAAGCACCACGTGATGATCGGGTGTGTTAGATTCTGCAAGTGTATACAACGTGAGCAAGCCAGATTTGCTCATGCGGAAGCTAAGGTTTGATCTTGACGAGCCTAGCATGTACAGACATGGTCTCGGAACACGGATTACCGAAAGGTAAAGCATGAGTCATATAGTAGATATGATGAACATGTCGATTGTTCTCTATTGAAGCTACATCAACTCTCATGATGATCGGTTTTGATGTGGTGGATTTGGTTCGTGTGATCACTAAAACAATGTGAGGGATATTGTTTTGAGTGGGAGTTCACCTAGATTAATTTAAATATTAATTAGAACTCAATTTGTCATAAACTTAGTCTAAACTATTGCAAATATGTTGTAGATCAATGGCGGCCCCTACCATCAATTTTAATGCGTTCCTAGAGAAAGAAAAGTTGAAAAACAATGAAAGCAACTTCGCGGATTGGTTCCGCAATTTGAGGATTGTCATCAATACTGGTAATTTGACCTATGTGTTGGATGCACCGCTGGGTGACTGTAATGCCCCGGAAAATATTCCGAAATAAAATTGCGTGTTAATTTTTATTTTTGCATCATCGTGACATCATGCATATTTTTGCTCTAAAATATTTTAACCAAAATCCTATTTTGCTTTCTAATTAGTCCCTCCTTTAATTTCAAATCAAAACCCCGGTATTTTCCGGATCTTTTATTAGTCTAAAAACTATTTATAAATGCCTTCTAAAAATAAACAAATAAAATAAACATATTTTTATTAGTGAGGGAGTCAGTCAAACGACCAGGCCCAAAGGCCCAGTCGGAAGACCACCTACGACCCCATTCTAAACCTAAACCCTAACCAACCCAAATCCCCAGCTCGCCAATCCCTGCCACCGCCACCCCTGGGACTCACACACCTGCACTCACGCACGCCCCCAGGTGACACACATGACCCACCCAAGAGAACCACACGACACCACCTTGGTCACATATCACACACGCAACGTGGCCACACACGCGACCCTGGATACCAACACACACACTTGATTCCCTCTCTTCCCATCGCACTGCCCTACTTCATCCTCCAGACGCGCGTGCCGCCGCCTTCGATCGCGAGTCTCGGCGCCCGGCCTGCGGTACCTTCTCCCCATCGACCCAGCGCCTCACACGCCACTGCACTGTGCGTCGCCCCTCCCCACATGCGTGTCCGCCTCGCCCTCGTCTCCCCTCGGACACGCCCCACGCAGGTACCGGCCGCCTCCTGTCGTCCTCTGGCGAGCATCGCCGCCCGCACCGGTTCCCCTCGTCCCTCCGCCGCCCGAGCTCCTCTGCTCGCCCATGCGTCGCCCAGCGCCCCCGTCTTCCTCCGCTACCGCGTGGCCCGCCTTCCCTCGCGGCCCGGCCTCGCCCACCTCTGTCCGGAGCCCCGGCTCTCCGCCTCCGCGCGTCCCCCTAAAATCTCCTATGAGCGTTCATGTATGGGCATGCGTGTGTGCTTGTGCAAGCAGTTAACGGTGCTAATTCCTGTGCACCTGTGCATGTGCAGTATGTGAATCAGGCCTTTATTTTGGCAAGTGCATCTACAACATGCTTCGTCGACAGCTGCCTCACTCAGAATCTGTTCACGCCAAGCTCTCTGTTTCTGGTGTCATGACTTCGCTCGCTCAGGCCAAGTTTATCTTGTCGCATGATCTTCCAGAGGCCGACACGTGAAAACAAATCGAAGGACCATGACAAAACCGGATCGACAAGATCTCCTTCATGGATTGGATGGAACCGCAAGATCATCGACATGGATCTGATGGCCTAACCCGAAGACTGATCTCAGCGTCGAGACCGAACCAAACCCCTCCGAACCCCAAGGTCTTCTAAACCCAACGTGTGACCTCTATCCGAGCCCCTGTATTATAAATTGACATATTAAACTTGTTGCATATTAAATCATTCATGCTCGCATACATATTTATTTGTTTGGGGGTATTTTGTCGATTCAGCTCATAATTAAATATGGAGACCGTATGCGGGCGAATCTAGCCTAATATTGACTCCATTTAAATTGTGTAGCGAACCGATGCCATGTCTTTCCGTGCTAGTCAACATTTAAATTGCGGGGTAGCTAAATAACTCGAACCTAATAATAAATGTCGGGATCCCGATTCCGTTTAATATTGCTAAGTAGGACCGCATATTGCCATGCCATGCATCATATCATAAACATGCCGGATCTTCCGCCTAGTATTAAATATTGCATCTGTTACCTCTTCTAGTGTTTTTCTTCTTCGCGAACTAGGCCGATGAGTTGATGCGAGTGTCGACCCGATCCTCGGGTGAACCTTCGATAATGTTTTCAAGCGAGCATTCTCCCCCTTCTACCTATTTTGAATTTATAGTCTTTACTTTCTTCATTTGATCTATTGCTATCCTTATTGTCGATGCTATAGTATCGTTCCTTTATTTACCTGCTCCACTATATTGCCTTGGTTGTCCTATTGCCTTGTTTGTCTAGCTAGCTTTTTTCTTGCGAGTCGTAGGCATGCTTAGTACCGCTCTCATACAGGTGGAACATGATACTTGGACATTGATGGTGATAAGATAATTAAATTGGTGTTGTTGGTTATGGTTATGGATTCACCTAATGATAAGGCCCCGGCAGGGACCACCTTTGGGAACTGCTTGAGCCGACCTAGGACCCGTTCGTTCTACAATACCAGTTCTGAGTTGATCGCGCTAACCAAACATGGGGGCCTCTGGGGTCCCCCCTCAACTACCGGCGCTATTCGTATATCTAGAGGTGATGGGGCAAAGGTGTCCGATATTTCGATGAGATGATGATAGTCGATTTGGTGGAGTTCGGGCTTGACGATCTGACTACACGTGCAAGCACGAGCGCCAATGCAATTGCTAGGCCAATCTCCTGGAGGTTACCGATCCTGCGTGAACACGATCATCCTGACCAGCGAGGGTCTTAATACCTACCTGAAATCGAGAACAAGTAAGAACCAATATTGCAATCAAGATATTGCGGATTAAGAGGAAAACTTTATTGAAGAGGTGGGATCCTGAATAGGTGCGAAGTACAAGAGGCCTCTGCGACGCTCGAGCCTTGGCAAAGTTGCTATGATGGCTAACTTAATGTCTAAACAAAATCCGAGTCTAGAGGGTCGGCTATGGGGCGTATTTAAGGGCGAAAAGGTGGGGTTTCGGCCAGCCATGGAAGTGGTGGCCGAATCCAACCCTAAAAGTCCTTTCCCCCTCAAATACGGACTCTAAAAAGTGGCTAATTAAAATCCTACGAAAATTACATGGGCCTGGCCCAAAATAAAGGTGTTGCAGCACCATATTAAGCTATGGACGAATTCGTAAAGTATTGATCTTGAATATTTCGTCCAAGCCTTCTTTCTTCATTATGGTGGCCTCAAAGTTCTGAAATCTTCATCCGTGGCCTTCTCTTGGATCATCACATGCTTTCTGCCATCTCCATGCATGGCCATGCTCCAATGCTTGTCCCTCTCATCCATGCTTGGTCCATCATTCCTAAGAGTAAGAAATATATCTGATTTAGGCAGCATCATATTCTCATGTATGTGAGGAATAGTTCCAAGAAACGAAAGTACCTGATAGTTAAGTTGTTTGGCACGAGATCTTGTGATGGGTCCTTGTATGTGTGTTGCTGTAGGTACAACGGTTTTATCAATAGTAGGGATATCCACATCATGCTCCCCTTCTTGAATTGAAGTCGTCCTCGACGCAATCTCATCTTCCTCACCAAAGTAAGGCTTCAAATCTGCAATGTTAAACGTAGGACTAACCGTACCAAAGTCTGCAGGCAACTCAAGTTTATATGCATTATCATTGATTTTCTCTAACACCTTAAAGGGACCAGCAACACGTGGCATTAACTTAGACTTGCGTAAATCAGGAAAGCGATTTTTACGCAAATGTAACCAAACAAGATCGCCAACATCAAACACAACATGCTTTCTCCCTTTATCCCCAGCAAGTTTATACTTAGCATTCATGTGTTCAATGTTATCTTTAGTAGTCTTATGCAAGTTTAATATCATTTCAGCGTTGTGTAGCATCCAAATTATGTTGCAATCAAGAAGGTAAAGGCAATAAATCAATAGGTGCACGAGGAACAAAACCATACACAATCTCAAATGGGCACATCTTTGTGGTAGAATGCGTGAACGATTATAAGCAAATTCTATATGAGGTAAACACTCTTCCCACAATTTTAAGTTCTTCTTTAAAACAGCCCGCAACATAGCAGACAAAGTTCTATTTACTACTTCAGTTTGACCATCAGTTTGGGGATGACATGTAGTACTAAAGAGCAATTTAGTCCCCAACTTAGCCCATAAACATCTCCAAAAGTGGCTAAGAAATTTAGTATCATGATCAGAGACAATAGTATTTGGCACACCATGCAAACGAACAATTTCACGAAAGAACAAATCAGCAATATGCGCAGCATCATCCGTTTTATGACAAGGAATAAAGTGTGCCATCTTAGAAAACCGATCCACAACAACAAAAATACTATCCCTCCCTTTCTGTGTTCGTGGAAATCCCAAAACAAAGTCCATAGAAATATCCTCCCAAGGAACACTAGGAACAGGAAGAGGCATATATAAACCATGTGGATTAAGGCGAGACTTAGCTTTTTGATAAGTAGTGCAGCGTGCCACAAATCTCTCAACATCTCGACGCATACGTGGCCAAAAGAAGTGTGCAGCAAGAACATCCTCCGTCTTCTTGACACCAAAGTGTCCCATCAATCCTCCTCCATGCGCCTCCTCTAACAACAAAAGACGAACATAACTATCTGGAATGCATAGTTTGTTAGCACGGAACACAAATCCATCATTGAAGACGAACTTGTTCCAAGTTCTACCATCTCTACAATTATGCAACACATCTTTAAATTCAGCATCATGCACATATTGTTCCTTAATAGTTTCCAATCCAAATATTTTGAAGTCAAGTTGAGATAACAAAGCATAACGGCGCGACAAAGCATCAGCAATAATATTATCTTTACCCTTTTTGTGTTTGATAACATAAGGAAAAGACTCAATAAATTCAACCCACTTTGCATGACGATTCAACTTAGCTTGACTACGAATATGCTTCAAAGATTCATGATCGGAATGAATAACAAATTCCTTAGGCCATAGATAATGTTGCCAAGTTTCTAATGTCCGAACCAACGCATATAATTCTTTATCATAAGTAGAATAGTTCAGACTAGCCCCACTCAATTTCTCACTAAAATATGCAACAGGTTTTCCCTCTTGTAATAACACCCCTCCCAAACCAATTCCACTAGCATCACATTCAAGCTCAAAAGTCTTAGTAAAATCAGGAAGTTGGAGTAAGGGAGCATGTGTTAGCTTATCTTTCAATATGACGAAGGTCATTGTTGTGCATCGCCCCAAACAAAGGGCACATCCTTCTTGGTAAGCTCATTCAGCAGCGCGGCAATTGATCCAAAGTCTTTGACAAAGCGCCTATAAAACCCATGAGGCCAAGAAAACTCCTCACTTGTGTGACCGTCTTGGGCTGCGGCCAATTCTCAATAGATTCAATCTTGGCTGGATCCACTTCAATACCCTGTGATGTAACAACATAGCCAAGAAACGCAACTCGATTGGTGCAAAAGGTGCACTTCTCAAGGTTACCAAACAAACGTGCATCACGTAAAGCATTAAAAACAGCACGTAAATGGTCCAAATGATCCTCTAAAGATTTGCTATAAATCAGAATATCATCAAAGTAAACTACCACAAAACGTCCAATGAAAGCACGTAAAACTCCGTCCATTAATCTCATGAAAGTGCTAGGTGCATTAGTTAAACCAAACGGCATTACTAACCACTCATATAAACCGAACTTAGTTTTAAATGTTGTTTTCCATTCATCTCCTAATTTCATACGAATCTGGTGGTAACCACTACGCAAATCAACTTTAGAAAACATGGTAGAGCCACTCAATTCATCAAGCATGTCATATAAACGTGGAATAGGATGACGATATCGAATATTAATATTATTGATAGCTCTACAATCAGTACACATGCGCGAAGAACCATCTTTCTTAGGTACAAAAATAATAGGAACAACACAGGGGCTAAGGGACTCACGAATATGATCTTTGTCGAGTAGTTCCTGAATTTGGCGTTGTATCTCCTTTGTCTCCTCTGGATTGGTTCTAAATGGCGCGCGGTTGGGCAACGTGGCACCAGGAATTAGATCAATTTGGTGCTCAATTCCTCTAATAGAAGGTAGTCCTGGTGGCAGCTCAGCGGGAAAGACGTCCTCATATTCCTGTAAAAGGTTAGCAATAGCGGGTGGCAAAGAAGGAGGCATATCCTCAAATGAAAACAAAACCTCTTTGCAGACAATTGCATAACATTGAGTATTATTTACATCTAGTTCAGCAATATCAATTTTATTTGCAAGCATACATGGACTCTTCAAACGAATTTCAGTAGCATGTGTAGAATCAGATTTAATGTTCTTTGGTGGTATAAATTCTGCAGCAACAATCTGATTCTCACTTTTATTTTTCTCCTCAGTTTTAGCTCTGCTAGCTCTAGCAAGATCATCTTTTAAAATCTGTTCGGGAGTCATAGGTTTTAGACCAATTTTCTTTCCATCATGCATAAGAGAATAGTGATTAGTTTTGCCATTATGAACATATTCTCTATCAAATTGCCATGGTCTACCAAGTAACAAAGAACAAGCTTGCATAGGTACAACATCACAATCATCAAAATCAGAATATGTACCAATAGTAAAATGCACGCGTACCGTTCTTGTTACCTTGATCTTGCGAGAACTCTCAAACCATTGGATGTAATATGAATGTGGCCGTTGTCTTATTGGAAGCGCAAGATTCTCTACCATGTCAACACTGGCCAGATTATTACAACTCCCTCCATCAATGATGATCCGTATAGCTCTGTCTTTGACAACACCACGTGTTTGGAACAGGTTGTGGCGTTGATCTTGCTCAGATTTGCTCAATTGCACACTCAACACACGTTGTGTGATTAAGCTCTTGTATTGATCAGCAGCTTCAGCTCCCATTACCTCTGTCTCTTCATCAGCATCAGAATTGTCTCCATCTCGAGCAGAAATAAGGGCTAGTGTATCTTCATCAAAGTCACTCGCTGAATCGTATTGACCATCTTCTCGCACCATCATCACATGTTGAGTTATGCACTGTCTCTCAATATGACCAAAACCCCAGCACTTGCGGCATTGTATATCCTTTGTCTTACCCGTGGAAGCCATAGAAGATGCACTACGAGCAGGAGCATTGGATGATGGTGGAGGAGCAGCTGGAAATCTTGTGGTGGCCTTGGATGTGGTAGTAGCTGGAGGCGAATCACGAGGAGGCGCTGATTGTCGGAATGTCCAAGTGGATGTGCGACCTGCAGAATTATTAGTCCTCCTCCATGGTGTTTGGCGATCCTGCACTTCACGTTCAGCTTTGCAAGCAAGATGAAACAAACGAGTGATAGAATTATATTCCTTATAATCTAATATGTGCTGAATGTCCTTGTTTAATCCACCAAATAAACGTGCAAGCATTTGTTCATTAGATTCAACAAGACCACACCGAACCATCCCCGTTTGCAATTCCTGATAATACTCTTCTACAAAAAATTTCCCTTGCTCTAAACGTGTCAGATTCTTTAGTAAATCACGTTGATAAGTGGGAGGTACAAAACGAACACGTATAGCAGTTTTTAAAGCAGTCCAAGTACTAGGAATAGTAGTAGGATTTAAACGACAATACTCAGACCACCAAAGGTAAGCAAATTTAGTAAATTCACAAGTAGCAGCACTAACACGCATATTATCGGGATATTTTAAGCATGCAAAACGTTGTTCTACTTCCATCTCCCATGTAAGATATGCATCAGGATTATATTTACCCTCAAAAGATGGAATATTTAATTTAAGCTTTGCAACATGATCATCATCACGTTCCGGTGGTCGAGCGTTGCGGTAGTAATGTCGAGGACGGCCAGCAGGAACCTGTGGAGGTTGTTCAACCTCCTCGTCAAACAGATCGTCGTCTTCGGGGTCGTAGTAGTACCCGTTGTCCATCCCCAATGTCGCAGCGGCCTGGCGGAAGTCGAGGTGCGTCACCGAAGTGCGCGGCGATAAACCGATAGTCCGACCCGTGATCGGAATGCGCCGTGCGCCATGTGTTGGTGCGGGGGTGGGTGCGGGCAATCGGTTCAAAATCTCCTTGAACCGAACGTCAAGCTTGGCGTTGAAGGATTTCTCGAGTCCATCGATCTTGTCCATGGCATTGGTGAGCTTGGTGTCAAACTCCCGGTAGCGTATCCACGTCTTCGCGGTCGACCAAGAGCGTGGAGAAGTGGGCATGTAGTTCTTCGTTTGTCATTGTGGCAGGGTTCCGCGAAGTATCTGTCATGGTTAGTCCTTAAAAAGCACAGGTATATAGTAAGGAAATATGGTGGAAGTCACGCGTAATCCGTCAAGCAATATACGAAGCTCTTACAAGTTCTTACCAAACAGCAGGAAAAGGCGATGTGCAACTGCGAGGATCAGTGGGTCCAGAGATTGAACCAAGCGATTACCAGGAGTCGAGACACCGCACGTGAAGAATATCTGTGGAGCTCTGGGAAGGCTTAGCAAGGGGGGGTTAGCAATTATCAAAACAGCAATGCAAAAGTTGAAAGAATGCTCAGCAGTCTTGTCTTTGGTCCTAGGCTAGACCGTACTAGAGACGCGAGCCTAGATCACCAACGATGTCACGACGCGACACAACAAGCACTGTATGATGATATGGCACCCTGAAAAGCGAACCGAGATGCAGAAAATCACTATGATGGCGAGTGTCTAGAACTGATCTACGGGGTCTAAAAATAGGTTAGCCCAAAAAAAAAATTCGAATTTTTTTTATTTTGCTCCGGAAAGCGCGCCGGCGCCAAAAAAAATATCGCTATAACGGCCGATGGAGAAAAGTGATCCCCGGGGTCGAAAACTAGGATAGCCAGAAAATTTTTTCGGAGGCGGTTCCAGACTTTTTGCTCTCCTTCTAGACTTACGACCGAACTCGGAGCTCGACTCGGACTTTAGCTGAACACGGAAACAACAAAGAAAGAAAGTAAAAAGAAATAACTAGAAAACAATAACTCAACTCGGACTCGTGCCGCGGCAGGATAAGTGATCGGATCCGTGTCGCAGTAGGAAGGCGGTGGCGGAGTGTTTAGGGTTTATGGTGGCTGGGTATATGGCGGCGGAATATGGTGGCGGTGATCGGCGAGTGTGGCGGTGACTAGTATGATCAGAACTCGAAACTCTAAGGGACGAGACACTAAGACCAGCAACTTGACGCGACGATGTAGACACCAATTCAACAGTGCAAAAACTGAAAAGATAATGCGAGGTGTAGATTGGTTATGGGATGGATCTAAACTCTAACTGTGTTTTTGGCTTTTTCGTGGGTTATAGGTAAAAACAGATCTAATCTACGAAAACAGTAAAATCTCACCGAGCAACCTGAGCTCTGATGCCACTTGATGGGGCAAAGGTGTCCGATCTTTCGATGAGATGATGATAGTCGATTTGGTGGAGTTCGGGCTTGACGATCCGACTACACGTGCGAGCACGAGCGCCAATGCAATCGCTAGGCCAATCTCCTGGAGGTTACCGATCCTGCGTGAACACGATCAGCCTGACCAGCGAGGGTCTTAATTCCTACCTGAAATCGAGAACAAGTAAGAACCAATATTGCAATCAAGATATTGCGGATTAAGAGGAAAACTTTATTGAAGAGGTGGGATCCTGAATAGGTGCGAAGTACAAGAGGCCTCTGCGACGCTCGAGCCTTGGCGAAGTTGCTATGATGGCTAACTTAATGTCTAAACAAAATCCGAGTCTAGAGGGTCGGCTATGGGGCGTATTTAAGGGCGAAAAGGTGGGGTTTCGGCCAGCCATGGAAGTGGTGGCCGAATCCAACCCTAAAAGTCCTTTTCCCCTCAAATACGGACTCTAAAAAGTGGCTAATTAAAATCCTGCGAAAATTACATGGGCCTGGCCCAAAATAAAGGTGTCGCAGTACCATATTAAGCTATGGACGAATTCGTAAAGTATTGATCTTGAATATTTCGTCCAAGCCTTGTTTCTTCATTATGGTGGCCTCAAAGTTCTGAAATCTTCATCCGTGGCCTTCTCTTGGATCATCACATGCTTGCTGCCATCTCCATGCATGGCCATGCTCCAATGCTTGTCCATCTCATCCATGCTTGGTCAATCATTCCTAAGAGTAAGAAATATATCTGATTTAGGCAGCATCATATTCTCATGTATGTGAGGAATAGTTCCAAGAAACGAAAGTACCTGATAGTTAAGTTGTTTGGCACGAGATCTTGTGATGGGTCCTTGTATGTGCGTTGCTGTAGGTACAACGGTTGTATCAATAGTAGGGATGTCCACATCAAGAGGGTTACAAAATTGGTTTTCCATTTGGTGCATACGCATAATATGTCCTCGGACATGGGTGAGTTGATATGTCTTCGGACTTGATGTTTTGGTGGACTGCCATGGCTTGCATTGCATAAAATCGGGATATCGTGTCGGAGGCGGGATGGATCTCTACAAGTTATCTTCCGATCATCGCCCATCCGTAGACTCAAACGCTGTGCCACCTAGAGAATCAGCTGTATCTCTTGTGTGGGTAAAACACAGTAGGTGATGCCTCTGGATATGCGTGTAGTTAAGGGACAGTTCTTGTTGTGAGATTCGGAAGGCACCACCTAGAGAACCACACGACACCACCTTGGTCACATATCACACACGCAATGTGGCCACACACGCGACCCTGGATACCAACACACACACTTGATTCCCTCTCTTCCCATCGCACTGCCCTACTTCATCCTCCAGACGCGCGTGCCGCCGCCTTCGATCGCGAGTCTCGGCGCCAGCGCAGCACCGCCGGTACCCTTCTCCCCATCGACCCAGCGCCTCGCCGCCGCTCTCACACGTCACTCGGCCTGTGCGTCGCCCCTCCCCCCATGCGTGTCTGCCTCGCCCTCGTCTCCCCTCGGACACGCCCCACGCAGGTACCGGCCGCCTCCTGTCGTCCTCTGGCGAGCATCGCCGCCCGCACCGGTTCCCCTCGTCCCTCCGCCGCCCGAGCTCCTCTGCTCGCCCATGCGTCGCCTCGCCTCAGCGCTGGCCTCCGCCTTCCCTCGCGGCCCGGCCTCACCCACCTCTGGCCGGATCCCCGGCTCGCCGCCTCCGCGCGTCCCCCTAAAATCTCCTATGAGCGTTCATGTATGGGCATGCGTGTGTGCTTGTGCAAGCAGTTAACGGTGCTAATTCCTGTGCACCTGTGCATGTGCAGTATGTGAATCGGGCCTTTATTTTGGCAAGTGCATCTACAACAGGCTTCGTCGACAGCTGCCTCACTCAGAATCTGTTCACGCCAAGCTCTCTGTTTCTGGTGTCATGACCTCGTTCGCTCAGGCCAAGTTTATCTTGTCGCATTATCTTCCGGAGGCCGACACGTGAAAACAAATCGAAGGACCATGACAAAACCGGATCGACAAGATCTCCTTCATGGATTGGATGGAACCGCAAGATCATCGACATGGATCTGATGGCCGAACCCGAAGACCGATCTCAGCGTCGAGACCGAACCAAACCCCTCCGAACCCCAAGGTCTTCTAAACCCAACATGTGACCTCTATCCGAGCCTCTATCTTATAAATTGACATATTAAACTTGTTGCATATTAAATCATTCATGCTCGCATACATATTTATTTGTTTGGGGGTATTTTGTCGATTCAGCTCATAATTAAATATGGAGACCGTATACGGGCGAATCTAGCCTAATATTGACTCCATTTAAATTGTGTAGCGAACCGATGCCATGTCTTTCCGTGCTAGTCAACATTTAAATTGCGGGGTAGCTAAATAACTCGAACCTAATAATAAATGTCGGGATCCCGATTCCGTTTAATATTGCTAAGTAGGACCGCATATTGCCATGCCATGCATCATATCATAAACATGCCCAGTCTTCCGCCTAGTATTAAATATTGCATCTGTTACCTCTTATAGTGTTTTGCTTCTTCGCGAACTAGGCCGATGAGTTGATGCGAGTGTCGACCCGATCCTCGGGTGAACCTTCGACAATGTTTTCAGGCGAGCATTCTTCCCCTTCTACCTATTTTGAATTTATAGTCTTTACTTCCTTCCTTTGATCTATTGCTATCCTTATTGTCGATGCTATAGTACCGTTCCTTTATTTACCTGCTCCACTATATTGCCTTGGTTGTCTGTAACTACCTCGGTGAACTACGCTCCTAGATACAAGCCTGGATGAGTGGTAGTGGTTGAAATAGTACGGTGGGGCCCCAAAAGCCACTCACTGGTAGTCCTTTCAGACGTCCCAACCACTACCCTCTCAACGGGACTCAGACGGGCGTGGTCGGCGAAGGGATCAACTACGTACACAAGTGGGTATGTACGCAAGCCACCATACAAGAGTACATCGAGCCATACCATTTAGAAAGAAAGGAATATACCAACGCCATACGGCAAGATTCAAATGACCTAGATAGATCTATATTTTAGGATACCTCCTCATACAACACATCGAGTATCATGCGGGCAAACAAGATCCGAGTACGGATAAGCAAATCGGCATAAGATGCCGAGAAATAAGCACATCCCAACTACAGTCTCATGGATCCCGTTCCGAATCTCTACACCGAGCGATCGTTGCCCACATCTTGGCTTCTTCCACCCAAGATCCGTGAAGGTACATTCATCTGAATCAAGAATTTATCGTGTGAGACCCTAAGGGTACTCAGCAAGTCTTAATGCCTCTAAAGGGGACACAACCTGGGGTGACGCAATTGCAGCGAAAGATAAACCCTAGCAGTTCTACAGATAAACGCTAACCATCCGCCTAACCATTGATAGACGGATGTCCGTGAATTAAGAACAACAGTTATAATGGTAATCTCATCCGATCCATCCTCCTCCCTGCTTACCAACAAGGAAGCGGACGAACAACCCCCCATCCGTTGGCAATTTTATTAACCATTCCGTGAGTGTTGCTCTATTTACTAGTCAAGTTACTTAGTCAGATTAAGGCGGTACTTTAGTTATGCTTGTCTATGATCAAGAAACTGTGCTCCAAGTCGTCCATATCCGCGGACACGGCTTTCAGAAAGTTTTACCCGGCCGGGGTGCACCAATAGCAACACACGCTCGATCAACCTCGGAAAAACCAAAACAAAACCCAACGAGGCTTTCACGACTGAACAATCACAAGATTCAGAAATATTTCAGGGGGCCACCCCTTAAGTAGATCCCGCAATGAAGCCAGCTGACTCCGAGACGGGCTCAAGGTTTGGGTAATACGGCTGTGAACGACTGGGAACCCGAAAGTGTGGCTGGGCTTATCGACACCGCGGAATCGTGTCCCGATCCTAAACAGTACAGTGTGCTCCTCGCACAAATTAAATGCAGAAAGTAGCATGGCATAAGTACAGGATAGTAAATAAGACCTCAAACTAGTTTGTGGGCCCAAGAAATAAGACGGAATCAAGCTCTGGTCCAGGGGGGTCCCATATACCTCCCGGATGTGGATAGCGCGATAAATCAAGGAACAGGAATCAAGTACTCGGGGTCTTACGGGACACAAGTGAGCAGGAAAAACCAAATAGCAGATGTTGCTCACCGGTGCCACTTTCTTTAGTTATCCCAACTACTCGAGTTAAGTTGTTTAGGTACCTCATTATTCATCGACTCTCACAAACCCTACACATGTTGTTCTACGACTGCATGGCTCAAACAACTCCTATAGTAGTGGCTCATGGGATGGAGGAACAAGCTTAGTGGGGTTGAAAAGTAAAGGCTATGCATACTTGGGATTCAATTTAATGCAATCGCGACTCAATGATGCAAGAATAAGATAGAGGCAATAGGTACTGTATGTATGCAAGCATGTGGAAGTGCTTGCCTGGTATCTCTGTTGAAGCAAGGGACGGATCTGGGTAGTGCTCACGGTTCTCTTGATACAACCCCGCCGATGTCTATCCAGAAAAACCAAACAAACAAGGCCAACATGAATATAGAGCACAAGCATTGGAATTAAATGCGTCAAGCAAACAATCATGCCATGATGAATGATGCACAAGTTGCATGGCAATAAGTAGCATGGCATGGGTGAGGTGTGGAGGACAAGAAAATAACATTTGAATTGGGTTTTAGTCACATTTTGTTGCCATAATAGTTGCTGTTCATTATTTTTATATGATGCATGCTGCAATTGAAGTCATGGATAGCATAAACAGAAAGGCCTCGTCGAGCTGATCATTTTAGACATATCATTTGCTTAATTTGGAATTATAAAACACAAGTTATTGATTATTTAAATTCTAGTGGCATTAGTTGTAATTTAATTAAACTTGGAATTTTAATTGTGCAAAAGTCAAATTGGATGGTATATTTGAATTCCTGGCATTTTTCTGATATCCAAACATATCTCATATGTCAAATTTGGGTTTATATTGAAAAAGTTATTTCAAATCTGATTGGAAAAGTTTGAATTTGAAAATATTTAACTAAGTTTGAATTTAAACAGACACAGCAAACCTTTATACAGACTACACCTGCCCAGGCAGCTTACAGGTGGGACCCAGAGGCTGCGGGCCCACAGCGTGGTGAGGATCGCGAGGACCATGGGTTGATTTGGGATAAACCAGGAGTCTTTTACAAAACCGCAACAGACCGACAATGGGCCAAGGGACTGGGTTGGGAACCAAAAAGGCGGGGTTTTGGGAAAAGATCCACGGCCTTGTGGATCTTCTGGCGCTCTGAATTAGGCGACGCGTCTTGATGCGAGCAGAGCGCAATGGCTCGAACCGTGCCCTCCGCACGCCATGACGACGGCTACCACTGCGGTGCCCGCGGGTCGATGTTAGAGGGTCGCTCGCGTGCTAGTAAGGCTAAACGGCGCGCGGTGCTAGCGGCAGACGCAGAGGATGCACGCGCTCGCGACGCACGCAGAGCGCTCGGCGCAAGGTCCGGCGAGGCTAGGACGAGATCGGCGAGAGGGGGTTGTCGGGTTCGTAGGCTCACCGCGGGCATCGGTGACGGTGGCGAGGCAGGCGTGGCGATCAACGGAGGCTCGCGGACCGAGGCTAGGGTTTCGGCGTGGCGCGGCAGATCTGGCGCCCGGTCGTCTCCTCCTCGATGGCGTGTAGGCGTGGTGGGGGCTCTGGGTCCCTCGACCAACTCCGGCGTGCTTGTAAATGCGGTAAGGTGTAGACGCGAGGGGCCGAGGGTTTGCTGGCGATGGCGACGCCGGTGTCGATGGGGAAGAGAGGGGAGAGGGCAGGGCGCCTACGGGGTGGATCTGGGGGACCTAGGTGAGGCAGAGAGGGGTGAGGGGAGGATAAGAACGAGGGCGTGGAGGGGCTAGCATGGGGGAGGGGTAGATGGCCAGGTGGGCGTCGGCCACCTTTCCTCTCACGTGCTCAGCTCGGTCCAGGCCAGGGCAAGGCAGGCACTAGTGGGCTGGCGGTGGCCCTGGTCATGACGGTGGACTGGGCGTGGGCGGTGTGAGAGAGAAGAAAAGAGGGGAGGGAAGGGGCTCGGTCTAGGCTAGGGTTAGGGGTCCCTTGGGCGTGTGGGGGTAGCTAGGTGGGTGCTGGGGTGGGGCCTGCATGGAAGAGAGCAAGGGTGAGCTGGGGTGGGGTGTAGGTGATCATGCAAGGAAGCTAGAAGGGGAGAGGTAGATAGGGTTTGGTTTAGAGGAAAGGGTAGTTTAGGGTTTAGTTTAGGTTAGATGTAGATTAGGGTTTTGACTTAGGGTAGAAAGGGGAGATAGCATGGGGTGGTTTAGAGTTTCTAAGAGGGGTAAGAAAGGAGGTGGTACTAAACTTGGTCATGCAAGCTTCACAAAGCACACAAGATCAAGAAAAGAGGAAAGAGGGAAGATAGGGAGAGAGAGATGGCCATGTGATGATGGGGTTCTCCTTTGGCCCATGCATGATCCAAGCAAAGAACAAGCAAGATCCAAAAGAGAGGGGGTGGTTTGGTAGGTGCATGCCTCATGAGCACATGTATGTGCATGGGGCATGGGGGTGGGGGTTAAGCTAAAGGGGGGATAGAGATGGTGATTTGATGTAGCAACTACAAGCCCAAAACAAGATTTAAGCAAAGAAAAAGATCCACTTTGAATCCCAAGCAAAAACCAAACTAGAAAAGGTGGCACTTGCATGGCCCATGCAACATAATCAATGTCAACCATATCCTTGTGAAAACAATAAGATTATCATGCCATTACTCATATGCATTCCCAAAAAGTGGGCAAAGGCCAAGCAAAAGATGATGGGTGGATCCAACCAACAACATGAGCTAGAGATACTCAAAACTAAAATGCCAAGCTCATATTAATTGGATGGTGGAATTATAAGGTGGTGAAAGAAAAGGTGGTGGAGTCAATAAGAGAGATGCCCTCAACTCAACTTGGGCATTTAGCAATATATTAAGAACCAAATACAATATCAAGAGGCAACTACAATTAATCATGCACATGAGATAAGAACCAAACAGGAAAGGGTTTTACATGATGCTCAAATGCAAGGTGACATGATGACATGAGCATGATATGATGATGATGCAACAATTATAAGTTGGAAGTTGCTCTTTTTATTATTATGACATGTAGCATTACAGGGGTTAGACAACTGGGATGCTACAACTCTCCCCCACTAAACAGGAATCTCGCCCCGAGATTCTAGGAAGAAGAAGAAGATACAAAGAGAGAAGGATGGTTGGCACGGAGTTCATCTTCACGCTCCCATGTGGCTTCATCAATGGAATGGTGTGACCTTGCACCTTGCAAAACCTGATGGACTTGTTGCGAGTCCTTCGTTCTGCGGTCTCAAGGATTTTGGTGGGGTGTTCTTGATAAGACAGATCTTCTTTGAGGTCGATTAGCTCATGGTCCACGGTCCTGCCGGGATCTTTGAAGCACTTCTTGAGCTGAGAGATGTGGAAAACATCATGGACTTTGAGTTTTCCTAAGCTCAAGTGCATAAGCAACTTCTCCTCTTCTACCACGTATCTTGAAAGGACCGATGTATCTAGGAGCCAACTTTCCTTTGATACCAAGCGGTGTGTTCCTCTCATGGGAGTGACACGAGGTAGCGAGATCACCAGGGCATATACCATATCATGTGCTTCTGTCATAGTTGCTCTTCCGACGACTTTGAGCAATCTTGTGTTCTCGAATGATATGCACCTTCTCCTCACTGAGTCACAATGTCGAGGCCAAACCAGATTCTTTCTCCTGCACTGACCAACCAATAGGAGTTCGCACTTGCGACCATAGAGAGCTTGAATGGTGCCATCTTGGACTTTTCCGGAAGCTGTTGTTGTAAGAGAATTCAGCATATGGAAGGCATTCCT
The DNA here is from genome assembly GCA_030063025.1 of Avena longiglumis. Classification (NCBI taxonomy): domain Eukaryota; kingdom Viridiplantae; phylum Streptophyta; class Magnoliopsida; order Poales; family Poaceae; genus Avena; species Avena longiglumis. The sequence continues at coordinate 476,027,480 of CP125974.1, read as the reverse complement.
CCCACTTCATGCCAAAAGAGATGACGCAAGCTCTAAGCATATCCTCCAGAATCTGATTGATCCTCTCCACTTGTCCTTGCGACTGAGGGTGGTAAGCAGTGCTGAAGTTCAACTTTGTTCCCAAAGCTTTTTGGAAACTCTCCCAGAACTTTGAGGTGAAGATGCTCCCACGGTCTGAACTGATTTCAAGTAGAACCCCATACAAAGAGACAATCCTGTTGATATAGAGCTCAGCCAACTGAATTCCAGAAATTGTTTCTTTGACTGGGAAGAAATGAGCCACTTTAGAAAGCCTGTCGATGACAACAAAAATTGCATTGTTGCCCTTCTGCGATCTTGGGAAACCAGTGATGAAGTCCATCTCTACTTTCTCCCATTTACACTCTGGAGGTTGCAATGGCTGTAGAAGACCAAATGGTTTCTGATGGACAGCCTTGACTCTGCGGCAGACATCACATTCTGAGACGTACTTGGCACAATACCTTTTCAACCCAGGCCACCAGTATTGTGTTTTCAAGTCCATGTACATCTTTGTGCTGCCAGGATGGATAGAAAGAACCGAATCATGTGCCTCCTTGAGAACTTGGTCTCTCAGACCCGGGTAGTTTGGAACAAACATCCGGTGTTCAAAGAAGAGCGTTCCTTGATCATCAACATGGAAGGACTCATACTTCGGAAGGTCAAGCTTGGAGATGAGCTTCTTGGTGTGCGGATCACCAAGCTGACGAGAGCGAATCTGTTCTTCCAAGAGAGGAGTAGCCAGAAGGTTCAGGAGATGCCCTTGTTCCACAATTTCTAGGTTGAGCTGACGGAATTCCTCGCACAAGAGAGGTTGCTGCTCTTCCACCATGAGGTTGTTGACATAAGCTTTTCTGCTAAGCGCATCTGCCATGACATTTGCTTTGCCTGGAGTGTAGTTGATGGTCACATCAAAGTCATTGATTGCTTCAATCCATCTCCTTTGCCAAAGGTTGAGATCCGGTTGAGTGAAGATATACTTCAAACTCTTGTGGTCCGAGAAGATCTCACAACGGTTACCAAGCAAGTAGTGCCTCCATAGCTTCAAGGCAAAGACAACTGCTGCTAGCTCAAGATCATGTGTGGGATAGTTGATCTCATGCGTCTTCAACTGACGAGAAGCATAAGCAACCACCTGTCTCTCTTGCATAAGGACCGCACCCAATACTTGCAAAGAGGCGTCGTAGAATATCTGGAAAGGCTTAGATGTATCCGGAGGAACCAAGACTGGTGTGGAAGTGAGCTTCTCTTTGAGTGTCTCAAAACTTTCTTGACAAGCAGGAGTCCACAGGTACTTCTTGCCTTTCTTGAGGAGATCGGTAAGAGGCTTTGCTATCTTCGAGAAGTTCTGCACAAAGCGACGGCAATAGCTAGCCAAGCCGAGAAAACTCCGCACTTCCTTGACATTAGCAGGAGGAAGCCATTCAACTATTGTCTTCACGGTTTCCGGGTTGACTGCAATGCCCTTGGTAGAGATAACATGACCCAGGTATGTTACTTGGTGACCAAAACTCACACTTAGAGAACTTTGCATACAAGCGGTTCTCACGAAGCTTGTTCAGGACACACCGCAGGTGTTCTTCATGCTCTTCCTTGGACTTGGAATAAACCAGAATGTCATCCAGATATACCACCACAAACTTGTCCAGGTACTCCATGAAAACGGAGTTCATCAGCCTCGAGAAGGTAGCAGGTGCGTTGGTGAGACCGAAAGACATGACCGTGTACTCATACAGGCCATAGCGGGTGGTGAAAGCTGTTTTGGGCACATCTTCTTTGCGAATTTTGATTTGGTGATAACCACTTCTCAAATCCAGCTTAGAGAACACCACAGCTCCTGCCAGCTGATCAAATAGATCGTTTATCCGAGGAAGAGGATATTTGTTCTTGATGGTTTTAGCATTTAGAGCCCGGTAGTCAACACATAGCCTATCGGTTCTGTCACGCTTCTTCACAAAGATTGTTGGACTACCCCAAGAAGAAGTGCTATGTTGAATGAAACCCAACTTCTCTTGTTCATCAAGTTGTCGTTTGAGTTCAGCCAGCTCAGAAGGACCCATTTTATATGGTCTCTTGGAGATAGGAGGCTTCGGTTCAAGCTCTATCACGAATTCAACCTCGCGATCCGGAGGCATACAGCAACTCTTCAGAAAACATCCGGAACTCACGGACCACTGGTACCCTCTGAATAGCTTCCATAGCATCATCATTGAGCAGCCAAGGAATAGAGCTGGACAAAGGAGTCGACTTGGAGAAAAGACTAGATGGCCTTGAGGATCTTCCACGAGACCGGCGTTCAGACAATCAATCACAATGCATTTCTTTGTCAACCAATCCATGCCCAAGATGACATCAATGTCAGAGTTGCCCAGGACAATCAAAGAAGCCAAGAATGAAGAACCACCAATCTCGATCTGATTGCCATGACTGATTTTAGATGCTACCATATTTGCTCCAGGAGAAAGAACCGTTAACCGCTTAAGAATAGGCTCCATTGCTAAGTCGTTCTCATATGCAAACTTGTGAGACACAAAGGAATGCGATGCACCAGAATCAAAGAGAACTCGTGCAGAGGCGAGTTAGCGAAAGCATACCCATGACAACTCCAGTGCGAGCTCGGCTTGAGAGGCGTTGACGTTAGCACGAACAACCGCAGACCGGGCTTAGTGTTGATGTTGAGAGCCCGAGGCGGTGGTGCACGAACCAAGGAGAGCTTGTTGCAGATCTTGGCGGGGGTTGAGGAGAGCTTTGTTCTTCATTGGGCGATTCAATGGGATGTACATGATCTCCACATGTAACAAGCACCGTGAGGACGTGGAGCGAGTAGCGGGGACTCCGCCAGCGCTCGAGGTAAGGGTTGTTGTAGCCCACAGGAGCCGCAGTGGTGAAGTTTGGTGGCCTTGACGTGAAGCTCGCAGGTCTTGGTGGGCCGGAGCGACGGTGGGGTGTTAGGAACCCGGACACGCCGCTTAGAAGGAGCTGCCATAATCGGAGCTTGATGCATCCTGTTATGTTTCTTGGACTCCTCGAACATCACCGCTTGCCTCCTCTTGCAGGTCTTTGTGTCAGTAGTTCAGGAAGGTTGCCGGTCTTGCATGTGTGATTGCATACTTGATCGACGCATTGAGCCCTTGCACAATCTTTTCGCTTTTTCTTGTCATCGGATACCTCATCACCACCATAGCGAGACAGGTTCATGAAGTTCTGATATAGGTATTGACGTTATCATCTCCTCGCTTGAGTTGAGGAAAGCCTCCTTCATCCTTTCCATCACAATCTCCGAGAGAAACTGTTCTTTGAAAGCTGCAGTGAACCTCTCCCAAGTTGGTGGAACCAAAGGCAGCTTGCCTTCAAGTAGTTTTCCCACCAAAGAGCAAAGTCTCCTTGAGAAGGTGAGTAGCACACTTGACCCACTCCTGTCGGAACATCGCAGTCTCGAGCAACCTTGAGATCTCGCAGACCAATCATCCGCGTCGGTCGGTCGACACATCAAACCGACGAGGGTTGAACTTGAGGAAGCTCTTGATGTCACCACGCTTGGGAGGTGGAGGAAGTGGAGCAAACTCATTCCTTCGACGCTCTCCTCAAAGCGGCTGGTTCTCTTGCATGGCTGCCAAAGCATTTGCAATGTTCGAAATACTGAGCCCGATTCGGAGGATGTCCTCTTCATCCGTGGGGAGCCATCCTCATTGATATAAAACTCAAGTCGTACTATAATGGAGAATGATAATAATCCAAAATAGTACCAAGATGGAATTAACCAAGATTAAAGGATACAATTTCGAGATGATATTAAAATATCAACAAAGTTCATAGCACCTAAAAGATATTAAGCATATCGCACACGAAAAGGAGTGTGGTACACAAATATATCAAAGAAAAATTTTCCACAAATTTCGGCATTAAAATACCAATAGATGCGCAAAATTACTTAACGAATCAAGATTAGTGACTCTACTGATTCAATATACAAAAGCGAATGATACAAGTAGTGGTATGGTCGCGACTCCATCCCGCACTCAAATCATTACTCCGCACATGAACAAGTGGAACACATATCCTAACCCCTTCTTCTCACGACGAAACCTAAAGATTGGTACTACGGAAACGAACACCCCAAACAAGATAGCGTCGGATACAAAGAGGAAGATAGATTGCGTCGGTTTGCAAAAGCCTGTCGGTATGGAAAGTACCAACAGTTGATAACCAAAGGCAGATAAGATAACAACTTGGATGCAACAGATAGACAAGGGATTACACACAGACACACACACAACCTATGGTACTACGGAAACCCAGAACACGTGAATCCTAGTTTGAACTTTGAGAAGAGGATTGAAAACGTTGCACTTCCTTAACAGAAAAGGATGGGTGGGAGGGTAAGAAGAAAAGTGGAAGCAGTCCTACTCTCGCATTTTGTTTTTCCCTAATATACATAACTACCAAAAACATTTGCTAGACTGACAACGACCGTTTGGCTGAAACCCTGAAGGTCGGGATGGCTCTGATACCAATTGTAACTACCTCGGTGAACTACGCTCCTAGATACAAGCCTGGATGAGTGGTAGTGGTTGAAATAGTACGGTGGGGCCCCAAAAGCCACTCACTGCTAGTCCTTTCAGACGTCCCAACCACTACCCTCTCAACGGGACTCAGGCGGGCGTGGTCGGCGAAGGATCAACTACGTACACAAGTGGGTATGTACGAAGCCACCATACAAGAGTACATCGAGCCATACCATCTAGAAAGAAAGGAAATATACCAACGCCATACGGCAAGATTCAAATGACCTAGATAGATCTATATTTTAGGATACCTCCTCATACAACACACATCGAGTATCATGCGGGCGGCAAACAAGATCCAGTACGGATAAGAAGCAAATCGGCATAAGATGCCGAGAAATAAGCACATCCCAACTACAGGTCTCATGGATCCCGTTCCGGAATCTCTACACCGAACGATCGTTGCCCACATCTTGGCTTCTTCCACCCAAGATCCGTCCCGTGAAGGTACTGTTCATCTGAATCAAGAATTTATCGTGTGAGACCCTAAGGGTACTCGGCAAGTCTTAATGCCTCTAAAGGGACACAACCAGGGGTGACGAATTGCGAAAGATAAACCCTAGCAGTTCTACAGATAACGCTAACCATCCGCCTAACCATTGATAGGCGGATGTCCGTGAATTAAGAACAACAGATTATAATGGTAATCTCATCCGATCCATCCTCCTCCTCGCTACCAACAAGGAAGCGGACGAACAACCCCCATCCGTTGGCAATTTTATTAACCATTCCGTGAGTGTTGCTCTATTTACTAGTCAAGTTACTTAGTCGATTAAGCGGTACTTTAGTTATGCTTGTCTATGATCAAGCTGTGCTCCAAGTCGTCCATATCCATGGACACGGCTTTGAAAGTTTTACCCGGCCGGGGTGCACCAATAGCAACACACGCTCGATCAACCTCGGAAAAACCAAAACAAAACCCAACGAGGCTTTCACGACTGAACAATCACAAGATTCAGAAATATTTCAGGGGGCCACCCCTTAAGTAGATCCCGCAACGAAGCCAGCTGACTCCGAGACGGGCTCAAGGTTTGGGTAATACGGCTGTGAACGACTGGGAACCCGAAAGTGTGGCTGGGCTTGTCGACACCGCGGAATCGTGTCCCGATCCTAAACAGTACAGTGTGCTCCTCGCACAAATTAAATGCAGAAAGTAGCATGGCATAAGTACAGGATAGTAAATAAGACCTCAAACTAGTTTGTGGCCCCAAGAAATAAGACGGAATCAAGCTCTGGTCCAAGGGGGGTCCCATATACCTCCCGGATGTGGATAGCGCGATAAATCAAGGAACAGGAATCAAGTACTCGGGGTCTTACGGGACACAAGTGAGCAGGAAAAACCAAATAGCAGATGTTGCTCACCGGTGCCACTTTCTTTAGTTATCCCAGAACTACTCAGGTTAAGTTGTTTAGGTACCTCATTATTCATCAGACTCTCACAAACCCTACACATGCTGTTCTATGACTCGCATGGCTCAAACAACTCCTATAGTAGTGGCTCATGGGATGGAGGAACAAGCTTAGTGGGGTTGAAAAGTAAAGGCTATGCATACTTGGGATTCAATTTAATGCAATCGCGACTCAATGATGCAAGAATAAGATAGAGGCAATAGGTACTGTATGTATGCAAGCATGTGGAAGTGCTTGCACGGTATCTGTTGAAGCAAGGACGGATCTGGTAGTGCTCCTGGTTCTCTTGATACAACCCCTGCTCAGTGTCTATCCAAGAAAAACCAAACAAATAAGGCCAACATGAATATAGAGCACAAGCATTGGAATTAAATGCGTCAAGCAAACAATCATGCCATGATGAATGATGCACAAGTTGCATGGCAATAAGTAGCATGGCATGGGTGAGGTGTGGAGGACAAGAAAATAACATTTGAATTGGGTTTTAGTCACATTTTGTTGCCATAATAGTTGCTGTTCATTATATTTTTATATGATGCATGCTGCAATTGAAGTCATGGATAGCATAAACAGAAAGGCCTCGTCGAGCTGATCATTTTAGACATATCATTTGCTTAATTTGGAATTATAAAACACAAGTTATTGATTATTTAAATTCTAGTGGCATTAGTTGTAATTTAATTAAACTTGGAATTTTAATTGTGCAAAAGTCAAATTGGATGGTATATTTGAATTCCTGGCATTTTTCTGATATCCAAACATATCTCATATGTCAAATTTGGGTTTATATTGAAAAAGTTATTTCAAATCGATTGGAAAAGTTTGAATTTGAAAATATTTAACTAAGTTTGAATTTAAAGACACAAAGAAACCTTTATACACAGACTACACCTGCCCACGCTACAGGTGGGACCCAGAGGCTTGGGCCCACACGGCAATGGTGAGGATCGCAGGACCGCGGGTTGATTTGGGATAAACCAGAGTCTTTTACAAAACGCATGACGGCAATGAGGCCAAGGGCTGGGTTGGGAACCAAAAGGGCGGGGTTTTGGGAAAAGATCCACGGCCTGTGGATCTTCTGGCGCCTCTGCGTTAGGCGCGCGTCTGATCGCGAGCAGGCGCAATGGGGCTCGAACCCGTGCCCTCACGCACGCGGCGGCTACCATCTGCGGTGCCAGCGGTCGATGTTAGAGGGTCGCCGCGTGCTAGTAAGGCTAAGCGGTAGCGGTGCTAGCGGCAGAGCAGAGGATGCACGCATGACGCAGAGCGCCTTCGGCGCAAGGTCCGTGAGGCTAGGACGAGATCGGCGAGGGGTTGTCGGGGGTTCGTAGGCTCACCGCTGTGACGGTGGCGAGGCACGGGCGTGGCGATCAACGGCGAGGCTCGCGAGGGCTAGGGTTTCGGCGTGGCGGCGAGATCTGGCGCTCCGGTCCTCCTCCTCGACGGCGTGTACAGGCGTGGTGTAGGGGCTCGTCTGGGTCTCCTCGACCAACTCTCCGGCGTGCTTGTCGTCTGGTAAGGTGTAGACGCGAGGGGCCGAGGGTTTGCTGGCGATGGCGACGCCGGTGTCGATGGGGAAGAGAGGGGAGAGGGCAGGGCGCCTACGGGGTGGATCTGGGGGACCTGGGTGAGGCAGAGAGGGGTGAGGGGAGGATAAGAACGAGGGCGTGGAGGGGCTAGCGTGGGGGAGGGGTAGATGGCCAGGTGGGCGTCGGCCACCTTTCTCACGTGCTCGGCTGTCGAGGCAGGGCAAGGTGCACTAGCTGGGGGGTGGCCCTGGTCGCAGGTGTGGTGGACCTGGGGCGTGGGCAGGTGAGGCAGAGAGAGAAGAAAAGAGGGGAGGGAAGGGGCTCGGGCTAGGCTAGGGTTAGGGGTCCCTTGGGCGTGTGGGGGTAGCTAGGTGGGTGCTGGGGTGGGGCCTGCATGGAAGAGAGCAAGGGCGAGCTGGGGTGGGGTGTAGGTGATCATGCAAGGAAGCTAGAAGGGGAGAGGTAGATAGGGTTTGGTTTAGAGGAAAGGGTAGTTTAGGGTTTAGTTTAGGTTAGATGTAGATTAGGGTTTTGACTTAGGGTAGAAAGGGGAGATAGCATGGGGTGGTTTAGAGTTGCTAAGAGGGGTAAGAAAGGAGGTGGTACTAAACTTGGTCATGCAAGCTTCACAAAGCACACAAGATCAAGAAAAGAGGAAAGAGGGAAGATAGGGAGAGAGAGATGGCCATGTGATGATGGGGTTCTCCTTTGGCCCATGCATGATCCAAGCAAAGAACAAGCAAGATCCAAAAGAGGGTGGTTTGGTAGGTGCATGCCTCATGAGCACATGTATGTGCATGGGGCATGGGGTGGTTAAGCTAAAGGGGGGATAGAGATGGTGATTTGATGTAGCAACTACAAGCCCAAAACAAGATTTAAGCAAAGAAAAAGATCCACTTTGAATCCCAAGCAAAAACCAAACTAGAAAAGGTGGCACTTGCATGGCCCATGCAACATAATCAATGCCAACCATATCCTTGTGAAAACAATAAGATTATCATGGCATTACTCATATGCATTCCCAAAAAGTGGGCAAAGGCCAAGCAAAAGATGATGGGTGGATCCAACCAACAACATGAGCTAGAGATACTCAAAACTAAAATGCCAAGCTCATATTAATTGGATGGTGGAATTATAAGGTGGTGAAAGAAAAGGTGGTGGAGTCAATAAGAGAGATGCCCTCAACTCAACTTGGGCATTTAGCAATATATTAAGAACCAAATACAATATCAAGAGGCAACTACAATTAATCATGCACATGAGATAAGAACCAAACAGGAAAGGGTTTTACATGATGCTCAAATGCAAGGTGACATGATGACATGAGCATGATATGATGATGATGCAACAATTATAAGTTGGAAGTGGCTCTTTTTATTATTATGACATGTAGCATTACAGGGGTTAGACAACTGGGATGCTACATTGTCCTATTGCCTTGTTTGTCTAGCTAGCTTTGTCCTTGCGAGTCGTAGGCATGCTTAGTACCGCTCTCATACAGGTGGAACATGATACTTGGACATTGATGGTGATAAGATAATTAAATTGGTGATGTTGGTTATGGTTAAGGTTATGGATTCACCTAATGATAAGGCCCCGGCAGGGACCACCTTTGGGAACTGCTTGAGACGACCTAGGACCCGTTCGTTCTACGATACCAGTTCTGAGTTGATCGCGCTAACCAAACGTGGGGGCCTCTGGGATCCCCCCTCAACTACCGGCGCTATTCGTATATCCAGAAGGTTACAAAATTGGTTTTCCATTTGGTGCATACGCATAATATGTCCTCGGACATGGGTGAGTTGATATGTCTTCGGACTTGATGTTTTGGTGGACTGCCATGGCTTGCATTGCATAAAATCGGGATATCGTGTCGGAGGCGGGATGGAGCTCTACAAGTTATCTTCCGATCATCGCCCGTCCGTAGACTCAAACGCTGTGCCACCTAGAGAATCAGCTGTATCTCTTGTGTGGGTAAAACATAGTAGGTGATGCCTCTGGATATGCGCGTAGTTAAGGGACAGTTCTTGTTGTGAGATTCGGAAGGCACGCATTATATGTTGCCTGAAGGGTTGAGCATGCGTTTGGGTACAGTAGTGCGCCCCTGCAGGGTAAATCTTTTCGAGAAGCCGTGTGTCCACGGTTATGGACGCCTCAGGAGTACAGTGTCATGATCATAGACAACGCCATTAATGTTTTGCCTCTAATAAAATGACTAGTAATTAGCCATATCAACTAAACACCTGCTTAACTAAAATTGCCACCGTGTGTGTTCCGCAAGGGGACTTCATCGACTGGTCTTCGAGGGGGAAATCTTCGGATGGGTTATGTTTGGTGTTATATTATAATTATCGTTTAGCGCTCTCATCTCGCTCTAATAGCCGAAGTTGTAGCTGTAGGGTTTCGTAGCATGGAAAACAAAAAATTTCTATCGCATACAAACAAACAAGCCAAGATATATCTACTATATTGTAGCAACGAGTCGATGGAATAACTTACCCTCGAAGATTCCAAAGTGTTTAACGAGAGCGGATTCTCGTGGGTGATGTAGTCGTACTCTTCCCGATCTCAAGATCGTGTAGACGATCCTTCGGTATGCGTTCGGCAGCTCCATGATCGGCCACATGTTCGGTACTCGACGAAGACCTTCCTCTCCTTGTTCCAGCAGGAGCGGAGGTTGTAGCACTCTCCGCGATTCAAAGACAACGGTGTGGTACCGGAAGTAGAGGGGAGATCCCGCAGGGCTTCGCCTTAAGCCGGAGCGAGTATGGTGGAGTATAAGAGAGCTATTAGTGGTCTAGGGTTTAGACACACCAATTAGAAGGCTCTAATCCGAAGGCTAGTGCAATTATAAGCTCTAAACCAAAACAGCTCTAAACCGGAGTCTAGGGCTAGGATTTAGATTAGAGGATAGGAACTTGTGTGTCTAGAGGAGGAGGCCCTGCCCCTCCTTTTATAGGTGGGAGGGGCGGCCAAGGGGAGGGAGTCCCTCCCCAAGTCGGCCTTGGGTGGCGCGCCGGCTTGGAGAGGAGGGACTCCTCCCCCAAGTCGGTTTTGCCTCCTCTTGCTTGTTTCCTCGGTTTCTGTTTTAGCCGTTTGACTTTCAAACGGCCATTTGACTTTTCAGTTTTAGGATTCAATTTAATCCTTTATTTGGGACAGCAAGAACACTTAGTACATGATGCAATCATTCCAATATGTAATGACACATTCATGTACCCTTCCCCGAGTCTTGGACATTCCGAACCTTCTAGAACATTCGATGAAAACACCGGAATCATTCCCGAACTCCGAAACGGGACTTTCCTTATATGAATCTTATTCTCCGGACCATTCCGGATCACCTCGTGATATCCCGGATCCCATCCGAGACTCCGAACAACATTCGGTCTCTTTCTCATAATACCATAACTACTCAAACAACGTCGAATCCTTAAGTGTGTCTCCCTACGGTTCGTGAATTATGCGGACATGATCGAGACACTTCTCCGAACAATAACCAATAGAGGAATCTAGAAATTCATATGGCTCCCACATATTTCTACGATTACTTTGCGATCGAATGAACCACTTACATACGATACCAATTTCCCTTTGTCTCACGATAGTTTACTTATCCGAGGTTATGATCGTCGGTATCTCGCATACCTAGTTCAACCTCGTTACGATAAGTACTCTTTCTCGTTCCGTGATATGTGATCCCTTGTGACCCAGTCACATGCTTGCAAGCTAATTGGATGACATTCCAAGGAGGGCCCAGTATATCTATCCGTCATATGGATGGACAAATCCACTCTTGATCCATGTGTTTCAACCAATACTTTGAACACTCAATGCCACCTTTATAGCCACCCGATTCACGGTGTGGTGTTTGATGTCATCAAAGCATCCATCCGGTAAAGGTGATATGCATGATCTCATGGTCGAAGGAATTAGGTTACTATGTATCAGAAAGCATATAGCAATTGAACTATTGAAATGACTTGATCTTTATGCTACGCTTATCTATAGGAGTATGTCCACCATATCATTCTCCTAACGATATGATCTTGTTGTTGATAGCATCTCAATGTTCATGATATGGAAACCACAATCATTAATCAACCAACAAGCTAGTGAAGTATAGAGGCTATACTAGGGACTTCAAATTAAGTTTACAAATCACACAAGTATTAATGAATCCTTGTTAATACTATTATAGCATGAATGTAAACATTTATCATAAACACAAAGATATAATAATAACTACATTTATTATTGCCTCTAGGGCATATCTCCAACAGTCACCCACTTGCACTAGAGTCATCTAATCTAGATTACATGGTAATATACCGAACACCCATGGCAGTTTGGTGTTGGTCATGTTTTGCCCTCGGGAGAGGTTTAGTCAACGGATCCGCCACATTCAGATCTGTGTGTACTTTGCAAATCTTTATATCCCCATCCTGGATATGTTCTCTAATAGCGTGAAAACGCAGCTTGATGTGCTTCAGCTTCTTGTGTGACCTTGGTTCTTGCGCATTGGCTATGGCGCCCATGTTATCACAGTAGATAGACATTGGGTCCAGCGCACTAGGAACCACACCCAGCTCTGTAATGAACTCTTTCATCCATATCGCTTCTTGTGAAGCCTCTGAAGCGACCATGTATTCGATTCATTGAAGATCTCGCTTTGCTTTGCACTCCTCCACTAACTGTTGCACCATTCAAAATAAATACGTATCCAGTTGTGATTTAGAATCATCCGGATCGGTGTTCCAACTAGCATCGGTGTAACCATTAACAACGAAATGTTCATCACCTCCATAAGAAAGAACCATATCCTTAGTTCTTCTCAAGTACTTAAGGATGTTTTTGACATTGTCCAATGATCCACTCCTAGATCACTTTGATATACGCTAGTTAAACTAACAACATATGCAATGTCGGGTCTAGTACATAGCATGGCATACATTAGAGATCCTATGGGAGGCATGAGTCTTACTCATCCTTTCTCTATCTTACATAGATGTCGGACTTTGAGTTTTACTCAAGGTCGTATTAGCAAAATGGGCAAGAACCCTTTCTTGCTTTCTTCCATTCCAAACCTCTTTAGAACTTTGTCCAGATATGTACTCTGACAATGATATTTAGCGTTGATCTATCTCTATAAATCTTTATGCCTAATATGTAAGCTGCTTGCCAAGATACTTCATTGAAAAACTATTATTCAAATATTCCTTGACACTATTCGAAGGTCTACATTATTCCCAATCAACAATATGTCATCCACATATAGTATTAAGAATGCTCTGAGCTCCCACTCACTTTCTTGTAAATACAAGCTTCTCCATAAGTTTGTATAAAACCAAAACTTTGATCACCTTATCAAAACGTTGATTCCAACCGGGATGCTTGATTCAATCCATAGATGGACCGTCGAAGTTTGCATACCTTGTTAGCACCTTTAGGATCGACAAAACCTTTGGGTTGCATCATATACAACTCTTCATCAATATCTCCATTGAGGAATCTTGTTTTGACATCCATCGCCATATCTCATAATCATAATATGCAGCGATTGCTAACATAATCCTCACATACTTTAGCTTCACTGCTGGTGAGAAAGTCTCATCGTAGTCAACTCCTTGAATTTTTCGAAACCCTTTTGCGACAAGTCGAGCTTTATAAAGATAACATTACCATCGGCATCCATTTTCTTCTTGAAAATCCATTTGTTCTCGATGACCTTTCGCCATCCGGTAAGTCCACCAAAGTCCATACTTGGTTTTCGTACATGGATCCAATCTTGGATTTCATGGCTTCTTGCCATTTATTGGAATCTGGGCTCATCATCGCTTCCTCATATGTCTCGGGGTCATCGGTGTTGTCCACCAACATGACACTCATAACGGGATCATACCAATCTGGAGTGGTACGAGTTCTCGTTGACCTCCGAGGCTCTGTAGTAACTTCAACCGAAGTTTCATGATCACCATCATTATCTTCCTCTCTTATTGGTGCAGGCACCACAGGAACTTCTTCCGGTGCTGCGCTACTCGCAATTTCGATAGAAGGTTCGACAACCTCGTCGAGTTCTACTTTCCTTCCAGTCACTTCTTTTGAGAGAAATTCCTTCTCTAGAAAGGATCCATTCTTGGCAACGAAGATTTTGCCTTCGGATCTATGATAGAAGGTATACCCAATAGTTTCCTTCGGGTATCCTATGAAGACGCATTTTTCCGCTTTGGGTTCAAGCTTGTCCATTTGTAACTTCTTTACATAGGCTTCTCATCCCCAAACTTTAAGGAGCGACAATCTAGGTTTCTTCCCAAACCATAATTCATACGGTGTCGTTTCAGCATTTAGACGGTGCCCTATTTAAAGTGAATGCGGTTGTTCTCATGCAAAACCCCAAAATGATAGCGGTAAATCTGTAAGTGACATCATAGAACGAACCATATCTAAGAGAGTTCGATTCTGACGTTCGGACACACCATTCTGTTGGTGTTCCCGGTGTCAATCAGTGAAAGTATTCCGCATTTCTTCAAATGCTCGCCAAACTCAGAACTTAGATATTCACCTCCGGGATCGAATGTAGAAATTTAATCTTCTTGTTACGCCGATTCTCTACCTCACTTTGAAACTCCTTAAACTTCTCGAAAGTTTCGGATTTATGTTTCATGAAATAGATATACCCATATCTACTCAAGTCATCCGTGAAGGTAAGAACATAACGATAACCATCAGCGATGCTACACTCATTGGACCACACACATCGGTATGTATGATTTCCAATAAGTCCGTAGCTCGCTCCATCATACCAGAAAATGGAGTCTTAGTCATTTTTCCCATCAGACATGCTTCGCATCTTTCAAGTGATTCAAAATCAAGTGATTCAAGAAGTCCATCGGAATGGAGTTTCTTCATACGCTTCACTCCAATGTGACCAAGGCAGCGATTACACATATAGGTCGAATTATCGCTTGATTTCAAATGTTTAGCCTCAATGTTGTTGATATGTGTATTTCCACTATCGAGATTCAATAAGAATAGACCATCTATCAAAGGTGCATGTGCATAAAACATATTACTCATATAAATCGAACAACCATTATTCTCTAACTTAAACAAGTAACCGTCTCGCAATAAACAAGATCCCGATATAATGTTCATGCTCAACACAGGCACTAAATAACAATTATTTAAGTATAAAACTAATCCCGATGGTAGATGAAGGGGTAGCGTGCCGACCGCGATCACATCAACCTTTGATCCGTTTCCCACGCGCATCGTCACCTCGTTCTTCGCTAGCTTCCGTTTATTCAAAGACTTTGTTTGAGTTACAAATATGAGCAACGAAGCAAGATCAAATACCGTGCACTACTACGAGTACTAGTGAGATACACATCAATAACATGTATATCGGATATACCTTTCTTCTTGATGTTGTCGTTCTTGAGATCCGCCAAGTACTTTGGGCAATTCCGCTTCGATGACCTTCTCCCTTGCGTAAAGCACTCGATGTCGGCTTGGGTCCAGCCTTGGTCTTCTTCGCCGGCGTGGTAACTTTCTTACCACCCTTCTTGAAGTGTCCCTTCTGCTTAGACTTGCCTTTCTTGAATTTGGTGGTCTTATTTACCAACAACACTTGGTGCTCTTTCTTGATCTCCACTTCTGCAGACTTTAGCATAGCAAATAGTTCTGGCAACTCTTTGTTCATGTTCTGCATGTTGTAGTTCATCACAAAGTTCTTGTAACTTGGTGGTAGTGATTGGAGGACACGGTAAATCTCTAAAGCATTAGGAATCACTATACCCAAGCTTTGAAGTTTGTTTGCGTGCCCAGACATCTTAAGCACATGCTCACTTGGCGCCCTCTTACATCTTGCGTTAAAGAACTTTTCGGAAGCCTCATAGCTTTCAATTGCCGCATGAGTCTCAAAATCAATTTGAGATCCTCGACAATATCATATGGGTCTGAATTCTCAAACCTTTTCAAGCTCGATTCTAAACCATACAAGATATCACCTTTGAACTATGGAGTCTTGATTCTTCCGAGCGAGGCAAACATTCTTTACTTCATCGGAGCATCACCGCAGTGGGTCACCAGTGGTGCATCCAACACATAGGTCAAATTACCGGTGAGGACAATCCTCAAATTGCGGAACCAATCCGCGAAGTTGCTTCCATTGTTTTTCAACTTTTCTTTCTCTAGGAACGCATTAAAATTGATGGTAGGGGCTGCCATTGATCTACAACATATTTGCAATAGTTTAGACTAAGTTTATGACAAATTGAGTTCAAATTAATGATGAAATTAAACTAGGTGAACTCCCACTCAAAACAACATCCCTCACATTGTTTTAGTGATCACACGAACCAAATCCACTACATCAACACCGATCATCACGAGAGTTGATATAGTTTCAATGGCGAACAATCGTCATGTTCATCATATCTACTATATGATTCATGCTTTACCTTTCGGTGATCCGTGTTCCGAGACCATGTTTGTACATGCTAGGCTCGTCAAGATCAAACCTTAGTTTCCGCATGAGCAAATCTGGCTTGCTCACGTTGTATACACTTGCAGAATCTAACACACCCGATCATCACGTGGTGCTTCGAAACAACAAGCTTTAGCAACGGTGCTAACTAAGGGCGAACACTTTATGACTTGAAATTGATGTGCATGAGGGATCATCTTATAATGCTACCGTAGTCTACTAAGCAATACAAGATGCATAAAGGATTAACATCACATGCAATTCAATAATATGTGATATGATATGGCCTTTCTTGTTTGTGCTTCCGATCTCCATCTTCAAGCACGAACATGATCTCCATCATCAGCGGCATTGCATCAAGGTCAATGACGCTTCTCCATGGTTGTCGTCCACCGGCTTCAACTATTACAACTACTTTGAATAGACACGCGGGTCTTAACATAAATTAAAAACAACCATATGGCTCCTGCCGGTTGCCAACTTACAATAAGGAACATTGCATACATCAAATATAATCATAATCATGGCCATATCACATCACTGCACACCCCTGCAAAAAAAATTTAGACGCCTCTACTTTCTTTGCATATTTTACGTGGTTTGGGGCTTTCAATAAGAACTTTCTAACTTACGAACAAGAACCACAACATTGATACTAGTATTGTTGATCACCCGTTGTAAATTGGATCTTAACTATGCTAGGAGAAACAGCACCATAAAGCCACTTATGCAATACAAGTTGCATGTCAAGCGTGGAGCAAGTCTCATGAACGATGTCATGTAAGGTTAGCGGGCGCTTCATCCCAACATACCGCAAGATGCAAAGTACACAAGAAGCAATCGACAATAAAGCATCAACGCCCACAATGACCATTGTGTTCTACTGCTGCAACAGATCTACATATAGACACGGCTCGATACCAATGTAGGGTTTCGTAGCATGGAAAACAAAAATTTCTATAGCATACAAACAAACAAGCCAAGATCTATCTACTAGATTGTAGCAACGAGTCGATGGAATAACTTACCTCGAAGATTCCAAAGTGTTTAACGAGAGCGGATTCTCGTGTGTGATGTAGTCGTACTCTTCCGATCTCAAGATCGTGTAGACGATCCTTTCCGCTGCGTTCTAAGGCGCTCCATGATCGGTCACACGTTCGGTACTCGACGAAGACCTTCCTCTCCCTTGTTCCAGGTGTGGAGGTTGTAGCACTCTCCTCGCGATTCGGCTAAAGACAATGTGTGGTACCTAAGTAGAGGAGATCATGAGGCTTCGCCTTAAGCCGGAGCGAGTATGGTGGAGTATGAGAGAGCTATTAGTGGTCTAGGGTTTAGAAACACCAATTAGAAGGCTCTAATCCGAAGGCTAGTGCAATTAGAAGCTCTAAACCAAAACAGCTCTAAACCGGAGTCTAGGGCTAGGATCTAGATTAGAGAATAGGAACTTGTGTGTCTAGAGGAGGAGGCCCTGCCCCTCCTTTTATAGGTGGGAGGGGTGGCCAAGGGGAGGGAGTCCCTCCCCAAGTCGGCCTTGGGTGGCGCGCCGGCTTGGAGAGGAGGGACTCCTCCCCCAAGTCGATTTTGCCTCCTCTTGCTTCTTTCCCTCAGTTTCCTGTTTTAGCCGTTTGACTTTCAAACTGGCCATTTGACTTTTCAGTTTTAGGATTTAATTTAATCCTTTATTTGGAACAACGAGAACACTTAGTACATGATGCAATCATTCCAATATGTAATGACACATTCATGTACCCTTCCCCGAGTCTTGGGACATTAGGAACCTTCTAGAACATTCCCGATGAAAACACCGGAATCATTCCCGAACTCCGAAACGGGAATTTCCTTATATGAATCTTATTCTCCGGACCATTCCGGATCACCTCGTGATATCCCGGATCCCATCCGAGACTCCGAGCAACATTCGGTCTCTTTCTCATAATACCATAACTACTCAAACAACGTCGAATCCTTAAGTGTGTCTCCCTACGGTTCGTGAATTATGCGGACATGATCGAGACACTTATCCGAACAATAACCAATAGAGGAATCTGGAAATTCATATGGCTCCCACATATTTCTACGATTACTTTGCGATCAAATGAACCACTTACATATGATACCAATTTCCCTTTGTCTCACGATAGTTTACTTATCCGAGGTTATGATCGTCGGTATCTCTGCATACCTAGTTCAACCTCGTTACCGATAAGTACTCTTTTCTCGTTCCCGTGATATGTGATCCCTTGTGACCCAGTCACATGCTTGCAAGCTAATTGGATGACATTCCACCGAGAGGGCCCAGAGTATATCTATCCGTCATATGGATGGACAAATCCCACTCTTGATCCATGTGTTTCAACCAATACTTTCCGAACACTCAATGCCACCTTTATAGCCACCCAGTTACGATGTGGTGTTTGATGTCATCAAAGCATCCATCCGGTAAAGGTGATATGCATGATCTCATGGTCGAAGGAATTAGGTTACTATGTATCAGAAAGCATATAGCAATTGAACTATTGAAATGACTTGATCTTTATGCTACGCTTATCTATAGGAGTATGTCCACCATATCATTCTCCTAACGATATGATCTTGTTGTTGATAACATCTCAATGTTCATGATATGGAAACCACAATCATTAATCAACCAACAAGCTAGTGAAGTATAGAGGCTATACTAGGGACTTCAAATTAAGTTTACAAATCACACAAGTATTAATGTTTCCTTGTTAATACTATTATAGCATGAATGTAAACATTTATCATAAACACAAAGATATAATAATAACTACATTTATTATTGCCTCTAGGGCATATCTCCAACAGTAGTGTGTCTCTATAAGTTAGATAGTGCAAGCTTTGCTGCCGCTGAGCCCACCATACCTATTTAGGCGAGGACCGCCGAATTCTAGTCTCGCCGTGTACTGGCCTCAGTACTGACCGCTCTCTTTCTGTTTTCCTTTGCCGTTTGTCGGCACCCTTTTGGCTTGACAGGTATGTGATTGACGACGTTAGCAAGGTTACCCTTCCGGCTTGGCCTGGGCAGGGTTGGACACCGCTTGGTTATTCTTCAGGACTCTTAGTCCCATTTGGATCTTGTCCGTACTCGGATACTATCTTGCTTTATCCTTGAGTTGTACCTTTGTATTGTACCTTTTGTATTCTCGACTCGTTGAGTCATTGTTGTATATATAAGTTCTTGTGGACTCTATTGTAAACTACTGTGATGTAACTACTTGTATTCAAATTCCACCCACACGAAAGTGTCTGGTGGACGTCTTTGAATCGTTTCTATGCGGATTTTGGCGGGAAATGTCGAGATCTGTATAGACCCGATTCGGGGGCGTTACAGTGACCCGCCTGCAGTTGATGCTACCGATGAAGTAAAGAACGTTTACCTCACTCGAAAGAATCAGTACTCCACAATTCAGTGTGCTATCTTGTATGGTTTGGAATCGGAGCTTCAGAAAAGGTTTGAGAACCATGACCCACATGATATTGTCCATGAACTCAAAATGATATTTGAGGCTCACGCGACAGTTGAGAGTTATGAGGCTTCTGAAAAGTTCTTTAACTGCAAGATGGAAGAGGGCAGCTCCGTTAGTGAGCATGTGCTTAAGATGTCTGGGCACGCAAACAAACTCCAAAGCTTGGGTATAGTAATTCCTAATGCTTTGGGGATTTACCGTGTCCTCCAATCACTGCCACCAAGTTACAAGAACTTTGTGATGAACTACAATATGCAAAACATGAACAAGACGTTGCTAGAACTCTTTTCCATGTTGAAATCTGCAGAAGTGGAGATCAAGAAAGAGCACCAAGTGTTGATGGTCAATAAGACCACCAAATTCAAGAAAGGCAAGTCTAAGCAAAAGGGAAACTTCAAGAAGGGCGGTAAGAAAGTTGTCGCACCGGCGAAGAAGACCAAGGCTGGACCTAAGCCTGATACTGAGTGAGGTGGAGAATCAACGTAACAAGAAGATTAAATTTCTATGTTCTGATCGTGGAGGTGAATATCTAAGTTACGAGTTTGGCGAGCATTTAAATAAATGTGGAATACTTTCACAATTGACACCGCCGGGAACACCATAGCGTAATGGTGTGTCCGAACATCGTAATCGAACTCTCTTAGATATGGTTCGTTCTATGATGTCACTTACAGATTTACCGCTATCATTTTGGGGTTATGCATTAGAAATAGCCGCATTCACTTTAAATAGGGCACCATCTAAATCCGTTGAAACGACACCGTATGAATTATGGTTTGGGAAGAAACCTAGATTGTCGTTCCTTAAAGTTTGGGGTTGCGAAGCCTATGTAAAGAAGTTACAATTGGACAAGCTTGAACCCAAAGCGGAAAAATGCGTCTTCATAGGATACCCCAAGGAAACTATTGGGTATACCTTCTATCATAGATCTGAGGGCAAAATCTTCGTTGCCAAGAATGGATCCTTTCTAGAGAAAGAATTTCTCTCGAAAGAAGTGACAGGAAGGAAAGTAGAACTCAACGAGGTTGTCGAACCTTCTCTCGAACTTGCGAGTAGCGCAGCACCGGAAGAAGTTCCTGTGGCGCCTACACCAATAAGAGAGGAAGCTAATGATGATGATCATGAAACTTCGGTTGAAGTTGCTATAGAGCCTCGCAGGTCAACGAGAACTCGTACCACTCCTGATTGGTATGATCCCATTATGAGTGTCATGTTGGTGGACAACACCGATGACCCTGCGACATATGAGGAAGCGATGATGAGCCCAGATTCCAATAAATGGCAAGATGCCATGAAATCCGAGATTGGATCCATGTACGAAAACCAAGTATGGACTTTGGTGGACTTACCGGATGGCCGGAAGGCTGTCGAGAACAAATGGATTTTCAAGAAGAAAACAGATGCTGATGGTAATATTACTGTCTATAAAGCTCGACTTGTCGCAAAAGGGTTTCGATAAATTCAAGGAGCTGACTACGATGAGACTTTCTCACCAGTAGCGAAGCTAAAGTCTGTGAGGATTATGTTAGCAATCGCTGCATATTACGATTATGAGATATGGCAGATGGATGTCAAAACGGCATTCCTCAATGGAGACATTGATGAAGAGTTGTATATGATGCAACCTAAAGGTTTTGTCGATCCTACAGATGCTAAAAAGGTATGCAAACTTCAACGGTCCATATATGGGTTGAAGCAAGCATCCCGAAGTTGGAATCAACGTTTTGATAAGGTAATCAAAAGTTTTGGTTTTATACAAACTTATGGAGAAGCTTGTATTTACAAGAAAGTGAGTGGGAGCTCTGTAGCATTCTTAATACTATATGTAGATGACATATTGTTGATTGGGAATGATATAGACCTTCTTAATAGTGTCAAGGAATATTTGAATAATAGTTTTTCAATGAAAGATCTTGGCGAAGCAGCTTACATATTAGGCATAAATATTTATAGAGATAGATCGAGACGCCTAATATCATTGTCACAAAATACATATTTGGACAAAGTTCTAAAGAGGTTTGGAATGGAAGATAGCAAGAAAGGGTTCTTGCCCATGTTGCCCAATATGACGTTGAGTAAAACTCAAAGTCCAGCAACGGCAGAAGATAGAGAAAGGATGAGTAAGACTCCCTATGCCTCGGCCATAGGATCTCTAATGTATGCCATGCTATGTACTAGACCCGAAATTGCATATGCTGTTAGTTTAACTAGCAGATATCAAAGTGATCCTGGAGTGGATCATTGGACAGCGGTCAAAAACATCCTTAAGTACTTGAGAAGAACTAAGGATATGGTTCTTTCTTATGGAGGTGATGAACAACTCATTGTTAATGGTTACACCGATGCTAGTTGGAACACCGATCCGGATGATTCTAAATCTCAATCTCGATACGTATTTACTTTGAATGGTGCAGCAGTTAGCTGGAGGAGTGTAAAGCAAAGCGTTGTGGCGAGATCTTCAACTGAATCAGAATACATAGCTGCTTCGGAGGCTTCACAAGAAGCGATATGGATGAAGGAGTTCATAACAGAGCTCAGTGTGGTTCCAAGTGCGCTGGACCGAATGTCTATCTATTGTGATAACATGGGCGCCATAGCCAATGCGCAAGAACCAAGGTCACACAAGAAGCTGAAGCACATCAAGCTACGTTTTCACGCTATTCTAGAACATGTCCAAGATGGTGACATAAAGATTTGCAAAGTACACACAGATCTGAATGTGGCGGATCCATTGACTAAACCTCTCCCGGGGGCAAAACATGACCAGCACCAAACCGCCATGGGAGTTCGGTATATTACCATGTAATCTAGATTAGTTGACTCTAGTGCAAGTGGGATACTGTTGGAGATATGCCCTAGAGGCAATAATAAATGTAGTTATTATTATATCTCTGTGTTTATGATAAATGTTTACACTCATGCTATACCAGTATTAACCAGGAAACATTAATACTTGTGTGATTTGTAAACTAAATTAGAGTCCCTAGTAAAGCCTCTTCATAATAATAGCTTGTTGGTTAATAGATGATTGTGGTTTCCCTATCATGAACATTGAGATGTTATTAAAAACAAGATCATATCATTAGGAGAATGGTATGGTGGACATACTCCTATAGATAAGCGTAGCATAAAGATCAAGTCATTTTAATAGTCCAATTGCTATAAGCTTTCTGATACATAGTAACCTAATTCCTTCGACCATGAGATCATGCTTATCACCATCACCGGAAGGATGCTTTGATGACATCAAACACCACACCGTAACTGGGTGGCTATAAAGGTGGCATTGAGTGTTCGGAAAGTATGGGTTGAGACACATGGATCAAGAGTGGGATTTGTTACAGAGACGATATGGATGAAGGAGTTTATTACAGAGCTCGGTGTGGTTCCAAGTGCGCTGGACCCAATGTCCATCTACTGTGATAACATGGGCGCCATAGCCAATGCGCAAGAACCAAGATCACACAAGAAGCTGAAGCACATCAAGCTATGTTTTCACGCTATTCGAGAGCATGCCCAAGATGGTGACATAAAGATTTGCAAAGTACACACAGATCTGAATGTGGCGGATCTGTTGACTAAACCTCTCCCGAGGGCAAAACATGACCAGCACCAAACCGCCATGGGTGTTCGGTATATTACCATGTAATCTAGATTAGTTGACTCTAGTGCAAGTGGGAGACTGTTGGAGATATGCCCTAGAGCCAATAATAAAAGTGGTTATTATTATATCTTTGTGTTTGTGATAAATGTTTACATTCATGCTATAACAGTATTAAACCGGAAACATTAATACTTGTGTGATTTGTAAACTAAATTAGAGTCCCTAGTAAAGCCTCTTTGTAATACTAGCTTGTTGGTTAATAGATGATCATGGTTTCCTGATCATGAATATTGAGATGTTGTTAACAACAACATCATATCATTGGGAGAATGGTATGATGGACATACTCCTATAGATAAGCATAGCATTAAGATCAAGTCATTTCAATAGTTCATTTGCTATAAGCTTTCTGATACATAGTAACCTAATTCCTTCGACCATGAGATCATGCTAATCACCATCACCGGAAGGATGCTTTGATGACATCAAACACAACACCGTAACTGGGTGGCTATAAAGGTGGCATTGAGTGTTCGGAAAGTATGGGTTGAGACACATGGATCAAGAGTGGGATTTGTCCATCCATATGACGGATAGATATACTCCGGGCCCTCTCAGTGGAATGTCATCCAATTAGCTTGCAAGCATGTGACTGGCTCACAAGGGATCACATACCACGGGAACGAGAAAATAGTACTTATCAGTAACGAGGTTGAACTAGGTATGCAGAGATACCGACGATCAAAACCTCGGATAAGTAAACTATCGTGAGACAAAGGGAAATTGGTATCGTATGTAAGTGGTTCATTCGATCGCAAAGTAATCGTAGAAATATATGGGAGCCATATGAATTTCCAGATTCCTCTATTGGTTATTGTTCGGAGAAGTGTCTCGATCATGTCCGCATAATTCACGAACCGTAGGGAGACACGCTTAAGGATTCGATGTTGTTGAGTAGTTATGGAATGATGAGTAAGAGACTGAATGTTGTTCGGAGTCTCGGATGGGATCCGGGATATCACGAGGAGATCCGGAATGGTCTGGAGAATAAGATTCATATAAGGAAAGTCATGTTTCGGAGTTGGGAATGATTCCGGTGTTTTCATCGGGAATGTTCCAGAAGGTTTCGGAAGGTCCGACACTCCGGAGGGGAAGGGTACATGAATGTGTCATGACAATGTGGAATGGTTGCATAATGTACTAGGCATCATGGCTGAGCAAAATAAAGGGATAAATCAAATCCTAGTTTGAAAAGTCAAACGCCAATTTGAAAAGTCAAACGGCAGTTTTGCTTGGTGGAGGGAGAGTAGGAAACCTACTTGGGGAGGAGTTCCTCTCCCTCCACCCGCCGACCAAGTAGGCCGACTTGGGGGATGAATCCCTCCCACCTATAAAAGAAGGGGCAGGCGTGCCCCCTCTTCCTTACACCTCTCTCCACCAAAACCCTAGCCCTAGCCGCCGGCCACCACAAGTCGCCGCCGCCCTAGGGTTTGCCCTAGCCACCGAGTTGGGGCTCTCCCCAAGCCCTAGCCGCCGGCCTAGACTCCTCCCTTGGTGCCTCTAAACCCTAGATCGCCAAGGCCTCTCTCATAGTCCACCATACTCGCTCCGGCTTAATGCGAAGCCCTGTGAGATCTCCCCTCTACTTCCGGTACCACGTCGTCGTGCTGCCAGAATCGCGAGGAGAGTGCTACAACCTCCGCTGCCTGCTGGAACAAGGGAGAGGAAGGTCTTCATTGAGTACCGAACGTGTGACCGACTGTGGAAGCGCTGCCGGAACGCAGGGCCGGAAGGATCGTCTACACGATCTTGAGATCGGCAAGAGTACGACTACATCACCCACGAGAATCTGCTCTTGTTAACCGCTTTGGAATGTTCGAGGGTGCGTTCCTCTATCGAATCGTTGCTACAATCTAGTAGATAGATCTTGGCTTGTTTGTTTGCATGCGGTAGAATTTTTTTTGTTTTCCATGCTACGAACCCCTACATCTACTACTTAAAAAGGACGAAATTCCTCTGTTTCCTCCTACTAGGCAAGAACAATTAATCTCGGCCGAACAATCGATCAGATCTAACACTTCAGGACTTTCCAATAACATTGCGCGACGTCCCCTGTTTTGCACGTCCACCAATTTCGGAACGATTCAACTAATAGCGGCAATTACTACCATGGTCACAGAGAAAAATCCGGAAATTTAAAGATTGCCAACTGATTACAGCATGCAAACTATCGAAGGTATATGTAGGTTAGACATATTTGGTAGTTTAAATATTATAATCCAATTCTATCTCTAGTAGTCTTCTTGCCCTCCAAGTTTTTAGTACTATATAAACAACCCAATGGCTCACGATGTAATACCCTAGTCAATATCAATACAATCAGTGCTTCCACAATCTTACATGGTATCAGAATGGTTTGCTTCGTCTAGGGTTTATCCACTACTTTCGCCGCGCCGCCCTCGACGAGATCGAGCTCCATGATCTCCGCCGGGGGCACCAAATCTCGTAGTTAGTTTTTCTTCCAATTCCAATAGATCAGTTCCTAGTTTTAGCAAATTTCATTTTTCCCAATTAGATCTCTTTTCTTTAGCCACCAAATTTTCTTTTCTAGCTGGTGCAACAATCTATCAGATCCAATCGACTCCATCCTACTCCATGAACTCCGTCCGGCCGGCGGCGCACACGCGCTAGACATCAGGCATCCTCTCCACGGGCAGGTACATCGTTGATTCAAGTTGCAGGCAAAAGTCTCTGTGCATGCACGGGAGCCCACGCTAGTGTATGTGCATATGGGACAAGTACGGTTCAGCTCTACTCCAAGCTAGCTGGATATTCTCGAATATGCATCTACATGTCTACACCGCCGAGTCGTCACCGAGCCGATCTACTCCGATCTTGCCACCACATCATCGCCAAGTCGTCGTCCGCCTCTACACCAGCCTTGGCGACGACGCATCTCTAGCTACTATGCGCCGGATCGTCTTCGCCAACATCGACCAGGACGTACGTCCTGAATACATGCCTTGCCGTCAATACAAGGCTGCACCTTCATCACCCGTGGTCATCATCGCCGACAACAATCTACATCAACAACATCGCCACATCATCGCCGCTACCACCAATCATGGTCATCGTCAACGCCAACAAGTTATTCTCCACGAGCGACGTCGCGCTCATACATGCCAAAAACGGGTCTAATCCCCAAAATACTACCGCTACAATGCAATCTCCATCGAAAATTACCACCATCGTCTTCGTCCACCATGACTTTGCCGCCAGAGTCGTAGTCTATTTTTTTATTTTTAAAAGTCTGTGCTCAATTCTATTCTTGCAGCCACTTCGTCTACTCCGACACAACGGACAACTTCTACAAGGGGGGATTTATATAGGAGGATGGGGGCATGCCAAGGGGGTGGCCGGCGCATGGGGCTGCCCCTTGCCCTTCCTCCATTCATGTGGGAGGAGCTCCCACTCACCAAAAAGCCTCTTCATTTCTCCACTCAAAATCCCACTCAAAAATCCCATTAAATTTTCACCAAATTTAATGTAATCTCTCTTTAAATAAATTTTATTTTATTTATTTATTCAGAATTTTGTCAATTACATTAATTAACAAACATTCACATAAAATCCCTTGCTAGTATTCTATTTCACATGCAGAAACACTTTCAGCAATTTCATCCGAAACAATTCCGGTGTCTAGTGAAATAAATTCCTGCGCTTTGTAAATCTTTTTGTCTAAAAACTATTTGTTCCAAATGATGTCAGTGTCTCTTAAGTGTGTCACCCTACGGTTCGCGAATAATGCGGACATGATCGAGATCCCTCTCGGATCAATAATCAGAAGCGAGGCCCGAAGATCCATACTGACTCCCACACATTCAACGATGACTTCTTGTGATCGTGAGAATCTTTTACGCTAGTAACTTAATCCCTTTGTCTCGCGATATATTACATGTCCGAGATTTGATTATCGGTATCTATATACCTAGTTTGATCTCGTTACCGACATGTACTATTTGCTCGTTCGTGTGATATAACATTCTAGTGATCAAATCACTTGCTTACAAGCTAACTAATGTGATATCACCTTGAGGGCCCGGAGTATATCTCTCCGTCATCGGGATGGACAAATTTCACTCTTGATCCACGAGCCTCTAGATAACACCTTCGTAGCACTGAACCCATCTTTATACACTCTGTTACGGTGTGACGTTTGATGTTATCAAGATACTCTTCCAGTGTTAGTGATTGACATGATATCATGGTCTAAGGATTAAGATTACTTCGTATGATGTTATAGCAATATAAACACAATGAATTTGATCGTAATGCTATACTTCGGATGAATGTTCATCACACCATTCCAATAATATTGTGATCTCGTTATTAACAACATCCAATGTCCATGATCAAGAAACCTTGATCAT
Organism: Avena longiglumis; assembly: GCA_030063025.1. Taxonomy (NCBI): domain Eukaryota; kingdom Viridiplantae; phylum Streptophyta; class Magnoliopsida; order Poales; family Poaceae; genus Avena; species Avena longiglumis. The sequence goes on along the minus strand of CP125974.1, from coordinate 475,999,948 downwards.
CTTGTTAATCAACGAGCTAGTTTATAAGAGAGGCATAACTAGAAATTGTCCATTTGTTTATTAAACACACATGTATTAACGTTTTCATATTAATATAGTTATAGAATGCAAAATAAATAAATATCATATACTTGGAATATACATAATAACAACTTCATTATTGCCTCTCAGGGCATATTCCCTTCAGAAAGCTGGGGTAGTGATAGTATGCATCGACATTTTGTCCATGGATTTGTATTTCCATGATATCAATCTATAGAGTTATGTGTTTACTTTACTGACGTTGCATATCTAGTATGATGGTATCCATGTTGGAAAAATGCTTCTAGGTCTGAAAATCTAGAGTTACAAGTATTTTGCATCTCTATGATTTCTATAATTGATCCAAATTAAAATTAAGTATATATGTTCTCTTTTTGTCTCTAGTTGCAGCTCTTCAACATGTTTAGACTACTTTTATACAACCTGTGATGATAGGAATTGCTTTAGGTGTCGCATGGAAAGTTTTTTTTGCACTGATAAAGATTGATAGCTTTTTTTAATGCTTACACATGTAGTGAGAACATTGTATAACTATTAAAATAATTCTTTGATCTGCGTGTCTATCATTTTTCGTTATTCTGTGGCAACGCACGAGCATTTAACTAGTATCTACATAAAGATGTGCAAATTAATTTAGAACGGAGGAAATATTAAGCAGTTTCAACGGATTAAGGTACCTAATATTTTCTAATAAACAATTAATACTAAGACCAACAATATAGTTAAATTTATTTAGACTATTCTTAATCATAGTATGCATGCAATCAACAGACAAAAACTTACATCTATGAAGTTTGAGCAACCGACTTTATTAATTAGCTAAATAAATTACATTGGAGTGTAAAAATATCAATTAAAAAGGGAGTACATAAGATTGAAAAACTAAAACTAAAATGAGCAATAAAATACCATAATAAAACATAAAATTATATCATAATTCCTCAAATGCACTAGTTTTGTTTACTATCCACAAATTAGTTAAACTCAAACTTTGTCAAGTTTGACCAATAAAAAATAAAAAGTATTTAACATCCTCTGTAGCATATACTGATATACATATACATATAATAGAAAATTATACTTTATAACGATTCCAAGACTATAGAATTTATACTGTGGATGTTAATATTTTTTCTAGAATACAAAGTACTTCCTCCGTTTCGTAATATAAGATGTTTTAGCTTTGTAAAGATAATGTATCTAGACGTCTTTTAGTGTGTAGGTTCGGAGAGATTCACTCCGAATCTACACACTAAAAGATGTCTAGATACATTACCTTCACAAGTCTATCTTATATTTTAAAACATAGGAAGTAATTGTGAACATGAATGAGTACTCCCTCCGATCCATATTAATTGTCACTGGATTAGATGTATCTAGCACGAAAACATGTCTAGATACATCCATTTCTGCGACAATTAATATGGATCGGAGAGAGTACATTCTTTTTTATTTTTTTACAGCGTTCTTTTTTATAGAGATTTTTTTAACTGTTTATATAGTCTGTTGCAGTATGCCAAACTATCACCCTTCGAAATCGGCCTGAAAGTATCACACCCCTCAGAAATCGGCCTAATCCGACCTAACCTAACCGCATCGCCCACATGGTTACTGGCCCACTTAAAAGTAGACGGCCCAGATTACTCCTTGGGCGTCCATTTCCTTCCCGACACCAGTGAGCTCAGCATCTTCCCATCCTCGTCCTCCTCCCCCTTCGACTCCGGCTCCGGCTCGACTCCGACCAAAAAGGAAGTCAGGCAGGGGCAGGGCCGATCGATTCTTCCCAAAACCCCACTCACCGGCAGAACCTTGCAGATTCTACTCCACTTCCATCCTCCTCGCCGGCCGGCCGGACAGATTCTCCTGATCCAGGGAGATGGGCCAGGCCTTTCGCAAGCTCTTCGACGCCTTCTTCGGCAACAAGGAGATGCGGGTGAGCTCTCTTTTATCTTCTCCTAATTTGCTTGGTTAGTTGTTTGTTTGGGTGGATCAATCTACTTGAACAATGAATCAGAGCATATATCATCGTACGGGCATGTAATGAGATGTATTCGCTCCCTGATCCCATCCTCCTTTGATTTAATTTCATATGATTATTTAATTTTACATAGTGAATATAATTGAGGACCCAACAGGCTGTGCATACATCAAACCATGTGACTATGATTTTTGTAGATGGCTGTCCGTACTTTCTCGCTTTACTTTGCTAGCTGCTCTTTCTCTCTCCACTTATGATGGAGGTCATGTTAGTTGCTCCTTCATCCTTAATTTTCATCGCACTATGTATGCATATCATCTTGTATCATCAGAGAGTCAGACGCATGATGATCTATTCAAGTTAATTCACCTTGATTATCAACTCTCATGGAATCACATGCTTCCTTGTGCTAGGTGGTGATGCTTGGATTGGATGCAGCCGGCAAAACCACAATACTCTACAAGCTGCACATCGGCGAAGTTCTCTCCACCGTCCCAACTATTGGTACTGTATAACATTCCTGCCTGCCTACCTATATGTAACTACTCCCTCCGTTCAGAAATATAAGACATTTTAGCTTTGTGAAATGAATGTATCTAGACGCCTTTAGTGTATAGGTTTACTCTGAACCTCTACGAACCTATACACTAAAAGATGTCTAGATACATTCGATTCACAAAGCAAAACGTCTTATATTTCCGACTTATATTTCTGAACAGAGGGAGTATTTGATAATTTTTGGGATTGCGCACCGTATTCTCATCTGACTCAATATGATAACCCTTGAACTACTGCACCAGTCAATCTCTATTCATCTTAGTGATGTGATGGTCTGTTTTGTCTTGCAGGGTTCAATGTCGAGAAGGTTCAGTACAAGAATGTAGTGTTCACTGTGTGGGATGTTGGCGGCCAGGAGAAATTGAGGCCCTTGTGGAGGCACTACTTCAACAACACTGATGCTCTGGTCATTTACTCTCATCCCATTTATGCTTGCATGTTGTTTCATTGCATTTCAAGTAGCATAGGAATACTTCAGCTGTAGCAATTAGTTGCTTCATTCCTTTTTTGAGACTGAGAAGTTTCGTCTCTATGCTCCATCTGATCTATGAACAAGTTCAAAGAAGTCATTAGGAAAGATGGTCAATTAACTTATCGATGGATACTAAATATTGAGGCCATTTCACTTTGCATACTTTAGTGTTCTTAGCTCCTGATCCACCAAAAACAGAAAATAATATGATGGTATTGTTGGCCAAACAGGATAAGTGTCTGTAAGTTAGTATGCATCTCCTCCCTAGCGAATGAGCTTTTTCTTCATGGATTACACTAGAGCTCGCCTTTGAATTTTTACTGGGGTGTAGTGATTTGTGGTATGAAACTTCTTTCATGAGATGTAATTTTTCTCTATTCCCTTTCTTAACGCGCAGATCTACGTGGTCGATTCCCTGGACAGGGACAGAATTGGAAGAGCCAGAGCTGAATTTCAGGTTTATATGATTTCATATTAAGAACATGTTCCTGTTTGTGCAGTATTATTTGTTCCCTCATATGTTGCTTGAACTTACTGTAAGCTGATCTTCTCTTTCAGGCTATAATCAATGACCCATTTATGCTCAACAGCGTATTATTGGTGTTTGCTAACAAGCAAGACATGGTATGCTTGTCATGAATTTTTTTTGGTATCCCATGTAGTTATTTAAGATCGTGCGGTTTGTGTAGAATACTAGATTATCGTTCTCTGTTGTCAGACCTATTTCGTTTATTTGACCTGAGTTTGCAGATCATAGGGGATTTAAATTGATTACATGCATGGAGCTGCTTTTATGTAGGGCTGAAGGAGTGAGGCGTTTGTGCTCCCGAAGCTCTAGTGAGCTTGGTGTTTGAAAAATCGAAAATTTTATTTCAATGTCTCAAAAAAAAATCTTTTCACGTGGATGCATGCACATTTTTCTCCGCATTTTCAGAGATTTGCTAAATAATACTCCCTTTGATCCTAAATAAGAGGGAGTACATTGTATTTCCGTCTACACAAAAATCACAAAGTGGTTTTGAAAAGGCAAATAATAACTCGACTTTGCTTCCAACACTTTTCTTTTTTGTGCAGGCCACATATCAAAATATATTTTGATGCAAATTTGGTCGTACATACTGCCTCCGTCCTAAAAAGGATGTCTCGGATTTGTCAAAATTTGGATGTATCTATATGCTAAAACATGATGTCTAGATTCATACAATTTTTGGCAAATTTGAGACATCTTTTTCAGGACGGAAGAAGTACCTAGACATGTATATATGTACTCCTACTCCCTCCAATCCAAATTAATTGACTTGGTTTTGTCTAGATTCGGATGTATCTAGCACTAAAACATGTCTAGATACATTCGAATCTAGACAAATCTAAGTCAAGTTATTCTTTTGGAATTTTAGGAGACATAAAAATGAACTTTTCAATTAAAAAAAACAAACTCACTGGAGCTTGGGGAGCTAAAAGGATTTTTCGCTAGCTGTTCTCAATATTTTCCGTTCCACTTACAGAAAGAGCTTATTCTGTATTAAAAGACATGGTTTGATTCTCATGCTTAAACATTTCATGTTTGTGTTTGTGGATGCAGAGGGGAGCAATGACCCCAATGGAAGTATGTGAGGGTCTCGGTCTGTATGACCTGAACAACCGTATCTGGCACATCCAAGGCACTTGTGCCCTGAAAGGCGACGGCCTGTACGAAGGCTTGGACTGGCTAGCGACGACTCTGGACGAGATGCGAGCTTCAGGACGGTTAGCTTCGACATCATCGTCGTGAAGAGCAAACACCTCATTTCCCCCCTTGTGTTTCGTGGCACCTCATTTCCCCCCTTGTGTTTCCCCCACTTACTGCTGTGGCCGCCTCTTGATGTGGTCGACAGATTTGTTGTAGCAATGAACGAAACACAGCTGGTGATGATGATATGGCGCCAGATTGAAACCGCGTCTATTCTGTTACAAACATTCTAGCCTTCTAGGAGTGTGTGGGGATGTAATGTAAATACTGATGTTTCTCTACTGATGGCATTGCACGCTCAGATATTTGTGGTTTAGTCTGAAGAAATCCCAGTGTTTACTCTGCTTCTCTTTGGGGATGAATAGCCGGAGTGCTGATCTTGAATTCTTGATTGTGTTTTTTTTTAATTTCTTTTTTGATTTACTGAATTGTTCTGTGTGTGTAGCTTTGTGTTGAAGCCCCAGCCCCCAGGCAACACTGGAGTATATAACCCTCAAAAAGAAAAACACTTGTAGTTAAAGTCAAGATAGGCCGCGTCCAGAGCCAAGAGAAGATAAGGTAAAGGCAGGCAGAGTGAGACAACACAGAGTAGCAGTCAGCGTCTCCGAGAGAGAGAGAGAGATGGCAGGCACGGCCGGAGCGCGAGCAGGATGCCATCTCGCCCTCCTCCCCCACATTCCCAGCCCCGTCACCATCCCCGTCCCTGGCGCTGGTGCTAGCGGGACTCGACGGAGGTGCAGGTTGGCGGCGGCGGCGGCGGAAGCAACATCAGCAGCAGCAGACGGGCGCGTGCTGGGCCGTCGCCCCGTGGAGGACGTGTACAAGGTGCGCGTGGTGCGGGGCGCGGCGGCGCAGGAGCGGGTGGAGGCGCTGCGGGTGATGGAGACGTGGTCCGTGTGGCGCACGGGGGGCCGGTGCCGCCTGCCCTGGGACTGGCAGGTGGACCAGCTGGTCTATATCGTCGCCGGCGAGGTCCGCGTGCTCCCCGCCGGGGCCACCACCGGCGAGGAGTACATGCACTTCGTCGCCGGCGACCTCGTCAGGTACCCCAAGTGGATGGAGGCGGACCTCCACTTCGACGGGCCCTACGAGGAGCGCTACCGCTTCCTCGCCTACGGCGATGACAACTGAACTCCTTCGACCGAATGAATTACTGTACTGTAGTACCATTACCTGCCTGTATCAGTAGCTCCTATCTTAGTCGTTCCAGTCAGTGTACCGAAGCTTCCATTTGAGGTACACCTGTTCTAGCTGTCAATTGATATATATCATTGGTGTGGTGATGCCACGAGCTCCTCTAGCTTCAATTTCGTTGCATCTCATCATCTATCAGCACGCAGACAAATGCTCTACTCTTTCTGTAACTTCTGAATTCTACAATCAGCAGAAACCGAACATGCTTCCTTCTTAATGGAATCAACACTGGTATAACCAGCATACCACGTTCTGCTAAGTATAATCATAATCAAATCTCCTGTAGTATTAACAGATGAAAAATGTAACATAGTAGCAGGCAACGCAAGGAGTATATAACCACATGTATACTGCTAATTGCATCAACAGAGAGGACCGTTCACCCAAGTCAAAATAATAAAGGTGCCCAAAGGCACCGACTACAAAAGGAAAACCAGAGAAAAAGAAAAAAGAGGGGAAGAAATATGAATTTATTCGATCACCACTATCATCAATCAAGTCAGGCCAATATCAACTGTAATTTGTTCCTTGTAGCCTGCTATTCTGCGTCACTCTTTCTAATTCAGGTTGCTTCTTCCCCCTCCTCTTCGTCCATCCACCCATTAGGCCGGAAGAAAGAAGAATTCAATGCTCAATTTATTCGATCGCCGCTGTCATCATCCAGTCAGGCCAATATCAATTGTAGTTTCCTCCTTGTCTCCTGCTATTATTCTGGCTCCCTCTTCCACCACCACCGCCACCACCTGAATTCGAATTCCGGTGGCTTCTTCCTCTTCTCTCGGTCCATCCACCATTAGGCCGAGAGGAACCGCCTGTATTATTCATATGAGGACCACCGGCACCAGTGTCACGGTAAGGTGCACTGCTGCTGCCTCCGATCGCCCAGCTACTCATATCAGTGATGCTGGAATGATCTGCAGATGCTGCTCCTCTTGGTCTCCCACGCTGACGGCGTCCACCACGGTACGCATAACCCGGCTCTGGATAGGTGGTGTTGTCAAAGAATGAGTCAACTGTCAAGTCATCAGGAAAAGCAGTATGATGACCATGTCGCCATGAAGAGCTAGCACCAGCAGAAGCTAACACCGGAGAGCCCAGAATTTCAAAGTCGTGGATCTCATCAAAGTCGTTGTGGTGGTAGGGACTATTACTGTACTCACCATAGACTTCTGTGACCTCGGGCATGAAACTCATCATAGCATTTCCCAGCATGGTACCTCCAAAGAGACGGTGGAGATCATCAAAGGGGTTGTCGTCTTCGTCGTCATCGACCATATGCCAGTCCACAGCAGCCTGATGCTGCTGCTGCTGCTGCCTGGAGCTCTCGACTCTGGCCCCAGTGGGCCTTGGTGGCGCGGCATGAACAGAGGCCGCAGAGCCTCCACGTCCATAGATGGGTATAATGGCATCATCGGCGACCTGGCCCTTGCAAACAGGGCACTCGCGGTGGTGCGAGTGGACGTGGAGCCACTGGTAGAGGCACTCCCAGCAGAAGAGATGGCCGCACTTGGTGACGACAGGGTCGTCGGCCATCTCAAAGCAGACGTTGCACTCGAAATTGGCAGCATTGCGCCTAGCCTTGTCATCAGTTTCATTGTCATTGTCATTGGCGTTGGCACTGACATTGGCGGCTGGGGCATGAGACTTGTGGTCCGTGAAGGTGGGACGAGCCTGTGGTGGACGAGTTGGCTGTGGGCGGCGGGTGGAGCTCGAGAAGCCTCCCTGCCCTTGGTGTCGATTCAGTTCCTCCGCCGGTGAGTGGTGCCGGTGCTGCGAAGATTGGTCGTTGTCGTTGACAGGGCGGTAGCGATTCTGATGATGCTGGTGTTGTTGATGCTGTTGCTGATGCTGTTGCTGGTGTTGTTGCTGGTGTTGCTGCTGGAGCTGTGCCGGCCTCCTCTCTCTCCATCTGGTGTTCATGTTGCTGTTGGCGCCACCGCGGTTGGCAAAGCCGCCGCCTCCTCCTCGTCCCCGGCTGCTGCCGGAATCGGTCCAGCCGGCCATGCGAATCGCACTGTTTTTTCCTTCTCGCGGGGAATCTGGATTGGACGAGCCCTAGAAAATTGGTAATTTAGGGTTTGGATGAACTCGAGGATCCTTATTCAAAGAAACAACAAAATTCGATGGAAGGGGATCGGGAGCGATATGAACCTACAGGTCGTCGGTGTCGCGGATTAATAGATCGGATCCGAATAGAGACAGCGGCGAGAACAGGGGCCGTCTCCTCCTCCTCCTCTTAGGGCCGGCTGCTCCGCCTCCGGGTCCGGGTCCGGCTCCGTCTCCGTCTCCCACACAGGGAAGAGATGAATGCGCATTAGATTGGATTTTGTTTTTGAGGATTCCGCTTTCTCAGATTCCGACAGCAGCACACGGAGAGGGACACGACGAGACAATAGCATTGGGCTCCGTTGTTGGGCTCTCGGGCCCATCCATCTCGTTTTTGTTCTGGATTTTGCCAAAACGCTTCGTTTTTTTTGCACGTGGTATAATAGTTTTCTCACTCGGACGATGAAAAATCGCCTAGTCGCGTTTCATGACGTTCAGTTTTCGTCAGATTTGGCTCATTTTGTATTAGACCGAACCCGAGGCGTCGATAACCGTCTGAAAACGCCGGATGAAAAAAAAAAAGGTGGACCAACCCTGTCGGCGACACAACTCATTCCCCACCGCGATTTGGCTCTCCCTCGGCATAGAAATTTCCCTCCAGCTGCCCCCTTGTCGTCATGTCATCGCCGGTCCCTGCCCAGCCGAATCCACACCTATAGAAAGGCCAGTCGCCGCTGCATCCCTTCCCCTTGGCCTAGGCCTTGTTTCGCCTTTTCCAGCCTTCACCGCAGCTCGGCTTTGTTCCCAGCTCCCGCCCACCTCGCTCGTGAAGTGTTCGGCGTGTTACTGGTTCGGCCATGGACTTCGACGACGAGGAGATGTTCGCCCTGTTGCTAGAGGAAGAGACCGCCGCAGCCGCCGAAGATGAAGAGCACATGTTGATCCTCGCCTCCCTAGCTCGCCTATACACGCAGGCTGCAGCATCGAAGCGTGGAGGCTCGACGAAGGGTCACCGGAAGGGAAAAGGAAGGCAGCGGATGGAGGGCTACTATATGTTGTACGCTGACTACTTTGCCAACGAGCCGCTGCACGAAGAGGTCGTGTTTCGACGATGTTTCGTGATGAGCCGGAAAATCTTCCTTGAGATCGTGCATGCCATCCGGGAGTTTGACCCCTATTTCGTATGCAAGAAGGACTACACCGACATGGTAGGGGTTTCCTCATTGCAGAAGTGCACAATGGCGATGCGGTTGATTGCATACGGAGCTCCGGGTGACAGCGTCGATGACTATCTCCGCATGGCCGAGTCCACTGCCATCGATTGCTTGTATAGGTTCCGTAGGACAGTGATTACAGTGTTTGGGACACAATACTTGAGAACACCAATATTGAACACATTGCTCAGATTCTCGCAGTCAATGAAAGTAAAAGATTTCCTGGGATGCTTGAAAGCATCGAGCTGTATGCATTGGCACTAGAAGAACTGTCCATTTGCTTGGCAGGGAATGTAGAAAGGTCACAAAGGAGGTTGCACTGTGATACTCGAGGCAGTTGCTATACATGATCTTTGGATTTGGCACTTTTTCTTTGGCATGACAGGATCGAACAACGACATCAGCATCCTCCGGTCCTCAAATGTCTTTGCCAATCTTGTTTTTCTTTTAACGCGGTAGGTCCCGAAGGACCAAGGCTCTGCATTAATCAGCAAGGGTGGGGGTTACAACATACAAAGAAGACCCAAAATAAAGGAAATTACACCTGGGTCCAAGACTTTTACACCAAAGACCCCAGAAAGAAACACAGAAACGCAATCAGGTCCTTCCTTGTCGTCGATAGCTTGCCTCAGATTCCGACCACCACTGCAGGCATCGGGGACGACACCGCTTGGGCTTGCAGCGGCGCAACTTGCCGGACTGAGGGAGAGAGAGCGCCTCCCATGATGGAGGTTGAAGATGCTCTGGCCATCTTGGCCAACGAGCTCGGCGCGGCCAAGATCAAGGCCAAGGATTGCGGTTACCGAACTTGGGATCCGCTTGGGAAACGCCGGAGGAGACGCAGAGCCGCCCGGGAAAGCCGGGCCACCATCTTCACCGCCCAGAAGATCTTCCACAGCACCAACCTTCCGCTCGCCCCCGCCACCACGGCCGGCCACAAGTCGAAGAAGGACATCGTAGAAGAAGGTCCGATGATGAAGCAAGAGCAGATCTCCTGTGGCGCCCCGCAAAACCACTACTAGAAAATCGCGTTGTTTTTGTGCATTGCATCATCATGACCGCATGCTCATGTCATCATGCCGCCTTGCATTTGAGCATCGTCATGTCATCTTGCACTTGTTTGCATAAAACCATTTTTGAAAAGCCTGTTTCCGTTTTCTAAACGCCCCGTCTGGTTTTCAAATCCAAAACCCGGGTCTCTGGAATATTTGTTTTGTCTAACCGCGGTTTTGCAAAAGCCCTGTTTTAAATAAATAAAATATTTAAGTATTTTAGGGGGCAGCCAGACCGGGCCGATCCGACCCGGCCACCCCAAAGACAAAACCAGCCTACCCAAAAATCTATTCCTACCCAATCCTAATCTACCCAATTTCTCCACCTCACCCCCTCCAATCACATGTCGCCACCTCACCTCTCATCCCTCCTCCCACCTATAGCCGCCTGCCACCTCACCCAGCTGCCTCCACTCCCTTCACACAGCCACTCTCACCCCTCAGCCGACCACTCCCCAGGCCCCCCCCGCCCCCAGACTCCCACTCCCGCCTGGGCCCCACCCAAGACTACCGCCTGACACGCCCGCCACCCCCTGGCCACCCCGACCTCTCTCCTCCCCCGTCTTCCTCTCTCACCGAGACCACCACTCCGCCCACCAGCCCACCTCGCCGCCTCCTCCTCTCCGCAGCCGCCGCCCTCGCCACGCAGACGCCACCGCCAGAGCCTCCCGCCTCGCCTCGCCTCCTCCGACCTCCTCGCCCGGTCCTCCTGCCTCGAAGGCCGCCAGAAGCCGCCACTGCGTCGGGCTCCTCCGCCATGACCGCCGCTGCCGTGGCTTTTTCCGCCACCGATCGCGACCTCCGCTGCGTCGCGCCGCCCGCCTGGCCCCTGAGCCGCCGCGCCAGAAGCGCCACAAGGCCCACAGCCACCGCCACCTCCTCGCCGTCCCGCGAGGTGCCTCTGCCGTCGGCCTCTTGCACGGGCGCAGCCTCCATGGCCTGCTTCCCTGTTCCTTTGACCTCGCTGGCGGCCGAGCTCTGCCCACGACCCGAACCTCCGGCTTGCCGATTGCGGCAGGCCCCACCGCCTCGCCTCTTCCCGGCCGCCTGCCGAGCTCACCCTATCGCCGAGCCGCCACCCGCCTCCCAACCACCACTCTGTGAATCGTCCTGTCCGCACGCCATGTGTTTGGTAGTGTGCGCATGTGTGTTATGGTGGTGATGTTTGTGGTGGTTCAGAGATGTAACGGTAAAGACCGTGTGAAGATGGACCCATGGCGATGCTTCGCTCCCGACAACCCTCCTTCATACGAGTTAGACGAGCACCTCACCAAGATCGACAAGACCATCGCGACGCCAAAACCAAGTCCGCCGATGATCATCAAGACGAATGACAAGTTCTTCATCACGGAACACTGAACCCCGTCGAACACCAAGACCCTCGGAATCGCCAAGTTCTTCCTCTCGGATCCGAAGACTCCGAGACCCGGGACACCAAGATCTCAGCCGTGTTACGACAAGACCGACGCCAGGACCCGAACCTGAAGAACGCCAAGATTGCCGACACGGATACGCCAAGTTCTTCGCCCCGAATGCCAAGACCAACTTGATGGCGCGGGCCCGACAAGATCTTCGCAACGACAAGATCGGCACCGACCAGGGCGGGTCTGATGTTCCCCCGACACCGAACCAAGTCCTTCTTCCCAGAACGCCAAGCTCTTCATCTTGTATCCGACCTTCGAAGACCGATCCCGTAGAACCCTGAACCCTGAGACCGAACCCCGAACCCCCGGAACCAAGATCGCCGAACCCAATGTGTGACCCCTTTTCCGAGACCCTATTTTATAAATTGCCAACTATATAAATTGTTGCATATTAATTGAGCATGCTCGCATACATCTCATGTGGTTTGAGGGCATTACGCCGATTCATCTCATAATTAAATATGGGGCCATATGCGGGCTAATCTAGTCTTATATTGGCCCCATCTAAATTTGTGTAGCGAACCGGTGCTATCTTTTGCCATGTTAAGACCACATTTAATTTGCGGGGTATCTAAACAACATGAACCGTTTAATTAAATGTCGGGACCCCGGTTCCGCTTAATATGATCTAATTGCATTGCACCTTTGCCATGTCATACATCATACATGCATCATGCCCGATCTTTTGCCGTAGTATTAAATAGTGCATCCGGTGTTTATTCTAGTGTTTTGCTTCTTCGCGGATAAGGCCGTTGAGTTGATGCGAGTGTCGACCCAATCTTCGGTTGAACCTTCGGCAATGTTTTCAGGCGAGCATCTCCCCCTTTCTACCTATCTTACTTTTATAGTATTTATTCCCTCCTGATGATCTATTGCTATCTGTGTTGCGATGCTCTAGTTTTCGTACCCGTGATATCCCTTGCAGCCTTATATTGCCTTGGACACATCCTATTACCTGTTGTTGGTAGATAGTTGGACTTGCGCGTCGTAGTCGCTTGCTCAAGTGCTGTTGCGTGTCGCCAAGTGCCACAGTTGTTGGAGTATTGCCGTGTGTTTATTGTTGGAGATGATCTTAACTTTAATTACTGTTTAACAACTAAAATTGAAGTAAGTAAGCAGAGGCACAGGTGGGCAATAGATGTTATTTGGTTGTTAACCGTCCACTTGTGTCCCGTAGGACCCCGAGTACTTGATACCTGTTCCTTGAATATTCGCGCTATCCACATCCGGGAGGATTATGGGACCCCCGAGCCGAGCTTGATTCATTCTTATTTCTTGGGGCCACAAACTAGTTTGAGGTTTTATTTACTATCCTGACTTATGCCATGCTTTACCGCTTTATTTACGATTGTGCGAGCACACTGCATCGCTTTAGGATCATGACCCGTTACGCTGTATCGACAAGCCCAGTTTTGGGTTCCCGGTCGTACCGGCCCCACAAACCTTGAGTCCGTCAAGTCACTAACTTCTATGGTATACTTAATGGGGTGGCCCTGAAATATTTCGAATCTGTAATTGCTTTGTCGTGAAGACCTCGTTGGGTTTTGATTTGGTTTTTCCGAGGTTGATCGAGTGTGTGTTGCTATTTGTGCACCTCGCAGGGTAAAACTTTTGAAAGCCGTGTCATGGTTATGGACTTGGAGCACAGTATCTCGATCATAGACAACTATAACTAAAGTAGTGCTATAAATTTGACTTTATAATGACTAGTAATCAGTTTCACTATAATGGAATGGCTAAATAAAACTGCCAACAATTGCTTGTTTGGGTTGTCGCTTGCGACCATTGTATCTGACTAGTAAGTATTGCAACTACAACGGAATGGCTAAATAAAAGTACCAACAACTGCTGGGTTTTTGGGGATATCTCATGCTAATTGTATCTGACTAGTAAGTGTTGCAACTACAACGGAATGGTTAACTAAAACTGCCCGCTGCTTATTATATCAGGATGATTATCTATGCTTGACTAGTAATTGCTGCAACGATGACTGAATAAGTAAAACTGCCAACTGTGTGAGTTCCTCGGTTGACTTCCTCGTTTGGTCTCGAGGGGGAAATACCAGGATGGGTTTGTTTGGTGGTAGTATCAGGTTGGTTCCGAATAGGTCTTTCTTACCCCTCTCTGATAGCCGCTAGTTGTATCGAGTCTCTATAGGTTGTTTAGTGCATGCCGCGCTGCCGCTCAGTCCACCATACCTATGTAGGCGAGGACCAATTCTAGCCTCGCTGCAATGGCCTCAGCATTAACGCCTCTCTTTTCTTTTGCCCTTCGGCACCCCTTTTGTTTAAGGTTTTGAGATCGACGTCGTTAGTGGTTACCCTTCCCGGCTGGGCAGGTGGTTATGGACGCCATTGGTTATTCTTCGTGGCTCTTAGCCCCATCGCATCTTGTCCGTAGTCGGACGCTCCATCTTTTCAAGGTGATTTGGATCTTTGTACCGTATATCGTATTCTTGACTCATGGAGTCGTGTTGTATATATATATCTCGTGTGGGTCCCATCGAGGACTGTTGTGTAATGTTATTACTGCTTTTCCACCCGCGAAAAGTGCTGGTGGGCACCTTTGAATCGCTTTCTATGCGGGTTTGGCGGGTTTCGCTAAAATTGCATAGGGTCGATTCGAGGGTGTTCAGAGTGGTATCATAGCTCAGCCATTGCGATACCCCACAAGTCCAACTGTAGGATAACCTAGCTAACTCAAGTAGAGTGTCAAAACTATTTTTGCAAAATCGGTTGGATAGTTACGATTAGGTCTGATTTTACTCCTTACCCTCCGCTGCTCTCCTCTCACCTCTGCGTGTTTGAATCCGCTCTCTTCTCTCTCTTCGAGTCCAGGATTTCTCGTGGTTGGGTTCCATCGTACCTTCAGGGTTTCGCTTCCTCCTTTGGTAACGGTGTTGCTACATCTGGTCTTCATGCTATCCGAGGAATCCTCCGTCTGGTGGACTTATCTTTGTTCCTTCTCGTGCCTTCCGGTGTTTTCCGACGCGACGACATCATCTACGCCAGATCCGGCGTAGTCCGCATCACTCCTTTGTTCCTGAACCTCGATTGTCGAGATCTTCAGTCTGATTCCGAGAATGGTTGCGCGCTTTTCTACTGATTGTGCAGAGTAATAGTTTGGGTGCGTGATGGATTGGCCCCCATGCCGACTACTCACTCTATTCGCTTGTGTACATTGAAGTGGATGAGAATGCATCGGTTCCCTCTTTCCATCGAAGCTAGAGGTGGCTTTATTTGTTGATACCCTACCTTCGACCTTTTGTTCCCGGAGTGTTCCCTCGACGATCACGGACAACGACCTCTTGTTAGTGGTGTCGCGAAGATCTACACGATGCGAGAAGATTCAGATCGCCGCCCTTCTTTCAGGTACCATGAGGCGGATCTCGAGGGCGAGATCCATTGTTAGTGGTGTCAAATTGTGGCGCCCCGCAAAACCACTACTAGAAAATTGCGTTGTTTTTGTGCATTGCATCATCATGACCGCATGCTCATGTCATCATGTCGCCTTGCATTTGAGCATCGTCATGTCATCTTGCACTTGTTTGCATAAAACCATTTTCGAAAAGCCTGTTTCCATTTTCTAAACGCCCTGTCTGGTTTTCAAATCCAAAACCCGGGTCTCCGGAATATTTGTTTTGTCTAACCGCGGTTTTGCAAAAGCCCTGTTTTAAGTAAATAAAATATTTAAGTATTTTAGGGGGCAGCCAGACCGGGCCGATCCGACCCAGTCGGCCACCCCAGTACAAAACCAGCCTACCCAAAAATCTATTCCTACCCAATCCTAATCTACCCAGCCCCTCCACCTCACCCCCTCCAATCACATGTCGCCACCTCACCTCTCATCCCTCCTCCCACCTATAGCCGCCTGCCACCTCACCCAGCTGCCTCCACTCCCTTCACACAGCCACTCTCACCCCTCAGCCGACCACTCCCCAGGCCCCACCTGCCTGCCGCACTCCCCCCACTCCCTGGCCCGCCTGGGCCCCACCCAGCACTACCTGCCTGGACACGCCCTGCCACCCCTGGGCCACCCCGACCGCTCTCCTTCCCCTGCCTTCCTCTCTCGCACCCGAGACCACCACCCCGCCTCCACCCGCAGCCACCTCGCCGCCTCCTCCCTCCAGGTCAGCCGCCTCACACGCAGGCGCCTGGCCAGAGCTCCGCCCTCCCTGGCCCCTGGCCTCCCGACCTCCTCGCCCGGTCCTCGCCTCGAGCGCCGCCAGAAGCCGCCACTGCCGGCTCCTCGCCGCCATGACCGTCCAGTGCGTGGCTCTCTTTCCGCCACCGCGACCCTCCGCCGTCCGCATCCGCCGCCCGCCTGGCCTTCGAGCCGCTGCCGCCTGTAGCGCCGCCCAGCGTCCACAGCCCGCCACCCGCCCGTCTGCTCCGTCCCGCTGCCGTCCGGACTCCTCTGCACGTGCGGCGCAGCCTCCATGTCCTGTTTCCCCTGTTCCCCTTTGACCTCGCTGCGCCGGCCGAGCTCTGCCTCCACGACCCGAACCCCTCCGGCTTGGATGCGCCAGCCCCACCGCCTCGCCTCTTCCCGCCGCTCAGGCCGAGCTCACCTATCACCGAGCCGCCTCACCCAGCTCCCCAACCACCACTCGGAATCGTCCCCTGCACGCCATGTGTTTGGTAGTGTGCGCATGTGTGTTATGGTGGTGATGTTTGTGGTGGTTCAGAGATGTAATGGTAAAGACCGTGTGAAGATGGACCCATGGAGATGCTTCGCTCCCGACAACCCTCCTTCATACGAGTTAGACGAGCACCTCACCAAGATCGACAAGACCATCGCGACGCCAAAACCAAGTCCGCCGATGATCATCAAGACGAATGACAAGTTCTTCATCACGGAACACTAAACCCCGTCGAACACCAAGACCCTCGGAATCGCCAAGTCTTCCTCTCGGATCCGAAGACGCCGAGACCCGGGACACCAAGATCTCAGCCGTGTTACGACAAGACCGACGCCAGGAACCGAACCTGAAGAACGCCAAGATCGCCAACTCGGATACGCCAAGTTCTTCGCCCCGAATGCCAAGACCGACTTGATGGCGCGGGCCCGACAAGATCTTCGCAACGACAAGATCGGCACCGACCAGGGCGGGTCCGATGTGCCCCCGACACCGAACCAAGTCCTTCTTCCCGGAACGCCAAGCTCTTCATCTTGTATCCGACCTTCGAAGACCGATCCCGTCGAACCCTGAACCCTGAGACCGAACCCCGAACCCCCGGAACCAAGATCGCCGAACCCAATGTGTGACCCCTTTTCCGAGCCCCTATTTTATAAATTGCCAACTATATAAATTGTTGCATATTAATTGAGCATGCTCGCATACATCTCATGTGGTTTGGGGGCATTACGCCGATTCATCTCATAATTAAATATGGGGCCATATGCGGGCTAATCTAGTCTTATATTGGCCCCATTTAAATTTGTGTAGCGAACCGGTGCTATCTTTTGCCATGTTAAGACCACATTTAATTTGCGGGGTATCTAAACAACATGAACCGTTTAATTAAATGTCGGGACCCCGGTTCCGCTTAATATGATCTAATTGCATTGCACCTTTGCCATGTCATACATCATACATGCATCATGCCCGATATTTTGCCGTAGTATTAAATAGTGCATCCGGTGTTTATTCTAGTGTTTTGCTTCTTTGCGGATAAGGCCGTTGAGTTGATGCGAGTGTCGACCCGATCTTCGGTTGAACCTTCGGCAATGTTTTCAGGCGAGCATCTCCCCCTTTCTACCTATCTTACTTTTGTAGTATTTATTCCCTCCTGTTGATCTATTGCTATCTGTGTTGCGATGCTCTAGTTTTCGTACCCGTGATATCCCTTGCAGCCTTATATTGCCTTGGACACATCCTATTACCTGTTGTTGGTAGATAGTTGGACTTGCGCATCGTAGTCGCTTGCTCAAGTGTTGTTGCGTGTCGCCAAGTGCCACAGTTGTTGGAGTATTGTCGTGTGTTTATTGTTGGAGATGATCTTAACTTTAATTACTGTTTAACAACTAAAATTGAAGTAAGTAAGCAGAGGCATAGGTGGGCAATAGATGTTATTTGGTTGTTAACCGTCCACTTGTGTCCCGTAGGACCCCGAGTACTTGATACCTGTTCCTTGAATATTCGCGCTATCCACATCCGGGAGGATTATGGGACCCCCCTGAGCCAGAGCTTGATTCATTCTTATTTCTTGGGGCCACAAACTAGTTTGAGGTTTTATTTACTATCCTGTACTTATGCCATGCTTTACCGCTTTATTTACGATTGTGCGAGGAGCACACTGCATCGTTAGGATTGTGACCCATTTACGCGGTATCGACAAGCCCGCTTTTGGGTTCCTGCTGACCGCCCCACAAACCTTGAGTCCGTCTCGAAGTCAGCTAACTTCGTTGCGGGTATACTTAATGGGGTGGCCCCCTGAAATATTTCTGAATCCTGTAATTGCTTTGTCGTGAAGACCTCGTTGGGTTTTGATTTGGTTTTTCCGAGGTTGATCGAGTGTGTGTTGCTATTTGTGCACCCCTGCAGGGTAAAACTTTTTGAAAGCCGTGTCCGCGGTTATGGACGACTTGGAGCACATTATCTCGATCATAGACAACTATAACTAAAGTAGTGCTATAAATTTGACTTTATAATGACTAGTAATCAGTTTCACTATAATGGAATGGCTAAATAAAACTGCCAACAATTGCTTGTTTGGGTTGTCGCTTGCGACCATTGTATCTGACTAGTAAGTATTGCAACTACAACGGAATGGCTAAATAAAAGTACCAACAACTGCTGGGTTTTTGGGGATATCTCATGCTAATTGTATCTGACTAGTAAGTGTTGCAACTACAACGGAATGGTTAACTAAAACTGCCCGCTGCTTATTATATCAGGATGATTATCTATGCTTGACTAGTAATTGCTGCAACGATGACTGAATAAGTAAAACTGCCAACTGTGTGAGTTCCTCGGTTGACTTCCTCGTTTGGTCTCGAGGGGGAAATACCAGGATGGGTTTGTTTGGTGGTAGTATCAGGTTGGTTCTGAATAGGTCTTTCTTACCCCTCTCTGATAGCCGCTAGTTGTATCGAGTCTCTATAGGTTGTTTAGTGCATGCCGCGCTGCCGCTCAGTCCACCATACCTATGTAGGCGAGGACCGCCGAATTCTAGCCTCGCCGTGTTCTAGCCTCGCCGACTCCCACTTGCACTAGAGTCAATAATCTAGTTTCAAACTTTTGTGTATTCAACACCTATGGTTTTCCGGTGTTGTATGTACACGATTGCTAGTGGTCAACTGATCTCCGGATCTGACACTTCCAGGTCCGTGTGTAATTGCATGTCTTTGCGTCTCTACGCATCACTCATTCTCTAATGAGATGGCTTTGTATAAATTTGGTATTTCGGTGTGACCTTTAGCTCTTTGGGGTTAAAACATGTTGATAATATTGTCGCACAATATATCTTCATAGTATTATCCCACTATGAACTACACTTAGTTTGATAACAAACTACTTGACACAGATGCCCTCTTTTGCTGCTAAAATAGGAGTCATATACTTAGCCTTTTGTTGTAGTATCTGTCACAATGTCTTAACTTTGGAACTCATCCAAATCCATTATGGAACTTCACTTTCCATTATATTGTGCCACCCTTAGTTTAGATTGAGATAAACTTAATTTGTACTTTGTGACAAAACTAGTATCAATGTAGTACTTTTACAATGAACTAACCATCTATTTGTCACTTCTACAAATAATATACTCTTAGTTCTTCCAAAAGATCATAAGGATATCCTTACTATTGTCCAATGATCATCTTATGAATTATTCTGGTATATGCTCATAACATTTAGAGCATAGGACATATCTGGATTTGTACATATCATAGTATGATTGATATAAATATTTTTTGTGATTTCATACATCAAGTATCAATCTATACTTGAATCTTTGTTTTACTTACCAAATGTCAACACACTTGAATATATCATCAATATTGAACTCATTCAATCCTTTCTGTGCCACAAGAACCTTTCTTGTAGTTTCTATATTGAACTCATTCAATATCTCGTCTATGTACTTCTGGCACAACCATATTAGCATCTATTGATGCCAAATATTTGGGTTTTGCCTAAGTCTTTCATCGAGATGAAATTCTTAATATGTGTTAATAAAAGATACATCATTTCCAATCAACAATATGTCTTCCACATAATGTATTAGAAATATGTCTTAGCGCTACCACTTAATTTCATGCAAACGCAAGCATCTTCATTGTCTCTGATGAATTTAAACTCTTTTAACAATTTCATCATTGTGAAGATTCCAACTCCGCGATGCTTACTTCAACCATTGAAGTTTGCATATGCATTTAGCATCCTTTGAATTAACAAAACCCTATGGACCGTGTCATGCACACGTCCTAGGTAACAATTCTATTAGAAGAACTTGTTTTGTTTATTCAACTACCATATAACAAAATTATATGTAGTGGTTGCTACATTAATCCGTCTAGACTAAATATCGCTATGAAAGATCAAATCTTATCATAGTCAACCTTTGAACATTGTTGTGAACTCTTTCCGAACATGTCGACTATTTCATAGATGTGCAACATCCATGTCTATTTCTTTATAGATCCAAACACAACCGTAAGGTATTACACCTTTCTCGAGGGTCCTTCAAGTTCAAAACTTGATTTCTCGTATGGAACTATCACGGATTTTATGGCTTCAAGCCATTTGACGAGTCGGGCTCATCGTCGCTTTTGCATGTAGTCGGATCATTATTGTCAAATAATGATTTAACTCTCAAATCTTGGTATTCGATCGTTCATCCGACCTACTTGTTTCAATAGGAACTTGGATCTCCGTGACCACAACCTTTGAGGTATGTGAGCCATGAGCATTGTTGCTACCCGAACACTTTTCGGCGCTGCGCAACTTTGCACATATAGCTAAGGTTCTTTTAACCTTATCAAAGTTCTATTGTCCTCCCACTTTTCTTTTCACGAAAAATTCCTTCCCAAAGAAACTTGACGTTCTAAGCGACATACACTTTTGTCTCCGGTGTTTTATGGAGGGATACTTAACATTTATACAAAGACAGGTTCATCCGACTTTGGTTGCACACAACTTTCTTATGCATAGCATACCAATGTTTTAAGAAAGGACTACTTGGGTTTTATCCCAAACCATAACCTTATATGGTGTCATTTCAACGGATTATGATGAAGCTCTTTTCAGTGGAAAAACGGTAATCTCTAAAGCTTTTAATCTTTAAAATATAATGGCAGTTTTATGAATTATACCTTTGATCTTACCATGTCAAACAAGGTTTAATTATATACCTCGAACGCTCCATACCCTTATGGTGTTTCGGGAAATGCAAATCCACGGAACAATTCCTTAAATCTTTAGGTATTATGCTAAACTCTTGTAACACCCTCAGAATCGGACCTATGCAAGTTTGAGCAAAATTCGCCAAACCCGCATAGAAACGATTCAAAGGTGCCCACCAGGCACTTTCGTGCGGGTGGAAAACGAAGTAATAACATTACACAACAGTCCTCGATGGGACCCACAGAACAGATATATATAACAGCGACTCAAGAGTCAAGAATACAGATATAATATACAAAGATCCAAATCACCTTGAAAACGATAGAGCGTCCGGCTACGGACAAGATGCAAATGGGGCTAAGAGCCCTGAAGAATAACCAATGGCATCCATAACCCCGCCTGTGCCAAGCCGGAAGGGTAACCCCGCTAACGGCCGATCTCAAAACCTGCTTAAACAAAAGGGTGCCGACAAAGGGCAAAGGAAAAAGAAGGAGCCAAGATCGAGGCCAAGACACGGCGAGGCTAGAATGGCGGTCCTCGCCTACATAGGTATGGTGGATGAGCGGCGGCAAAGATGCACTAAACAACCTATAGAGACTCGATTCAACTGGCGGTTATCAGAGAGGGGTAAGAACGACCTATCCGGATCCAACCTGAAGCTAGCACCAAACAAACCCATCCTGGTGTTTCCCCCTCGAGACCAATCGAGGAAGTCAACCAAGGAACTCACACAGTTGGCAGTTTTATTTAATTAGTTATAGTTGCGGCACTTTACTAGTTAGGTTTAAATAATCGTCCTGATAAAGTAAACAGTGGGCACTTTTAGTTAACCATTCCGTGATTGTGGCAACACTTACTAGTCAGATACATTTATCATGAGATAACCCAAAACCCAGCAGTTGTTGGTACTTTTATTCAGCCATTCCATTGTAGTTGCAAGATTTACTAGTCAGGTACAATTGTCGCAAACGACAACCAAACAAGCAATTGTGGGCAATATTAGTTAGTCATTCCGTTGTAGTTGAAGCTGATTACTAGTCATTATAAGTCAAATTTATAGCAAGAACTTTAGTTATGCTTGTCTATGATCGAGATATCGGCTCCAAGTCGTCCATATCCGCGACATGGCTTTCGAAAGTTTTACCCGCCGGGTGCACCAATAGCAACACACGCCGATCAACCTCGAAAACCAAATCAAAACCCAACGAGGCTTTCACGACCGAACAATCACAGATTGAAATATTTTGGGGCCACCCTTTGAGTAGAACCCGCAACGAAGTAAGCTAGCTTCGAGACGGCCTCAAGGTTAGCGCCAATGGTCATGGCGGGAACCAAAGTGTGGCTGGGCTTGTCGATACCGCGTAATCACTCCGCCTTCCTAACAAAGACAAGGTGCTCCTCGCACAATTTAAATACGTAGTAGCATGGCATAAGTACAGATCGTAAATAAAACCTCAAACTAGTTTGTGGCCCCAAGAAATAAGAATGAATCAAGCTCGCTGTGGGGGTCCCATATACCTCCCGGATGTGGATAGCGCGATAAATCAAGGAACAGTATCAAGTACTGGGTCTTACGGACACAAGTATGCTCGAAACCAAATATTATCTATCACCCACCGATGCCTCTGCTTATTCAATTTTAGTTGTTATACAGAAATTAAAGTGACGATAAGTAAAACTAGGATCATCTCCAACATCAACATGCGGCAATACATCAGCAACTGTGGCATATGACGACACACAACAACACTTGAGCAAGCGACTACGACACGCAAGTCCAACTATCTACCAAACAACAGGTAATAGGATGTGTCCAAGGCAATATAAGGCTGCAGGGGATATCACGGGTACGAAAACTAGAGCATCGCAACACAGATAGCAAAAGATCAACAGGAGGGAATAAAGACTATAAAAGTAAGATAGGTAGAAAGGGGGAGATGCTCGCCTGAAAACATTGTCGAAGGGTTCAACCGAAGATCGGGCGAAGCTCACATCAATTCAACGGCCTTATCCGCGAAGAAGCAAAACACTAGAAGGAACACCGGATGCAATATTTAATACAACGGCAGAAGATCGGCATGATGCATGTATGATGTATGGCATGGCAAAGGTGCGATGCATTTAGGTCATATTAAGCGGAACCGGGGTCCCGACAATTAATTAAATGGTTCAAGTTAATTAGCTACCCCGCAATTTAAATGTTGTATTAACAAGACAAAAGATAGTACCGGTTCGCTACACAAGTTTAAATGAGGCCAATATGAGACTAGATTTGCCCGCATATGGGCCCCATATTTAATTATTAGGTGAATCGGCAGAAGGCCCCCAAACCACAGATATGCGTGCGATATGAATGATTTAATGTGCAACAAGTTGTGGTTATATTATAAAATAAGGGTTCGGGAAGGGTTCACACATTTAGGGTCTCGACGATCTTGGGGGTCCGGGGTTCGGGGTCGGTCTCAGGGTTCGACGGAACGGTCTCGGCGGGATCGTTCTTGGAGTACTGGGGTAGGTCTTGGCGCATCTGGGGTCTTCGGGTCACGTTGGCGGTCATGGGGTTCGGGACGGAGCACTTGTCGCATCGGGGTTCTCGGCGGACTCGGTGTCCGGGGTGAAGATCTTGGCGTCCTCGAGACATCACTCGGTGTATCCGTGTCGGCGAACTTGGCGTTCAGGGGGAAGTTCCCGGGGTTCCGTGGGGTAGACCTTGTCGTGTCCGTGGTCTTCGGGCCCGCAGGATCGAGGCGTCAAATTCCGGGAAGGTGATCTTGGGGGTTCCCTTCGGTGGCGTCGGCACTCGGGAAGGCGATCTTGGTGTCCCTACCGATGATCTTGAGGTTCCAACTTTGAGGAACGGTGGCGGACTTGATTCACATGACGGGGATGCACCTTGTTTGCCTTAGTTCACAACGCCATCCTCACTTGGCGCCGCTTTGGTGGTTCCAGACGAAGCGGGGAACGACAGGATGGAGGTCTCGGAGGCGGTTGGGACCGGCGAGGTCGAGCTTGGGCTGGCGGAGGACGCCGGAAGGGTCATGTAGCGTGGCACCGCGAGACCTGCAGAGCCGGTGGCGAGCTAGAGGAGGAGGCCACGCTGGGCGACGGAGGCCAGGCGGACACGGTCGGACGCGGCCTCGAGGGCCGGGCGAGCTCGAGGCGGGCCTGCCCGGCGGGAGCACGGCGGAGGCAGGGTCGCTGGCGGGGTCGAAAGCGAGGCGGGCAGGGAGCGTGACGGCGGCGGTCATGGCGGGCCAGCGGCGGGGCGCAGCGCGCCAGGGAGAAGCGGGAGGTTGGGCGGCGCGCGGAGGAGAGGTGGCGAGAGGCCGGGCGGCGAGGCGAGCGGGCGGCGGGCCAGGTCGGGCGAGGCCGACGCTGCCGGCGACGCGCTTGCTCAGGAGGAGGGCGCGCGGCGCAGTGGAGCGAGGTGGTCCGGGCGGGCGAGCGCGACGGGCGGTTGACGGCAGGCGTCGCGGAGGACGCCCGGGCGGGAGGCGCGGTGGCGAGGCGAGGTGCTGCCGGGCGGGGAGGGAGGCTGCCGAGAAGAGGAGGAGGAGGCGGCAGACGCGCTGGGAGGGCTCGGGGATGGCCGGGGCGGGAGCGGCGATGAGCGGAGAGGGCGGAGCGGCGGAGGCGGAAGCGGAGGTGAGGGGCGGCGCGGCCACGGGCGGGGCTGAGCCGAGGAGGAGGCAGTGTCGCGGAGGGAAAGGGAGGAGGAAGGAGAGAGGTGGGCCGTGTGAGGAGAGAGGGGAGGATGGGCCCAGAGGTGAGGTGAGTGGGCGAAGCCAGGGGGGCGTGGCGTGGGCCACGCCAAGGGAGAGGGCAGGAGGGGCAGGTAGGGTGGGTCCCACGGGCGTAGTGTGTGCGTGAGGGTGCGGTTGGGGTCGGAGCGGCTGTGGCGGGTGGTGGGGCCCAGGCGGCAGGGCTGGGTGCATCTGGGGCTTGGGGGCGCGCGTGTGTGTTTGTGTGGGTGCAGGAGAGAGAGTGGGGGGGAAGGGAGAGAGGGATGAGCCAAGTGGCGGCTCCTGGTAGGCTAGGGGGAGGGAGAGGTTGATGTGGCGTGTTCTGATTAGGTGGAGTGAGGTGGCCAGAGGGTGTGGGTAGGATAGTTGGTGGGTTTAGGATTTAGATGGGGCTGGTTGGGGTGGACCGTTTATTATTTCCTGGGGTGGTCGATCGGGTCAATCGGCCCGTTCGACTGCCCCTATTAAAATAATTTAAATTTTTATTTATTCTAATTGGGCGTTTGCAACCCGATAGCAACAAACAAATTAACTCGAGACCCGGTTTTATGCTTTGAATAAAGATGGGCGTTTGGAAATTCAAACAGGCTTCAAATTAGTTTTTGACAAACAATGCATGATGATGACGATGCAATGCACAAATTCAACGCGATTTTCTAGTAGTGGTTTTGCGGATGCCACACCGACACCACTAACAATGGATCTCGCCCTCGAGATCCGCCTCATGGTACCGGAAGGAAGGTCGGCGAACGGCATCTCCTCGCTTCATGTAGATCCTCGCGACACCACTAACAAGGGTTCATCCGTCATCTTGGAATCGGCGGCACCACCAACAAAGGGTCGTTGCTCCTGATCGACGAGAGAACACTCGGGGAAACAAAGGACGAAGTTGAAGGTAAGGCCACCTCTAACTTCCATGGATAGAGTAAAACTGCTGGATCCACTGATTCAACGTACAAGAGCGAATGATAAGAGCAGTGGTAGGGTAGCTACTCCATCCCGCACTCAAACCATTACTCTGCACGCGAATAGACGGATTATGCAACCAACTCTCGGAATTAGACTGAAGATCTCGACAAGCGAGGTTCGGAAAAAAAAGGGAGTGATGTGGACTCTGCACCGGCTCTGGCGTAGATGACGTCATCACATCGGGAAACACCGGAAGATACAACAGAAATCGTATGAAAGACACACTGATTAGGTTTCGCGATGGTTCCGTTGGCATGAACAACACATGCTCAAGGTATACTCCAACTTCACCAATGCTCGTCCTTCTCATATGTCTTTCAACGACACTGATATCCAGCAAGGAACACACATAGATAAAGAGCTCCAGAACAAGATATTGGAGGAAGGGTACAACCGACAAGTTGTCGATTGATGATCGTAGCACCTCCGTTACAAAAGGGAGAAAGCGAAACCCTGAAGGTACGACGGAAAACCCAACCGCGAGAAATCCTGGACTCGAAGAGAGAGAAGAGAGCGGATTCAAAACACGTAGAGGTAAGAGGAGAACAGCAGAGGGGTAAGGAGTAAAATCAGACCTAACCAGAACTATCCAACCGATTTTGCAAAAATAGTTTTGACACTCTACTTCGGCCGTTAGCGAGGTTATCCTCTGTCGGACTTGTGGGTATCGCAACTGCCGAGCTCGATACCACTCAGTAACACCTCAGAATCGGACCTATGCAAGTTTGAGCAAAATTCGCCAAATCGCATAGAAACGATTCAAAGGTGCCCACCAGCACTTTCGCATGGGTGGAAAAAGTAATAACATTACACAACAGTCCTCGATGGGACCCACGTAAGATATATATAAATGACTCAAGAGTCAAGAATACAGATATAATATACAAAGATCCAAATCACCTTGAAAACGATAGAGCGTCCGCCACGGACAAGATGCAAATGGGGCTAAGAGCCCCAAGAATAACCAATGGCGTCCATAACCCTGCCCAAAGCCGGAAGGGTAACCACGCTAACGGCCGATCTCAAAACCTGCTTAAACAAAAGGGTGCCGACAAAGGGCAAAGGAAAAGAAGGAGCGTCGATCGAGGCCAAGACACGCGAGGCTAGAATTCGGTCCTCGCCTACATAGGTATGGTGGATTGAGCGGCAAAGATGCACTAAACAACCTATAGAGACTCGATTCAACCGGGCGGTTATCGAGAGGGTAAGAACGACCTATCCGGATCCAACACGAAGCTAGCACCAAACAAACCCATCTCGGTGTTTCCCTCGAGACCAATCGAGGAAGTCAACCAAGGAACTCACAGTTGGCGCTTTTATTTAATTAGTTATAGTTGCGGCACTTTACTAGTCAGTTTAAATAATCGTCCGATAAAGTAAACAAGGGCACTTTTAGTTAACCATTCCGTGATTGTGGCAACACTTACTAGTCGATACATTTATCATGAGATAACCCAAAACCCAAAGTAGCTTGTTGGTACTTTTATTCAGCCATTCCATTGTAGTTGCAAGATTTACTAGTCAGGTACAATTGTCGCAAACGACAACCAAACAAGCAATTGTGGGCAATATTAGTTAGTCATTCCGTTGTAGTTGAAGCTGATTACTAGTCATTATAAGTCAAATTTATAGCAGTAAACTTTAGTTATGCTTGTCTATGATCGAGATACTGTGCTCCAAGTCGTCCATATCCGCGACACGGCTTTGAAAGTTTTACCCGCCGGGTGCACCAATAGCAACACACGCCGATCAACCTCGAAAACCAAATCAAAACCCAACGAGGCTTTCACAATGAACAATCACAGGATTCGAAATATTTCAGGGGCCACCCTTTGAGTAGAACCCGCAACGGTAAGCTAGCCGAGACGGCCTCAAGGTTAGCGCCAATGGTCAGAAGCTGGGAACCCGAAGTGTGGCTGGGCTTGTCGACAGCGTAATCACTCCGCCTAAATAAAGACAAAGGTGCTCCTCGCACAATTTAAATACGTAAAGTAGCATGGCATGGCATAAGTACAGGATCGTAAATAAAACCTCAAACTAGTTTGTGGCCCCAAGAAATAAGAATGAATCAAGCTCTGGCTCAGGGGGGTCCCATATACCTCCCGGATGTGGATAGCGCGATAAATCAAGGAACAGGTATCAAGTACTCGGGGTCTTACGGGACACAAGTGGGCGTTCGGAAACCAAATATTATCTATCACCCACCGATGCCTCTGCTTATTCAATTTTAGTTGTTATACAGAAATTAAAGTGACGATAAGTAAAACTAGGATCATCTCCAACATCAACATGCGGCAATACATCAGCAACTGTGGCATATGACGACACACAACAACACTTGAGCAAGAGACTACGACACGCAAGTCCAACTATCTACCAAACAACAGGTAATAGGATGTGTCCAAGGCAATATAAGGCTGCAGGGGATATCACGGGTACGAAAACTAGAGCATCGCAACACAGATAGCAAAAGATCAACAGGAGGGAATAAAGACTATAAAAGTAAGATAGGTAGAAAGGGGGAGATGCTCGCCTGAAAACATTGTCGAAGGGTTCAACCGAAGATCGGTAAGCTCACATCAATTCAATGGCCTTATCCGCGAAGAAGCAAAACACTAGAAGGAACACCGGATGCAATATTTAATACAACGGCAGAAGATCGGCATGATGCATGTATGATGTATGGCATGGCAAAGGTGCGATGCATTTAGGTCATATTAAGCGGAACCGGGGTCCCGACAATTAATTAAATGGTTCAAGTTAATTAGCTACCCCGCAATTTAAATGTTGTATTAACAAGACAAAAGATAGTACCGGTTCGCTACACAAGTTTAAATGAGGCCAATATGAGACTAGATTTGCCCGCATATGGGCCCCATATTTAATTATTAGGTGAATCGGCAGAAGGCCCCCAAACCACAGATATGCGTGCGATATGAATGATTTAATGTGCAACAAGTTGTGGTTATATTATAAAATAAGGGTTCGGGAAGGGTTCACACATTTAGGGTCTCGACGATCTTGGGGGTCCGGGGTTCGGGGTCGGTCTCAGGGTTCGACGGAACGGTCTCGGCGGGATCGTTCTTGGAGTACTGGGGTAGGTCTTGGCGCATCCGGGGTCTTCGGGTCACGTTGTCGGTCATGGGGTTCGGGACGGAGCACTTGTCGCATCGGGGTTCTCGGCGGACTCGGTGTCCGGGGTGAAGATCTTGGCGTCCTCGAGACATCACTCGGTGTATCCGTGTCGGCGAACTTGGCGTTCAGGGGGAAGTTCCCGGGGTTCCGTGGGGTAGACCTTGTCATGTCCGTGGTCTTCGGGCCCGCAGGATCGAGGCGTCAAATTCCGGGAAGGTGATCTTGGGGGTTCCCTTCGGTGGCATCGGCACTCGGGAAGGCGATCTTGGTGTCCCTACCGATGATCTTGAGGTTCCAACTTTGAGGACCGGTGGCGGACTTGATTCACATGACGGGGATGCACCTTGTTTGCCTTAGTTCACAACGCCATCCTCACTTGGCGCCGCTTTGGTGGTTCTGCAAGGGAACGCAGGATGGAGGTCTCGGAGGCGGTTGGGACCGGCGAGGTCGAGCTTGGGCTGGCGGAGGACGCCGGAAGGGTCGCGTAGCACCGGCGAGACCTGCAGATGGCGAAGCTAGAGAGGAGGCCAATGGGCGACGGAGGCCATGGCGGACAGGCCGGGACGCGCCTCGGAGGCGGACGGCGAGCTCGGAGGCGGGCCTGCTCCGGCGAAGGGAGCGCGGCGGCGGAGGCAGGGTCGCTGGGCGGCTGGGTCGAAAGCGCGAGCGAGCCGGGCAGGGCGGCGCGGGCGCTGGTCGCAACAGCGGCTGCAAACGGGCGCCAGGAGAAGCGGGGTTGGGCCGGGCATGGAGGAGAGGTGGCGAGGAGGCGGCGAGCCGAGGACGCGCGACGGGCGGCGGGTCAGAGCGGCGGCTGACGCGCCGGCGACGCGGCTTTTCGCAGTGAGGAGGCGCCACACGGGCGGTGGGAGCGAGGTGGTCCGGCGAGCGGCGACGGGCGGTTGACGGGCGCGTGAGGGACGCGGGCGGGAGGTGCAGGGCGAGGTGCCGGGCGGGGAGGCTCCGAAGAGGAGGAGGAGGCGGCAGACGCTGAGGATGGCTCGGGATGGAGCGGCGGCGAGAGAGCGGCGGAGGCGGAAGCGGAGGTGAGGTAGCTGTCACGGGGCGGCCTGGGGTAGCGAGCATGAGGAGGAGGTCAGTGTCATGGAGGAAAGGAGGAGGAAGGTGAGGCGGGTGGAAAGCGTGTGAGGAGAGAGGGGGAGGGCTGGGCAGAGAGTGGGCGCGTGGGTGAGCGTGGGCAGCGGGCGTGGGCAAGGGAGAGGGTGAGGGTGGGTCCACCAGTGTAGTGTGTGCGTGAGGGGTGCGGTTGGGGTCGTGAGCGGGGCCAGGGCGGGTGTGTGGGGCCCAGGCGGCAGGGGCGCTGGGTGGCCTGGGTGCATGCGGGGCTTGGGTGGGCTGTGGCAGTGTGTTTGTGTGGGTGCAGGAGAGAGAGTGGGGGGGAAGGGAGAGAGGGATGAGCCAAGTGGCGGCTCCTGGTAGGCTAGGGGGAGGGAGAGGTTGATGTGGCGTGTTCTGATTAGGTGGAGTGATGTGGCCAGAGGGTGTGGGTAGGATAGTTGGTGGGTTTAGGATTTAGATGGGGCTGGTTGGGGTGGACCGTTTATTATTTCCTGGGGTGGTCGATCGGGTCAATCGGCCCGTTCGACTGCCCCTATTAAAATAATTTAAATTTTTATTTATTCTAATTGGGCCGTTTGCAACCCGATAGCAACAAACAAATTAACTCCGGAGACCCGGGTTTTTGCGTTTGAATAAAGATGGGGCGTTTGGAAATTCAAAACAGGCTTTCGAAATTAGTTTTTGACAAACAATGCATGATGATGACGATGCAATGCACAAATTCAACGCGATTTTCTAGTAGTGGTTTTGCGGGATGCCACAACTCTGTAACTCAAATATCTTCCTTTATGATCTTTATCATAAACTATCTGTATTCTTGTTACTATGATTTTGCACTTCATCTTGAAAATCTTTGAACTTTTCAAATATTTCACACTTCATCCTTATTAAGTAAATATTCATATATTCACTCAAATTTTCGGAGAAAGCATATGAAGTTTAAATCCATCGCTTTTGACTACACATAATGGACTTCGTACAACAATATGTACAAGTTCCAATAAGCTAGTCATTCGTTCCCTTTTGGCCTATGAACGAAGTTTCAATTATCTCTAGGAAAGTTTCACAAGTGTCATTTGATCAAAAATCAAAAGACTCCAAAATTCCATCCACATGGAGTTTCTTCATGTTTTCTTTCCAATATAATTGAAACGGCGATGTCACTTCCTAAGTGATCTTTATATCAATTTGTCTTTCGACATTTTTAGCACAAGTTTTATGGATGTGATTTCTCCAACGAGATTTGTGAATCATCCATCTTTTATAGATTACGGCAATTATTTGAACAACCCTTTTGTTCTCATAATACCTGATAAAACAAATCTTGAAGGCAAGCTTTGATGTTTAACAAGCAACACAATAACCCTTTATTTTGTTCTCGATGAACATCATCACATATTCTTTTGCTAGTTACTTAGGCCATTGTAGTTCATGAATTGTGTTGTTTCGTATGACGATTCACACCAACAAATTCAGTATCAAATACTTAAGAACCACATTGTTTAATAAGCAAAGAATATAGCCATAACATGTATATCATCTATATACTTAAACCGAACAATTCTAGTCTTTTCTTTTCTGCCATATACTTATGAGATTCTCTTCAAGATTTCCTTCGCTTTGAAAGAATCTATCAACATCAATTAGTGGAGTCATACATATGACACATAGTCCAAAGCGTGTATAGTTAAATACCAATGTCTTTGGACTTGCACTTTGAAGTAGATCACCATTATCAAATGTTTGGTGTTCTTTCAAATTCCTTTCTTTAGTAATCTCTTGGTGTAGTAAACATTTTACCTACATCAAATATTCACCCTCATTATGGATTTATCCATGATCAAGCTACTTTTAGCTTGTAACGGTGAATCGCAAGTATAATGTTGCTCTCCAAAACCTTTTGGAGGATTAGGACAACTAGTGTCTCCAACCTTTTGCAAATTCTCATCAAATATGAGAACATGACTTTTGCCATATTATACTCTATCATGTTGCAACTAAAACTTCGTTTCGATATCACAATATCTTCCACACATCATGGTTTCAAAACAATTCTTTCAGATCCTAGATAACCTTGATATTAAGACAATCCTTTGAATATCAAGAATCTTGGATGCAAACATGATACTTATATACTAACACTTGGAATTGTTACTCTTGATTTAATACTAATTATTAAACTTCATGGAGTAACCGGAACTCACTGAAAGTTTGCAATAGGACTTTTAAACTTTAGATTAACACTTAAAACAATACGATACCAGTTCAGAAAGTATCTAACCAGAATTCTATAGTTATATCATCTCAATTATAACTAAGCGCAAGGTGGTAAACGGATGCCAATGACTACAACAACTATGCAAATTCACTTTGATTTAGTTTATGATAAATTGAGTTCTAATTAATAATTAAATTAATCTAGGTGAACTCCCACTCAAAACAATATCCTCACATTGTTTTAGTGATCACAACCAAATCCACCACATCAAAACCGATCATCACGAGAGTTGATGCAACTTCAATGGCGAACAATCAACATGTTCATCATATCTACTATATGACTCATGCTTTACCTTTCGGTGATCCGTGTTCGGAGACCATGTCTGTACATGCTAGGCTCGTCAAGATCAACCTTAGCTTCTGCATAAGCAAATGCTTGCTTACGTTGTATACACTCAGAATCTAACACACCCGATCATCATGTGGTGCTTCAAACAACAAGCTTTAGCAACGGTGCTAACTAAGGGTGAACAATTAAGAACTTGAAATTGTGTGCTTGAGGATCATCTTATAATGCTACCGCTGTCTACTAAGCAATACAAGATGCATAAAGGATTAACATCACATGCAATTCATAATATGTGATATGATATGGCCTTTTCTTCTTTGTGCTTTCGATCTCCATCTTCAAGCACGAACATGATCTTCATCATTACCGCATTGCATCAAGGTCAATGACGCTGCTCCATGGTTGTCTTCCACCGCTTCAACTATTACAACTACTTTGAATAGACACGGGGTCTTAAGAAATTAAAGACAACCATATGGCTCGCCGCCGTCGACTTACAATGAGGAACATTGCATACATCATATATAATTACAATCATGGCCATATCACATCATGACACCCCCGCAAAACAAAGTTAGACGCCTCTACTTTCTTTGCATATTTTACGTGGTTTGGGGCTTTCAGTAAGTGTCGTTCTAACTTACGAACATGAACCACAACATTGATACTAGTATTGTTGATCACCCGTTGTAAATTGGATCTTAACTATGCTAGGAGAAACAGCACCAAGAAAAGCCACTTATGCAATACAAGTTGCATGTCAAGCGTGGAGCAAGTCTCATGAACGATGTCATGTAAGGTTAGCCCGGGCCGCTTCATCCCAACATACCGCAAGATGCAAAGTACACAAGAAGCCATCGACAATAAAAGCATCAACGCCCACAATGACCATTGTGTTCTACTCGTGCAACAGATCTACATATAGACACGGCTCTGATACCACTATAGGGGTTCGTAGCATGGAAAACAAAAATTTTCTATCGCATACAAACAAACAAGCCAAGATCTATCTACTAGATTGTTGCAACGAGTCGATGGAATAACTTACCCTCGAAGATTCCAAAGCGGTTAACGAGAGCAGATTCTCGTGGGTGATGTAGTCGTACACTTGTTGATCTCAAGATCGCGTAGACGATCCTTCCGGCTAACGTTCGCAGCGCCCCGAATCGGTCACACGTTCGGTACTGACGAAGACCTTCCTCTCCTTGTTCCAAAGAAAATGGAGGTTGTAGCACTCTCGCAATTCCGCAAAGACAACGTGGTACCGAAGTAGAGGGAGATCTCAGGCTTCTTAAGCCGGAGCGAGTATGGTGGAGTATGAGAGAGCTATTAGTGGTCTAGGTTTTAGACACACCAATTAGAAGGCTCTAATTCGAAGGCTAGTGCAATTAGAAGCTCTAAACCAAAGCGGCTCTAAACCGGAGTCTAGGGCTAGGATTTAGATTAGAGGATAGGAACTTGTGTGTCTAGAGGAGGAGGCCCTGCCCCTCCTTTTATAGGTGGGAGGGGAGGCCAAGGGGAGGGAGTCCCTCCCCAACTCGGCCTTGGGTGGCGCGCCGGCAACCTCCTCTTGCTTGTTTCCCACAGTTTCCTGTTTTAGCCGTTTGACTTTCAAACTGGCCATTTGACTTTTCAGTTTTAGGATTCAATTTAATCCTTTATTTGGAACAGCGAGAACACTTAGTACATGATGCAATCATTCCAATATGTAATGACACATTCATGTACCCCTTCCCCCCCGGAGTGCCGGACATTCCGGAACCTTCTAGAACATTCCCGATGAAAACATCGGAATCATTCCCGAACTCCGAAACGGGACTTTCCTTATATGAATCTTATTCTCCGGACCATTCCGGATCACCTCATGATATCCCGGATCCCATATGAGACTCCAAACAACATTCGGTCTCTTTCTCATAATACCATAACTACTCAAACAACGTCGAATCCTTAAGTGTGTCTCCCTACGGTTCGTGAATTATGCGGACATGATCGAGACACTTCTCCGAACAATAACCAATAGAGGAATCTGGAAATTCATATGGCTCCCACATATTTCTACGATTACTTTGCGATCGAATGAACCACTTACATACGATACCAATTTCCCTTTGTCTCACGATAGTTTACTTATCTGAGGTTATGATCGTTGGTATCTCTGCATACCTAGTTCAACCTCGTTACTGATAAGTACTCTTTTCTCGTTCCCGTGATATGTGATCCCTTGTGAGCCAGTCACATGCTTGCAAGCTAATTGGATGACATTTCACCGAGAGGGCCCAGAGTATATCTATCCGTCATATGGATGGACAAATCCCACTCTTGATCCATGTGTTTCAACCAATACTTTCCGAACACTCAATGCCACCTTTATAGCCACCCTGTTACGGTGTGGTGTTTGATGACATCAAAGCATCCATCCGGTAAAGGTGATATGCATGATCTCATGGTCGAAGGAATTAGGTTACTATGTATCAGAAAGCATATAGCAATTGAACTATTGAAATGACTTGATCTTTTATGCTACGCTTATCTATAGGAGTATGTCCATCACATCATTCTCCTAATGATATGACCCTATTGTTAATAACACCTCTATGTTCACGATCAGGAAACCATGATCATATATTAACCAACAAGCTAGTTTAACAAGAGGCTTTACTAGGGACTCTTATTTTAGTTTACAAATCACACAAGTATTAATGTTTCCGGTTAATACAATTATAGCATGGTATGTAAACATTTATCATAAGTGTGAAGATATGATAATAACCACTTTATTATTGCCTCTTGGGCATATCTCCAACACACCATACCTATGTAGGCGAGGACCGCCGAATTCTAGCCTCGCCGTGTACTGGCCTCAGTGCTGACGCTCCTCTTTTTCTTTTGCCCTTCGTCGGCACCCCTTTTGTTTAAGCAGGTTTTGAGATCGACGTCGTTAGCAGGGTTACCCTTCCGGCTTGGCCTGGGCAGGGTTATGGACGCCATTGGTTATTCTTCAGGGCTCTTAGCCCCATTTGCATCTTGTCCGTAGTCGGACGCTCCATCTTTTCAAGGTGATTTGGATCTTTGTACCGTATATCTGTATTCTTGACTCATGGAGTCGTGTTTTATATATATCTACGTGGGTCCCATCGAGGACTGTTGTGTAATGTTATTACTTCGTTTTCCACCCGCACGAAAGTGCCTGGTGGGCACCTTTGAATCGTTTCTATGCGGGTTTGGCGGGTTTCGCTAAAACTTGCATAGGGTCGATTCGGAGGGTGTTACATCTCCCAAGCCGTAGACACCCTCCCATCTGTTGTCCTCTCCCACCGGAGGAGCACCGAACAAAGGGAGACGCCACGACCTCCTGGCGCTGCTCCAGCACGCCCAGGAGTAGCTCGGCGACAGCAGACATGTTCGCCGCACATCGGCATCATCTCTTCGCCCCCCGCCGCCACGACCGGCCAGCAGAAAAGATGACACCGAGGGCCAAGAACCAAACCCACCATCCAACACAGCTTTATTTGCAGAAGTAGTGGTCTCCTTCTCCGCCGTCTGCTCGCCACCGAGCAGGCAAAGGAAAAGAAGGAAGAACCCTAAGGCGCTCCAGATCTGGCTGTACAGATCCAAAGCTCTGCTTTGATCTACGAGCATAGAGCCCAAACCCAGCAACCAGCCGCAAACCCTATCTACAAGCCAGGCTCCTCCCTCCCTCCCCTCCGGACGGCAAGGCCGTCGGAGGGAGAGGGAGGAAGAAGCCGGATGGCACCGAAAAAAGCAAGGAGACTTGCCTCTCGTTTCGTGCAAGGAGGAGAGGGGGGAGTCTTTGCCAATCTTGTTGAGGGTCATGTTCCACTTTGAGATCAACGAGTACCACTACAAAAGGGATACTATCTTGCTGGTGGCATCTATCCAAGATGGCCAATATTTGTGAAGACCATCTCAAGCCTGATGTTCCCCAAGCATGCTCGGTTTGCCAAGTAGAAGCTTGCAGGAAGGATGTGGAACGGGCATTTAGTGTGCTCCAATAAAGGTTTGTGGTTATTCGGTTCCCTGATATGACCTGGTCGAAAGATCATATTTGAGATGTGATAAACTTTTGTGTGACCTTGCACAACATGATCATTGAGGATAAGCGGAAGCATCCAGTCGATTTGGTCGAACAGGAGGAGCCATATTACAGACAAAGGTCTCTCGCAGAGCCTGATCACCAGGTGCCGACATTGTGGGCTGCCTTCGTCGCCATGCGTCTGGAGATCTGAGACCCTGCAGTACATCAACAGCTGTAGGGTGATCTGGTTGAGCACATATGAATACACAAGGGCATCACATAGATGTTGAACATGATCTGGCCGAACTAGGCCAAACTATGTTGTATTTCAATCTATGTCAAACTATGTCGAACTTTATTGTGTTTAATTTCATCCAAACTATGCCAAACATTGCTCTATATTCATATTTGTGCCGAACTGTGTAAATTTGAGCTGAATTCGGGCAAAATATCGCCAATTTTGTCTTGATTGGGAACCACGCATGGAAACACGAGTAGGGCTGGAATTATAACTCAAAACTCGCGAGCTAAATAAGTAACTCGTGACTTGGCTTGGCTCGGCTCAAACTCGATGTCTAATGAGTCGCATCCGAGTTTTAGAATTGAACTCGCTTGTTTAGTCAAGCTAGCTCGTTAAACTGTTTTAAATACAAAATTTGATTTTTTTTTTTCATAAATGGATGTAAAACTGCTAATGTTTCATGCACCTATAATGGTATAGAAATTCTATATTTTCTATTGATCTTGCCTTTGTGAAATTATGAAAGTACTATTTTTGTTCTAATTCTAAATTAGTAGCAAAATCACTTGTTTTCCTAATATATGCGCATGTTCACATCTTAAAACGAGATAAACGAGCTACTCGTGAGTTTTTCGAGTCGAGCCGAGTTTTAAATCTGAGCTCGTTGTGTAAATGAGCCGAGCCGAGCTAACTCGTTAGATAAACGAGCTTTAGCGAGTCGAGCCGAGCAGCCCTAAACGCGAGTGAGGGATTTTGGGCTGGAGGTACTCTAACCAAATGATTTTTACTACTCTTCCCGGTTTTCCTACAAAAGAAAAAAAATACTACTCTTCCCTGTCTTTTCTGTTTCCCAAGGCGTGGATTGAATTTAGAGCTGTAATTTTTTCTGTGGTATTCACATATGACATGTTTTATCTAGTACATGGTATTTTTTTCAGAATCTTTCACATTTTTAATGGAGTATTTTTCGATGTTCATTCCAAGCTGAGCACCCGATACATTCTCATAGTCTTACTGGAGGGGATGCGGCACAACCGGAGGAACATGAAGTAGGAAGAATGCTGGTCGGCGAGGTAATGGCAACGGCATTGTTATTGGTCCACACCTACTTGACCAGTAGTGGCGACCGAGGGGGACTCGACATTCACTCAGCAACATGTCTCCCCTCTCATCCTTCACCTCAGCCGAGTTGCCTTACGTGTCCAGTGAACAACCAACCCCCTCGTCTCCCAACATGAGTACTCAGAAGAATTAAACTATATACCAGCTTATCTTGTACTCACTTAGACCTCAATTATTCAGCAGGGAGCAGCTTAGCTCTGCTGCTGCAAAAGTCAATCATCCAAAATTCCTCTAGAATGGCCATCACAGCTAGTACTACAGTAACTTGCCTACATCGATGTAAATCTACAACAACAAGCTTACATAATCACTGTGTCCCAGTCAAACACCAGACAATGTATATCTTGCAGGTAATACATACATGATGATGCCATGAGTACATTGATATCAGTCAGCACGGAGGAAGGGGGGGTGCCAGAACTCAGAAGCGCCTCTTCTGCTGAGGGTACCCGGGGTTCTGCATCCCCATCCCTTGTTGGTCAGCCTTCCTTCTCAACTGTTAATGCCAAGAAAATCGGAAGGTTTATTCATCATCACAAGCATTCTTCAAATAACAGCAGCAAGCCTCCCAAGGGACCTAAAAAAAAATTAAGAAATACAACATGCCTGGTGCGGATGAGCCTGGCCACCTGCGCCTCTCTGCATTGGAATGTTACCAGGATTCATCCCAACCATGCCCGCTTGGGGCGCTGCACCAAAGGCACCCATGTTTGCACCAGCAGGAATTCTTGGCATACCCCCCATAGGCTGCTGTTGCATTTGCCTTGGGAGTTGTCTCGGCACAGGCTGGCCTCCGGGAGGTGCGTTCCCTGATGGCTGAAACATAAATGTGTCTTGTTACTTCAGACGGCACTCCAGCAAATGTTTTGGTTCACTCAAAATGAACCAGAACCAAATCTTCCGAAGAAAACTTAACAAGAAACAAGTCTAGTGATGCCTACATCTAATTTATCGACTAATTAAATATGCCCTATGCCATGGGAAGATGATTTTGCTACAACAGCAAATCTATTTAGCAGAGACAGAGCTGTGTTACCGGTTGAGTTGGTTGAAGGCTTGTTGTTCCTTCAAAGTCGGTTGACGTGTCAACTGGACGAACAGGATATGTCACGATTTTTTCCCCTGGCTGGGATGGTATAAGTGCACTGACCAGAGAGACATTTTAGGCACCAAAACAAGAACAATCTTTACTTTTTAGAGGAATGCTACATGGAAAAAGCAGAAGGTAATTAAAACTCTGCTCACACAACTTACTTTCGTCCAGGCAGTGGGTCCATCCGAAAGTACCTAAACAAAGAGGTGGACATAGTCAAAAGAGTTGACATATTAAACCGTAATCATCAATATCCACACATTAGAACTATGATTTGCTATATCCCATATGTATTTAAAATATATCAAAGCATCAGT
This sequence comes from Avena longiglumis, assembly GCA_030063025.1. Lineage (NCBI taxonomy): Eukaryota > Viridiplantae > Streptophyta > Magnoliopsida > Poales > Poaceae > Avena > Avena longiglumis. The sequence continues at coordinate 475,960,582 of CP125974.1, read as the reverse complement.
GCATGAGTTTATCTTCAATTGGCATTGTTTCCATGCTTAAAGATTATGCGAGAATAATAATGACAGCAATGTGCCAAACCGAACATGAAAAGTACTGATCAATTCTACCGGAAGAAAATAAATTAGATGCAGACAAGAAATGTAAAGTTAGGAAAAGACCCAACCTACTGTCGAATATGTTCTATAGAAGAATTGCTAGCATTATATGTGAACTGAATATTGTTAGTCGATGGTGCTACTTGGTTGGTTGTTCGCCTGTCTCTTCTTTTGGTCCTTTTTTTCCTCAGAAAACCTCTTCTTTTGAGCTTACTTGATGAAATGAATGTTGCCTGTTCAAGGGGTGCTCAGGGTAGAGATTTTGATTAGGTGTGAGGCTATTACGGGTTGTTTTGTTCTTTTTCTGCTGTAACAAACTGCTAATGGTTTCTAGTAATTTGAAGATTTTAAAAAATAGACATGGTTCCAAAGAATAATTCCAGACTGCTTCCAATAGAGTTGAGTAAGCCAGCTAAGGCAGAGGTCGTTTAGAGTCATAATGGTCTGCCACACATGAACGGCTAATTAGTCCCTATTGGTGCAAAAGAAACTTAGGCATGCTCCAGAAATCCCACTTGGTACGACCCATAAGAGTGCATAATGGTCTGGCAGGCAGTTACTGTATGCACTGGCTAGCTACTGCAGGACACACCCTTTTCATGCTTGCTAACCTAGATTCAGGCAGGTTATTATAAGTGTAGAACATATATCACCGGAGAACTAATTATACAGATTTGGGAAGCATCCAACGAGGAAAAAAAGGAAGAATGAATAAGGTGAAGATAATAATTACTACTTACTCATGCTCCAAAGCTTGCGCAGCTGTAATACGTTTTCGTGGGTCATACCTGAAATAGGACGGATACTAGGATGATAAAAAAAACATAGCAGTATAAAAATAAAAGAAAAAAATGTTCATAAACAAATTATGTTGACTCAGGCTAGAGAGCAAGAGACATACTCAAGCATTCTAGAGAGAAGATCAAATGCAGGACCCTTTTGAGGCAAGTGAACAATAGTATGAAGGCCTGTGTTCTCACTGCAAGGAAGAGATGAAAACATTAACTAACAATAAAAGCAATATTTACGGCTTCTTACAGCAGCTCAACAATTTTGAACATACTACTTATGCCCCTGAATGTGTTGCTGGTCGTTTTGCCAGCATGGAAGATTAGCAAGGGTAGGCCACTTCTCAACCGTAGGATGACCTTCAGAAGAATTGGATTATTTTATTTGTGAGCATATTGTCTTAGGAGTATGACAATCAAACAAGACAAGCAAAAGTAAGCAGCATACCTAAGACTTTAAAAATCTTGTCTAGTTGATCGAGCTACAAGAGATGTGTAAATACAGTGAGATAACTAAATGGCATAAACGGAGGAAAGTTATACAAAATCTAATGCGGCCATACATAACCATATACAGTGCAACAGCATGAAACCATCTACAGCCTGATTTCCTTTGAAGAAAGAATGGAATAACAGCCTTGTGTTTACTTGAAACATGATCAGCGTGTATAAAGTAGCAAATTTAGGGCAGTGCTATGATCTGAAAACAATATGGCAACAGTAGCTCAATGAGTGTAAGTGCCCATACTTGGAACGGGTTTGGAGTAGCTTTCGCCTCAACACCTTGGAACAGTGGTTTCAGTGTAAGCAATTCTGCAAATATGCAACCAACAGCCCACATATCTGGAGATGGTTAAAGGAATAACTGAATCAATGAAAAAAAAGAAGATATTAAAAGAATCTGCTTTGCGTTCCTTGAAAGTGAAAGGATACCAACAGCGCTTGTGTAGTGTTTAGCACCAAGTAACAGCTCGGGTGCACGATACCAGATCGTTACAACAACCTGAATTATTATTTTTTCGTTAGCCATATATTTAGCAGATAGCATAACATACAACACATGCTCCCGTGAATATAAAGACAATAAGAGCAGATGAGTAACAAGATGTGCAGAGAGACGCTGCTATTTTATGGATATATGCAAAGTATAAGCTTCAAGGCTATAAGAGCAGTGAGACTACTAGTAATAACTTGGCAGAATGACTTGACTGCATTCCTTTACCATTCTTTGTTTTCCTCATATTACTCGAAATAAGAACACAAGATCATCATGTTTGCTAACAGGCACTGAGATAGAGGTACTCACCCCATTGTCACTTAATGGTTTTAGTGGAGCTTGATATATCCTAGCAAGCCCAAAATCAGCAATCTTTATAATTCCATGTTCTTCTCCATCCCCCATAACCTACCCGGGCACACCATTGCAGAATGATTAGCAAAGCAAAAGAAAAAAAATACTCAATAGATTTGTGTATTGGCATGAGAACATGTAGCAACATACCAGTATATTAGAAGGCTTGAGGTCTCGATGGATAATCCAGTTACTGCAGGAGGGAAAACAGGTATGATATATCAGATTTTGATAGGATGACTCAGATATTGCATATATGGGTGTGTTTGGTTTGAGCCCCAATTAGCCTGCCAAAATTTTGGCACGGCCAAAGCAAGGTCATGAACAAAAATTTGGTAAGCTATCATTGTCTGGATTATAGCCATAGTAACTGCCAAAAATTTGGGAGAAAATTCTATGCATCCATTTGGTTTGCAGCCAACTGAGTTGGTAAGCATTACGCAACTTGGACCGCTTTGTTTCTAATTTAATGTCGATCAATAAAAAGATTGAGACAGGTAAAAACACTTAGGCTGTGCTTGGCAGTTTTTTTAAAAAAAATCATAGTATTCCAAAACCAAACTCTAACTATGCCTTTTAGGAATAGCCGGTTCCAAGCCCGGTAAAGGAGGAAGGTTGTGATAGGCTTGGCGAACCAATGGAAAATCCAGTCATTCCTATGGATATGAAACCCAATAGAAATTTGTTGATGTTGATAGTATTCCAAAAAGAGAGTATTTCAGTGCATGGGCAGAGACTACTTTGGTTTGGAAAAAAAAGGGTCAGGGCAAGGTTTCTAATACTGGAAAAATCTATGATATTGGAGGGATACCTCGGTATCTTAGACCGGAGTTTTTATTTCCTCCAAACACCTTAAAGTATTTGATACCATGGTATTTTTAGAAACCGTAGTATCCTCCAAAACACCGAGAAAAAATTGAGCTCCCAAACAGGGCCTTGGTGAATAACAATTATGTGCCTAAAGAAACGAAATGGGCATGAAGAAGTATGGACGTACAGCAAGGAAGTCTCATGGCTGATCTCCAAACAAGTCTCTTGCTAAAAGAGAAATCTAACGGCTGCTTTTACAGAAAATGAGACAATTATTGCTAATAGACTAGTAGTAGAGATAGTAGAATGCTGAGCTACTATTGGGCTGTGCTAAATAGAATTAATTACACGACCGCTTACACGGGATTAATAGATCCAAACAACCACTAGGCAAAATGTATGTGACACTTTGTTTTCAGTCCATGCTTATTCATCCCGTTGATCCGCTGTGCTGATCTTTTTTACAAGTCTGAACCAGTTCCACGTGCGAAGAGAAGGGGAGCGCCGCGTTGCCAATTTTCTGGCAAGTGTTTCCACACCCTCCACGCACCCGTGAGTTAGCGAGAATAACACCGGCACATCCCAGGGGTGGGCTGGGCAAGCCAAAGTATTGGCACAAGTCCAAACAGCCAAGCTTGAGGGCGAGCCGAATTTTTTGGTATGGCTTGTGTTAGTGGTGAACCAAACATACCCTATGTTAGGTTAAGACACCACATAGTGTGGAGAATGATGCTACTCATCTTGTTAACTGAAAATATAGACGTACCTATGGAGATAGTTGAGGCCATTGAGCAGTTGCCAGAGCAAGGATTTGACGGTGTATTGGTTAATGGCGAGGTTAAGCTTCTCTCTATGATGCCGGATAACCTCCTGCGGGTTGGTTCAATGGTTAATGAATTAATTACACTACCGAGATCCAGAGTTGGATTGGATTTGAATTTCATACTAAGTTGACAGGAATGGAAAGGCCCATATAAGCAGGGGAAGGGAGCTGCATACATAGAGGTCATGCTCCGCGTAATCGAAGGCGAGATAGAGGGACATGTCGGCGTGGTTGATGTGGACGTTGACGAGCTTCACGACATTCTCGTGGTTGATCTCCCGCAGAAGCTGCGACCAAATGGCAAACGCAATGATGAGAGAATATTACATTCCTATGTTGCAAGGGTTTGGTAACTTCAGGAACGAAGGAATAAAACAACCGGCAGCTATGAACTACCATGATCTCTCTGATGGCGGTGGGCGAGACGCCGTCGCCCTCCTTCGACTGTTTGAACTTCTTGATGGCGATGGGGGAGCCGCGCCGGCCAGCAGCTTGGGGATGCGTTGGCTTGAGGCGCGCGAGGAAGACGAGGCCGTAGGTACCCTCACCGATCTTTCCCACAAGCTCGTACTGTTGCAGCCACGCGGGGCGATTCGACCCTCCGGCGCGGCCGTCCCCCATCGCCGCCGCCTGCCGTCGACCAAATCCCTCTCTTTCTTCTTCTCCTTCTTCCTCCCGAGAGATAAACAGTAGTGGAACACGGAAAGGCTTGCTCAGGACAGACGGATGAGCTGGGTAGTTCAGGCAGCTCGCTTCGGAAGGAGCCGGCGACCTAGGGTTTGGGCCGCGCCCAGATCGGAGTGAGACGAGATTGGGGAATCGGACGGGGCGAGCAGGCTGGTGAAGAGGGTGTTTTTGCAAAATATACATCGTGTATTCGTGTCATGTATCATCACCTTTGGTTGCTGATCGGACGGCTGCAGTTGGTTTAGCTTCATGAGTCCACACCTTTGGCACGTGCTTTCTTTGTACAGACAGTCCATTTTAGCAGATAAGACAGCAGCAGAATACATTTTCTCGGAGCGGTACTTGGGTATTCAAGTGGAAGCTTTCTCGAAGCGGTGCTTGGGTATGTCGACAGCATTGGTAGAATTACAATTGGGATTTTTGATCATATTACTGAACGTTGGATGCGAAAGAATGCTCTCGTGTGCAGGGAGAGAAGTGTTTTTAAAAACAGCGATTCAGGCAATTCCCACTTACAATATGAGTTGCTTCAAATTGACGAAGAAGATGTGCAAGCATCTGATATCCATCATTGCCAAATACTGGCGGAGCAGTTCGCTGGATCGTAATTCGCTGCACTGGACTTTCTAGAATATCCTGACGTTGCCGAAGATTAAAGGTGGTATGGGGTTTCGGGACCTAGAGATGTTCAATCTAGCAATGTTGGGAAAGCATGGTTGGAGACTAATGACAAATCCTAATACTCTTTGTGCCCGTGTTTTGAAATGCAGATACTTTCACTCGTCTGAATTTCCGCAGGCTACTGTCCCGGCTGGCTCGTCGGCTACTTGGCGAGCGATTGTGGCAGGAAGAGATGCCCTTAAGATGGGGCTCATAAAATGTGTGGGTAATGGCACTTCGATCTCGATTTGGAATGATAAATGGATCCCTGGGTTCAGTCGAGACAGCCATCTACTCAACTTGGTGAAGTGGATAATAGAGAGGTGCTCTCTAATGTTTCTGAACTTTTTGATCAGAAACAGGTTGTTGGTATATTGATAAGGTGAGAAGTAACTTCATTGCACCTGAAGCGGATGCGATCTTAAATATCCCGTTGGGCATGATGGTGGTGACGACTTCTAGGCCTGGTCTCTGGAAAGAACCGGGATCTATACTGTTAAATCTACGTATCGTCTGACGAGTCGCAACGAGTATGCTGCTCTAGAAGAAGGGGCGAGTACTGAATCTTCAGAATCTGGAAAACAGTTATGGTCTACTCTTTGAAAATTGAATGTGATGCCAAAGGTACGCGTGTTCTGGTGGAGGGTTCTTCGGGGCATTCTATCAACTGAAGCTATCTTAAAGCATCGACACATTGCCCCAATTGGAAGGTGTAAAATTTGCCTCGCTGCAGATGAAGATCTCATGCATGCCCTGATCAATTGTGAGCATGCACGGAAGTTCTGGGATGAAGCCCAGTGTTTGATGAAGTTTACGTTACCAAATCTTCATCCTCATACCTGATCACGAGATATAACCTGTGATCCTAGGTTCTCTGGTTCAGATCGAACCAAAATTGTAACAATAATGTGGGCCATCTGGAATTCTCGTAATAGTTGGAAACATGATAAGGGGAGTTTTGATCCGGTTCATTCTGTAAAGATGGACAGAGAAGCTCTTGTTGTTCTTGAGATCCCAAAGAAAGATGCGTTGATCTTACCTGGGTTCGGTTGGTGCCCACCAGATGAAAACATGATCAAGATTAATACAGATGGTGGCATGTCAATGGAAACTCGTTAGGGAGGGGCCGGAGGAGTTGCTAGAACTTCTTCATCTTATACTGGAGCATGGAGTAAACCCTATATGGGTGTTACAAATCCTCTTATTGCTGAAGCTTTGGCTTTGCTAGATGGGGTTATCTTTGCGAAATTAAGAGGCTTCGCTGATGTGGTGATGGAGACAGATTGCCCGAAGATAGTCAATCTCTGAAACACTCGCCATGATTGCCGTTCGATTGTGGCATCAGTTCTACAAGAAGTTGGAGAGTTAGTTTTTTCTTTTAATTCTTTTGTAATTCAGCATGTATCTCGATCGGCTAATTGTCAACACCCGAATTTTTCAATCCTAGATGCCTGTTATGCCATACATCTCAATCCCAGGATTACCATTTTTGCGAGACATAACAGAATTGGATACCATAGTACCTCATCCATTACAACGATACATAAGTTCTTACACAAATAGGGATCTCATGATCCAGTTGTTAATACAACATTGTAACACCCTCAGAATCGGACCTATGCAAGTTTTAGCAAAATTCGCCAAACCCGCATAGAAACGATTCAAAGGTGCCCACCAGGCACTTTCGTGCGGGTGGAAAACGAAGTAATAACATTACACAACAGTCCTCGATGGGACCTGAGCAGATATATATATAGCGGCGACTCTAAGAGTCACGAATACGTATATAATATACAAGATCCAAATCACCTTGAAAAGCGATAGAGTCTCTACGGACAAGATGCAAATGGGGCTAAGAGCCCAAGAATAACCAATGGCGTCCATAACCCTGCCAGCCAAGCCGGAAGGGTAACCACGCTACGGCGTCGATCTCAAAACACGCTTAAAAGGGGTGCCGACAAAGGCAAAGAAAACAAAGAAGGAGCGTCAAGATCTTGAGGCCGATGCACGGCGAGGCTAGAATTCGGCGGTCCTCGCCTACATAGGTATGGTGGACTGAAGCGGCAGCGGCAGCATGCACTAAACAACCTATAGAGACTCGAAACAACTGGCGGTTATCAGAGAGGGATGAGAGTGACCTATCCGGATCCAACCTGAAGCTAACACCAAACAAACCCATCCTGGCGTTTCCCCCTCGAGACCAAACGAGGAAGTCAACCGAGGAACTCACACAGTTGGCAGTTTTACTTACTCAGTTATAGTTGCGGCACTTTACTAGTCAGGTTTAGGGACTCATCCTGGTAAAGTAAACAGTGGGCACTTTTAGTTGACCATTCCGTGATAGTTGCGGCAATTACTAATCAAATACAGATAGCATGATATAAACCCAAAAACCCAGCAGTTGTTGGTACTTTTATTCAGCCATTTTGTTGTAGTTGCAATACTTACTAGTCAGATACATTTGTCGCAAGCGACAACCAAACAAGCAATGGTGGGCAGTATTAATTAGCCATTCCGTTATAGTGGAGCTGATTACTAGTCATTATAAGTCAAATTTACAGCAGTAAACTTTAGTTATGCTTGTCTATGATCGAGATACTGTGCTCCAAGTCGTCCATATCCGCGGACACGGCTTTCAGAAAGTTTTACCCGGTGCACCAATAGCAACACACGCTCGATCAACCTCGGAAAACCAAATCAAAACCCAACGAGGCTTTCACGGTGAACAATCACAGGATTCGAAATATTTCTGGGGCCACCCTTTGAGTAGAATCCGCACGAGTAAGCAAGCTCGGCGGCCTCAAGGTTGCGACAATGGTAGCGGCTGGGAACCGAAAGTGTGGCTGGGCTTGTCGATACCGCGAAACATTCCGATCCTAACAAGATGCGATTAGACTCGCACAATAAATAAAGCAATAAAACATGGCATAAGTACAGGATCGTAAATAAAACCTCAAACTAGTTGTGGCCCCAAGAAATAAGATGAATCAAGCTCTAGCTCGGGGGTCCCATATACCTCCCGGATGTGGATAGCGCAAAATCAAGGAACAGTATCAAGTACTCGGGGTCTTACGGGACACAAGTGGGCGTTGAAACCAAATATTATCTATCACCCACGATGCCTTCGCTTATCAATTTTAGTTGTTAAACAGAAATTAAAGTGACGATAAGTAAAACTAGAATCATCTCCAACAACAACATGCGGCAATACATCAAGAATCGTGGCATATGGCGACACACAATGCAATATAGCAAGTGACGGCGACGCGCAAGACCAACTAGCTACCAAACAACAGGCAATAGGGTGTGTCCAAGGCAATATATGGCTGCAAGGGATAACAAGGGTACGGTATCTAGAGCATCGCAACACAGATAGCAATAGATCAACAGGGAAATAAAGACTATAAAAGTAAGATAGGTAGAAAGGGGAGATGCTCTTTGAAAACATTGTCGAAGGGTTCATCCGAAGATCGGGGCGAAGCTCACATCAACTCAACGGCCTTATCCGCGAAGAAGCAAAACACTAGAAGAAACATCGGATGCAATATTTAATACACGGCAGAAGATCGGCATGATGCATGCATGATGGATGACATGGCAAAGGTGCAATGCAATTAGGTCACTTTAAGCGGAAGGTCCCGACGATTAATATATGGTTCAAGTTGTTTAAACCCCGCATATTAAATGTTGTTTTAGCATGGCCAAAGATAGCATCGGGCTCGCTACATAAATTTAAATGAGGCCAATATAAGGCTACATTTGCCGCATATGGGCCCCATATTTATTTATTAGGTGAATCGGCCTAAGGCCCCAAACCACAAGATCATGCATGCAAGTATGACAATTAATATGCAACAATTGTTATGTTATAAAATAGGGTTCGAGGAAAAGGGTCACACATTTAGGGTTCGCGATCTTGGGGTTCCGGGTCCGGGTCGGGTCCGTGGTTCGAGGTTCGACGGCAGCGAGTTCGGATCCGGGTTCGACGGGATCGTTCTCGGCCTCCGGTGCTTTCGGATATCGGGTAGTTCTTGTCGCGTCGGTGCGGACTTGGTTCGTGTCGGGTCGTCGGGTTCTTCCGGTCGGTACCGTTCTTGTCGTCAGGGCGATCTTGTCGGGCCGCGCCTTTGCATCGGTCTTGCTCGGAGTGCGGTACTTGTGGTACAAAGGCGATCTTGGCGCCCTTCGGTTCGAGTTTGGCGTTCGGGAGGTACTTGTCGTTCTCGGGCGTTCTTGGTGGTCATCGGGTCCGAAAGCTTTGACAGCTTCCATAACGGGTCTTGACGTCCGAGGAGAATCCTCGTCCTCGAGGGGTTACTTGCGATCCGGCGTAAGGTCTTGCGGTTTCGTACTCGCGGTTCCATGAAGGCGTGCTTGACCTCCGTGATGGCGAACTCGATGTCCCGAAGATCTAGGCGTTCGTGTAGACGACCTCGGCGTTCGATCTTGACGAGCTTGGCGTCCTTGTAGACGACCGGTCGATGGTTCTTCTAGCGGTTTTCGGGTTTGCGGTGTCGAACTTGGGCTTGGCGCCGATGGTCACCGACGCGTTCCTCATCGGACCGCAAAACATGTAGCAGATCTTGAGGCGGGCCAACGCCGCTTAGGGCCACGATCGGGCAGAGCGACGGCGGCAGTGGCGAAGTCGAGGCCGCGGTCTGGGTCCGGCAGCGGTCGAGGCCGGAGGAGCCGCAGCAGCGAGGCTTCGCCGGAGGGGACCCAGGCGGGCCAGGACTGCCTCGCAAGGCGACACCGCTTGGGCAGCGCGGACTGGGCAAGCCGAGGAGACGCCGGCGTGGCAGCGGAGCCAAGCCGGCGGCAGCAGCGCCTGGGAGTCGGGACGGCCAGTTGGCGCGATGCGAGGCGGCTCGGCAGCGGGCCGCAGCTCGAGGCGAATGGCGGGCTCAAGGGCGAGGGCTCGTCTGCGGCTGCCGGGAGGCCTTGGAGGTTACTCGGCGCTTGACCGTGAGGGAGCGTGGCCGTGGGCTCGGAGCCCGTGCCAGGCGGCAGGCGGCCGCAGCAGGCCAGGCTCAGGCGGCGGCTGGCTGTGGCGGCGAGTCGAGGCTGGCTAAGCCGGAGGCGGCAGCTGGAGGCCGGGTGAGGCAGGCTGAGGCTCAGCGGCAGGCGGTGGCCGACGGGCGCAGGGAGCTCGAGGCGGTAGGCTCAGCGAGAGCTCGCTGAGGCGAGGGCGAACTCCGGTGGTGCTGGTGAGCCGTGGCCGGGGGCTGGAGAGGAGAGGGTGTGAGGCCAGTGGCAGAGAAGGGAGGAGGCGGAGGGGTGGTTCGGTGAGGAGTCGGGGAAGAGGAACAGGGAGAGGGAGAGCGGTGGTGGGAGTGGGTCCCATGCGTGGGGGCCAGGCAGGCTGGTCGGGTGTGGCCGCAGCGTCTGTGCGTCGTGTGTTGTGTGGGATGGGCGGAGTTGGCTGGTTGTGGAAAGAGAAAAAAGAAGTGGAGAGAGAGGGGTAGGCTGGGACATGTGGCGGATTGTGATAGGGTGAGGAAGAGAGAGAGGGTGGTGCAGCCATTGGGTGGGGTGATGTGGCCAAGGGGTGTGGGTAGAATTTTAGGTAGGACTAGGATTTATATGGGGTAGGCAGGTTGGACCGATTAGTTTTTGGGCGGTTCGGTCAATCGGCCTGCTCGACCGCCTATTAAAATAAATTAAATTTTTATTTATTCTAAACGGGGTGCAAACCAATAGCGCCAAACAAAATATTCGGGACCGGTTTTGGAGTTTGAATAAGATGGGGCGTTTGGAAAACAAATCGGGGTTTTCGAAAATAGTTTTGGCAAACAATGCATGATGATGACGATGCAATGCACAAATTCAACGCGATTTTCTAGTAGTGGTTTTGCGGGATGCCACAATTCGACACCACTAACAATGGATCTCGCCCTCGAGATCCGCCTCATGGTACCGGAGGAAGGTCGGCGATCTTCGTCTTCGCGCTTCGCGTAGAGCTTCGCGACACCACTAACAAGAGGTCGTTGTCCGTGATCGTCGAGAGAACTCTCCGGTAACAAAAGGTCGAAGGTAGAGGTATCAACAAAATAAAGCCACCCCTATCTTCCGTGGACGGAGTAAAACTGCTGGATCCTTTGCTTGATGTACAAGAGCGAATGATAAGAGTAGTGGTATGGTAGCTACTCCATCCCGCACTCGAACCATTACTCTGCACACAAATAGGCGGATTCTTGCAACCAACTCTCGGAATCAGACTGAAGATCTCGACAAGCGAGGTTCGGAACAACGGGTGATCTGATCACGCCGGATCCGTAGATGATGTCGTCGCGTCGGAAAACACCGGAAGACACAAACAAAGAACAAAGAATGCTAACACCGTAGACTGATTCATCAGGCAGCTGGAGCACCGGATGGCAGAACACCGTTACCAAAGGAGGAAGCGAAACCCTAAAGGTGCGACGGAACCCAACCACGAGAATTCCTGGACTCGAAGAAAGAGAAGAGAGCGGATTCAAAACACGTAGAGGTAAGAGGGGGAACAGCAGAGGGGTAAGGAGTACAATCAGACCTAATCAGAACTATCCAACCGATTTTAGAAAATAGTTTTGACACTCTACTTCGGCCGTTAGCTAGGTTATCCTCTGAAATTTGGACTTGTGGGGTATCGTGAATCTGAGCTCGATACCACTCAGTAACACCCTCGAATCGGACCTATGCAAGTTTGAGCAAAATTCGCCAAACCCGCATAGAAACGATTCAAAGGTGCTCCAGCACTTTCGAGCGGGTGGAAAACGAAGTAATAACATTACACAACAGTCCTCGATGGGACCCACAGAACAGATATATATATATCAGCGACTCAAAGAGTCAAGAATACAGATATAATATACAAGATCCAAATCACCTTGAAAACGGTAGGGCGTCCGACTACGGACAAGAAGCAAATGGGGCTAAGAGCCCTGAAGAATAACCAATGGCGTCCATAACCCTGCCTAGGCCAAGCCGGAAGGGTAACCACGCTATGGCGTCGATCTCAAACCTTAAACAAAAGGGTGCGGCAAAGGGCAAAGGAAAGAAGAAGCGTCGATCTTGAGGCCAGTGCAGCGAGGCTAGAGTTGGCGGTCCTCGCCTACATAGGTATGGTGGGTGAAAGCGGCGATGCATGCCTGAACAACCTATAGAGACTCGATACAATGGCGGATATCGAGAGGGATAAGAATGACCTATCCGGATCCAACTCAAACTAACACCAAACAAACACATCCCGGTGTTTCCCTCGAGACCAAACGAGGAAGTCAACCGAGGAACTCACACGGTTGGCGGTTTATTTATTCGATTATAGTTGCGGCACTTTACTAGTCAGGTTTAGATAATAGTCCTGATAAAATAAGCAGTGGGCACTTTTAGTTAATCATTCCGTTATAGTGGCAGCAATTACTAATCAGATACAGATAACATGAGATAAACCTTAAAACCCAGCAGTTGTTGGTACTTTTATTCAGCCATTTCGTTGTAGTTGCAATACTTACTAGTCAGATACAATTGTCGCAAGCGACAACCAAACAAGCAATTGTGGGCAGTGTTAATTAGCCATTCCATTATAGTGGAGCTGATTACTAGTCATTACAAGTCAAATTTACATGAAACTTTAGTTATGCTTGTCTATGATCGAGATCGTGCTCCAAGTCGTCCATATCCGCGGACACGGCTTTGAAAGTTTTACCCGCCGGTGCACCAATAGCAACACACGCCGATCAACCTCGGAAAAACCAAATCAAAACCCAACGAGGCTTTCACGACGAACAATCACAGGATTCGAAATATTTCAGGGGCCACCCTTTGAGTAGAATCCATAACGGAGTAAGCAAGCTCGAGGCGGCCTCAAGGTTGCGACAATGGTCAGGCTCGGGAACCGAAAGTGTGGCTGGGCTTGTCGATGCAGCGTAAACATTCCGATCCTAAGCGATGCAAAGGTACCTGACAATCGTAAATAAAGCGAAAACATGGCATAAGTACAGATCGTAAATAAAACCTCAAACTAGTTGTGGCCCCAAGAAATAAGACTGAATCAAGCTACGCTCGGGGGTCCCATATACCTCCCGGATGTGGATAGCGCAAAATCAAGGAACAGTATCAAGTACTGGGTCTTACGGGACACAAGTGGGCGTTCGAAACCAAATATTATCTATCACCCACCGATGCCTCTTATCAATTTTAGTTGTTAAACAGAAATTAAAGTGACGATAAGTAAAACTAGAATCATCTCCAACAACAACATGCGGCAATACATCAAGCTGTGGCATATGGCGACACACAACAACAATATAGCAAGTAATGACGACGCAAGACCAACTAGCTACCAAACAACAGGCAATAGGGTGTGTCCAAGGCAATATATGGCTGCAAGGGATAACAAGGGTACGGTATCTAGAGCATCGCAACACAGATAGCAATAGATCAACAGGGGGAAATAAAGACTATAAAAGTAAGATAGGTAGAAAGGGGGAGATGCTCGCCTGAAAACATTGTCGAAGGGTTCATCCGAAGATCGGGCGAAGCTCACATCAACTCAACGGCCTTATCCGCGAAGAAGCAAAACACTAGAAGAAACATCGGATGCAATATTTAATACACGGCAGAAGATCGGCATGATGCATGCATGATGGATGACATGGCAAAGGTGCAATGCAATTAGGTCACTTTAAGCGGAACCGGGGTCCCGACGATTAATATATGGTTCAAGTTGTTTAAACCCCCGCATATTAAATGTTGTTTTAGCATGGCCAAAGATAGCATCGGGCTCGCTACATAAATTTAAATGAGGCCAATATAAGGCTACATTTGCCCGCATATGGGCCCCATATTTATTTATTAGGTGAATCGGCCTAAGGCCCCCAAACCACAAGATCATGCATGCAAGTATGACAATTAATATGCAACAATTGTTATGTTATAAAATAGGGTTCGAGGAAAAGGGGTCACACATTTAGGGTTCGGCGATCTTGGGGTTCCGGGGTCCGGGGTCGGGGTCCAGGGTTCAGGGTTCGACGGAACGGCGAGGTTCGGATCTGGGGTTCGACGGGATCGTTCTCGGCCTCCGGGGTCGTGCTCGGATATCGGGGTAGTTCTTGTCGCGTCCGGGTGCGGGACTTGGTTCGTGTCGGGGCGCGTCGGGTTCTTCCGGGTCGGTACCGTTCTTGTCGTCGCGGCGATCTTGTCGGGCCCGCGCCTTTGCATCGGTCTTGCCGTTCGGGGTGCGGTACTTGTGGTACAGGCGGCGATCTTGGCGTCCTTTCGGTTCGAGTTTGGCGTTCGCGGGAGGTACTTGTCGTTCTCGGGGCGTTCTTGGTGGTCATCGGGTCCGAGGGGCTGAGCTTGACAGTTCCATAACGGGGTCTTGACGTCCGAGGGAGAATCCCTGCGTCCTCGAGGGGGTTACTTGCAGTATCCGGGCAGAAGGTCTTGCGGTTTCTGTGCCTGCGGTTCCATGAAGGCGTGCTTGACCTCCGTGATGGCGAACTCGATGTCCCGAGAAGATCTAGGCGTTCCGTGTAGACGACCTCGGCGTTCGGGATCTTGACGAGCTTGGCGTCCTTGTAGACGACCTGGTCGATGGTTCTTCTAGCGGTTTTCGGGTTTGCCGGTGTCGAACTTGGGCTTGGCGCCGATGGTCACCGACGTTCCTCATCGGACCGCAAAACATGTAGCGGCAGATCTTGAGGCGGGCCAACGCCGCTTAGGGCCACGATCGGGCGCAGAGCGGTGGCAGTGGCGAAGTCGAGGCAGCGCGTCCCGCCCGGCAGCGGTCGAGGCGCCGGAGGAGGCCGCAGCAGCGAGGAGCTCGCCGGAGACCCAGGCGGGCCAGGACTGCCAGGCGGCTCGCGACACCGTCAGCCGAGGCGCGACTCGGCAGCGTAGCCGAGGAGACGCCAGCGTGTGGCGGAAGCGGCGGCCTTGGCCGGGCGACGCAGCGGTGGCCAGTTGGCGGCTGAGCGAGGCTGGCGCCAGCGGCGACGCGAGCTCAGGCGGGCAGGCTCTGGCGAGGCTCGTGCTGCGGCCGGAGCTGCTGAGGTTACCGGCGCGTGAGAGGAGCGTGGCCGTGGAGGCGTTCGGAGTGGCTATCGCGGCGAAGCCGGGCCGGGCAGGGCGAGCCGGAGGTGGCTCAGGCGGGCGCAGCGCTGGGGGCGGCGAGGTCTGTGGCCTGGCTAGCAGTGGAGGCGGGCTCGGGACGGGAAGGCGGTGGCGGAGGGCGGCGGCCCGAGGCGACAGGCAGGCGGTGAGCGCCGAGCCGAGCGGAGGCGGCTCACGTGTAGGAGCTCGAGGCGGCGAGGCTCGCCTGAGAGCGAGGGGAGGGCGCAGGGGCGAACTCCGGCGGTGGTGCGGGCCGGTGAGCCGGGGAAGGGGCTGGGCGGCGGAGAGGAGAGGGTGGCGACGTATAGGGTGAGCAGAGAGGAGGCGGAGGGTGGTTCGGTGAGGAGTCTTGGGGGAAGAGGCAGGGAGAGGGAGAGCTGGTGGTGGGAGTGGGTCCCATGCGTGGGGCGGCAGGGCTGGTCGGGTGTGGCCGCAGGCGTCTGTGTGCGTGCGTGTGTTGTGTGGGATGGGCAGGGAGTTGGCTGGTTGTGGAAAGAGAGAAAAAGAGAAGTGGAGAGAGAGGGGGGTAGGCTGGGACATGTGGCAGATTGTGATAGGGTGAGGGAAGAGAGAGGGTGAGGTGGCAAGCAGCCATTGGGTGGGGTGATGTGGCCAAGGGGGTGTGGGTAGAATTTTAGGTAGGACTAGGATTTATATGGGGTAGGCAGGTTGGACCGATTAGTTTTTGGGGCGGTCGTTCGGGTCAATCGGCCCGTTCGACTGCCCCTATTAAAATAAATTAAATTTTTATTTATTCTAAACGGGCCGGGTGCAAACCAATAGCGGCCAAAACAAAATATTCCGGGGACCGGGTTTTGGAGTTTGAATAAGATGGGGCGTTTGGAAAACAAATCGGGGTTTTCGAAAATAGTTTTGGCAAACAATGCATGATGATGACGATGCAATGCACAAATTCAACGCGATTTTCTAGTAGTGGTTTTGCGGGATGCCACAAACATCAAGCAGCGGAATACGTAATAATAACGGTAGCATAGGTGAAGCTCCATCTTCGGGTCACGAGCCGATCCGATGGGAGATGATCCTAGTTGTCGAACCTTCCGGTCCATCCTCCGGTACTCCTCTTCATAGTCCGCCATGGGAATAGCCAGGGACAAAGCCATGAGTACTCTTTAAGTACTCGCAAACTAATACTAACAAGTAAAGGGGTTTTTGGAATATAGGACACTAGGCTCTAGGGTTGTTTTGCAAAAAAGCCAGGTTTATCTCTACTAAGCTCCAAAGCTAGTCACAATTTTATAACTCCTAAGTGGGGTCTTGTAGTTCAGGTCACAACTCTGTTGTGGTCAAGTCAAAGTCTCAACTCATTTCACAAGTCATTTTGAAAAGGGTCTGACGGGGGAACAGTATGGCCACTCTAATCGTCCATAATCATGACGCTATTCGAATAGTTTGACACTCTGCAGAGATTGTACACTTTCACCACAACATTCGATACATCCGTCAGGAACAAATCCTGAATTCACCATACTCAGTATGCGGATAATCAATCTTAACCTTTCAATTACACTCCCTAGTATAAGCACCTCTCCTGTGAGTTTGGCCTCCCAACCATGACCACTGTCATCTTGGGTACTGCATAGGTGGACAATCTTCATAAGGTAGCCTCAGCTCAGACCTTGGCCGTAGGGAACTAATACTAAGGTATATAAGTTCCCAGTCAAGCCCTACCCAATATTCGGGTATTGTGGTTGTATGATAAGATTGGAATGGTATCGCATCCAGACAACCATCAGTTTTATAAAGGGCTAAGGCTCATGCCTCAACATTTTCATCACCAAAATCATCAAGTGTTTGGAAACACATGTCCAAAACATTTCAATAGAATGATCCATCATTCCAAGGTTTTCATAACCATTTTCCACCAAGTAATCCCATCTAAAGTTGATCAAGTTTTATTCTTAGCACTAGCATCTACAGTTGGGAAGTGTAATAATGAGGGGTGGTAACTGGTGGGATTTCACTAAGTCCAACCTTATATCTTAGGCTAAGATCAAGGTTTCTAGCTTAGGCCAAATTTTATGTTCTTAGGGAAAACTTGAGCACGGCTGCCTAATATCTACCAAACTCTTAAGTAGACTCTAAGTAAGCTTTGATAAAGAAATAAGTAAGAAGCTTGTCATAAAACTAGGATTGGTTTAGCAAGTTGGTATGATCACATACGCTTAAGGCATATGGTATTCATATCACAAGCATGGGTTTTTTGGAACAATAGGGTATCTTGCAAGTGTTTGCTTGCACAATGTTAATATAAGCTTGCATAGTTACTAGATTGCATTGGTATAATATCAGCTTGCAAGGGTTAGCTTGCCTTGTGCAGAGCAGTGGTTGAAGTTCTCCTCGGCTTCCTCTTCGTAGTATCCTCCTTCCTCCTCGTAGTATCCTTGGTCGGTACTAGCGTCTAGGAATAAATACGAGGTACACAATCACCAATAAATACTTAACTACTTGCAATCATCACACACAAGGGTCCTATAGATGATCTAGCATCATCTCTAACATTACAAGGTTAAGGATTGGTTTAAGTCCTTTTTTTTAGAAAAGTAATTTCTACTCATTGAAAAACTACTTAAGATTTAATATTCTCCAAACTAAACATGGGATCATGTTGACACATGTCATCACCACATATTGTAGTCCAAGAGAATGTGATTTAAAGTGGTGTCACAATTTAATAAGGTTTTACCCTTTTATTTTAATTGATTAAAGTGGCTAGAAATGCTTATGTAGCATTCTTTTATTCCTTGAACAATATTTCTGCAAGTAAACCTGTATATTTTTATATATTCTGAAAGGTATGGTTAAATGTGATTTTTGAGAGTTGGAATCAACTCAAAATCTTTCATGGTTTAAATTTGAAAAATGTTTGAATGCAGAAAAGCTTCCGCCTTGTTATTTTTGCTATGGGTGATCTACAGATCCAAATGACTTGAATCCAACGGGCTTGGATTAAGCATTCACAGACCTTTCCAACAAAATTGGTTTCATCCAATTTGGTGCACTAAATCAACCTGGGTTGATTTTTGAAGTTGGGTACAGAAGTGTGTTTGAAATTAAAAAGAAAAAGGTTTAATTTGAATTCTTTGGGCTGCGGGGAAATTTAACGGGCCGCCTGCTAAGCGCAGTGCTCCTGGCTGCGTAGTGGGTGTCCCCACTCGCCGCTGACAGGGTTGGGCGGTATGGGGCAACGTGGGTCGTTTGATCTAGTTCTAATCCAACTACCGAGGGTCATCGTCGACGCGAGACAGCTCGGCGAACGAAACCTAGCGCCAGTGAAGTCTTTGGGGCTCACCGGGTGCAGGCGAGTCGGCGAGGCGGCGGCGACGAAGTCGGCATTGACGATCCTCCCGGTACCGTGGCTTCTCTGAGGCGGCTCAATCGCTGGCTCCCTTCTCCAGAGGCGGGCTCGGTGAAATTCCGGCAGTGGTGCTCGCCTTGCTCGAGGATGGTTTGGCACGGTCGGTGGGGAGAGGGAGTGAGATGGTGTGAAGAAATCGTGGGGTGGCCTCTATTTATAGTCGAGCGAGGGACCGTCGGGCGAAGGTGAGCTCGTCGGGGCGACGTTCTGGTGCTAAGGGCATGGGCAAGGGTAGGGGACGGTCTGTGTCTCTGGCGATGCTCAACGACATGATCGCGAGGCATGGGGCGGTGTGGTTTGGTGCAGGCAGGCGGCCTGCTGGCAGTAGGCGGCGTCTTCGACGGCGGTGGTTGTATGGCACGGGTCTGCTAATGGGGATGTCTGGCGGTCTCTGGGTCGGTGGTGATCGTGTGTGCGGTGAGGCGGCGTGATCTGGGATGCTGGTCACGGTTGGTGCTCTGGCGCCGCGCTCGGCATGGTCTGGCGGCTTGTGCGCGTGGTCGAGGGCTTGCGCTATGGTGGGACAGGCGATGGCGGTGGACGGTGGGATGCCTCCGGACATGCCGCTAGGCTTCTGCTGCTCCTAGCTTGTCCACATTGGGGTGACATGGGTGTGCTCATTTGTTCACCATTATTGGAAATGGCAAGCTCACGGGGTGCTAGTGTTGGGCCAATCTTTCTAGATGATCTCTTGGTTTGTGTGTGAGCTAACTAGGGAACAAGTTAGGCTCAAAACACGCACTATAGTGTTTGTGGTTTTGTTTGATTTGTGTCTGCAACCTGTTTGATGAAATGGCTGCATGAACTCAAGTTTTGAATTTTGAAATGAATTTTGGTGAGTTTTCTAGATTGGTTCTGGTGAGTCTGCAGATGCTTGGGTTTTGAAAGTTGAGCTTGTTTGAGTGGGTTTTGAAAAGTGGGATCTTCCCATATGAAGAAGATTCAATTTTGAATTGTCATTTAAACTATGCATTTGAAAGTTTCGGATGATCACAAAGTGGGCCTTGATACTCTGTTATGAGTACATTCAAGGTGCAAAGATCCGAGAAAAAGTTTCATTGGGTTTTGGAAGTTTGAGACAGCCAAAGTAGGCATGGGAGTTAAATTGGCCAAAATGACCATTCACTTAATATATTTGTTTTGATTTACTTGTCTTGAGGAAAAGTGTGGGAAATGTTTTAGATGATGTTCTTTTCACCTAAGAAACATTTTACAAGCAATGGTTCACACAAAGGTGGTTTTAAAGAAATTCAAAATCCATGCATACACATGTACATGCATTCATGAATTCATTTAGAAAAGTTTTGTTAACCCTAATCTTGATGATTAGTGTTTTGATGATCTAAGTTTGATATTTTGGGATGTTACAAACCTTCCCCTTAAACAAAATCTCGTCCCGAGATTTGAAAAAGGACGAAAAGATTACCTAGGATTTGAAGAGATCTGGAAACTCCGTTCTGATGTGGTCTACGCGTTCCCAGGTAGCCTCCTCTTCTGTGTGGTTGCTCCACTGAATCTTGAGAAACTTGATGCTTCGGTTTCTGGTAGTTCGAAAGGCTTCTTCCAATATACGGATGGGTACTTTAGGATAGGTTAGATCATCATTAATCTCTATGGTCCGGTGATCGATATTCTTGAACACTTCGGTCTTCTCGGGGACTTCGAGACATTTGTGAAGTAACGAGATATGGAACACATTGTGCACAACTGACATCTCTTCAGGTAGTTCCAGTTGATACGATACTTCTCCTCGACGGTTCAAGATTTTTAAAGGTCCGATATATCTGGGGGCTAACTTTCCTTTGAGTTGGAAACGTTGCATTCCCTTCAATGGCGACACTTTCAGATAAACAAAATCTCCGATGTTGAAGGCGAGGTCTCGACGTCTCTTGTCGGCGTAACTCTTTTGTCGGGATTGGGCTGTCTTGAGGTGCTCACGAATCTTGTGAACCTTCTCTTCTGCCTCTCGTAGAATGTCGGGTCCGAAAATCTGAATCTCTCCTACTTCCGACCAATTCAAAGGGGTGCGGCACTTTCTTCCGTACATAAATTCAAATGGGGCCATTTGCAAACTGGCTTGGTAACTATTGTTGTATGAAAATTCTGCAAACGGCAGAAAGTCTTCCCATTTGGATCCATACTCTAGCACACATGCTCTAAGCATATCTTCGAGTATTTGGTTTACTCGCTCCGTTTGTCCATCGGTCTGAGGGTGATAAGCGGTACTGAAATCTAGGCGGGTTCCTAAACCTTCTTGGACATTCTTCCAGAATCTCGAGGTAAACTGAGTTCCTCGATCCGATACTATATTCTTGGGGACTCCATGCAAACTAACGATTCTAGCGATGTATAACTCCGCTAGCTTCGAACTCTGGTAGGTGGTTTTGACGGGCAAGAAATGGGCTACTTTGGACAATCATCACTATGACCCAAATAGATTCATTTCCCTACTAGAAGTAGGTAGTCCGTTGATAAAGTCCATTCCCTGAATCCCATTTCCATTCCGGAATCTGCAAAGGTTGCAACAATCCAGCGGGTCGTTGATGTCCTGCCTTGACTCGCTGACATATGTCACACTTGGCGATATAGCTTCCGATTTCTCTCTTCATCTTATGCCACCAAAATTGCTCTTTCAAATCTTGATACATCTTAGTTCCTCCGGGATGGATAGAATAAAGAGTATCATGAGCCTCCTTCAAGATAACTTCTTTCAACTCCGAATCTGCTGGTACACAAAGGCGTCCTTTGTACCACAAGACTCCTTCTTCGTCTTCGGTGAATCCGGGTACTTTGCCTGTACCGATACGACGCTTAATTCTGTCGATACTAGCATTTCCTTTCTGCGCCTCTTTAATCTGACTGATCAAAGTGGGCTGAAGTTCGATGCTAGCCAAAAATCCTTCACTTACTAATTCTATTTGAAAATCTTCCATCTCTTTGTGCAAACTTGGTTGCTCCTTTAAAATCATGGAGTTCAAGCGGCACGGCAATCTGCTAAGGGCATCGGCTACCACATTGGCTTTTCTAGGGTGATAGTGAATGTCCAGGTCGTAATCCTTGATTAACTCAATCCATCTTCTCTGCCTCATATTCAGCTCCTTTTGAGTGAATATATACTTTAGGCTTTTGTGATCCGAATAAATCTCACAACGGTTTCCCATAAGGTAATGTCTCCATGTCTTCAGGGCTAGAACTACGGCTGCGAGTTCGAGGTCATGGGTTGGGTAATTTTGTTCATGTTGCTTCAGTTGTCGCGATAGATAAGATATAACTTTGCCTTCTTGCATTAGCACACATCCGAGACCAATCTTGGATGCGTCACAATACACATCGAAGTGCTTCGTAATATGTGGCATGATCAAGATTGGGGATGAAATCAATCTCCTCTTGAGTTCTTGAAAACTCGCTTCGCACTTGTCCGTCCATTCAAACTTCTTGTCCTTCTTCAGCAATTGGGTCATGGGTCGGGCTATACTCGAGAATCCTTCCACGAATTTGCGGTAATATCCCGCCAATCCGAGAAAAGCACGAACTTGGGTTTGAGTGGTTGGGGCTTGCCAATCTTCTACATCTTTCACTTTGGCAGGGTCTACGGCAATTCCTCCGGCTGATACAATGTGACCGAGGAATCCTACTTCCTGTAACCAGAATTCACATTTGCTAAACTTTGCATAAAACTGATGCTCTCTAAGGGTTCCAAGAATGGTCCTTAGGTGTAGCTCATGTTCTTCTTCCGATTTGGAATAAATCAGAATGTCATCGATGAAAACAACGACAAACTTATCCAGGAAGTCCATAAAAATCTTATTCATGAGATTCATGAAGTAAGCGGGGGCATTGGTTAATCCAAAAGACATGACTGTATACTCATACAATCCATATCGGGTGGTGAAAGCAGTCTTTGGAATATCCTCTGAGTTGATGATAGCCAGTTCTAAGATCAATCTTAGAAACACACTGGCACCGTCAATCGATCAAACAAATCTTCGATCTTAGGCAAGGGTACTTGTTCTTGATGGTGACATCATTCAACTTCCTATAGTCCAGACACAAACGGTTACCTCCATCCTTCTTGTCCACAAACAAGACAGGTGATCTCCATGGGGACGCACTTGGTTGAATCAATCCGATTTCCAACATGGAATCCAGTTGCTTCTTTAGTTCTTCTAGTTCTGACGGGTTCATACTATAGGGTCTCTGGGCTATGGGTCCTGTTAGGATTAGTTCGATGATAAACTCGATATCCCGATCCGGGGCATACGGGCAAAACATCCGGAAATACATCGGGTATTCACGGACTATCCGAACTTGGTCAATGGTAGGTTGGGCTAGACTCTTGTTACACTTGAATTGGCGGTAAGGTTTCGGATATATGCTCGTGATACTCGGTGGTACTGGTCATGGTAATGGCTTTCTTGGCACAGTCAATCAATCCTTTATGCTTGGACATCCAATCCATTCCTAGTACTACTTCCAAACCTTTAGTTTCGAGTACTATTAGGTTAGCGTAAAAATCTATGCCATGGATTCGGATAGGGACGGCTTTGCAAATTTGCCTAGCCTTGGTGGTTGATCCGGGAATTTGCACAATCATCACATGTTTCAATTTGGTTGGCTGAATTTTACTAGTGCAGGCAAATTCTTCGGTGACAAATGAATGCGATGCACCAGAATCAAACAACACTCTTGCAAATCTTGAATTAACGAAAACATACCCAAAGACGACGTCTGGCGCTTCGAGCTTCTTCAAAGATGCATGAGAAAAAGACGGCCATTGCGGTTGAGTGAATTTCCTGGGGCAAATCTTCTCCCTGGCTGGACACGACGCTGCTGTTGAGCTGGGACATTGGCATTGGGGGCTGTAGCATTCTTTTTGTTGGGGCACTCATTGGAATAGTGGCCTTTATTTCCACAGTCATAACAGGTCACTTGTGACTTGTCCTTGGTCGCGATAGGCAAGATTGCTTCCGATCCTCGGCGATTGGGGTTAGTGGTAGTATTGTTGGTGTTGAACTTGGGTGGGGCACGGGTGAAATTGCTAGAGTTGCGGGGTTGTTGTGATTTCCTCGGGTCTAGGGTTTCCACGGTTGGGATAGGCCTGACGGGTCATAGGGGTCATTGGTTTGTGGGGCAAATCTCGGAGATGGGTCAGGCGATACTTTGGGGTCCGATGGGTTCCTGGTTGATGCACCATGCGACGCTTGCGGTTTTCATTGGCTTGGTTGATCTTTCCTTCCATTTGGATAACAGAGTCGACAAGGGCTTCAATATCCACAAAGGGAATATTGACTAACACCGTCTGCATCTCGTCATGCAGACCATTCAGGAATCTTTCTTTCTTCTTGGCTTCGGTGTCTATCTCGTCCGGGGCATATCTAGCTAATGACAGAAATTTGTCACGGTATTCCACTACAGTCATCCTTCCTTGCTTCAACTCTCTGAACTCGTCTCTCATTCTCTTGATCAAACCTGCTGGCACATGGGTTCTGCTAAACTTGACCTTGAATTCCTCCCAGGTCATCATCTGGCCTCCGGTCATCGCACGAACACTGTTCCACCATGCCCTGGCATCTCCGGCTAGATAATGGGTGGCGAACAAGACTTTCTCATTGGCTTCCACTCCTGCTACTTATAAGTTGTTTTCCATGGTTTGCAGCCAATCGTCGGCATCTAGGGGTTCTTCCGACTTGGTGAAAACGGGTGGGTTGATATTCTGGAAATTCTTGAGTTTAGATCCGTGGTTGTCCTGGTTTCCATGGCCTTGGTTGTTGTGGGCTAGTTGGGATATCTGTTGCAGAGTGGCTAGGTTGGCTTGACATTCGGCTCTTTAAGCTTCGCGGTCAGAAGTCAACATTTGCAGGATCTGCAACATCGGGTCCGGGGCTGAACCACTTCCTCCACGTGGCATCTGAAGATTGATATCGATTATGAGAAAAGAGGGAAATTGCTAAGGTTTTGGGTTTTTGAAGGTTTTTTTTAAAGCTTTGACTCAGATTTTCCTAGCAACTTGCTTTTTCATTCATTCACTCATAGCACACAGTACAACACACACCACAACAAGGAAAAACAGATGGTTTTAAGAACCATTCTGAAATCTACGATACAGTGGGACCGACTACTACTCACTATGCTAGTGCTCAGTGCTACTACTCCTCGGAGTTTGTGGCTTCATCATCTTCAGGATCATCGATGAAGGCGAAATCATCCTCATCGGTGAAGAAGTCCATGGCCTGATCCTCCAGAAAATCATCGTCATAGCTGAGATAGGAGTAAGGGTCTCTACGAAGATCCTCTCCGGCATTCTCCCTTTCCTCTAGCTGCATGTCTCTCTCGTGGATGGGGTCTTCCAGAGATGAGATGCGATGGCGAAGACGGACAATAATGCGCTCTTTCTTGTCGAGCTGACGGCGACGAGAGTTGCGATCCTTTGCGAGTATGGCGATGGTCTGATCCTTCGTCTTGATGATGGCAGACTTGTGGTTGCAATAGTCACGGCAGTTGTCCAACTCCTGCTGACGGTCGTACATCATGAAGCTAAGGTGGTCCAATTGAGTCTTCATCTCGGGGTGGTATGGGGCTTCCAGTGGTTGTCCATTTGCATCACGTCTTGGGAAAAACTCAAAGCGAGTACCCTTGATCTGATTGATGCTCTGCCCACACAGACGGGAAAGAGCTTCCTGCATTGCTCTGGCAAGTCCATCGAGCCAGTTGTTTTCCCTCAAGGTAAACTGAATTCCCTCCACTGTGGGAGGTTCAATCTTTCC
Source organism: Avena longiglumis (assembly GCA_030063025.1). Classification (NCBI taxonomy): domain Eukaryota; kingdom Viridiplantae; phylum Streptophyta; class Magnoliopsida; order Poales; family Poaceae; genus Avena; species Avena longiglumis. The sequence continues at coordinate 475,935,132 of CP125974.1, read as the reverse complement.
TCGGAGACTTGCAACAATTAGCCACTGCAGATCTTCTCCTCCTTGATCATTGAGCTGAGCTCAAGAACTCGAGTGCGGACGCTCCAAGTTCAAAGCTGATCCAGATCCCTCTCAAAGATAAGGTCTCCCCATTTCCGAGTTGATAAAACTTGTCACTTCACGTCCATCTATAAAAATAGAGGATGAGTAGATTAGCGAGTGATCAAGTGTGTCAAAATTTTATTTATTTTGCAAGAGTTTTGAGGAACATGAAGTTTTATGAAAGAATTAAAGATATAAGAATGAGAATAGGTTTTTGTAAATATTTGCTTTCTTTGGTTTTTGAAACTAAGTTTTGGTTCAACGTCCAACCTAACTAGGGTCTCCTATGGTCGATGGCTCAGATACCAACTTGTCAACACCGGATTTTTCAATCCTAGATGCTGTTATGCCATACGCATAATCCGGGATTACCATTTTTGCGAGACATAACGTAATTGGATACCATAGTACTTCATCCATTACAACGATACATAAGTTCTTACACAAATAGGGATCTCATGATCCGCTTGTTAATACAACATCAAGCACGGAATACGTAATAATAACGGTAGCGTGGGTGAAGCTCCATCTTGGGGTCACGCAATGCCGATGGGAGATGATCCTAGTTGTCGTAACCTTCCCGGGTCCATCCTCCGGTACTCCTCTTCATAGTCCGCCATAGGAATAGCTGGGGACAAAGCCATGAGTACTCTTTAAGTACTGCAAACTAATACTAACAAGTAAAGGGTTTTTGGAATATAGGACACTAGGATCTAGGGTTGTTTTGCAAAAGCCAGTTTATCTCTACTAAGCTCCAAAGCTAGTCACAATTTTATAACTCCTAAGTGGGATCTTGTAGTTCAGTCACAACTCTGTTGTGGTCAAGTCAAAGTCTCAACTCATTTCACAAGTCATTTTGAAAAGGGTGACGGGGAACAGATGGCCACTAATCTGTCCATAATCATGACGCAGCTATTCGAATAGTTTGACACTCTGCAGAGATTGTACACTTTCACCACAACATTCGATACATCCGTAGAACAAATCCTGAATTCACCATACTCGGTATGGATAATCAATCTTAACCTTTCAATTACACTCCCTAGTATAAGCACCTCTCCGTGAGTTTGGCCTCCCAACCATGACCACTGTCATCTTGGGTACCGCATGTGGACAATCTTCATAAGGTAGCCTCGGCTCGGACCTTGGTGAGGGAACTAATACTAAGGTATATAAGTTTCGGTCAAGCCCTACCCAATATTCGGGTGTGGTTGTACGATAAGATTGGAATGGTATCGCATCCAGACAACCATCAGTTTTATAAAGGGCTAAGGCTCATGCCTCAACATTTTCATCACCAAAATCATCAAGTGTTTGGAAACACATGTCCAAAACATTTCAATAGAATGATCCATCATTCCAAGGTTTTCATAACCATTTTCCACCAAGTAATCCCATCTAAAGTTGATCAAGTTTTATGCTTAGCACTAGCATCTACAGTTGGGAAGGGTAATAATGAGGGGTGGTAACTGGTGGGATTTCACTAAGTCCAACCTTATATCTTAGGCTGAGATCAAGGTTTCTAGCTTAGGCCAAATTTTATGTTCTTAGGGCAAACTTGAGCACGGCTGCCTAATATCTACCAAACTCTTAAATAGACTCTAAGTAAGCTTTGATAAAGAAATAAGTAAGAAGCTTGTCATAAAACTAGGATTGGTTTAGCAAGTTGGTATGATCACATACGCTTAAGGCATATGGTATTCATATCACAAGCATGGGTTTGTTGGAACAATAGGGTATCTTGCAAGTGTTTGCTTGCACAATGTCAATATAAGCTTGCATAGTTACTAGCTTGCATTGGTATAATATCAGCTTGCAAGGGTTAGCTTGCCTTGTGCAGAGCAGTGGTTGAAGTTCTCCTCGGCTTCCTCTTCGTAGTATCCTCCTTCCTCCTCGTAGTATCCTTGGTCGGTACTAGCGTCTAGGAATAAATACGAGGTACACAATCACCAATCAATACTTAACTACTTGCAATCATCACACACAAGGTTCCTATAGATGATCTAGCATCATCTCTAACATTAGAAGGTTAAGGATTGGTTTAAGTCCTTTTTTTTAGAAAAGTAATTTCTACTCATTGAAAAACTACTTAAGATTTAATATTCTCCAAACTAAACATGTTGACACATGTCATCACCACATATTGTAGTCCAAGAGAATGTGATTTAAAGTGGTGTCACAATTTAATAAGGTTTTACCCTTTTATTTTAATTGATTAAAGTGGCTAGAAATGCTTATGTAGCATTCTTTTATTCCTTGAACAATATTTCTGCAAGTAAACCTATATATTTTTATATATTCTGAAAGGTATGGTTAAAGGTGATTTTTGAGAGTTGGAATCAACTCAAAATCTTTCATGGTTTAAATTTGAAAAATGTTTGAATGCAGAAAAGCTTCTGCCTTGTTATTTTTGCTATGGGTGATCTACAGATCCAAATGACTTGAATCCAACGGGCTTGGATTAAGCATTCACAGACCTTTCCAACAAAATTGGTTTCATCCAATTTGGTGCACTGAATCAACCTGGGTTGATTTTTGAAGATGGGTACTGAAGTGTGTTTGAAATTAAAAAGAAAAAGGTTTAATTTGAATTCTTTGGGCTCGGGAAATTCTAACGGGCCGCTGCTAAGCGCAGTGCTCCTGGCTGCGTAAGTGGGTGTCCCCAAATCGGTGACACGGGTTGGGCGAGACAGCGGTATGTGGTCGTTTGATCTAGTTCTAATCCAACGATCGAGGGTCATCGTCGATGCGAGACAGCTCCGAGAACGAAACCTAAGCGGCCAATGGAGGTCTTTGGGGCTCACCGGGTACGAGGGTCGGCGAGGCGGGCAGCGAAGTCGACGACGACGATCCTCCCGGCAGTGGCTTCTCTGCGGCTCAATCGCTGGCTCCTTCTTCTCCAGGCGGCGGGCTCCGGTGAAATTCGGCGGTGGTGCTCGCCTTGCTCGAGGATGGTGTGGCACGGTCGTGGGGAGAGGAGTGAGATGGTGTGAAGAAATCGTGCGGGGTGGCCTCTATTTATAGTCGGCGAGGGACCGTCAGGTATAAGGTGAGCTCGTCGGGCTGACGTTACAGGCATGGGCAAGGGTAGGGGACGGTCTTTGTGTCTCTGGCGATGCTCAACGACATGATCGCGAGGCATGGGGCGGTGTGGTTTGATGCAGCAGGCGGCGCTGCTGTAGGCGGCGTCTTGACGGGCGGTGGTTGTATGGCAGCTGCTAATGGGGATGTCTGGCGGTCTCTGGGTCGGTGGTGATCGTGTGTCGTGCGTGGTGAGGCGATGCAGGGATGCTGGTCACGGTTGGTGCTGGCGCACGCCGGCATGGTCTGCGCGGCTTGTCTTGGCGTGGTCGAGGGCTTGGCAACGCGGTGGGGCCGGCGATGGCGGTGGATGGTCCGCCTCCCGGACATCTTGGCTAGGCTTCTTCTAGCTCTAATCATCCACATTGGGGTGACATGGGTGTACTCGGCTGTTCACCATTAATGGCAATGGCAAGCTCACAGGGGTGCTAGTGTTGGGCCAATCTTTCTAGATGATCTACTGGTTTGTGTGTGAGCTAACTAGGGAACAAGTTAGGCTCAAAACACTGCACACTATAGTGTTTGTGGTTTTGTTTGATTTGTGTCTGCAACCTGTTTGATGAAATGGCTGCATGAACTCAAGTTTTGAATTTTGAAATGAATTTTGGTGAGTTTTCTAGATTGGTTCTGGTGAGTCTGCAGATGCTTGGGTTTTGAAAGTTGAGCTTGTTTGAGTGGGTTTTGAAAAAGTGGGATCTTCCCATATGAAGAAGATTCAATTTTGAATTGTCATTTAAACTATGCATTTGAAAGTTTCTGGATGATCACAAAGTGGGCCTTGATACTCTGTTATGAGTACATTCAAGGGGTGCAAAGATCCAGAAAAGTTTCTGTTGGGTTTTGGAAGTTTGAGACAGCCAAAGTAGGCATAGGAGTTAAATTGGCCAAAATAACCATTCACTTAATATATTTGTTTTGATTTACTTGTCTTTAGAAAAAGTGTGGAAAATGTTTTAGATGATGTTCTTTTCACCTAAGAAACATTTTATAAGCAATGGTTCACACAAACAAGGTGGTTTTTAAAGAAATTCAAAATCCATGCATACACATGTACATGCATTCATGAATTCATTTAGAAAAGTTTTTGTTAACCCTAATCTTGATGATTAGTGTTTTGATGATCTAAGTTTGATATTTTTGGGATGTTACACTAATCACTCGGCTTATCTTTGTGCTAAGTTAGCTTGCACGCTGATGATGACGAGCAGCTGGTTAAATTGTATTCCTGACTTCCTATTGGTCAGCCTCCAAGCTGATCAGTCCGACTCAGTTCTAGCTGAATAAAACTCTTTGAATTCCTCGCAAAAAAAGAATACATTTTCTCCGTTCTTGCTTCAGTGCTTTCCAACACAGTATTCCTATCGTTTGAAATTCCTCTGATCTATTAATAATTCTTAGGAAAAGTAAAAAAATAAAAATAAAAATTATGAATAGGTCATTGGACCACCTAGCGACGACTGTATACAATAGCACGAGTTGAAGGTGTCGCGCCGCCATTGCTCCTCCATCGCGAAGTCAGGCAAACTTTGTGTACTAGAGTTTGTTGTAATAAAGGAAAAGCCCCAAAGGACCAGCACGTCAGAGCAGCAAACATCACTGAAGATAACAATCGTAGATGGAAGAGATTGATCTCAAACCACGCTAACGAATATGAAAAACAACTGAATTCTAAGAGATCTGTCAAACACATGACTCCAAGTGCCCTCTGTCGGTGCTAGCCGCACCACTGGAGTACTCCTATCTTGCTTTCTTGGAATTAGGGAGGCTACGATCATGTAGACAAAGGCAATGAAGCCACACATATCATCTCCACTAGCTCATTTAGCACATAAGTCAGCTGCTTCCTTGATGTCTCCCTATTAACATACTTAGTCTTTCTTGTAATATTTTGTTGTTATATCATGCTAATTTTATATATAATTGTAATAACATGTTATATCATGAGACAAAGTAACTAACTAACTACAAAACCAATAAATAACACACTAAACTCCTTGATCTCCTAAATCTTTGATTTTCACACGTGTTTTTTCGCAAAACTGACACATACTCATGGCTTTCTATAACTATCTTTAAGTAGCCTTTTTTGCTCGTATCTCTAGTTGCATATACTCCCATAATCAAAAGAGTTTCATATGCGAGGGTCTTCCACAATCAGAGAGGTGTGTGTGCGTGTGTATGTGCGCGCGTGTGCATGCCTACGTGCATGCGTGAGTGTGTGTGTATGGAGGGGTTGATTCATTCTAATTGTCTATGGTTAGGGTTGGCTTTTCTTGCTACTTTCTTCTACAAAAATTATGGCTTGCTATTGGCATGCTCTTGATTTTTTTTGCTGCATTTGGTTACCACAATGCCTGACGGTCTCCCAAACACGATTAACATCTAGTGAATGTGGCATCCACATTCATCTTGATGGTATAATCATGAGGTGGCTTCCACCTCGCTTTCGTTTGAGTCGGTTGTGGTTGCTTCTCGTTACCAGCCTATGCAAGATTGATAGTACTTCATCAGCCATCGAACCGCTTCAATCTCATGTTTACTTCTTTTCCCATGGTTTTACACATTCGCCGATGTCTGGACCATGCATACGTGTTTGTTTTCTGCACAAAATTCCTGCTGACCATGTCCACGACCCACGACACTGGGCATAGACATGGAACTTTGATCGAGGTCACCTTCTGCAATTCTTGCCCAGAAATTCTTGCCCAAGTGCACTCGACAAAGGCATGAAACGATGTATTGACAACACCGCACTCTTTATAGAGTCGATCCCCTCAATGTGGCTATTTCATAGAAAAAATGACTTGGGGTACATACTTACTAATCACCTGCCACCAAAAGGATTTGACCTTCGGAGGCACTACTATGTTCCACGACACATGCTCCTGATTGCTACATAATTCGATCATGTATGCAGTTTGGAGTGAGAAAAAAATCGCATGTTTCTTTAGCTTTTAAGTCCATGCATCTCTAGTGAAACACCCATTTGAATTGTAGCTTGTAGCCCTACCTCTGGGAGCTATAAAATTGATTCCAAATGTTCTAAATCTCGGTCCACTTTGTCTTCAGTTGGGATCTCTGACATGCGTCACCGTTGTCGTCACATGTTAGGGTTTGATGGGATCCACTGGCCTCTCATACCTTAACGGTCAATCCATCAACAATGTGTTGTATCAACCCCTTTTTATAGAGCTTCTCAACCATGTAATATTTCCCTCGAAATATGTGACGAGTTTCTCTTATTTCTTGCCTACATAAAACCAGTATCATGGTATATTATCCTAGGAAGGACCCCACACATAGAGAATATGAGTTTCTCATCAATCTCCACTTCTCCACTAATGGTTATCAAGCATAGCTGATTAAAAGTTTGTGTATCTCAGAAACACATCCATTCTCGTTTATCCATTGAATATTCCTCTTGTTCTCATCCCTTCCACCAATATCAGGCAACGCATCTAGTTAATGTCTTGCATGTGTTCTTGGATAAGAAAAAACAACGCATATAGTAGTTTAGATTGCGTGACAGGCCGATCTAACAAGACGTCCCTACCAATTCGACTGTGTTACCAGTGACAATCTTCTTGATATTTTTCATGATGTGTTTGAAATTACTATAAGTTGACCGCCCTAGGGTCGTTGCAAGCAGTGGCAGACCTAGAAACTCTCGAGAGCCTAAGAGAACAAGCTTAAGATGTGATTTTTCATACAAAATTGATATAAAAATTTATAAAAACACAAGCTTTGCGCCTTCAGCAAGCCTATGCGGTTGCCTAGGCTAGAGAGACGCTAGGTCCGCCCATAGTTGGATGGCCCAAATACTCTTCTACCAACGCCTCTTCCCCAATACCCAATTCAACTGTTGCCTTCATCGTCTCATGTTTACAAATTGTGCTAAGTAAAATTGCCAATTCTTATCGGCTTAATAATTGTCACGACTTAAGTTTATATCTTTAGGATATACCTTGGAGTCTAGCTTCCACTTTGGCTATAGCTCGGTTAAAGATTGAACAACGTCGACAAACAAGTGTGTGATCCATGGAGCATGGAAGCCCACTTGTACTCATCTAACCAAATATGTTGGTCCACTAGATTACAACATACAACTCAATCCCTTGGCACATAGAAAAAATAAATAAGTGGAGACTGAGTCTCCTTGTCAAATCGAGAATTGCCCATTAACGCGTAGCGAACAGGATACTTTCTCGAGATATTCTGAGTTCACTTGATAGGCAATATTTATAATATTGTCACTGATGGTGAGAAGTCTAAAACTTATACGTCAAAATGATGCATTTGGCCTCTTTGGAGTGCTACATCATTTTTCCCTTAATTTAGCTGCTGAAGCAGCTTGATCAAGATTCTGCCGTAACTGTTGAATTTGTAGTATATAGAGAGATGCGGAGTTGCACTAGGAATTAGAAATTAGGACGACTTTTTGGGATTTAGACTGCGCAACACTCCATTCTGTATTACAGTGAAATCATGATAACGATCTTAGCGTACAATGATTAGACATGAGTTGGGCTACTTGCTTCTTTTTGTCAAGCAAGCTGTAATATTTTTCTCAAGCAAGCTGTAAATGGTGTACAAGATTTGAGTGCCAGGAGCTTGACAAAATAACCAGGAAGGTGTAAATGAATTGTTTTCTCTAAGTTGAAAAAATACACCTCTATATTAATATGATCCAACTAGCATAAATACAAGTGGAATCTTATTTAAAAAAACTCCACATCATCTGGAAACAAGCAAAGTCAAAAGAATCTCTCAGCTAATTAACAAATTTGGAAGCAATATGATTCCATTGGTCAAAAATAACCAGTTGGGGCTATTTTGGTCCTGGGTCGACTTGTATAAATACCGTAGGATGCAGAGTGATCGATGCATCTACTCCATCCACATCAATCAAAGAGCCAGTTTGCCAGTCCAGTATCTTTCCTTGATTGGGGGAGAGTCTGAATCTCTCTACCCTTTCCCAATTCCTCCCCATCCACTGGTCGAATTGGTAGAGTGAGCCGTTGACCGTAACGCATCTGGGATATTCCTGATTCGCTGCGGTAGAATAGAGGAGGTAGATAGATACTCCAGATCGAACTGAATCGTCGAATCTAGAGAGCTGCTCGGCGTTGAAGGGATTCGATGTCGGGAGTGGTGTGTCCTCCGCCGGAGCTGAGTTTCGGCGGCGAGTACTACTCGGTGGTGAATGGGGTCTGCACCCGCGATGAGAGCTTCTTCGGCGGGAAGCCGGTTCTGGCTCAGGCCGTCGGGTACGCCGTCGTCATCGGCTTCGGCGCTTTCTTCGCACTCTTCACATCCTTCCTGGTACTAATTATTTCCCAATCGAATCTTTTTTTTTTCCATAGTATTAGTAGCCTGTCATGATCACAATCAGTTCACAAGTGACAAGCAAGAGGACTAATTAATCGATCGACCGCCGGAATGTTGGAAAAAAACGCGCGCGGGGCAGGTGTGGCTGGAGAAACGTTACGTGGGTGGGTCGCAGCTGCAGACGTCGGAGTGGTTCAACACGGCGGGGCGGAGCGTCAAGACGGGGCTCATCGCCAGCGTCATCGTGTCGCAGTGGACATGGGCGGCGACCATCCTGCAGAGCTCCAACGTGGCGTGGCAGTACGGCGTGAGCGGGCCCTTCTGGTACGCCAGCGGCGCCACCGTGCAGGTGCTCCTCTTCGGGATCATGGCCATCGAGATCAAGCGCAAGGCGCCCAACGCGCACACCGTCTGCGAGATCGTCAGGGCGCGGTGGGGCACCGCCGCGCACGTCGTCTTCCTCGCCTTCTGCCTCGTCACCAACGTCATCGTCACCGCCATGCTGCTGCTCGGCGGCTCCGCCGTCGTGCACGCGCTCACCGGCGTCAACGTCTACGCCGCCAGCTTCCTCATCCCGCTCGGCGTCATCGTGTACACGCTCGCCGGAGGGCTCAAGGCCACCTTCCTCGCCAGCTACATCCACTCCGTCGTCGTGCACGTCGTGCTCCTCGTCTTCGTCTTCCTCGTGTACACCTCTGGCAGCAAGCTCGGGAGCCCCAAGGTGGTGTACGAGCGGCTCATGGTCGTCGGCAGCGCCGCCAGGGTATGCTCCGGCGCCCTGTCGCTCCCTGGCCAGTCCTGCGGCCCCGTCCACGGCAACTTTAAGGGCTCCTACCTCACCATGCTCAGCTCCGGCGGCCTCGTCTTCGGCATCATCAACATCGTCGGCAATTTCGGCACCGTCTTCGTCGACAACGTACGTTTAAATTACGCGAGTACCCGCATAGTGACCGTTCCGGTGCGTCGGTTTGGTTGATCGATTGCGCACATATATGCAGGGGTACTGGATGAGCGCGATCGCCGCTCGGCCGTCGTCGACGCACAAGGGATACCTGCTGGGCGGCCTGGTGTGGTTCGCGGTTCCCTTCTCGCTGGCCACCTCGCTCGGACTCGGCGCGCTCGCCCTGGACCTCCCCGTCACCGCCGACGAGGCGGCCAAGGGCCTCGTCCCAGCGGCCACCGCCACAGCGCTCATGGGCAAGTCTGGCTCCGTGCTCCTCCTCATCATGCTCTTCATGGCCGTCACCTCCGCCGGCTCCGCGGAGCTCGTGGCCGTATCCTCCCTCTTCACCTATGACATCTACCGCACCTACGTCAACCCGAACGCCTCGGGGAAGCAGATCCTCCTCGTGTCCAGAGCCGCCATCCTCGCCTTCGGCTGCTCCATGGGCGTCCTCGCCGTCGTCCTCAACCTGGCCGGCGTGTCCCTCGGGTGGATGTACCTGGCCATGGGAGTCCTCGTGGGATCCGCCGTCATCCCCATCGCTCTGCTGCTGCTCTGGAGCAAGGCCAACGCCTTGGGCGCCATGCTCGGCGCCATGGGCGGCTGTATCCTCGGCGTGATCGTCTGGCTCACGGTGACCAAGGTGCAGTACGGGCGCGTCAACCTGGACACGACGGGCCGGAACGCGCCCATGCTGGCGGGCAACCTGGTGTCCATCCTGGTGGGCGGGGCGGTGCACGTGGTGTGCAGCCTGGTGCGGCCGGAGCACTACGACTGGGAGAGCAGCAGACAGATCACGAGGGTGGACAGCGTGGCCGGCGGCGGCGAGGACGACGAGGAGCTCAGGGAGGAGAAGCTCGTGCATGCCAAGCGGTGGATCATCAAGTGGGGCGTGGGGTTCACCGTGGTGATCGTGGTGCTGTGGCCGGTGCTGTCGGTGCCGGCGGGCAAGTTCAACCTGGGGTACTTCACGCTGTGGGCGGCGATCGCGATCGTGTGGGGCGCGGTGGGCTCGGCGGTCATCATCGTGCTGCCGCTGGTGGAGAGCTGGGACACCATCACCATGGTGTGCGCGGGCATGCTGACCAACGACATCGTCTACCAGCGGCTCGACGACGTGAACCTGCGCCTCAGGGCCATCATGGGGGCCATGCCCGAGGCCGAGAAGCTCTACCAGCAGCTGCAGCGGAAGGGGGAGGTGGAGATGCACCCCGCCGGCACCCATCCGGCCAACGACAGCGACCATCTTTTGGAGGAGAATTAAGCGGTCGATCGGTGTATGTACAGGGGATCGATGGGTCCGTAATCTGGTGGCCGCAGCGGTGGGAGCGAGCACCCGTTCATTTCCATTCACAATGGTTGACTGCGGTAATTTACAACACTTTCTTAGCGTGTGCAATATGCGTGTTTGAGTATAATGTGTGCGATTTTGTGTCTACGTGTACCTGTATTCTCACAAAAAAGAGAGGCTTTCGATTATTTTTCCACGAGTTCACGAGAAGTACAAACCACCCTAACATAACAAAAATTACGCTGAGGTTCTTCAACCACCTAACGGCCACCACCGCTGCCAGCCACTCCTTTACCAAAGCCAATCTGGCGCCGTTGATGACAGTCGGAAAGTCTTTGCGTACGTGTTTCTAAGGACGAGCGCCCTAGAACCGAAGCCGTCGCCCTTAAACATTTGAACTGATTTGTAGTTTCTAACACTAAATCTATAACACACGAGATCCACTTCATGACGATCAGACGAATTCCCGCCCTCCTCAACGTCAGCGACGAGATCATCGCCGACAAGGTGGAACATGAGGCGGGTATACCTTATTATTGTCCCGCACAATGTCGTCGTTGTCACCATAATGACGATATCGGTTGACCATACTCTAACTTTAGAAGCCCTTCTAAAGGGTTGGGCGCATGTCTGAGGTCCCCACCCCCTCCGGCTAGAGGAGGCGGCGATCCTTGATTCCCGGTCGTAGACGGCGAGAAGGAGGCAGTTGGCGGGGCGTTTAGCGGGAGAAGCCGACTAGCTAAGAGAGTCTTTCATTTTAGTTCAGAAGTGCACAAAACAGGTTAATGATTCGGTCGAAAAGCTCAGCATGACCACTACAACATGATGTGGAACGTGCATTTCGTATGACCAATCTCGATTTGGGATTGTCAGTTACCCTTCTCTTACATGATCAAGACAAATGTGAGTGGTGATAAATACTTGTATGATCATGCATAATATGATCATGGAAAATGAGCGCAAGAGTCTAGGAGGTTTGTCCCTACGATTGCCGGGGTCCTCTTACTCATATTGATCACTAGGTGCCCACAATTTTTGCTAATTATCTCGCCATGTATGGATAAACCCGTGACGTCAATGCTCATGAGCAACCGCAAAATGATCCCATGGAGCATCTTTGGAGAATTAGAGGGTAGCAATCAACCACGAGCGAGGCTTGATCAAGTTGAACTACAATTTATTTGTTTTCTTTGTATTTTTGAATTATTGGATTGTACGAATTTATTTGAATTGTTGCAAAATAAATATGTGATGACTTGTGTGTGCAAAATAAATAAAATTCAGTTTGGGGCACACGACTGGGAATATCATGCCCCAAAGGTGGCATGGCTCAACGAAGTGCCTCAAATGACTGATTCAGTGCTTTCGTCGGTCATTTTGGGGGACATGATTAGAGGTGCTCTTAGATTCCCTCGTCATATGTACTACAAACTAAAAAAATGCTAAAATTTTACAAAACAAACGCAAATTTAATGTCATTCGCATATTTGATTTACTCACTATGAACTCTTCAAAGCGAGTCTAATATTCAATATATTTAAATTATTTTGATTTCTTTCATGAACTAGAACCGTAAAGTTCTTCATGTATGTTGATTCTTCTAAGTATCTTATCGAATCTATAAACTTCTTCTGAATAGTTTTAAAGAGTATATGCGAGGTTCTAAAAAGTCCTCCTGCTTATACACACACATGACATGTATAGATTTTTTTTGTGTGAAACACATTAGATGGGATCTCAACAAACATGGCGGTTGTGATACGCGCTGCACGGCGAATCAGCTCATGAATGTGTGTGTGCCTATCTCTAGGGATAAAATCGGCCCGTTTTCATCTTTGTCTATCTCCACCGTTATTGTTGGGCATTAAAGCACCGTTTTTAAATGTGGAAACTCATGAAACATAGGAATATGAAATGAGACGTTGTGTACAACTTGGTTCTTACATGAACTAAAACTACAAAAGACATCAAAAATATAATTTGTATGTTAAAATAGGAATCATGGATACAAAAGAAGAAAACACGAGGTCTAGGAAGTTCTTCATGTTTGATTTTCTTCAAAAAGTATTATGAATGACCCATTCAATAGGAGTTTCTCACAGAAACATAGAATACAAATTCAATTGTTCCAAAAATGGCACATAGAAAATATACTTTTCTCTAGAAGATTCTACTAAATTCCACTGTTGTTCAACCTCGAAAAGGGCAAATTTTAAAATCCAAGAATAAAACTATACGCCTAAAAATAATAGTGTATTATTCAAGCAAGCACATAAAAGGAAAGAATCAAAATGGCGGTGCTCGAGACAGATACTTCCTTAGTTCCAATGAATAAGGTTTATAAATTTAGTTAAAAGTCAACGTTTTTTAGGTTTGACCGACGTTTTAACAAAATATAAACAATTACAATACTAAGGCAAAACCGATGAAAGACTTAGGCAAAACCCAAATATTTAGCATCAATAGACGCTAATATGGTTGTGCCGAAAGTACATAGATGATGTATTGAATGAGTTCAATATAGAAACTACAAGAAAGGTTCTTGTCACACAGAAAAGATTGAATGAGTTCAATAATGATGATATATTCAAGTGTAATGACACTGGGTAAGTGAAACAAAGATTCAAGTATAGATTGATACTTGATGTATGAAATCACAAAGAGTATTTATATCAATCATGCTGTGATGTGTATAAATCCAGATATGTTCTATGCTCTAAATGTTATGAGCATATACCAGAATGATTCATAAGATGATCATTGGACAATAGTAAGGATATTCTTATGATCTTTTGGAAGAACTAAGAGTATATTATTTGTAGAAGTGACAAATAGATGGTTAGTTCATTATAAAAGTACTACATTGATACTAGTTTTGTCACAAAGTACAAATTAAGTTTATCTCAATCTAAACTAAGGGTAGCACAATATAATGGAAAGAAAGTTCCATAATGGATTTGGATGAGTTCCAAAGTTAAGACATTGTGACAGATACTACAACAAAAGGCTAAGTATATGACTGCAATTATAGCAGCAAAAGAGGGCATTTGTGTCAAGTAGTTTGTTATCAAACTAGGTGTAGTTCACAGTGGGATAGTACTATGAAGATATATTGTACGACAATATTATCAACATGTTTTAACCCCAAAGAACTAAAGGTCACACCAAAGGACCAAATTAGTACGAAGCCATCTCATTAGAGAATGAGTGATGCGTAGAGAGCAAAGACATGCAATTACACACGGACCTAGAAGTGTCAGATCCGGAGATCAGTTGACCACTAGCAATCGTGTACATACAACACCAGAAAGCCATAGCTGTTGAATACACAAAGGTTTGAAACTAGATTATTGACTCTAGTGCAAGTGGGAGACTGTTGGAGATATGCCCAAGAGGCAATAATAAAGTAGGTTATTATCATATCTTCATACTTATGATAAATTTTTACATACCATGCTATAATTGTATTAACAGGAAACATTAATACTTGTGTGATTTGTAAACATAAAAGAGTCCCTAGTAAAGCCTCTTGTTAAACTAGCTTGTTGGTTAATATATGATCATGGTTTCCTGATCATGAACATAGAGATGTTATTAACAACAGGGTCATATCATTAGGAGAATGATGTGATGGACATACTCCTATAGTTAAGCGTAGCATAAAGATCAAGTCATTTAATATAGTTCATTTGCTATAAGCTTTCTGATACATAGTAACCTAATTCAACCATGAGATCATGCTAATCACCATCACCGGAAGGATGCTTTGATGACATCAAACACCACACCGTAACTGGGTGGCTATAAAGGTGGCATTGAGTGTTCGGAAAGTATGTGTTGAGGAACATGGATCAAGAGTGGGATTTGTCCATCCATATGACGGATAGATATACTCTGGGCCCTCTCGGTGGAACGTCATCCAAATAGCTTGCAAGCATGTGACTGGCTCACAAGGGATCACATACTACGGGAACGAGAAAAGAGTACTTATCGGTAACGAGGTTGAACTAGGTATGCAGAGATACCGACGATCATAACCTCGGATAAGTAAACTATCGTGAGACAAAGGGAAATTGGTATCGTATGTAAGTGGTTCATTCGATCGCAAAGTAATCGTAGAAATATGTGGGAGCCATATGAATTTCCAGATTCCTCTATTGGTTATTGATCGGAGAAGTGTCTCGATCATGTCCGCATAATTCACGAACCGTAGGGAGACACACTTAAGGATTCGATGTTGTTGAGTAGTTATGGAATGATGAGTAAGAGACCGAATGTTGTTCGGAGTCTCGGATGGGATCCGGGATATCACGAGGAGATCCGAAATGGTCCGGAGAATAAGATTCATATAAGGAAAGTCCCGTTTTGGAGTTGGGGAATGATTTCGGTGTTTTCATCGGGAATGTTCTAGAAGGTTCCGGAATGTCCGGCACTACGGAGGGGAAGGGGTACATGAATGTGTCATTGCAAGTTGGAATGATTACATCATGTACTAAGTGTCATCGCTGTTCCAAATAAAGGATTAATCGAATCCTAGTTTGAAAAGTCAAATAGCTAAATTGAAAAGTCAAACGGCTAAATTTGGAAAGTGAAAAAGAGGAGGAGGAGGTGAGTTGGGAGTCCTCCTCCCAAGCCAGCCACCAAGCCGAGTTGGGGAGGGACTCCACTCCCTCCCCTTGGCCGCCGGTCCCTCCACCTATATAAGGAGGGGCAGGGCTCCCTCCTAGTGCACACAAGTTGCCTCCCTCTAAACCTAAACCCTAGCCACAGCCTAGGGATTTCTCCCAAGCCGCCGAGTTAGAGCTTCTAATTGCCCTAGCCGCTGGTTTAGCCCCTTCTAATTGGTGTGTATAAACCCTAGATCACCAAAGCTCTCTCATAGTCCACCATACTCGCTCCGGCTTAAGGCGAAGCCCTGCGAGATCTCCCCTCTACTTCCGGTACCACGCCGTCGTGCTGTCGAAATCGCGAGGAGAGTGCTACAACCTCCGCTGCTTGCTGGAACAAGGGAGAGGAAGGTCTTCGTCGAGTACCGAACGTGTGACCGATCATGGAAGCTGCTAGGAACGCAGCCGGAAGGATCGTCTACGCGATCTTGAGATCGGCAAGTGTACGACTACATCACCCACGAGAATCTGCTCTCGTTAACCGCTTTGGAATCTTCGAGGGTGAGTTCCTCTATCGACTCGTTGCTACAATCTAGTAGATAGATCTTGGCTTGTTTGTTTGTATGCGATAGAAATTTTTTGTTTTCCATGCTACGAACCCCTACAGTTATAATGTATTTATTTTATATCGTAGATTTGATATTTTTGCTAAGTTTTTTTTACCAATTTTTTTCTATATCTTTGGTCAAACTTAGAAAGATTTAACTTGTAACTAAATTTATAAACCTTATTCATTATTCTTTGGAATGTTGGAATAGAGGTAGTAGGAAACTCGCTAGGTCATAAAATAAAGGGATGTTTTGTTCCTAGCCATAAGTTTTCAATACAGAGTTTAACAATTTAGTATATTTTTACCATACTTTAACTTGTCTTACTTTGTTAGTGTCATAGGGTGAATTTGTTGCCAAGATTTACTAGTACTACAGTTTGTGCCTGTGTTGTGGACGTCCATTTTTTTTGGCCACACTTTTTGTGGCTGCCAGCCTGCCACAAATCAATTACCAGAGAACCAAAATGTCCCAAAATGTTTGGCCCGGCCCATTACAAAGCTTACTGTAGCCGGGCTGCTAGAGTTCGTCCTCCATCCGAATCCCCACCTCCGACCTTCATTCTCCTCTCTGTCCCAGCCGCTGCCGTGAGCCCGTGTGAGAGAAGAGAGATGGGGAGACGTCGACCCGGCGGCGGGGGGCGTGGAGGAGGCAGAGGCGGAGGCCGAGGCCGAGGAGGGGATGGCCGAGGCGGAGGAGAGGAGGAGGATCAGCAGCTGCACAAGGCTGCGAGGTCGGGTGATGCGGCGGCGGTGGAGTCGCTGTGCGAGTCCAACCCTCTCGCCCTCAACTCCAGAGATCGCCTCTCCCGCACCCCGTAAGTATACCCTTTCCCTTCGTCCTCATCACCTTCGTCCTAGCAACTAACCCGCTGTAATCTAATCGTTGTCGCCATGTTCCTTTGGTGGGCAGCCCTAACCAGTAGACATACAGTAGTATACAATAGTCAATACTTTTATTGGTGGCTTGCTGCGACTCATCTCTGATTCATAGCTCTACCATGCTGTGTAATTCTGCTATAGTAGTGTGGCATGATTTAAGTGTGACCTATAGTGCTTGCTCATTTAATTTGCAAGGTTCTATTAAGCGCTTGGCGCTGAGCAAGCTTTTTGCCTCCGCCTTTCCCTTTTCTAAAGGATTAAAGCGCTAAGTGCAATACTTAAGCGCAGTTAAGTGCTAGACATTTTGCCTACTCTTAACACATAAGCGTGCGCCTAGGAGCACTTAATTTAACAATGTTAATTTGTCATGAATACTTGTGCATACTTGCTGACTGATAATGTGCTGTATGTTCATGCCAAGGACACCCTAATATTTTGATTTAGTTTAGTTATTGGCTCATGTATGATTGCAGTGTTTATCATGATACATATCCCTATGAGATGCATTATAGTTCCTTGCCATAACTATTGCCTATTCAAACTAGTCTACACTTAGTGGCACTTCTCTCCATCATCTAGCTAGGTGTAATATGTCAAGCTTGATTTGATCTCCAGACGTGCTGATAGCCTGCTAACTCTGGACCTTTTTCATTAGATAGAGCAGCTTTCATGTACTAGCTATGGTCTCACTTATCCTGCTAATTTAGGACCATAAGTTCACAAGCAAACTTTGTTGCTGATTTAAAACAAAATACAAACCGTTTATATCTATTGCCTTTTGTTAATTACGAAGACATCCTTTGTATATACTATCACACAAACCCTAAGGCCTTGTTTTGCACAAGGGTTTTTATGTGGATCGGGGGTATTTATTCCACGGGTATCTGGTGAAACCAGTCCGTTCACCCAGAACACGCTGACCCAACGAGCGAGCTGAGCTGCAGAAACGCGAGGCAAGACTAGCTTTTCAATACACGCGCGCATTAGAGTGTTTCAGGCAGGGTTTTGCTGGGTATCTGGGGCTGGGCCCGTAAAAAAACGGCATGCAAAACAGACCAATGGGGATCTGCGGGTATCTCTGGCTGGGCCAGGGGAATACTCCCTAATCCCCCTGAAACCCTCCATGCAAAACGAGGCCTAAAGGTTTGCTATTGCTTGCATATTAATGCTACTAGCTTCTACATCGAGTTCCATTTTTGCTGATTTGTGTATAGTGTTTCCTCTGTTATGATATACACTTGTTTCATAATTTGATATTGCCACATCAGTGTTGTTGTTTGCTGTACTCAAACATGGTTAGGCAAAAACAATTCTGCAGCAGCAGTACAAGATTATATTATGTGATAAATTTGTTCATGTTCTCATTTCATCTCTCTGACATAGTTGATTTTGTTCATGTAGACTCCATCTGGCGGCATGGTCTGGACATCTTGAAGTTGTGAAATGCCTTTGCAAGCACAAAGCTGATGTTGGGGCTGCAGCAATGGATGACACAGCTGCAATCCATTTTGCTTCCCAGAAAGGTCATGTAGAAGTGGTGCGCGAGCTGCTGGCGTCGGGGGCCTCTGTGAAAGCAAAGAACAGGAAAGGGCTCACGGCGTTGCACTTTGCTGCTCAGAGCTCCCACCTGGAGCTTGTGAAGTATTTAGTAAAGAAGGGCGCAGACATCACAGCGAAGACAAACGGGGGACAGACAGCTCTACATGTTGCAGAAAATGATGATGTGCGTGCTTTCCTGAAAGATTGCGAGCAGTTGTTGAAGAAGGGAGTGGAGCTACCAACTGAGAAGAAGGATGATTCTGTAGCCGAGAAGACTGATGGCGATAAGGTCTCAGGCGAACCTGTAAAAGATGGTGTTGAGGAAGGGCAGGGCGAGAAGAGAAAAAACGAGGAGATTGGTGCTGGATCGAGGTCGCCGGAGGTGAAGAAGGCCAAAGTTTCACTTGGGCATCTTGAAAACGACATGGACGAGGAGGAAGAGGCAGAAGATTAGAGAACCGAATGGCCTTGGGAATGCAATCTATGGTGCCAACTTGTAATGCTGTGCAGTGCTCTCCGTTTTTTTCGTTTGGCAAATTTGGAATGTTGGCAACTGTAAGGATTTTAGCTGTCCATGAGCATGGTATCTGTATCATAGTTGATTAGCAGTACTATATTTTTTTACCAAGTAGATGATGATGATTTACTGATAAAATATTACTCGCTATACCTATCATCTGCTGTCATTTTTTTTGGCGAGGGAATATTATCCTCTGTCCCTTTTTTTTGGTGAGGGAATAAAAGGAAGAGAAAGCCCAACCCAGTCCAAGTAAAGATTAGGCCCAACCTACTGATGGAAGACAGGAAGAGGAAGAAGAGAGTAGTGAGTAGTTGTAGTCAATTATCCGTTCCTGCCATCTACTCGTTACACTCAGCGAGGGAGACAAGGGAGCACTCCGCCGCCGCCGCCGGCTGCTCCACAACTGACGGAGCTAGATAGAGATGGCGGCCACCAGTGCGAGCGCAGCTGCCTCCCTCTCCGTCGCGGCCAGCCTCGGGCACCGGCAGCTATGCTCTAGCGCACGCGTGACCGCGCAACCCCATCCCCTCCTCAAGCTGAACCGCCGCAGCCACGCGGTATCGGCGTCGGCGGCTTCCTTGTCTCCTCTGTCTCTGTGGGAAGGCCAAGGTATCCGAGCGGAGTCGGATGCACATGGAGGTGCAGCGAGCGGTGATGTCATGGGCCTTCTCCTCCGGGAGCGCATCATCTTCCTCGGCAACGAGATCGAGGACTTCCTCGCCGACGCCGTCGTCAGCCAGCTCCTCCTCCTCGACGCCATGGACTCCGAATCTGACATACGCCTCTTCGTCAACTCCCCTGGTGGATCGCTCAGGTCTCCTCCAATGCAAAATCCTCTTCCACTCATTCCTGCATCTACTCTCTTTTATTTAGGGGGTTGGGTTTATTCTGTCAGCAAAGAATGCCTTTGGTGGCCTTACATTATTCCAAATGGTCATCTTATGAGGAAATTAAATTACTTTGTGCAAATACTTACTCCATTCATAATAGTATCCAGTGCTGGCTGTTTGATTTGATATAGGCTACACAGATAAAATGACATGTACATGTTGTAGACTCATCAAATTGATTCGTAATAGTAGGCCATCTGTTTCTCACAGCATTTGTAGTTCTTCGTCGGACAATATCACACTGGATAAGGATCGCCGCAAGTCTGCAGAAAATACCATCGGTAGCCTTCCACTAGCTACAAACCTATTTTGTTAAAGTTCACAATAATCTCCAAATGATCCCTTACTGACTAACCTTGGTTTACCCCTCACGAGAACTACACTTTTTAATTATAATTTGCCACCTGCATAAGATTTGTGTCAATTTAATTTAGTTCTATGATTTTCTGTTTCAAGAATAGGTGGAAATCAACAATGCTTGAGTGCAAATGTTATATTTGTACTTGTGTTGAGTTAAACTACAGTTTTTTTATCCGTCAATATTATTTGTAGTTTGTTTGTATTCCTGTCGAATTTAGTTGGTAGTTTCTATATATGTTATTAGTACACTCATAACCCCAAAGCAGCAAAAAAGTTGACAAAACACCTGTTGTAATCTATGGATGGTCACACCGTAATTACAGAGTTGAAATCTTGGGCATATTCCTGAAATTGAATTGAATGGGGTGACTTCTTCAAATCTGCATCCAACACCAGCTTCTGTACGACGATCAAAGAAGTATGTAAGCTTGTACTCCCTCCGTTTAGAAATATAAGATGTTTTAGGTTTGTGAAGGAAATGTATTTAGACACCTTTTAGTGTCTAAGTTCAAATGAATCTAGACACTAAAAGATGTCTAGATACATCTCCTTCACAAACCTAAAACATCTTATATTTCTAAACGGAGGGAGTATTACTAGCTCGCTGTTCTACGATTCAGTTGACTGTTTTGACTCCGATTGCCCTCTGCTAGTTTGTTATATATATATATCATCGGTAGGAGTGGTTGGAGGAGGATAGTCTTGTCCAGCAAGAATAGTTCGTTGGGCCAGAAGTTCAGAGCAAGTAGTAGCTAGGTCATTATGTTGAAGTGTATGCGATGATTTTTCTTCCGTTAGCTCTTTGCATATCTGTTGATACACAATAGTTACATTCTGTGAATGACCCTTGAAGTTTTCCCTTTCAGTGCGACAATGGCCATCTATGATGTAATGCAGCTTGTGAGGGCAGACGTATCCACTATTGGGATGGGCATGGCTGGATCCACAGCTTCTATACTCCTTGGTGGTGGCACAAAGGGCAAACGATTCGCCATGCCTAACACCAGGATTATGATGCATCAGCCCGTGGGAGGCGCGAGTGGCCAGGCCTTGGATGTGGAGGTCCAAGCCAAGGAGATTTTGACTAGCAAGAGGAATGTCATCCGGATAATATCAGGCTTTACAGGGCGCACACTAGAGCAGGTGGAGAAAGACATCGATAGAGACCGATACATGGGTCCTCTTGAGGCTGTTGATTACGGGATCATTGATGGCGTGATCGATGCAGACAGCATCATCCCACTTGAGCCTGTCCCGGAGAGGGTGAAGCCTAAATACAACTACGAGGAATTGTACAAGGACCCTCAGAAGTTCCTTACACCAGATGTCCCAGATGATGAGATATACTAGCCAGTTTGTCATTGTTTGTATTTTGCTTATCAAGCGGTTGCTGGAGCTTTTGTCGAAACAATGATGATGTAATCCTTAGCAATAGACTTTGATGTTTTTCGTTGCCGTTGGTGTGATGGTGTAGCTGTTGTGTTCTGACATTTGACCAAGCAAATGAAACCGCTTGTGTTGTGGCATTTGACAACAAATGAAGCTGCTGGTGTTCTGGCATTTGACCAAGCAAATGAAAGCGCATTGAACGTTGAACTGGTCTAACCAGCCAACCAGCCAACCTTGAGGCAAAGAGGAAAGCCAAATTGAAAGCTAAGCAGTGGTAATTAGACCTCCGATTACCCATAATATGTGGAAGTATCAGCGCAATTTAATAGAGTCATTCGATGAAGAACATAAGCAGCCAGATGACAGGAACGTGGAGAAAGGACACGTAAAATTTATTTGCTGCTCCCGGAGACATGATAACAGGGAGAAGAATCCAATGTAGCCAATAATCCTTTACAAGGCACAATAACAATGAATACAACAAAGAAACTCCGAAACTCTGATACAATTCTCGCGACGGCCGAAATGAAACATCATCTCATCAATAGATGGCACCAACAGTTGGAACCATAGCTGGCGACACGGTGCTTTTGACCCTGAGGGCAAGCGGATCCCAGAACTGGACATCACCTGAGCTCCCGGTTTTCAGGCTCACCGGAGCTTCAATCCGGGTAGCATGAACATGGCCATGGCCCTCTGCTGCTAATTTTTCCCTCTTCAATCTGATACGTTCAGCTCTTGAACCTATTGTCTGTCCCAATATCGAGGCAGCTATAGTAAGGGCCATGGCGCTCTTGGGCATCAGAATAGACTTCCTCAGCATCCCTATGAAAGGCACTGCAGCATGGACCGCCGCAAACCACTGCACTGAAAACTTCGCAGTGTGCTCCCTCCAGATGCCAAGAGGAACATTTGCCGCCATACCGAGCAGTGCGATCACCACCACTTTTGTCGGTAGGGGCTGAGGGCGAAGTCCCTTCGCAAACGCCGTTCGGGATATTGCTGCGCGGGCAGCAACAATCGCAGGTGGACATGTCAGTTTCATACCAGCTGGGGGTGTCAGCAACTTCGCGACGAGAGGCACAACTCCTCCAAGTGCTCTATATGACTTTGCAAGAGGACATTGACCATTTTCCAGCCATTCGTTGCTCATCGCTTCATGATTATTGTTAGATTGGCCTTTATTCTGAAATGGCAGGGAAAGGAAATTCAGATAAACGAATTGCATGCTCCAGTTGTCAAGATTAACCTTGTATTCATTGCTCATTCTAATGTTTGCTCTATGTATCTACTGCTGCCAAGATAAATTTGCGTTCTTTTGGTTGGTGAATGTTGGTCTCATCTAAAGGCTCCTTTGACAGTATAGTGAAGCATTGTAACACAAGGATGGTAATTTGAAGAAAACAATGAATGTCTGAGCAAAGAGAAACCATAAATAATTACCTGGGGGAGGTTGTTGGGGTTCTTTTTGTTGGAGTTCTGCTTATTGCGCTTGTTTTGGAAATCGCCAAAGCTGAAAAAGCCTCCAAATCCTGAGAGGCTGATGGTAGCAGCTTTGGCTGCCAAGGGGTTGAACTCAGGAGCGGGCTTTGGCAGAGGCTTCTCCATATGCGCAAAGGACCCTTCCGAAAGTGGAACAACTCCGTCTCTGCCGTGAAAAACTCGGAATGCCGTGTCAAAGTTGGGACCATCCTCGAAAATTGGACCCTTTGCTCCGGTTGCCTTCACAAGCAGAAAATGATACAGTTGAGCAATCAAAACGCATAACATATAGTACTCAGATTATTCAGACAAAAGAGGGGGTGGATGCTAGGGACATACCGGAACGGGGAAATTAACAGATGTCAAGGAAAAACTTGTGGGCTCGTTGATGTTCCTCAAGAACGGGCATCTTTCAATCCCCTGTTGGACAACGCTGTTCTCTTCCGAGCACGTGACGTCGCCGAAAGCTCTTTGGAAGAAGGAATCCATACGGATAACAGCAGCAACCTAAGCCTGCTGAGTGTGTCCAGGGAGCAAAATGTGAGTCAAGAGATTGTATACGGCCGGCCGGAACAGTAAGAGATGCAGCTGCCAATTGCGATGTGATGGCAAGGTCAATGATCAGCACTTATGAGACCAAAACAATTCATGTTCATTCTTTCTTTAGCACCAGCGGAACTGACAGACAGATTCACCGAATTCAGCAGTTTGACATTTTATTATCCATATGGTTGAGTTGGATTTATCGGTAGGAGTAAACAATTTGTTAACCCATAGTACTATGCTGATTGCGGCGTTGAACTACTCCTGCCTAACAGCACATGCGAACACAGAGACCCACCCACCCAGCCAGCAACCACGCGTATCACGCCTCTGTGGCTCTGTTGGTTATTTATTATCGGTTATTATTTTCTCCTACTGGTTTTTTAGGGGATTTTATTATGTTCTTGGGTGGAATGAAAATATGAAACGATGCAGAATTTCAGGATCGTCGGCCGGAAGTAGCGCGCGAATCAAGGGAAAAATGATAGGATTGTGGTTGGAACCGCAGGTCGATCTACTGGTCGTGATGTTCAATCTCGCAGGGCAATCAGTCAACCACTCGATCAATCGACCCGTCCCAAATCGAATTGGACGAGGCGGCGATAATCTCGCGGAGCAATCAATTAGCTCGTCGACCCATCCTAAATCGAATTCGACGAGTAGAAGAGGAGCAGAGATGCGAATGGAAGGAGGAGAGGAGAGAGGGGGAGTAACCTGAGAATCGAAGAGCAGGCGGGCGAGGGAGGGCGGCGAGGCGGGCGGGCGGGCGGGCAGGCAGGCAGGCAGGCAGCTGTTGTCGTCGGTGTGGGTCGTGTGGAGAGCACAGACCGGTGAGATGAGGAAAGAGGAGGAGGGAGGGGGTGGGGGTGGGGAGACAAGTCCGAGAGAGGAGGATTGGTTGGGTAGTTGTTGGGTTGCGGTAGTTGGCTTGGCACTGGCACAGGCATGGCATCCACACGCACATGCATGAACTTCGCACTAGAACGGGACAGGGGCTGGTTTGACTTGCGACCGGGCCAATCGCGATTCACGCACGCGGCGCTTGCACTGCATTACAGCCGCCCCACTCATTCCTCCGTGCTTCCTTTTTCCAACCCGTTTCGTTTTCCGTGTTGACGCAGCAAGCATCCAGCCAAGACCATGCTCGTCTTCTAGAGAGACTAGTTAAATGCCCGTACATTGCCACGGTCCATCTTTTTTTCTTTCTTACATGGAAAATATACCACATAGAGGATACAAAAATAAAGTCGTATTTTTAGTAATGACAAGACCATCAAGCCCAGGATGACATCATTCTCGTCTTGGTTTCTCAAACTGCCAGGACATGCTTGAGCTTCATCACTGCGATCTAAAAGTTACATACTTCTTTTCACAATGTATTAGATTTCTATGAATCCCTAAAACAATTCTTATTTTTTTCTTTCTTTTTTGGGATTTTTGGTAGATGAGATGATTGAGAACTTCAATATAGTAGTTTCTCAATATTTTTTCTTATCATTTCACTTGTTTTTATAATTTTCCTATTTTCATTTGACTTATATGGAGAGATATATTACTCAAATAATTGTTTACTTAGAAACCATGAATGCCGCCGAGCACGGCCCACATGTCATTTCCTGACAAGCCGCAAAAACATCAATTCTTCCATCTCGCCGCAAAAACATCAATTCCACCATCTCGATGACCACTAACCAAACAAAAAAGAGATTACCCATATAGATTTTGATCAAAATATACTATGTTGTGTACTCATGTGTCAAACATATGTGAATTGCTACAGACGATGCGCCTAGGTGGCAAGTCAATGACTGTACTTGGCCATGCCACATCCTCGGCGTGAGCTCCGACGCACCCAGTTCCTCCTCCATGTGGTGATAATTCATCAAATATCCGCCCCAGATAGCACCGAGGACTTGTGTGTTGGCCTACCATTGGTGTAAATCAAAGCATGAATTCAACACACGACTAAGGATATTGGATGACAAGACCTTTGACTACTACTATGATTTAAGGATACAAATATGAGGCTACAATTTACCAATGAAACCAAGAAGGCTTATGATAAGACACTGTAAAGAAAAATATCAACTTGCCATTTGTGCAAGCATCTCAATAGTAACCACGAGTGATTCATAAACGACATGTCTCTAACCTGTAAACATGTATTTTTTAGCACCAGGTGAATACTGAGAAATTTTCATCGAGTGGTGAACAAAGCACCAGAAGTGTTAACTGGCTACCGTGATTCTACAATATGGACTGTAGCACCAATATCAGATGCCAACATCGAAACATAATACACCGTACATGCATACTTTATTTTTTGTAAAGTCCTCCCATTTCTTTCTATGAAGGAAAGAACTGTTTTATCACATACTTCTTACATTGCGACAACTTTCTTGCTTAGGTCCACAAGTTTCATGAAGCAAAATTAAATATTATCTAACATGAAGCTCCACAAATCAATGATAATATGCTTATAGTGCAAAATAAATAAAAAGATGATGACATCAGCTCTCTCCTTTCCGGATTATTTTTGAACAATAGCAACTCTGTCCGGGTCATAAGATAAGAAAATTGTAAAAAAAAATTAGAGGTTGGAAATTTCTAAATAGAAGTAACAACTGAGCTCTGATGATCTTAGTAGGTAAGGTACATCCACTTTTGGCCCAGATCAATTCCTCTATCTGCCATGTTTGTCGTTCTCCTATGCTTTCAGCCAATGAGAAATGGCGATATCTTTCTCACTCTTTTTTTCTCTCTGACAACCATCATGCACCCATCTAGCTGTATTTAGGGGCTTCTTCTCCAGTCCAATCAATAATATGAAAATGCCATCGACATTCCTTCTCCACGTGACCAATGTTTAGAACTTAACTCCCCAACTTAATTTACTTTGTAGAAACGAAATTGGTTAGCCTGCCTAAAGCCAATCAAAGAAGATTGCTGAAATCTTACATAGTCAAAGTCCCAGGTTCTTTTACACTATCCAAAAAAGGTCAACACATTTGTTGTTAATATATTATAGTGATTCTCCCAGTTAACATGGATATTGGAAAGTGAACCAACTCAATAACCGCAAAGAGAAAATATAGCACTGTATATATCTTACCGGTCAATTCATTATAGTGAAACTGCCTGATTGTCAATAACAAGAGAGGGTCCAAAAATTATAGTTCGCTTATATACTTATTTTACACAAGCCAAGCCAGTTCATTGTAGTCCTCACTGAAAGCTACTATGCATGATGATGAGATTAACTGACATGAACACAATGAATTCTAGCATTTTGCCTATTCTATAAATCAAAAGAACAAGATTTAATAAACAAAAGGCATAACAAATTAAATATAAGCAGCCGCTTCATCCTCAGTCTACCAAATTAAATACTATCTTTTTGTGCAAAGGCATGCTAACAAATCAAAAATCAATGAAGCATATACAAATACATGCTAGTTCAGGTTGGCATGTGGACTACTCAACCATACCTAAGCAAATCTTCGAAAAAAGAGCAAACAACAACGAAGTATTATTTTCAGGCCACATCTAGCCTGCTAAAAAGGTTGAGGATTTCATTCATGGGAATATGACACTATTATAGATCTTCAAACAAAGCTTCTAGAGTAATTGCAACACAAACCCCTCGACTACTCCATGTTTCTCTCAAAACATGGACTTGATTTAAAGCATGTATAAGTACCACATCAACCAGATGGCGAAAACAGACCAACTTTCATGTCAGTAGCCGTATCATTTGGGCCCTTTTGGTGCTCTTCTTCTCCAGTGTCTACCAAGCACGCTCAAACTCTTCCTCCGTGGGCAGCTAGTCGCGATGGCCTCGAACTTGTACATTATAGATGATATCACCAAGCAAAAGTGTTTCTTAAAATGCTCCCTGCACTGCTATCCTAGCGTCTTTTTCGTATGGCAGTTCAAGAGAAACAAATAGTAGTAGTTAGTTAGCTGCCGAAAGCTAGTACCTTTAGAGGGTCAAATTGGCGTGAAGTATTTTAGGGGGTACTTACTTGACTTCCCTCTCTAATGAATCTCCTCTCTTAGATATGCAATGATGCGTGAATTTCCACATGTGGATAACTCCCCAGGGCTACTTTTTTTATATCAGCTAACTTTTCAATAGCCAACATAGCCTCCTTTATAAAACACAACGAAGAATGAATCCATGAGAAGCCCTTTGTGGCTGCATAAACTTGATGTCAATAAAAATTATGAATTAAAGGACTGAGATATGCCATGTAGCAGCATGATTAAGTAGATACTCAACAAGTTCCTAGGCTCTCCCCCTTGTGTGATGTTCTTTGCCAGCGGCCTGTAACGCCACCTCCGGTCTGCCCCTGCATCGATGGTCTTCGGAGGTCCCTGTGCTTGGGTCGGGGAGAAAACCCCCCGCGGCGATGGCCTGCGCTGTCAACGGCGACGCTAGAGGGTGCCGTTACCTCCTTGGAGGCGCTGGCATGACCCTGATCAGACTTCATCCTCGAGCAACGGGGGAAACCCCAGGGCCGGCTTGCCGGACCGGGCAGCGACGACGTCTCAACGTCGTTCCCCTCATGAGGGCGTTGCTTTGCCTGCTAGTGGAGGACCTGATGCAGCATCTAGAGGTTGACGATGCATCGCTTTGGCGTAGTGTGCCTCACAGGGTCCGGACAAATGGTGCGCAACCTCTGCCAGAGCCAGCACTTCCCCGACGATTCCCCACCAGTTCCAGCCGAGCCCTGCCTTGCACCTGCCGATCCTGTAGGCAACATGGTGTGTGGTACGTTGGCCTGGGTAGTCCTGGGGCTGAACCGTCCCTGGAGGCGTCTGGCAATGGCGGTGACGCTGCCCTGCTGCTCCGATCCACGCTGCCTCGCCATTCTTGGCTGGAGGCAAGGCTAGGCGAGGCCTGACTTTGTTGCGGTGTGTAGTTGGGGGCACCTCCTTGCCAAGCTGTAGTCACTTGGTGAGGACAGTCGTGTGCGTGTGTGTGTGCGTGTGCTGGAGGTTGTACCCTCGATGTCTTCTATCTGTTCAATGAAATGAAACGCAAATTCTTTTGCGTTTTCTCAAAAAATAGTCCACAAAAAAATTTCATCTCCACTGTAAGAAAAAACAAACTAATTGAAACTAACTTTCTTAATGTGTACACTGGTATACCAACGGAAATGTGCATTTTAGTGAATGAATTTGATTACCAATGGAAAGACCAAAGTTTTATAACAGTAGTCTCGTACTTCTTAGAACTTTAATCTTAAAACTACGCTTATGAGCAATTAAAATGGTGTGCTTATACATACCACAGCAGATCTCTCTGAACCAACTTGTAATGCTGCATAATAATGTCTTCACCAGGTTCCAAGAAATTCTTCCGGAGATCCCTGCCATTTTCACAATAAAATTAAACAATAAATAGCAAGGGGCGTTTTTAAGTTCAGCATTTGACCAGTCATTATCTACTTCTATTGGCCAACCCAATAATTATATTTTAGCAGTGAAACATCAAAACCAAATATCGAATGGTGCTCTACCGAGGAATATGAAAAATATACATTATTAGGAGAGAACCAAAATTAATTTCATCTTAAATCATAGCCAGAGACTGGACAGAAAGCAAGAGACAAATTAAGCAAGAATTAACCTGACAAGCTGACGAAAGTCACGCTGTGCTGGTATGCAATAAATCTGGCCGGAAGGGTGGGCGATGAAAGTGGCCAAATTTGGCTCCAATTTTCACTTATCACCTATAATGGCAAGCCAAAATTGCATTTTATAGACAAACACTAACCATATAACCCATCTACTCAAGGCACAAAGTAATGTGAAAACATTTATCATAAATAAACAGAGGAGTGAGATAAGAAACTGAGAGAAAAGTTTTCTCTATTGTTTCTTGTTCTCACGTTATTCTTTCCTCAGCTGAAACTAACTCCCAAATTCTTCTTTACCTCCTTACTCGATCAGCACCAAACCATCAGAGTACTAAAGTATCAAATGCCAAATTGAGGGTTGCAAAGTACCAAATGCATGTCAAATATATATGGTCGAGGTCATACCAATGGACTTAGGGCGTCAGATGTAGCGCAATACGTACATGAGGTTTGTTAGCTGATGCGTGGACTGCAGTTAAGTTGACTCTCTTCCACATCCCAATTCGACATCTACTGATCTACGTCACAAGTGCGGTTACACCCTAGAAGTCCTCCCGCATTCTGCCACACTAATCTCACTCCAACGCCCTACTTTTCCGTAAATAACCTGCAAGATTGAGAACCATGAACTTATGTGTGGATTCAAATCGGTC
This sequence comes from Avena longiglumis, assembly GCA_030063025.1. Classification (NCBI taxonomy): domain Eukaryota; kingdom Viridiplantae; phylum Streptophyta; class Magnoliopsida; order Poales; family Poaceae; genus Avena; species Avena longiglumis. Next base: position 475,905,291 of record CP125974.1, on the reverse strand, counting down.
AGAACTGACCATATTTCCTTTAACATGATTCCAAACAGAATGTGGACATATGCAGCGCGAGAATTACTTTAGCAACCTATCGGGTATGTCAGTTTTCCACCAAAACGAATCAGAAATCATTGGAAACATAATTGTATAAGACATTACAAGATGACATTTCATCGAACATGTAGAATGCAACAATAATTTTGTTGTGTTTTACCTTGAAAAACAATGATCCGACAACTGGAATCTCGGTGACAAAGACCGCAAGGTCCTTGTTGGAGTCATCGGTGAATCAGTCGTTGCTGTTGTGGCTATGGACAGCAACCACGACCACTTTGTGGGAGAGAGGAACCCACTCCCATGTAGGACGGAAGAGAGGCATCAGGAGCAGCGCCACTCTCACCTGCCACCTTCTCACACCCGCGGTTGCGGTCTAGAGCTGCACGCCGATGAGGAGGAAAGCGGAAGAGGCTGAGCTCCCGTACCGCAGCGACGACCACCTGCCCATGGCGCTGCTGCATACCGTGGAGCTATCCGGGGAACAAATTCACGCGGTCGTCTTCCTTGCGCCTGGCCTCTGCTGCAGCCAGATCTGCGACCGGAGTCATCGCCGCAGATATTTAGGACAAGGCGAGGGGGACGTGAGCAATCACCGCCAGAAAATCGGAAACAGGCGAGGAGAATATTGGGACATGGGACTCAGCGAGGGGAGGGGAGGGGAGGGGAGGGCGCGACCGTGAGAGTGCACGACGAAGGATGAGCGAAACGCAGGCTCGGCAGGAAACGGAACACAAGGTTCTTTTTAGTTAGCAGAGAATCTAGCTTCGTTTCCCATGTCAACAGCTGCTTAGATCGAACAGGGTTTAGCTCCGGAGAAATTGCCAGGGAACACGAGCCCAAGGCGACACTATAAATACATCGGATTCGATGGTACGAAGAATATGAATCACGGAGGATTTTCCTTTTGTTTAGGCATTATTAATGAGAAAAACAAAAAAAAATCACCCGAACCTCCTTTTTACATTCACATGTACATAGAACAAGATAAATTGCATGATAATGATCAAATATTACCTTTCCAATTCACTTAGGATTCCTATATGTTTTCCTATTCTCGCAAATCAAGTACAAGTAGACACATTTGCAAAAACTGATGTGTTTTAAAACCTTTTATTTTGCACCCACAATCTAATCATATTTCTCTTTTCCCCCTATTTTTACATTTTCTAAATCTTGCGAATCAAAGGGACTGATATTAGGACGTTTCGGAAGGGCAAACGGGCCAAGCTAGGGATTTGAGATCCAACCGATTTTCACCCAAATTATACGATTAATCTAGAACAAGACCAACGCGCGCTGCCCGCATATTTCTCATGTTGTGCGGCACCTCCTGACAAGCACACATTTTAATGCTAAACGTTACTGCGGCAGGCCCACAACATTCATTTTCAGGAAGTAAAAAGTTCGAACGGCTAAGATTCAGCCCACGGGTGACAGCTCATACCTAGCTCGTACCATGCAGCTGCTAATTACCCGATTAAATACATACGGAGTATTACCAATCGCCATACTCCAGCCGCCAGATTAAATCGTTACTAATTGCGAGATTAATTAACCATAGTTGTGAGGTTACTTATTGCGAGAATAATTAGGTATTGTTGGTCGGATTCCATTGTTACTACTAATTGCCATGTAACTAATTCCTAGCTATCAGATTAATTCCTTCCAATTGCCAGATTTAACCATAACTAATTATCACCTTAATTAGGAATTGCCACATTAATTAATCCTAACTGCCAGATTAAATAAACCTAATTGCCATATTTAAATTAACTAATTGACAGATTGATACGTCTTCTCTCCCACCAACCACCATCGGCATGGTACAGTCTCAAGCTGTCGTCGTTCCGCCAAACTCCCCGACGCCGAGTCTGCCGCCCCGCCTAATCCACTGCAAGCTCCAGGGATTTTGCTCGTGCGGTGCAGCCTCCCCTGCTGATCCATGCTCCGCAGCTACGGCCTCCCCTGTTGCTCCATGCTCCGTGGTGGTGGCGGCGGCGGCGGCCTGCCCTATCGCTGCCTGCTCCGCGGTGTCCTGTCCAGCTACATACGATTTATGCCTAGCGTTGCTTCCGTGTAGTTTCAGAAGAAGAGAGAAAGCGAATGTGTGGTGCAGAGCGTGAGAAGATAAGGTGGAGATGAAAGTAGTAGTTATTGAGAACAGGACGTCACGACACGTACGTTTTTTGAATTGTTGCGTGTCGCACCGAAGAGTGCGCGGTGCGGCGCCGCGGCTTAGATTTTTCCATTAATCTATACATTAAAATGGTTTCCTTAAGTATCCATCTAGTTAAGTGCACGTGAACCCCTCACGTGAGCGTGGAGCCACCTAGGCGACATCACGTCGACTCGCTGTAACATGTGTTAAATTATTGGGCATAATTTTCACGATTAATTTCAGAATATAAATCATGACAACAACAGCTACAATCACGTGAACCTCTAATATACTAGATGTATTGACCAACATGAACAGTAGCAGATTATACGCACTAACAGCCATAGTAAAACAACGGATCTGATGACAGTGTACGTACTGATGGTTGATGATGTAGTCGCCGTTGGTGCAGTAGCCTGTCGAAGAAGTCGGCGTTGAAGACGACGCGCACGGGATCCGGCTTGACGACCGGGAAGACGCGCCGTGATGGCGAACTTGAGCAGTCGCGCGGAACGCTTTCCAAAAACCTTATTCGCCCTCTCCTGTACAGGATCGCAAAGGCGAGTGGTTCCGGAGACATGCTCTCCCGACCACCGGTGCACGCCGGCAAGCGGGATGGAGAGACTACAGTGGCGGCGCAACCAGAGAGGATGGCAAAACCCTAGATTGGTTTGGTGTCGTACGTTGTGGAAGCCACACAAGCGTTTATATAGAGCAGCTCGGAAATCCCGTACATGACACGAAGTGGACCAACCCCACGTCGCGCACGTTCGGGTCGGTTACAGATAGCCCACGATCCGGAAGCGACCCGGATACGTTAATTGTTGACACGTCTGTCTAACCGCACACATTTTCCTGAGCAGCAAAATAAAGCTCGGCTCGGCGAGATTCCCGCAACCCGCAGCGCACTCGCGTCGTGACGAGACGAGCGTGCGTGCGAGCGGCTTCGTCGGAGGAGGAGCACGCGTGTAGCTCTCTTATTGCCACTCACTTACAAAGTGGTGTAACACTCCACCTTATAAGGTGATGCAACTCTCCTTAAGCTTTCCATGTGAGACTAAACTTTAGCTCCCACAGCTCTTGCCACACACACGTGAGCTGCCACCAACTTGAGCCAAATCACATATGGGTTCCACATACACGGGCTTTAAGATTTAGGGGAAAATCTGAAATCACACATGGGTCTAATGATTTAGCTCATTATTTCTAACAATCCCCCACTAGATCTCAAATGCCCATTTGAAGATTTACCAATTCTCGCTATTTGTTTATATACCAGTGTTTCAGCAGAGAATGTTAAGTTGAACGTCCGCCTAGAATCTTGAACTACGTCTATCAACAACTTGAACAATGGACGAACCTTGAATTGCAAGTTTGGTGCCAATAGATTTCACTCAAAATCATAACTAGTACCTGGATGCCAGTAGCCTAACCCGCGGGTTGTAGCATATGCGTCATACTCCCTGGTCTCTTCATGAGTTTACTAGAGATCACCCCCAAGTCTCATAGACCGCGACGTTTATAGTCGAGATCATATAGGTGTGTTCTTTCAAGAATACCCTGTAGGACAACATCTTTGCTAGTTAAAGCCAATAGAAACACATTAAGGCGTGTTGCCAACCTGTCTTACATATTATGAGAGTTATGAATCTTCACATAGAGAGGGTTACCAACTACTCTCCTCAGTCAAACCACTAGCTTGTTCTTTCCAGGTCCTAATTCACGGGATCTCCGATCACATAGGTTGGGTTACCACTAGGTGTGACATCCATGGATCTCAACCCCATCTCCCTCAATGCATTTTCTATCACATTTCGTGATAGTCCCTTTGTAAAGGGATCTGCCAGTTTTTTGTTTGTTTGAATACACGTAACAGTTATTACTCCGGAGTTTCTCAATTTCCTGACAGACTTCAAACGTTTCTTCACGTCTCTTGATGACTTCGCGTTATCCTTAGAATTGTTTAATTTGACAATAACAGTTTGATTGTCACAATTCAAAAGGATTGCCGGCACAGGTTTCTCAACCACATGCAAGTCCATCAAGAGCTCACACAGCCATTCTGACTCAACAGTGGCTGTGTCTAAAGCAGTAAGTTCTACTTACATAGTTGACCTCGTCAATATGGTCTGTCTACGGGAACTCCATGACACCGCACCACCTCCAAGAGTAAACACATACCCGCTCGTGGCGTAGAGTTCATCAACGTCAGAGATCCAGTTCGAATCACTATATCCTTCAAGCACAGTAGTCTGCCCTGAATAGTGAATTCCATAGCTCATTGTACCACATAGATAGCGCATGACCCTTTCAAGTGCATACCAATGATCAATACCTGGGTTAGACATGAACCTACTCAACTTGCTCACAGCAAAAGAGATATCAGGTCTTGAGCGCTTGCTAAGTACTCCCTCCGTTTCAAAATATAAGATGTTTTAGGTTTGTGAAGAAAATGAATCTAGACTTGTTTTAGTATGTAGGTTCACTCAACTTTGGGATGAATCTACACACTAAAAGAAGTCTAGATTCATTTTCTTCACAAACCTAAAACATCTTATATTTTGAAACGGAGGGAGTACATGAGAGAACCAACAACTTGTGAATATTTCAGCTGATCTGTTGGTTCCTTCTTATTCTTTCGTAATGTCAAACTGGGATCGTAAGGTGTTGGAGAAGTCTTGCCATCAGTAAAGTCAAATCGTCTCAAGACCTTCTCAACATAATGATATTGCGTTAAAGTAATCCCATTCTCGTTCTTAATAAGCTTGATGTTTAGAATCACATCAGCCTCTTCCAGATCTTTCATATCAAAACTCTTTGACAGGAAAGACTTGACTTCATTTATCACTTTCTTGTTTGTACCAAAGATCAGAATATCATCCACGTACAAGCATAATATAACGCTATCGCCCCCACCATGGCGATAGTAAACACACCTATCAGTCTCATTAATGACAAAGCGAGCAGAAAGTAGAGTTCTATCAAACTTCTCATGCCATTGCTTAGGTGCTTTTTTCAGGCCATATAAAGATTTTAATAACTTGCACACCTTTGTCTCTTCATCTTTTACCACAAACCCATCCGACTGATCCATGTAGATCTCCTCTTCCAACTCTCCATTAATGAAAGTTGTCTTCACGTCCACTTGATGAACGAGAAGACCATAAGAGGCATCCAGGTACAGTAGTACTCAAATGGTGGTCAGTCTAGCGACAGGTGAATATGTGTCAAAGTAATCTTCGCCTTCTTTCTGTGTGTAGCCCTTAGCTACAAGCCGCGCCTTGTACTTCTCAATAGTACCATCAGGTCTTAGCTTCTTCTTGAACACTCATTTACAACCCACATGTTTACAACCATAGGATCATTCTGATAATTCCCAAGTTCCATTAGAAAGAATCGAGTCCATCTCATTTTGGACAGCTTCTTTCCAATCATCTGCATCAGGAGATGCATATGCCTCTGCAATGGATCTAGGAGTATCATCCATAAGGTACACGATGAAATCATTACCAAAGGATTTTGCAATCCTCTGTCTCTTACTCCTCGTGAGAGGTTCATCGTCATCCTTCTCAAGGACTTCCTCACGTGGTTGTTTAGAATTCTCAATAGATGCACTAGATTCAGAAAGTATTTCAGAAGAAATTCTACCAATGCTATGCATATCTTTCATAGGAAAAATATTCTCAAAGAATGCTGCATCACGAGATTCCATTATAGTATCAATATGCATATCAGGTACCTTAGATTTAACCACTAGAAATCTATAGCCTACACTCCGTGGAGCATATCCTAAAAATATACAATCCAATGTCTTGGGTCCGAGCTTGCGTTTCTTAGGGATCGGTATGTTGACCTTCGCCAAACACCCCCAAGTGCGCAGATACGAAAATGATGGTTTTCTCCCAACCCACTCCTCATAAGGCGTATTTTATTTATTCTTGTTAGGAACCCTATTCAGGACATGACATGAAGTCAACAAAGCCTCCCCCACCATGCCTTTGATAAACCAGCAGTGGCTAACATGGAATTCACCAAGTCAGTTAGCGTGCGGTTTTTCCTCTCGGCAACCCCGTTTGATTGGGGCGAGTAGGAAGGCGTCCTCTCATGAATAATTTTGTGTCCTGACAGAATTTATCAAATATTTTGGGAAAATACTCATCACCACGATCCGACCTAAGACGCTTGATCTTCCTCTCTAGTTGATTTTCAACTTCGGCCTTATAGATTTTAAAGTAGTCTAAAGCCTCATCTTTAGTTTGCAACAAGTAAACATAGCAGAATTTAGTAGCATCATCTATCAATATCATGAAATATCTCTTTTCACCTTTGAAAGGATACGGATGTCGCCTAGAGGGGGGGTGAATAGGCGATTAAAACTTTTCCTAGAGTGGCTCAACAAAGGCGGAATAAAACTAGTGTTTACTTTGTTAAGCACAACCTAGAACAACTAAGGTTCACCTATGTGCACCAACAACTTATGCTAAGCAATACAAGCAACAAAGTGATATCAAGATATATATTACTTCAAGCACGAAGGCTATCATAATGTAAAGTGCATAAGTAAAGAGCTCGGATATAGAGATAACCGAGGCACGCGGGGACACCGATATTTTACCGAGTTTCTCCCAACATGGACTACGTCTCGTTTGGAGAGGGGGTGGTATCAAACCACCAATGCCACAAAAAGGCCTCCCTTATTCTCCGGTGAATCTCACCCCATTGGGATCGATCCACGCTTCCACTATCGGCGCACTTGTCGGTGGCAACCGAAACCTCTCACAAGGTTGGGGCACTTCTCCACAACTTAATTGGAGGCTCCCAACAAATGCCACCAAGGCCACAATGCCACCAAGGCCACAATGCCACCAAGGCCACAAACCGTCTAGGGTTCCAAGAACCCAAGAGGGACAAGCTTCAATGAGCAACTCAAACCAAATCCTCCGAGGAGAACTCAAAACGATGCACCAAATGCAAAAGGCAAGAACACCACAAAGATGCTCAAATCCCTCACTCTTAAGTTCCAACAAAACTACTAAAGCTAATGGGGGAACAAGAGAGGAGGAATCAAAGAGAGACATAAAATCCCCCAAAATCTAGATCCCCAAAGATGCACTCACAAAGAGATGAATCGGTTAGGTCAAAACGTGAGGCTAAATCTTCTCTCTCTTCCACTCAAATATGGGCAAGAATCATCGGAGGGAAAAGATTATGCAAGCTTTAAGATCTAGAGCAATTGCGGATAAAGTTTAGCTTAATAGATAAGAGAGAAGTTAACTAAACTCAAAACGGGCAAAACCTTAAACAGGACCCAAAAAATCTGGCCATTGGGGCAATTTTTCTGAACGTTCCGGTAGTACACCGGTACTACCGGACCATTAAATCAAATCTAAGCAAAAGCGAGCTAAAAAAAGCAGGCAGCTAAGTGGGGCCAAGCAGGCGTGCAGGGAGCAGCAGCATCGCACGCAGCATGCAGCGGCCCGCATGCAGCTAGCAGCAGTGCAGCGGCCAGGCACACGCGCGTGCCAGCGCAGCAGCAGCGCCAGCACCTAGGCCTAGGCAGCCGCAGCGCCGCAGCAGCTAGCGCGCGCAGTTGCAAGCAGCAGCAGCGGCGGGCGGGCCCAGCAGCCAGTGGCGCGGGAGCGAGGCGAGTCAGGGAGTGGGGCGGTAACGCGCGCAAGGCAGCGCGCAGCAGCGCCAGGGTCAACGCGGGGCAGTAGCGCCAAGGTTTTTGGATCGTTGAATTATTGGGCATAATTTTTACGATTAATTTCAGAATATAAATCATGACATTCACAATCACAGCATACTCTAACATACTAGATGTATTGATCAACATAAACAGTAGCAGATTATACATACTAACAACCATAGTGAAACAACGGATCTGATGACAGTGTACGTACTGATCGGTTGTCGATGTAGTCGTCGTTGGTGCAGTAGCCTATCGAAGAAGTCGGCGTTGAAGACGACGCGCACGAGATCCGGCTTGACGACCGGAAAGACGCGCCGTGATGACGAACTTGAGCAGTCACGCGGAGCGTTTTCCAAAAACCTTATTCGCCCTCTCCCGTACAGGATCGCAAAAGCGAGTGGTTCCGGAGACCTGCTCGCCCGACTACCGGTGCACGCCGGCAAGCGGGATGGAGTAGACTACGGTGGCGGCGCAAGCAGAGAGGATGGCAAAACCCTAGATTGGTTTGGTATCGTACGTTATGGAAGCCGCACAAACGTTTATATAGAACGGCTCGGAAATCTCGTACATGACACGAAGTGGACCAATCCCACGTTGCGCACGTTCGAGTCAGTTACAGATAGCCCACGATCAAGCTCGGCTTGGCGAGATTCCCGCAACCCGCAACCGCGGTGCGCTCGCGTCGTGACGAGGCGAGCGTGCGTCGTCGTCGGAGGAGCGCGCGTGTAACTCTCTTATTGCCACTCACTTACAAAGTGGTGCAACACTCTACCTTATAAGGTGCTGCAACTCTCCTTCAACTTTCTATGTGAGACTAAACTTTAGCTACCACAGCTCTTGCCATACACATATGAGCTGCCACCAATCACATATGGGCTTCCACATACATGAACTTTAAAATTTAGGGGAAAATCTAAAATGGCACATGGGTCTAATGATTTAGCCCATTATTTCTAACAACATGTACCCTTACATATATCATTCAAACGATTTTCGACGGATAAAAATGATCCAAAGCAATAAAGAAAACATCCTACACTTACGTCCTAGTTTTTTTTTAGACACTAGACAATAAAAATAACTTGTTGGTCATTTAATAGTTCAAATAGCTGGCATATAATTTTTATAGAATTTGTAGAAATTAATTTTCAGCTTGCGGCGAATTTAAATTCTAATTAAAATTGTGTAGTCAAAAACAGAAAGTAAATGTCGGATGCCTCTTTTTTTTTACTATGGATAATTTTTGTCCGTCGAATGAAGTTTGGATAGCAAATGTAAGTGCATGTTACGACAGGACATGCTTTGGGCATGCCACCTGATCTCATTCTAGATTTCTAGTTTACCACGAGTTAGAGCTATTTGAACCAAACGTTGGATCAATACTTATCTCTCCCTTTTAGAGTCTCTGAGGTATATATATTTTTAGTCCCACAATTTGCACCATGAGAGCGATTTAGTCCCACATCTTGCAAAGTAAGTAATACTAGTCCCACAATTTGTAATCGAGGAGCATTTTAGTCCAACTCAATAGAATTTCTATAATTTTAGCCAAATTTGTCCAAATGTAGATCAAAACTCATTTTCGAACTAACATGTGGCATTTAATTTTTGTAAAATGTCTCTTTATGTATTTTTTTTCTCTGTGCGTTTGCGACCTTTGCCTTCGAGCAGCCCCACCGTTGTAAAAATAAGAAAACAAATAACAATTTTTTACATTCACTAGTGAGATTCGATCTCATCACCTACATTGCAAATAAAGCTACGACACCATTACAGCACATAAGGGGATGTGTTAACTTTTAGAGTACACCTATATTTTAGGCTGAGTTAGGTATCATCCACAGTACAAGCCGCTAGCTAGTTTTTGTTGGTTCACACGTGCAAGCAAAAGGAAGCTACGTATAACAGCGTATACACACAAGAGTAAAGTAAAGCTTGATTAATTGAGTGTATAGACCCAGGTTATATGTAGTTTTTCTTTTGGATATTAAAAAAATACGTGTTCTAAAGCTGTGAGAATTTCTAAAAATGTATGCGAATTTTTAGTCCAAAAAATCTGTGCACACGCGAGCATTGTTGTGCGCGTGTGTGCTGACAAAAGGATTATACAATTTTTTAATCCAAAATAATTTAAAAAAAGATTATGCTAACAGTGGATGTGAGTGCATGTGTGCATTTATATTATATAAATACAGTTACATTTCCGAAAGTAGCAAACATCTTCTTTGACGTAATGGTATGTGCTGGTAAGTAGTACTCAGTAGTATGGAGTTCGAATGGTGTGCAATCCTATTTTATTTAATCGTCTACAACAGTCTATCTACGATAGGACATAAATAATAGAAAAAGTACATAGGGATTATTTTAGAAAATTGTGACACTATAGGTGGAGGAATTTAGTCGAATTTGCTGAAATTTGGTTAAATTGGACTAAAATGCTCTCTGTATGCAAGTTGTGGGACTAATATTGTTCACTTTGCAAGATGTAGGACTAAATAGCTCTTGAGGTGCCACTGAGTTGATGGGCTAATTCGTTGCATTTTATAACTTGCGGAGTGAAGTGTTACCAGTGTACTCTATCCGTTTAAAAATATAAAACATTTTAACTTTGTAAAATAGATGTATCTAGATGCCTTGTAGTGTATAGGTTCACTGTAAACCTCTACGAACTTATACACTAAAAGACGACTAGATACATTCGATTCATAAAGCTAAAATATTTTATATTTTTAAACGAAAGGAGTACAAGTTCATGTATTAATAATAAAATTATCTCATCAGAAAATACTCACTCATGACTGAACCTGAACATGAATTATTGGGTACCCTAATTTATTGAGAGTCCAAATTTAAAATAGACCGAAATAAAAAGATCAAAATTTCATTTATGACCGAATGCTCACCTCTACAAAGCATCAATCGAGGTCATCACGTACGTTGAGTTTCAAATGACAGTTCATGAATGACCAAGCAAACAAACAGCTGCCCGAAGCAAACGACCATCAGGCCTGAAAATAATACTCCCTCCGATCCATATTACTTATTATAAAAATAGATGTATCTAGATATGTTTTAGTATTAAATTCATTCAATTTAATAACAAGTAATATGGATAGGAGAAAGTATTATATTTAGGGATATTATAATCGAGCCAAAGACCTCTCAAGATCTGGATGTTCTGTCCGATCGAGCTTCTTTGTTGCTGTTGGCTGTTGGATGAAGTTCAGTACTGCTGTGGGCCAAATATCCATATGAGACGCTTCTCTGGATGTCAAGTAGCCTTGGTTAATTGGGCCCCAATGAGCCCAATAGTTTGACTCTATGGAATTTTGCTGCCCTAAAAAAACAAGAAAAAAAATGAAAGTAGTGGATTGGGAGCTTGGGGCGGAGATGATTCGGGAGTGAGGGGTTGATAGCGACCGTGCGGCGAACCCGATTGAGCGCAGGCTAGTCCGGCGAACCCAAGGTATGGCACCGCCTTAGGGTATCTCCACTGGCACCACGCAAATTGTCCTACCATGTTTGAATTGGTCCGCGCAGACTGGCGGACAACTGTACGCCGGTTCAGCGGGCGACCCATTGGACCGATTCCCGCGGACAAAACCATCTATACACCAAACTTAGGTCACGGTTGCGTTGGCCCATTCAGCGCGTTTGGCTTCCTGCGTCATTTCCTAACTGTCTAGTCCCTCTCGTCAGTGGCTGCCCGTGCGGGCCAGCGCGAACAGATGGGTCACGCCGTTAAAAACAGTTGGACCAAACCACGCTCTAAAATAGGCCGTGACTCAATCTAAGCAGACAGAATATCATCCGTTTAGATCGGCCCGATAAAAATGACTTTATCCAGATGCCGATCCAGGAGCAAGGGGTTGCCAGGCGCCCGCCAACGCTATGCCAGTGCCACCCCCAACGAGTTATGACACGGGCCAGCCAGCTTTTCTTTTTTTAGAGGAACACGGGCCAGCCAGCTAATCGTAGTTGTTTGCGGTCGTAAGAACATACAATTATCATTACCGCATGGCCCAAGCCCAATACGAAAATGAGTTAGAACGTAAGGCTTACCTTTTTTTTTGGACAACAAGTGAGGCGCCGGGGGCGCCAAATTTCATTCAGCTCAAATACATTGTACAACATGCAGTACAATACCCTGTGAGTTAAGATTTTGAACAGCTAGAACTATAGGGCAATTGTCATGAGTATGAGCTGAATTAGAGCAGCTAAAGATAGGCCTAGACTGATTCTGCCTAATAGCCCGATGAGCACAGTTATGAGCAACTCCATTAATATCTTTTTTTATGTGGAAAATTCTGGACTGTAGCTCCTTGGAGGCATTCTTATATACTGCAATTTGTTCCCTGAGTTTCCAAGGCACCTGGGTATCTGTAGTTTTTGTTGCTGCTGCCGTTCTTGAAAGAGTTAGATTATCAGTGAGGAAAGTGACCTGCTGGGTTTTTAACTGCTCCGTGATTTGAGATGCGAGGAGTAGAGCCATTGCTTCTGCATGTAGTGGTGAAGGAGCTTTTGCCGTTGAAGCTTGAATAAGAACTGTTGCCTTTGTGTGGTCATGTTGTATTTGACAGTAAACTCCAAGACCTGTTAAGATTCTTCCTTGCGAGCCTGGAACTTTTTTTGTTTTCCATGCTGCATCCGAGTAAATTTTGCTTCCTTAAATATCGAGGTCTGTCCTAATTGTTTCTCCTTGTTTAATTGTTGCCTCCTGAGATTGTTCATCATCTGTAGCACCTACTCTTATGTCTGAACTGACAGACAACATTGATTTTTGTTGTCGAACAGTTGCTTCATTTCCATCAGAGGTATCCTGCAAAATATTAAACATCTCCAAATTTTTGTTAATTGCATCCGCCCTATGATGGAAACGGGTGACTCTCCTTCTTGTTGAATAAGCAGTCGTTCCTAGCTTTCCATATGCACCATAAGAAAGTAAGAATATTATCAAGGGTGCCACATGGATGATTTATATTCAGCATATTTAAAAGAATTTGGGTAATAGAATCAACATTAGTGATAAGAGAGTCTACCCTTAAGTACCAGGGATGACCGAACCATGCAGCTCTAGCGAAGCCACATGTGAAAAATAGATGAAGGTCAGTCTCCTCAATTCCGCATCTGCAACAAAGCTTGTTAATATGCTTACTATATTTACCCGCTCTAGCTCATGTGGGCATTGCTCTACGTAGCATCCTCCAACCAAAAGCCTGCACTCTAGGCGGTATTTTCTTATTCTTCCAGATTTGGTTCAGAAGCTGCTTAGTAGATTGATGCACATGTTTTGGCTCTCCTTGTTCCTGCAAATATTGAAGACAAGCACGATATGCACTTTTTGAATTGCATTTACCGGAAGGAGTGAGCTTCCAGCAAAGGAAATCTTCATCTTGGGAGCAAATGATGGGAGTATTTTTAATAATGGCAGACATGGGAGGTTGGAATAGAGTGTCTAGGAGCTGATGATTCCAATTTTGCTGATTTTGAATCCACAAGTCCTTTACTTGTGCAGGATAGGAGTAGTTGTTGGGCTGAATAATAAGAGAGTCATAAATTTGAGCCCAATTTTGACACCAAGGAGTGCTCCAAATACTGATTTGGCCTTGAGAAATTTGGTAGAAAGAATGGGCCTTAAGGATGGGGAGAATTTTGATGATGGAGGCCCAAAAGGCAGATTTAGGAGCGTTTGCATTTGGCCGCCAAATGGAGGAGTCGGGAAAGTATTTAGATTTTAAAACCCGATGGAGAAATTCATTTGGTTGGTCTGCAAGTCTCCAAGCTGCCATGAGAATGAGTCCTTGGTTCATTGCTTGGAGATTCCTGATTTCTAGCCCACCCTCGCTTTTTGGGGAGCAAATATCCTTCCAGGCTCTCAAACAAAGAATTTTGGAGTTAGTTTTTTCCCTAATCCCCGTCCACCAAAAGTTTCTAATAATAGCCGTGAGTTTGGCAATAAATTTTTTGGTGAAAAGAATGTTAGACATGTAGTAAACAGGAATAGAGGAGAAAACAGATTTAATGAGTTCTAGTCTTGCAGCATGAGAGAGTTGATCGGCCTTGTAAGTTGAAAGTTTAGATTTAAATTTATCGAACACAAAGTTGTAAGCAGCAGTTCTATCCTTACTAGGAATGATGAGAGGATGTCCTAGATGTATGAAGTTGTTGTCAATATCTGGGACCGGGAAAACTTGCCTTATGGATTGGCGAACGGTTGGAGCAACATGTTTGCTAAAAATAATGCCGGACTTTGACGAGTTTGGAATCTGACCTGATCGGTTGCAGAAGTCATGTAAATTTTGCTTATCCTAGTGGCTTCTTGCATTGTAGCTTGTCCACAAACTAGGAGATCATCTGCAAAAAGAAATGAGTGTATTTGGGGACAATTTGGTCCAAGGATTACAGTGAGCGGACATGGCTTCCTGCAGCGTGATAGATAGTTCATTAATGGAAAGGACAAAAAGATACGATGACAAGGGACAGCCTTGTCGGATACCTCTGTCTCCTCGAAATTTCGAAAACGGTTGGCCATTTATGACCACTAAGAAAGTTGGCGAGGAGATACAAGCATCGATAAGATTGATGAAATGAGCATGCAATCCTTTATGTTTGAGTGCCATGACTATAAAATTCCATTCCAACCTATCAAAAGCTTTCACAATATCTATTTTAACCATGAAAGCTTTATTTCTCTAGGAGATAAGAGCAAAAGAATGAGTTATTTTTTGCGCAATTATTATTTTGTTACTTATGCACCTACCTTCAATGAACGCTTGTTGCGTGGGGTGGATATAGTCTGGCAAGTGAGGTTTCAATCTATTAGCTATGCATTTTGCGATAATTTTGAATATGACATTGCAGACACTAATAGGTCTATAATCAGCCGGCACCAAAGGAACAAGCTTTTTAGGGATAAGAGCAATGTGAGTATCATTAATATGGGATGGCATAATACCTGTTTGGAAGAAATTGCTTACCAGTTGCGTGACATCCTGCCCTATCCAATCCCATGTAGCAATGTAGAATTCCACATTGAAGCCATCCGGCCCAGGGGATGCATTTCTTTTCATTTCCTTGAGTGTTTCTATCACCTCCTTGTCTTCTGGAATGGAGTAGGTGTATTCATGCGAGTCTTGTGGAAGTTGTGTGTGCATGAAGGGTCTGCCATTGTTAGTTTGAGTGGAAGCAAAGATAGATCTGAAATAGTTAACAAAAGTATTGTTAATTCTGTCCGGCATAAAATGTAGAACATTGTTTTCATCTTTAATAGAAACTATAGTGTTTCTCCTTCTTCTCTTTACTATAGCACGGTGAAAGAAGGTAGTATTCCTGTCCCCATCTTTAATCCATTGCTTTTTTGCTCTCTGCATATAAGAGTCCGTTAGCTTCATCATAGTTTGCTCATACCTTGCTACAAGAGAAGTTTCAGCAGTATGATCTTGTTGATCTAGGGGCTTCATTTGGATTTCTTTGATATGGTCTTCGAGATTATTTAACTCCTGCTGTAAAGGTTTCTTTTTTTTGCACCAAACTTGGAGAGAACCTGCAAGATGTTTAGTTCTATTCGAGAAAGATTTATTTTTCGAGGTAATCCAAACAGATTTAGCATGGTCTTGGAAGTCTCTCTCTTTTAGCCACCAATTCTCAAATTTAAATTGCTTTTTAATTCTACGAACATGATCATCCGTGGAAAGAAGAATGGCAGCATGATCGCTAAAACTATGAATGAGAGGCATATTATAAACATTAGAAACATGATATGCAACACACCATTCAGCATTGCCCGAGCATCTATCTAGCCTTTCAAAAGTGGGTTTTAAAGAGAAGCGTTTGTCAGTCCAAGTGTAAGCCGGTCCACTAAATCCAAGATCAAAGAACCCACATTGTTTAACCAAAGAGCGGAAAGTATTCATACGAGAACGATTCACATTACAGGAATTCTTATCCATATCATACAAAAGATCGTTCATATCCCCTATACAAAGCGTAGGCATATTAGAATTGTCATACACAAAAGAAGCTACTCGTTCCTAAATCTGGCTAGTCTGAAGATGGTAGGGATCTCCATAGATACAAACAAGCCCAAATTTCATATTATTAGTATTATTTGTGCAAGTAGCTAAGATTACATGGAAACCGGCATTATGAATAACTACATGAAGGTCATCGGTCCACATAAGCCAAAGCCCACCCGAACGACGTCGAGAAGGAACAATAATGCTCTCACACATACTGAATCTAGTAACAAGATCAGAAGGTTTAACTTTCGAAGATTTAATTTCAGAGACAAAGGTTATCTGGGGTTTCGTGGAGCTAATCATCTTTGCAAGGTGACACATTTTTATACTGTTAGGATTTTTTCCCATACCTTGACAGTTTCATCCTAGAGCCTTCATGGCGCATGTGTCCTATTGTAACACGTACTCTGCTTCTATTTTCCGCTCTGTCCAAGAAAATATCAAAACATTGGAGTGAAAAAAATACGGATTGTAGACTGGTGGTGAAGAGGCTGGAAGTAGCTTGTCAATTGATCTTGGATATGAAGCAGAAGGACAGAGATCTCCGGACGTAAGGCCTACCCGAGGCATCAAGCGGGAAGCCCCCGACCATGATCAGTTACTTGATGAGTAAATGGCACTGAGAGTCATACAACTTGTTCTGTACGTGCACTTAAGTCACACAACTTGTAAACTAAACTAATAAGTCATACAACTTGCAAACCCGTGTACCCGTGGTCACAAAACCGATCAACTGGGTGGTTTTTGACAAAAACCGGTAATAGACAGACTATTTTTTTATAAAAAAACCCTTATCTTATATTTTCATGTTGCCAAGTGTATATAGGATGCTCACGTGGCTTCCGGGCTCATTGTAGTTCTTTTTTAAAAAAATAAAAAAAGTTAGGAGTATTTATAAGACTCCAAAAATTTTGAAAAAAAATGATGCACAAATATATATGCATTTCTAAGGTACGCAAAATATTTCATAAAGAAATATGTTTTATTTTGCAAAATACAAAAAGGACAAATCTCTCACACGTGCTTTTTTATACGGGATTTTTTCTATAGCCCAAAGAAAAACGAATTTTTCACCTAAACTTGCAATGGTCATTCAGCCGCACTTATGCATTCCCAAAATAAATATTAGATTTTTCTGAAATGAAAAAGTATGGATTTCAAAATTTTCAAATACCAAACTTACTAGAGCTCCAGAGCTACAAATCCTCTCTCATGCTCACGATAAATATTAGATTTATTTGAAATGAAAAAGTATGGATTTCATTATTATATAGAAGTGCGAGGGGGTTATTGTAAAAATTTAGTCTGCCTAAGATGGTTTTGGTCAAAAACCACCAAATTAACCGGTTTTGTGACCACGGGTGCACGGGTTTACAAGTTGTGTGACTTGTTAGTTTAGTTTACAAGTTATGTGACTTAAGTGCACATACACGTCAAGTTGTATGACTCCTAATGCCATTTACTCTTACTTGATAGCCGCCGCCGCTTGGCGCCTGCCCGTGCTATGGTTACTTGAAGCAGCCGTCAACTGCGATAATTTCGTCTCCTTCGCTGCCTCTAATCCGCAAGCAAAGATTTCAAGATAGCCTTCACTGATCCCGTTATTGGCTTGCTGTTCGGTCTGCACAATCATCCGGGGAAATCAGAACTAGATAATTTCTCAAGGTACGTAAAATCTGCTGCTAGTTTCTTCTAATGCAGTAATACCTGATTCGTTATTTTTTTATCAAAGACTAAGATGCACATTAGTTAGTGATAGTAGTACTTTGCTTAGATCAGAGATTACAGGTCAGTCTAATTTCTCTTCTGTTTAGTTAGATATATTTTGAAAAAAAAAGAGCGCATTGACTTCTCCAAACCACATACTACAAGCTTGAACCTTCATGGACTGAAAATTGGAAATTCAGCTAAGGACATCCATAATGGGATTATTAACTCGTACTATCTCTGTTCCAAAGTTTAAAGCTTATATTTTTTTTAAAGTCAAGTTACAAAAAGTTTGATCAAACTTTTAGAAAAAATATAAATGACTATGATATTATATAAATACCATGTGAAACTATGTTTCATGATGTATCAAACGGTATGGATTTCATGTTGTAAATATTAACATATTTTTTAAAAAATGTGGTCAAACTTTTGAAAGAAAATAAGCCTTAAGCTTTAGAAGGGAGGAAGTATCTTACACTGTGTTTGGATGTTGGAAAATAGCCTCGGAATTGGAATTCTGGAATTAGTAGACCTAATTCAGCCGTTTGGAAGGGCCTGAAAATCGAAGCGTGGAAAGCGGGACCGATTCCGAGCGGCCCCCTCGCGAGCGTGCGCCCCATGCTGGTAGTTTCCGAGCCCGTCCACTCGGAAAGAGCGTGGAAAGAGGCCCGCGAGAGTAGCCTCCCCCGACCTTCTTCATCACCAGGAGCTCCTTGCCCCCGACCTAGCAGACGCGTCGCCCCTCCTCCCGCCGGTGAGCTCCTCGCCCTCCCCTTCCTCGTCCCTCCCCTTCCCCGCTGGTGAGAGCTCTCCCTCCCTCTCCCTTCCTCCCTCCCTTTCCCCGTCCCTCCCTCCCCTTCCTTCCTCCCTTTCCCCGTCTCTCCCTTCCTCTCCCTCCTTCCCTTCCCTGTCCCTCCTCGCCCCCAGACCTGGCAGACGCGCCGCTCCTTCTCCCGCCGGTGAGCTCCAAGCCCCTGCCCTTTCCCGTCCCTCCCATTCCCCACCGGTGAGCTCTCCCTTCCTCCCTCCCCTTCTTGGAACGGCTGGGGGCACCCCCTCCCCGCGAACCCTAACCCCATGGATGTGGCAAGCTAGTTGCCCTAGCGCCGACAGGAGGTCGAGCCGCAGTAGGTCGCTGGAGGCGCGCCCTCCCTCTCCCTTCTTCTCCAATGGTTGTTGCTGTCAAATCTCAAAAAAAATTCAATTCCATGTTACATACATCCAAACATGATTTGGAATTGGGTACTATCCTTTGATTCCAACGAAAAATTTCTTGCACACCCAAAAGGCAGAATTGGAAATAGAGGTCATTTCCTTTCCATCTTAGATTTGGAATCTTCAAGCCAATTCAATTCCAAGTTTATTTTTCAACATCCAAACACAACGTTATAGTAAACCGGAAAACCAAAATTAAACTGATAATTGTCAAACATAAACGGAAATGTCCTAGATAAATTATATATACAACACATCGTTCTTGCAAAAGATATATACTCCCTCCCATCTATATTACTTATTATTGAAATGAATGTATTTAGCACTAAAATATATTTAGATACATCAATTTTAGTGACATATAATATGATTCGAAAAGAGTACGAGTTTATATGAAATTTGATATGCAATGTTTTAGAGGGATACTATATGTGCTCGTCGTCTCTTTCGGCTCCACTATATGACTAAATCCTCGATCCGCCCCTAGGCCCTAGCCTTACCACTACCTGCACCGCCTCTGTCAGATCCCCTGGCTTATTCCTTTTCCCTATCCCTAGCCGGTGGGATCCCGCCTCCCTCAACGAGCTCGACACATGCCGCCACCACAACGCGGGCTCTATTCAGGTTGCACTGCTCCTGGTCAGGTCCGCCGCCCAGCTCTAGGATCCTCCTAATCGTCATTCGAATCAGCACGCTCAAACCTGCCCATCTGGTTCACCGAGATCGGCAATAGTAACAAGCTCGACGCGCAGACACAAGCCTTAGAGCATCTCTAGCGGATGCTCAAAAATAGCACGCAAAAATTTGGATTAGCGCGCGCAAGCGCTATTTTTTTTTTTTTTTTTTGAACAGCGCAAGCGCTATTTTAGCGCAGCCTTTTCCAGAGGCGGTGAACGGGCGCGGGAAAAATACAGCGCAGATAGTGTCCTCGGCAGACGCGCTATAATGCAGCGCACAAACCGCACGTGCACAATTTAGTAGAACGTAAGATCTAAAAATTGAAAAAAGTTTTCGAATGAACAGAAAATAGAACATTGAATAATTTACATATGAACAGAAAGCGCTAGACTAGTAGAACACAAAGCGCTAGACTACTCCTCGTCGAACAAGGTGTCCTCCGACACCTCAGAGAGAAACAAGACATCCCAGCGTGGATCGTCATCTAAGATCGTCTGCTGGATGTCCAGTTGGTCGTTGATGAACTGCAGGCGCCGGCGCCGCTCCTCGCGCTCCGCCCTCCGCGCGGCCCTACGCTGGGCGTAGAAGTTGCGCTCCGCCACCACGTCCTGCAGGAAGCACCGACGCCACTCCGCCATGGCGTATTCGTCGGTCTCCGCGATGAGGAGGCGCCGCTGAAGCGCGCGGTGACGCCGGCGCTCCTCCTCTGTGACGAGCGCGGGCGCCGACGCGAGCACAAGACTCTGGGTCTCCGGGAAGTTCATCTCGCGCCACGGGCGACCGAGGCTCCACGCCGCCGCGTCGTACGGGTAGGTGGCCTCCTCTGGATGCTCGAAGGTGCCGAGCACGAGGCGGACGCCGCTGACGCGGATCTCCGCGTAGAAGAGGCCGTTGGGGCACAGACGGACGCCGCGGAAACCCGAGGTGAAGCGGCGGCATGGCGGCGCTAGGAAGCGGAAGAAAGGGATGCACACGAGGGAGAAGAAGGGGAAATTTTAGAGTGAGCGCTGCCACGTGGCATTTGTAGCGCGCGCCAGGTGGCGCGGGAGATTTTCTCGCCCCGGACAGAATCCCGCACGTGGCAAAATATCACGCGCGCGCTATTTTCGCGCCACTGCTGGAGAAGGTATAGAGCGTGTGTGCTGTAAATTGGCGGTTAGGATAGCGCTGCGCTATTTTTGGGCATATGATGGAGATGCTCTTATACCTGAAGAAGCTGCTGAGAGAGTTGCACATCACCTAGCCATTATATGAGTAGGTAGGTGGATTCTTATCACATCACTTAAGAGCATCTCTAGCATATACCGCATCCTGTGATATTGCAAAATGCGGATGCGGTCACTACTAGAAAATAGCTTATCAGTGACGCATATTTTTACAATTCTGTAGCACAAATTAGATGCGCCACCTCGCCACTATTTTTTTCTTTTCCGTGGCGCATATTGTGCATATTTCAATATACGCCATGGAATTAATTTTTTGAATTTCAAAAAAGCAGATCAGATCTGGCCGGAGGTGGGGGTCGCTGGAGGAGGGGGCACCTGAGGTGGTGGCCGGAGGAGGAGGAGGCCGCCGGAGGTGGTGGCCGGAGGAGTAGTAGTAGGAGGCCACTGGTGGAGGAAGGGGTCGCCAGATGTGGAGGAGGTGGTCGCCAGAGGTGGTGGTCGAGGAGGAGGAGAAGGAGGAGGAGGTGGTGGTGGTCTTCGGAGGTGGAGGAGGAGGTCATCGTAGAAGGGAGAAGGAGGGAGAAGGGAAGAAAGAGGTCGAGGAGAGGAGAAGTGGAGGGGTGAAGAAGGAGAAAAAAGAGGGGGAAGGGGTGTTGATGGATTTAAATTCGAATCCTGCTTAGCAATTCCGTGGCGCATCTGCCACAAAATTATCTCCCCTTTTTTAATTTTATTTCGTAGAAAAATCTTTTTTAATAAAATTTTACTTTTTTCAAAATTAGGGATTCTGTAAAATCCAGAACTACCAAAATACGAATGAGAAATTTCGATACGATCATTTTGATAGGTTAAAGATTTTTTTCCGACATTGTATACAAAAGTTATGGCCGTTTTACCGTGCCATGATTTTTTTGCAAAATACATCGAAATTTATGTTTTTCAGTTTCCCCTACAACTATAACCCAAAATATAACTACATCTCAAAGGAATTAATTTTTAAATTCTTATCATTTTTGTTTATTTTTATAAAACTTAAAAGACGATCGGGGTGGGATTTATTTTTAAATTTGTGTGGTGCATACATAGCAAACAAGAATTTATGTGACGGATATCACTATATGTGTCACAGAAAGTGGTCACCTAAATTCCGTGGTGGGTCCCACTTAACTTTCCTATATGCGCTACTGAAACATGACCATCCAATCTTGGTGGCGGGTCCCACCATATTTCTGTGGAGCATGTGGTGTTATATGCGTCACAGAACGATGATGTTTTTGTGGCGCATTGTGTTGGCGTGCGCCATTGAATTTATTTTGTGATGCATGCACCGAACTATGTACCACAAAATAGTCATCTATTTATAACTATTTTCCTAATAGTGGGTGTACTGTAACGTGTTTTGCAGTAAAAAAATACACACTAGATCTGAACTGTATATTTAATAAAAATCACACATTGGCGCTAGATTTATACATATGGGAGGTTTTGATCATCAAGATCGATATGTGTACAACAAAATTTGATGTCGCACCATGCATCCACACTAGATATAGCATCTACGTAGCTCCACTGGCTACCTACTCACCGAAGCATCTACGACGAAGGCATCACAACCTTACTCGTCATCGGAGTCGATGATGTCATCGTCGCTGTAGTCGACGACGAGGCCTGCGAGCCGCGCCTAGTGCTCGTGGGCGGAGAGGTGTATGCCACGGTGAAGATCACGCTTCTCCGCGGAGTGCGCGAGATGGCGACGCTTCACGCGGTTCATGATGTCGCTGAGCACAATGTAGATGGAGTTGAACTTCACCTCGTTCACCAAGAGCTCCCCGTGCTCGCCGTTCGAGTTGTAATCGTCCATAAGAGCGGGAGCGGGAGCCCTCACGGACGACCCGCGTGGCTGCGTGGAGTTTTGGTCCAGTGTTCACCGGCGCGAGCGAGCTACCCGCCTCGGCATTGATGGTGTGTGGAAGCTTCATTGGGAGACCCCAAGAGGAAGGTATGATGAGCACAACAGCAAGTTTTCCCTCAGTAATAAACCAAGGTTATCAAACCAGTAGGAGGAAGTAAACGACTCAAAGGTGTTGCTAGCAACTTGGAAACCTGCACAAAACAAACTCAAGACTTTGCCCCAACGAACAACGAGGTTGTCAATCTCACCAGTTTGCTGAAAACAAAGGATTAACTGTATGGTGTGGAAGGTAATAGTGGTTTGCAGAAAGTAAACAGTAACAGTAGAAGATGTATCAATGGTCAATGGTAAAGATTGGACCGGGGTCCATAGTTCACTAGAGGTGTTCTCCTTAAGATAAGCAAACAAGACATGCTGGGTAAACAAATTACATCAGGACAATTGATAGGACTGAGCAAGGCATAACAATGCAATACTAGACATCCATGATCCTATAAGATTTGATTGGGCAATACAACAAGATACATAGACTGCCATCCAACTGCATCTATGACTAGTAATCCACCTTCAGGTTTTTATCCGAACCCCCTCTAGTATTAAGTTGCAAGCAACGGATAACGGCTTTAAGCAAAGTGTGTATGGTAAACAATCCACTTTTTCCATGAACAAGAGACCGTTGTTTTCTCCCTAGTGGCAACAACATATCTACAACCTTAGAGATTTCTGTTACTTCCCTTAGATTAAATAGAGGCATGAACCCACTATCGAGCATAAATACCCCCTCTTGGAGTCACTAGCATCTACTTGGCCAACATAGCTACTAGAAACGAAGAGCATGCAAGATCACAAATAACACAGACATGATAGAATCAATAAGACAAAACCATTAATTAATCTAACATAGTAATCTCAATATCCATCGGATCCCCGCAAACACAACATGCATGATTACAAATAGATGATCTTGATCATGAACGGAGCACAAAGGAGGAGATACAACCATCTAGCTACTACATGGACTCGTAGTCCAAGGTGGAACTACTCACAATTCATACCGGAGGCTGGCATGATGAATAAGAAGGCCTCTGGGATGATCTCACCTCTGGCAGGGTGACAACAAGAGCTTCAGATCCCCCCGATCTAGGGACGATGGTGGCGGCGGCTACAGACGAATTCATTGAATATCGATCAGGTCCATAGGGTTTCTGTATCGAGGAGGTCTTTATAGGCGAAGAGGCGAGGAAGGAAGGCAGCCAGGGCAGCCGCACCTCCCAGGCGGGGGCTGGGACCAGCCGCGTGGCCAGGGTTTGTGGCCCCTGGTGGCTCTCCTCCGTCTCGTATTCAGGCTTCGTGTTCCCCACGATAAAATATTGACTTTGGCTTTTGTCCCGTCCAATTCCGAGAATATTGATTTTCTGCCTTTTTGGAACCAAAAGCAGAAAAAAGGCAACTGGCACTATGACATCTTGTTAATAGGTTAGTACCAGAAAACAAATAAAAACACATGAAAGTGTAGACAATGCACAGCAAAATAGATACTAAACAAGCATGGAACATCAAAAATTATAGATACGTTTCCGACGTATCAAGCATTCCCAAGCTTAAGTCCTGCTCATCCTCGAGTAGGTAAGTGATAATTTTTTTTAAGGTGACATGCACCATTAAAATCAAGATCAAACCATTTGCAAGCATTAAAAGCTGGGATCAAAGAACTCTAAACATGAGCATGAAAGATGGAGTTCTAACAGTAAGACAAAGTAACTATGCATGCGACATGAAAGGTTACAAACAAAGATCATGAATAACATGCATTGAAAAACGTTTGTTTGTTTCACATACAGAAAACATAGCATATTGGCATTCAGCTTGTCCCTCATGGAGTAGCAAATAGATGCATAGGACACCTTCAAAGTTCATAAGAGTGACTAGATACAAATAGCACAAGAACAAGTAATATCAACAATATGCATCTGAAAGAACATGTGGGCCCCCATGTGTGGTTTTGGTAATTAATGACAATCTCTATGGACTAATGCTTGTATCAAGTTGTACTTGTAGGAATTGTCCATAGGCAATGCTTGAACCATATGTTGGCTTCAAGGTTTGAAGAAGAAGAAAGTGAAGAGGATCAAGTGGTGACCAATGTGTTCAAAGAGTGATCCACAAATTGGTCATGTGAGAGTTAAACCTATGAAGATCTCATGCTTAAATCTTGACATCCTCGGTGATCATGGATCGATGAAGACAAGGTCAAAGTAAAGGTTTCCCCATGTTGTATGGGGGAGTAACTTGCAAGTCTTCATTAAGCAAGTGCGTACAAGAGCAATCAAGAAAGGTGTTCCATCTTGAGAAGGACAAGACCGTCTAAATCATAATCAAGTGGAATATGCGCAAGGCAAAGGTATGATATTGATAGGGTTTCTTTCTTACCAGTCTCGTGGTGTTAGTTGGGGAGACCGGTTTATAGGATAGACAACCGTACTATCAAGAGGGGCTCCCAAGTGAGTAACTCGATCATATCGTTCAGAGAGATCTCAAACCTTTGCATACTTAGCATCATCATTTCTTGGTTGTTATTTGGATCTTATCCATGTGAGGTTCTAGAGCTTGTGGTAATATTCATAACAAGCCCTAGTTCATCAAAAACGGTCCCCTTTATATCTTATTGCGTTTTTGATCTTGGAGGTTTTACCGGTTTGTATTTTAGAGATAGGTAAAACCTTCCATTATTTGGTTCCTACTCATGTGAGGATTTAGAGCTTGTTTTAATCTCCACGACAAGCTCTAGTTCATCGAAAACGGATTTCATATGCATTCTCTACTACATTTTCGATGTTGGAGGTTTTACTGGTTTGTCTTTTTGAGAGAGGTTAAACCTTTCGTCATTTGGTTCTATACTCCCTTGATGTACTATTATGTTTTTCTGCATGATCTTGTAGATCTTATTGTCCTCTTTAAAACAATCCCAAGATCATCAAAATCGGAGTCCGAATGCAAAAGTTATGGATGTTTTCGTATTGGTCTTTCTGCTAGTTTTTGTAAGACCGGAGACTCCGGACTAATCTCCGGTCTAATCTCCGGATCACGTCCAGTACGTCCTATAGATTGTCCCCATTTGTCCTAGGTACACCTGAGACTCCGGTCCCAGTCCGGAGAATCCGGACCGGGCGATTCCTGGGCCTAGCGGTTGGATTTCTAGGGACCTATTTAAGGGGTACTTCTTCCCCAATGGTTCCCTAGCTCTCTTGCAAGTTTTCCCCCACCACTGTTGACCTTTTAAAGCTTGCTACCCCCCTTCAATCCCTCCCTTGATTCTTGCATATACTTTAGGGATTTGAAAGAGGAGATCTAGATCTACAATCCTACCAATCCATCTCTCCTCTAAGTGAGGGGAACATCTTGGGATCTAGATCTTGGAGTCTTTTGTGGATTTCCTCCATTGTTCTTCCTCTCTTATTACCCCACAAGATTTTGTAGCTTTGGTGGAATTTGGGAGAGAAGGATTTGAGCACTACTTGTGTTCTTGCCATTGCATTTGGCGCATAGGTTTGAGTTCTCGGTGAGAATTCGATTGAGTGAAAGGTGAGAAGCTTTTTACTCTTGGGTTCTTGGAACCCTAGACGGTTTGGTGGTTTTGCAGGTACTTGGATTACTTGGGGGCCTCCAATTAGGTTGTGGAGCTTTCCCCAAGCTTGTTTGTTGGGAGCCTCCAATTGAGTTGTGTAGAAGTGCCCCAACCTTGTGAGAGGTTCCGGATTGCCACCGAAAAGTGCACCGATAGTGGAAGCATGGATCGATCCCGTTGGGGTGAGATTCACCGGAGAATAAGGAAGGCCTTTTGTGGCGTAGGTGGTTAGATACCACCCCCTCTCCAAACGAGACGTACTCCATGTTGGGAGGAACTCGGTAAAATATCGTCGTCCCCGCGTGCCTCGGTTATGTTCATACCCGAGCTCTTACTTATGCACTTTACTTTGTGATAGCCTTCGTTCTTGAAGTATATATCTTGCTATCACATAGTTGTTTGACATGCTTAGCATAAGTTGTTGGTACACATAGGTGAACCCTAGATAGTTCTAGGTTTTGTGCTTACCAAAGTAAACACTAGTTTAATTCCGTCTTTGTTGAGCCACTCCCGGAAAAGTTTTAACCGCCTATTCACCCCCTCTAGGCGGCGTATGTATCCTTTCAATTGGTATCAGATCCCGGTCTCTCATTTTAGGCTTCACCGCCTTGAGAGTAAAGATGTCGGCTAGAGGATTAGTGCACAATGACGTGTTCATATTCAATGGCACAAATTATGATATATGGAAAACTCGTATGCTTATTCATTTTCTGGACATGGACCCAAATTTGGAGTGTATTGTACATATAGGTTTTCCTCCTCCTATGGATTTAAAAATTCTATCTTGTGAGGATGAGAAAAACTTGTATCTCGATGCTCAAGCTTCTAATGTGCTTGTTAATGCTTTGAGCTATGTAGTTACCTCCTCAATCATGAGTTATGGACAAAACTTCAAGATAAATATGTTATTTCCAACATTCTTGAGGATGATTGTGTTGTTTCCACTTCCGATCGAGATGAGTTCTCATCCTATACCACTTCACCAACATGTGACTTTTCACAAGGTAATGATATGGTGAGTAGTGATAGAAATTGAAATTTAGATAGTGTGCTGACTATTTGTAATCCCTCGTCTCTTTCTAGTTGCAATAATCTATCTTTGGTCTTTAACACTTCTAGCACTACCAACTTCTTACATGCTTGTGTTAATAGTCCTTGCATATCATGTAGAAATGACTTGAATAAATCTTATGATGATATGCTTGTGTTGTCTTGTTGCCATGATAAAAATGCTTCCATTTCCTCTAGTGCTTGTGTTGCTAACCATGTAGATGAAACCGAAGATTCTATGGGCCAAGACATGGTTTTGAATGAAGCCACAAATGCAATCCCATCTTCACCTTCTTCCGGTACCCACCTATGCTTTATGGCTAGGGATTCTAAGGTAACTCCTACTTTGAAACCCATTACCTCTTGTGATGAGGAGGATGTGGATAATGTGGAAGAAGAGCTTGATATTGATGATTTATATGAAAAGGGTGAGGTTGTTTATCGTGCCCTTGTTAAAAATGATAATGCTTTCTCTAACTTTGTTGAAGTCTTGGACTTTGCTATTAAGAGCAAAGAACATATTGATAAGTTAGAAACACAAATTGAGGTGCATGATAACAACGTTGATAAAATGTGTAGTCTTGAGTGTGAGTATGTTAATATAATTGCAAACCTAAATAAAGCTCTTGAAGAGGAACAAACCACTAAGGAATCTCTTTAGGATACCTTTGCTTTAGAGCTATCTAGAGTAAATGAATCTCATGATAGAGATCTTGAGGTGGCAAGTGATCTCAAAAGTAAAAATAATGAGACTCAAGTTGCTTATGCTAAACTCCTTGAGGATTTTGAGCACCTCAAAAATGGCTCTAGGGTCATAAAGGGTGAGCTCATCAAACTCACTGAGTCACATGAGCAACTTAAAGCTTCATATTCAAAAGAGCTTGACAAGTTGCCCTCACCTCTTGCTAATAATGATGATGCTTGTGCTACTAACTCCATTTATTGTGAAGCATCTATTTCGAAGGAGAATGTTGAGCTAAAGGCTCAACTTGCTTTGCTAACTAGCAACTATGGGAAATTAGAAGAAAGTCATGTTAAGCTCTCAAGCTCGCACGAGGCTCTCCTAGTCTCCCATGGTAGGCTAAAGTTGGCCCATGAGGCCATCATGTCAAAGGTAACATCTAGTGGGCCTCATGTGGACATTAGCACTATATCTACTCCAAATGTTATAATGCCATGTGCTAGTCCTTGTAATTCATCCTCTCACAACCATGCTATATCTCGTGATGAATTACATTCCGTGCCTTGTTGCTCTAACAATGTAGCATCTACTTCCTCTATTACTTTTATTGAAACTAACCATGTAGAGGAAATCAAAAGGCTCAAAATACTTTTTAATTTTAAGATAGATGAAAACAAGAATATACTTGGAATGGTGTAACACACCATGCATAGGAATTTACAGTGTACACTTTGGAATAAATTGGTTTCTTGGGAGTTGAATGCATGAGTAGAACTTACTCATACAAGTGGAGGCTAGCAAAAGACTGGGAGCGACCAACTAAGAGAGCAATAATGGCCATAATCATGCAGAGCGACAAAACATTACTAATCAAAGCATAAAGTGGTACTACAAGTCAAGGACTAAATGATCATAGAGGCTATGGTGACTTGTTATAGTCATAACATGGTGTGAGCATGTGCCAAGTCAACCCAAACAAAGCATCAAAGGAGAATACCACAATAATGTGCTTTTGTATGCTAAAACAACGCATGATTCCTTCAAGGCACATTAAGCAATCCCAATTGTTTGGAACAAGTCATGCTTCAGCAATAATCACTAAGCATAAGGTCAAAACAACACCTAGCATGACATGCTAAAGGCTAACTCACGGTCAAAGCAAGCTCCTCTTGTACTATTTAAGCAAGAACTTTCTACTCCTCTCCAACACCAATCAACTTATTTGAAACAACACAGCGAGAGCGGGGGTCCAAACTACTTTTTTCAAGCAAACTAAGCAAACCAAACGAAAACTAAGACGCTCCAAGAACAACACAACTGTGCATGAAACAATAAAAACGAAGTGTCTAAAAAGACTTGAGCTTTTTATTGATGAAGAAGGGGATGCCTTGGGCATCTCCAAGCTTTGACGTTTATACCTCTTGAATATTTCTTGGGGTGACACAGGGTGGCATCCCCAAGCTTGATCTTTTGTCCATTCTTCATCTCATTACATCATTTTTTCTCTACACCTAAAAATTTTCCTTCATACAAAACTTCACACAATCTTCATTAGCAACATTAGTGTATTAAAAAGATAATAGACCTTTGGGTTTAGCTTTAGAACAAAAAAAAATTCACTAAAAACACAAGCTACTGTAGCAATTCCCTTAAAAAGCTCAATTTCCCAAAAAGAACCCAAAAATGAATCAATAAGAAGCAAATGCAAATAATGACAGAAATCTGTCAAAAGAGACCAGTATGTAGAAACCGATTTTTCGAAGACCTTCTGTTGCTCAAATCAAAAAGTGTTGAACTAACGAAAGTTAGCTAACATACTGGGATATTTATTTAGAAAATATCAGCTTAATCCGACTTACAGAGATTTTACACGAAATTTTACGATGAAGCACAAAAATCTGTTTCGGGACATCAACTCCCCAAATCTTACTTCCCTCTCATTAGAGGTCATTCTTGGCACAAAAATCTAACAAAAAGGATAAGGAGAGGTCATTACTGAAGTAATAAATTTAAAGACTTAAGAAAACTTTTGGGTTATCTTCCAATAAGTACTTTTCTTTAACGCCTTTAAGTTAGACATGATAGTTTGAGAAGATGCTCACATAAGAAATACAAATTGAAGTAAAAGAGAGCATAAAAAAGCAAATTCAAAACACATTCAAGTCTAACCCACTTCCTATGTATAGGAATCTTTTAAGAAAATAAATCAAAGAAGCACATAGTAACAAGAATGGGTAGATAAAACAAGAGCAACTTCAAAACTTTCAGCACATAGAGAGGTGTTTCAGTACCATGAAAACTTCTACAACCATATTTTCCTCTCTCATAATAATTTTCAGTAGCCTCATGAATAAACTCAACAATATAACTATCACATAAAGTATGATTTTCATGATCTACAAACACATAATTTTTATCAAGCTCAAAAATAGTGGGATTAAAATCAAACCCACTTTTAACAATTTTATAACAAGATGACTGATCATTCAATATAGGACCATCATCTAGAGCTTTATCATAAACATTTTCTAAGCAAAACTCTTTAGTACCATGCATTTATAAATTAGGCACAAATATAGGATTATCATAGATAACAGGAGCATAACTATTATCACAAGTTTTACCCAAAGTAGATATTTCAAAAGGATCCACAGGAACATAACATTCATCCTCATTTGGTAAGCAAGGTGGACAATCAAATAATATAAGAGGTAAAGAGTTACTCTCATTAGAAGGTAGGTATGGGTAGATCCATTCTTCCTCCTTTTGACCATCACTCTCCTTCTCCTTTTCATCTAATGATCTTTCAGGTTCAGCAATTTCGTCTTCCATAGGACTCTACAAGGCATTAGTCTCTTCCGTTTATGGAAAGCACCTATTAAAATATTCAAGAATATAGCCATTTTCTTCCTTGTAATTATCAAAGAAAAATTTAAGTATCTCATAAATCTCATATTCATAAGGTGCATCATCAGTTTCAAGCAAACTGGCAAGTTCAAATGCACCCTTGAAGGCAATAAATTCTTCAATTTGTTCCACCTCATAAAAGTTATAATTTCCTTTAACATAAGAAGATATGGTAACATTATCATTATACTCACATTGAAAAGGTAGGCGTTTATACCTCCTACAGCAACAATATTTATCAAATCAATAAGTAACATTATAAGTAGATCACACCTCTCTAGCAACAGTATTCAATTTATCACCTTATTCCCATAAGTGTTTCCCTTTTTGTGACAAACGGTGTTCCTTATAATAATTCTTTTGTTCTTCCAAGAACCCACCTTGCCAATAAGAACTAGTTTCAAATAAACCATCCATTGATAGAAAGCATGACCAAGCACGGCAATAACAGACCAACAACTAGAGCAGGAACTATTTTTTTGTGTTTTTGATAAGAGGAAACAAACCAAACTAAACTATTTTTTTTTGGAGTTTTTGATAAAAAGAGGCAAACAAAACCAAGCAAAAGAAACTAAGCAAAAAAAAACAAAGTAAATAGAACGGTTGTGAAGGACTCCCCTTGTGAAGACGTCCTTAGCCTCCCCGGCAACGGCGCCAGAAAAGTCTTGATGGTGCGTGGAAGGTTCATTGGGAGACCCCAAGAGGAAGGTATGATGAGCACACCAACAAATTTTCCCTCAGTAAGAAACCAAGGTTATCGACCCAGTAGGAGAAAGGAAACGACTCAAAGGTGTTGCTAGCAATTTGGAACCTGCACAACACAAACTCAAGACTTTGCCCCAACGAACAGTGAGGTTATCAATCTCACCGGTTTCTTGAAAACAAAGGATTAACTATATGGTGTAGAAGGTAATAGTGGTTTGCAGAAAGTAAACAGTAACAGTGGAAGATGTATCAATGGTAAAGATTGGACCGGGGTCCATAGATTAAGTATTCTCCTTAAGATAAGCAAACAAGACATGCTGGGTAAACAAATTACAGCAGGACAATTGACAAGACTGAGCAAGGCATAACAATGTAATACTAGACATTCATGATCCTATGAGATTCAATTGGGCAATACAACAAGATACATAGACTGCCATCCAACTGCATCTATGACTAGTAATCCACCTTCAGGTTATCATCCGAACCCCCTCCAGTATTAAGTTGCAAGCAACGGATAACTGCTTTAAGCAAAGTGTGTAAGGTAAACAATCCACTTGTTCCCTAGTGGAAACAACACATCTACAATATTAGAGATTTTTGTCACTTCCCTTAGACTAAATAGAGGCATGAACCCACTATCGAGCATAAATACCCCCTCTTGGAGTCACTAGCATCTACTTGGCCAAGATAGCTACTAGAAACAGAGAGCATGCAAGATCACAAACAACATAGACATGATAGAATCAATAAGACAAAACCATTAACCAATTTGACATAGTAATCTCAATATCCATCGGATCCCCGCAAACACAACATGCATGATTACAAATAGATGATCTTGATCATGAACGGATCTCACAAGATCTAAACATGGTAGCACAAAGGAGGAGATACAACCATCTAGCTACTACATTGACCTGTAGTCCAAGGTGGAACTACTCACACTTCATACCGGAGGCTGGCATGATGAAGATGAAGGGTTTCGCGGCATAGTAAATCAAAATTTTCTACGGATGCGAATAGAGGGAAAGCCAAGATCTAATCTAGGAGATGCAATCAACGAGAGAGATTGGATTAGATCTTCTTACCCTTGAAGATTCACAGATGAACGCGTTCATCTAACGTGGGTGATGTAGTCGACTCGCTTCTCCTCCTCGCGATCCGATCCGATCTAGCACCACAAGTGGCGGTGCCTCGTGAGATGCACACGCAGCAAGACCTCAACGTCTCCTCCTTCCTCGGACCAACAAGTATGGTGGAGAGATAGATTGGATCTACAACACGACGTGGTGTATATGGTGGAGAATTTCAAAGCAGGCTTCGCCACAAATAGTCGGAGGAGAGAGGAAAGCTAGCAAGGCGGCTAGGGTTTGGAGGAGAGGTGTGGGGGTTGGTGCCCCACCCTCTTTATATAGAGGGGCAGCCTAGCCCCTCCCAAGCCCAAAGGATAAGGAGTGGGGGCATGGACTCTCCTCTTCTAGAAACCCTATCTCTAGTTTAAACGATTTAAACTCTCTAGGATCGGCTGGGC
The DNA here is from genome assembly GCA_030063025.1 of Avena longiglumis. NCBI lineage: Eukaryota > Viridiplantae > Streptophyta > Magnoliopsida > Poales > Poaceae > Avena > Avena longiglumis. The sequence goes on along the minus strand of CP125974.1, from coordinate 475,872,194 downwards.
CCTATGGGGCCTTGTGCCCCTGGCCCAATGCGCCAGGACACTCCCTCATAGGCCCATGGCCCCTCCCGGAAGGTGGGGCCACGTTGGTCCCTTCCGAAGGTTCTAGAAGCTTCCGATAATACCGATTAACCGGAACAATTCGAACTCCAAAACTGCATCGCCTTATATGAATCTTATTCTCTGGACCATTCGAACCTCTCGTGATGTCCCGGATCCCATCCGAGACTCGAACAAAAATTCATAAACCAATTATCCAATCTATCCTAGCCAAGACACGTTAAGTGTGTGACCTGCGGTTCGAGAATATGCGCATGATCTTCTATCAATAATCAATGAGTGGGCACCCATATTGACTCACACATTCATCGATGATCATATCGGATGAACCACGATGTTAGGATTCAAACAATCCCATATATATATTCCCTTCGTCTCGCGATATTTTACTTGCGAGATTCGATCGTCGATGCAGTCATACCTAGTTCAATCTCGTTCACGAAGTACTTTACTGCTCGTAATCCGATATCACTTTGTGATTAACTCCTTAACCACATGCTTGCAAGCGGTGTTGATATCGACACGAGTGGGCCCAAGTATATCTCTCCGACTTGGGAGGGACAAATTCCATATCGATACATACAACCCAATGATACTTCCGATCACCTGAGAGACACCTTTATGATCACCCTCTCATAGGATGACGTTTGATGACCTCAAAGCTTTCTTCCGATACCAGGGAGTTGTATTATCTCATGGTCTAAGGAATACAATATTTGACATAGGAAAAGCTACGCAAAGATGAACACGATGATACGATCTAATTGCTTCGCTTAGTTTGGGTCTGTCCATCATATCATTCTCCCAATGATATGATCTCATTATCAATTGACAACTCATGTCTATGGTTAGGAAACCTTAACCATCATTGATCAATGAGCTAGTCCTTAGAGGCATACCAGGGACACGGTGTTGTTCACAAACCACACAAGTATTAATGTTTCCACTTAATACAATTCTAGCATGGAATATAAACTTTATCATGAACAAGAATTATAATAATAACATCTTTATTATTGCCTCTAGGGCATAATTCCAACAGAAGAAGAAGGCCTTCGGGATGATCTCCCCTCTGGCAGGGTGCCAGGAAGAGCTTCAGATCCCCCGAATCTAGGGACGATCACTAGTGGGAAAACCCTTATCCACAGGCCCCTTGTTCGTGGCGCACCTGAAACAATGCGCCACTAACAAGGTTATCTGTGGAGCACGTGCAAATTATGCGCCACTAACTCCAAAGTATCTGTGGCGCACGCTGGATCAGTGCGCCACGCATAAGGCGGGGCCCACCTCTGACGGTCGGCCACCACTATCCGTGGCGCGCGGAAACTGTGGTGCGCCACGAACGTGGGTGGAGTCTGTGGCGCACCGTTTCGCCTCTGCGCCACGAACTACGGTGGGCCAGGCGCCCTACAGAATTTTCATGGACGTTTGTGGCGCACCCTTTTTCGGTGCGCCACGAACCTGGGTAGTCTGTGGCGCATGGAAACCAGGTGCGCCACGAACCTGTCGTCCCACCCTCCATAAAGGTGGAACCTTCTCCTACCTACCACCACAAGCAAGCCATTACTTCCCATAGATCTAGCTCGACCCCCTCCTCCTCCTCACCCTATTTTCTTCAATTCTACCTCCATTTTAGGTTGCCAAACACCTTTTGTTTGGATGGGTGTGGGGAGGGAGTCCCTCTCCACCATGTAGATTCACTAAAAGCCTACATATACATCATTTATTGGTCATATCTCAATCAAGTTAGCCTCCACAAGACACACGCTCCCTCGCACACGGTCTTCATCAACTTGTCTACTAGGTGAGTTGTGTTGGATGACACATGCTTGTCTGTGAGTTGTTGGACATGCATATGCATGTGTCGCGCGGGCCGGGACGTCGATCAACGGTGTATGCATGTAGAGGGAGTGTCCCAACCTTTATACAAATAAGGTGGTGTCCCCTGTGTTTACGATGCTAGTCCCTGGATCAATAGCTAGCATCCACAGTTTAGATGTAATATCAAGAAACATAGGTCATAATATAACTTTATAACCAGGAATAACATAATTGTATTACATCATACATAGCTCATTTGGCTATTACATTACATTGAAGCGGAATAACTATAGTCATGGGGTCCTTCATTTTCAAAGTGCCACAGGCAGATGTTGGTTGTAGACTTTGTAATCCTAATCAAACAATCTTCACTAAAATCAATCAAACCTGCAACATTACAAGTTACAGCCACAAGGGTCAATACATTTGAATTGTATTGGCAAGTTTCACTACTATGTGGAATATAAGTGGATCCTATCATTACATGCATATTTGGCTAAGTAGAGTTTTAGGCTCATTTGCATAAAGCAATAATTTATCCTATCTTTTCAAAAATGGTTTTGGTCCTTTGTCAAATCTCCTTTCAAAAATCTCTTGAACTCCTTGGTAAAAACTCAAGTGTTCAAGTCCTTGTCAAAATCTCTTGAGCACCTTGGTAACCCCAAGTGCATCAAGTTTTAAAAGTTTTCTTTTAGAAATTAGAGTGTCGAGATCTTCCATAGCTTCAGGCTTTAGTTGCTCAGTATTGTCCATAACCGGGGACACGGCTAAGTACTTAGATTTTATTATCTTCTGCAGAAGTTCTACACTTTACCCACATGACACAATCTCGTCTTGACGCCACCAGTGGCCGCTGGATAAGTACTCACCTAAATGGATTACCGGCAGATCGAGAATGTGACAAAGTCTTTCCATAGGAGTCCTCCCAATACAAAATGCTAGCTTGTCTACCAGGCACAAATGTAGGGTTACTCCCTTACACAAATCTAGTTAACCTGAAGATGCCAATGCATGGGACTTATACTATGTAGTTGACTAAGCCAGAGCCCATTTAGCATGTGGCTGTACACGGAAGCCATTGTACGAGAAACATGTTCAATCTCTAAGTTTCCTGGGTGGTTTTCCTTTGGAGCACAACACAAAGAGATTGCCATAGTCATGGTTCCTTTTGTTGCCACCTTCTCCAATACTCAAGGTATCCTTGGCCACCTAGGTGGTTCATTGAGTCCTTGTTTTATTATATAAAAACACAAGACCTTTTCTCAACTTCATAAAATCTCAACATGTATCTCTTTTCAAAATATAGCATGGCTAAGCATGTAACAACTACATTGTTTTCTCTAAGGAATGGATAGGGAATCCTATTAGGACTTAGCATAGCATAAGTATAGAAATTCTTTTCATGCATGTTTCAAAATCCACTAAGTAATATGAAAATAGTAGGACTTTTCTATGATAGTGTAACTTGCCTTTTTGTAGGGAATGATGGTTCACTCCTTGATCTTGCTAGTCTCACACTTTGCTAATTTCACTACAATCAATCAAGCAAACACAATATCAACTAACATTCCAAATCAAAGTCAAACAAACAATTTCACACACACAAAGCAATGGATTCTAAGTCATGCATGGGAACATGCTTTAAGATGGTTTTATTTGCAAGGATGGTCTCCACTAGGCTTCTAAACTTTGTAAGGTCCAAATTGGTCATTTACCAAAATGGCAAAGTCATTTGCAAATGTGTTTAAACCATAAACCATTTTCAAAACCTTTCATCATTTTATGTGGTGAAAACATTTTTCTCAATGCCACAACCTTAAGTGGTTTCACCAAATAAGTTGTTGTTTCTCAAAACTTGATGTTTATGGCCAGTAGGTTTGGTCCAAAACATTTTCTCAAAGTTTTCTTTGCAAAAACATTTTCATAATAAAATCAATAATTTTATTTGGCTAGAAAATGGCTAAGTCAAATAATCCAACCTAAAATTTACCAAAATCATTTTCAACACCAAGGGTTGGTTCTTAGGGTCAGTAGGTTCACAACTAACCATTTTGCAAAAGTTTTAATCCAAAATTCATTTTTAAACAATTCTTCTAATCTAAACAAGTACACAAATGAATCTATAAAAACAAGTAAGCTAACAAATACTATTTGCTAAACTAAGGGCATGGTTGGCTAGGGCTTGCTCTCCTGAATCCAACGACATAAAATTTGTAATTTTTGGACATGTGGATCAAAAGTTATAGTGTTTTCAAATCTGCAAATAATTATGTTTTCAAATTTCTGTTTTAAATAAGAACTGGCCACGCGTCAAGTTTCTATTGGGCGGTACCGCTTCGGGTGGATCGCGGGCTGCAGGACGTTAGATCAAGTGGCATCGCACGGTGCTGGCTGCGTACCTTTTCGAGTTTAAGTGATCTAATCTCGCTCGCCCGATCTAGATCCTACGGCGCTGGTCTGCTTGACCAAATGTGAGCGGCGCCGACGGCGGCTAGCGGCGGCGACGGTCAGGCAGTGGCGGCGCTGGTGTAACAGGAAGCTAGAAGAGAGGGGAGGATGCTCACCGTGATCGCAGGGATACGGAGATGCTCAACGTGTGGTCAACGTGGCAAGGGGCGCTCTGGTATAGCAGCGATTGCTCGTCGGAGTAGAAGCGCCGGGTGGTCTGGTTGCGGTCGGAGGCGACTGCCGATCACGAGAAGCCAAACGGAGGGCATGATTACGTGCGCAAGACCAAGTGGAAGATGCTCGCATGATCGAGAAGCAGAGGGGCGGTCGGATTCTACCTGGGGAGCTCGCCGGAGAAGAAGACAGACGCGGCGGCGCTCAGAGCTTGTCGAAGACGGCGTTACAGGCGCCATGTTGAATGGGAGGTACAGGAGATGCGTCTGGAGTGTGTGTGCGTGGTCGATGAGGCAAGGCGGTAGAGGTTAGCGGAATTGACCGGAGGTGGTCGGAGCCGAGGTGTGCAAGCTCGATTCAGGCACTGGGCGCATTTGGGAAGGAGACAGAGGGAAAGGAGGAGGGCGTGGGCGATTAAATGTGTGAGGTTCTTGGGAGAATTCATTCAGCCATTTACTCGAATTGATGCGGTTAATTAGGGCAAGAACGCGGCGAGGGAGGAAGAACAGTCGTGCGGTGTGGGCGATGAGCGAAGTGGGGTCTACCTGGAAGTGAGAAAAGCAACGAGGGGGAGGTCCACCAGTCATTGGTTCTGCGGGTCAGTTATCAGGTGCAAAAACGATTCGCTGAGGGGGTTGAAAGTGGGCTGGTATTGGGCCTTGCTGGGTGGGTCCTTTGCACTATTTTTTTTCTGTTTGCTGGCTTTTTCTTTTTCTAATTCTAATTTCTGTTTTGAATTTCAAACTATCAAACAACATTCAAATTGATTCAAACAAACACCAAACTTCACAACTTTGAACTTGGTTCTGTTTAGTAACATAATCCAAAATTTCAAAATAAAATAATAATTTTTTTATTCTTTTGAGGATCCATCCTTTAAAAATGGATCTTTAGTTATTTAATAAAATAGGGTTTGATTTAATTAACAAAATCTCCTTTTTAAATCCAAATATTTTCAAAACCAAATCAGTAGGTTTTATTTGGAAATAATGAATACTTGGAAACTTGTTTAAAACAAAATAACCTTTTATTTTAGGGTCCATTATTAATTAAATATAATAGACTTTCATTATTAAATCAAATAGGATTTTCTTTATTAAGATATTTATTTTGAAATCTAAAATAAAGCTAAAACTCTTCAGTAGGTTTTATTTGAGAATATAAAATATTTGGAAAACTTATTTAAAACAATTTAATAAGTTTTTTGATGTTTTAATTAAAATGGTAAAACCTTTTATTTAAATAAAAATTGGATATTAAATCCTTATTAATTCATTTAAATAAAACCTTTGCTATTTTTATTCAAAACAAAATGTTTTAATTCCAAAGCTTGGCCAAGGTATAATTTGTTCTTATAAAATAATCTTTATTTATGAATCTACCTTTTCTTTTGAAAACTAAATCTTTTATTAAAAGATCCAAAATAGTATTTCCAAAATATTTTGTTTTCCTTTATTTAAAATGTTTATCTTTTTAAATCCCTTTAGGATTTTATTTAATTCAAATGGGTTTGAAGTTCCAATTGAATTCAAAAAGTTTCTTCTGGCCCTGAAAATCAAACCAAGTTTTATTTTATTCATTTATTTTCACATTACAAGATTTGGAAAATCTTGGGATGTGACAGGCTACCACCCTTAAAATAAATCTCGTCCCGAGATTTGGGGAGGCTAGGGTTACAAGTTGGCTCAAAACAACTAGGGTACTACCACCCTTAAAAGTAAAGTCTCATAGGGTTACATTGATGGTTCTCTTGGCTAAAAGTTCAACTCAATAATCAGACAAGAAGTCCTTATTTGACTCTTCTGAGTTTTCTAAATCCTGACATCCACTTCTTCTATCTCTTCAAAGTTTCCATTCAGGTCAATGTGGTTCACATGTCCTTTTTTGGGTCACATTGGAGTCATTTCCATTGGCTCTTCTGGCATCCTTTTTCTTTTTCTTCTCTGGACAGTCTGATGCATAGTGTCCAAGTTCCTTACAATTATAGCATTGCAATAGGCTAATGTCCTTTTTCCTGTATGTGTCATGTTGGTTCTGACCAATGTCATCTCCATTGTCAGTATCATTTCCATTATTCTCACTTTCATTGTTGTTGTGGTGATGCTGATGTGGTTCAGAATCTTCATTGATCTTTCTGTATGAATGCTTCTTCTTTGATGATCCTGAATAGTTCTTGAGTTTATGTTTCCTCTTTCTGTTCTCAACTTGATTCATTTTGTTTTCCAATATTGTGGCCTTGTCACAGAGTGATTGATAAGTTGGGACATAGGCAATAGCTAGCTGTAGGTTCAGCTCATCATTAAGTCCTTCAAGAAATTTCTCCTTTCTCTTAGCATCTGTATCAACTTCATCCGGTGCATAACGTGCCAGATTGTTGAATTCTTCAATATACTCAGCCACACTGAGGTGACGCTGTTTCAGATTGTGAAACTCCTTTTTCTTCAGGTACATCACTCCAGGTGAGATGTGAGTTGTATGGAAACCATCCTCAAAAATAGCCCAAGTTACATCTTCAAGGGGAGTGGTGATTTGAAAGTTGTCCCACCATGTTGTTGCTGGTCCTTCAAGCAGAAATGCTGCAAACCTTACTTTTTCTTCATCAGTGCAACCAATAGTCACTAAGTCTTTGTTTACTGAACGTAACCAATCATCAGCTTCCATTGGATCAGTTGTTCCAGAGAATCTTGCAGGCCTAAGTTTCAGAAACTTGGTGAGCATATCAAGTGCTGGAGGATTATTCTGATTGTTGTTGTTGTTGTTGTTGTTATTCAAATTCTGTATGAATGTGGTCATCTGCTGCATCAACTGTGTCTGAGATGCTATCATCTGTTGCATCTCAGGGGTGATTTTGTTGTTGTTTTGGTTGGGGTTGGCACGACGAGGAGGCATCTGTTGGTTTGATAGGGATAAGTATTGGTGGATAGGTTTTTAAGAAGTTTTAACACACAACTCAAAAACAACCAAGTTCAATCAAACAATCAACAAGCAACTATCCACTTAACAACTTATGAGCTTAACTCATGAGTTGAAGGAAACAACAAGTTTTCTTGAAAATAATAACTTAGTATAATCATACCTCATAGGTCAATATGATCCATACTCTAACTTGATATCAATGTCTTTGGTAGGCAATCTAATGTCTTCTTAGTTTTCACTAGTAGTCCTTAGTGATATCCAAGTTGGAAGTCCTTGGTGAACATGCTGAAGATGTTGAAGTCATTAGAGTTGAAGATGTTGAAGAAGTCCTTTGCACATGGTGTAGTCTTTGGCCATGGGGTAGGTTTTTCCATCAAGTTGAAATAGAAGAGATGTAGAGTTGAACCCAAAATGGTTGAGGAAAGAGTTTACAAGATTTTTTAAATAAGTTTTTGGAACAAAATACAACTCCTATTTTTCTAAGGGTTTTTGTCCAATCCTAGGGTTTACAAATCCTACAGGCAACACAATGCTCTGATACCATCTGTAGAGGGAGTGTCCCAACCTTTATACAAATAAGGTGGTGTCCCCTGTGTTTACGATGCTAGTCCCTGGATCAATAGCTAGCATCCACAGTTTAGATGTAATATCAAGAAACATAGGTCATAATATAACTTTATAACCAGGAATAACATAATTGTATTACATCATACATAGCTCATTTGGCTATTACATTACATTGCAGCGGAATAACTATAGTCATGGGGTCCTTCATTTTCAAAGTGCCACAGGCAGATGTTGGTTGTAGACTTTGTAATCCTAATCAAACAATCTTCACTAAAATCAATCAAACCTGCAACATTACAAGTTACAGCCACAAGGGTCAATACATTTGAATTGTATTGGCAAGTTTCACTACTATGTGGAATATAAGTGGATCCTATCATTACATGCATATTTGGCTAGTAGAGTTTTAGGATCATTTGCATAAAGCAATAATTTATCCTATCTTTTCAAAAATGGTGTTGATCCTTTGTCAAATCTCCTTTCAAAAATCTCTTGAACTCCTTGGTAAAAACTCAAGTGTTCAAGTCCTTGTCAAAATCTCTTGAGCACCTTGGTAACCCCAAGTGCATCAAGTTTTAAAAGTTTTCTTTTAGAAATTAGAGTGTCGAGATCTTCCATAGCTTCAGGCCTTAGTTGCTCAGTATTGTCCATAACCGGGGACACGGCTAAGTACTTAGATTTTATTATCTTCTGCAGAAGTTGTACACTTTACCCACATGACACAATCTCGTCTTGACGCCACCAGTGGCCGCTGGATAAGTACTCACCTAAATGGAGTACCGGCAGATCGAGAATGTGACAAAGTCTTTCCATAGGAGTCCTCCCAATACAAAATGCTAGCTTGTCTACCAGGCACAAATGTAGGGTTACCCCCTTACACAAATCTAGTTAACCTGAAGATGCCAATGCATGGGACTTCCACTATGTAGTTGACTAAGCCAGAGCCCATTTAGCATGTGGCTGTACACGGAAGCCACTGTACGAGAAACATGTTCAATCTCTAAGTTTCCTGGGTGGTTTTCCTTTGGAGCACAACACAAAGAGATTGCCATAGTCATGGTTCCTTTTGTTGCCACCTTCTCCAATACTCAAGGTATCCTTGGCCACCCAAGTGGTTCATTGAGTCCTTGTTTTATTATATAAAAACACAAGACCTTTTCTCAACTTCATAAAATCTCAACATGTATCTATTTTCAAAATATAGCATGGCTAAGCATGTAACAACTACATTGTTTTCTCTAAGGAATGGATAGGGAATCCTATTAGGACTTAGCATAGCATAAGTATAGAAATTCTTTTCATGCATGTTTCAAAATCCACTAAGTAATATGAAAATAGTAGGACTTTTCTATGATAGTGTAACTTGCCTTTTGTAGGAATGATGGTTCACTCCTTGATCTTGCTAGTCTCACACTTTGCTAATTTCACTACAATCAATCAAGCAAACACAATATCAACTAACATTCCAAATCAAAGTGAAACAAACAATTTCACACACACAAAGCAATGGATTCTAAGTCATGCATGGGAACATGCTTTAAGATGGTTTTATTTGCAAGGATGGTCTCCACTAGGCTTCTAAACTTTGTAAGGTCCAAATTGGTCATTTACCAAAATGGCAAAGTCATTTGCAAATGTGTTTAAACCATAAACCATTTTCAAAACCTTTCATCATTTTATGTGGTGAAAACATTTTTCTCAATGCCACAACCTTAAGTGGTTTCACCAAATAAGTTGTTGTTTCTCAAAACTTAATGTTTTTGGTCAGTAGGTTTGGTCCAAAACATTTTCTCAAAGTTTTCTTTGCAAAAACATTTTCATAATAAAATCAATAATTTTATTTGGCTAGAAAATGGCTAAGTCAAATAATCCAACCTAAACTTTACCAAAATCATTTTCAACACCAAGGGTTGGTTCTTAGGGTCAGTAGGTTCACAACTAACCATTTTGCAAAAGTTTTAATACAAAATTCATTTTTAAACAATTCTTCTAATCTAAACAAGTACACAAATGAATCTGTAAAAACAAGTAAGCTAACAAATACTATTTTCTAAACTAAGGGCATGGTTGGCTAGGGCTTGCTCTCCTGAATCCAATGACATAAAATTTGTAATTTTTGGACGTGTGGATCAAAAGTTATAGTGTTTTCAAATCTGCAAATAATTCTGTTTTCAAATTTCTGTTTTAAATAAGAACTGGCCACGCGTCAAGTTTCTATTGGGCGGTACCGTTTCGGGTGGATCACGGGTTGTAGGCCGTTAGATCAAGTGGCATCGCACGGCGCTGGCTGCGTACCTTTTCGAGTTTAAGTGATCTAATCTCGCTCGCCCGATCTAGATCCTCTGTTGATGCCTTGACCAAATGTGAGCGGCGCCGACGGCGGCTAGCGGCGGCGACGGTCAGGCAGTGGCGGCGCTGGTGTAACAGGAATCTATAAGAGAGGGGAGGATGCTCACCGTGATCGCAGGGATACGGAGATGCTCAACGTGTGGTCAACGTGGCAAGGGGCGCTCTGGTATAGCAGCAATTGCTCGCCGGAGTAGAGAACTGCGTCGGGTGGTCCTGGTTGCGGTCGGAGGCGATGCTGTCGATCACGAGAAGCCAAACGGAGGGCATTATTAGGTGCGAAAGACCAAGGCGAAGATGCTCGCATGATCGAGAAGCAGAGGGGCGGTCAGATTCTACCTGGGGAGCTCGCCGGAGAAGAAGACAGACGTGGCGGCGCTCAGAGCTTGTCGAAGACGGCGTTCTGGGGCGCCCGCAGTTGAATGGGAGGTACAGGGAGATGCGTCTAGGTCTGGGGAGTGTGTGTGCATGGTCGATGAGGCAATGGGCGGTAGAGGTTAGCCAGAATTGACCGGAGACGGTGGTCGGAGCCGAGGGTGTGCAAGCTCGATTCAGGCATCCTGGGGGCGCATTTGGGGAAGGAGACAGAGGGGAAAGGAGGAGGGAGCGTGGGCGATTAAATGTGTGAGGTTACTAGGAGAATTCATTCAACCATTTACTCGAATTGATGCGGTTAATTAGAGGCAGCAACGACGATGAGGGGGAGGAAGAACAGGTCGTGCGGGTGTGGACGATGAACTGGGGGAGTGGGGTCTACCTGGCAGTGAGAAAAGCAACGAGGGGGAGGTCCACCAGTCATTGGTTCTGCGGGTCAGTTATCAGGTGCAAAAACGATTCGCTGAGGGGGTTGAAAGTGGGCTGGTATTGGGCCTTGCTAGGCTGGGTCCTTTGCACTATTTTTTTTCTATCTGTGGCTTTTTCTTTTTCTAATTCTAATTTCTGTTTTGAATTTCAAACTATCAAACAACATTCAAATTGATTCAAACAAACACCAAACTTCACAACTTTGAACTTGGTTCTGTTTAGTAACATAATCCAAAATTTCAAAATAAAATAATAATTTTTTTATTCTTTTGAGGATCCATCCTTTAAAAATGGATCTTTAGTTATTTAATAAAATAGGGTTTGATTTAATTAACAAAATCTCCTTTTTAAATCCAAATATTTTCAAAACCAAATCAGTAGGTTTTATTTGGAAATAATGAATACTTGGAAACTTGTTTAAAACAAAATAACCTTTTATTTTAGGGTCCATTATTAATTAAATATAATAGACTTTCATTATTAAATCAAATAGGATTTTCTTTATTAAGATATTTATTTTGAAATCTAAAATAAAGCCAAAACTCTTCAGTAGGTTTTATTTGAGAATATAAAATATTTGGAAAACTTATTTAAAACAATTTAATAAGTTTTTTGATGTTTTAATTAAAATGGTAAAACCTTTTATTTAAATAAAAATTGGATATTAAATCCTTATTAATTCATTTAAATAAAACCTTTGCTATTTTTATTCAAAACAAAATGTTTTAATTCCAAAGCTTGGCCAAGGTTTAATTTGGCCTTATAAAATAATCTTTATTTATGAATCTACCTTTTCTTTTGAAAACTAAATCTTTTATTAAAAGATCCAAAATAGTATTTCCAAAATATTTTGTTTTCCTTTATTTAAAATGTTTATATTTTTAAATCCCTTTAGGATTTTATTTAATTCAAATGGGTTTGAAGTTCCAATTGAATTCAAAAAGTTTCTTCTGGCCCTGAAAATCAAACCAAGTTTTATTTTATTCATTTATTTTCACATTACAAGATTTGGAAAATCTTGGGATGTGACAATGCATGGCGCGGATGTGTGTTGTATGTGAAGGCCGTCGGCGTCTTTGTCGCATGTATATATGCTTGTGTATGCTTTTGTGTGTTTGTGTGCAGGTGTCGGTGTGGTGCATGGTTGTCAAAATGTTGATTCATTTCTGTTTCGGCCAACTTTTTCACCACCCATATGCCCTATTTACAAGGGAGGTGGGCGAGACATGCATGCATATGTATGGTGTGATTAATTTCTCTTGAGCGCAGGCAACCATGGTGCGCCAAATGAGCGAAGGTATGGTGGCTAGATACAAGGCCCGGGCGACGGCCGTCATGCTTCGTACCAACAAGACCGAGATAAGATGTCCTTGCAAGAATTGAAAACTCGGTACCCTAATCAAACCTAATTTCGGGACATTGGAGAAGCACTTGATCATGGGTGGATTCATGCCCGGGTACAATGATGTCGTGGAGGAGGAAGAGGCACCCGGACATGATCATGTTAAAGGAGATGTCGGACATGATTATGATCATGATGATGAAGGAGATGCCGGACATGATGATGATCATCACGATGATGATGAAGGAGATGCCAGACATGATCACCACGATGAAGGAGACGTCGGTGGCGGAGAAGACACAGACACGTAGACACCTCTTAGTTCGGCCCTGCAGGACCCTCATCTTCGAGAAGTGCTCCTCAAGGGGGGTTACAACACAATAACGGCCGCGAGAGAGAAAGCAAAGTTGGAACAAATGGATAAAGACGTTGTTACTCCGTTGTATCCTGGGTGCCGGCCCGAGCATACACGTCTGAATGTAACCCTCAAGGCTTTGGAGATGAAGGTGACCAATAGATGGACCGACGTGAGCTTCAACGATAACATGGAATTCTGGGGCGATGTGCTTCCCGAGAATAACACATTACCAAGAAGCATCGATGAGGCCAAGAAAGTCGTGTGCCCTCTCGACCTACCATACGTCAAGTATCACGCATGCATCAATTACTGCGCACTTTATCGGGACGAGTACGAGGATAGAGTGACATGTTCGTTGTGCGGTCAACCACGATACAAGAGGGGTAACAAGAAAGTTCCTCATAAAGTTGTATGGTATTTTCCTATCACTCCCCGTCTGCAGCGGTATTTCGTGGACCCTAAGGAAGCGAAGCTCATGCAATGGCACGCGGAAATGGTTCCGCCGGAAGATGATCCCGAGAAGGGCCAGATCCTGACACACCCTGCAGACGCTAACCAGTGGAAGGCACTGGACATGGAGTTCGAAGATGAGTTCGGGGGCGATCCAAGGAACGTGAGGCTGGGCATGAGCACCGATGGATTGAACCCCTTTGGCAACCAGAGTAGCACGCATAGCACCTGGCCCGTGTTCCTATGGCCGTACAACCTCCCCTGGCTATGCACAAAACAGATGTATGTGCACATGAGTATTCTTATTCAGGGCCCGAAACAAACGGGTATCGACATGCATCTGTATCTCGGGCTGTTGAAAGAGGAGTTGGCCACGCCGTGGGAGACGTCGGCCCGTAAGTGGGACGCCTACACTAGAGACTACTTCGATATGAGGGCCGCGCTGCTCACGACGGTGCAGGACTATCCGAGTTACACATATGTATTGTGCCAGGTGAACCATGGACACAATGCTTGCGTCAGGTGCATGGAGAATACACCGCATATCCACCGCCGAGGATCCTGCCTTCGAAAACCGTGTTCCCAAATATGCGAAAGTGGCTATGCGCGAATCACGAGTGGAGGAAACACGCGGATCTGTTCGATGGTACGGTGGAGCTCGATGGACCCCCGAAGAGGAGGAGCGGCGAGGTAATCAAGGAGTTGCTGGATAACTGGAAGGAGTGCCCTGTGCCGGGGAAGAAGCGTCCGAGGGTGAAGCCGCTGCGCGGCGTATGGAAAGCGAGGTCTATTTTCTGGGACCTGCCGTACTGGAAATACCTCCACACGCCCCACAACCTTGATCTCATGCACATCATCAAGAACGTGTGCGGGAGTTTGCTTGCCACTCTGTGTAACATGCCAGATATGACTAAAGACGGGCTGAAAGCAAGATACGACATGATACATCTAGGCATCAAGGAAGCGCTTCAACAGGGAGGACACCCCGATTATGATGATGACGACAACGAGGAAGAGACTCAAGGTCGGTGCAAGAGGGCTAAGCCTAACAACTACTTCTGCCTCCCTTCCTGCTTCACTATGAGCGAGGACGAGCTCAAGCAGTTTTTCAACACCCTCATAGACAATGCACAGCAAAATAGATACTAAACAAGCATGGAACATAAAAAATTATAGATACGTTTCCGACGTATCAAGCAATCCCAAGCTTAAGTCCTGCTCGTCCTCGAGTAGGTAAGTGATAATTTTTTTTAAGGTGACATGCACCATTAAAATCAAGATCAAACCATTTGCAAGCATTAAAAGCTGGGATCAAAGAACTCTAAACATGAGCATGAAAGATGGAGTTCTAACAGTAAGACAAAGTAACTATGCATGCGACATGAAAGGTTACAAACAAAGATCATGAATAACATGCATTGAAAAACGTTTGTTTGTTTCACATACAGAAAACATAGCATATTGGCATTCAACTTGTACCTCATGGAGTAGCAAATAGATGCATAGGACACCTTCAAAGTTCAAAAGAGTGACTAGATACAAATAGCACAAGAACAAGTAATATCAACAATATGCATCTGAAAGAACATGTGGGCCCCCATGTGTGGTTTTGGTAATTAATGACAATCTCTATGGACTAATGCTTGTATCAAGTTGTACTTGTAGGAATTGTCCATAGGCAATGCTTGAACCATATGTTGGCTTCAAGGTTTGAAGAAGAAGAAAGTGAAGATGATCAAGTGGTGACCAAGGTGTTCAAAGAGTGATACACAAATTGGTCATGTGAGAGTTAAACCTATGAAGATCTCAGGCTTAAAGCTTGACATCCTCGGTGATCATGGATCGATGAAGACAAGGTCAAAGTAAAGGTTTCCCCATGTTGTATGGGGGAGTAACTTGCAAGTCTTCATTAAGCAAGTGCGTACAAGAGAAATCAAGAAAGGTGTTCCATCTTGAGAAGGACAAGACCGTCTAAATCATAATCAAGTGGAATATGCGCAAGTCAAAGGTATGATATTGATAGGGTTTCTTTCTTACCAGTCTCGTGGTGTTAGTTGGGGAGACCGGTTTATAGGATAGACAACCGTACTATCAAGAGGGGCTCCCAAGTGAGTAACTCGATCATATCGTTCAGAGAGAGCTCAAACCTTTGCATACTTAGCATCATCATTTCTTGGTTGTTATTTGGATCTTATCCATGTGAGGTTATAGAGCTTGTGGTAATATTCATAACAAGCCCTAGTTCATCAAAAACGGTCCCCTTTATATCTTATTGCGTTTTTGATCTTGGAGGTTTTACCGGTTTGTATTTTAGAGATAGGTAAAACCTTCCATTATTTGGTTATTACTCATGTGAGGATTTAGAGCTTGTTTTAATCTCCACGACAAGCTCTAGTTCATCGAAAACGGATTTCATATGCATTCTCTACTACATTTTCGATGTTGGAGGTTTTACTGGTTTGTCTTTTTGAGAGAGGTTAAACCATTCGTCATTTGGTTCTATACTCCCTTGATGTACTATTATGTTTTTCTGCATGATCTTGTAGATCTTATTGTCCTCTTTAAAACAATCCCAAGATCATCAAAATCGGAGTCCGAATGCAAAAGTTATGGATGTTTTCGTATTGGTCTTTCTGCTAGTTTTTGTAAGACCGGAGACTCCGGACTAATCTCCGGTCTAATCTCCAGACCGCGTCCAGTACGTCCTATAGATTGTCCCCGTTTGTCCTAGGTACACCTAAGACTCCGGTCCCAGTCCGGAGAATCCGGACCGGGCGATTCCTGGGCCTAACGGTTGGATTTCTAGGGACCTATTTAAGGGGCCCTTCTTCCCTAATGGTTCCCTAGCTCTCTTGCAAGTTTCCCCCACCACTGTTGACCTTTTAAAGCTTGCTACCCCCCTTCAATCCCTCCCTTGATTCTTGCATATACTTTAGGGATTTGAAAGAGGAGATCTAGATCTACAATCCTACCAATCCATCTCTCCTCTAAGTGAGGGGAACATCTTGGGATCTAGATCTTGGAGTCTTTTGTGGATTTCCTCCATTGTTCTTCCTCTCTTATTACCCCACAAGATTTTGTAGCTTTGGTGGAATTTGGGAGAGAAGGATTTGAGCACTACTTGTGTTCTTGCCATTGCATTTGGCGCATAGGTTTGAGTTCTCGGTGAGAATTCGATTGAGTGAAAGGTGAGAAGCTTTTTACTCTTGGGTTCTTGGAACCCTAGACGGTTTGGTGGTTTTGTAGGTACTTGGATTACTTGGGGGCCTCCAATTAGGTTGTGGAGCTTTCCCCAAGCTTGTTTGTTGGGAGCCTCCAATTGAGTTGTGTAGAAGTGCCCCAACCTTGTGAGAGGTTCCGGATTGCCACCGACAAGTGCACCGATAGTGGAAGCATGGATCGATCCCGTTGGGGTGATATTCAACGGAGAATAAGGAAGGCCTTTTGTGGCGTAGGTGGTTAGATACCACCCCCTCTCCAAACGATACGTACTCCATGTTGGGAGGAACTCGGTAAAATATCGTCGTCCCCGCATTCCTCGGTTATGTTCGTACCCGAGCTCTTACTTATGCACTTTACTTTGTGATAGCCTTCGTGCTTGAAGTATATATCTTGCTATCACATAGTTGTTTGACATGCTTAGCATAAGTTGTTGGTACACATAGGTGAACCCTAGATAGTTCTAGGTTTTGTGCTTACCAAAGTAAACGCTAGTTTAATTCCGCCTTTGTTGAGCCACTCTCGGAAAAGTTTTAACCGCCTATTCACCCCCTCTAGGCGGCATCTGTATCCTTTCAATCGGTATCAGATCCCGGTCTCTCATTTTAGGCTTCACCGCCTTGAGAGTAAATATGTCGGCTAGAGGATTAGTGCATAATGACGTGTTCATATTCAATGGCACAAATTATGATATATGGAAAACTCATATGCTTATTCATTTTCTGGACATGGACCCAAATTTGGAGTGTATTGTAGATATAGGTTTTTCTCCTCCTATGGATTTCAAAATTCTATCTTGTGAGGATGAGAAAAACTTGTATCTCGATACTCAAGCTTCTAATGTGCTTGTTAATGCTTTGAGCTATGTAGTTACCTCCTCAATCATGAGTTATGGACAAAACTTCAAGATAAATATGTTGTGTCCAACATTCTTGAGGATGATTGTGTTGTTTCCACTTCCGATCGAGATGAGTTCTCATCCTATACCACTTCACCAACATGTGACTTTTCACAAGGTAATGATATGGTGAGTGGTGATAGAAATTGAAATTTAGATAGTGTGCTAACCATTTGTAATCCCTCATCTCTTTCTAGTTGCAATAATCTACCTTTGGTCTTTAACACTTCTAGCACTACCAACTTCTTACATGCTTGTGTTAATAGTCCTTGCATATCATGTAGAAATGACTTGAATAAATCTCATGATGATATGCTTGTGTTGTCTTGTTGCCATGATAAAAATGCTTCCATTTCCTCTAGTGCTTGTGTTGCTAACCATGTAGATGAAACCTAAGATTCTATGGGCCAAGACATGGTTTTGAATGAAGCCACAAATGCAATCCCATCTTCACCTTCTTACGGTACCCACCTATGCTTTATGGCTAGGGATTCTAAGGTAACTCCTACTTTTAAACCCATTACCTCTTGTGATGAGGAGGATGTGGATAATGTGGAAGAAGAGCTTGATATTGATGATTTATATGAAAAGGGTGAGATTGTTTATCGTGCCCTTGTTAAAAAGGATATTGCTTGCTCTAACTTTGTTGAAGTCTTGGACTTTGGTATTAAGAGCAAAGGACATATTGATAAGTTAGAAACACAAATTGAGGTGCATGATAACAACGTTGATAAAATGTGTAGTCTTGAGTGTGAGTATGTTAATATAATTGCAAACCTAAATAAAGCTCTTGAAGAGGAACAAACCACTAAGGAATCTCTTGAGGATACCTTTGCTTTAGAGCTATCTAGAGTAAATGAATCTCATGATAGAGATCTTGAGGTGGCAAGTGATCTCAAAAGTAAAAATGATGAGACTCAAGTTGCTTATGCTAAACTCCTTGAGGATTTTGAGCACCTCAAAAATGGCTCTAGGGTCATAAAGGGTGAGCTCATCAAACTCACTGAGTCACATGAGAAACTTAAAACTTCATATTCAAAAGAGCTTGCCAAGTTGCCCTCATCTCTTGCTAATAATGATGATGCTTGTGCTACTAACTCCATTTATTGTGAAGCATCTGTTTCGAAGGAGAATGTTGAGCTAAAGGCTCAACTTGCTTTGCTAACTAGAAACTATGGGAAATTAGAAGAAAGTCATGTTAAGATCTCAAGCTCGCATGAGGCTCTCCTAGTCTCCCATGGTAGGCAAAAGTTGGCTCATGAGGCCATCATGTCAAAGGTAACATCTAGTGGGCCTCATGTGGACATTAGCACTATATCTACTCCAAATGTTATAATGCCATGTGCTAGTCCTTGTAATTCATCCTCTCACAACCATGCTATATCTCGTGATGAATTACATTCCGTGCCTTGTTGCTCTAACAATGTAGCATCTACTTCCTCTATTACTTTTATTGAAACTAACCATGTAGAGGAAATCAAAAGGCTCAAAATACTTTTTAATTTTAAGATAGATGAAAACAAGAATATACTTGGAATGGTGTAACACACCATGCATAGGAATTTAAAGTGTACACTTTGGAATAAATTGGTTTCTTGGGAGTTGAATGCATGAGTAGAACTTACTCATACAAGTGGAGGCTAGCAAAAGACTGGGAGCGACCAACTAAGAGAGCAATAATGGCCATAATCATGCAGAGCGACAAAACATTACTAATCAAAGCATAAAGTGGTACTACAAGTCAAGGACTAAATGATCATAGAGGCTATGGTGACTTGTTATAGTCATAACATGGTGTGAGCATGTGCCAAGTCAACCCAAACAAAGCATCAAAGGAGAATACCACAATAATGTGCTTTTGTATGCTAAAACAACGCATGATTCCTTCAAGGCACATTAAGCAATCCCAATTGTTTGGAACAAGTCATGATTCAGCAATAATCTCTAAGCATAAGGTCAAAACAACACCTAGCATGACATGCTAAAGGCTAAGTCACGGTCAAAGCAAGCTCCTCTTGTACTATTTAAGCAAGAACTTTCTACTCCTCTCCAACACCAATCAACTTATTTGAAACAACACAGCGAGAGCGGGGGTCCAAACTACCTTTTTCAAGCAAACTAAGCAAACCAAACGAAAACTAAGACGCTCCAAGAACAACACAACTATGCATGAAACAATAAAAACGAAGTGTCTAAAAAGACTTGAGCTTTTTATTGATGAAGAAGGGGATGCCTTGAGCATCTCCAAGCTTTGACGTTTATAACTCTTGAATATTTCTTGGGGTGACACAGGGTGGCATCCCCAAGCTTGAGCTTTTGTCCATTCTCCATCTCATTACATCATTTTTTCTCTACACCTGAAAATTTTCCTTCATACAAAACTTCACACAATCTTCATTAGCAACATTAGTGTATTAAAAAGATAATAGACCTTTGGGTTTAGCTTTAGAACAAAAAAAATTCACTAAAAACACAAGCTACTGTAGCAATTCCCTTAAAAAGCTCAATTTCCCAAAAAGAACCCAAAAAGGAATCAATAAGAAGCAAATGCAAATAATGGCAGAAATCTGTCAAAACAGACCAGTATGTAGAAACCGATTTCTCGAAGACCTTCTGTTGCTCAAATCAAAAAGTGTTTAACTAACGAAAGTTAGCTAACATACTGGGATATTTATTTAGAAAATATCAGCTCAATCCGACTTACAGAGATTTTACACGAAATTTTACGATGAAGCACAAAAATCTGTTTCGGGACATCAACTCCCCAAATCTTACTTCCCTCTCATTAGAGGTCATTCTTGGCACAAAAATATAACAAAAAGGATAAGGAGAGGTCATTACTGAAGTAATAAATTTCAAGACTTAAGAAAACTTTTGGGTTATCTTCCAATAAGTACTTTTCTTTAACGCCTTTAAGTTAGACATGATAGTTTGAGAAGATGCTCACATAAGAAATACAAATTGAAGTAAAAGAGAGCATCAAAAAGCAAATTCAAAACACATTTAAGTCTAACCCACTTCCTATGTATAGGAATCTTGTAAGAAAATAAATCAAAGAAGCACATAGTAACAAGAATGGGTAGATAAAACAAGAGCAACTTCAAAACTTTCAGCACATAGAGAGGTGTTTCAGTACCATGAAAACTTCTACAACCATATTTTCCTCTCTCATAATAATTTTCAGTAGCCTCATGAATAAACTCAACAATATAACTATCACATAAAGCATGATTTTCATGATCTACAAACACATAATTTTTATCAAGCTCAAAAATAGTGGGATTAAAATCAAACCCACTTTTAACAATTTTATAACAAGATGACTGATCATTCAATATAGGACCATCATCTAGAGCTTTATCATAAACATTTTCTAAGCAAAACTCTTTAGTACCATGCATTTATAAATTAGGCACAAATATAGGATTATCATAGATAACAGGAGCATAACTATTATCACAAGTTTTACCCAAAGTAGATATTTCAAAAGGATCCACAGGAACATAACATTCATCCTCATTTGGTAAGCAAGGTGGACAATCAAATAATATAAGAGGTAAAGAGTTACTCTCATTAGAAGGTAGGTATGGGTAGATCCATTCTTCCTCCTCTTGACCATCACTCTCCTTCTCCTTTTCATCTAATGATCTTTCAGGTTCAGCAATTTCGTCTTCCATAGGACCCTACAAGGCATTAGTCTCTTCCGTTTATGGAAAGCACCTATTAAA
The DNA here is from genome assembly GCA_030063025.1 of Avena longiglumis. Taxonomy (NCBI): domain Eukaryota; kingdom Viridiplantae; phylum Streptophyta; class Magnoliopsida; order Poales; family Poaceae; genus Avena; species Avena longiglumis. Next base: position 475,851,066 of record CP125974.1, on the reverse strand, counting down.
ATATTCAATAATATAGCCATTTTCTTCCTTGTAATTATCAAAGAAAAATTTAAGTATCTCATAAATCTCATATTCATAAGGTGCATCATCAGTTTCAAGCAAACTGGCAAGTTCAAATGCACCCTTGAAGGCAATAAATTCTTCAATTTGTTCCACATCATAAAAGTTATAATTTCCTTTAACATAAGAAGATATGGTAACATTATCATTATACTCACATTGAAAAGGTAGGCGTTTATACCTCCTACAGCAACAATATTTATCAAATCAATAAGTAATATTATAAGTAGATCACACCTCTCTAGCAACAGTATTCAATTTATCACCTTATTCCCATAAGTGTTTCCCTTTTTGTGACAAACGGTGTTCCTTATAATAATTCTTTTGTTCTTCCAAGAACCCACCTTGCCAATAAGAACTAGTTTCAAATAAACCATCCATTGATAGAAAGCATGACCAAGCACGGCAATAACAGACCAGCAACTAGAGCAGGAACTATTTTTTTGTGTTTTTGATAAGAGGAAACAAACCAAACTAAACTATTTTTTTGGAGTTTTTGATAAAAAGAGGCAAACAAAACCAAGCAAAAGAAACTAAGCAAAAAAAAACAAAGTAAATAGAACGGTTGTGAAGGACTCCCCTTGTGAAGACGTCCTTAGCCTCCCCGGCAACGGCGCCAGAAAAGTCTTGATGGTGCGTGGAAGCTTCATTGGGAGACCCCAAGAGGAAGGTATGATGAGCACAGCAACAAATTTTCCCTCAGTAAGAAACCAAGGTTATTGACCCAGTAGGAGAAAGGAAAAGACTCAAAGGTGTTGCTAGCAATTTGGAACCTGCACAACACAAACTCAAGACTTTGCCCCAACGAATAGTGAGGTTATCAATCTCACGGTTTGTTGAAAACAAAGGATTAACTATATGGTGTGGAAGGTAATAGTGGTTTGCAGAAAGTAAACAGTAACAGTGGAAGATGTATCAATGGTAAAGATTGGACCGGGGTCCATAGATTAAGTATTCTCCTTAAGATAAGCAAACAAGACATGCTGGGTAAACAAATTACAGCAGGACAATTGACAAGACTGAGCAAGGCATAACAATGTAATACTAGACATTCATGATCCTATGAGATTCAATTGGGAAATACAACAAGATACATAGAATGCCATCCAACTGCATCTATGACTATTAATCCACCTTCAGGTTATCATCCGAACCCCCTCCAGTATTAAGTTGCAAGCAACGGATAACTGCTTTAAGCAAAGTGTGTAAGGTAAACAATCCACTTGTTCCCTAGTGGCAACAACACATCTACAATATTAGAGATTTTTGTCACTTCCCTTAGATTAAATAGATGCATGAACCCACTATCGAGCATAAATACCCCCTCTTGGAGTCACTAGCATCTACTTGGCCAAGATAGCTACTAGAAATGGAGAGCATGCAAGATCACAAACAACATAGACATGATAGAATCAATAAGACAAAACCATTAATCAATTTGACATAGTAATCTCAATATCCATCGGATCCCCGCAAACACAACATGCATGATTACAAATAGATGATCTTGATCATGAACGGATCTCACAAGATCTAAACATGGTAGCACAAAGGAGGAGATACAACCATATAGCTACTACATTGACCCGTAGTCCAAGGTGGAACTTCTCACACTTCATACCGGAGGCTGGCATGATGAAGAAGAAGGCCTCCGGGATGATCTACCCTCCGGCAGGGTGCCAGGAAGAGCTTCAGATCCCCGGGATCTAGGGACGATCACTAGTGGGAAAACCCTTATCCACATGCCCCTTGTTCGTGGCGCACCTGAAACAATGCGCCACTAACAAGGTTATCTGTGGCACACGTGCAAATTATGCGCCACTAACTCCAAAGTATCTGTGGCGCACGCTGGATCAGTGCGCCACGCATAAGGCGGGGCCCACCTCTGACGGTCGGCCACCACTATCCGTGGCGCGCGGAAACTGTGGTGCGCCACGAACGTGGGTGGAGTCTGTGGTGCACCGTTTCGCCCGTGCGCCACGAACTACGGTGGGTCAGGCGCCCTACAGAATTTTCATGGACGTTTGTGGCGCACCCTTTTTCGGTGCGCCACGAACCTGGGTAGTCTGTGGCGCATGGAAACCAGGTGCGCCACGAACCTGTCGTTCCACCCTCCATAAAGGTGGAACCTTCTCCTACCTACCACCACAAGCAAGCCATTACTTCCCATAGATCTAGCTCGACCCCCTCCTCCTCCTCACCCTATTTTCTTCAATTCTACCTCCATTTTAGGTTGCCAAACACCTTTTATTTGTATGGGTGTGGGGAGGGAGTCCCTCTCCACCATGTAGATTCACTAAAATCCTACATATACATCATTTATTGGTCACATCTCCATCAAGTTAGCCTCCACAAGACACACGCTCCCTCGCACACGGTCTTCATCAACTTGTCTACTAGGTGAGTTGTGTTGGATGGCACATGCTTGTCTATGAGTTGTTGGACATGCATATGCATGTGTCGCGCGGGCCGGGACGTCGATCGACGGTGTATGCATGGCGCGGATGTGTGTTGTATGTGAAGGCCATCGGCGTCTTCGTCGCGTGTATATATGCTTGTGTATGCTTTTGTGTGTTTGTGTGTAGGTGTCGGTGTGGTGCATGGTTGCCGAAATGTTGATTCATTTATGTTTCGGCCAACTTTTTCACCACCCATATGCCCTATTCACAAGGGAGGTGGGCGAGACATGCATGCATATGTATGGTGTGATTAATTTCTCTTGAGCGCAGGCCACCATGGTGCGCCAAATGAGCGAAGGTATGGTGGCTAGATACAAGGCCCGGGCGACGGCCGTCATGCTTCATACCAACAAGACCGAGATAAGATGTCCTTGCAAGAATTGAAAACTCGGTACCCTAATCAAACCTGATTTCGGGACATTGGAGAAGCACTTGCTCATGGGTGGATTCATGCCCGGGTACAATGATGTCGTGGAGGAGGAAGAGGCACCCGGACATGATCATGTTGAAGGAGATGTCGGACATGATTATGATCATGACGATGAAGGAGATGCCGGACATGATGATGATCATCACGATGATGATGAAGGAGATGCCGGACATGATCACCACGATGAAGGAGACGTCGGTGGCGGAGAAGACACAGACACGTAGACACCGCTCAGTTCGGCCCTGCAGGACCCTCATCTTCGTGAAGTGCTCCTCAAGGGGGGTTACAACACAATAGCGGCCGCGAGAGAGAAAGCAAAGTTGGCACAAATGGAGAAAGACGTTGTTACTCCGTTGTATCCTGGGTGCCGGCCCGAGCATACACGTCTGAATGTAACCCTCAAGGCTTTGGAGATGAAGGTGACCAATAGATGGACCGACGTGAGCTTCAACGATAACATGGAATTCTGGGGCGATGTGCTTCCCGAGAATAACACATTGCCAAGAAGCATCGATGAGGCCAAGAAAGTCGTGTGCCCTCTCGACCTACCATACGTCAAGTATCACGCATGCATCAATTACTGCGCACTTTATCGGGACGAGTACGAGGATAGAGTGACATGTCCGTTGTGCGGCCAACCACGATACAAGAGGGGTAACAAGAAAGTTCCTCATAAAGTTGTATGGTATTTTCCTATCACTCCCCGTCTGCAGCGGTATTTCGTGGACCCTAAGGAAGCGAAGCTCATGCAATGGCACGCGGAAATGGTTCCGCCGGAAGATGATCCCGAGAAGGGCCAGATCCTAACACACCCTGCAGACGCTAACCAGTGGAAGGCACTGGACATGGAGTTCGAAGACGAGTTCGGGGGCGATCCAAGGAACGTGAGGCTGGGCATGAGCACCGATGGATTTAACCCCTTTGGCAACCAGAGTAGCACACATAGCACCTGGCCAGTGTTCCTATGGCCGTACAACCTCCCCCTGGCTATGCACAAAACAGATGTATGTGCACATGAGTATTCTTATTCAGGGCCCGAAACAACCGGGTATCGACATGCATCTGTATCTCGGGCTGTTGGAAGAGGAGTTGGCCACACCGTGGGAGACGCCGGCCCGTACGTGGGATGCCTACACTAGAGACTACTTCGATATGAGGGTCGCGCTGCTCACGACGGTGCAGGACTATCCGAGTTACACATATGTATTGTGCCAGGTGAACCATGGACACAATGCTTGCGTCAGGTGCATGGAGAATACACCGCATATCCAGCTGCCGAGGGATCCCAGGCCTTCGAAAACCGTGTTCCCAAATATGCGAAAGTGGCTATGCGCGAATCACGAGTGGAGGAAACACGCGGATCTGTTCGATGGTACGGTGGAGCTCGATGGACCCCCGAAGAGGAGGAGCAGCGAGGTAATCAAGGAGTTGCTGGATAACTGGAAGGAGTGCCCTGTGCCGGGGAAGAAGAGTCCGAGGGTGAAGCCGCTGCGCGGCGTATGGAAAGCGAGGTCTATTTTCTGGGACCTGCCGTACTGGAAATACCTCCACATGCCCCACAACCTTGATCTCATGCACATCATCAAGAACGTGTGCGGGAGTCTGCTTGCCACTCTGTGTAACATGCCGGATAGGACCAAAGACGGGCCGAAAGCAAGATACGGCATGATACATCTGGGCATCAAGGAAGCGCTTCAACAGGGAGGACACCCCGATTATGATGATGACGAAAACGAGGAAGAGACTCAAGGTCGGCGCAAGAGGGCTAAGCCTAACAACTACTTCTGCCCCCTTCCTGCTTCACTATGAGCGAGGACGAGCTCAAGCAGTTTTTCAACACCCTCATAGGAATCAAGCTTCCTATCGGCTACAGAGGGAAGATATCCAGATACCTGGACGTACAGAATAAGAGGTTCAGTGGTATGAAGTCACATGACTATCACGTGCTGATGACACAGATACTCCCAGTTGCGATCTGAGGGATCATGGACGATCAGACGCTGTTTGGCCCCTGCAACTTCTTCGACATCATCTCTAGGAAGGAGATCGGGATGAAGCAACTCGAGACCCTGCAGGACGAGATCGAGATCTACTCCCCCCCCCGCGTTCTTAGATATCATGTTGCATCTACTTGTCCACCTCGTCGATGACATCATCCAGCTCGGTCTGCCGTTCATACAGAGCATGATGACGTTCGAAAGGCTGAACAGCGTGCTCAAAGGATACGTTCGAAATAGGGCGAAGCCGGATGGAAGCATAGCCAAGGGCTTCATGATCTACGAGTGCATATCGTTCTGCCAGAATTATATGCAGTCCGAGGAACCTATTGGTCTCCCTAAGCACAAGCACTTCAGCAGGATCGCTGGAGTTGGTCACCGCGAGGGCTTCGCAGCAGTGCACACCATCTTCAAGGGTCAGCGCCCAGACTATGACAGGGCACACCGAGTCGCGCTATAGCACATACAAGTGGTCGGTCCTTGGGTAGAGAAGCACAAAAGCTTGATTGATAACAGGTTGAACGACACGGGCTGACAGAGGACGAGGGGAGACGTGATGAGAGAGCACAACTCTACCTTCACGAGTTGGTTCAAGGAGCTGCTCCTTCTTAATGAGGGTAAGGCGCCTGCTAGCGATGATAGACTCTTATTCATCCTGTCACAGGGCCCCTCGTTGAACGTGAGGACCTATCAGGCGTATGAAATCAACGGGTACACTTTCTACAGCGAGGAGAAGGACAAGAACAGCGAATACCAGAACTCGGGGGTCACGATGCTATCCTACGTCGACGAGGAATCCAATGTGAAGGAAAGGTTCTTCAGAAGGATCGAGGAGATATGGGAACTCGACTACTGCGGAGAGAAGATGCCGATGTTCCGGGTCAGATGGGCCAAGAATGTCGAAAAATAAGGCCGGTATTTCACAACCATGGTTATACCCGAAGCCAAAGCGTCAAAGGCGGCCGACGCGAACGTCCAGGCGAAAAACGAGCCATGGGTACTGGCTAGCCATGTGGATCAATGCTTCTTCATTACCGATCCTACAAGGCCTACCCGCGTTTTTGTCAGGAGGGGGAAAAGGAGCATCATCGGAATGGAGGGAGCCGCCACCGAGCAAGACTTCGACAAGTACGGCGATCCGAAGATATAAGAGGAATTCGACAAGTTCTTTGACAACCCTAGCACGTATCCTCATCTTAGAAGGAAGACCACCCTCCCCGCTAAAGGATGTCCGTACACAAGAAGAAATCCACAAGTTCTAGGGCTCAATTACTCTACCGCGACGAACAAGGGAAAGAGGATCGTGACGAGACGTCGACGCTAGCTCGTTCGGAAGCAACATCGCACGAAGTGACCTTTTTTGTGTGTGATGTATGCATGTGCGCAATCGGGTGCGTCAAGTCGACAAAATACTATACGTGGTTTTTTGGAGTAGGGTGTTGATATACACAAGATTATTGGTAGTTTTTTTGTAATAAATTTATTGCCTACCCGCAATTATATACATGTTCTCACTTTATATCTTCAAAATATTGGAGCTACTATGTTTTAGAAATAGTAGAAAATTATTATTTATAATGAGTAAGTGATAGTCGTTACATATGGAGATTAAAAATTGCAAAAGAATGTTTTTTATTGGAAAAAAAATGTTGGAGTGCTAGGAATCGAACCTGGCACCTCCAGGTTTTAAACAACACAACCAACCCCAGAACCACTAGGCTATACAATTTTTGTTGTCACATTGCACCGCGCAGCCGTTTTAAGTAATGCAAGGGGAGTTCGTGGCGCACCCCCATATCGGTGCACCACGGATAATTGTCCGTGACGCACCGGTATGGCGTGCGCCACGAACTCCCCTGACTTAGCCGAAATAACCGCGTCGCGCCACGATCCCTTCCCTCCCATTCTTCTTCCCCAAATTCTCGTACACGTTGTGCGCTCTCGCCTCGCTCCCTCGCCAGCGCCGCCGCTCGCTGGACCGCCCGCCACCGCCTCCCGTCCGCAGGTACTCCACCGCCCTCTCCCATCTCTCTTCCCACCCCCTCGCTGACGAACCGACGAACCCTAACCCTAACCGACGAACCCTAACCGCCACGCTCGCCTCGATCTCCCCTCCCCTCTTCCCACCCCCTCTCTAACCTTTCCCCTCTCCGGTAGCCACCACAGGAGGAGGAGCACCTCAGAAGGAGGCCCAACCGTACCAGGAGGAGGAGGCCCGCCCGCGCACCAAGAGGAGGAGGCCCGCCCGCACCACCATCCTCGACAAGGACAAGCTCGTGCCATTCCACCACGTGAGCCTCTCCCTCCCCTTCCTGTTCTGTCCAATATTTTCTGTCCAATATTTGGTGTCTGCATGTTTCCAGTATGAGTGCCTGCATGAAATTAGGGTTCAGTAAGGAAAAGGTAACAGGTGCAGTGTCTGCAGAATGAGTTTCATCAGAAATTTGATGTATTATGGTGAAATTTGAATATGATGACTTGGTTTGGAGTCACACACACACTATCTGAATGTTTAGGTGATGTTTCCAATATGTAGTTGAGATGCACTATCTGAATGTTTAGGTGTTCATTCCTGTACAACACTGTATCAAGGGATGCAGTTTCCACACACAGTGTACAACACTGTATCAATGTATCAGGACTTGGTTTGGAGTCACACACACACTGTATCAAGGGATGCATTTGAGTCACACACACATTGTACAACACTGTATCAATGTTTCCAGATGCAGTTTTAGAACCCCCCAAAACAAGGAAAATAAACCATGTAGATTTATCAAGGGAAACATTCACAAGAACCATTTGTGTTTAGGGTTTCGGTTAAAAATAATAGCAGTGGTGCGGTGGAGATCGACATGGTTCGCTTCCAAAACTGGATTCACAGATCAAGTTCACATCCATCTCAAACTCGCTATGTTGCAGTCAAATGTGCAACCACATTCAACATGTGGTCGATTTGAACAAAATCACCGACAACACACCAGAAAACATGTGATTTCATCAACATGTTCTTTTTTACAAAGAAAAATGTTCTCGGTGAAGATAAAACAGCATTACAAAGCTAGGTTGTCACCGGCAGAGAATCTGTGGGTTTTCACCGGCATCCTTCACAAGGGGTGTTGCCTTCTACTGATGTTGTTGCTGCGGCTAGGTGACGAGGCCATCTTCTCATCGATGTACTGCGCGAATTTCACCCTTGGACCCTGAGTTCAGAAAAGGGACACACTTCAGTTATTGTTATGCACAATGACTATGTTCTCTAGTAGAACAGAATGAAACTACACTTGGTCATTCTGTTTGGTGGAGGACTAGCCCCATTTATTATGCATCATTATAGTTATTGTTATAGATTCTGGTAGAACAAAATGACACTACACTTGATCCTGGGCATACTGTTGAATACCATATTTTGCATATTTTTGAATACCATACTGGAGGATGAGTAGATGTTGTATTTGTGCTTGTGTTATGGAATGGGGCATTTTCTGTGTCAGCCGCTGTCTATTCTTCAAGTTCTTGTTTTAGTCTTATGGTCGACTGATGACCGTTGTGTTTGGCCTGGAGCATTGAGGCACTGTCCAAGTGCTTTCTTTTAGTGCTTTTAGTGCCTACTGGGAGCATTTTAGTGCTTTATATTATGAAGATCAGCAGGTTGTCGACCTTTATGGTGGGAAGGCACCATTTGATGCATTTTATGGATGTTTTGTGTATGTTGCCGACCCTCTGTGGTCGCCGAAGGCACATTTTGTGCCTCTTTTTTTGTGAATTGTTGCAGGGATCTCAAATGAGTGCCCTTTACTCTCGAAATGTTGATTCATTTACATTTGTTGAGAAAGCAGCACTCCTACATAGACATTTTTAGGGGAGGTGCTGCCGAATTTTTCGGTCGAACTAATGTACTAACAAGTTCTATTTTCTTGCATAGTGAAAAAATGTCGACCGGACACGTCAACGACGGTGCCGGCACATCAAAGGACCTGGGACCGAGTGTTGAAGAGCAAGCCCGGCAATCTAAGCTCAAGTTTTGGGAGTTGTCCCAGAGGAGGGAGGAGGAGGAAATAGATGGGATGGCAGACAATGAAGGCGATGTCGGATCATCGTCAGGTGATGATGGTGAAGATGAGACGGGGGCCGAGGATGAGACCACCACCGACGGTGGTGACCGCACCGATGCCGGTGAATGCACCGCCGACAGCGAACAAACGACCGATACCGGTGAACGCACCGACGACGGCGGTAAGAAGAAGGTTGTGAGGAAGCCTCGGCCACCGCCAACGCTCGGCAGTCAGCGCTAGGAGTTCACCCAAGTGTCCCCGACCGGCGCGCCCGAGGAGCCAAAAGATCTTGCCGCTGGATATGGGGTCCAAATCGGGTGCATGGTCCGGGAGGTCGTGACGATCAACACGCAGAACCTCCGAGATCCCGCCAACGTTCACCTCGTTGAGCTCCTCATGGAGAAGCTTCATGAGCGCTACAAGTTCCCGGATGAATTCGACAACAAGGTGGTCAAGGGAAATATCGTGAACCAGGCGGCTCTCACGAATATGATCATCGCCTTGGCCAGCTGGAGAGCCCGGGTGAAGAAGAGGATCGACCAGAAGAAAATCTAGGAGGAGATAAAGGCCAAGGAGCCGATGCTCAAGCACAATGACTATGTGCTCTTCAAGGAGACACTGGAGACCGATACCGCGAAACTCGACTCGGCGTGGGGGAAGAGACTCTACAACCAGAACATAGGCCACCACCGCCTCAGAGCGGCGTATACGGAGCAGCCCAGGAGATTTGGGACAAGGAGAACGCCGAGCTTCGGCGTCTAGGAAAACCAAACAGGTGGGACCGATTCACGGACCCGCAGGTGAGGAACTTTGTGCAGGCACGCTACTTCCTGTGCCCCATAACAAAGGAGTTCAAAACCGAAGACCCGTCCGTGCAGGACTTTGAGAAACTCCTGGTAAGACACTTACCGCGGATCTCAGTAGTTCATATTATTTGCAATCGGTAATGAATCCATCCATTATAGCAGTACTAAATGGGTTACGCCTATGCTTGTGCAGGAAGCTGAAATAGCGGCCATGGCAGGTATCGAAGAGGGTGTAAGGGAGTTGTGGGACACTCCTTTCAATAGGGCGGTCAACGCCAAAAAAAGACGCCCAAGAACAAGAATATGACATCCGGTGGACGTGTTGCCGGCTTTGGGATGACCACGAAGGTCGGCGTCCACTTCAAAGAGGACGCAAAGACCAGGAAGGAGAGGAGGGACAAGAGAGCGACGGAGCAGGAACGGAAGACCGAGCAGCTCGAGGCAGAAGTGGCCAAGCTGCCGGAAAAATTGGAGGCCAAGATGGAGGCGAAGATGGAAGAGAAGATGCGGAGTATGTTCCCTCCTCACCCGTGGGAGGGTTTGGCCAAGTGGAATGCGGCGGGTGGAGTTGGGCCGATACCGGTGCCTAGCATGAGCGGAAGCAACTCTCAACAGCACCCGTCGCCGAACTTTGTGACCCTGCCCTCCAACCCCTCCGCGCATCCTCTTCTCACGTTGGTGAGCTCGCAGCCGGCGGCGGTGCCCAACACCCAAGCTCAGCCTGCCGCGCCAACACCCAATCTTAGCCTGTAGCGGCGCCGGCGCCCAACACCAACCCACAGCCGGCGCCATTGCTTCGGGATGAGCAGGAGCAAGAGCTGACGCAGCCTAGCGTGTCCACACTTGCCGAGCTCGACGCCCTCACAACAGTAAGTGTTGAATGCTTCATCGTAGGGCTCGCGACCTCACACATAATGAACTAACACACATATATGTTGTCCCACAGGACGCCAATTGCACATTGCTTCACAAGGTCGATGGCGTGTTGAGGGATGTAGGCAAGGGCGCCATCATTCAACCCAAGGGTCTCATGATGCACAACAAGACAATCCCTGCTGGCTGGTTCCGGGTCAAGGTCGTGAGGGCCCTGAAGGGTTTCTAAAGAATCGACCCGCCCAGGCAACCCGAGGGAGCCGAAGAACATAAGGACCTTGAAGGCTGCTACGGCTGGCCCATGCTATGGCCCAAGATCCAGCTTCGGCTTGTGAAGGACGACAAAGCACGCGCCACCGCACCAAAGAAGGTACCGCTCGTCGTCACCGACACCGCACGACATAAGGCTTTGGCCGCACACACGCCGTCGCCACGGCCCAATGATGATGTGGAGGCTTCACATGATGACGATGATGATCTGGAGGTTAACATGGATGACTAATTCAACACCAACGCCATGGCCAACGATGGATTGTTCATGCCTCCACTTGGAGAGACAGCCCCCCGCGGTGAACCGGCCGGCCGTCCCTTGTCATGCACGCAGCGTCTGCGGTTTGGCAGCTCCCAGGAGACGCCCGATGCTGACGCCGGTGGTCCTCCTACGGTGATAATAATCCCCAACACACTACACAAGGCGGCCGGTGAGCAGCTGGCGGGATCCGCTGACCTAGTCGTTAAGAAGTCGAAGTACTGGAAGCATAACCAGAGCAAGAATGGTTCGACGAGCCAGCCGGCTAAGAAGAAGCAGGCAGTTTTTCAACATCATGACGCCGCCTTCACAGAAGCGCCCCGGCCTTACACGATGCACATAGCGGGCCAGCCGATTCTGACTCAGGAGCTGCTCGATGTCGCAGATTCATCCATGAAGCATTTGCATCACAACATTCTGCATCTTGAGAGCATGCTTCTGAAAGATAAGAACCCCGGGTACCCAGTCTTCACATGCAAGGTGCCAAATGGACATGGCTTCGTCGAGGCAGCACCCGCGGACCTGTCCTTCCTGCGGTACGAGGACATCTACGATCTGATGCACTCGAAGTGTCTGGACTACAACTTCGTGCGCCTCTTTGCCCTCCAGATGTTGATGAGGATCCATAGGGAGAAAATCAAAGGCATAGCAATTGTGTACCCCTACTACATGCGCGACGAAATGCTTACGAGCAACGGAGGAATGGAAGCGGTGTTGCAATACCTCAGGAATTTCTTCTTCGAGAACCAGGACAAGTCTACACTTGTCCATGCCTTACCCGAGTAAGTGCACACAACCGGTCTCCATCCATCGTAACACATACTTAGATTCCTTTTGTATCCTTCTTCCAACAGTTCCGTTTCTATTGTTTTGCGCAGTGGCATATACTGCACACTCATCTCCGTCTACCCGAGGTTGTCGCAAGCAACGTACTTGGACTCATCCAGTGAAACGAAGCCAAAGAGATGGGACCGAATCAAGCGTGTCCTGGATCTTGCTATACAAGTCTACGCCGCCAAGGGAGGCAAGTTCAGCAAGGGGCGCGAAAGAAAGAAGGATGGTAGGAACATCTGCAGCCACGCCACCAAGTTCCCATGCGTCAAGTAGCCGACGGGTAGTGTGAAGGAGGCTTTCTACGCCTTCCATCATGTAAGGATGTACATGAATGATTCTGTCACATCCCAAGATTTTCCAAATCTTGTAATGTGAAAATAAATTAATAAAATAAAATTTTGTTTGATTTTCAGGGCCAGAAGAAACTTTTTGAATTTCAATAGGAATCTTCAAACCTATTTGGAACAATTAAATCCCAAAAGGATTTAAAAACATAAAACAATTAACAAAGGAAAATAAAATATTTTGGAAATACTATTTTAGATCTTTTAAGTAAAAGGATTTGGTATTCAAAAGAAAAGATGGATTTATAAATAAGGATTATTTTATAAAGCCAAATTAAACTTGGCCAAGATTTTGAAACCAAAGAGTTTTCTTTGATTAAAATAATAAAAGTTTATTTTAAATAAAGTAATAAGGATTTAACATCCAACCTTATTTGAAGATAAAATATTTTACCAATTTAAATTAAAACATCAAAACGTATTAAATTATTTAAAATAGGTTTTCCCAATTATTTGAAATTCACAAATAAAATCTAAAAAAATGTTTTGGCTTTATTGTAGGTTTCAAAATAAATGTCTCAATAAAACAAATCCTATTGGATTTAATAATGAAAGTCTATTATATTTAATTAATAATGGACCCTAAAATAAAATGTTATTTTGTTTTAAAACAATCTCCAAGTATTCTTTGTTTACAAATGATACCTACTGGTTTGGTTTGGGAAAATATTTTGGAATTTAAATGGAGATTTATTAAATAAATCATATCATATTTGTTAAATAACTATGATCTATTTTATATTAAATAGATCCTAAAAGGAATGAAAATATTATTTTATTTTGGAGTATTGGATTATGTTGTTGAACAGAACCAAAAACACAATGCAAAGTTTAATGATTGTTTGAATTGTTTGAAATATTTGAATGCTTGAATAATTGTTTGAAATAACAAAACAGGAAATAGAAATAGAAAAAGAAAAAGAAAAAGAATTAGACAGAAAAAAAAATAGAACAGCCCAACAATCTGGCCCAACTAACCCAGCAGCAACCCACCTAGCCCACCTGTTCCTTCCCCGAACCGTTTTCCTCACACTCAGGAAATTACCCGCAAGGAGACTGACAAGTGGACCTCTTCCTCGTCTATTTTCTCACTGACACCAGACCCCACACCCCACTGCTCTTCTTCCTCCCTGCGACTCCTTCTTCCCCTCACCTCGCGACCGTTTCTGTCGTTAAATTTCTCGCGGTCAATACACTTTACTGCAGCGATTACTCCTCACCGTGACCACTCAGCGTTAAACGCCAGGCTTTCCTCTCCTTTCTCCCCCAGACGCCCCTCCTCTACACGCCTCCAGGCCGCCACAATCTCTCCTCGACTCCCTCTGCCTCCGACCACCGTCTCCGGCCAATTCAGGCCAGTACACGCCACCCCCTGCCTTCTCGATCACCCTAGCAGCTCCCCCACTCCCAGACCTTCCTCCCCGTACCACCCATTTGACCGCGGGCGCCCAGAGCATCGGCTTCGACAACATCTGACCGTGCCGCCGTCTGTCTCGCCTCCGACGAGCTCCTCCGGTAATTCCAGACCACCCCGACCCCTCCCGTTCACGCACACATCTTTGCCATGGTCTTGCGCAGCTAACCCCGTCCTCCGGTTGTCTTCCCGTGGACCACAGCATCGTCCTCGACCTCAAGACGCGACGCCGCCAGAACCAACTCCGCGAGAAATCCCGTCCCGTCGGCGCCTTGCCACGACGACCACACGAACAGCATCACCTCATCCTCGCGACTTGGTGAGCTTGATCCCTCATCGTTTGCTTCTGCCTCGCCGCCGCCGTAATCGACGCTCCGCTGCTCGCCGGTAACATTCCGCCGCCGTTCTTGGCGAAGAGTGACCGTCCGTCTGATCCGAGGCACACGATTGAATGACTTATCGAAGGGGTATCGAGCAACCAGTGCCGTGCGATCCCACTTAGATCTAACACTCCAGAGAGGTCAATCCGACCGAACCGGTACCAACCAGTTAGATAACGCCGCGTGTCACCAGATAGATTGAAATTAGAATTTGAAATCAGAATTATTTACAAACTTCAAACCCTTATAACTTTTGATCCACACGTCCAAATTTGGCAAATTTTATATCAATAAATTCAGGAGAACAAGCCCTAGCCAACCATGGCCTTAGTTTAGCAAATAGTATCTGTTAGCTTGTTTAAATTTGCAGAAACTTTTGTGAGCTTGTTTAGAGTATAAAAATTGTTTAAAAATGATTTTTGGATTAAAAACTTTGCAAAATGGTTTGTTGTGACCTTACTGACCCTAGGAACCAATCCTTGGTATTAAAAATGATTTTTGTAAGATTTAGGTTGGATTACTTGACTTAGTCATTTTCTAGCCAAATAAAAAGAATTGATTTTATTATGGAAATGTTTATGGGAAGAAAACTTTGAGTAGGTGGTTTGGACCAAACCTACTGACCAAAACACCAAGTTTTGCAATAGAAACTCATTTGGTGAACCCTATGGGCTAATGCCTTAGTAAAAATATTTCTACACCACATAAAATAACACTTTGTTTTGAAAATGGTTTTAAAGTGAAACCTTTTGCAAATGACTTGGCCACTTTAGGAAATGACCATTAGATGTACCCAAATGACTATGACCCACTATGAACCACTTTTTCAAACAAAACAAAGCATGGCATGCTTGCATGCATTTCTTTGACTTTGTTATTTATGTGTGTTGTTTTGCTTGATTGGTAGATTGAGTTTGTGCCTTGCTTGATTGATTTGTAGTGACTTGAAGAGTGTGATTGTTGCAAAGATCAAGAAGTGAACCTATACTCTACCAAAAAGGCAAGTGATGCTTCATACTTTTTGTCCCATTACTTTTACTATGCATTAGTGATTTTGCTAAGTAAAACTTGCATGGATTTTGCTAAGTATAGATCTTGCTATAGGAAAACCTAGTAGATGAATCCTTAGTAGGATTTTCCTAAGTTAGAGATTCCTACTACTACCAAGCTTAGCCTAGCTAATAGAAAACATGGGTGGAATATATATTCACACTATGGAAAATATTTTAAGTCTGAGGACTTGTGATTTTGTTTAATAAAACAACTAAGTTAATGAATCACCTGGGTGGAATGGGCTTGCTTGGTGGAGAATGGTTGAGTGGTTCACAATGCCATAGACTTGGATTGTGTATCTCACTTGTGGTATGCCACCCAGGCACAAAGAGATTTGAGATGTCAAATGTTGAGAAGCTTCAAGTGCAACCACTTGGCAATATGGGCTCTGCCATGATCATATAGGTTGCAAGAACTTAGCCAAATGGACAGTGGTTGGTAGTGTTTGATAGGTTGGAACGCGTCCATTTTGGTCTAAGGGAAGGCTTCTGAAAGATTTTGTCTTGGGAAACCAAGTCTTGTGGGTAAAGTGCACCACCTCTGCAGAGTGAAAAATCTAAGTACTTAGCCATGTCCCTGGTAAAGGACAAATTGAGCATCAAGATATGGAAGCAATCAAGAATCTCATCATTCCAATTTCTAAATTAAAATCTTGTGGTTTGAACAAGGGTTGTTTGAATTCTTAAATCATTGATGGAGAGATGGCTTGGTACAAGGATCTTGAAGTCTTTGATTGAGAAAAATGTTTTTGACAAGCAAAACTTAGTATTTTCAAAATGATAAGAAAAATCTAATTTAAGCAATGCAAGCCTCAACTCCACTTAGCCAAATGCATATAGATGGTAGACTCCACCATAATACCATAGTATCACTTGCCAATACAATTCAAATGTATTGACCCTTTGTGGCTGTAACTTGTATGTTGCAGGTTTGATTGTTTTTAGTGAAGATTGATTGATTAGGATTACAAAGTCTACAACCAACATACACTGTGGCACTTTGAAGATGATGGACCCCATGCTTATAGTTATTCCGCTGCAATGTAATGTAATAGCCATATGAGCTATGTAAGATGTAATAAATCTATGTTATTCCTGGTTATAAAGTTATATTATGACCTTTGTTTCTTGATATTACATCTTAACTGTGGATGCTAGCTATTGATCCAGGGACTAGCATTGTAAAACACAGGAGGACTCTACCTTATTAGGTTGGGACCTTACAGATTCACGGATGGAGGCGCTGCCGGCTAATCTCCGAGTTTGGGCCAAAAAGTTGTCGACAATCGACGATTCGGACCTCATGGAACAGTTCTGGCGCATCCAGAATCAGATCTGTCTATGCATCCATGAAGATGTGCGGTGACCCAGCATACCACTGCATGATGTAGTATACTATAGTCGTGGACATAACACCAATGAAACACCGTTCACTAGTATTACATCCCTCAAAATGGCACAACAGAAACACAGCGGGTGCAATACATGGCTAAAGGTTACAACTCACTCTTTACATAAGATCCATAGAATACTCTAGGTTTAAGATAAACTTCTTATGAAGAAGAATCAAGGATAAACAACGCAAAAACAATTATACTACTAGAACTAATATTTTAACTACGGTTTTGGTGTTGCGGCTTTTGCAACGCACTATAGAGATAGGTTCTTTGGCTAGAGATTATATTACTATCTAATTAGTAACTTCGTCTTCACTTGAGTTGAGGTAAATGTTGACTTCCTTATCTTTATTGAAAAATCTTTAGCTGAGCAAGATAAGTCCTGGAGCATAACTTGATGTGGTTGTTGTCTACTCCGGCTTCAGAATCTAGCAAGGGTTAAGAAGATACTTTGGGTATGAGCGTACTCAGCAAATTCACTAGAAAAGGAGTGTTTGATGCACTATAACTACAGCCACAGACCGTAGGTCGTAGGCAATGCAAGTTTTCATAAACATTTCTTCAAATGTTGCTTTTATTCTGAAAAGCTATGTCCGTTAGCCTTCACGGGTTTACTATTACCTTCATGGGGTTCCTTTCCCGCCACGTTCGCAGCTCCTTCCCGGAACAGGGAGTAACAAGTTACAGTTCTTACACTCTGCAGAGGTGCGTTTACTTTACCCATGAGAGATCAACTCTTTGTTTCACAACCGGGCAGCTTATTCCCATCCACAATTCCATGATGTGGGGCCTAGAAGATGATCCAAGCCAATCACTGCCCCCTTCACGACCCCACATGCCTCCTTGGTGTACACCATGCCCACATAAAGAATTACGGCAATGGTTTGTACAAACCGTTAGATGCCAGAACTATCGTGGGACGTTGAGGGTTCCCACCCATATGCTGCATATCCTCTATGAATTACCAATTATTATGCACGCTACGAGGATAACATCCACGACCTGCACATCCGGCTTCATGCGAGAGGAAGAAGATACAACTGACTTCTCCGTCCCATTCCAAATCTCATGGTTAACGCGTGATATACGGCGTAAGAATCACTGGCGACATTGGTTGTTAAGTCCTAGGTAATATGTTCCTTTACCACCGGAACTTTTATAGTAGGTTATTACCTCATGGTAATAAAACTATAATCATATTATTATGAAAATAGTGTTTTCGGACCTTTTTCAAATGCAGGTGATGACAACACTGGATTTGTAAAATACTTTACAGAAAATAATCAAAGGACATGAGCAAGTGTGAACTTGCCTTTTGTGATTGCAAGATTATGCACTCACGGTCTTCGAGTCAATGTATAAGATCCAAAATCTGAAATCAGCATCTTGGTCCGGTAAGGACTAATGTTTAAAGAAGCAATATGCTTTTATGCATAAGTGAAGTGTTGCACGTTCTAAGCGCAAATCTTGAGAATAACGTTGTGCTAGGGTTTAGATTGCGAAGGGGATTACTTTGGAATGTGTGATGCTTTAGGATAAAGTTCATAGTTGTACTTTTATTATAGTTTAGGAGTGGTTGTAAACAATGCATATGTAGGAGTAAAGTGTACATACTTATGACATACTAGTTAGGATTACTTATACAAGGTTTCTGTTTAAAAGTGGCAAAAAGGATAACCTTCAAAGAAAAGGTTTCACTTCTAAGGTCTAAGCAAACTTTGTGATTAGTTAGTTAGTTAGTGGTGGTTGATGTCATTTGTTTGCTCACATGGTTTGGCTTGAGTTGCTTTATAGTTTAATTATATCAGACCAAACTTAACTATAAAACATATAATAATGCTTATAGTGTTATATTAAGATTCTGTAGACTAAAGTTAACTTTAAAGTATAGATAGTTTTGAAAGTATCATACTTATACATTGGTATCTTGTATATCTGAAATGTGTTCTTTAAGTTACTTAAGAATGTTTATTTTGTTACTTGAGTAATGGTTTCTTGATGTGAGTATGGAGTAATATCATTTATCTTTTGTAGACAAGTGGTATAGTTTATAAACCCAACATAATATTATTTAATTAGTCATGGATTTATATGGGGTTGTAGTAGTTTTTGTAATTTGGTACTTAATATGGTTTAGAAAATATTTGATTGTTTACAAGTTGTTCTTGAGGGATTTATTATTAGTAGAATTCTTTTTAGAGATAGTCTTCATTTAAGGTTGAGGATTCTTCTAAAATAAGAATATTTATAATGTTTTAAACCATTATGGCATTAGATTATTAATATTTAAGACTAATACTATTAATTAGACTTATTTGACTCATTTTAGGAATATTAATAAATTTTATTTATCTTTATATGAATTATTAATGAAGTAAATAAGTTTAAATTGGAGTAATTAAAGTGTTTAACCTTTTTATTTAACACAAAAGTGGAATATTATATTTAGATCATATAGGTATTATATTTGTGGACATTTTGGTATATTACATTTATTTTTGTGATTTAAAAAATAGTAAGATATGTTTTTTATAATTCTTATTACTTTATAATTACTTAATAAATAATAAATATTTAATTAAGTGAAATAATAATACATAATTATATTTTAATTTATAATTCTTTATTTTTCTAGGATTTTTGGTATTTTATTTATATTATAAACATTTATCATTATAGGAATATGAATTATTAAAGTTTCATTATTATCAAACCTTTATTAAATGATATTCATTTAAATAATTATCTCAATAATATTTAGTAATAAGTTTAAGTTGTAGATTTTATTTTTCTAAAAAAATTCATATATTATACACATTTTTTTTGAATTATGAATCAAAAGTTATTAATTAAACAAGATTTAATCCTTTATTTGATTTCTGGAATATTATTAATTGAATTATAACATTTGATTTTAATTCTTACCAGAAAAATACTTTTTACACTGAACCCAGAACTAGCCCCCAGTCACTGACTAGTGGGCTAGTGTCCACCTCAGCTCTCAGACGAAATAAATGCACAAGTTACAGACCTCCTCTCTACTCACTGTCGATGACATGTGGGCCTTGGGACATGTCATTCACCACGCGAGGCAAAGACTAGTCAAACGACTGACGTGGCTCGATCATGAGGTAAGCGTGGCATCAGCATCACCACCGCCGTCGGTGAGTGGTCACCGACGACGATCTACGGTGCCCTAGCAAGCGATATTAGCTTAGTTCGAATCAGCGCAACCTACGGAACCTAAGAGTGGCTGCGCCGCTCGGAAATGGTCATTGGAGCCTCAGCTCCGACGAGCTCTAATGGTGGCCGATGGTGGCTTACAGTGAAACGGTGATTTACAATAAGATCAAACAATTTAGGGATGCTGGAAGATTCAGGAACTCACCCTGATGATGATTGAGTGGTTGGCGAGGACAGGCGCGGCCGGAATCGAGCTTCCCAGTGAGGATTTCGACGAACTGCCGCGAAGGAAAATGATAAAATTTGTCTGCTCCAGTGCTCCCCTTGATGCACGCTTCTACCCAGAGGATCTACGGAGGCTGGCGCTTCTCCATGACGGCTCAGAATGGTGTGGGGGAGGCGTGGTTCGATGGCGAAGAGTGGCTCCCGCGAGCTAGGGTTCGGTCGCCAGATTCGAGAGGATAAGGAGGGATTGGGGATAGGGATTGAGACGATGCGTCGCGGTGGCCTTCTTATCCCCTCCTGGCAACGGCGGCGAGTATCTTGGCGCAACGACGACGATGACGGCATCGGGCGGCGACGAGCTCCGCCAGCGAGCTGCCTGTGTGCGTAATGGTGACGACAATGGTCGTTTTGCGGATAACCCCCTGGAAATTTCTTTAGCTCAACCCACGGTCCTCTCTTGACCCCACTTGTCAATCTCAGATAGAAAAGGAACTGGGCTGGTTACTGGGCTGCACCTAGGCGTCAGATAGGTATAGGGTGTTGGGCTGCGGCCACGTTTAGTTTTTTATTTGTTTTAACCTTTTTTTTCTATTTTCCGTTTTCTAATTCAGATTTAAATTTGAATTAGATTTTTGAACCTTTCCTTGTATGTTTAATTTGCTGGATATTGGCAGTAATATTAAAATATATTTGGCAACCTTTGTGAACCTTTATTATGCCTTCTTTTTATATTTCTTTTATTTACTCAATAAGAACTCTTTTTTAATATTTGCAAGAAACTTCTTCTTATTATTTTTCTCTTCTATCTTTAATTAGAGATTTATTGAATGATATGTTCTTATTTGCTTATAAATTTAATTTTAATGAGCTCATAGTTTGAATAAAAACTATATATATAAGTTTAATGATTTTATACCATTATTTGATGCATGAAATATAAAGACATTAATATGGTAATTATTACTCCCATTAATTTGGAAAATAGCAATGTATGTGAATAACAAAGAAGTTTAGGGTTTTGAATCTTGGAATATTATCCTTGGTTTTAGGATTTTATATAGGTTTAGATTCTCTTTAAGATTTAGGATTTATTAACTAAGTGTATTGCCTTTTGTGTATAGTATTGGATGAAATCTCCCTTTTAAATTGGGAAATTATAATTAGAGTGTTTTATAGAAGTGAATATACTTAAGCACATATAGTGAGGATGATTGAAATTAATAGAGATATGCTTATGTAATTTGCTATAGGAAACTATCTCTATAAAGTGTGATAGACATTAGATGGTGAATCAATGGTATACGATGGATAGTATGTTTGAGTTGAGATTTAGAGTTGAATGCTTACCATGATTAAAATAGGAAAATGATTTATACATATAACTATATTTCTCCACCTTGGGTTTCTAATTAAGGAACTCCTTTCCTAGATATAATACCTTTTTCAATCCGTTATCATGGTTAGTTTGAAGGATTTACTTATTAAAATCTTATTATTCAATATCTCATTCTTCTAAACTTTGGAATGAATCCAATGAGTTTGATATAAATATACTTCATAGCTTTCTCAATCCTTGCTTGGTTGAATCTACTATTTTTTTACTGTTGACAATCTTCCATCCCATCATTTATTATTGAAGTTCTTAGTTGGCTAAGCAGGGCTTTATCAATCCTACCTTTTATTGTCTGGATATTATCTTCTTAGTATCTTATATTGGATTAAGGTTATTAATGGACTATGCCCTCATTAGAAGATTTGAATAGATGTCCTGATAAGATCAAATAATAGACCAAAGATTAATAGTTAAAGAAGTTGTGAATCAATCGGGAATTATCCAACATTGATGAACAACAGATATTGAGATAATTTCCATAAAGATTCTATAGAAAGAAGAATATCTATACATATAGTGGATGATCTTGACTTAATCTCCTTCCAACTCCAACTCATCAAAAGTGTTTTAGAATTAAGTGTTACTGTGATTCTCAGTATGTATGCAGATGGAATTTAAGATACAATGGTTACATTCTTATTATTGGTTTTATATCTTTAACTAGGTATTTATGAGTGGTTATAATGAATACTATAAGATGATCACCAATGATCAAATATAATTCACATTATATTAAGGTTTAACTTATGGTATATTTTGATATACCCTTAGATCAAATCTCTCCTTAAATGAGACTTTAACAAAGGTCTTATTGAAACTTATCGCGGTCAACTTGATGATCTACTTTAATTCTATCAAGCTAAAATAAGCTTCAATCACTTTGACAAGTTTTGTTTAAAAGCGCGAAAATTACTCGGATTTTCTATGCATGAATGCAATGCACACATCTGGGTTCAACTTATTTCTAGGCTCTAATGCTGGGATGTTACAGACTCTCCCCCTTAAAATAAACTTTGTCCTCGAAGTTCGCAAACTCTCATGTTTCGGAGTAAGAAATTGCTTTGTAGTAGTTGCTACACTCTCCACTCCATGATGATCTTTAATGGAATTAATTGGAGTATTCCATACCCTAATTAGATATCCTCATTCAATTCTTCTTCTTGAACCATCAAACTGTTGGAGATATGCCCTAGAGGCAATAATAAATGTAGTTATTATTATATCTTTGTGTTTATGATAAATGTTTACATTCATGCTATAATAGTATTAACAAGGAAACATTAATACTTGTGTGATTTGTAAACTTAAATTGAAGTCCCTAGTAAAGCCTCTATATATTACTAGCTTGTTGGTTAATAAATGATTGTGGTTTCCCTATCATGAACATTGAGATGTTATTAACTACAAGATCATATCGTTAGGAGAATGATATGGTGGACATACTCCTATAGATAAGCGTAGCATAAAGATCAAGTCATTTTAATAGTTCAATTGCTATATGCTTTCTGATACATAGTAACCTAATTCCTTCGACCATGAGATCATGCGTTTCACCTTTACCGGATGGATGCTTTGATGACATCAAACACCACACCGTAACTGGGTGGCTATAAATGTGGCATTGAGTGTTCGGAAAGTATTGGTTGAGACACATGGATCAAGAGTGGGATTTGTCCATCCATATGACGGATAGATATACTCTGTGCCCTCTCGGTGAAATGTCATCCAATTAGCTTGCAAGCATGTGACTGGCTCACAAGGGATCACATATCACGGGAACGAGAAAAGAGTACTTATCAGTAACGAGGTTGAACTAGGTATGCAGAGATACCGACGATCATAACCTCGGATAAGTAAACTATCATGAGACAAAGGGAAATTGGTATCGTATGTAAGTGGTTCATTCGATCGCAAAGTAATCGTAGAAATATGTGGGAGCCATATGAATTTCCAAATTCCTCTATTGGTTATTGTTCGGAGAAGTGTCTCGATCATGTCCGCATAATTCACAAACCGTCGGGAGACACACTTAAGGATTCGACGTTGTTTGAGTAGTTATGGAATGATGAGCAAGAGACCGAATGTTGTTCGGAGTCTCGGATGGGATCCGGGATATCACTAGGAGATCCGGAATGGTCCGGAGAATAAGATTCTTATAAGGAAAGTCATGTTTCGGGGTTGGAGAATGGTTCCGGTGTTTTCATCGAGAATGTTCTAGAAGGTTCCGGAATGTCCGGCACTCCGGAGGGGAAGGGTACATGAATGTTTCATACCAAGTTGGAATGATTGCATCATGTACTAGGTGTCATCGCTGAACAAAATAAAGGGTTTAATCAAATCCTAGTTTGAAAAGTCAAACGCCAATTTGAAAAGTCAAACGGCTATTTTGGGAAGTGGAGGGGAAGGTGGAAACCGAGTTGGGGAGGAGTTCCTCCCCTCCACCGCCGGCCCCCTTGGGAAACTGAGTTGGGGAGGGACTCCCCTCCCCTGGCACGGCCCCTCCACCTATATAAGGAGGGGCAGGGCTGCCCCTCCAAGAACACAACACCTCCACCTGCAAACCCTAGCCCTAAGCCGCTGGCCCTCTTGCAGCAGCCGCCGCCTAGCTAACCCTAGCCGCCGGCCAAGCCTCCTCCTTGGTGTGTCTAAACCCTAGATCGCCGAGGATCTCTCTCATAGTTCACCATACTCGCTCCGGCTTAAGGCGAAGCCCTGCGAGATCTCCCCTCTACTTCCGGTACCACGTCGTTGTGCTGCCGGAATCGCGAGGAGAGTGCTAAAACCTCCGCTGCCTGCTGGAACAAGGGAGAGGAAGGTCTTCGTCGAGTACCGAACGTGTGATCATGGAGCGCTGCCGAACATGCCCGGAAGGATCGTCTACGCGATCTTGAGATTGGGAAGAGTACGACTACATCACCCACAAGAATCTGCTCTCGTTAAACACTTTGGAATCTTCGAGGGTGAGTTATTCCATCGACTCGTTGCTACAATCTAGTAGATAGATCTTGGCTTGTTTGTTTGTATGCGATAGAAATTTTTTGTTTTCCATGCTACGAAACCCTACAGTGGTATCAGAGCCGTGTCTATTTGTAGATCTGTTGCACGAGTAGAACACAATGGTCATTGTGGGCGTTGATGCTTTTATTGTCGATTTATTCTTGTGTACTTTGCATCTTGCGGGATGTTGGGATGAAGCGGCCTGGGCTAACCTTACATGACATCGTTCATGAGACTTTCTCCACGCTTGACATGCAACTTGTATTGCATAAGTGGCTTTGCGGGTGCCTGTTTCTCCCAGCATAGTTAAGATTCAATTTACAACAAGTGATTGTCAATACTAGTATCAATGTTGTGGTTCATGTTCGTAAGTTAGAACGACACTTATTGAAAGCCCCAAACCACGTAAAACATGCAAAGAAAGTAGAGGCGTCTAACTTTGTTTTGCAGGGGTGTGATGTGATGTGATATGGCCATGATTGTGATTATATTTGATGTATGCAATGTTCCTTATTGTAAGTTGGCAACCGGCAGGAGCCATATGGTTGTCTTTAATTTTGTTAAGACCCGCGTGTCTATTCAAAGTAGTTGTAATAGTTGAAGCCGGTGGACGACAACCATGGAGAATCGTCATTGACCTTGATGCAATGCCGGTAATGATGGAGATCATGTTCGTGCTTGAAGATGGAGATCGGAAGCACAAAGGAGAAAGGCCATATCATATCACATATTATGAATTGCATGTGATGTTAATCCTTTATGCATCTTGTATTGCTTAGTTAACGACGGTAGCATTATAAGATGATCCCTCATGCACATGAATTTCAAGTCATAAAGTGTTCACCCTTAGTTAGCACCGTTGTTAAAGCTTGTTGTTTCGAAGCACCACGTGCTGATCGGGTGTGTTAGATTCCGCAAGTGTATACAACGTGAGCAAGCCAGATTTGCTCATGCGGAAGCTAGGGTTTGATCTTGACGAGCCTAGCATGTACAGACATGGTCTCGAAACACGGATCACCGAAAGGTAAAGCATGAATCATATAGTATATATGATGAACATGTCGATTGTTCGCCATTGAAACTATATCAACTCTCGTGATGATCGGTGTTGATGTGGTGGATTTGGTTCGTGTGATCACTAAAACAATGTGAGGGATATTGTTTTGAGTGGGAGTTCACCTAGATTAATTTAACTATTAATTAGAACTCAATTTGTCATAAACTTAGTCTAAACTATTGCAAATATGTTGTAGATCAATTGAGTCCCCTACCATCAATTTTAATGCGTTCCTAGAGAAAGAAAAGTTGAAAAACAATGGAAGCAACTTCGCAGATTGGTTCCGCAATTTGAGGATTGTCCTCACGGCTGGTAATTTGACCTATGTGCTGGATGCACCGCTGGGTGACCCACCTGCAGCTACTGCTACCGATAAAGTAAAGAATGTTTACCTCGCTCGGAAGACTCAGTACTCCACAGTTGTGTGTGCTATCTTGTATGGTTTAGAATCAGAGCTTCAGAAAAGGTTTGAGAATTCAGACCCACATGATATTGTCCGTGATCTCAAATTGATCTTTGAGACTCACGCGGCAATTGATAGCTATGAGGCTTCTGAAAAGTTCTTTAACTGCAAGATGGAAGAGGGCAGCTCCGTAAGTGAGCATGTGCTTAAGATGTCTGGGCACGCAAACAAACTTCAAAGCTTGGGTATAGTGATTCCTAATGCTTTGGGGATTTACCGTGTCCTCCAATCACTACCACCAAGTTACAAGAACTTTGTGATGAACTACAACATGCAGAACATGAACAAGACGTTGCCAGAACTCTTTGCCATGCTAAAATCTGCAGAAGTGGAGATCAAGAAAGAGCACCAAGTGTTGATGGTCAATAAGACCACCAAATTCAAGAAAGGCAAGTCTAAGCAAAAGGGACACTTCAAGAAGGGTGGTAAGAAAGTTACCGCGCCGACGAAGAAGACCAAGGCTGGACCTAAGCCTGATACTGAGTGCTTTTACTGCTAGGGAGAAGGTCACTGGAAGCGGAATTGCCCAAAGTACTTGGCGGATTTCAAGAACGGCAACATCAAGAAGAAAGGTATATCCGATATACATGTTATTGATGTGTATCTCACTAGTACACGTAGTAGTGCCTGGGTATTTGATACTGGTTCGGTTGCTCATATTTGTAACTCGAAACAGGTGTTGCAGAATAAACGGAAGCTAGCGAAGAACGAGGTGACGATGCGCGTGGGAAACGGATCAAAGGTTGATGTGATCGCGGTCGGCACACTACCCCTTCATCTACCATCGGGATTAGTTTTATACTTAAATAATTGTTATTCGGTGCCTGCGTTAAGCATGAACATTATATCGGGATCTTGTTTTTTGCGATACGGTTACTTGTTTAAGTCCGAGAATAATGGTTGTTCGATTTATATGAGTAATATGTTTTATGCACATGCACCTTTGATATATGGTCTATTCTTATTGAATCTCGATAGTGGAAATACACATATTAATAACATTGAGGCTAAACGTTTGAAATCGAGCGATAACTCAACCTATATGTGGCACTGTCGTCTTGGTCACATTGGAGTGAAGCGTATGAAGAAACTCCATTCCGATGGACTTCTTGAATCACTTGATTTTGAATCACTTGAAAGATGCGAAGCATGTCTGATGGGTAAAATGATTAAGACTCCATTTTCTGGTATGATGGAGCGAGCTACGGACTTATTGGAAATCATACATACCGATGTGTGTGGTCCAATGAGTGTAGCATCGCGGCGGTGGTTATCGTTATGTTCTTACCTTCACGGATGACTTGAGTAGATATGGGTATATCTATTTCATGAAACATAAGTCTGAAACTTTCGAGAAGTTTAAGGAATTTCAAAGTGAGGTAGAGAATCAACGTAACAAGAAGATTAAGTTTCTACGTTCTGATCGTGGAGGTGAATATCTAAGTTACGAGTTTAGCGAGCATTTGAAGAAATGCGGAATACTTTCACAATTGACACCGCCGGGAACACCACAGCGTAATGGTGTGTCCGAACGTCGTAATCGAACTCTCTTAGATATGGTTCGTTCTATGATGTCACTTACAGATTTACCGCTATCATTTTGGGGTTATGCATTAGAAACAGCCGCATTCACTTTAAATAGGGCACCATCTAAATCCGTTGAAACGACACTGTATGAATTATGGTTTGGGAAGAAACCTAAATTGTCGTTCCTTAAAGTTTGGGGTTGCGAAGCCTATGTAAAGAAGTTATAGCCGGACAAGCTTGAACCCAAAGCGGAAAAATGCGTCTTCATAGGATACCCGAAGGAAACTATTGGGTATACCTTCTATCATAGATCCGAGGGCAAAATCTTTGTTGCCAAGAATGGATCCTTTCTAGAGAAGGAATTTCTCTCGAAATAAGTGACTGGAAGGAAAGTAGAACTCGACGAGGTTGTCGAACCTTCTCTCGAACTTGCAAGTAGCGCAGCACCGGAAGTAGTTCATCTGACGCTTACACCAATAAGAGAGGAAGCTAATAATGATGATCATGAAACTTCGGTTGTAGTTGCTACAGAACCTCGCAGGTCAACAAGAACTCGTACCACTCTTGATTGGTATGATCCCGTTATGAGTGTCATGTTGGTGGACAACACCGATGACCCTGTGACATATGAGGAAGCGATGATGAGCCCAGATTCCAATAAATGGCAAGAAGCCATGAAATCCGAGGTTGGATCCATGTACGAAAACCAAGTATGGACTTTGGTGGACTTACCGGATGGCCGGAAGACTGTTGAGAACAAATGGATTTTCAAGAAGAAAAGATCTTGATGGTAATGTTATCGTCTATAAAGCTCGACTTGTCGCAAAGGGTTTCGACAAATTCAAGGAGTTGACTACGATGAGACTTTCTCACCGGTAAGCTTAAAGTCTGTGAGGATTATGTTAGCAATCGCGCATATTATGATTATGAGATATGGCGATGGATGTCAAACAAAGCATTCCTCAATGGAGACATTGATGAAGAGTTGTATATGATGCAACCCAAAGGTTTTGTCGATCCTAAAGATGCTAACAAGGTATGCAAACTTCAACGGTCCATCTATGGATTGAAGCAAGCATCCGAAGTTGGAATCAACGTTTGAAAAGGTAATCAAAGTTTTGGTTTTATACAAACTTATGGAGAAGCTTGTATTTACAAGAAAGTGAGTGGGAGCTCAGAGCATTCTTAGTACTATATGTAGATGACATATTGTTGATTGGGAATGATGTAGACCTTCTTAATAGTGTCAAGGAATATTTGAATAATAGTTTTTCAATGAAGGATCTTGGCGAAGCAGCTTACATATTAGGCATAAAGATTTATAGAGATAGATCGAGACGCCTAATATCATTGTCACAAAGTACATATTTGGACAAAGTTCTAAAGAGGTTTGGAATGGAAGATAGCAAGAAAGGGTTCTTGCCCATGTTGCCCAATACGACCTTGAGTAAAACTCAAAGTCCGACAACGGCAGAAGATAGAGAAAGGATGAGTAAGACTCCCTATGCCTCAGCCATAGGATCTCTAATGTATGCCATGATATGTACTAGACCCGACATTGCATATGCTGTTAGTTTGACTAGCAGATATCAAAGTGATCCAGGAGTGGATCATTGGACAGCGGTCAAAAACATCCTTAAGTACTTGAGAAGAACCAAGGATATGGTTCTTTCTTATGGAGGTGATGAACAACTCATTGTTAATGGTTACACTGATGCTAGTTGGAACACCGATCTGGATGATTCTAAAATCACAATCTGGATATGTATTTACTTTGAATGGTGCAACAGTTAGCTAGAGGAGTGCAAAGCAAAGCGTTGTGGCGAGATCTTCAACTGAATCGGAATACATGGCTGCTTCGGAGGCTTCACAAGAAGCGATATGGATGAAAGAGTTCATTACAGAGCTGGGTGTGGTTCCTAGTGCGCTGGACACAATGTCTATCTACTGTGATAACATGGGATCCATAGCCAATGCGCAAGAACCAAGGTCACACAAGAAGCTGAAGCACATCAAGATGCGTTTTCACGCTATTCGAGAACATATCTAGGATGGGGAGATAAAGATTTGCAAAGTACACACAGATCTGAATGTGGCGGATCCGTTGACTAAACCTCTCCCGAGGGCAAAACATGACCAACACCAAACTGCCATGGGTGTTCGGTATATTACCATGTAATCTAGATTAGATGACTCTAGTGCAAGTGGGAGATTGTTGGAGATATGCCCTAGAGGCAATAATAAATGTAGTTATTATTATATCTTTGTGTTTATGATAAATGTTTACATTCATGCTATAATAGTATTAACAAGGAAACATTGATACTTGTGTGATTTGTAAACTTAATTTGAAGTCCCTAGTATAGCCTCTATACTTCACTAGCTTGTTGGTTGATTAATGATTGTGGTTTCCCTATCATGAACATTGAGATGTTATCAACAACAAGATCATATCGTTAGGAGAATGATATGGTGGACATACTCCTATAGATAAGCGTAGCATAAAGATCAAGTCATTTCAATAGTTCAATTGGTATATGCTTTCTGATACATAGTAACCTAATTCCTTCGACCATGAGATCATGCGTATCACCTTTACGGATGGATGCTTTGATGACATCAAACACCACACCGTAATTGGGTGGCTATAAAGGTGGCATTGAGTGTTGGAAAGTATTGGTTGAGACACATGGATCAAGAGGGATTTGTCCATCCATATGACGGATAGATATACTCTGGGCCCTCTCGGTGAAATGTCATCCAATTAGCTTGCAAGCATGTGACTAGCTCAAGGGATCACATATCACGGGAACGAAAAAAGAGTACTTATCAGTAACGAGGTTGAACTAGGTATGCAGAGATACCGACGATCATAACCTCGGATAAGTAAACTATCGTGAGACAAAGGGAAATTGGTATCGTATGTAAGTGGTTCATTCGATCGCAAAGTAATCGTAGAAATATGTGGGAGCCATATGAATTTCCAGATTCCTCTATTGGTTATTGTTCGGAGAAGTGTCTCGATCATGTCCGCATAATTCACGAACCGTAGGGAGACACACTTAAGGATTCGACGTTGTTTGAGTAGTTATGGAATGATGAGCAAGAGACCGAATGTTGTTCGGAGTCTCGGATGGGATCCAGGATATCACGAGGAGATCCGGAATGGTCCAGAGAATAATATTCATATAAGGAAAGTCATGTTTCGGGGTTGGAGAATGGTTCCGGTGTTTTCATCGGGAATGTTCTAGAAGGTTCCGGAATATCCGGCACTCCGGAGGGGAAGGGTACATGAATGTGTCATACCAAGTTGGAATGATTGCATCATGTACTAGGTGTCATCGCTGAACAAAATAAAGGGTTTAATCAAATCCTAGTTTGAAAAGTCAAACGCCAATTTGAAAAGTCAAACGGCTATTTTGGGAAGTGGACGGGAAGGTGGAAACCGAGTTGGGGAGGAGTTACCCCCCTCCACCGCCGGCCCCCTTGGGAAACCGAGTTGGGGAGGTACTCCCCTCCCCTAGCGCGGCCCCTCCACCTATATAAGGAGGGGCAGGGCTGCCCCTCCAAGAACACAACACCTCCACCTGCAAACCCTAGTCCTAAGTCGCCGGCCCTCCTGCAGCCGCCGCCGCCCTAGGGCAAGCCGCCGCCGCCTAGCTAACCCTAGCCGCCGGCCAAGCCTCCTCCTTGGTGTGTCTAAACCCTAGATCGCCGAGGAGCTCTCTCATAGTTCACCATACTGCCTCGGCAAGGCGAAGCCTGAGATCTCCTCTACTTCCGGTACCACGCCGGTTGTCAGCCGAATCGCGAGGAGAGTGCTACAACCTCCGCCACTGCTGGAACAAGGGAGAGGAAGGTCTTCCGAGTACCTAAACATGTGACCGATCATGGAGCGCTTAACGCCGGAAGGATCGTCTACGCGATCTTGAGATCGGGAAGAGTATGACTACATCACCCACGAGAATCTGCTCTCGTTAAACACTTTGGAATCTTCGAGGGTGAGTTATTCCATCGACTCGTTGCTACAATCTAGTAGATAGATCTTGGCTTGTTTGTTTGTATGCAATAGAAAATTTTTGTTTTCCATGCTACGAAACCCTACACAAACTTCACTACTACATTAAGTATAGTTTGGAGGGTCTCACTACCATAAGTTTTTTAGTTTCTATATACACATTTTAATAGTCAATTGACTATCTTACTATTCTGATCATTATATAGTTGATACTGGTATTCCTTCCAAGATTGGATTTGAACTCAATTTGAATATACCCATTGGGATTGTTTATTCTCGACGCTTGTTTAATTAGAATTCTATATTACTACTTAAGGGTTACTTCAAAGTTATTTTCTTTTCAATTTGATTGTTAAGTGTATCCTTTATCAGCCTCAAGTCTATACTTTCTTAAGAATTTGAACTAACTTTTCTTTATTACCTAAAGTATTTTCTACAATTTTCATTCCTAATGTTTACTCCCCCCCTTAAGTTTTACTAATAATTCTAAAACTCCATACATAAAAGTCATTGATTCTTGAATTAAAATGTTGGTTCCTGTCCAATTTATAGTTTATGGGTTTAAGGTCCAATGAAAGATTCTACGGTGCATCCATAAAGTTGTGGATCTCCGAAGCAATTCTTTCAGCACTAAATGTCGTACTTACTATTGGGACATTCTTGCTAAATACACTGGACTTTGTAAAGCATCTTGCCAAGCGATTGTCTTCAAATCTGTTAACTTTCTTAGGTCTTACTTAACTTAGGCCAAATTTAATGCTCTTTATGCAACTTTTAATAATATTTGATTAATTATTTTAACCAAATACCAGTTGCGGACAAAATACCAACTGTGGATTAGTTACTAGTTATGGATCAAATACCAGTTGCGAACCGGTGTGTGTATTACCCTATGGTTTCTTACATACCTCTCACATTTTCTCAGGATTGCCAGAGTTTGAATACCATTTTTGTTCCAAAGCTAACTATTTGTACATATTTATGATACTCCCATGAACTTAGCACAATTATTCCATTACTTTTTAGTATTATTACCCACTTTGTATTGATCTTTAAATTCAATATTTCTTGTGGCTCCCTACTTCTTCTATACTCAACTTCTTTCTTGGGTCTGGCTAGGAATAATTTATGCTTTATCTATTCTCCAAATGGTGTTAACACTCCTTATATCTCGCTTCTTCCTTTCAGTAAGTCTTCCTTCTTGATCTTTAAAATCGTCACTCCCTTACTCGAATTCCCATTACTATCCAGGTCTATATCATCAAGTAATAACTAGGTGTTACATCATGCATTTGCACACCTCATTAAACTTCATATACAGATCTGGTCAATCAAGAAAATCCAATAAGATCCAAAAGTTGATGAACATCAAAACACATACCCTATATCACACATAGGTTTTAGATAATTTACAAATGTACTGGATGTTCCCACGGTTTGCTTCATACCTATTTACACAACTATCTTACAAGAACTTCTTGTTCTTGTGGATATATCCTCACTTATTCAGGCAAACCTTTCAACTACAATACGCATTACCCCCTATATACATTATTCAAGCCCGCATCCCTTGGGATGTTGTTTCTCTCTCACTTTCATCTTCCTCTAGTGCTTCTTGGAGTTCCGTCCATGATGACGTGAAGTCCTACGACTGCCTTCTGGAGCATAGGAGCATCCAGGAGGTGCGTAATCTTGATTAGAAGTACCGAGACTGAGATTAGTCATTGAAAAATGACTACAGTTGGCGTAATCTTCCACCGAATAGTTCGGGTTTTCGGGCAACGCTTCCTCATAGTAAGTTGGTTCCTTAACTTGTTCTTGGATCCAGTCATACAGGTTGGTGTAGTAGCTATTGGGATACTCTTCTAAGTTGATTGGATTAGTATCACCCCCATATGGTCCATAAGGCCCTCTATGGTTATAATTGGTCTCATCTTCAATACCTGTATCACAAGGTATCGGATTCCCTATGGTTTTACCTTGAGATTCTATTTCCCATCCATATTTGGAATAACTTTATTCCATTCTTGTTGTTCGGCATTGTACTTAGTCCATAAGTCTTCAGGTGGCTTGAAGTCATTCTAGTAAT
This sequence comes from Avena longiglumis, assembly GCA_030063025.1. NCBI lineage: Eukaryota > Viridiplantae > Streptophyta > Magnoliopsida > Poales > Poaceae > Avena > Avena longiglumis. The sequence goes on along the minus strand of CP125974.1, from coordinate 475,817,484 downwards.
AGGCATAATTTTCTGAGTTTGGGTCATCGAACTCAGTTTCCTCAAACACCTCTCCTGAAGGTATGTATTTGGGATGCCTAGTTTCTTTATCCAACTTCTTCCTAAGCCATTACTTTATCAGGATCGGTAAAATCCTCAATGACCGTATCTAGCTCCTGAACTAAGACTTGGTGAGTATTATGATAAGTGTTTAGCAAAGACCGATAATGATCCATATACTCTACAGCTAGAGTAGGTTCATTTTGGACTAAAGTAGAGTGATCTAACTCATGCTCTGAGTTTGCGGTTCATGTGGTATAATGGTGTGAGTACTACCTTCTAAAGCTTGGGATTTATGCTGTCGAATCATGGTTATGGCTGCTGCTACGGCAATCTGATATGCAGATGCCATGCACCTTGTCTCTCCTGCTGGCATTTCTCCCTTCAGTCCTAACTTCTTGGGTAACATGATCATGACACGGTATTTAGCTAATACCTGTCCATCATAGTAACTGTAAATCTTGACCAGGAGTCTTGATTCACACTCCAAACTACATAGAAGTTGTCGGAGATTGTCTGTCCAATCCCCTCCGTAGTCATCCAACGTCCTGTTCATCACTTGAACATTCCGTCGTGGATATCGAGGTGCCATGTGGAACTGTGGATAAGAAATTATCATCAGTCACATAGAGTTAAAACTCTTGGAAATGATTGGAATTGCAATCATATTAAAGAGTTATCACACTAGTAACATAACAGGATTATTCTCAAGTGAATATCCCTCATATCACTAAAGAACTCTTCATTATTGTTAGGATGTGTCCTACAGGTTCTACCCATTTACTAGGTTTCCAACCTAAGGTCAAAGCATATGCTCTGATACCAACTGCGGTGACCCAACATACCACTGCATGATGTGGTATACTATAGTCGTGAACATAACACCAATGAATCACCGTTCACTAGTATTACATCCCTCATAATGGCACAACAGAAACACAACGGGTCCAATACATGGCTAAAGGTTACAACTCACTCTTTACATAAGATCCAGAGAATACTCTAGGTTTAAGATAGAGAAAGAACTTCTTATGAAGAAGAATCAAGGATAAACAACGCAAAAACAATTATACTACTAGAACTAATATTTTAACTACGGTTTTGGTGTTGCGGCTTTTGCAACGCACTATAGAGATAGGTTCTTTGGCTAGAGATTATATTGCTATCTAATTAGTAAATTCGTCTTCACTTGAGTTGAGGTAAATGTTGACTTCCTTAACTTTATTGAAAAATCTTTTAGCTGAGCAAGATAAGTCCTGGAGCATAACTTGATGTGGTTGTTGTCTACTCCGGCTTCAGAATCTAGCAAGGGTTAAGAAGATACTTTGAGTACGAGCATACTCAGCAAATTCACTAGAAAAGGAGTGTTTTATGCACTATAACTACAGCCACAGACCGTAGGTCGTAGGCAATGCAAGTTTTCATAAACATTTCTTCAAAGGTTGCTTTTATTCTGAAAAGCTATGTCCGTCAGCCTTCACGGGTTTACTAGAACCTTCATGGGGTTCCTTTCCCGCCACGTTCGCAGCTCCTTCCAGGAACAGGTAGTAACAAGTTACAGTTCTTACACTCTGCAGAGGTGCGTTTACTTTACCCATGAGAGATCAACTCTTTGTTTCACAACCGGGCAGCTTATTCCCATCCACAATTCCATGATGTGGGGCCTAGAAGATGATCCAATCCAATCACTGCCCCCTTCGCGACCCCACATGCCTCCTTGGTGTACACCATGCCCACATAAAGAATTACGGCAATGGTTTGTACAAACCGTTAGATGCCAGAACTATCGTGGGACGTTGAGGGTTCCCACCCATATGCTGCATATCCTCTATGAATTACCAATTATTATGCACGCTACGAGGATAACAGCCACGACCTGCACATCCGGCTTCATGCGAGAGGAAGAAGATACAGCTGACTTCTCCGTCCCATTCCAAATCTCATGGTTAACGCGTGATATACGGCGTAAGAATCACTGGCGAGATTGGTTGTTAAGTCTTAGGTAATATGTTCCTTTACCACCGGAACTTTTATAGTAGGTTATTACCTCATGGTAATAAAACTATAATCATATTATTATGAAAATAGTGTTTTCGGACCTTTTTCAAATGCATGTGATGACAACATTGGATTTATAAAATACTTTACAGAAAATAATCAAAGGACATGAGCAAGTGTGAACTTGCCTTTTGTGATTGCAAGATTATGCACTCACGGTCTTTGAGTCAATGTATAAGATCCAAAATCTGAAATCAGCATCATTGGTCCGGTAAGGACTAATGTTTAAAGCAGCAATATGCTTTTATGCATAAGTAACGTGTTGCACGTTCTAAGCACAAATCTTGAGAATAACGTTGTGCTAGGGTTTAGATTCCGAAGGGGATTACTTTGGAATGTGTGATGCTTTAGGATAAATTTTGTAGTTGTACTTTTATTATAGTTTAGGAGTGGTTGTAAACAACGCATATGTAGGAGTAAAGTGTACATACTTATGACATACTAGTTAGGATTACTTATACAGGATTTCTGTTTAAAAGTGGCAAAAAGGATAACCTTCGAAGAAAAGGTTTCACTTCTAAGGTCTAAGCAAACTTTGTGGTTAGTTAGTTAGTTAGTGGTGGTTGATGTCATTTGTTTGCTCACATGGTTTGGCTTGAGTTGCTTTATAGTTTAACTATCTCAGACCAAAGTTAACTATAAAACATATAATAATGTTTATAGTGTTATATTAAGATTCTGTAGACTAAAGTTAACTTTAAAGTATAGATAGTTTTGAAAGTATCGTACTTATACATTGGTATCTTGTATATCTGAAATGTGTTCTTTAATTTACTTAAGAATGTTTATTTTGTTACTTGAGTAATGGTTTCTTGATGTGAGTATGGAGTAATATCATTTATCTTTTGTAGACAAGTGGTATAGTTTATAAACCCAACATAATATTATTTACTTACTCATGGATTTATATGGGGTTGTAGTAGTTTTTGTAATTTGGTACTTAATATGGTTTAGAAAATATTTGATTGTTTACAAGTTGTTCTTGAGGGATTTATTATTAGCAGAATTCTTTTTAGAGATAGTCTTCATTATTTAAGACTAATACTATTAATTATACTTATTTGACTCATTTTAGGAATATTAATAAATTTTATTTATCTTTATATGAATTATTAATGAAGTAAATAAGTTTAAATTGGAGTTATTAAAGTGTTTAACCTTTTTCTTTAACACAAAAGTGGAATATTATATTTAGATCATATAGGTATTATTTTTGTGGAAATTTTGGTATATTACATTTATTTTTGTGATTTAAAAAATAATAAGAAATGATTTTTATAATTCTTATTACTTTATAATTACGTAATAAAAATAAATATTTAATTAAGTGAAATAATAATACATAATTATATTTTAATTTATAATTCTTTATTTTTCTAGGATTTTGGTATTTTATTTATATTATAAACATTTATCATTATACGAATATGAATTATTAAAGTTTCATTACTTATCAAACCTTTATTAAATGATATTCATTTAAATAATTATCTCAATAATATTTAATAATAAGTTTAAGTTGTAGATTTTATTTTTCTAAATTTTTTCATATATTATACACATTTTTCTGAATTATGAATCAAAAGTTATTAATTAAACAAGATTTAATCCTTTATTTGATTTCTGGAATATTATTAATTGAATTATAACATTTGATTTTAATTCTTAACAGAAAAATACTTTTTACACCGAACCCAGAACTAGCCCCCAATCACTGACTAGTGGGCCAGTGTTCACCTCAGCTCTCAGACAAAAGAAATGCACAAGTTATAGACCTCCTCTCTACGCACTGCCGATGACATGTGGGCCCTGGGCCATGTCATTCACCACGCGAGGCAAATACTAGTCAAACGGCTGACGTGGCTCGATCATGAGGTAAGCGTGCGTCAGCATCACCACCGCCATCGGTGAGTGGTCACCGACGACGATCTACAGTGCCCTAGCAAGCGAGATTAGCTTAGTTCGAATCAGCGCAACCTACTGAACCTAAGAGTGGCAGCGCCGCTCGAAAATGATCATTGGAGCCTCAGCTCCGACGAGCTCCGACGGTGGCCGACGGTGGCTTACAGTGAAACGGTGATTTACAACGAGATCAAACGATTTAGGGATGCTGGAAGATTCAGGAACTCACCCTGATGATGATTGAGTGGTTGGCGAGGACAAGCGCGACCGGAATCGAGCTTCCCGGTGAGGATTCCGACGAACTGCCGTGAAGGAAAATGATCAAATTCGTCTGCTCCAATGCTCCCCTTGATGCACGCTTCTACCCAGAGGATCTACGGAGGCTGGCGCTTCTCCATGACGGCTCAGAATGGTGTGGGGAGGCGTGGTTCGATGGCGAGGAGTGGCTCCGGCGAGCTAGGGTTCGGTCTCGCTCGTATCTGAGAGGATAAGGAGGGATTGGGGATAGGGATTGAGACGATGCGTCGCGGTGGCCTTCTTATCCCTTCCTGGCAACGGCGGCGAGTATCTTGGCACAACGACGACGATGACGGCATCGGGCGGCGACGAGCTCCGCCAGTGAGCTTCCTGTGTGCGTGACGGTGACAACGATGGTCATTTTGCGGATAACCCCCTGGCAATTTCTTTAGCTCAACTCGCGGTCCTCTCCTGACCCCACTTGTCAGTCTCAGATAGAAAAGGAACTGGGCTGGTTACTGGGTTGTTGTGGGCTGCACCTAGGCATCAGATATGTATAGGGTGTTGGACTGCGGCCAGGTTTAGTTTTTTATTTGTTTTAACCTTTTTTTCTATTTTCAGTTTTCTAATTTATATTTAAATTTGAATTAGATTTTTGAACCTTTCCTTGTATGTTTAATTTGCTGGATATTGGCAGTAATATTAAAATATATTTGGCAACCTTTGTGAACCTTTATTATGCCTTCTTTTTATATTTCTTTTATTTACTCAATAAGAACTCTTTTTTAATATTTGGAAGAAACTTCTTCTTATTATTTTTCTCTTATATCTTTAATTAGAGATTTATTGAATGATATGTTCTTATTTGTTATTTGATGCATGAAATATAAAGACATTAATATGGTAATTATTACTCCCATTAATTTGGAAAATAGCAATGTATGTGAATAACAAAGAAGTTTAGGGTTTTGAATCTTGGAATATTATCCTTGGTTTTAGGATTTTATATAGGTTTAGATTCTCTTTAAGATTTAGGATTTATCAACTAAGTGTATTGCCTTTTGTGTATAGTATTGGATGAAATATCCCTTTTAAATTGGAAAATTATAATTAGAGTGTTTTATAGAAGTGAATATACTTAAGCACATATAGTGAGGATGGTTGAAATTAACAGAGATATGCTTATGTAATTTGCTATAGGAAACTATCTCTATAAAGTGTGATAGACATCAGATGGTGAATCAATGGTATATGATGGATAGTATGTTTGAGTTGAGATTTAGAGTTGAATGCCTACCATGATTAAAATAGGAAAATGATTTATACATATAACTATATTTCTCCACCTTGGGTTTCTAATTAAGGAACTCCTTTCCTAGATATAATACCTTTTTCAATCCGTTATCATGGTTAGTTTGAAGGATTTACTTATTAAAATCTTATTATTCAATATCTCATTCTTCTAAACTTTGGAATGAATCCAATGAGTTTGATATAAATATACTTCATAGCTTTCTCAATCCTTGCTTGGTTGAATCTACTATTTTTTTACTGTTGACAATCTTCCATCCCACCAGTAGTTCCTTCAAACTATACTCCCAACCTTCCTTAATCCCCAACACTATTCTTTCTCTAAAGTAAACTATCCTTAAAGATGAATACATCACTTTTCATGACTCTATGCTATACCAGCTTTAGTTGAATAACACCATCTTATAATTACTTAACTCTTATGACTTGCACTTCAATCCCTGAATTATATTTATGTGGGTTGCAAAGGCTTCTCTAGAATCACTTATCTTTACTAAGGTTCCACTCATGTTCTACCCACCAGTATTACCTTACTAAATATAAGCATTTCATGTTGGTGGCCAAAACATTACCATTATAATACTTTAACCATTTATTATTGAAGTTCTTAGTTGGCTAAGAAGGGCTTTATCAATCCTACCTTTTATTGTCTGGATATTATCTTCTTAGTATCTTATATTGGATTAAGGTTATTAATGGACTATGCCCTCATTAGAAGATTTGAATAGATGTTCTGATAAGATCAAATAATAGACCAAAGATTAATAGTTAAAGAAGTTGTGTATCAATGGGGAATTATCCAACATTGATGAACAACAGATATTGAGATAAGTTCCACAAAGATTCTATAGAAAGAAGAATATCTATACATATAGTGGATGATCTTGACTTAATCTCCTTCCAACTCCAACTCATCAAAAGTGTTTTAGGATTCAGTGTTACTGTGATTCTCATAATGTATGCAGATGGAATTTAAGATACAATGGTTACATTCTTATTATTGGTTTTATATCTTTAACTAGGTATTTATGAGTGGTTATAATGAATACTATAAGATGATCACCAATGATCAAATATAATTCACATTATATTAAAGTTTAACTTATGGTATATTTTGATATACCCTTAGATAAAATCTCTCCTTAAATGAGACTTTAACAAAGGTCTTATTGAAACTTATCGCGGTCAACTTGATGATCTACTTTAATTCTATCAAGCTAAAAGAAGCTTCAATCACTTTGACAAGTTTTGTTTAAAAGCACGAAAATTACTCGGATTTTCTATGCATGAATGCAATGCACACATCTGGGTTCAACTTATTTCTAGGCTCTAATGCTGGGATGTTACAAGATGTCATGACAAAAGGAGGGGCCTTCCACTACGGCGGTAGACCGCTGACTACCGCGAGATCGAAGACCGCCTCGAGTCGCAGCGCGACGACAGGACCTTCATGACGAAGAGGGCTGCCGACCCTTGCCCAAGAATACTACCGGCTAGTGTGTGTCGTGTGTGCCGTCTGTATGTCATGGACTTGATCGACTATCATTGTGATGTTTAGGAAACTGTCGTGTTGGACATGTGTGTGTGTGTGTGGGAGTCGTAAACCTTAAGTTACCGAGGCTCCTTGTGCCTATGTTGGATCTGTTTAATTATGTGTGCTACTATTGTTTTAGGTGTATGAATGTCTTTGCTATATTTCGTTATCATGCCGTTCTATTCGTTGCATAACATGAATGCCTACTATGTCTATATTTTTTCCTTGTCCGCAATGATGGCGAAGGAAAACTGCTATGTGGTGTATAGGGCGGCTCCGAGTCTACGAGAGTGGGAGGATCTGAGCAACAAGTGATCAACTTCCGCATGACTACAAGGGGTACAAGACTCGAGAGTTGGCGGTAGCCAAGTGAAGGAGGCACCTATGGAAGAAGAACCGAATGAAGATCATCATGGTCTTCTCCTTGCTCACCGCCGCCGCCGTTGTCCTCTATTCAGTCATAGTCTAGGTCATGATCGACGATGATCGAATATGTATCGAGATGCATGTGTGATTTTGAACTTGTACTCTGTCATAACTTGTGTGTAACACTTGGACTTTCTATATTGATGTATTTTGGCACTTTGTATGAATTTCAGTGAGTTTCTGGGTATTCCTGTGAGTTTTGTGCATTTCTGTGATATATTGTTGTATTCTGGTATGTTTCATGTGTATTCTGTGTATTTTTGCTGTATTCTGGTATATTTTTGAAATCATGAGACAAGTTAGTGGCGCACGAATTTATCTAGTTAGTGGCGCACGTTATTAGTGGCGCATAGAAATAGGGTGCGCCACAGTTGATATTCGTGGCGCACGTCAATACGGTGCGCCACGGATAACATGGTAGTTAGTGGCTCACGTCGCGGTGCACCACGAACTTCCTGTAGTTAGTGGGTCTTATTCGTGGCGCATGGGGGGTGCGCCACTAACTTCAAAAATCGTGCGCCACGGATAGGCTTTTTCCCTCTAGTGGATGGTGGCGGCGGCTACAGATCGTTTCGTGGAATATTGATCGGGTACTTAGGGTTTCTGCATCAGGGGGTCTTTATAGGTGAAGAGGCGAGGGGGGCCAGGCGGCGCACCCCCTGTGCGGCTGGGCCAAGGCCTGTGACGGTGTGGACCCCTAGTGGCTCTCCTCTGTATCGTATTCAGGCTCCGTGTTTCCCACGGTAAAATATTGACTTTGGCTTTTGTCCCATCCAATTCCGAGAATTTTGATTTTCTACCTTTCTGGAACCAAAGACAGAAGAAAACATGCAACTGCCATTGTGGCATCTTGTTAATAGGTTAGTACCAGAAAACATATAAAAACACCTCAAAGTGTAGACAAAGCAAAGTAGATACTAAACAAGCATAGAACATCAAAAATTATAGATATGTTTCCGACGTATCAGGCATCGTTCGTAGCAGGGCCGAACGGCAGCCCCGCCCATGGAGGCGAGGTCACGCAGGTGCGCACGAGGGCACCACGCGCGCGTCTCTGCTCTTAGCGGCGTCTGTGTATCTTGTCCTCCAACGGTAGCGACGGGCGACCGCACAAGCCGGAGCTCCCACCGTGGAACGGAGAAGCGCGGCGCGACCGCCCAAATCGCGGCACGATTGGCCGACCATGGAAAGATGGGGGTAGACACGGAGGTGGGCGGCGGCGATGTGATTTTCGTCGGCGGAGGTGACCGAAATCAGAGACGGGGGTGGGCGGCGATGAGGGTTTCTACATGGGGGAGGAAGTGGAAAACTGATGCGGGATACCGCATCCAGCTACTCCCTCTCCCCCACCCCACCGAACATATGCGGGGACGAATGGGCCTCGATGTGGGATACCGCAAATAAATTTGCAGTTTTCAGCCCTTTACGGTATTTTGAAAGGCCATTTTTTCCCTCGGTATCGCATATCGATGCAAAATTTTGCGGGCCGACTGATATACGGTATCTACTAGAGATGCTCTAATAACAATTTTTTGTCATGTTCTACTAGGATGATTGTCGTTATCCTATGCAAAGTAAGATAATACACCTGATTTTATTTCTATAGCATACTCAAGGAGTAGCTTATCATGTTTATGATATGATAAACCTATCCTTTTGTATCTATCCATTTTTTGCTACATGAATGGGTCTTTTATTTACTCAAGTTTAGACACTACTGCTGGAGACAGTTATGCAGCTTAAGAAAGTTTTTAATGCTTATCCGAACAAGTGATAAATGAATAGACGTGAGTAGACATCTGATATTGTGAACCGCTTTGCAAAGCTAGCGAATTTTCATGCTCTGATTTATCATCTTGCTAATTGTTCCATGTCAGTTGACTGGTGTTGTGTCTGAATTGTCAACCTACATAAAACATTAGATTGAGAAACTGAACTGTAGAAAACTATTTGATGGAGCAAATGAATTTAGACATGAAATTGCATGTGTAGAATTCGCATATCAGAAATACCACAATTGTCAGTTCACTGCTGAGGTAGCATGAAATTATCCCGATACTTGTGCTCGCATGGAGCACTAAAGATCATGTTTTGCAAAAAATAAATGTCAATGAATGTTCTTTCCATTAATCAACTATGATTAAATTCTTTTTGTGCTCATTCGTAGAAGTTTATAAACATATTGATTTTGAACTTTGGACCGTTCATATTTTCCCCTGTTTCTCATTAGTTATATAAACTCCAGCGTCACTGAAAATGCTTGGGAGCATTTTTTAGATGTTCTGCAGAATCTGTAGATGATGACCTGCAAGTTCTGAATGGTTACTTGGAATCTTTAGACGGTGCTCCCTGATTTTGCCAAGAGGTGTACTTGGATATTCCTGGTAGGAGTTAGCTTGTTCAAATATCCAAAAGATTTGGAAACACCTAGATCTTGACATAGTGTTATTAATCTAGGAAATGATTTAGATTGCCATATATACAATTGATGTCGTGAATAGTTCAATAGCCCATGATTAGAAAATTCCTCTTTCTTCTGCTGGTCTCTCACACAATGAAGTTTTGGCTGAGATTTGTTATTACGCGTGCCAGGTAAAGCTTAAAGAGGATGTAGATAATATCATTTAGGTAAATCAAAGCCAAACAAGTAATTAGGTACCATGTTGTTTACTTATCAAATTATTTTAAAGGTGTGGTACTTCCTAACAATCTATTTACCTAATGGGCGGGTGGGACAACACGTATCTGCATGATCTAGTAGATTACTCCCTCCATTTAGAAATATAAGATGTTTTAGGTTTATGAAGGAGATGTATTTAGACACCTCTTTTAGTGTATAGGTTCAAATGAATCTAGACACTAAAAGATGTCTAGATACATTAGCTTCACTAACCTAAAACATCTTATATTTACAAAGGGAGGGAGTACTAAATTGTTTCTTTCATAATGTATGTATTCACACATGACACATGTATATCGGGCCTTCTCTCCTTGCAAAGCACCAGGGAAGGCAGGGAATCGCAATTCACGCTCGCGGCGCTTGAATTGCATTGTAGCCGCCCCAACCATTGCTCCTTGTTTTCCTGTGAGATAGTAAGGCTTGTGAAAATATTTTGATATACTTTCTCTGATCTATATTAATTAATTTTGATTTGTCAAAATTTGGATGAACCTATATACTAAATAGTGTCTAGATTCATTCAAATATAGACAAATTTGAGTCAATTAATATGCGCCGGAGGGAGTACATCAACTTGTAACCAACTAATATCTACTCCCTCCGTTTTAAAATATAAGATGTTTTAGGTTTGTGAAGAAAATGAATCTAGACTTTTTTTAGTGTGTAGATTCATCCTAAAGTTAAGTAAACCTATACACTAAAACAAGTCTAGATTCATCTTCTTCACAAACCTAAAACATCTTATATTTTGAACCGGAGGGAGTATATCTTGCTTGAGGGAACAATTTAGTTCGAAATGTTCATCACGCGGCCAGATCCTGCCACCGTGGCATGACACGATGGCAAATAAGTCATCACACACGACACCACACACAATGATTCTCGAACTAGTGCCTAATGATCATGCTAATTCAAACCATATATTTCAGTCCTAATTGCTTTCGAGCCGCAACTGTTATCTCCGTAGCTGTGTGACGGTAACCTGACTTGAGCAGAATCTGCGGAATTTTCTGACGGATAAGTACTCCATGTGTTTAGAAATATAAGATATATAAGATGTTTTATGTTTATGAAAGAGATGTATCTAGACATCTTTTAGTGTATAGGTTCAAATAAATCTTGATACTAAAAAATGTCTAGATGCATCTTCTTTATAAATCTAAAACATCTTATATTTCTAAATAAAAAAAGTATTATGCAGAAGCTATGTTTTTAAAACAAGATGTTTTATCGATCAAATAACATCGATTTAAAAGTTTCCCCGGTACAATTGAAACCAAAATGGAAAACACAAATAGAACTGGCACTCACATAAGATTAAGCCAAAAATATGTGATGCCTTGTTTAGAACCCGCATCATATGGCAGAACGGCACTGAAGAGAAGCCATCCAACATACGCTTGATACCAGCCGCGAAAAAATACCGGCAGAAGATCTGTCTATCGCTGAAGAACTGAAGCTAGGACAAGCTGGGAGGTCCTTGGGTTTAATAGTGACCAACATATAAATGGTTAAACATGGATTGTTCTGCATGCCGGGCAAATAGCTTTCTGTGAGACGTTTTTTCTTAGAATGGACCAAAACATGACTACGTTCGAAAGAATCGCTACAGAATGATGCTTCTCGCGAAAAATAGCCCCCGTGCGACACAAGCATTAAGAGCTAGCACGGCTTCTTAAAAGTTTGGATTATGTGCGCTGAGCGGGACCCACAACTTATCCACCTCAGCGCCGATCCACCTTGCTGTGCGACCCACAACTCGTCTAGCTCAGCTTCAAATCTCTCACCCCCGCTCGCCCGTGCCTGCCCGCCACCGCCCATTTTCTCAGGTCTTCTTCTCTGGTGACGGCGCTCGACTACGGTCACCTAACGGTTTATGTCGACCTCTAGTTCAGCTTTCCGCCCCTCATGGCCTAAGTACGGGGCAGTGCCCATGACAAGATGTCTTGACTGCCCACGCGCCGCGCCATTGAAGCGATTTGTCACAATCAAGGAGGACAATGAGAACTTTGGACGAGAATTTGTAAAGTGCGAGAGCAAGGCCGAGCCGGAAAAGGTTAGATCTGAGTTATCCATCGGTTAATTTTCTGTAATTTGTGCCGTTTTTTCGATTTTTCCACCGATTTGAGAATTAGGGTTCATGTGTTCTTTTTCAGAATCTAAAGAAATGTAACCATTTTGAGTGGATTGATGAATACGTTGAGAGGCTTTAAGGAGAGGGAATCATTGATTTGAGGGGGGACGCAACCTGGGAGATCAATCAAGCACCGGCGGCGGAGAAATTTGCCACGGGAGATGGGGAACTGAAGAAACTGAACAAGCACCTAAGAAACGAATAGTAAAACAACGAGGCATCTTCCCGGGCGCCCCATCTTCCCTCCTTGGCTCCTCCTTGCGGGGTAGGGGCTCGCCCCTCACTCATCGTCGTCCTCCGGCATGCGGTAGGGGAGGGTGTGCATGTTGCCCGGGGAGGGGAAGATGACACGGAAGTTGGTGAAGACGTTATAGATTGTGAATGCGATGAATTTGCATCCACACCAGAAAAACCTGCCCGAGGAGTGCGAACGCGTGGGTTGGTGAAGTGCATGTACATGCCAATCTCTAAGTTGGTGTTGCCGTCGTAGTACCGCTCGAGCCTGAACATGCGTGGCGAGCCCCTAGGGAGGTGGCGGTAGTCGGCAGAGAGGAAGAAATGCGCTAGTTCTATTGGCCCCCTCCACCTCGAGATCGCCCACACACGCAGTTCATTCTCGACGATGACACCACTGAACTGCTGCTCGGGCGTGGTGGGTGGGCGACGGAAGGTGGGGCCGTTGAATTGCATGGTTGCGGCTAGCGGGTGACGGCTGAAGAAGATGCGGTGGCGGGCTGGCGGCTGAAGAGAGAGGAGGGTGAGAGGTGTGCGGAGATTGGGAAGAAATGGTGCCATTATATAGGGGCGGCCGTTGCAAACCCTAGTGTGAAGAGAGAGGAGGGTGAGAGGTGTGCGGTGGCGTTTGGTCTCCGTCGAGCAGTCAAAGTCGCCACAGAGCATTCAAAGCGGCGGGACGGGTTATCCAAGCGGCGGGCAGAGCATCCATCAGCGCGTGCATCGACGGGTTATCCAAGCGGCGGGACGGTAAGGCTGCATCAGCGCGTGCATGTGATGCCTAAAACGCTGTCACGCTGCGACGCTGCGCGCAATAGACAGGCTACGACGCTGCGCGCAAAAGCCAGTCTGCGACGGGCACACTGCATGACGCATGCATGGCAAAGGCGCTGGAAAAGAGGGCAGCGACGGACGGCGGGCACGGAGGCGTAGCTGCCACGAACAGAGGCATAAACATGTCCGTTGGACGGTGCGTGGGCAGCCCAGCGGAACCAGACGCGACTCGCTGGAAGAAAAAACGCCATCCAATCACGTCAAAGAAACTAGGCTCTCGTGGATCGCTCATGATTTCTCCTAGAAGACCATATCGCACGGCAGGGGTTTAGCGCACATCGTCAAATGAGCGATCGAGGTTGGTCGTTAGGGTTAGCTGCCCTCACACAGAATCCTTCTAGAAGAACAGATCAAATGGAACGGGTAGCGCGCTAGGGTTAGATCGACGCCCCAGGTTGGTCGTCAGGGTTAGCCTGGTCAACGAATGGGGTTTTGAGGGATTTTGAGATCAGTCAACGGGGTTTTGACAACTTTGACCGTGCATAAATAATTCAAAACAAATCGAAAAAAATACAAAACCTTCGCACATAGTCATGTTATCTTACCTAGTTACGAGGAAAAATCATAAATATGATAAAAATAAATTGGCATAAAAAATCCTTCACAAATCGAACAACCTTGACCGAGGTTGCAGAGAGTTCTAAGGAGAGAGTAGAGGGTTTGGAGTTTTGAAAATGCAAAATATCAAAAACCCCACCCTAGATTCATTTTGGAGTGACTAAGAAGAATTTGAATTTAGTTTTGCAATATCATGTTTTAAAGTTGTTTTATTAATCATTTCGTATAATAGCATATACTTTCAAAAATAATTTAATAATATGAAGATTAATTCAAAAAAACAGTGAGAATTTGTACTAATACTATATAGGTAGAATATATGCTAAGGACATTTATTTGGCTGATTTGGACAAGCTCGAAAAATAAGATGCTTAGCAATGAGGTCGTTTCCCCTAGCTTTGGAGGCTATTTCTAGCACATTTTCGATGACAATGAGATGTACTTCACAAAAGTACTAGTATTGATGAACTAACATGCATAACAGTACATAAAGCATTAAAACATCATAAAACAAACCAATAAACTCTAAAAACATTGAATTTTCATTCAAATTAGAATGTCAATTCAAATTCAAATTTGAATTCCGGTTCAAATTCAAATTAACATCACATAAGTTTTCACATCAAAGTACACAAACCAATACAACAATCAAGATTACATCAATGAAATATAGGTTTTCACATCAAAGTATAACAAACATAATGTTTCAATGGTTCCCACTCTATTTTGTTTGCCTCTTGCCGCTCGATCTCTTATTCTTTCTTTCACTGCTTGCTTCAACATGACATAATTTATTGATGCTTTTGGTTTTCTTACCAGCAACAGTTGGCCCCCACAACTTTTGCAGCAAAACCTCCTGAACTGGTTTTGGTGGCAATTCAATAGCCAAATCAGCGATGTCGTTCAGCACAACCTTCAGAACAGGTTCAGGTGGAACCTCAATAGACTCTTTTGTTGCCTCTTCGGTTTGCACATCATCCAGAACAGGTGAAAACTCAATAGATTGCAACACAATATGATCAAGGATATGATCTGCTTCCATTGCAACATCCACAACAGGTGGCAACTCAATAGCCTCATTTTGCCTTGTTTGATCATCACTAAACATGATCTGCATATTTCTCTTTTTTCTGAATCCACCAAGTCTTGCCTTTTTGGTTGGCTAGCATTTTTAAACAACAAGGGGCTGAACTGAACATTTTCTCCTGAAAAACATAACAGGTCATTTTGCAACAAAACAAAGTGAAGAAACAACAGTAACAATAACAAAAAAATATTGCATACTTCTTTGGATTTTCAGGAGTGTAATGGCATTTGGAATACCCAGCTCGGTGCCCAATAAACATACATACATACTAGCCTCTGCGTACATACTAGCCCCTACATCAACACCATGTCCTGCATCAATATCATTTCTGTCTGATAATACTGTCACTTCAGTTCATATGGGCACCATCTGCCTCTGTGAAGCCCAATCATCATTTGACATTTGCGAAGCAAAATTTAAAGCCACATATCCAACCTTGGAATCTGCTTGCAGATCGATGAGCTCAGCATGAAAAGTAACCTCTTTGTTTGTTCAGCCATTTTGCCTATCAATTTCATCTACTAAATCTTCTTCATCCTTAATTCTCAAATATTCTTCCTTCCAATTTTCAAACCGTAACAATGCAACTTCCTGCTGTGGACCCCAAGAAATGCCCGATTTTCTCCACCAAATTCTTCACGGCCAATTCTTCCATTTGCTGCAGTTTCTGGGGATCAATATCTGCAAACTCAACCTCCCAGCCCACAGATGTACCTCTCTCGATGTTACGTACACTACCATCATCTAGTTTCGCTTTAGATGGGAAGAACTTGAAATTGAATTGGATTTTTCTCCGCCCCTCATAATCACCCCTGTTTTGAGTAGAGGCGGGCAGAGTGAGCTAGAGGAATTGGTGATTATCCAAATGCGATCAAATCAAATAAAAAATAGTGAGATTGACCTCTTGGAAGTGCTCTCTTGCCTCTCCATCTTGATGCCCCTGATTTAGCCAACCCACCCACGACAATCTAGCTCAGAAATCAGAAATAAGAGGGAAGTGATTAGGTCAGATCCAAATCAAAGCGCAGGGAATGAGATAGGGTTTTGAGATTACGCACCACCGATGGGCTGCCCCTGAGCTCACACTGGCCGCCGCTGCCGAGCACACGAAGTTGACGGCGCCGCCGCCGGAGAAGATGGAGAAGGATGGTGGTCGGGATGGTCAGCACAGGGGCGGGCACTAAGTGAGACCCACTCGAAACGGTTGTCCTTTTAGAGCTGAAACGAAACCGTTGTCTGAATCTAACCCTAATCCTAACCCCACCGTTCATTAAAACACGCCGCAACAGAGAGTTTGTACCGATTTATGGCCCGTGTCGCACAGTGTTTCCGCGAGAAGCGTCGTTCTGTAGCGATTCTTTCGAACGACGTTGTGTTTCGGTCCATTCCAGGGAAAAACGTCTCACGGGAGCTATTTACCCTCTGCATGCCATACCATTTTCAGAACATAACTGGACACCATAACAAGGTTTTGCTGACTTATCTTTAACACAGTAAAAAATTAAGCTTGAAATTGCTCCTAGACCTATTTCATTTTCCGGTATCTTTATGACCGTAAGAAGACAGAAACAACAAATTTTCTGGACATGAGATGTTTCAAGTAATTGAGGAAATGTGAAATAATTCATATCCTTGCATTGCATTTGATTTCTCCCAAGTTGCTGGGTTGAAGTACATCGAGTATCATTCAGGGGGCGTTTTGCCGTTTAATTAACACATACAGATAAAGAAGTCAAGTATCATTCAGGGAATTGCACATTAAAGCAATTATCCTGATAAAATTAACATTGAAGGGAACTGGAACAGGGTGTATCTGTCCGGACTCCATGGCGCGCGAGAAGATATAATTCAGGTTCTTCGATTCTCAATCTGACTGGTGACTCCTTGTCAGCAGTGAAGCTTTGCCAGCTACATCAATAACTGTATAGTCTTTCATAAAAGTCCATATGTTCCATAGTATGTAGAGAACTGCTTGTAGATAGAACTAGATATATGGCCTTATTGATAATTTCAGAAAAGTCAAATGGCACTTCATGAGATTTGTTAGCATATGTGTATATACCATTAGTTTTAGTTAGCCACCAATAGTTTTGCCTGGCCTAAGTTGGCCCATGTAATCAACTTCTCTACATAACTCTCTTTGCAATACAGAAAACGTTGAGTTGGTCAGTTGACATGGTACGAGAGCTAGCTCTGGTCTAGACCTATCTCAACGCCGCCGCCTCACGTCGCCAGCATCGGGAAGTCGCCGGCAGCCTTTTCTCTCTCGTCTCTACACAGTCCAAGTCGGACTTGTGCCTCGTAATCGCCGCCTCTGCCACCCGTCGCTCCGGCCGAATGACTCCAGTTCAGATTCGTGTCCTGCTTCTTCCACATGGTGATGCTCTGTAGCTGCTGCACTTGGTTGTGAGTGCCCTCTCGCATCTGCATGTTCTATGTTTCTGATCTACTTGTTTCATTTCTGCTCCAGAGCACATCTGCATATATACAGTTTCGTCTCCGCTCCGACTCTTTTACAGTTTACTTGTACATTTTCTTGATAGCCTTCGTGTTTGAGGTATCTTACCGCATAATATAGGTTATTTCACTTAGTTCTTACGCTCATCTTATTTATTGGCATAGTCTAATACTTGTGAAAAAGAAAAAGAAAATGTATATAGACCTTAGATATATGGCCTGATTGATAATTTGAGCAAAGTCAAATGGCAGCTCATGAGATTTGTTAGAATATGTGTGTATACTCTTAGTTCTAGTTAGCCGGAATAGTTTAGCCTGGCCCAAGTTGGCCCATGTAACTTCTGTACATTACTCTTTTTGCAATACAGAAAACGTTGAGTTGGTCAGTAGACATGGTGTCAGAGCAAGCTCTGGTCGTGACCTATGTCCACGCTGCCCTCACGTCGCCTGCGTCGGCAAGTCGCTGACAACCTTTTCTCGTCGTCTTCACACAGTCCAAGTCAGGACTTGTCCCTCCATCGCAGAGTCCACTCACCGCCGTCCTCGCCCGCTTCTGCCGCCAGTCGCTCCGGCCGAACGACTCCAGTTCATATTTTTGTCCTGCTTCTTCCACATCGTGCTGCTCTGTAGCTACTGTACCTGGTTGTGAGCAACCCCCCTCAGGAAAAAGAGTACCGGACAAAAAATCTCGATTTTTTTTGAAATTTTTGAATTTAAACAGCTAAGATCGGGTTAAATTACTATTTATCTTTATTTGGACATAGAAGGATGGTGCTTTAAAATAGTTCTTAGGCTCTTTATTCTTTTCCAGAAATATTTGAATTCAAAATTTAAATTTTGAATTTGTCCGATAACCGGTCTTGGATTTTCCGGTTACCGACAACTTGTGAGTGTCTTGTTCTGCCTGTCCCTGATCTGCTTGTTCCCTTTCTGCTCCAAAGCACATATGCATCAATACATTTTTGTCTGCATGTGTCTTAGTTATTTCTTTTTTTTACTTTGTATTTATTTTCTTGATAGTCTTCATGTTTAAAGTATCTTATCGCATCATATATGGTGTTTCGCTTAGTTCTTACGCACATCTTATTTATTGCATAGTCTAAAACTAGTGAAAAAGAAAAGTAAAATTTGTATAAACCTATTCATATCCCCTCCTCTAGACACTGTCTTTATCCTTCAGGTGTAATCGAGATTTCAACTGTGCGGCTAATGTATCACTTAAAGCCAATAACAGCAGGGAATCTTGGTTTCACCATTTTCACAACCGGTTATGCCGATCACAACGCAGGCAACACAACCTCAAAAATGTGTAAGTCTAGAGAGAAAACCCGGTGGCACTGAACTGAAGAATTGAAACTTAGCAGAACGTAAGCGAATCTCAGAAGGACCAATCTAAAAATTGGACACATTGAGTCTGAAGCACATCACCTAGGACAATCTCCAAAAACATGGTTCCATAGGTATTTACAAATAGTGGCCATTCTTGGTAGCACTAGGAATGGGGTGGGTTGTACCAAATATTGTTTTTGTGGCTCGGAGAAAACTATAGAACATTTGTTTATATCAATGCCCTTTTGCCCGATTTTTATGGTGCATTGTTAACTTCACTTATAATCTCCCTACTGCAGCTAATATAACAAATATGTTTAGGAATTGAATGGAATAGATATTAAATCTAAGAGTAGAATTCGTATTGGTGTTTCTGTCTTATGTTGGTCTATTTAGAATTGCATGAATGATGTAATCTTGAAGAAGGTGAGAACTTTTAATCTTTTGCATGTTATCCATAATGGAGGCACATTGGAGTGCGATTCTGGCGTTACCTCTTTGGAGGATCGGATTCTATG
Source organism: Avena longiglumis (assembly GCA_030063025.1). Taxonomy (NCBI): domain Eukaryota; kingdom Viridiplantae; phylum Streptophyta; class Magnoliopsida; order Poales; family Poaceae; genus Avena; species Avena longiglumis. The sequence continues at coordinate 475,798,146 of CP125974.1, read as the reverse complement.
GATCTGAAAGTCTCCTCATGGTTGCTCGCGATATTTTCAACCAGGCTGGCTGGCAACATACTAGCCGACTACAGGATGCCTGATGATCACATGTTTTTTGTAGTCCATTGGTTCATTCATGTTTCAACTTTAAGGGATCCTTAATTTTATAATAACCTTTGGATGATGAACTTTTAATAAAAGATTGTGTGCATACCTGCGGTGACCCAGCATATCACTGCATGATGTAGTACACTATAGTTGTTGACATAACACCAATGAAACACCGTTCACTAGTATTACATCCCTCGGAGTGGTACAATAGAAACACAACAGGTCCAAGACATGACTATAGGTTACAACTCAACTTTTTACACAAGATCATGAGAACACTCTAGGTTAAAGAGAGAGAAAGAAACTTCTTACAAAGAAGAATCAGAAATAAACAACTCAAAAACTATCATACTATTATGACTTAGTATTTTAACTAATGGTCTGGCATTGCTGCTATTGCAATACGCTACAGAAATAGGTTCTATGGTTAGAGATTGTATTCCTATCTAATCAGTAACTTCGTCTTCACTCGAGTTGATGTATATGTTGACTTTCTTGACTTCATTGAAGAGCTTTAGCTTCTGATGATGATTACTGGAGCATAACTTGATGTAGACATCGTCTGTACTGGCTTTAGAACCTAGCAAGGGTTAAGAAGATACGTTGAGTACGAGCGTCTCAGCAAGTTCACTAGAAAAGGAGTGTTTGGTGCACTATATCTACAGCCACAGACCATAGTTCGTAGGCAATACAAGTTTTCGTAAAAAAAAATTCAAAGGTTGCTTTTATTCTGAAAAGCTATGTCCGTCAGCCTTCATGGGTTTACCAGAACTTTTATGGAGTTCCTTTCCCGCCGCGTTCGCAGCTCCTTCCCGAAACAGGGAGTAACAAGTTACAGTTCTTACACTCTGTAGAGGTGCGTTACTTTATCCATGAGAGACCTTAGTCTTGTTGCACAACCAAGTCATGGCCTTGTCCATACTTCCTTGGTATGGGGCCCAGTCTAAGATCCAAGCCAACCACTGCCCTCTTCGCGACCTCGCATGCCTCCTTGGTGTACACCATGCCCACACATTGAATTACGGCAATGGTTTATACAGACCGTTAGATGCCAGAATTATCGTGGGACGTTGAGGGCTCCCACCCATATGTTGCATATCCTCTACGAATTACCAATTAATATGCACGCTACGAGGATAACAGCCACGACCTGCGCATTCGGCTATATGCAAGAGGAAGAAGATATAGCTGACTTCTCTGTCCCATTCCAAATCTCATGGTTAACGCGTGATATACGGCACAAGAATCACTGGCGACATTGGTTGTTAAGTCCTATATAATATGTTCCTTTACCACCGGAACTTTCATAGTAGGTTATTACCTCATGGTAAATAACCTATAATCATATTATTATGAAAATAGTGTTTTCTGACCTTTTTCAAATGCAGGTGATGACAACACTGGATTTGCAAAATACTTTACAAAAAATAATCAAAGGACATGAGCAAGTGTGAACTTGCCTTTTGTGATTGCAAGATTATGCACTCATGGTCTTCAAGACAATATAAGATCCAATATCTAAAATCAACATCATTGGTCCGGTAAGGACTAATGTTTAAAGAAGCAAGATGCTATTATGCATAAGTAATTTAATGCAATTTCGTAAACTCGAATCCCGGGGATAGCGTTGTTCTAGGGTTTGGATACTGGAAATGGTTACTTTACAATGTGTTGTCCTTTTAGATTAAGTTTCACACTTGTGCTTCTTATTAAGGCTTGTGAGTGTGTGTGAAACAACATGTAAGTATAGTAAATCACACACAATAATGGAATACTCAAGTGGGAAATGTATATGTAGAGTATGTATATAAGGTTTGTTCATCATTTAGAGCTTTCATGAAAATGCTTATGTCTTGCTTTATAATGTACCTTAAAAGAATAACTTTTGAATAAAATCTTACTTAGTTAAGGAGAAGTATTTAAATTTTAAGTTAACCTTATTAGGTGTTCTTTCTAGTTATAGTCTTTAAGTAAGAAAGAATTTCTCTATTTGAATAATGATATTAGTAGTATTTGAGGCTTGTCTACTTTGGTTTTTAACTTGGTTAGTTTGGTATTAAGATGCTTTATAACTTAATTATAATAGACCAAAGTTAACTATAAAGTATATAATAAAGTTTTTAGTATAATATTTAAAGTATTGTAGACTAAAGTTAACTTTAAAGACATAGATGGAATTAAGGTATATTGGTAATGTTATTTGTATCTTGTTCACTTTATATTGTTTCCTTAAAGTTACTTAAGAATGGTTATATTTTTATTTGGTGTAGTGGTTTCTTGATTTTATAATGGAAGAGAATCATTTATCTTCTTGTGAATGAATGGTTATAGTTTGTAAACAAGGAAATAATATCACTTGAACTACTAATGGATTCACTATAGTGTTTTGGTATGTTTATAAACTCGTGGTTGAAGTAAGTAAAGAGGTTTTCTTTAACTACAAATTATTCTTGGAGATTTTATATTGATAATGATCCTTTTATAAAGTAATCTACACTTATGGTTCAAGGGTAATTCAATAAAATTGCATTTTAAAATGTGTTGAACCATTTTGACTTCATATTATCAATATTGAAGACTAATACTATTTGTTAGACTCAATTGGCTAATTTTAGAAATATTAGCAATTTTATTTACACTTATATGAATTATTAACTAAAAATAGGTTTAAATTCAAGTTATTAAAGTGTTTAACTTTTTATTTAACTCAAAAGTGGAATATTATATTTTAAACATGTAGACATTATTTTTGTGATCATTTTGATATATTACATTTATTTTTGTGATTTATAAATAATAAGATGAGATTTTTATAAGATTTATTACTTTATAAACACTTAATAAATAACAAATATTTAATTAAGTGAAATAATAATGCATGATTATAGTTTTAAGTTATAATTCTTGTTTTTCTAAGATTTTTAGTATTTTATTTATATTTTTAACATTTACCATTATTAAAATATGAATTATCAAAGTTTTATTACTTTTAAAATCTTTATTAAATAATTATTATTTAAATTGTTAACCTAATAATGTTTGATAATGGTTTTAAGTTATATATTTTATTTTTCTAAAAAAATTCATATATTAGATGTATTTTTCTCAATTACAAAACTAAAGATATTAATTTTATAAGGTTTAATCATTTTGGGAATTTTTAATTAAACAACTAAATGTGTTTATTAGATCATGCTGATGTCAACATGAAGTGAGGGTTTTTTCTCACCAGAGCTAATCCTACCCCAGTCACTGACTAGTGGGACCTTTGCCATGTCATCACTAGTGTTTTTATTTATTACAGGAAACTTATCACAATTTCTAAAATGATAAAAGAAAATAGAAATAGAAATATGACATCAGCGTGATGTCACGCTGACATCATCCCTGGATCATCCTTAGATCATGGTTGAATCCGTGAATCGGGTGCGTGCGTGGGCTATGGCTAGGTGCGTTGGAAAGAGAAGAGCACAGGAAGTCTGGTTGTGGTCGCGCGCCCCTAAATGGTCACCGGAGAGCTGTCCACGGCGGTGACTGACGGTGGTGCACGACGGCGCACGGCAAGGTCTCGATACAGGACGCAATCGAACCAACGAAGACTACTGGAAGATAGAGGAGCTCACCCTGATTGTGATGGAGTGCTTGGGGAAGAGAGAGGAGACGTCTAGACCACGAATCAACGACAATGGCCACGGTGGCCGTCAAAAGGGAACCCTCGATTCCGCTTGATCCCCGGCGCGCCAACTCCCGTTCTTGGTCCTAATCGAACGAGTCCACGATGGAGCCTCTAACGGTGGCTTTGGCGAGGCACATGGTGGTCGGACTTGGCCGAAGCAACTAACACCGACGAGCTAGGGTTCGGAACAGAGGTGGAAAACAGGAAAGAGAAGGAGATAAGGCTCTCCGACGCGATGACAATCTTCTTATAGGCAACGATCAGCGGCGGCTCGGATCTTGGCAACAGCGGGCATCTGACGGCGACGGCAAGCGATGTGCTAAGCGGCTTCCGGCGTTGCATGGCGAGAAGGAAGAAGAAAGGAAAAGATTCAGCGAAAAGGTATTGGGCTTAGTTGGGCTGGTGTTGGGCTTTGTTGTGACGCGTGTGAGCGACAAGAAGGGAAAGGAAAGATGGGCCTCAGGCCAGTTTCTGGTCTGATTCCATTTTTTATTCTTTTCTGGTTTCTGTTTTATTTTGTTATTTTGTATTTACACCTTTGTTTTAAGATTTGTATTTTTCATTTGTTTGAATATTTCCCATAGAATTTTATCTGCTAGGTAATTGTAGCAATATTGGAATATGTTTAGTATCATTTTGTGAGCTTTTATTGTATAATGTGAGTATTTCTTTATTTTCTTTATATATATACCTTTTCATTTATTATTTTTAAAGGCTTTAGAGATGAATTTATTTTATCTAATATCCATAAACTTATTAAAAATGCACTATTTTAACTTATGGAATGAGTCTCATTAACTTATTCTATTAAAGATTTTTTTTATATATAATGATCCTTCGTTATTATTTGATACATAAAGTTTTAAGGAACTACTATGGTTAATATCATTCCCATGAATTTAGTAAATACCAAGGTTTATATTTTGTTATAACTAGCTGTAACACCCTCAGAATCGGACCTATGCAAGTTTCAGCGATTCCCGCCAAACCCGCATAGAAACGATTCAAAGGTGCCCACCAGGCACTTTCGTGCGGATGGAAAACGAAGTAATAACATTACACAACAGTCCTCGATGGGACCCACAGAACAGATACATATACAACACGACTCCATGAGCCAAGAATACAAATATAATATACAAAGATCCAAATCACCTTGAAAATGATAGAGCGTCCGACTACGGACAAGATGCAAATGGGGCTAAGAGCCCTGAAGAATAACCAATGGCGTCCATAACCCCGCCAAGCCGGAAGGGTAACCACGCTAACGTCGATCTCAAACCTGCTTAAACAAAAGGGTGCCGAAAAGGCAAAAGAAAAAGAGGCGTCGATCGAGGCGATGCAGCGAGACTAGAATTGGCGGTCCTCGCCTACAAAGGTATGGTGGGCGGCGGCGGCAAGATGCAATCGAGCAACCTATAGAGACTCGATACTACTAGCGGCTATCGAGAGGTAAGGAAGGCCTATTCGGATCCAACGATACTATCATCGAACAAACCCATCTGGCGTTTCCCCTCGAGACCAAACGAGGAAGTCAACCGAGAACTCACACGGTTGGCGGTTTACTTATTGATTATAGTTGCGGCACTTTACTAGTCAGGTTTAGATAATCATCCTGATAAAGTAAGCAGTGGGCACTTTTAGTTAACCATTCCGTTATAGTGGCAACACTTACTAGTCAGATACAATTAGCATGAGATAACCCCAAAACCCAGCAGTTGTTGTTACTTTTATTTAGCCATTCCGTTGCAGTGAAGCTGATTACTAGTCATATCGCATACAAGTCAAATTATAGCAGTAAACTTTAGTTATAGTTGTCTATGATCAAGCACTGTGCTCCAAGTCGTCCATAACCGCGGACACGGCTTTTCGAAAAGATTTAACCCTGCAGGGGTGCACCAAAGTATCCACAGGCACTTCGACCCTTTTTGCCAGATCAGTTAACATACACCCATCGGTATGTCGGCGGGGCCTAAGTCACGACGTTCCCAGTGTAGGGGTTCGTAGCATGGAAAACAAAAATTTTCTATCGCATACAAACAAACAAGCCAAGATCTATCTACTAGATTGTAGCAACGAGTCGATGGAGGAACTCACCCTCGAAGATTCCAAAGTGGTTAACGAGAGCGGATTCTCGTGGGTGATGTAGTCGTACTCTTCCCGATCTCAAGATCGTGTGAGCGATCCTTCGGTATCACGTTCGGCGGCGCTTCATGATCGGTCACCGTTCGGTACTCGACGAAGACCTTCCTCTCCCTTGTTCCATGAGGCGGAGGTTGTAGCACTCTCCTCGCGATTCGGCTGACTGGCGTGGTACCTGGAAGTAGAGGGAGATCATGAGCTTCGCCTTAAGCCGTGCGGTATGGTGGAGCTTATGAGAGAGAGGATTAGTGGCCTAGTAATTAGACACACCAATTAGAGGGCTCTAAACCAATTAGAAGGCTCTAAAGCTGTTGGCTAAAGCAATTAGAAGCTCTAAACCAAAAGACTCTAAACAGGAGATCTAGAGTAGAAAGTAAAGCGTCTATGGGAGGAGCCCCTCCTTTTATGGGAGGGTGTTCCTTGGCCGAGAGGGAGGAGTCCCTCCCAACTCGCCTAGGGCTGGCGCCCGGCTGGAGGTCTACTCCTCCTCCAGGTTGGTTCCAACTCCTCTTGCTTGTTTCCCACAGTTTCTTGTTTTGGCGGTTTGACTTTCAAGCTGGACATTTGACTTTCATTTTAGGATTCAATTTAATCCTTTATTCGGGACAGCAATAACACTTAGTACATGATGCAATCATTCAATGAGCAATGACACACTCATGTACCCTCCCCGGTCTTGGACAATCGGAACCTTCTAGAACATTCCCGATGAAAACAGGAATCATTCCCGAACTCAAAGCGGGACTTTCCTTATATGAATCTTATTCTCCGGACCATTCCGGATCACCTCGTGATATCCGGATCCCATCCGAGACTCGAACAACATTCGGTCTCTTTCTCATAATACCATAACTACTCAAACAACGTCGAATCCTTAAGTGTGTCTCCCTACGGTTCGTGAATTATGCGGACATGATCGAGACACTTCTCCGAACAATAACCAATAGAGGAATCTGGAAATTCATATGGCTCACATATTTCTCGATTACTTTGCGATCGAATGAACCACTTACATACGATACCAATTTCCCTTTGTCTCACGATATGTTACTTACCCAAGGTTATGATCGTCGGTATCTCTGCATACCTAGTTCAACCTTATTCTTGATAAGTACTCTTTTCTCGTTCCCGTGATATGTGATCCTTGTGACCAAGTCACATGCTTGCAAGCTAATTGGATGACATTCCACCGAGAGGGCCCAGTATATCTATCCGTCATGTGGATGGACAAATCCCTCTTGATCCATGTGTCTCAACCAATACCTTCCGAACACTCAATGCCACTTTTATAACCACCCGATTCACGGTGTGGTGTTTGATGTCATCAAAGCATCCATCCGATAAAGGTGATATGCATGATCTCATGGTCAAAGGAATTAGGTTACTATGTATCAGAAAGCATATAGCAATTGAACTAATGAAATGACTTGATCTTTATGCTACGCTTATCTATAGGAGTATGTCCACCATATCATTCTCCTAACGATATGATCTTGTTGTTGATAACATCTCAATGTTCATGATAGAAACCACAATCATTAATCAACCAACAAGCTAGTGAAGTATAGAGGCTATACTAGGGACTTCAAATTAAGTTTACAAAACACACAAGTATCAATGTTTCCTTGTTAATACTATTATAGCATGAATGTAAACATTTATCATAAACACAAAGATATAATAATAACTATATTTATTATTGCCTCTAGGGCATATCTCCAACAGTCTCCCACTTGCACTAGAGTCATCTAATCTAGATTACATGGTAATATCGAACACCCATGGGTTTGGTGTTGGTCATGTTTGCCCTCGGGAGAGGTTTAGTCAGCGGATCCGCCACATTCGGATCTGTGTACTTTGCAAATCTTTATATCCCCATCCCGGATATGTTCACGAATAGCGTGAAAACGCAGCTTGATATGCTTGACTTCTTGTGTGACCTTGGTTCTTGCGCATTGGCTATGGCGCCCATGTTATCACGATAGATAGACATTGGGTCCAGCACTTGGAACCACACCGGCTCTGTAATGAACTCCTTCATCCATATCGCTTCTTGTGAAGCCTCCGGGCGACCATGTATTCCGATTCGGTTGAAGATCTCGCCACAACGCTTTGCTTTGCACTCCTCCAGCTAATCGCTGCACCATTCAAAATAAATCATTATCCAGTTGTGATTTAGAATCATCCGGATCGGTGTTCCAACTAGCATCGGTGTAACCATTAACAACGAGCTGTTCATCACCTCCATAAGAAAGAACCATATCCTTAGTTCTTCTCAAGTACTTAAGGATGTTTTTGATCATTGTCCAATGATCCACTCTGGATCACTTTGATATCTGCTAGTTAAACTAACGGCATATGCAATGTCGGGTCTAGTACATAGCATGGCATACATTAGAGATCCTATGGCTGAGGCATGAGTCTTACTCATCCTTTCTCTATCTTGGCCGATGTCGGACTTTGAGTTTTACTCAAGGTCGTATTAGCAACATGGGCAAGAACCCTTTCTTGCTTTCATCCATTCAAATCTCTTTAGAACTTTGTCCAAATATGTACTTTGTGACAATGATATTTGGCATTCGATCTATCTCTATAAATCTTTATGCCTAATATGTAAGTATTCGCCAAGATCCTTCATTGAAAAACTATTATTCAAATATTCCTTGACACTATTAAGAAGGTCTACATCATTCCCAATCAACAATATGTCATCCACATACGTATTAAGAATGCTCTGAGCTCCCACTCACTTTCTTGTAAATACAAGCTTCTCCATAAGTTTGTATAAAACCAAAACTTTTGATTACCTTATCAAAGCGTTGATTCCAACTTCGGGATGCTTGCTTCAATCCATAGATGGACCGTTGAAGTTTGCATACCTTGTTAGCACCTTTAGGATCGACAAAACCTTTGGGTTGCATCATATACAACTCTTCATCAATGTCTCCATTGAGGAATCTTGTTTTGACATCCATCGCCATATCTCATAATCATAATATGCAGTGATTGCTAACATAATCCTCACAGACTTGGCTTCGCTCTTGGTGAGAAAGTCTCATCGTAGTCAACTCCTTGAATTTGTCGAAACCCTTTTGCGACAAGTCGAGCTTTATAGACGATAACATTACCATCGATCTGTTTTCTTCTTGAAAATCCATTTGTTCTCGATGACCTTAGGCCATCCGTAAGTCCACCAAAGTCCATACTTGGTTTTCGTACATGGATCCAATCTCGGTTCATGGCTTCTTGCCATTTATTGGAATCTGGGCTCATCATCGCTTCCTCATATGTCTCGGGGTCATCGGTGTTGTCCACCACCATGACATTCATAACGGAATCATACCAATCGAGGTGTACGAGTTCTCGTTGACCTCCGAGGCTCTGTAGTAACTTCAACCGAAGTTTCATGATCATCATCATTAGCTTCCTCCCTTATTGGTGCAGGCACCACAGGAACTTCTTCCGGTGCTGCGCTACTCGCAATTTCGAGAGAAGGTTCAACAACCTCGTCAAGTTCTACTTTCCTTCCAGTCACTTCTTTCGAGAGAAATTCCTTCTCTAGAAAGGATCCATTCTTAGCAACGAATGTTTTGCCTTCGGATCTATGATAGAAGGTATACCCAATAGTTTCCTTCGGGTATCCTATGAAGACGCATTTTCCGCTTTGGGTTCAAGCTTGTCATTGTAACTTCTTTACATAGGCTTCAGATCCCCAAACTTTAAGGAGCGACAATTTAGGTTTCTTCCCAAACCATAATTCATACGGTGTCGTTTCAGCATTTAGACGGTGCCCTATTTAAAGTGAATGCTGTTTCTAATGCATAACCCCAAAATGATAGCGGTAAATCGTAAGTGACATCATAGAGCGAACCATATCTAAGAGAGTTCGATTCTGACGTTCGGATACACCATTACTGTGTGGTGTTCCCCGGTGTCAATTGTGAAAGTATTCGCACTTCTTTAAATGCTCGCCAAACTCGTAACTTAGATATTCACCTCCACGATCGAGCGTAGAAATTTAATCTTCTTGTTACGTTGATTCTCTACCTCACTTTGAAACTCCTTAAACTTCTCGAAAGTTTGGACTTATGTTTCATGAAATAGATATACCCATATCTACTCAAGTCATCCGTGAAGGTAAGAACATAACGATAACCACCGTGAGATGCTAAATTCATTGGAACACACACATAGGAATGTATGATTTCCAATAAGTCCGTAGCTCGCTCCATCATACCAGAAAATGGAGTCTTAGTCATTTTTCCCATCAGACATGCTTCGCATCTTTCAAGTGATTCAAAATCAAGTGATTCAAGAAGTCCATCGGAATGGAGTTTCTTCATACGTTTCACTCCGATGTGACCAAGGCAGCGATGCCACATATAGGTCGAATTATCGCTTGATTTCAAACGTTTAGCCTCAATGTTGTTGATATGTGTATTTCCACTATCGAGATTCAATAAGAATAGAACATCTATAAAAGGTGCATGTGCGTAAAACATATTACTCATATAAATCGAACAACCATTATTCTCTGACTTAAACAAGTAACCGTCTTGCAATAAACAAGATCCTGAGATAATGTTCATGCTCAACGCAGGCACTAAATAACAATTATTTAAGTATAAAACTAATCCCGATGGTAGATGAAGGGGTAGCGTGCCGACCGCGATCACATCAACCTTTGATCCGTTTCCCACGCGCATCGTCACCTCGTTCTTCGCTAGCTTCCGTTTATTCTGCGGCACTGTTTGAGTTACAAATATGAGCAACCAAGATATCAAATACCGAGCACTACTACGGTACTAGTGAGATACACATCAATAACATGTATATCGGATATACCTTTCTTCTTGATGTTGCCGTTCTTGAATCCGCCAAGTACTTTGGGCAATTCCGCTTCGATGACCTTCTCCCTTGCGGTAAAGCACTCAGTTTCAGGCTTGGGTCCAGCCTTGGTCTTCTTCGTCGGCGTGGTAGCTTTCTTACCACCCTTCTTGAAGTGTCCCTTTTGCTTAGACTTGCCTTTCTTGAATTTGGTGGTCTTATTGACCAACAACACTTGGTGCTCTTTCTTGATCTCCACTTATACAGATTTTAACGTGGCAAAGAGTTACGCAACGTCTTGTTCATGTTCTGCATGTTGTAGTTCATCACAAAGTTCTTGTAACTTGGTGGTAGTGATTGTAGGACACGGTAAATCCCCAAAGCATTAGGAATCACTATACCCAAGCTTTGAAGTTTATTTGCGTGCCTGGACATCTTAAGCACATGCTCAACTTGAGCTGCCTTCTTCCATCTTGCAGTTAAAGAACTTTTCAGAAGCCTCATAGCTTTCAATTGCCGCATGAGTCTCAAAAATTAATTTGAGATCCTCGACAATATCATGTGGGTCTGACTCTTCAAACCTTTTCTGAAGCTCCGATTCTAAACCATACAAGATAGCACACTTTGAACTATGGAGTACGATTCTTCCGAGCGAGGTAAACATTCTTTACTTCATCGGAAGCGGTACGCAGTGGGTCACCCAATGTGCATCCAAAGACATAGGTCAAATTACCACCGTGAGGACAATCCTCAAATTGCGGAACCAATCCATGAAGTTGCTTCCATTGTTTTGAACTTTTCTTTCTCTAGGAACGCATTAAAATTGATGGTAGGGGCTGCCATTGATCTACAACATATTTGCAATAGTTTAGACTAAGTTTATGACAAATTGAGTTCAAATTAATTAATGAAATTAAACTAGGTGAACTCCCACTCAAAACAATATCCCTCACATTGTTTTAGTGATCACACGAACCAAATCCACCATATCAACACCGATCATCACGAGAGTTGATATAGTTTCAATGGCGAACAATCATCATGTTCATCATATCTACTATACGATTCATGCTTTACCTTTCGGTAATCCGTGTTCTGAGACCATGTCTGTACATGCTAGGCTCGTCAAGATCAAACCTTAGTTTCTGCATGAGCAAATCTGGCTTGCTCACGTTGTATACACTTGCAGAATCTAGAACACCCGATCATCACGTGGTGCTTCGAAACAACAAGCTTTAGCAACGGTGCTAACTAAGGGTGAACACTTTATGATTTGAAATTGATGTGCATGAGGGATCATCTTATAATGCTACCGTCGTCTACTAAGCAATACAAGATGCATAAAGGATTAACATCACATGCAATTCAATATGTATGTGATATGATATGGTTTTCTTCTTCGTGCCTTCGATCTCCATCTTCAAGCACGAACATGATCTCCATCATCACCGCATTGCATCAAGGTCAATGACGCTTCTCCATGGTTGTCGCCCACGGCTTCAACTATTACAACTACTTTGAATAGACACGCAGTCTTAACAGAAATTAAAGACAACCATATGGCTCGCCGGTTGTCGACTTACAATAAGGAACATTGCATACATCGAATATAATCACAATCATGGCCATATCACATCATCAGACACCCTGCAAAACAAAGTTAGACGCTTCTACTTTCTTTGCATATTTTACGTGATTTGGGGCTTTCAATAAGTGTCGTTCTAACTTACGAACAAGAACCACAACATTGATACTAGCATTGTTGATCACCCGTTGTAAATTGGATCTTAACTATGCTAGGAGAAACATGCACCCATAAAGCCACTTATGCAATACAAGTTACATGTCAAGCGTGGAGCAAGTCTCATGAACGATGTCATGTAAGGTTAGCCGCTTCATCCCAACATACCGCAAGATGCAAAGTACACAAAAAGCAATCTACAATAAAGCATCAACGCCCACAATGACCATTGTGTTCTACTCAGGCAACAGATCTACATATAGACACGGCTCGATACCATCAGAGGGTTCAGAGCATGGAAAACAAAAATTTTCTATCGCATACAAACAAACAAGCCAAGATCTATCTACTAGATTGTAGCAACGAGTCGATGGAGGAACTCACCCTCGAAGATTCCAAAGTGGTTAACGAGAGCGGATTCTCGTGGGTGATGTAGTCGATTTCTCCCGATCTCAAGATCGTAGACGATCCTTCCACGCTTACGCTCCGCAGCCTGATCGGTCACACGTTCGATTGACGAAGACCTTCCTCTCCCTTGTTCCAAAGAAAATGGAGGTTGTAGCACTCTCGCGATTCCGAAAGACAACGTGGTACCTGAAGTAGAGGGAGATCCCAGGCTTCGCCTTAAGCCGTGCAGTATGGTGGAGCTTATGAGAGAGAGGATTAGTGGCCTAGTAATTAGACACACCAATTAGAGGGCTCTAAACCAATTAGAAGGCTCTAAACTTGGCTAAAGCAATTAGAAGCTCTAAACCAAAACAGCTCTAAACCGAGATCTAGAGTAGAAAGTAAAGCGTCTATGGAGGAGCCCTGCCTCCTTTTATGGGAGGGTGTTCCTTGGCGCTTGAGGGAGGGAGTCCTCCCCAACTCGACCTAGGGTGGCGCCCCTGGAGGAGTCCTACCTCCTCCGGGTTGGTTCCAACTCCTCTTGCTTGTTTCCCACAGTTTCTTGTTTTGGCGGTTTGACTTTCAAACCGGACATTTGACTTTTCGCTTTTAGGATTCAATTTAATCCTTTATTCGGGACAGCAATAACACTTAGTACATGATGCAATCATTCAATGAGCAATGACACACTCATGTACCCTCCCCGAGTCTTAGGACAATCCGAACCTTCTAGAACATTCCCGATGAAAACACCTAATCATTCCCGAACTCAAACGGACTTTCCTTATATGAATCTTATTCTCGGACCATTCCGGATCACCTCGTGATATCCGGATCCCATCCGAGACTCAACAACATTCGTCTCTTTCTCATAATACCATAACTACTCAAACAACGTCAATCCTTAAGTGTCTCCCTACGGTTCGTGAATTATGCAGACATGATCGAGACACTTCTCCTAACAATAACCAATAGAGGAATCTGAAATTCATATGGCTCTACATATTTCTACGATTACTTTGATCGAATGAACCACTTACATACGATACCAATTTCCCTTTGTCTCACGATATGTTACTTACCCAAGGTTATGATCGTCGGTATCTCTGCATACCTAGTTCAACCTTATTCTTGATAAGTACTCTTTCTCGTTCCCGTGATATGTGATCCCTTGTGACCAAGTCACATGCTTGCAAGCTAATTGGATGACATTCCACCGAGAGGGCCCAGAGTATATCTATCCGTCATGTGGATGGACAAATCCCACTCTTGATCCATGTGTCTCAACCAATACCTTCCGAACACTCAATGCCACTTTTATAACCACCCGATTCACGGTGTGGTGTTTGATGTCATCAAAGCATCCATCCAAAGAAAGGTGATATGCATGATCTCATGGTCAAAGGAATTAGGTTACTATGTATCAGAAAGCATATAGCAATTGAACTAATGAAATGACTTGATCTTTATGCTACGCTTATCTATAGGAGTATGTCCACCATATCATTCTCCTAACGATATGATCTTGTTGTTGATAACATCTCAATGTTCATGATAGGGAAACCACAATCATTAATCAACCAACAAGCTAGTGAAGTATAGAGGCTATACTAGGGACTTCAAATTAAGTTTACAAAACACACAAGTATCAATGTTTCCTTGTTAATACTATTATAGCATGAATGTAAACATTTATCATAAACACAAAGATATAATAATAACTATATTTATTATTGCCTCTAGGGCATATCTCCAACACCCAGACCCAAAGCAAGTACATGGGGGCCACCCCACCAAGTCGAACCCGCAACAAAGTCGGCCGGTCTTCGAGACGGACTTAGGGTTTGGGTAGACGGCTGTGAACGACAGCAAATCCCAAAACTGGGACTGTCGACACCGCGAAAACGTGACCCGATCCTAAACAGTACAGTGTGCTCCTCGCACAATCGTAAATAAAGCAGTAAAGCATGGCATAAGTACAGGATCGTAAATAAAACCTCAAACTAGTTCGTGGCCCCCAGTACAATACTTTGAAATCAGGTAATAATCAATGGGGGGCCCATATCTCCCCACCTGTGGTTAGCGCGCTCGATCTCGGAACAGGTGTCAAGAACTCGGGGTCCTACGGGACACAAGTGGGCGGTCGGAAACCAACATTATCTATCACCCACCGATGCCTCTGCTTACTTACTTCAATTTTAGTTGTTAAACAGTAATTAAAGTGAACGAAAAGTAAAGCCATGATCATCTCCAACAACATGCGGCAATTCTCCAACAACTGTGGTACTTGACGACATGCAAAAACACTTGAGCAAGCGACTACGACGCGCGGGTCCAACTAGCTACCAAACAACAGGTAATAGGATGTGTCCAAGGCTATATATGGCTCCAAGAGATATCTCGGGTACAAAAACTAGAGCAACGCAACACAGATAGCAATAGATCAACAGGAGGGAATAAATACTATAAAAGTAAGATAGGTAGAAAGGGGGAGATGCTCGCCTGAAAACATTGTCGAAGGTTCAACCGAAGATCGGGTCGACACTCGCATCAACTCAACGGACTTATCCGCGAAGAAGCAAAAAACTAGAATAAACACCGGATGCAATATTTAATACAACGGCAGAAGATCGGCATGATGCATGTATGATGTATGACACGGCAAAGGTGCGGTGCAATTAGGTCAGGTTAAGCGGAACCAGGGTCCCGAAATTAATTAGATGGTTCAAGTTATTTATCTACCCCGCAAATTAAATGTTGTTTAACAAGGCAAAAGATAGCACCGGATTCGCTACACAACTTTAAATGAGGCCAATATAAGGCTAGATTTGCCCGCATATGGGCCCCATATTTAATTAGATGGTGAATCGGCATAAGGCCCCCAAAACCACATGACAATATGCATGCATGATCAATTCAATATGCAACAATTTGTATTATATTATAAAATAGGGTTTTCGGGAAGGGGTTCACACATTAGAGGGTCTCACGAACTTGGGGTTCCGGTTCGGGTTCGGTCAGGTCCGGTCTCGGGTTTAGGTTCGTTCAGGATCGGTCTCGGCAGGAACATTCTCGAACAACGGGGCAGGTCTTGGCGCAACCGGGAAGAAGTACTTGGTTGGCGTCGGGGGCGCATCGGACTCGCCCTGGTCGGTGCCGATCTTGTCGTCGCGAAGATCTTGTCGTGTCCTCGTGTCGGGTCGGTCTTGGCGTTCGGGGTGAAGCACTTGGCGTTCTGCGTCGGTGTTCTTACCGTCCGTGTTCTCGAGCATCGCATCCGGGAAGGAGGACTTGTCGCATCCATGGTCTTCGGGTCCGGGGTTAGGGTCTTCGGATCTGGGTAGTAGATCTTGTAGCACAAGCGTCGATGCTCGGACGGAGAACTTGTCGTTCAGGGTCTCGAGGTCCGTGATGCGTCCGTGTGGTAGGTCTTGGGGTACCGCTGTCGTCGGGCTCCATCTCGCACATGGTCGTCGAAACACGCAGCAACGCAGATCTTGGCGACATCAGGCATCGGGACTCTTGTGACGAGGCGGTCTTGTGCTTCGGGTGGCGTCAAAGATCTTGGGTGCCGAAGATCATTAGCTCCATGTCGGTGTCCTTCAAAAATCCAGAGAGAAGATCTTGATGTTCCGAAGTAGGCCACACCGGCTTCATGTGGAGCCAGAGAAGATGCCCCCTTGTAACAGAGAACTCGCTGCAGCTGGGCCGTTTTGCGTTCGAGCATGCGGAAAACGCCACGGAGAGCGACCAGAGGATGACGGCGTCCTGGGGCTGCGAGCGCGGGGACCGGCTGCAGCGGCGCTCGCGGACCGAACGGAGGGAGGAGACGCTGGCGGCGGTTCGGGGAGGCGAGGGCGGACGAGGAGGGTCGCCGGCGAGCTTGGCCGGAGGGCATGACGCCAGCGTGAGGCCGAGTGGCGGAGGAGGATTCTTGACGGAGGAAAAAGGCGAGGCTGCAGGAGCGCAGAGGAGGGTCCGACGAAGGCGGCTCGCGACGCCTGGCGAGGAGAGGGTGGGGCGGCCGGGCGAGGATGCTGGGCGGGAGCTCAGCGGACGCTGGAGGAAGGAGGTGAGGTCGGGAGGGTGGCTCGGGCCGCCAGGCGGGTTTGGCATAAGCGGGCCGAGGCGCGCCAGGAGGAGAGAGGAGGCCGGAGAGGCGACGGTGGGCGGTGGCGACATGAGACGGAGACAGTTAGCCGCGAGGAAAAGCAGCGAGGACGGCCGGGGAGGTGCCTGTGGCAAGGAAGAAGCGGGGCAGGAAGGCTGCCGGCGGGGGAGGCTCGAGCTGGGAGGCGGTTCCAGGGGAGAAGAGGAGAGGCAGGTGGGTGCGGTGAGCGGAGGAGAGAGAGGGAGGGAACGCGTGGAGGGGACGCGGGGTGGTGGGCCCGGAGGCGGGTGGAGCACGAGGTGGTCAGGGGCGGTTGGTGGCGACTAGGGGGATGGGGAGGCATGCAGGTGCGTGGGGGCGCGCGCGCGAGCGGGAAAAGGACGGTGGGGCCAGGCTGGGGGTTGGGATCGGTGTGGCAGGTGGCCAGCAGATGGGGTGGCAGGTGAGGTGGCGAGGATTGGAGGAGCAGGAGAGGGTGAGGTGTGGCGTGGGATGGTCGGGTGAGGTGGCCGGAGGGTGTGGGTAGATAGGTTGGTAGAAAAGGGTATGGGGTGGACCGATTAAATCTGGGGGTGGTCGTTCGGGTCGAATCGGCCCGTTCGACTGCCCCCCTAAAATAATTAAATATTTTATTCGTTTTAAAAGCACCGTTTGCAAACCGACAGCAGACAACAAAATATTCCGGAGACCCGGAGTTTGCATTTTGAAAACAGGACGGGGCGTTTAGAAAACAAACTAGGTTTTTCTGCAAATAGTTTTATGCAAGCAACTGCACGATGATGACGATGCACAAATGCAATGTGGCATGATGACATGAGCATGCGGTCATGATGATGCAATGCACAAAAACAACGCGATTTTCTAGTAGTGGTTTTGCGGGGCGCCACAATTCGACACCACTAACAATGGATCTCGCCCTCGAGATCCGCCTCATGGTACCGGAAGGAAGGTCGGCGTTCGGCGTCTTCTCGCGCTTTGTGTAGATCTTCGCGACACCACTAACAAGAGGTCGTTGTTCGTGATCGTCGAGCGAACACTCCGGGAACAAAAGGTCGAAGGTAGAGGTATCAACAAATAAAGCCACCTCTAGCTCCGATGGAAAGGGGGAACCGATGCATTCTCATCCACTTCAATGTACACAAGCGAATAGAAGGGGTAGTCGGCATGGGGGCCAATCCATCACGCACCCAAACTATTACTCTGCACAATCAGTGGGAAAATCATGCAACCATTCTCGGAATTAGACTGAAGATCTCGACAAACGAGGTTCGGAACAAGGGAGTGATGCAGACTCTGCATCGGATCTGGCGTAGAGGATGTCGTCGCGTCGGAAAACACCGGAAGGCACAAACAAGAAACAAAAAATGGTACCACAGATAAAGGATCACTCAGGCAGCATGGACACCGGATGGTAGAACACCGTTATCAAAGAAGGAAGCGAAACCCTGAAGGTACGGCGGAACCCAACCACGAGAAATCCTGGACTCGAAGAGGAAGAGGAGAGCGAATTCAAAACACGTAGAGGTAAGAGGAGAATAGCAGAGGGGTAAGGAATAAAAGCAGACCTAATCAGATCTATCCAACCGTTTTTGCAAAAATAATTTTGACACTCTACTTCGACCGTTAGCTAGGTTATCCTACAGGCTGGACTTGTGGGGTATCGCAACTGCTGAGCTCTGATACCACTCTATAACACCCTCAGAATCGGACCTATGCAAGTTTCAGCGATTCCCGCCAAACCCGCATAGAAACGATTCAAAGGTGCCCACCAGGCACTTTCGTGCGGGTGGAAAACGAATTAATAACATTACACAACAGTCCTCGATGGGACCCACAGAACAGATACATATACAACACGACTCCATGAGCCAAGAATACAGATATAATATACAAAGATCCAAATCACCTTGAAAATGATAGAGCGTCCGACTACGGACAAGATGCAAATGGGGCTAAGAGCCCTGAAGAATAACCAATGGCGTCCATAACCCCCTGAGCCAAGCCGGAAGGGTAACCCCGCTAACAACGCCGATCTCAAACCTGCTTAAACAAAAGGGTGCCGACAAAGGGCAAAAGAAAAGAGGAGCGTCGATCGAGGCCAAGACAGCGAGACTAGAATTCGCGGTCCTCGCCTACAAAGGTATGGTGGATCAAGCGGCGAAGCATGCAATCGAGCAACCTATAGAGACTCGATACTCTGGCGGCTATCGAGAGAGGGGTAAGGAAGGCCTATTCGGATCCAACCGATACTATCATCGACAAACCCATCTGGCGTTTCTCGAGACCAAACGAGGAAGTCAACCGAGGAACTCACACAGTTGGCAGTTTTACTTATTCAGTTATAGTTGCGGCACTTTACTAGTCAGGTTTAGATAATCATCCTGATAAAGTAAGCAGTGGGCACTTTTAGTTAACCATTCCGTTATAGTGGCAACACTTACTAGTCAAATACAATTAGCATGAGATAACCCCAAAACCCAGCAGTTATTGTTACTTTTATTTAGCCATTCCGTTGCAGTGAAGCTGATTACTAGTCATATCGGATACAAGTCAAATTATAGCAGTAAACTTTAGTTATAGTTGTCTATGATCAAGCACTGTGCTCCAAGTCGTCCATAACCGCGGACACGGCTTTTCGAAAAGATTTAACCCTGCAGGGGTGCACCAAAGTATCCACAGGCACTTCGACCCTTTTTGCCAGATCAGTTAACATACACCCATCGGTATGTCGGCGGGGCCTAAGTCACGACGTTCCTGCACTAAAGCAAGTACATGGGGCCACCCCACCAAGTCGAACTCATAGCGAAGTCGGCCGGTCTTGAGACGGACTTAGGGTTTGGGTAGACGGCTGTGAACGACAG
Organism: Avena longiglumis; assembly: GCA_030063025.1. Lineage (NCBI taxonomy): Eukaryota > Viridiplantae > Streptophyta > Magnoliopsida > Poales > Poaceae > Avena > Avena longiglumis. Next base: position 475,778,308 of record CP125974.1, on the reverse strand, counting down.
CAAATCCCAAAACTGGGACTGTCGACACCGCGAAAACGTGACCCGATCCTAAACAGTACAGTGTGCTCCTCGCACAATCGTAAATAAAGAAGTAAAGCATGGCATAAGTACAGGATCGTAAATAAAACCTCAAACTAGTTCGTGGCCCCCAGTACAATACTTTGAAATCAGGTAATAATCAATGGGGGGCCCATATCTCCCCACCTGTGGTTAGCGCGCTCGATCTCTAACAGTGTCAAGAACTCTGGGTCCCACGGACACAAGTGGTGATCGGAAACCAACATTATCTATCACCCACCGATGCCTCTGCTTACTTACTTCAATTTTAGTTGTTAAACAGTAATTAAAGTGAACAAAAAGTAAAGCCATGATCATCTCCAACAACATGCGGCAATTCTCCAACAACTGTGGTACTTGACGACATGCAAAAACACTTGAGCAAGCGACTACGACGCGCGGGTCCAACTAGCTACCAAACAACAGGTAATAGGATGTGTCCAAGGCTATATATGGCTGCAAGGGATATCTCGGGTACAAAAACTAGAGCAACGCAACACAGATAGCAATAGATCAACAGGAGGGAATAAATACTATAAAAGTAAGATAGGTAGAAAGGGGGAGATGCTCGCCTGAAAACGTTGTCGAAGGTTCAACCGAAGATCGGGTCGACACTCGCATCAACTCAACGGCCTTATCCGCGAAGAAGCAAAACACTAGAATAAACACCGGATGCAATATTTAATACAACGGCAGAAGATCGGCATGATGCATGTATGATGTATGACACGGCAAAGGTGCGGTGCAATTAGGTCAGGTTAAGCGGAACCAGGGTCCCGACAATTAATTAGATGGTTCAAGTTATTTATCTACCCCGCAAATTAAATGTTGTTTAACAAGGCAAAAGATAGCACCGGATTCGCTACACAACTTTAAATGAGGCCAATATAAGGCTAGATTTGCCCGCATATGGGCCCCATATTTAATTAGATGGTGAATCGGCATAAGGCCCCCAAAACCACATGACAATATGCATGCATGATCAATTCAATATGCAACAATTTGTATTATATTATAAAATAGGGTTTTCGGGAAGGGGTTCACACATTAGAGGGTCTCGACGAACTTGGGGTTCCGGGGTTCGGGGTTCGACAGGGTCCGGGGTCCGGTCTCGGGGTTTAGGGTTCGACGGGATCGGTCTCGGCAGGAACATTCTCGAACAACGGGGCAGGTCTTGGCGCATCCGGGAAGAAGTACTTGGTTGGCGTCAGGGGCGCATCGGACTCGCCCTGGTCGGTGCCGATCTTGTCGTCGCGAAGATCTTGTCGTGTCCTCGTGTCGGGTCGGTCTTGGCGTTCGGGGTGAAGCACTTGGCGTTCTGCGTTAGTGTTCTTACCGTCCGTGTTCTCGAGCATCGCATCCGGGAAGGAGGACTTGTCGCATCCATGGTCTTCGGGTCCGGGGTTAGGGTCTTCGGATCTGGGTAGTAGATCTTGTAGCACGAGCGTCGATGCTCCCGGGACGGAGAACTTGTCGTTCAGGGTCTCGAGGTCCGTGATGCGTCCGTGTGGTAGGTCTTGGGGTGTCATCGGGCTCCATCTCGCACATGGTCGTCGAAACACGCAGAACGCAGATCTTGGCGACATCGGCATCGGACTCTTCCGACGAGGCGGTCTTGTGCCGGGTGGCGTCAAAGATCTTGGGTGCGAAGATCATTAGCTCCATGTCGGTGTCCTTCAAAAATCCAGAGAAGATCTTGATGTTAAAGTAGGCCACCGGCTTCATGTGGAGCGAGAAGATGCCCCTTGTAACAGAGAACTCGCTGCACTGGCGTTGCGTTCGAGCATGCGAAACGCCACGAAGAGCGACCAGAGGATGACGGCGTCCCTGGGCTGCGGCTGAGGACCGGCGGCGGTGCTCGCGGACCGAACGGAGGAGAGACGCAATGGCGGTTTGGGGAGGCGAGGCGGACGAGGAGGGTCGCCATGAGCTTGGCCGAGGGCGCAGACGCCCGGCAAGGCGTGAGTCACAAGCGGAGGCGATTCTTGTGACGGAGGAAGGCTCGGCGAGGCGGGAGCCTTGAAGGTCCGGCTCGGGCGCTGGCGAGAGGTGGGCGAGGCGGCGAGGATGCTCGGCGGGAGCTCCATGCAGTGACGGAGGGAAGGAGGTAGGCGAGGTCGGGGAGGGGTGGCTCGCGTCAGGCTGGGTCGGCGCACCAGGGGCCGAGGCGCGGGAGGAGGAGAGGCGACGCAGTGGGCGGTGGCGGCCATGACGGAGACAGTTAGCAGCGAGGAAAAAGGCAGGACGGCCAGGAGGGCCATGGCAGTGGAAGAAGCGCGGAAGGCCGTGAGAGGCTCGAGTGGAGGCGGTTCAGGGGAAGAGGAGAGGCAGGTGGGTGCGGTGAGCGGAGGAGAGAGAGGGAGGGAACGCGTGGAGGGGACGCGGGGTGGTGGGCCCGGAGGCGGGTGGAGCACGAGGTGGTCAGGGGCGGTTGGTGGCGACCAGGGGGATGGGGAGGCGTGCAGGTGCGTGGGGGCGCGCGCGCGAGCGGGAAAAGGACGGTGGGGCCAGGCTGGGGGTTGGGATCGGTGTGGCAGGTGGCCAGCAGATGGGGTGGCCGGCTGAGGTGGCAGGCAGGGATTGGAGGGGGAACGGGAGAGGGTGAGGTGGCAGCGTGGGACTGGTCCGGGTGAGGTGGCCGGAGGGTGTGGGTAGATAGGTTGGTAGAAAAGGGTATGGGGTGGACCGATTAAATCTGGGGGTGGTCGTTCGGGTCGAATCGGCCCGTTCGACTGCCCCCCTAAAATAATTAAATATTTTATTCGTTTTAAAAGCACCGTTTGCAAGCCGACAGCAGACAACAAAATATTCCGGAGACCCGGAGTTTGCATTTTGAAAACAGGACGGGGCGTTTAAAAAACAAACTAGGTTTTTCTGCAAATAGTTTTATGCAAGCAACTGCATGATGATGACGATGCACAAATGCAATGTGGCATGATGACATGAGCATGCGTTCATGATGATGCAATGCACAAAAACAACGCGATTTTTTAGTAGTGGTTTTGCGGGGCGCCACACTAGCATAAGAGTTAGGGTGTGAATTATAAATGCTTACCCTATGGTTTAGGGTTCTTAATATATTTATTTTCTTTTGTTGATGTGAATAAAGATTAATGGCTAAAGACATTGTCTTTATGCTTGTGAATTTTAATGATATCACCATTTAAAGTAAAATAGTGGGATTGTTTTCTAGGCTACCTTATGAGAAAGAATTGATAAATATAGTTCCTAAATACCTATGAGAATGATGGATGAAAATGACAAAGATGTGCTTAAGTGATTTTCTATAGGAAAGTACTCCTATAATGCTTTGTGGAAATAAGATGATAGATCAATCAGATGAAATGGATTTTATGTTTGGTTAAAGATTTAGGGTTTAGTGTTTACCAAGGATTCCTATCTTCCATACTTCATAATTCTGGACTTCTCATTAAGGAATTCCCTTCCTATATATATTACTTCTTCCTATCCATCATCATGTGTTAACATGATGTGCTTTACTTCACAAGAATTTCTTATCCACCCTTTACTCTTCTAAATCCATTTATAAATGCAATGAGCTTGACATTAAAGCTTTTCATAGTCTTCACCTATCTAGTCTTGGTTATATCAACTACTATATTGTTGATAATCTCCCATCCAACAAGTAGTTACTTCTAACTCCATTCCTACTCTTCTTTAATCATCCATCACTAATATTTCTCTAGTAGATGTCTATATCAAACTACTTCACCTCAAGTGTTAGTATTTTCCAAAAGGAAACTACTACTTATACAATTCAAAGTTGCTCTAGCATCATTTTAATCATACTATTCTGTCTCTACTTAACTTCAGTATCTAACATTCCAACCTCACATTGTATTAATGTGACTTGTAATGACTAATCCAGATAATATATATATACTAGGGTTTAATCATGTTCTACCCACCAATGTCACTTATACAGGATATAAGCATGTTCTACCCACCAATGTCACTTATACAGGATATAAGCATTCAATCTTGGTGAGTAAGGCATGATCATTATAAGACTTTGATCCTTTATGGTTTAGGTTTCCAGTTGGCTAATCAAGGCTTCATCAATACAACATTACAGTTGTATTGAAATTATCTTCTTAGTATCTCTATTGGATTAAGGGATGCCATTCATGGACTATGCTTACTTAATCCAATAGGATTACTCCTTGATATCTATCTTCAGGATTCATCCTTATAATCTTCTTTGTTACCACATATATCTTTATTTCAAATAACTCTTCTATCCATTTAGGAGTGAGTTAACTCCATCAATAATCCTATTGATTTAATTCTCTTCCAACATTTCTATCCTATAGATGATATTTAGATCTAGCATTACCACCTATCTCTTCTTACTTCTTTCTCTAAAGGTTTTAGAGTGGATGATATGATAAGGACAAGTGTTGATAGATCAAGAATTGATAGTTTAAGAATTTTTGAATCAATAGTTGATTACTCAACATTGATGAACAACAGATATTAAGATAAGGTTCATTAGAGATGATAAAGATTGATATGGAAAGAAATATATATGGTGAATGATCTTGACTTGGTTTCTTTCCTACTCAAACTCACTAAAGAGTTAAGGTTAAGTATTACCCTGATACTCATGATAGAGAAATATAAGATTAAGATAGGTCAAGATTTAATAATTAAATTCTAGTTACTTGAATTTTATCCTAAACTTGATATTCATGAGTTATTGTAATGAATACTAGGATATGATTACTTAAGGATCAAATATAAATCATTAAGTAATATATTAGGGTTTAACATTTATTACATTTGATCTACCCTTAGATCAAATCTCCCGTACCCAAAATAAGGTTTTAACAAAGGTCATATTGAAACTTACCGAAGTCAACTTGATGATCTACTTCAATTCCATCAAGTTGAGAGAAGCTTCAATCACTTTGACAAGTTTTGTTCAAAAGCGCGAAAATCATTCGGATTTTCTATGCATGAATGCAATGCACACATCTGTGTTCAGCTTATTTCTAAGCTTTAATGCTGGGATGTTATAATACCTGATTCATATGCCGGGGTTATACTCCCCTTTTCGAAAAAACACCGGTCGTACTACTTTGAATCTCTACAAGGCTCGACGCTGAAAATATCTCCTCCATTCCAAAATATAAGTTTTTAAGCGGTTCAATTTGAAGAACTGCTAGAAAGGCTTATATTATGAAACAGAGGTCATAAATCGTAGTACTCGCAATAGAGGCAAAAATCAGGAACACCGATGTTCAACCCGGTTATATATACCAATAATTGTGATTCGGGATTTTTTTCTCCTGAACTCTAGTGCTTGTTATTTTAAAAAATTCAAAATCATATTTGTGAGTACCAAACAAACATTATTTTTTGGATGTAGCCCATCATTTATCCCACAAGCGTGCAAAATATTCAATTCAAATACTTTTTGTATTTTGAGTTGTACACAAATGACAACAGTGTAGATCTGTACAAGTATTATTTTAAATCCCCAAAATTTATTAGATTTGTTATTTTTGTATGCCAAAATACACCGAATTGCATGTCGCCATTTTACATGTTTGTGGGATACAACATTGATTATGTCCAAAATTATTTTTAAATATATTTAAAACCTGCAAAATAAGTATTTTATTTTTTTAAAATAAAGACAACACCAGTGCTCGGGAGCCAAATACACTTTCCGAATAATTGTGAATATGTTTCCTCATATATTTCTAAAGGATATTTCTATTGAGAATTGATCTAGGAGAGCAAGCAAATCATCATTGACCAAGGTATCTTTCCTCTTTTTATAGCACGAGTTGTCCTATAGTAAATGTGGTTCCTCAAACCACCAAACTATTAAACTATATCTAGTCTTGTAGCTCCAACACATGCTTTCTTTCAACATTTTGAGGGGTCAACATTCGTAGGCATTAACCGACTTAAATGGGACTAAATTATCGGTACATACTCACTATATTCCCTCCTTTCCAAAATATAAAACATATAAGTTTAGTCAAAAATCAACATATTCTAAGTTTGACCGAGTTTATACACAAAAAATGAGTATGTATAATATCAATGTATTCTCCATAAAATATATTTTCTCAATATATTTATTAAGTTTGGTATGTTGTAGATGTTGATTTTTTTTCTAAATATCCGGTCAAACATAGTAGAAATTTAACTTTTGACTAATGTGCATGTCTTACATTAGGGGAGGGACAAATTAGTAGTTCTCCCATATTCGTTCATTAATCACCCAAACCCACAAGGAGAAATAAATACTTTTTATGTAGTATTTCTAGTTTTTGCATTAAGTCAAAAATTTAAAATTGATAATTTTGTAGCCAAACATAGCAACATAGACAACATCATATGTATTATGAAACTATTTCTAAATAGATGTAGTAGTAGGTACTAATTTAGTGTCATAAACATTTGCTACGTTTTCTAATAAAGTTAGTCAAACTTTATTAAATTTAACTTAGGACAAAAGCTAGAAGTACACTTATTTTTGGATAAAGGGAATATGACCATAGCTCGAGTCGAGATCACATACTACCATTTCTTATTCCTGTTTTTCGGCGTTGTGGTCAAGAAAATCAGGACCTCAAACGCCATACCAAACGCGCCCCAAAATAAGGGTCTTGGCGTTTGAGCTCCGGAGAAGCCCGCTGGATGCCATCAATGCGTGATTGGATGGTTGTCCGCGGTTCGCATTGTGTCCCCCATGGGGTTTAAAGCATCTTCGGGGCAGGCCACGGGGGAACGCCCGAATTAAACCTTTTTTTAGGGGTAGGTCGTGGCAATGCGAAAAGTGGGAACGCCACGCACGGGGAAAGGAGGGTGAGATGGCGGGAGAACATGAATTTGAGACTTCATTTCGCGGTAAAGCTGGGGGGTCACCTTCCCCCTTTCATTGACCTCCCGACATTTGGGCCTAGGACAAAAACCTCCACTTGCGGCTGCGAAGGCGCAGATCTAGGGTTTCATCGAATCGGTGTTGTATTCTTCAGGACTCATTCTTTTCCAACATAGGACCGACGTAGGCATTCGAACTAGGGGCTCTTATCATTTCTTCTCTAACACTGAATCCACTCCATTGTCTGCTATGGCAGAGGTAAACCACGCCGAAAGAACATTTTATAATCCCTAGTGTTTTGTGTGTTAGATAACAATATCAAGGATTATTTAATGTGTGTTGAAGTGTTGCAGCTCTCTTTGAGAAAAAAGGAAAATGATTCTGCCTTTGGGGGGCGGATTATCCGCCCCCACCAGGGGCGGATAATCTGCCCCTCCCTCTTCCCAAGCAGGCGCATTCCCCAGAAGGGGGGCGGAGTTTTGGCCGGATTTTCCGGCCCCGCCGGATAATCCACCCCTCAGAGGGGCCGGATAGTCCACCCCCTTGCTCATCGCCAAGGCGCAAGCCCTAGAGAGGGGGCGGAGTGTTGGCCGGGCTTTTCGGCTTGGCCGGATAATCCGCCCCTGGAGGGGGCCAGATTATCCGCCCCCCAAGATCTTCACCAAGTTTTGCAGGCGCCAGCCCCAGAGAGGGGGCAGAGTTTCCCCAGGAGAATCCGCCCTTGGGGCTGAGTTTTCCCAGGGGGGGCGGATTATCCGCCCCCAAAGTTGTGCAACGGCCAGATCTGGGGAGGGGGTATTTTAAGCCAGCCTTCCCCCTCCTGCCAGAGCTCTTGATTTATTCAAAAAAGACGAGATCTGATCTGCAACCTTCATCCAAGAGAGCTCCACCTAGATCCACCCAAAGGCCCCGTCCCTTGGGGAATCGAAGGAGGAGAACTCGGTCTTCATCATCAGCAATCAAGCGCTTCATCTCCTCTCCATTTATTTGGATAACCACCGATCTAGTATTTCTTGCAAATACCTAGATCCTTGTTTTTGTTTATATTGATAAACCTTGTTCTTGTGGCAGCTTGTTGTTATCTCGGGAGCCCCCAATTCGGTTGTGGGTGTGTGCCCCGATAGTGTTGTAAAAGGCACCGGTTCCCGCCTCGAAGGGATCCAATAGTGGAGAAGGTGGATCAGGCCTGTTGTGGCGAGATCCATCGGAGAATAGGGTGAGGCCTATTGTGGCGTGGTGGTCTTAGAACCTCCCACCCCTCCAACGCAGATGTACTTCCCTTAACGAGGAAGGGTCCGCGGTAAAACAAATCCCTGTGTCTCTGCGTGCTCCACTACGGTTCCTTCGCTCCTCTCTTTACGTGCTTAGTAGTTAGGGTTGCATATAGGGAAATTCTCGTAGTTGCATATCTAGAGAATTTACTTTGTGTCAAGCCTAAAATTTAAAAAGTATTAAAAATTGGTTAGCACCTATTCACCCCCCCTCTAGGTGCCCATACAATCCATTTCAATTGGTATCAGAGCCTCGGCTCTTATTTCGGGCTTAACCGCCTAAGAGAAGTATGGGTTCCAAGGTAGATGGGAGTGATGCTCCGGAGGTAGTCACCATGAACGATCTCAAGACGTTGGAAACAACCTTGGTGAGTTCAATGGAGGCTAAGATGGAAGAGATGCCTCAATTGATAATGCGTCTCTCCACACCCGCAGCATCACCTCCATCTAACTCTGAGGATACCACTCCGCAATCCAAGTAAACGGGTAAAACTGTTTCTAAAGATAACGAAGTGGTTGGTGATGACACTAGCAAGAGCTCCTCCTCGAAAAAGGATAGCGGTAAGGATGGATACAATGAGGTTTCTCATGTGTATTCCCCTGATCCACCTATTCCTCACCCACATATACATAATAGGGGTGATTCACCCAAACTTTCTACATCTACTTTTACTCAATGGCAATTTTTGATGAAATCTTATGTGTGCAGTTCCTCCATAGAGTTGTGGAAGATCATCGAAAATGGTCTTCATGTTGGAAACCCCAACAATCTCACAAGAATAGAAGTGGTCGATAGCCAACTCAACGCTTCTGACTCTACATGATACAGCTTGGTGTGGGTGACAAAGATATGCCACACATTCAGCATCTTAGTACAGCGAAGGAAGCTTGGGATGCTCTCACCGAGCTCTTCATCGGAAATGAAAGTATGAAGAGGAATAGATATGATGCATTGAGCAACGAAGCTGAAGGATTCTATATGTTGGATGGATAAGACCATGAAGACATGTATAGGAGGCTTAAGGCTATAGCCACAAATTTCAGAAATCATGGTGCCGCTCATGTTGATGATGCATGGATCAAGCGCAAGTATGTCAGTGCTCATATGCCGTTTGTGCCCACAGATTTGAAAAGTCTCCAAGGTAGGCATAACTATCACCTCATGACATCCAATGAGGTAATGCAAGAAATGGCCGCCTTCAAAGTGGCTGCCAAGAATGCCGAAGATGCTCGTGCTCGAGCTATGGGGATGCAAAAATGGGTCAACGTGGCCTTGAAGACGAGTGTGATTGATCATGATGAATATGCCCTAGAAGGTCTGGACTGTCCTGAGGATATAAAAAGGATTCATGGACAATACTTGGCTCTTTAATCTAGAAACTTCTGGAAAGATCCAGCCAAGGCTAAAGCTAAACTGGAACGCAAGAGTGGAGCATATGGAAGAAAAGAAAATGGTCCTAAGATGAGAACATGTTTCAACTGTGGTGACCGGCTGCACTTCGTAGTTGAGTGTCCATATCAAAGTAGGGAAGATAATGGAGGAAGACTCATTTTCAAGGACAAGTCAAAGGCTCCACGCAAGAAAAAGTTTGTAAAGAAGAATGCTCCTTTCAAGAAGCAACCAAAGATTGTTCTAGTGGCTCAAGAAGAATAATCATCGGGAAGTGAAGATGAGGACGAGGATGATAGCTCTCAAGAGGTGGCTGCTATAGCCACCACATCTACATCAACTTCTCTCTTATACTCTCCGAACGAAAACATCATCAACAAGAATGCTACTTGTCTCATGGCAAGAAGCTTCGAGGTAACTTCTTCTAACTGGCTATGATTGACATGGATGATCCTACTAGTCTTAAGGTTAAAAAAGAGATTATTGCTTTGGATTATTTCTATACTAACTTGCAAGGTGAGCACAAAGTTCGTTTTGAAGCTCTTATGGATCAGCTGGCCCAAAACGAAGCTCTCCTTGAAGAAAAGGGCAGAATTGAAAGGGAGGATGCAATGGAAATTGCATCCTTAAAAAATGCTCTTGAAGAAGAGGAAGAGGCTCGGGTCTCTCTTGAAGAGAGGCTTGAGTCTATTGAAGAGTCACATGATGAAATTGTGACTAAACTTGTTAAGGAACGTGACAATGCTGTCACCAAAGCAAAGAAGTTAAAGAAGAAAAATATTGACTTTGGGGCTGCTCATGATAGACTCTCCGAGGAATTGGAGAAACTTGACAATGCTCACAAGGCGTTGAAAAACGAGTTCTATATTCTCAATGAGTCACATGATCAGCTTCAAAGTCGATTGGCCAAATATGATACTCCTAGCTCATCCATCTCAACATATAGTAACAAGGAAAATGCTAGTGTGGAAAAAGAAGTGATCAAGGACATCACTCCCAAGGATAAAGGTGTTCTTGATGAAGTCCTTGGCAAACAAAGGTTAAATCATGGTAAAGAGGGACTTGGGTATGTAACCAAGTCCAAGAAAAAGAAAACCAAGAAGAACAAGACCAAGAATGTGCAATCAAAGATAAGCACCACTGAGAAGAATGTCACAAAAGACAAGACTAACAATATTGGTTTTGCAGGGTCTCACAATCCGAATTATGAACTCTTTTGTGATGACTATGGTGATGTTTATGCTTATTATGTCGGTCCCTTTGATGAATATATTGCTTGGTCTATTTGGGTCCCAAAGACCCTTGTTACTAACATGAAAGGACCCATTGAAAAATGGGTACCTAAAACCAAGAAGTAATTTTCATGCAGGGCTATGCTTCCGGTGGGTCGAAATGGGTGCTGGATAGTGGCTGCACCAGTCATATGACCGGAAGCAAGGAGATCATCACGGAGATGCGTCCAAATCATGATAATATCACAGTCTCCTATGGTGATAAGTCTAAATCTCAGGTATTGGGTCTTGGCAAGGTTGTGGTTGCCCACGATATCTCTCTCGTGGACGTCATGCTTGTTGAGACCCTCGGTTACAACCTTCTTTCTGTTCGTGCCCTTGGCAAGATGGGTTTTGCTGTTTTTATCGATGATGATTTGGTGGTACTCTTGTGGAGCAAGTCTCTAAAGGTCGCTTTCGTTGGATACGTCGAAAATGACCTGTATGTGGTGGACTTCTCGGGGAAAACCACTTCGGGTCCGATGTGTCTATTCGGAAAGGCCGAAGTGGGCTGGCTATGGCATCGCCGTTTAGCCCATGTCAATATGAGAACTTTGCAAAGTCTCCAGAAGGGTGGCCACATCCTTGGACTAAAAGACAATGTCTCTTTTGCCAAAGATCGTGTTTGCAGGGCTTGTGTAGAAGGAATAATGCATGACTCTCCCCACAAGAGGAAGACTATTGTGTCATCAAAGAGGATCTTGGAATTACTTCATGTGGATTTATTTGGTCCTCCTTCTCATGCAAGTCTTGGTGGGAAGAAATATTGCTTGGTCATTGTCGCTGATTACTCAAGATATACATGGGTCTATTTCTTCAAGCTGAAAAGTGAGACTCAACAAACTGTCATTGACTTTGCCAATGAAGTTCAACGTCAACACAATGTTCCTATCTTGGCAATTAGAAGTGACAACGGCTCCGAATTCAAGAACTACACTTTGAATGAGTTTCTTAGCGAAGAGGGGATTAGACATCAATATTCCGCTGCGTACACCCCTCAACAAAATGGTGTAGCCGAGAGGAAGAACCGGACTTTGATGGATATGGCAAGATCTATGTTGGCTGAATTCAAGTCTCCTTATAATTTTTGGGCTGAAGCCATATCCACTGCTTTTCACTCATCAAACCGGCTCTACCTCCGAAAGATTTTGGACAAGACTCCATATGAAATACTTACCGGTAACAAGCCCAACATCTCATACTTCAGGGTATTCGGGTGTAAGTGTTTCTTTCTTATTAAAGGTGTCTGTTTGTCAAAAATTGAGTCCAAGGCTTTAGAAGGTATTTTTTTTTGGTTACGGTGCCAAATCCCACACTTATAGAGTCTACAACAAGCTCACTGGGACTATTGTAGAATCTTGTAGTGTGGAGTTCAATGAAAATAACGGCTCCTTTGTAGGGCAAGTTGATGTTTGTGATGCAGATGTTGAAATACCCCGAGATGCTATAAGAAGAATGGGCGTGGGATTTCCGCCCCATTGAGGAACCCCTTGTGGCAGATCGGGAAGGACAATGCTCCACTCAAGTGGAGCCCTCATATACACAAGATCAACAAGCTCCTACTGTTGGAGAAAACTCTGCACCAACACCACAACCTGCTGAAGATCATCTGTCTCCTAGACAAGTTGGTAGTCCCAGTCCGGACTATCCGCCCCCTCCAAGGGGCGGACAATCCGCCCCTGGCACTCCAACTCGTTCCAGGGGATCCGGAGGCGAAGACAACAGCCAAGAAACTCCCAGGCCGGATTCTCTGGCCCCCGAAGGCAGATTATCCGGCTCTGAGTCTCCAAGTCCTGTCAGGCATGCTCAGGAAGAAGCCACTGGTGTTTCATCTCCCAGGCGGATAGTCCGGCCCCTCCAAGGGGAGGATTATCCGGCCCTGAAGAACAAGCTCTGCAGCAAACTCCTGGTGTTAACTCAGATCAAGATCAAGGGCAAGGCAGTGTTCAAGACAAGGATACAAATACTGAATCAACTCCTTCTAGAAATAATAAGGACATTGAGGCTCGTCGCAAGGCTCGTGCTGATCGGAACCTTGAACTAAGGGGTCACACTCTTGACAAGGTTGTTGGTGACCTACGACGAAGGGTATCCACTAGAAGAGAACTTGCAAGCTTCTGTGATCATCAAGCTCACATTTCCATGGTTGAACCGAAGAAGGTTTTTGATGCTCTTGAAGACCCCGATTGGGTTGTTTCAATGCATGAAGAATTAAATAACTTTGCACGCAACAAAGTTTGGAAGCTCGTAGAGAAACCAAAGGATTGCTGCAATGTTATCAGCACCAAGTGGATCTTCAAGAACAAACAAGATGAAAATGCCATTGTTGTGAGGAATAAAGCACGACTCGTGGCTCAAGGATTCTCTCAAGTGGAATAAAGCACGACCCCCAATTTCTGAACCATGTCTACAAACTCGATAAGGCGCTCTATGGCCTTAAACAAGCCCCACGTGCGTGGTATGAGCACCTTAAAGAGCTTTTGTTAGACCGTGGATTCGAAGTTAGGCAAATCGATCCCACTCTTTTTACTAAGAAGGTTAATGGGGAGCTTTTTGTATGCCAACTTTATGTAGATGACATTATTTTTGGTTCTACTAACCAAGCTTTTAACGATGAATTTTCAAAGCTTATGACTGACAGGTTTGAGATGTCCATGATGGGTGAGCTGAGGTTCTTTCTTGGATTTGAGATCAAACAACTTAGAGAGGGAACCTTTATTAATCAAGCTAAGTACATCCAAGACATGCTCAAAAGGTTCAAGATGACTGATCTCAACGGTGTGGCTACTCCAATGCAAACAAAGTGTCATCTTGAGCTCAATCCCAAGGGTAAAGACGTGGACCAAAAGGTATACCGATCCATGATCGTCTCTCTCCTTTACCTTTGCGCATCTAGGCCCGATATCGTTTTAAGTGTAGGAGTGTGTGAAAGGTACCAAGCCGCTCCTAAAGAAAGCCACTTAGTGGCGGTCAAACGAATCTTCAGATATTTGGTTCATTCCCCAAATTTTGGGCTATGGTATCCCAAGGGTTGAAGTTTCTCTCTATGTGGTTACACTGATTCAGATTGGGATGGTGACAAAGATGATAGGAAATCAACCTCTGGTGCGTGTCAATTCTTGGGCAGGTCTCTAGTGTGTTGGTCTTCAAAGAAACAGAATTGTATTTCACTCTCAACAGCCGAAGCTGAATATGTTGCTGCTGCAAGTGCTTGTACACAATTGTTATGGATGAGGCAAACTTTAAAGGAATATGGCGTCAATTATGACAAAGTGCCTCTATTATGTGACAATGAAAGTGCTATCAAGATTGCCTACAACCCCGTGCAGCATACAAGAACAAAACATATAGATATCCGCAACCACTTCATTCGGGATCATGTTGCTCGTGGTGATATTGCCGTCTCCTTTGTGAGCACGAAGAACCAACTCGCTGATATTTTCACGAAGCCCCTTGACGAAGCAAGATTTTGTTATTTGAGGAATGAGCTAAATATCATAGATTTAAGGAGCTTGGCTTGACTACTCTTGCACACTCACTTACTCTTATTCATGTATTTGGTTTAGATGCGGGCATATACATAGGGGGAGTGTGGTCCTAATTGATTGGGCCAACCCTCCCCCCCTTAATGCCGACAGCAAGTAAAATCATTTCCCTTAATATCATTTTGTGATATGTGGGTCATCGATGAGCATTGGTTTTGAACTCAAGATACATCTTCGCGGTGTCATGCCATGCGCTCCAACATGGTGGCTTCGGCCACCGCCCTCTTTCTACAGAAGAGTTGGTTTCTCATGGGTCTCTTTGGTTTTTCCTGCATATCTCTTGTTCTTATGGAAAACATACTCAAATTTGGCTTTTGGTTGATTTGATTCTTGCAAATTTGGGTGTGTAGTACCATCAAGGAGTGACCTTCGGGGGCGTTAGCATCGCTCTTCTTCCTTTTTGGCGTGTCGATGCCAAAGGGGGAGAAGTAGTTCTATTAGGTCTCGTGGATTTGCAAGGGTCGGGCGTAAGCATCTATCTTTCAGTCGTCTTATTTGCTTGCTTGTGCCTTTTTTGCGTGAACTTATTTGCTATTTGTGTTGATTTTGTAAGACTATGCCGTGCTCCAATATGTTCTCCACTATGTTTGGTACTATGTGTGGTGTTCATGGAATTCTGGATTTATCTTTTGTGGATCTCATGGAATTCTGGATTCATCTATGGAGCATGTTTGATGGCATACGGAATCATGGGCCTATCTAATGTATGCATCGATTTTGTTGGTATTGTTGGGATGTGCTTGGAGGCTATCAAGCTAATTATATTCTTTGGCTATAATCACATCCCGGTGGTATGACCTTGTTTCCCAACCCACCTTGTTTCAATTATCTTTGCTATGTAAGTTATGTTCCTTCTAGTGTGTGCATTTGTATTCAAACGCAAATTCTAAAATATGCACACATCTAGGGGGGGCGTATTTCTGTTTTAAGGTGGCATTTGCCGGCTTCATTGCAAATCCTAATATTGTCATCTAACACCAAAAAGGGGGAGATTGAAAGAACATTTTATAATCCCTAGTGTTTTGTGTGTTAGATAACAATATCAAGGATTATTTAATGTGTGTTGAAGTGTTGTAGCTCTCTTTGAGAAAAAGGGAAAAGGATTCTGCCTTTGGGGGGCGGATAATCCGCCCCCACCAGGGGCGGATAATCCTGTTGGAGATATGCCCTAGAGGCAATAATAAATGTAGTTATTATTATATCTTTGTGTTTATGATAAATGTTTACATTCATGCTATAATAGTATTAACAAGGAAACATTGATACTTGTGTGATTTGTAAACTTAATTTGAAGTCCCTAGTATAGCCTCTATACTTCACTAGCTTGTTGGTTGATTAATGATTGTGGTTTCCCTATCATGAACATTGAGATGTTATCAACAACAAGATCATATCGTTAGGAGAATGATATGGTGGACATACTCCTATAGATAAGCGTAGCATAAAGATCAAGTCATTTCAATAGTTCAATTGCTATATGCTTTCTGATACATAGTAACCTAATTCCTTCGACCATGAGATCATGCATATCACCTTTACCGGATGGATGCTTTGATGACATCAAACACCACACCGTGAATCGGGTGGCTATAAAGGTGGCATTGAGTGTTCGGAAAGTATTGGTTGAGACACATGGATCAAGAGTGGGATTTGTCCATCATATGACGGATAGATATACACCGGGCCCTCTCGGTGGAATGTCATCCAATTATCTTGCAAGCATGTGACTAGCTCACAAGGGATCACATATCACGGAACGAGAAAAGAGTACTTATCGGTAACGAGGTTGAACTAGGTATGCAGAGATACCGACGATCATAACCTCGGATAAGTAAACTATCGTGAGACAAAGGGAAATTGGTATCGTATGTAAGTGGTTCATTCGATCAAAGTAATCGTGAGAAATATGTGGGAGCCATATGAATTTCCAGATTCCTCTATTGGTTATTGTTAGAAGAAGTGTCTCGATCATGTCCGCATAATTCACGAACCGTAGGAGACACACTTAAGGATTCGACGTTGTTTTGAGTAGTTATGGTATTATGAGAAAGAGACCGAATGTTGTTGAGTCTCGGATGGGATCCGGATATCACGAGGTGATCCGAATGGTCCGGAGAATAAGATTCATATAAGGAAAGTCCCGTTTGGAGTTCGGGAATGATTCGTGTTTTCATCGGGAATGTTCTAGAAGGTGCTTAATGTCAAGACTCGGAGGAAGGGGTACATGAATGTGTCATTGCATTGGAATGATTGCATCATGTACTAAGTTTTCTCGCTGTTCCAAATAAAGGATTAAATTGAATCCTAAAACTGAAAAGTCAAATGGCCAGTTTGAAAGTCAAACGGCTAAAACAGGAAACTGTGGGAAAGAAGAAAGAGGAGGTTGAAACCGACTTGGGGAGGAGTTCCTCCTCTCCAAGCCGGTGCGCCAACCAAGGCCGACTTGGGGAGGGACTCCCTCCCCTTGGCCGCACCTCCCACCTATAAGAGGAGGGGCAGGGCCTCCTCCTCTAGACACACAAGTTCCTATCCTCTAATCTAAATCCTAGCCCTAAACTCCGGTTTAGAGCCGCTTTGGTTTAGAGCTTCTAATTGCCCTAGCCTTCGGATTAGAGCCTTCTAATTGGTGTGTCTAAACCCTAGACCACTAATAGCTCTCTCTCATACTCCACCATACTCGCTCGGCTAAGGCGAAGCCTGCGGGATCTCCTCTACTTAGGTACCACGCCGTTGTCGCCGGAATCATGAGGAGAGTGCTACAACCTCCGCTTTGGAACAAGGGAGAGGAAGGTCTTCGTCGAAACCGAATGTGTGACCGACGCGAAGCGCTTGCGAACGCAGCTTGAAGTATCGCCTCACGATCTTGAGATCGGGAAATCGACTACATCACCCACGAATCCGCTCTCGTTAAGCTTTGGAATCTTCGAGGGTAAGTTATTCCATCGACTCGTTGCTACAATCTAGTAGATAGATCTTGGCTTGTTTGTTTGTACGATAGAGAAAATTTTGTTTTCCATGCTACGAACCCCTACAAGGGTATCGAGCCGTGTCTATATGTAGATCTGTTGCACGAGTAGAACACAATGGTCATTGTGGGCGTTGATGCTTTTATTGTCGATTGCTTCTTGTGTACTTTGCATCTTGCGGTATGTTGGGATGACGCGGCCCGGGCTAACCTTACATGACATCGTTCATGAGACTTGCTCCACGCTCGACATGAAACTTGTATTGCATAAGTGGCTTTATGGTGCCTGTTTCTCCTAGCATAGTTAAGATCCAATTTACAACGGGTGATCAACAATGCTAGTATCAATGTTGTGGTTCTTGTTTGTAAGTTAGAACGACACTTATTGAAAGCCCCAAACCACGTAAAATATGCAAAGAAAGTAGAGGCGTCTAACTTTGTTTTGCAAGGGTGTGCAGTGATGTGATATGGCCATGATTGTGATTATATTTTATGTATGCAATCTTCCTTATTGTAAGTTGGCAACCGGCAGGAGCCATATGGTTGTCTTTAATTTATGTTAAGACCCGCGTGTCTATTCAAAGTAGTTGTAATAGTTGAAGCCGGTGGACGACAACCATGGAGAAGCGTCATTGACCTTGATGCAATGCCGGTGATGATGGAGATCATGTTCGTGCTTGAAGATGGAGATCGGAAGCACAAAGAAGAAAGGCCATATCATATCACATATTATTGAATTGCATGTGATGTTAATCCTTTATGCATCTTGTATTGCTTAGTAGACGACGGTAGCATTATAAGATGATCCCTCATGCACATGAATTTCAAGTCATAAAGTGTTCACCCTTAGTTAGCACCGTTGCTAAAGCTTGTTGTTTCGAAGCACCACGTGATGATGGTGTGTTAGATTCGCAAGTGTATACAACGTGAGCAAGCCAGATTTGCTCATGCGAAACTAAGGTTTGACCTTGACGAGCCTAGCATGTATGCACATGGTCTCGAACACGGATCACCGAAAGGTAAAGCATGAATCATATAGTAGATATGATGAACATGATGATTGTTCGCCATTGAAACTATATCAACTCTCGTGATGATCGGTGTTGATGTAGTGGATTTGGTCTGTGATCACTAAAACAATGTGAGGGATGTTGTTTTGAGTGGGAGTTCACCTAGTTTAATTTCATCATTAATTTGAACTCAATTTGTCATAAACTTAGTCTAAACTATTGCAAATATGTTGTAGATCAATGGCAGCCCTACCATCAATTTTAATGCGTTCCTAGAAAGAAAAGTTGAAAAACAATGGAAGCAACCATGGATTGGTTCCGCAATTTGAGGATTGTCCTCACGGTGTAATTTGACCTATGTCTTTGGATGCACATTTGGGTGACCCACTGCGGTGATGCTCCGATGAAGTAAAGAATGTTTACCTCGCTCGGAAGAATCGGTAATCCATAGTTCGATGTGCTATCTTGTATGGTTTGGAATCGGAGCTTTAGAAAAGGTTTGAAGAGTCGACCCATATGATATTGTCGAGGATCTCAAATTGATTTTTGAGACTCATGCGCAATTGAAAGCTATGAGGCTTCCGAAAAGTTCTTTAACCGCAAGATGGAAGAAGGCAGCTCGTCGGTGAGCATGTGCTTAAGATGTGCGGGCACGCAAACAAACTTCAAAGCTTGGGTATAGTGATTCCTAATGCTTTGGGGATTTACGTGTCCTCCAATCACTACCACCAAGTTACAAGAACTTTGTGATGAACTACAACATGCGTAACATGAACAAGACGTTGCGTAACTCTTTGCCATGTTGAAATCTGCAGAAGTGGAGATCAAGAAAGAGCACCAAGTGTTGTTGGTCAATAAGACCACCAAATTCAAGAAAGGCAAGTCTAAGCAAAAGGGACACTTCAAGAACGGTGGTAAGAAAGTTACCACGCCGGCGAAGAAGACCAAGGCTGGACCCAAGCCTGATACTGAGTGCTTTTACTGCAAGGGAGAAGGTCACTGGAAGCGGAATTGCCCAAAGTACTTGGCGGATCTGAAGAACGGCAACATCAAGAAGAAAGGTATATCTGATATACATGTTATTGATGTGTATCTCACTAGTACTCGTAGTAGTGCACGGTATTTGATCTTGGTTCGGTTGCTCATATTTGTAACTCAAACAGTCTTTGCAGAATAAACGGAAGCTAGCGAAGAACGAGGTGACGATGCGCGTGGGAAACGGATCAAAGGTTGATGTGATCGCGGTCGCTACCCCTTCATCTACCATCGGGATTAGTTTTATACTTAAATAATTGTTATTTGGTGCTGCGTTGAGCATGAACATTATATTGGGATCTTGTTTATTGCGACGATTACTTGTTTAAGTCGAGAATAATGGTTGTTCGATTTATATGAGTAATATGTTTTATGCACATGCACCTTTGATATATGGTCTATTCTTATTGAATCTCGATGGTGGAAATACACATATCAACAACATTGAGGCTAAACGCGTTTGAAATCAGCGATAATTCGACCTATATATGGCAATCGTCTTGGTCACATTGGAGTGAAGCGTATGAAGAAACTCCATTCGATGGACTTCTTGAATCACTTGATTTTGAATCACTTGAAAGATGCGAAGCATGTCTGATGGGAAAAATGACTAAGACTCCATTTTCTGGTATGATGGAGCGAGCTACGGACTTATTGGAAATCATACATACCGATGTGTGTGGTCCAATGAGTGTAGCATCGCGCGGTGGTTATCGTTATGTTCTTACCTTCACGGATGACTTGAGTAGATATGGGTATATCTATTTCATGAAACATAAGTCCGAAACTTTCGAGAAGTTTAAGGAGTTTCAAAGTGAGGTAGAGAATCAACGTAACAAGAAGATTAAATTTCTACGTTCTGATCGTGGAGGTGAATATCTAAGTTACGAGTTTGGCGAGCATTTGAAGAAATGCGGAATACTTTCACTGTTGACACCGGGGAACACCACAGCGTAATGGTGTGTCCGAACATCATCGAACTCTCTTAGATATGGTTCGTTCTATGATGTCACTTACGATTTACCGCTATCATTTTGGGGTTATGCATTAGAAACAGCCGCATTCACTTTAAATAGGGCACCGTCTAAATCCGTTGAAACGACACCGTATGAATTATGGTTTGGGAAGAAACCTAAATTGTCGCTCCTTAAAGTTTGGGGATCTTGAAGCCTATGTAAAGAAGTTCTGACAAGCTTGAACCCAAAGCGGAAAAATGCGTCTTCATAGGATACCCGAAGGAAACTATTGGGTATACCTTCTATCATAGATCCGAAGGCAAAATCTTCGTTGCCAAGAATGGATCCTTTCTAGAGAAGGAATTTCTCTTGAAAGAAGTGACTGGAAAGAAAGTAGAACTCGACGAGGTTGTCGAACCTTCTCTCGAAATTGCGAGTAGCGCAGCACCGGAAGAAGTTCCTGTGGTGCCTGCACCAATAAGAGAGGAAGCTAATGATGGTGATCATGAAACTTCGTTTGAAGTAGCTACAGAGCCTCGGAGGTCAACGATAACTCGTACCACTCCAGATTGGTATGATCCCGTTATGAGTGTCATGTTGGTGGACAACACCGATGACCCCGAGACATATGAGGAAGCGATGATGAGCCCAGATTCCAATAAATGGCAAGAAGCCATGAAATCCGAGATTGGATCCATGTACGAATACCAAGTATGGACTTTGGTGGACTTACCGGATGGCCAAAAGGCTGTCGAGAACAAATGGATTTTCAAGAAGAAAACAGATGCTGATGGTAATGTTACTGTCTATAAAGCTCGACTTGTCGCAAAAGGGTTTCGACAAATTCAAGGAGTTGACTACGATGAGACTTTCTCACCAGTAGCGAAGCTAAAGTCTGTGAGGATTATGTTAGCAATCGCTGCATATTATGATTATGAGATATGGCAGATGGATGTCAAAACAACATTCCTCAATGGAGATATTGATGAAGAGTTGTATATGATGCAACCCAAAGGTTTTGTCGATCCTAAAGATGCTAACAAGGTATGAAAACTTCAACGGTCCATCTATGGATTGAAGCAAGCATCCCGAAGTTGGAATCAACGTTTTGATAAGGTGATCAAAGTTTTGGTTTTATACAAACTTATGGAGAAGCTTGTATTTACAAGAAAGTGAGTGGGAGCTCAGAGAATTCTTAATACTATATGTGGATGACATATTGTTGATTGGGAATGATGTAGACCTTCTTAATAGTGTCAAGGAATATTTGAATAATAGTTTTTCAATGAAGGATCTTGGCGAAGCGCTTACATATTAGGCATAAAGATTTATAGAGATAGATCGAACGCCAAATATCATTGTCACAGAGTACATATTTGGACAAAGTTCTAAAGAGGTTTGGAATGGAAGAAAGCAAGAAAGGGTTCTTGCCCATGTTGCTCAATACGACCTTGAGTAAAACTCAAAGTCCGACATCGTGAGAAGATAGAGAAAGGATGAATAAGACTCCTATGCCTCACCATAGGATCTCTAATGTATGCCATGCTATGTACTAGACCCGACATTGCATATCTTTGTTAGTTTAACTAGCAGATATCAAAGTGATCCGAGTGGATCATTGGAATGATCAAAACATCCTTAAGTACTTGAGAAGGACTAAGGATATGGTTCTTTCTTATGGAGGTGATGAACAACTCGTTGTTAATGGTTACACCGATGCTAGTTGGAACACCGATCCGGATGATTCTAAATCACAACTGGATACGTATTTATTTTGAATGGTGCAAAGAAGCTCGGAGGAGTGCAAAGCAAAGCGTTGTGGCGAGATCTTCAATGAATCGAATACATGGTCGCTTGGAGGCTTCACAAGAAGCGATATGGATGAAAGAGTTCATTACAGAGCTGGGTGTGGTTCCTAGTGCGCTGGACCCAATGTCTATCTACTGTGATAACATGGGCTCCATAGCCAATGCGCAAGAAACAAGGTCACACAAGAAGCTGAAGCACATCAAGTTGCGTTTTCACGCTATTCGAGAACATATCTAGGATGGGGAGATAAAGATTTGCAAAGTACACACAGATCTGAATGTGGCGGATCCGTTGACTAAACCTCTCCCGAGGGCAAAACATGACCAACACCAAACTGCCATGGGTGTTCGGTATATTACCATGTAATCTAGATTAGATAACTCTAGTGCAAGTGGGAGATTGTTGGAGATATGCCCTAGAGGCAATAATAAATGTAGTTATTATTATATCTTTGTGTTTATGATAAATGTTTACATTCATGCTATAATAGTATTAACAAGGAAACATTGATACTTGTGTGATTTGTAAACTTAATTTGAAGTCCCTAGTATAGCCTCTATACTTCACTAGCTTGTTGGTTGATTAATGATTGTGGTTTCCCTATCATGAACATTGAGATGTTATCAACAACAAGATCATATCGTTAGGAGAATGATATGGTGGACATACTCCTATATATAAGCGTAGCATAAAGATCAAGTCATTTCAATAGTTCAATTGCTATATGCTTTCTGATACATAGTAACCTAATTCCTTCGACCATGAGATCATGCATATCACCTTTACCGGATGGATGCTTTGATGACATCAAACACCACACCGTAATTGGGTGGCTATAAAGGTGTCATTGAGTGTTCGGAAAGTATTGGTTGAGACACATGGATCAAGAGTGGGATTTGTCCATCCATATGACGGATAGATATACTCTGGGCCCTCTCGGTGGAATGTCATCCAATTAGCTTGCAAGCATGTGACTAGCTCACAAGGGATCACATATCACGGGAACGAGAAAAGAGTACTTATCGGTAACGAGGTTGAACTAGGTATGCAGAGATACCGACGATCATAACCTCGGATAAGTAAACTATCGTGAGCCAAAGGGAAATTGGTATCGTATGTAAGTGGTTCATTCGATCGCAAAGTAATCGTAGAAATATGTGGGAGCCATATGAATTTCTAGATTCCTCTATTGGTTATTGTTCAGAGAAGTGTCTCGATCATGTCCGCATAATTCACGAACCGTAGGGAGACACACTTAAGGATTCGACGTTGTTTTGAGTAGTTATGGTATTGTGAGAAAGAGACCGAATGTTGTTCGGAGTCTCGGATGGGATCCGGGATATCACGAGGTGATCCGGAATGGTTCGGAGAATAAGATTCATATAAGGAAAGTCCCGTTTCGGAGTTCAGGAATGATTCTGGTGTTTTCATCGGGAATGTTCTAGAAGGTGCCGGAATGTCCGGCACTCCGGAGGGGAAGGGGTACATGAATGTGTCATTGCATTGGAATGATTGAATCATGTACTAAGTGTTCTCGTTGTTCCAAATAAAGGATTAAATTGAATCCTAAAACTGAAAAGTCAAATGGCCAGTTTGAAAGTCAAACGGCTAAAACAGGAAACTGTGGGAAAGAAGAAAGAGGAGGTTGAAACCGACTTGGGGAGGAGTTCCTCCTATCCAAGCCGGTGCGCCAACCAAGGCCGACTTGGGGAGGGACTCCCTCCCCTTGGCCGCACCTCCCACCTATAAGAGGAGGGGCAGGGCCTCCTCCTCTAGACACACAAGTTCCTATCCTCTAATCTAAATCCTAGCCCTAAACTCCGGTTTAGAGCCGCTTTGGTTTAGAGCTTCTAATTGCCCTAGCCTTCGGATTAGAGCCTTCTAATTGGTGTGTCTAAACCCTAGACCACTAATATCTCTCTCTCATACTCCACCATACTCGCCCGGCTATGAAGCCTGCGGATCTCCTCTACTTAGGTACCACGTCGTTGTCTGCGGAATCGCGAGGAGAGTGCTACAACCTCCGCCTCTTTGGAACAAGGAGAGGAAGGTCTTCGTCGAAATACCGAACGTGTGACCGATCATGGAAGCGCGCTAACGCAGCCTTTGGAAGGATCGTCTACACGATCTTGAGATCGGGAAGAGTACGACTACATCACCCACGAGAATCCGCTCTCGTTAAACACTTTGGAATCTTCGAGGGTAAGTTATTCCATCGACTCGTTGCTACAATCTAGTAGATAGATCTTGGCTTGTTTGTTTGTATGCGATAGAAAATTTTGTTTTCCATGCTATGAACCCCTACAAATCCGCCCCTCCCTCTTCCCAAGAAGGCGCAAGACCCAGAAGGGGGCGGAGTTTTGGCCGGATTTTCCGGCCCTGCCGGATAATCCGCCCCTCAGGGGGGCCGGATAGTCCGCCCCCTTGCTCATCGCCAAGGCGCAAGCCCCAGAGAGGGGGCAGAGTGTTGGCCGAACTTTCCGGCTTGGCCGGATAATCCTCCCCTGGAGGGGGCCGGATTATTCGCCCCCCACCCCAAGATCTTCACCAAGTTTTGCAGGCGCCAGCCCCAGAGAGGGGGTGGAGTTTCCCCCGGAGAATCCGCCCTTGGGGCGGAGTTTTCCCAGGGGCAGATAATCCGCCCCAAGTGGGGGCGGATTATCCGCCCCCAAAGTTATGCAACGGCCAGATTTGGGGAGGGGGTATTTAAGCCAGCCTTCCCCCTCCTGCCAGAGCTCTTGATTTATTCGAAAAAGACAAGATCTGATCTGCAACCTTCATCCAAGAGAGCTCCACCTAGATCCACCCAAAGGCCCCGTCCCTTGGGGAATCGAAGGAGGAGAACTCGATCTTCATCATCAGCAATCAAGCGCTTCATCTCCTCTCCATTTATTTGGAGAACCAGCGATCTAGTATTTCTTGCAAATACCTAGATCCTTGTTTTTGTTTATATTGATAAACCTTATTCTTGTGGCAGCTTGTTGTCATCTCGGGAGCCCCCAATTCGGTTGTGGGTGTGTGCCCCGATAGTGTTGTAAAAGGCACCGGTTCCCGCCTCGAAGGGAACCAATAGTGGAGAAGGAGGATCAGGCCTCTTGTGGCGAGATCCATCGGAGAATAGGGTGAGGCCTATTGTGGCGTGGTGGTCTTAGAACTGCCCACCCCTCCAACGCAGATGTACTTCCCTTAACAAGGAAGGAACTGCGGTAAAACAAATCCCTGTGTCTCCGCGTGCTCCACTACGGTTCCTTCGCTCCTCTCTTTACGTGCTTAGTAGTTAGGGTTGCATATAGGGAAATTCTCGTAGTTGCATATCTAGAGAATTTACTTTGTGTCAAGCCTAAAATTAAAAAAGTATTAAAAATTGGTTAGCACCTATTCACCCCCCCTCTAGTTGTCCATACAATCCATTTCACACGCCCCTATTGTTCTATCTGCCCTAACGTCATTATGCAGTGTACATCTAGATAGTACTCATCATAGATCGATTTGCTTAGTGGAACCAGCTGGATCTGATCCATCAAGTAGCAACACTCATAGTTATGATTCAATCCTAGATCCTGCTGCTCCACAAGAGATCAGTTAGACATGCTGTCTTACCTAGGCTCACATACGACCCTATGAGGCTCTCAGATCAGGAGAGGATGGCAAATATGAACTACATTTACAACTCAACCGATGTAGAGTCTCTCCAAATGTTGCGGATGGGTAGAGACCCTTTCTTTCAAGTGGTGAAAAGGTTTAGGGAAAGAGGACTGCTGAAAGATAGTATCCACACCTCTATTGAGGAACAAGTTGCAATGTTTCCTCATGTTGTGGATCATAACCAGAGGTTTAGAGGCTGACAGAGACAATTGCTTGCTATTTTAAGAAAGTGTTGTATGCAAATGGGGAGCTCAAGGAGAGATGATCAAAACCCCAAGTGGTCGCACACCTAGCAAGATACGAAACAACCACAGATGGATGCCATATTTCATGGTGAGTGAACATTATCTTGTTTATTTTGTTGAAACCACTACATTGATACTTCTCATGACACTAGTCTTATGTGTTCATAGGATTGCATAGGTGCAACATATAGAGGAAGGAAGCACTACACCAGCCTTAATGTGCTGACTGCTGTTGATTTTGAATTGTAGTTCACCAATGTCCTAGAAGGTTGGGAAGGATCTGCGCATGATGCAAGCATTCTTGCTGATAGTTTGTCTAGAGTCGATGGTTTGAAAATTCAAGATTGCAAGTTATGTCTTAGAGATGCTTGATATGCATGCCGACCTATGGTTCTGTCACCTTTCAGGAAAACAAGGTACCACCTTAACAAGTTCAGTCCGAGGAACAGACCCCAAACCCCCAAGGAATTGTTTCTGAGACACTCTATCCTTACGGTCACCATAGAGAGGGCTTTTGCTGCATTGAAAAATAGATTCAGGATCGTTGACCAGAAACCTTTTCATGAGGGGTTTCGCAGCATAGTAAATCAAAAAAATTCTACGGATGCAAACGGGAAAGCCAAGATCTAATCTAGGAGATGCAAACAACGAGAGAGATTAGATGACATCTTCATACCTTTGAAGATTTGCACAGCGGAACATTCGTCGGAACGTGGGTGACGTAGTCGTACTCGCTTCTCCTCCTCGCGATCCGATCCGATCTAGCACCGCAAGTGGCGATGCCTCCGAGAGATGCACACGTGCAACACCTCGATGTCTCCTCCTTCCTCGGTCCAGCAAGTATGGTGGAGAGACAGATTGGATCTACAATGCGATGGCACGGTGCAAGTGGTGGAGAGTTTCTGCAGCAGGGCTTCGCCTACACGCAGTCGGGAGGGAGAGAGAGAGGAGGGCAGCAGGGCGGCTAGGGTTGAGGAGGAGGTGTGGGAGGGGGGTGCGCCCCAGCCCTCTTTATATAGAGGGGTGGGCGGCTGCCCCTTGCCCCTCCTCCAAGCCTAGGGCCGGCGGCCAAGGGGGAGGAGTGGGGGGCAAGTTTCCCCCTTCCTTCTAGAAGCTCTCCTAGGGTTTTGCCCTAGGTTGGCCGGCTGGGCCCTATGGGGCATTGTGCCCCTGGCCCAATGCGGCCAGGGCACTCCCTCATAGGCCCATGACCCCTCCCGGCAGGTGGGGCCATGTTGGTCCCCCTCCGGAAGGTTCTAGAAGCTTCCGGTACAATACCGATTAACCCGAAACAATTCCGAACTCCAAAAACTGCACTGCCTTATATGAATCTTATTCTCCGGACCATTCCAAACCTCTCGTGATATCCCGGATCCCATTCGAGACTCCGAACAGAAACTCATAAACCAATTATCCAATCTATCCTAGCGTCGAGACATGTTAAGTGTGTGACCCTTCGGGTTCGAGAACATGCAGACATGATCTTCTATCAATAATCAACAGCGGGGTCTGGAAACCCATATTGACTCCCGCACATTCATCGATGATCATATTGGATGAACCACGATGCCAGGATTCAATCAATCCCATATATATATATTCCCTTCGTCTCGCGATATTTTACATGCCCGATATTTGATCGCTTGCATCCATACCTAGTTCAATCTGCTCACAACAAGTACTTTACTGCCGTAATCCGATATCACCTTGTGATTAACTCCTTAACCACATGCTTGCAAGCGTGTTGATATCGACACGAGTGGGCCCAAAGTATATCTCTCCGACTTGGGAGGGACAAATCCCATCTCGATACATACAACCCAACATGTACTTTCCGATCACCTGAGAGACACCTTTATGATCACCCTCTCATAGGATGATGTTTGATGACCTCAAAGCTTTCTTCCGATACCAGGGAGTTGTACTATCTCATGGTCTAAGGAATACAATATTTGACATAAGAAAAGCTTCGCAAAGATGAACACAATGACACGATCTAATTGCTCCGCTTAGTTTGGGTCTGTCCACCATATCATTCTCCCAATGATATGATCTCATTATTAATCGACAACTCATGTCTATGGTTAGGAAACCTTAACCATCATTAATCAATGAACTAGTCCATAGAGGCATACTAGGGACACGGTGTTGTTCACAAACCACACAAGTATTAAAGTTTCCGCTTAATACAATTCTAGCATGGAATATAAACATTATCATGAACAAGAATTGTAATAATAACATCTTTATTATTGCCTCTAGGGCATAATTCCAATAGTCTCCCACTATCAAGACTCAGGTGAATATCGTGCTTGGTTGCTGCATTATTCACAACTAGATTTTGGGTTGGGGTCTTGATGACTTTTCCCCAAATGGGGAATCAATTGACGTTGATAAAGTTGAAATTGGACATAGCATCGAGCTAAATTACAATGAAGCCTAAACTTAGTGAGAATAATAATAATAATAATAATATAATAATAATAATAATAATAATAATAATAATAAAAAGAGCATGAAGAAGACGGGCAAGAAGAAGACGAAGGTTGCATTTCCCCTTTCATCGTCACTGGACTGTAATCATAAACTGTAATTTCATCCCTCTGCAGGATGAATCGGTGAATTGCCATTCGTAGTAGCTAGGCATGAGTATATTTGTTAGGTACTAGTTGTATTTTTGTGGATGAACTATGAATAATTGCTACCTCATTAATCTTTGTGCCACATATGGAGGCGTTCCATGGTAAGGTCACCGACATACATAAGAGGTGACCACAATCTTCTCTGCTTACAACCAAACACACAGTTGTTGCATAGAAACAACAATTACCGCTCGTATGCAGGCAACCAATCACGGGGTAGATTTGGGGCATAATGATGCAATGCGGCCAACCAAACAAAATGAAAACACGAAACGAAGGTTGTTTTCGTGAGAACATGCCCCCAGGAGCTAGCCAGGACGGAAGCCAAAATAGTTGCTACCTGCTAAACTCTCCCTTGGTGGTGCACAATGTCGTCTTGAATATTCGCTTCTTCTTGTTTTTTTTGGAAATAAGGACATTCCCTTCTTTTGATCCTTGAGCAGGATTGTCGGTTCGATATGGTGCCGATAGAGATTAGATCGCTCATTTCCCTCCTCTTCTCTCTCAAGTTGCTACAGTAGCCGAGCAAAGCTCACCGGATACCGGGCCCCTCTAGGTCCTCTCCGCCGGACTAGTCGGTCAGAGTTGGGCAGGGGAGGCGCCAGAGTAGCTAGGTTTAGGTTTTTTCTTTCTATTTTGCTTGTAGTGGGATCTTTGACTGGATGGGGAGTTCCAGATCATGGTTGCCAGATCTGCAGCCTAGGGTTCGTCAGGCTTGTGGGAGTAGAGTACCTCAAGGGCGACCAACGCATCATTAAATAAAGTCGTCCGCCCTCCTGTGGTGTTTGATCGATGCGCTGCTTTGTTTCTCCTGGCTAGCCATGGTGGCGAGAAGGAGGGGTGTCGTGGCGTGTCATCCTCCACATCGACAACGTCGGTCTTCTCTGGCGCCGGTACATGTAAGTTGTACCTCTCCCTTCTTCCTCTGGACGACCATGGTGGCGAGAAGGAGTTGTTGTTGCTGGAATAGCTGTCTCGGCACCAACGGGACTCAGAGAAGCTCAAGTTGCGGCAGTTCCCAGGCGACGGCGAGGAGCGCTGTTGCTATCCTTGGCCAAGGGGGCCGCTGCGCACCTCGAGAGATGTGGCTCTGAGGATTTTCCCCCTCCAGGCAGTGGTGCCGATACGGAGGCTTTTTTATCTCAGCACGGCGAACCATCCTGACGGCGGACCGAGTGGCGTAGTCCCTGGCGCTGCCGCTAGCGTCCATGTTCCGAGATCCAGTCATCAAAGCGGTGGAGATGAAGGACCGGATTGCTTCTCTTTTTTTCCATCTAGGTCCTTCTTGCAAAAGTAGAGGACGAGCTTGTATTTTTTGTAATAGCTAGGGTCCTCTTTGTAATTTTCCCACCGAGTATTGGAGCTTCTGGGGCCTTCGGGTCTCTTCCAGAAAATAATTCTATGGGTGACCTAGTCCACAAATTTACCTCCGTGGACCAACTCCTACATTTGACACGTGTCCAGAACAGAGAGAAACACAAGATTTGATTGTCTATTTTTAGATCTAAATTGCTATACACGTCACGTGTCAAGTGCCAGAGTTGGTCCAGAGCCCTGAATTTATGGACCAGGCCTCATAGAATTACTTTCTGCATCGTCTTGTTTAAAAAAAATATGGCGCTGGTAACGCGGTTGCCTGCCTAGATCTCTCGAATCAGGCTTTCGCCCCGCTTTATAAATAAAGCACACAGGTGAGACCGCTGCTGGGCCAGACAACACATCGCCCAAAGAAACAAACAACACAGGATACAAGGCGTTGGAAGAACCCAAGCCCAACACGAAAAGAAAGAAGAAATAAAAGAACAAGAAATCCGAGAACGGCAGCCGAAACTAAATACAAGAACCGCGCCAGAGAAGAACCACCACGCATCCCGCAATCCAAAGCGCCCGCATACCAAAACAGCACCTCCAAGAAGGGGAGTGACGACGATGACCCTACTGTCCGGCCGAGGCCTAGGGTAGGGGAGGGGGCCCCAACACCCTTCAGGAAGGAAGGTGACACCCTCGGGCGTCACCGTGTCAGTGTCAACAGACAAGGATTTCTCTCGACCCCTCCAGAACCACCCGCCTGAGCACTTTGTAGAGCTCCACCACTCACGTCACCCACGAGCATGCTCCATCCTGGTCTTGAGGTCGCCACCGCCATAACACCGAGCGCCACGGAGCGAAGCCGGTAGGTCAAGAGAGCAGGGACTTCGGCGAGGGTCGGCCTGTCAATAACACGCGGGAGGGAACTACCTCCACCACCAGCAGGTGGTAGCCGACCGGATGTAGCAGCAAGACAAACCAGGCCCACTGGCTCGGCCGAGCCCGCGGAGGCTCGTGAAGTCCTACCGCCGCACTGCAGCAGGGGTGCCACCGACCACGCTAACCGCCGCCCCAGGCCCTACTCCTCCTCCCACCAGGGGACCCACCTCTACGGCAAATCTCGGCCGCCAAGCAACAGCACCATCGCCACCAAGCACCCCCGGGCCTGCCGAACCGCCACCGGTCTGGGGATCTCGCGTCACCTCCCAGAGCCTCCTCCGACGGAGGGAAGTCGAAGTTGTCCACCTTCCGAGGCCACCGCCCCGACGTCCACTGAGCCAGGCTCGCACCCACGGAGCCAGGAGTGTTGTGTGACCTGCAAAGTGGGGGCAGGGCTGGTTGATGTAGCATGGCGGCCGCGGCACAGCCGCGCGAAGGAGATCAACCTCCACCACCAATGGTGGTTGCTGTCCGGACACGGCAGCAGAGACACACCAGGCCTCGAGCCTGGCCGGGCCCAAAAAGGGCCCATAAAGTCTCCGCCGCCACGCTGCTGCAGAGCAGTCGCCGCCGTCGCCACCGCCGTCCTTCACGCCCCAACCCGCCGCCCTTTCCTCCAGAGGGAGGCAGCAACACGACAGGCCCGCCCTAGGCCCAGATCGGGCCCAAGTGGGCCCGGATCTAGGCAAGCCGAAGCTTCCCTAGGACGCAGGCCCGCGGTGCGCCACCCTGCCTGCTCCTGCCGGCGTCTCGCTCCACCACCGCGGCCCCGGATGACGAGCCCCCGACCCTCCTGCCGCGTTCGCCGAGCAGGACCCATCGCACCATGGCACCCCCGCTACCCATCCGCAGAGGCCGACCAAGGCTCATGCTGCACCCACCAAGGCACTGGAGAGCATCCTTGCCACCTCCGAGACGTGCTTGCCCGCATGCTGTCAGACGCCGCCCGCCATGGCCCCCGACGGCGAGCCACGCCAGTTCGGAGGAGGCTGCCACCACATGCGAGAGAGATTCGCCACGCCGAAGCGCTTTGCCACTGCGTCTTCCGGGCATGGCGGAGGAGAAGTGGAGGAGGCATGACGGCAGGAGGAGATCCCCCCGGCCGCCGCGCGGTGGTGGCGTGGGAGGAGGGAGAGCGGCCCGCGGCGGGCTCTCCCGATTTAGGGTTCCAGTCGCG
Organism: Avena longiglumis; assembly: GCA_030063025.1. Taxonomy (NCBI): domain Eukaryota; kingdom Viridiplantae; phylum Streptophyta; class Magnoliopsida; order Poales; family Poaceae; genus Avena; species Avena longiglumis. The sequence goes on along the minus strand of CP125974.1, from coordinate 475,746,181 downwards.
AGCGACCAGCTAGCCGGGCACGAAAGAGTGTCTCGATGACTAGTTGCCTGCCTAGATGGAACGGTGGTGCCGTCGATATGCTTGGCGTGATTACCAAAAATGAAAATCGGATTTTGTAAACGGTGCGTATGAAAATATTGGACAAAATGGTACGGCCGGGCAAGGTGAAACAGGCAGCTTTGCTAGCTCTGCCGTGTCGGTCGCTGGAAGATGGATGAGCGATCCGACCAGGACAAGTGGAGTGAACGCGACAGGTTACCAAAGCATGTCACGCACACATACATGCATGCGCGATCCAATCGACCGATGGAGTTCTCGTGATAAATACCCAATATTTGTTCGCACTCTTGATCGATCGATCATCGATCCTCTCTGCTGGTCGCTAGCTTGGCTAAACTAAATCCCGTGTACGACTCCACGTGAGGGCGCACATGCACGGTCGGCGCGCGCGCGGCGGTGCAATGTAACGCGTCCGGGTCGATCGATTCGCATTTATAGCGAGCTCGCGAGTTAGGAAGAGTAAACAGTGGTTTCGTATATCCTCGAAGTTGCATCGATCGATCGGCGCCACCGACAGATTGATGATTGGTTGCCAGCCAGGCTGGGCATATCAAGACAACCGATAGTCGATCTCGAGTGCTACTGTGACACTGTCAGTGAGCAGCTGCTAGCTATGAGTAGTAGTACTAGCTTAATTACACGCTCGATTCGCCTAAATCTACTACTACTCGTCTGTAGTAGTAGTAGCGTGGTCACGGGCGGGCGGGGCCACCACTATATTCGATACTGACTTTTATCCTCGAGACGACGCAAGAGAGGAGTGCATGCCATATCTAACCAGAAAGCTGCACAGGCTACTTTCACTGGGGGGTACGTGGGGCCTCATTACATGGATGGAAATCCTAGAGCTGTCCATCGTCTACTATGATGTAGTAGGAGGACTGATGCATGTGTGTGGTTAAACAGGATTAACACCTGACAGTGAGCAGCTGCTAGCTAGCTATGAGTAGTAGCTTAATTACATGCTCGATTCGCCATTACTATCTAGCCAGAAAGCTGCACAGGCTACTTTCACTGAGGTACTGTGGGGCCTCGTTACATGGAAGGAAATCCCAGAGCTGCCCACCAGTCTATGCTGTACTGGACGCATGTGTACGTGTGGTTAAACAGGATTAACAGGTGACAGCTGCTATGTAATGGTCAGGTTAATCAGTTGTACGGTCGAATCGCATGCATTTTGCATTTGCGCGTCCAAAGAAAGGGACATTAGCCGATTAGTGAGAGGCAGTCGTCGTGGGTGGTGGTGCACTCACTCGCTCGCTCGCTCAGTGGTTAGTGTGTACACCACCACCGAGCTGACTGATTAAATGGCGATCCGCCAAACCCATCTTTGTAATGCGACGCTAACAGCCAAGCTAAAGCCAGTGCATCATGTCGGAGCACGTACTATGTTATTGTTGTTGTTGTTGTTGTTGTACTATGACCCCTGTCAAATTTATTAAGAAAGAAAGGCATTCCTCACGAGTAGATTGCAGCCGCGCTTTGATCTGCAGCTAGCCATGTGTGTGTACATGAGCCGTGCGTGCACGGGGTTCACTCGTCAGTCCATACTGAACTTGCAGGAAGTATTAATAATCTATACTCCTACATTTGGACTTGTCAGGGATTTGGGTTGGCCGAGTCGGGGGCGTTTCCAGTTAACCCGTGATGATTCCATTACATGGGTCGATCTGACCACCCACTTGTGTGTTAACGGAATGAGAAGACGATGGCGATGGGAGTGGGCGCAAGCCTAACCATCGGGTCTTTAAAACTGTTGTGTCCCGGCCTACACAAAAGCAGAGCACGGGAGGCCGGGCACTGTCAGCACACACAGATACGGCCCTCATCGCCTAGCTGCCCAATCACAGAGAGCTACTACAAATTCTTGTTTGTTAATCCGGTCGTTTTATTTAGAATTTTTATCATATCGAGAAGATACTCTCGTCTAATGGAGAAGTAACGTATCTCTTCTTGCCGTGCTGCCGAGCCGACACCACATCATCACTTGTTTGCCTACCTATATATCGATCGATCGTCCTCCAACACCCTCTCAACCTCTGCTCCTCTGTCTCTCGGCTAATTCAGTTCGGCGCCAAAAAGGTAAGTTTCTGTTTTCCAGTTCATCGTCATCACGTCTTGTCTTGGGGTTTATAAAGTTGTTACGTATCCGGTCAGGAGATTACGCGCTTCTCGCTATAGTCTGTTTCCAATTCTTTCTCCTTAACAAACACAAAACCAAATCCGATCTATAATCCACAGGCCAGGGCAGGGCAGGGCAGGGGCAGGGCAGAGGAGGGCGATGAAGTACAGCAAGGAGGCCAAGCCCGAGAGGGCGGGCGGCGGCGGCGCCGGGGCGAGGGCCGTGCCGGTGGCGCTCATGTTCCTCTTCCTCTGCGGCTTCTCCTTCTACCTCGGCGGCGTCTACAGCACAGGCCGCACCTTCACCATCTTCGACGCCGCCACCACCGCCGCCACCACCACGCGCACCCTCCGCATCCCTCTCTCCACCAAACAGGAAGAAGAGTCCGCCGCCATTGCCAACAGCAGCGACGACGAAGAACAGGTGGAGTTCCCGGAGTGCCCCGCCGACTACCAGGACTACACCCCCTGCACGGACCCCAAGCGCTGGCGGCGGTACGGCAACTACCGCCTCAGCTTCATGGAGCGCCACTGCCCGCCGCCGCCCGAGCGGGCCGTCTGCCTCGTGCCGCCGCCCGCGGGCTACAAGCCGCCCATCCGCTGGCCCAAGAGCAAGGACCAGTGCTGGTACCGCAACGTGCCCTACGACTGGATCAACAGCCAGAAGTCCAACCAGCACTGGCTGCGCAAGGACGGCGACCGCTTCGCCTTCCCGGGCGGAGGCACCATGTTCCCCAACGGCGTCGGCGCGTACGCGGACCTCATGGCCGACCTCGTCCCGGGAATGAAGGACGGCACCGTGCGCACCGCGCTCGACACGGGCTGCGGCGTCGCCAGCTGGGGCGGCGACCTTCTGGCCCGTGGCATCCTCACCGTGTCGCTGGCGCCCAGGGACAACCACGAGGCGCAGGTGCAGTTCGCGCTGGAGCGCGGCATCCCGGCCATCCTCGGCATCATCTCCACGCAGCGCCTCCCCATCCCCGCCGGCTCCATGGACATGGCGCACTGCTCCAGGTGCCTCATCCCGTGGACCGAGTTCGGCGGGCTCTACCTCATGGAGATCCAGCGGGTGCTCCGCCCGGGCGGCTTCTGGGTGCTCTCCGGCCCGCCCATCAACTACGAGAACCGCTGGCACGGATGGAACACCACCGTCGAGGCACAGAAGGCCGACTTCGACAGGCTCAAGAAGATGCTCGCAGGCATGTGCTTCAGGCTCTACGCCAAGAAGGGCGACATCGCCGTCTGGCAGAAGCCCCTCGACGGCGCCGCCTGCTACGACAAGCTCACCCCGGTCACCTCCCCGGCGAAATGCGACGACAGCGTCGACCCGGACGCCGCCTGGTACGTGCCCATGCGCTCCTGCGTCACCGCGCCCAGCGCCAAGTCCCGCAAGCAGCAGCAGCCTCTGCCCAAGTGGCCGCAGAGGCTGGGCTACGTCGCGCAGGACCGCGTCTCCGCCGTCCCCGGCGGCAGCGCCAGCGCCATGAAGCACGACGACGGCAAGTGGAAGGCCGCCGCCAAGCACTACAAGGCCCTGCTGCCGGCGCTGGGCAGCGACAAGGTCAGGAACGTCATGGACATGAACACCGTCTACGGAGGCTTCGCGGCCAGCCTCGTCAAGGACCCCGTCTGGGTAATGAACGTCGTCTCCTCCTACGGACCCAACTCCCTCGGCGTCGTCTACGACAGAGGACTCATCGGCACCAACCACGACTGGTACGTAGCAGTAAATTGTTCCCAAAACTGCTCCTCTGTTTGGTGTTCCACACTGCAATCAACTGAATTAATCTGCTGGTTTTGATTAGGTGCGAGGCCTTCTCTACATACCCACGGACGTATGATCTGCTGCATGCTGACGGCCTGTTCACAGCAGAATCACACAGGTAATAATCCACTGTCTTGACGGGCATTCATTCAACTTCCAGTTGGACCGTATGAAGTTAACGTTCGGCATTGCAGGTGTGAGATGAAATTTGTGCTTCTTGAGATGGACCGTATCCTTCGTCCAACTGGCCACGCCATCATCCGGGACAATCCCTATTTCCTCGACTCTGTAGCCACCATCGCCAAGGGGATGAGATGGACCTGCGACAGGCACGACACCGAGAACAAGGAGAATGAGAAGGAGAAGCTCCTCATCTGCCACAAGAAGCTCTGGTCAGCAAAGAAGGCATAGTCAGCAGTCCCGGTGACAAGAATTAATCATGATCCCGAGGCGCCAAGACATGGATACAACAGGGGGGATTCATAGTCATCATCAAAATAAATTAAATGAGCAATATATATATATATATATACAGTTTAGTCATATAGGAAGGATCCAATAGTTAGCGGTTAATCACACATTAATTCTTTTTCTTTCGGGAGGTAAAGTTTGGTGAGGCAACTGTAAGTTATCCAAACACTGTTATGCATGTCTAGTTGGTACTACTGTGGTTGTAATCAAGGCTGGATGGCTACATATATTATTTATTCTATAAACATTCATGGAGTACGAAATGATAGTGATGTATTCGTTCATTTCCCTGGAATATAGCGACCAGTTTGTTGTGGGTTGCTTTCAGTCTGCTGTTGGCACCGAATCTCTATTTCTGAACTGTCACCTTGCTACACTGATACACATCTTTGGCTGATGCATGCAATTGCAGTACATAATGTTACTATGTTCCAGAGCAGATTTACAAGCACATCTCTGGCATTTCACGCGAGTTCGCAATATGCACACAGCACGCTCCATTTGATTACAGTATAGAGCCCAGTTGCTGGAGCAAGATGCATTTGCATAATTCACACTTTTACCAGAGGACCACGAGTAGCCTTCTCGATGCTTGGTTTTCTTTTTCGGCCCGCCATGCTACATTTCTTCTACTGCTTCCGCTCCCATTTACCTTCTCGCCTACCACCGTCTCGCTCTCTCCGATCTACAACCGGCCTCGATGACTTGCTGGCGCCAGATCGTGTCGCATGCCTCACGCCTGACCCTGGCCCGTCAAACTCCGGATCTCCCATGCTGCTAGTATCACCACCAGAATCCCTACTTCCCTCCGCATTCTCCTCATAACCATCATTGCCCCGATCGCGAGATTGTAGTATCGTAGGGAATGATGGTCTTGATGCGCCCACCACGACTGTCGGTTGACCCTCGTGGCCTTGGCTGCGGCTTCCATCCTGCTGCGGACTTCTAACGTTATCCCTTTCACGGTATCTCTCCCTGGACCGACTGCGCAATGTCGCAAACAGCAAGGAGAACAATCACACAAATGTTGCAACAGACACTAAGAATGGGAAAGGGAATGCTAAAAACAAAAACCTGTTGGGGTTGGCCGAGAACTCCCGCCTTGATGAACGCCCCAACTCAACTTGCTCCAACTCTCGTTGAAGCTCTCGCTGCAAAAGTCAATCAGCATAAGATGCAACAAGAAAAGCCCTCCCTGCGAATTGAATTGGTTTTTCTTTTTCGTGCTAAATTATTATTTTTGGTTTGGGCATCATGGATTGATGACACACATCTGTTGCAACACCGATAAGCAATTTGAGTATGAAAGAGTAAACTTGCCACGTGTACCTGAGTTTGTTTCTCTCTTTCCAACTCGAGGTTATATTGAAGTTCCCTAGACTTTACACGCTCAAGATCCAGCTGTCGCTGCCTTTCAATGTCACGCTCCATCTCAAGAGTTCTTTCCCTGCAAAGATGGTACAACAAGAAAATAGGAATAATCACTTATATCGGTTTTTACATGCCGAACAGAAAGGTAACAGCTCCAAACCTATCAAGCGCTTGCATAAGCTCCATTTCCCTAGAACTTGTCTCTTCCAAGTACTTTTCACGAGTGCGTCTGATAAGCAACTTCTTCTGTCGGCGCGCTATAATTTCCTCTCTGAGCCTGGACCGTTCCCTATCAAGTAAATACACGCAAAGCTAACAGTAAGTTTCAACGCTTCTTATTTAAAAATAAACTGGTGCAAGAAAATGATACTAGCAATGGATAAAGAAAGCCTTCTATTAAGCTTCATGTTCAAATAGGATCTAGAATTTACTCCTTATTACATGGCCCTTTATGCCTCCATTAAAAACGATAACCAGTGTCTTTTAACTCCTAATGATCTATATTTTGTTAGATAGCCAGATAAGAGTATAACATTACTGTACTTACCATTGTGAGTCTAATCTTCATGGGAAATTTTTAAATATTAAAAAAGATAGCATTATAAAGGATCAAAAATTACACCAGAACCCACACACTTAGGTGATAAGTATTTTGTGACTACAGGAAGTAACTGCCAAGAGCTTGAGGAATGATGTACATTTGAAAGGACCAGGTGTAAAATGTGATATGTTAACTTACAGGGACTGTATATCTGCACGGATCTGCTGAAGCCGTTTATTAACTTCACCTCCATCCTTATAATCTGTAAATGTAATCTCATTACTACACACCAAAGGAACAATATTAATGATAATAGTCCTTAATAGTCATTGATCTTACAGGATGAGATGTCTTGAACCACGATATCCTGGGGATAACCGACAAATTTCGGAACTGCTTTCTCATTTTCAATAAGCTCCAACTCAATCTCAGCTTCTTCAAGTTCCTTGGTGTTGTAATTAATTAAGTGTCAGAATAAGATATCGAAAACAAGGTGGCCAGAATTCCTTGTATCTCTAACCTGATATTCCTGATCAGAGCTGATTGAGAAGAACTCAAAGTATGACTCAACAGAACTCAAAGAGGACAAAACCTATCAAAAAGGATTCACAAGAGCGGGTTACCAGCATTGACAGGAGCATGAAACTAAAACCATATGGCTACAGCAACTTTTGGTATAAAGAGAATACACATTTGAGCATAGATATAAGCATGCTAGTGCTGCCTTTTGCAGTCTTGCTTGCAGGCATTTTCTGGAATTCCAAAACATTGAAAATTAATTGTAACTATTGTTTAGTGCATAGTATTACAAAGATTCAACAATCAAGAATTCTGAAGGGAAAGGTAATTTGCTCCGACCATGATTAGAAGTTTGCTAAGTATTAATCGCTTAAGTTGTTAAGTACAAATATGCAAGCACACTCATCATAAATGCAAACATGATTCAAGTTAAGTAACTGAAAGGGTGATTGATAGCATAGACTTAAGCAAGAAAGAAGAAACAGAATATAGATGCAAAATAGGCATTTGAAAATGAATCATATAGAAGAATGTAACCTGAAGAATTGATTCACGGATGCCCTTATAATCAGTATTGACTGGTTTTGTAGTAGATACTACGAGAAGTTCTTTCACAACCTAAAGGAGGATACACAGAGTCACGACCCAGTAGTCAAAAATGTATGAAGGGGGGGAGGAGGAGGAGGGAGAGACTGTTTTAGCATCAGATTCATTTCTTAGCTGACATAGAGCTTGGCAGAGATCCTTTTCCATGTCACCAAAACCTCCTAATAAGACAACAGAAAATAGTAAATACAGTGCGTGAATATTCGGTTGTTAAGGGCATAAGTACAACATAAATGTGGGTATCTGAGAAGTATTAATTTACCAGTTACTGATGTTTGCATGTTTTCCAATTTCCTCCAAACACATTCAGGTATTAAAGCAATATCTTCAGAAGAAGAATAAACGCATGCCTTTGAAAGCAACAGCAAGGACATTCGTGTCAAATAGCCCTCTTCTATTACATACGAAAGCTGCCCCACGCCATTCAGGATGCTGTTACTTGATGCAAGAAATGACCGCAGATGATCTCTATCAACAAATGGAACATATTCAGTAAGCAAAGCCATCGCATGCTTCCTTAAAAGCATTGAAGAGTCATAGAGAGCCAATGCTGTTATCCTATTCCATGTACGAGTAACCAGATTGGATGTCACCATTGAATTAGATGCAAGCATATGTTGATCATAAGAAGGATATTGAAAATTAACTTCAGCAGTACTCGCCAAGTTAATAATCCTCCCAAGTTGCTGCAATGCAACAGAGCGTTGTTCTGGTTCGGCGTGACTCAACATTGTACAGAAGAGATTAATCAATGAGGTTTCACTACTCTTGAAGCCTTCAATTCCATCCGAAACCAATAACGATAACCACTTCTCTGTCTGTAGTCTCCAAGATATCCTAGGTGCATGAGAGCAAAGGTGCTCAATTGCAGAACATGTGGCACTAAGAACAGTACCCCAAGCAAAAACATTAGGTAATTTAGTCATATAGTCAAGCATAGTGGATGCCACCTGCCACCACTGCTTTTCCTGATTTTCTAAAATGATTTCTGCAAGACCTTCAAGTGCATTCTCCCAGTGTTTTTGTGCAAGCTCCACCTCTTGTCTCGTGCTACTAGAAATTGTGTTTTCTTGAGTAACAGATCTTAGGCATTTCGAATACAGCAAACATTTTGCAATCAATAAAGACAGCCTAGAGGCCAACTGGGGGTGCCATGTCCAACTACCTTCGATGGATGGAAAAAGGTGTGAAATGACTTTCTCCAGGGCATCACAAAATTCGATGATATGACCAGCAGGTGGAGAGTCTAATCCCTTAGATTTTTCTGCATTCTCTGCGGGCTTCACTAACACCTGCTCTGCACTATCTTGCACATTATTCTCAAATTCCATCATGGTATCCCCACTTAAGGAGTTTGCAGATCCTCTAGACTGGTTTCTCACAGAAAGGATGCTGATACCAAGTAACTCAATATTCTGAACTAGTATAGTTACACAACCATCAATAAGTGTATGGAAACCTTGAAGATAACTACACAGAAGTGATGGTGGGTCGGAGCTGATACAATCTACCCACACTAACAAGGAGCCCAGTATCTCAATCCTCCTCTTAAAGGACAAATCAGGAATCAGAGACCCCAGAATGAAGATCAGCAACGGAACCTTTATCTTATCACCAGTTGCATCCTCTGAATGTTTACAACACTGGATAAGTTCAAACAATTCTTCAAAACAAATCAACTCAAAATCGCTGCACTCAGTTATATGACCCATCACCTTTTCATCACCAGTTCCCTTCCTTAAGAAGTAGTATATCAGTGGCTTCATCAGACACAACACAGAGTCAAGGAAGGCCACATCAGTATAAGAAGCTCTACAAAGTGACACAAGAATGTGCACTACTCTTGGCATTTCAGCAACAATAGCCTCCACGTGCTCAGCAACAAGTGACTCAAGTAGGTAGAAAACAACAGCCTTAGCATTACCAGCAATATTTCCTCTCAAACAACTAACTCCGTTACCAAGTGTAAGATGCTCATTAATGCTTTCAAGGTAAGGCCACAAGCACATCTCAGAAAACCAACAAAGAACATCTTGTACTGCGCTTTTGGGGAGACATTTTAACTGTAACCCGACAGCTTCCAAAATGCTCTCTCCAAATGTGTGGAACAGTCTGCTCATGCTTGGAAAAAAGAAATGTAGTTCGGGAAGTAAGATCTGAAACAGTTTATTCATGCTTGGTTGATCTGACAATGTAGTTTCCTGCTTAAGAAGCAAGTATTTATTGCAATCGGATTGCTCAACGTTAGCTGACTTGACCTTCTGAGTTGCAACTCCATCCATCAAACAAAGCTCATCAGTGAAAATTGACAGCAAAGATGTAAGCTGTGAGAAATCAGAAGCAAGAAACAGTTTGTCATTTAAATATTCCTTTGCATAACGCGACACTGCCATCCATCCAAGAAATCGAGGAAGTGGACTAGAAAACCTGGAGAATTCTGATATCTTATGCATCCATGCTGATGGTGGAACCAAGCTTCTAAAACGAAAACCATCTCTTTTAATGCTGACGAGTTCTCTTGTATTATCGCTACCAGATGAAGCCAGAACCAGCTTCTGGAGAAGTGCCCAACGTCTTTGTAGACCATGCAATTTTACCTTATCCAATTTTTTATCCCCTGCGTTAACAGAACTGTAAAGACATGTAAGCTGTCCGTTGAGATTTTCAGCAGATTTCAATATGATACCAATCACATCATCTGGTGGACAAAATAGGTCAGTTGCTGAGTGCAACAAGAACAACAAGCTATCGAGAAGAATTTCATTAGATGAGTGCCCCTTCCTTTGAAATTGCTTCATAATAAAGTGACAGAGCAGAGCTTGGTTCTTTCTGACCAAAGTTACAGCATCAACAAGATATGTAGCTTCTGGTGAAATTTCTATAGCTTGCTTGTCATCTTCAGCATCATTTGGATAAACTTCCCCATTTGGTATCTTTGCCTGGTATTCAGAGTCAAATCTTGCAGCTTCAAGGAGTAGATCTAGGACAGCTCTATCCCGTTTATTTTCCAAACTGCTGGCTGCCACTAGATCTAAATCTTTCACACGCAAACCTTTCAAATCAAACGAAGCATTCCCTTGTCTCAACTCCAAATGAGTACGTTCGATTCGATCTAGAGGCTCTGAATTAAGACGTAAATCAAGGAGAAAAAATGGATTAACATAGCATTCTGCAGCTAATAGCAAAGCATCAAGTCCAGCATTATGCCCCTCAATTGTTGGTTCTTCTTGCATGCACAGATTCAGTGCTAAGCGGTGAAAATCTAGAGCTCTTAATTCACAGTCCTGGTGGTTCAACAGTTGTAGATAATCAGCCTGGGCATCACTGTAATCAGCAGCAACAGTATTATCTAAATTATAAAGGGCAGCCGGTAATTTTAAATTGCTTTTTCTGCCCTCAGGAATGTACTGGTCCAGATTTGTAGTGACTTTATTCTCGCCTTCTCGCAAAGTATTTCTCAACTCAGATTGCTTCAGTTCTTCAGGAGCAAATAAGGAATTGCACTGCTCAAAACTTTCTACCCTCAAGGTGTCAGATGCATCTCGCCCATCAACATCTTCAGAGTTGCAGGAATGTGGTGCTGGAGAATTCGACACAGCCAAAGCTGCTTGATCAACCTCAGGCGTTGAACTTTTGCAGAGGTCAACATCCGGTGGGAGTGGCATATGAGGATCCAAGATAGAAAGAAGTACACTGCGAGTGGAAGTTTAGATTCAGTACATAGCAACTAAAAATAAGCCTAGTGATAAATTTACACAGTACATTTTCACACCAGTCAAATATTTGAAAAGGTAGTGGCAATGCACAAGTTGGTCCTCAACTTCGACCAATTGCTCAGTTCCTTTTTGGAAAGGGCCAATTAGTCACTTTAGTTGCAGAAATGGTTCAATGACACCACAAGGCGAGTTGATGAGACATGTACTGTACACACTAAGTTGGCCAACTTGGGTGTCAACTCAGTTCATTACCTATTTTAAACAACTTCAACAATTCAAAAGGAAGTTTGGCATCAGTTCATTTAAACCGTTCCGTGTAAATGCCAAATTTATGCATTAGCCAAATAGATATTGTTGCTATAAAATAGGAACATGAATGGGTGGCAGTGTGAGTTGTGACTAGAGGGAGTAACTATTAGATAATTAAAAGAGCATTTGGTACTCATCAATGGGCTTAGGTTATTACTCATTGTAGTCATAAACTTATGTTACACCTGCAAGTACATATTGCTAACTGACCTTGGGGCAACATCACCTCGCCGCCATTCAAGTTCCAAAGATGAGAGTACAGCAGGACTCTTTGCAGCTGTATGAATAATGTTTAAGGCAATATCGCAAGATTTTGCCTGTTTATCCAAATACATAGCAGAGACACCACCAAATGACAGTGTGTCTTTCATGACACACATAGCATGATCAATATAAAGATCTAGCATCTCCAGAATGAAAAGTAATTTATGCTTGAATTCCTGAAATACGCAAGTTTACAGGACGCATGTTCAGGAAGAAGTAAAACAATCATTGTGAAAAAATCAGGAAAGGAAAGATGAGTTTACTCTGTATTCTGTTAGAACATCATCCATATTCCCAGATATGGCCAATACAACATACTTCAGAGCTGCACGAGAACGGGCAAGAGATTGTCCAACTCCCTGACAAACATCATACAGAAATCAAATTATTTGATTGCCAAATGGATATGGAAAACTGTAAGCAATTTAACAAACCCAATCATTGATGTTGATTCAGGATGGTGCCAAGTAAGGTATCATAGTCATGATGAGGCTGGAACACTATCAAGTCTGCTCGAATAACTGGGTGTTTCATCTTAAATACAGGAAAGCAAGTCACACTAGCTCCAGATAGTAGTACATGCTTCAAGAGTGGAGGTTTTAGAATTAAAAAATAGAAGTTTATTTAGCAAGTGGCTATCTAAACTTATGAATGAAACAAGGGGTTTGGCAAGAACTTCTGCATAATAAATACTTGCAGGATAAAACTCTATCTCAGTTTCAGCAAAACCAACTGACTCCCCGTTCTGAAAGGGACTAATGAATGTTAAAGATGACTTCTTTAAGAGGGGTTCTTTAGTGATTGGTAATGGCCATAAAACTAGATTTTGGGAGGACACATGGTTAGGGAACAAGCCTCTAAGTCACCAATACCCAACACTCTATAATATTGTTCACCATAAGAATGTCACAGTTGCAAATGTCATGGCATCGACTCCTTTAAACATAGGTTTTAGGAAAACCTGAATGGGCAAATGGGATAGATGGATACATCTAGTTACGAGAGTAATGCTGGTTCATTTATCAGACGATGAAGTCGTTTTTAAGTGGAGCTTAACAGCCTCTGGTTGTTTTACTGTTAACTCAATGTATCTTGATTTGCTTAATGGGCATATGGTATACTTGAAGAAGTACATTTGGAAAATTAAAGTACCCCTGAAAATTAGAATCTTCATGTGGTTCCTTCATAGGAAGGAGATAATGACAAAGGACCATCTCATTAAACGAAATTGGCAAGGGTGTACTAAATGTTGTTTTTGTGATCAAGAGGAAACAATACAACATCTTTTTATATCATATCCTTTTGCAAGAACCATATGGAGGATTGTGTTTATGTCTTTTAACATACCACCTCCTGCTAATATTACAAACCTATTTCGGAATTGGTTAAATGGTGTTCCTAGAAAAGATAAGGGCCACACTAGAATTGGTGTGTGCGCTTTATTATGGGCCATATGGAATGTTCGCAATGATTTCATCTTTAACAAAAAAAGTTTTCCATCATTTCTGCAGGTTATCCCTTTGGTTACGCATTGGATCCATATGTGGTCCTTTCTCCAGCCGGCGGAGGAGCGCCAGGCCATGGATATTGAGTGCAACCGTTTGGCAACGGTAGCACAGGAATTTTACAGCCGGTGCAGCTGGCAGTCTGAACGGCGGTTGACATGAAGATGCTATTGCGCCACTGGTTTTTAGTCATTTTTTTTGTGGCTAATTTATGTTGAGACTTTGAGTGATCCTTGAGCTGTAATAATTTGTAAGACCGTTTTGATAATAAAGCGATAAAGAGTCGCATGCATCAATTGATGCAGAGGCTGGGGCTTTCACCGTTTTGAAAAAAAAAATGCTTCAAGAGTAGTCCAAAAGGAGATAAACTTAAACTGAAGCATTACTATTGTTTATTTGTTATGTATCGGTACAAAATCGTAGGTCCCATAGATAGGATACAAAATATGCCAGATTACATACACTAAAGGATATGTTAGTTTCCCACCATTGCTCTTATGGAGTAAGTTTCCAACACACACATACATACCTGGATAACATCCAGGAGATCCTCCAGAAGTTCAACTGCAAGATCTACCTGTTTCATGAGTATATAAAGTCATCAAAGAGTAACAAATTATAGAAAATCATAACTGTGGAAAAAATCATAGAGACCTTTGTTGTGATCATGGGCACCCAAGGTGATAATGGTCCCCTACACAAATCAAGCAAAACACATGCTGCTTTTGCCTAGTAGTGAAAATAAGAAACCCAAGTGTCAACAGTTTTTGAAGAAAATAAATACTTCTATGGAAGAGAATTCAGAGTTGCAGAACACACATGTGATGACATGCATGATGAAAGATAACCAGCACAGCCTCTGAGAAGAGGATGAAAAACTGATGTTGATACTGACATTGTCACAATCTGCAGCCACAAAGTCGTTGAAAAATGGTAAGCAATGCCTGCCAGTAATGCATGAAGAAGATAACAAGCCGTAACAATCAAGGTACCAGGGAAAGAGCACTATGAACATCAGGATGGTTCCATTGGCTAAAACAATCATCAATCTGTTCGGTAGTGCCAGAACTGAATGGAGGACGAAGCGCTACAAATAAACACACAAACACAGGAGCAAAATCATATTATCAGATTCCACAACGGCATGCATGTCATATACTGATGCCCCCACAGGTAGACATGTCCCATTGTTTTTTTGTTTTTGTTTTTTTAGAAGGGATGCTGTTTGTAACCAAGAGGTCACAGGATGAAATCCAGGAAAATGCAGACAAACTAACATTTGATTGCACTAAACCTAGTAGTCTCTAGCCACAAGACACGGTATGACAGTGATTTTACTAGCCACTGGCCATGTATGCCTCGCATATTTTAGTGTGGAATAGCATATGATTGTGCATGTGCGAAGGTGTGGGTTATTCGGTAGCCAAAGTTCTTATTCATTTATATTTCTGCTCATTTTCATTTAAGAGTAGTAAAAGAAGCTAAGAAAGCATCATTATATCAGGTCACCCAATCAATACCTCGAAGAAGAGCTTGAACAAGTGGCAAGACAGACCACATGTCTGAAGTAACTTCAGCAAGCTTGCAACCTAGCTGAGGCTACAAGTACAATCAAGAAAATAATAACCAGGCATTTAGAATAAAAAAGGAGCTACATACATGGAACTTGAAAGATATAAGGATGGGGCAATATGACAAAGATAACCTGTGATGCAGCTGCATAGAGTACATGAAGAATACCTTCTTCAACAGCAGAAATATCCAAAATATTCAGAAAAGAGCCATCAAAGTGATTTTCCGATAAAGAAAATTCTTCTCCATACAAACTTGTGTAGTTTTGGTTGGAAGAATCACTATTAGGAATTTCATCGCTGACTTGACTTGGAAGTATGCCACCATTAGGTATTTGCTCATCAAAGAAGGGCTCAGGCTCCAAAAGTTTTTGCAGCACCGTTGATGCCTTAATTCAAGAATAAGCAAATTCTCAGAAATCCTCCAACAGGAAAATTACATTACTAAAGAAAACAAAAGATCAGTGTTCAAAAAATTGGCCGATTCAGCGATTAATCGGCCAATAAATCGGTACTCGGGGGGTGACCGACTCGCCGATTAAACGATTAATCGACCGATCCGCCTATTTATCGCTAATTTCCAGCTGGCCAGTAAGTTAATGATAAGCAATATCCTGAACATTGCAAAAGATCCGGCCAAAGAGCATACTCGGTGGCAAACAATTCCAAGGGTTTTGTCTTTGTGTGCTTTCCTTAATAGTAGTACAGCTGTTTCAGATCGAAATGCCAGCATACATGAAGCAGGATGAACAGAAGATGGACTCCGTGCTCTCCTGGGTTGTGCCTGTACAAAAATGAAGAATTCAGAACATTAAAATCAATAGTATGTTTCTATGCTCCCGGAGAAAAAATACATCCTAACAAAAAATGTGGTGCATTGATTCACTAGTGATTAACCACCTCAATTTCCTTTGTTGGTTTAAGTGATGATTTCCTTTGAATGGCACAGAGATGCTCTCCATGGAATAAAACAAAGAGATGAATATCATACATGATAACTGACAAACATTTTTGTCAAACACGACTTATGAACAGTAGTTTTAATAACAGGAAACGGTAATACTCACTCCGTCCAAAAATAAGTGACTTGGATTTGTCTACATTTGTATGAATCTACACGCTAAAACATGTCTAGGTGCATGCGAATCTAGACAAATCCAAGTCACTTATTTTAGGACGGAGGGAGTATAAGTTACCAGTTTTAAAAAAAATTAAACTATCAAACTCCATACAAATTGAAGCAGAGTAATCGTCCTTCTATTATATTTTCGCAATTGGATGGTTTACCAGAAAATAGGTCCATGTGTTAAAGCTGAGTGGCGAGCACAGATAGTAGGACCACAGACACATAGATCTTGATCTTAAATGGTACCTTGCCATCCCTAAACACAACCGTATTTTCCAAAGTAAAACATTCAAACATATCTTCATTTCAAATATTTTAAATCATCGAGAAACTAATACAATAAGAAAACATTCGATTGTTTTCTTTTAACATGAAATGGCCACATGTGGAATAAAATAGGCTGTCTGTTTAGCAGTTCTGGTCATTGGCCAATTACACAGCGAGAAATGTTACTATTCTTGTGCTTTCGCAAGCAGCCAACAAACAAATTGGATGCCAATACTTGGTGTTTCATGACCCTGGCATGACCAATGAGAAGTTTGTGTAATGTCATGACACAAATTAATGGAAGATCCCAGATAATAGCGACCTAACTAATACACTTCCTACAGAACTTCAGCAGACATTTTGCAAATTGATCTAGTCAAGTTGCCTACAGGATATTTTTATCTCATGTGTGATTTTCGCAGTTGCCAGAAAGCAACCATAAAAACCATCCACCTCAACTATGTCAAAAAGACAAGAAAATGGATATTGCTAATGTTTCTTAGTTCCTATTAGTCAAGATTAGCTCCAGTCTACCGTGGATATGCCTTATGTGGTCTTTTCAGAACTTGGAGAGGGGCTAGGTGTGTATACAGTTAGTCAGCACTAAGCACTATGGATACTTGAACTTCATTCAGAAACAGATGCGCAGAAGTTGAATGATCTACTGCTATAGAAAAGTTACTTAACTGAAAAGCTATGTATTACTGAGTGCAGATGCAGCACCATTTCAGCATATATCATAATTCTTGCTGTAGCAGACTACAATAGCACATTGCAACAACTAGAGAGAAAGATGAACAGAAGTGTTGCGGAAAGAAAATTCACATGCCTCGAAGTTTGAGGAAATGGTTGGAGTAGAAGCCAGGCTAGTCTTTAGGATGTCTGAATCACCTGAGCTAATCGATGTTTTTGTAGCATCCCTGTAAATTCAGAGCAATGTGTCAATCAGATGACGCTGCTCGCACATAGGTAGGTGCATCACGAGTGCTGCCAGCAGAGGCCATGCACATATTGTATGCAAACTATAGATGAAGACAGGCAAGTAAGCATGTATAAGAAATGGGCCACACCTTTCATTTATAAGTTGAAGGATTGGATAAAATGGGCCAGCAAGCAGAGCCAAAAAACGAACACTGCTCTCTGGGGTGTCTGCAATGCTATTAAGGTCAGCCTGCAGTGTGAAGAGCAGCCAGACAGCACGTTAACAGGGACAATGTGCACGCACGGGGAAAGCAGCATATTACTACTAGCAGCCCAGGAGCAGGATAAATTTTACCTCAATCTGGGGAAGAAACGGCAGTAGCCTGCTTGAAATGTCTTTGAGTAACTAGATTCAATTTGCATTAGAAATAACTAATTAGTGTGGACACATGTTCGCAAGACAAAAAAATAGGAAATAAAGCAAGCGAACACATATGCTGCAGAGTACCTGGAGATGCATATTGTGGGAAGAATGAGATTGTTTCTGCGACGAAGAGATTAGTGGTGACAGGTAGTTGACAAGGGGTTGGAATTCAGGTTCCAGGCCAGGTACGGGGATTCCGGTGAGCTGGATGAAGTAGATGGCAATGGGGCTGCCCCGCAAGCAAGAGATGCGGACGTAGCGGCAAGGGGTGTGGTTGGCCGGGTACACCATGTCGCGTTTGGGAGCTTCGCCGCGCGGGCGAACCTTGACGAAGGCCTCGGGCTTGTAGCGCAGCCCGGCGGTGACCTCCCATTCGAGGACGGACTTGTTGTAGATGCGGATGTGGGATACGAGGCACGGCTCGTTGAGCTCGAGGAGGATCCACTCCTTGGTGTTGGTGGCCGTGGACCAGTGGGAGCGTAGGTCGGGCTCCAGCACGCTAGCCGCCTTCTGCCCCGGCGACTCGCGGGAGCACGCCTTCACCCGGAAGCCCAGAGGCACGCCACCGTCGCTCCACTCATCCCCCCTGCCCTCCCTCTCCCTCTCCGGCGCCGCCTCCATACCTCCCCTTCTCCGCGACCCGCGATTGGCTTACTGCTACTCTGTCGCAGCAAGACACAAGGGGGAGAGGTTGAAGACGACAGAGTGGGGAATTCGTTGGGCTGAGAGCCCGAGAACGATCGCGCCGTTTCGGCCCATTAACCGTTACTGTTGACAAAGAGCACTATTGGACACCCTAAAAAAACTATTGGAATTAGACGTTCTTCCATGCAAAACCTACTACTGGGAAGAGGAGAAATAAAATACAGGCTCTAAAGAATGACACTGGTAGACTTTGCATGGATAAAGAGGATGTGAAGGGCATTGTACAATCTTTTTATACTAATTTGTTTAAGGTGTATTGTACAAGTCATAACACAATTTGTGCACACAAGTGGTACGGAATATATGAATCTGAATCTTTGGCTTGCATATGATGAGAGGAAGATTGAAAAGACCCTATTTTCTATGGGTCCATCAAAGGCTCAAGGTGTGGATGGCTCCAATACCAACTTCTACCATAAACATTGGTCTATTATCAAGGACAAGATCACTGATGCGGTCTTGGTTTTTGATGGAAGTCATTTCCCCGAGATAATAAACAGAATGGTAATTAATCTTGAAACTAAAGAATCCACAAGATATAACCCAATATCGTACAATTTATTTAAGCAATGTTATATATAAGATTTGCCCTAAGGTACCGGCTCCGAGTTGTGCTAGATGATATTATATCTTGGAGAGCAAAAATGTTTTTGTGCCACGATGGTTAACGTGAGACTCTGGCGCATGGCTTAATAGGATTGATAGTATACTCATACCAACAAGTTATAATTTTTTTTTCGAAAGCTCATCTAAAAAAAACTCTGAGGTTAAGCGTGTTTGGTCTAGAACAATTTGAGAATGGATGATCGACCGAAAAGTGGGTACCAGATGCGCACGAGTGAGAACAAAGTACGTAGAAAAGACTAGTGTTGATTTGTGGGGTTAGTCTAGAGATCCTATTGAGCAGCCAGGAGTGACAGCCGTTGGTACGAAGAGGCCGGGGTGTTACAAATGGTATCAGAGTCGACCCTCGCGGTTACACGGACGTGTGCGTTTCAGTGGCGGACAGATGGAGCATGGCGCGTGTGGCCCGGAGTGGACACAGCATGGCACATGTTCCGGCACTGGACGCACAGACGTATGCCAAGAGGGGACGTTCCTGGCTTGTGGTTGATCGACGAGGGCATCGATCTTCAAAGGGTGGGTGTATGTGAGACCCTGGCGCATGGCTTAATAGGATTGATAGTATACCCATACCAATAAGTTACAACTTCTTTTCCGTAAGCTCATATGAAAAAAACTTTGAGGTTAAGCGTGTTTGGCATAGATCAATTTGAGGATGGGTGACCGACCGGAAAGTGGATACCGGGTGCGCACGAGTGAGGACAAAGTGCGCAGAAAACTAGTGTTGGTCTGTCGGGTTAGTCTAGAAATCCTATTGAACTAGCAAGACTGACAACCGCTGGTTTGAAGAGGCCGGGATGTTACAGTTACTTATAAACAATGTAATAAATGCATACGAATGTGTCTAACTGCATACGTAATGTGTCCATTCTATGAACAGGAAGCGATGGAAAGATGCCTTTTTGTGTGGCTAAGCTAGATATATGAAAGAATAGATTGTGTGGAGTGGTCCTATTTGTAGTGTATTATGTAGAAATTAGACTTTGCTGGTGATTGGATCTCACGTATTATGAAGTGTGTCAGAAATCCTAGAGGTTAAAGTGAATGGTGAATTTCTTCCTCCATTTAAATCAATGCATGGTCTACGCCAGGGGGATTTCACCCTAGTTGCTCTTGATATGTGGAGAAGGCCTCTCTTCTCTCCTAAGAACTACTATGTTGGCTAGATAGACAGGGGCATCAGAGTGAGGTTCCAACTTCCAAGATCCATGAATTTCACATTTACTATCTGTTGATGATTTTCTAGTGTTTATGAAGGCCGGTGTCAAAAGTGGCCGTTGTCTTGATGAGATCTTTGAGGTCTATAGTAGGGTTTGGGGCAGAAAGTGAATAAACAAAAGAGCTCTACTTACTGTAGTCCGGACTGTTTGGCTCTAGTTCGAGCAATGATGAGGAATGTACTAAATATTGAGAGAGCCTCTCTCTCAAAAGTATCTAGGGGTTAGGGCTTCCCACAACCTCGAGCATACTAATAGATAGACAATTTGATGATTTGGTTGATGAATCCAGGTCGATGTCATTTGCTACAAAAGAGGTATCAATAAAGTTGGTGATCCAATCTCTTCCAATCTATTCTATGAGTTTTTCAAACTCACACAAAGGTTTATGCTCCAAATTAAAGGTGATCTTGTCCAAGTATCGGTGGAGTGGATCATTAGACAAACGAGGTATGCATTGGTAAGCTTGGGACAAGAAGTCAATTGCTAAAAGTATAGGCGGTCTGGGTTTTAGAGATTTCCAAAAATTAAATGATGTGATGCTAGGTAAAAAAGCATGGAGACTACTAGAAAATCCTACGAGCTTATGTGCTCGTGTGTTGGAAGGAAGGTATTTTCCCTATGGGGATATACTGACTGCGGGATGTCCGAAGAGAGCATTCAAGGTCTCGAAAGCAACCATATGTGGAAAAAAGGTGTTAAAGAAGGGTCTTATTCAAAGGATCAGTAGAATACATGGCACTCTTATTTGGGATGATTAGTGGCTGATGCCCACAAGTATAGGAGATCGCTAAAATCTTCGATGGGGAGTATTACCCAAATTTATAGTTCGACTCAAGGGGAACACAAGAATACCAATAAGACTTTAGCAATTGATACGTCACTCTCAACCACACATGTATATCAATAAACTTGCAAAGAAAATGGTGATTTATGGCAATTGATTCAAAGCAGTAAAACAAAGCAGTAAATAAAGCAGCAGATTTCCAGTTATCACTGGAAGTAATGTTGTGAAACTTTCAGTGGCTAAAACGCATGCATGAGGTGATAGCGGGATGTTGTATGAATGATATCCATCATATAATATATCCTATTACCATGACATTATCTCTAATTCAGTTGTATATAGGTGTGTGCTCCAAACATAATCATGCATGTAAGTTTGCATAATATCTTTTGTCCCGTCTTCCCATTTTATCGGGGCCAATTTGGTACTATAGTAAATTAAGATCTACCTTTTCAAATAGACCAGAACAAATCATTAACACTTCATTAACACACAATATCCACAAACTATCATATATTCCCATTGGTTTCCCTAACTGTCATCGTAGGGTTCATAGGTTCAACATAATAATAGGTAATACACTTTGCAAATACATACCAAACTCAAATATATGATTGGGCAATAGAAGTTCAGTATTGAAATCATGTCACTCGGGCCCTAGCAAAAAGCATTAAACATATAAAAAGTGTACCTACACTCATACAAGAATGTCTACAAGATAAACACCTCAAATCTCGATACATATGGATGATTACATGATGGATCTCATCCAATCCCCATCCACCTCACATGCACACAGGAAATTACTCACACATGATGATGGGGGATGAACTCATGGTCATTGGTGATGATGGTGGTGAAGAAGACCTCGAAATCCCACTCTCCGAGGTGGAGAGCAGGACCAATCTGACCCCTGAAATGAAGATCGTGGCTCTGGCGGTGCTCTGTTTTGCAAAACGCTTCGTGCTCCTGGGGAACTGGGTTTTCTAGGTATATAAGTGGGCAAGCCAAAGGAGAGGCCGAGACGAACTCCGTGTCCAAAAGGGTCTGGGTGGCGCGCCCACCCTTACTAGGTGCACCACTGATACATTGGAAACGTATCTATGATTTTTGATGCTCAATGCTTGTTTAGTATCTACTTTGCTTTACTTGTCCACACTTTGAGGTGCTTTTTACATGTTTTCTGGTACTAACCTATTAACAGGTTGCAACAGTGCCAGATGCATGTTTTCTGTTGTTTTTGGTTTCAGAAAAGTTAGTAAAGACATATTCTCGGAATTGGACGGGACGAAGGACAAAGTCAATAACTTTCCGTGGGGAACAAGATGTCCAGAGGGGAGCCCGGAAGGCCAGCCAGGGGGGCCAGACCCACCCTAGGCGCGGGTGGGCCCAGCCCCGCGCCTAGGTAGGGTTTGGCGACCCTGGACGCCTCCCGGTCTCGCCCCTTCGCCTATAAGAAGCCCCCGATGCAGAAACCCTGAGTACTCGATTAGAAATCCACGAAACCGTATGTAGCCGCTGCCACCATTGTCCCTTGATCGGGGGGATCTGAAGTTCTTCCCAGCACCCTGCCGGAGGGGAGATCATCCCGGAGGCCTTCTCTCCGGTATGATTCGTGAGTAGTTCCACCTTGGACTATGGGTCCATGTAGTAGATAGATGGTTGTATCTCCTCCTTTGTTATTTCATGTATAGATCTTGTGAGCTCCGTTCATGATCAAGATCTAATCTATTTGTAATCATGCATGTTGTGTTTGCGGGGATCCGATGGATATTGAGATTATTATGTTGGTTTGATTAATGGTTTTATCTTTATGATTCTATCATGTCTGTGTTGTTTGTGATCTTGCATGCTCTCCGTTGCTAGTGGTTATCTTGGCCAAGTAGTTGCTAGTGACTCCAAGAGGGAGTATTTATGCTCGATAGTGGGTTCATGCCTCTAGTTTCCAAGGGAAGTGACAGAAATCTCTTCGGTTGTAGATGTGCTATTGCTACTAGGGAGAAAACAACGGTCTCTTATTCATGGAACATGTGGACTGTTTACCTTACACACTTTGCTTAAAGAAGTTGTCTGTTGCTTGCAACTTAATAATAGAGGGGGTTCGGATGATAACCTGAAGGTGAACTTCTAGTCATAGATGCAGTTGGATGACGGTCTATGTATATTGTTGCATTTCCCAATCAACCTCATAGGATCTTTCTGGCTAGTAATTGCATTGTTATGCCTTGCTCAGTTCCTGTCAATTACCCCGCTGTAATTTCTTTAACCTTCATGCCATTTTGTTTATCTAAAGAGAGCACCTCTAGTGAACTATGGACCCCGGTCCAATCTTTACCATTGATACATCTTCCGCTGCTACTTGTTTACTTGCTGCAAACCATTACCTTCAACACCATACGTTTAATTCTTTGTTACAGCAAACCGGTGAGCTTGACAACCTCACTGATTCGTTGGGGCAAAGTTTTGAGTTTGTGTTGTGCAGGTCTCCACGTTGCTTGCAACACCTGCGTGTCGTTTCCTTCCTCCTTATGGTTCGATAACCTCAGTCTCAACTGAGGGAAAACTTGCTGCTTGCTCTTCATACACCCTGCGCTTGGGGTTACCAATGAAGTGCCACGTCGAGCATCATCAAGACTTTCTGGTGCCGTTGCCGGGGAGGCTAAGGACGTCTTCACTAGGGGAGTCCTTCACTTCCTTTATCTTTACTTTGTTTTTAGTTTGTTTTGTTTCTTTTGCTTGGTTTTGTTTGCCTCTTTTCAAAAAACCCCAAAAAAATTAGTCTAGCTTGGTTTGCTTGCTTTATTCAAAAACACAAAAAAATAGTTCCTGCTCTAGTTGTTGTTGCTGCTGTTTTTGGCTTGCCCACCTTTGCCAAAATGAACTCTGCTGAGAACACCAAGTTGTGTGACTTCACTAGTACCAACAACAATGATTTCCTAAGCACACCTATTGCTCCACCTGCTCCTAATGCTATCTTTAATGAAATTAAGCCTGTTTTGTTGAATCTTGTGATGAGAGAGCAATTTTCTGGTGCTGGTTCTGATGATCCTACTGCCCATCTTAATAGCTTTGTTGAACTTTATGAGATTCAAAAGTATAAGGATGTAGATGGAGATATTATTAAGCTCGGTATTTTTCCTTTCTCCTTGAGGGGAAAAGCTAAAGAATGGTTGCTATCTTTGCCTAAAAATAGTATTGATTCTTGGACTAAGTGCAAAGATGCTTTTATTGGAAAGTACTATCCTCCTGCTAAGATTATTGCTATGAGAAGTGACATTATGAAATTTAAACAGCTTGATAGTGAACATGTTGCTCCTGCTTGGGAAATAATGAAATCTTTGGTTAAAAATTGCCCTACCCATGGACTCACTGCTTGGATGATTATCCAGACTTATTATGCAGGTTTGAACTTCTCCTCAAGAAATCTGCTGGATTCTGCTGCTGGAGGTACCTTCATGGGCCTCACCTTGGGTGCTGCAACAAGGCTCCTTGATAATATGATGGTTAACTATTCTAAATGGCATGTTGAGAGAGCTCCACATGGTAAGGAGGTAAATTCTGTTGAGGAAACTTCCTCTTTGAGTGAAAATATTGATGTTATTATGGCTATGCTTGTTAATGGGAAAGCTCCTCTAGATCCTAATAGTGTTCCCTTAGCCTCTTTGGTTCCTCGAGAAGAGCAAGTTGATGTGAACTTCATTAGAAACAACAATGTCAACAACAATGACTATAGAAATAATTTTGGTAGCAACAACAATTATAGGCCTTATCCTCCTAATAATGGCAATTCCTATGGAAACTCTTACAATAATGCTAGAAGTGACCCCTCTAAACTTGAAGTAATGCTCAAGGACTTTATTAGTAAACAAACCACTTTCAATAAGACTATAGATGAAAAGCTTTTAATTGTTGAGAAAATCCTCTTTGTCTGAAGATCAAACTTCCTTGGTTAATAAAATGGCTGCTAAACCTGAAACTATGGAAAACACCTTTTCTACTGCTCATGCCATACAAGTTACTATTGATGAAAATGTTAGGTTGTTAGCTCAACTTAATGCTAGGTGGGAAAGGGAAGCTGAAATTGATAGAAACAATAGTGTGTGCACTATCACCACTAAACCACAAGTAGCCCCTATTCCTCCTCCTACTATGCCTAAACCTAGTGAGCCTACTACTAGTGATGCTAAGTTTGACTTTGATATTGATGGTTGCAATATTTCTGAAGTGATTATGTTCCTGCAAAAGCTTGCTAAAAGTCTTGATGCTAGTGATATGCATGTTACCTTTACCAAACACATTACAGATGCTCTTGTTAAGATTAAGGAAGAGAAGCTAAAACACAAAGCTTCTAATCCTAGGAAAATAGAATATAGTTGGGAACCCATTATTAATATGCAAGTGAATGACTTTGATCTCAAAGCTTCATGTGATCTTGGTTCTAGTATCTCTATTATGCCTAGGAAGATTTATGAAATGCTTGATTTGCCACCATTAGAAGATTGTTATTTGAATGTCCCACTCAATGAAAATGCTAAGAAGAAACTCATGGGGAGTATTAATGATGTTCTCATTATGGTTAATAATGCTTATGTCCCTATTGATTTCTATGTTTTGGATGTTAAATACAATGCTTCTTGTCCTATTACTTTGGGAAGACCTTTTCTTAGAACAGTTGGTGCCATCATTGATATGAAATAAGGCACCATTAAATATCATTTTCTATTCAAGAAAGGTATTGAACACTTCCCTATGAGAAGAGAGAAGTTTCTTTTTTCTCCTCCTTTGAAAGCAAGATTTGATGTTAATGCTTCCTCATTTGAAAATACTTGATTCTTCTTGCTTCTTGTGCCTAACTTAAAGGCGTTAAAGAAAAGTACTTGTTGGGAGATAACCCAAGAGTTTCCTTGAGTCTTGGAAGTTATTACTACTATAATGACCTCTCCTTATCTTTTTTGTTTGCTTTTTGTGCCAAGAATGACCTCTAATGAGAGGGAAGTAAGATTTGGAGAGTTGTTGTCCCGAAACAGATTTCTCTCCTCCACCAAAAACAATCGTGAGGAGGCTCTGTAACTCGGATTGAGCTCAAAATTTATGAATAAATCCTCCAGTATGTTGGATAACTTTCGTTAGTTCAACACTTTTTTATTTGAGCAACATAAGATGTTTTAAAAAATTCGTTTCTACCTACTGGTCTGTTTTGACAGATTTCTGCCATTATCTGCATTTGCTTCTTATTGATTCCTTTTTTAGATATCTTCAGGTAAATTGAGTTTATTTGAAGGGGTTACTACAATACCTTGTGTTTTTAGTGAAAAGCCTTGATGTTCCAAAGCTTTGCCAGTGGTCTAATATCTTTTGAATAAGCCAATGTTGCTAATGAAGATTGTGTGAAGTTTTGTATGAAGGAAAAATTTCAGGTGTAGAGAGAGAATAATGCAATGAGATGAAGAATGGAAAAAATCTCAAGCTTGGGGATGCCACCATTGTGTCACCCCAAGAAATATCCAAGAGGTACAGGCGTCAAAGCTTGGGGATGCCCAAGGCATCCCCTTCTTCATCAATAAAAAGCTCAGGTCTGTCTAGACACTTCTTTTTTATTGTTTCATGCACAGTTGTGTTGTTCTTGGAGCGTCTTAGTTTTCGTTTGCTTTGCTTAGTTTGTTTAGTTTTCTTGAGTAGTTTAGACCCCCGCTCTCGCTGTGTTATTTTGCAAATAAGTTTGCTTGATGTTTGGAAAGGAGTGGTTAGTTTTTGCTTGAAGTGCAAGAGGAGCTTGCATTGACTGTGACTTAGACTTTAGCATGATATGCTAGGTGTTTTTTTAGCATTATTCTTAGTGATTATTGATTTAGCATGTCTTGTTCCAAACAATTGGGATTGCTTAGTGTGCCTTGAAGAAATTATGCGTTGTTTTAGCATGCAAAAGCATAGTATTGTGGTATTCTCCTTTGATGTTTTGCTTGGGTTGACTTGGCACATGATCACACCATGTTATGACTATGACAAGTAACCATTAGCCTCTATGATCATTTAGTCCTTGACTTGTAGTACCACTCTTTGCTTTGATTAGTTTTCTTTGTTGCATTGCATAATTATGGCCATTATTGCTCTCTTAGTTGGTTGCTCCTAGTCTTTTGCTAGCCTCCACTTGTATGAGTAAGTTCTACTCGTGATTCCAACTCCCAAGAAACCAAGTTATTCCAAAGTGTCCACTATAAACTCCTATGCATGGTGTGTTACACCATTCCAAAGTATATTCTTGTTTTCATCTATTTTCCAATTAAAAACTATTTTGTTATATGAAAACTTGGTGGCTAAATCCCTCACGAACTTGATGGCACACTTTATTATTTGCCCCTAATAAACTTGAACCATTGTGACAACTTTGTTGTATATGCTTGCACTTGTAAGTTGGAATTAGCAGACCCGTGCTGTCACGGGGAACGTTTTCAACCACTTGTACCTTGTTGTACTCAGTTGATATCATGTTCTTTTGTCTATGGATGTCACCGGTGTGAAATAAAGAGGGAACTTGTAAGTCCATGGAGTTTGTATCCCGTGTTAGAGAAACTCCTGGGCCGCTAGCCTAAGCCATGCCTAATCATGGTGGAAACTTGCAGCATCACCATAGTGACATCTATGAAGCATTCTTATTATAAAAAAAGAGACACGTTGAGAAAAGAGGAAAGAGAGAAAAAAGCACCATATTCCCATGGTACATAAGAAGAATTGTTGAGATGCTCATTGTCTGCTTGCCTTGTCATTTTGGTTATGGGAAAGCTCCTGTACCATGTGCAAGGAGTACCCTGTTGGCGGTTCTCAATGATATGCAAATACTTATAGTGACAAGAACTTACCTGGACCCAAAGTTGAGTATGCATGAGGTGTGGCCCTCGTATTCAAGGGGCATGAGATTGCCAACTTATACTTCGTCAAGCATATACTCCAGCTTTGCCACTTTAACCTTAACCACTTCAAGATGCTTATGATAGGGGCAATGAGGGCTGAAAGCTAACTAGTACCATAATTTTTGGAAGCTCTTTTTGAAACTTGTAATCCCTGCTTCCTTTACAAAAAGGCCTTTCTTCCACCACTATTGAGTCTCCACCTTTTACCTTTAGGCATCATTAAGAGAGCATAGTTGTCATTCTATGTGCAGTGTTCCAAAGCTTATTAATTGATGCATATTGTGTTATTACTTGCTCTTGTGCTATTTGTTTCTAGTCACCCTTGTGAACTTTGCAGGTGTCCTATGCATTTTATTGCTACTCTATGAGGGACAAGTTGATTACCACTATGCTATGTTTTCTGCATGTGAAACAAACAAACGTTTTTCAATACATATTATTCATGATCTTTGTTTATAGATTGCCATGTTGCATGCATAGAACTCCATCTTTCATGCACATGTTTAGAGTTCTTTGATCCCAGCTTTCAATGCTTGCAAATGGTTGGATCTTTATTGTGAGGGTGCATGTCACCTCAAAAATTATTCTTTTATCACTTACCTACTCGAGGACAAGCAGGAGTTAAGCTTGGGGATGCTGAGATGTTGGAAACGTATCTATAATTTTTGACGCTCCATGCTTGTTTAGTATCTACTTTGCTTTACTTGTCCACACTTTGAGGTGCTTTTTACATGTTTTCTGGTACTAACCTATTAACAAGTTGCAACAGTGCCAGATGCCTGTTTTCTATTGTTTTTGGTTTCAAAAAAGTTAGTAAAGAAATATTCTCGGAATTGGACGGGACGAAGTACAAAGTCAATAACTTTCCGTGGGCAACAAGATGTCCAGAGGGGAGCCCGGAAGGCCAGCCAGGGGGGCCAGACCCACCCTAGGCGCGGGTGGGCCCAGCCCCACGCCTGGGTAGGGTTTGGCGACCCTGGTCGCCTCCCGGTCTCGCCCCTTCGCCTATAGGAAGCCCCCAATGCAAAAACCCTAAGTACCCAATCAGAAATCCATGAAAACGTCTGTAGTCGTCGCCACCATCATCCCTAGATCGGGGGTGATCTGAAGTTCTTCCCGACACCCTGCCGAAGGGGATATCATCCCGGAGGCCTTCTCTCCGGTATGATTCGTGAGTAGTTCCACCTTGGAATATGGGTCCATGTACTAGCTAGATGGTTGTATCTCCTCCTTTGTGCTTTCATGTATAGATCTTGTGAGCTTCGTTCATGATCAAGATCTAATCTATTTGTAATCATGCATGTTGTGTTTGCGGGGATCCGATGGATATTGACATTATTATGTTGGTTTTATTAATGGTTTTGTCTTTATAATTCTATCATGTTTATGTTGTTTGTGATCTTGCATGCTCTCTGTTGCTAGTGGTTATCTTGGCCAAGTAGTTGCTAGTGACTCCAAGAGGGAGTACTTATGCTCGATAGTGGGTTCATGCCTCTAGTTTCCAAGGGAAGTGACATAAATCTCTTCGGTTGTATATGTGTTGTTGCTACTGGGGAGAAAACAACGGTCTCTTGTTCATGGAACATGTGGACTGTTTACCTTACACACTTTGCTTAAAGAAGTTGTCTGTTGCTTGCAACTTAATACTGGAGGGGGTTCGGATGATAACCTGAAGGTGGACTTCTAGTCATAGAGGCAGTTGGATGATGATCTATGTATATTGTTGTATTGCCCAATCAACCTCATAGGATCTTTCTGGCTAGTAATTACATTGTCATGCCTTGCTCAGTTCTTGTCAATTGCCCCACTGTAATTTGTTTACCCTTCATGCCATGTTGTTTATGTAAGGAGAGCACCTCTAGTGAACTATGGACCCCGGTCCAATCTTTACCATTTATACATCTTCCACTGTTACTTATTTACTTGCTGCAAACCACTACCTTCCACACCATACGTTTAATCCTTTGTTATAGCAAACCGGTGAGCTTTACAACCTCATTGATTCGTTGGGGCAAAGTCTTGAGTTTGTGTTGTGCAGATTCCATGTTGCTCGCAACACCTGTGTGACGTTTCCTTCATCCTTCTGGTTCGATAACCTCGGTCTCAACTGAGGGAAAACTTGTTGCTTGCTCTTCACACACCTGCGCTTGGGGTTACCAACGAAGTGCCACGTCGAGCATCATCAACCACCTAGTCCCTTTTGGGCCTCGTGGCTTCATTTTCTTGATTCCAAGTTTCCAGGGTTCATTATTTGGTGAAAACTGTTGTGGTATTTTTCCTCGATTTTATTTCCTATGAAAACTGACAAAAGGAAGACTTTTGCTAAAAACAACGTTAGATTCAGAAATTTTATCCAAGTATGAGAAGATTTTGGATAAAATCATCGATCAAAGTACTTGAAAAGTAGATACATTTGGGATGTATCAGCTACCCCAAGCTTAGCTCGTTGTTTGTCCTCAAACAACTCAAACACAGTGTATAAGCGATAAAATACTTTGACAAGAAAATTGCTCTATTCATTGATGACCCACAAGTATAGGGGGTGTATCGCAGTACTTTCGATAAATAGGAGTGTCGATCCCAACGAGGAGCAGAAGGTGTTGACTATTGGTATGGAGCAGGAAATCTCTATAAATACTTAGTAAACGGATTTTTAGGAGTTTTCTGATAAAGCAACAAAACAAAGTGCAAGTAATAAAGACAAAGAACAAACGCAGCAAGTGGCCCAATCCTTTCTTAGCAAAGGACAAGCCGGTGGAAATACTTATAAGGACCAAACGTTCTTGAGGACATATGGGAATTCTGTCAAGTGCTTTCGCTTCAAATAGCCAAGTACTCTTATTTGGTATTGTAAGTGTTGTGTGGGTGAATCTGTGCTAATGTACCGACCTTACTTGGACTAATACATACTTGTGATTAAACCCCCTGCAAGCATCCGCAACTACAGGAAAGTAATTAAGATATAAACCTAACCACAGACTTAAACTCTGAGATCCTACGCTCCGTTGTGCAAAGGTTTCCTAATGGGGGTTCAGGTTTCTGTCACTCTGGCAACCGCACAATTAGTAGCCAAATACACAATGCATTCCCCTAGGCCCATAAATGGTGAAGTATCATGTAGTCGACGTTCACATGACACCACTAGAAGAATAGCACCACAACTTAAATACTAAACCATTGAATAATAACTCAACACAAATCCACTACTAACAACATGACTTCTCCCATGTCCTCAAGAACTAAGCGAACTACTCACGAGACATCATATGGATCAAGATCAAAGATGATATGGTAATGGATAACAATTTGAACATAAACAATAATCCAATGGTTCCACTCACAAGCATCAACTACAATAGTAATTAACACCGGGAAAGTTTACCCTAAGAACTAATGCAAGATCCAACACGATTGTTACAGCGGGACGGATTCGTGATGATGGTTCTGGTGGAGATGATGGTGTGGATGATGATGATGATACCGATGAAGCTTAGCTTGACGATGGTGTTGATGGCGACAATCTCTCCTCTCCGGGAAGGAGTTTCCCCGACAGAAATCTGTCTACCGGAGAGATCTTTCTCTCTCGGTGTTTTCCGCCCCGCAGAGGCGGTGGAAATCTATCTATGGTCACTCCCCTTGTGTTAGGGTTCCGTGAGGAATATATAGGCGAGAGGGCGGAGTCAGGAGCCGAGCAGGTGGGCCACACCTTCCCTAGGCGCAGCCTAGGGGGACTCGCGCCTAGGGGTGTGGGCCCCCTGTGGCCCGGCTGCGCCTCCCCTTCTGGCTTCCTCCGTCTTTTGGGAAAATATAATTTTCCAATATTTTTCTGGTCTTCGCGAAATTGCATCAAAACACCTCTTTTTCCATCAGAATCCAGACTCCGGCAGTCCATCCTCAAAGAATCATCCAACATGCAAAAACAGTGGAAAAGACATAAGTAATACCTCATAATAAGACATATATCAATGAATAGAGGCAAATTATGATATAGAATGGTGATTCAAATTGGACGTATCAACTCCCCCCAAGCTTAGACCTTTGCTTGTCCCCAAGCAAAAACTGAGCTCAGTAAACATGTCCACAGGTTTATGGAGTGAAGTGTCGATAAAAGAATACAGACAATAAGCATCACACTTACCATTACACAACTCATAGAAGAAAGAAACTCACCATTATATAACTTAGCTTGCAACAAGTTCAGGAGTCACAATAGAGATGCATAAAGATAAATCATAATTGGAATTGGCAAACTCTTGTTCTTGGTCAAAGAACAGCTGGCAAATGGTTTCACAAAAAGCTTTTTATAGAAGTTTTATAACAGGAGCACTCTTTGATCAAAAGGTTTTTCACAATGAAGGCTTTAAAGTAATACTCAATAGATAAGAGTCTTGTGCAAACAAGGAAGATAGAGAACATGATTGAATAAATCACCATATGAATGCTTGCAACATAACAACTCAAATGCTTGCTGGAGAAAGAGAGGAAGTAGGTTTACTGACTCAACTTGGTAAATAGAAGAAAGGTCCCTTTATAGAGGGAAGCAAGGATTTCAAGTCATAAAGAGCTTCCAAAAGATTATGGTACTTACTAGCTTTGAGCCCTCATTGCCCCTATCATAGGCATATTGAGATGATTAAGGTTAAAGTGCACAAAGATGGAGTATATGCTTGACGAAATATAAGTTGGCAATCTCATGTCCCTTGAGTACGAGGGCCGCTCCTCATGCTACTCAACTTTAGTCACCGGTAAGTTCTTGTCATTGTAAGTACATGCGCATCATAAAGAACCACCAATGGGGTACCCCTTGCACATGGTATAGGAGCTATCCCATAACCAAAATGACAAGGCAAGCAGACAATGAGCATCTCAGCGATCTTTTTATTTACTATGTGCATAGCTTTTTATTGAGGATACTTCATAGAATGCTCACTATAGTGATGCTGCAAGTTTCCACCATGATTAGTCATGGCTTAGGCTAGCGGCCCAGGTGTTTCTCTAACACACATACATCACTCCATGGACTTAAAAGCTCCCTCTTTATTTCACACCGTCGACATCCGCAAACAAAAGAGCATGATATCAACTGTGTACAACGTACAGGTGCAATGTTGAAAGCGTTCCCCGTGACAGCACGGTTCTGCTAATTCCAACGTATAGATCCAAGCATATACAACTTCGATGACACAATGGTTCAACTCTATTAGGGGCAAGGAAATAAGGTGTGCCATCAAGTTCGTGAGAGCTTTACTAACTAGTTTTCACATAACAAAATACTTTTTAATTCGAAAGATAGATGAATCTTGAGAATTTTCTTGGAATAGCAATTGCTAATAGGTATATATGGTGGACACAAATGGCAAAGGTTTTGGTTCAAAGGGATTGGAAACATGAGAAGTATGCCTTCTCAAAACAGTTTTTTGGCTAGCAAGGCTGGGTAGCAAGCAAGAGAGTTGAAAGAAACAAGAAGACCTACAAGTGATAAAGCCAAACATGCAATCTTCCTTGAAGACACAAAAGATCTTAAATAAGGAATAGTAAGCTTATGATCCAACAAGAAAGAAAATAAATGATACAAAATACATGTAAGCTTTTTCTCTTTTCTTTCAAACCTCAAAAAGTTTTGCTACTAACCAGAACTTGGTTTTGCCAAAACTTAGATTTACTTGATGCTCCCAAAGTGACGCCAATACTGATCAACATGATCCATCATAGAATAGATATTGCAAACTAAAATAAGAAGTGCAAAAGGTAAAAGATGAAACTTCTCATTAATATTCCATAAAGGCACTCGCACCAAGGGATACATAGATAATCAACTAAAGGAGAGATACTTCCACATGCAAACCAAACTATAAGATAACTCTACCAAAGATACGAATCCACTAAAAAGGTAAAAGATGAAAGATAATGATGGTGATACCGCGGCACTCCCCCCAAGCTTGGAACAAGCCAAGGGGATGCCAAACCTGATGACGAATTACTCCTTCGATGGTGGCGGTGTTCCCTTGTTTAGGGTCAGAAAACTCTATAGCATCTCATGAAGCATGTCATTCTCCTCTTGAAGTATATCCACTTTCATCCTCAAAGCACGGTACTTATCACAAAACTCATCAGTGGTTCGAAGGGCTTCCACTGCCTCAGGGCAGGATCTGAAGTCTGGAACGGAGGCTATGATCCCCTGCATGTTATGAGAAAAAGCATGTTCAGTGTTAATTGCTCCTACGAAAGTAGGTTTCTGCGGTGACCCAGCATACCACTTCATGTGTAGTACACTATAGTCGTTGACATGACATCCACAGAACACCGTTCCGTAAATATCACATCCCTCAGAGTGGTACAACAGAAACATTGCGGGTCCATATTACAAACATACACACGTTATTATTATTACAATACCGGAAGTTCAAGGCTTCCAAAAGATTCAACTTACAAACCAAGATATAAGTGTTTCAATGGA
This sequence comes from Avena longiglumis, assembly GCA_030063025.1. Lineage (NCBI taxonomy): Eukaryota > Viridiplantae > Streptophyta > Magnoliopsida > Poales > Poaceae > Avena > Avena longiglumis. The sequence continues at coordinate 475,711,926 of CP125974.1, read as the reverse complement.
AGTTTCAAATTTAAAACTTAAACTCCAAATTGAGCTCAGCAACTTATTGCTATATAGTGTTCATGATGCTCGGCTCAAGTGGTTACTAGAACTATATTAATTATTCCGACTCCTGGAACTCTCCTCCGTAGACGATGTCGTAATCCTCCCCTTCTATGGATCCATACAAGTTGGGCTCTTCATAGAAGACCTCCTCTTGATTCTCAGCTGCGTACATTGGAGTACCTTCGGGATTCTCAGAGTCTAAGCAAGGATTCACAGGAAAGGATGAGTAACAACGTTACCCAACAATTTCATTATATGCAAGGTAGGAAGTTTGATGTTCTATATACCACCTCGGACTATCAGTCTTTGGCATTATGCAATTTTTGTAAATCTTTCTTCAAAGATTGTTTTTATTATAAAAAATCTATGACCATCAGCCTTCACAGGTTGACCAGAACTTTCATGGAGTTCATTTCCTATCGCGTTCGTAGATCCTTCCCAGAACAGGGAGTAACAAGTTACAGTTCTTACACTCTGCAGAGGTGCGTTACTTTTCCCATGAGAGATCAACTCCTTGTTGCACAACCGGGCGTACTTTCCCGTCCACAATTCCACGATGTGGGGCCCAGTAGTTGGTCCAAGCCAATCACTACCCTCTCCGCGACCTCATATGTATGCACGATCCTTCGACTAGCTCACCCTCACGTTAAGGTCGTCTTGCCTCCATACAAGAGGAAAAGGATACAACTGTCTTCTCCGTCCCATTCCAAATCTCATGGTTAACGCGTAATATACGGCGCTAGAATCACTGATGTCATGGGTTATTAATTCCTAATTGTTCATCATTAGTGCAAGTATAACTCTAAGTTCTATTGCTCCATCATATCATCACTTAGTATGATATCTAAGATTTAGTATCTTGAGAAAATAGTGTTTTCTTTTTTTATAATATAGATGATAACACACAATTTGAAAATACTTTGATAAAGACTCTTCAAAGGACATGAGCAAGTGATGAACTTGCCTTGTGATGGCAAGGTAGTGAAGTCTGATGCTTGCACTAGACCTTGAGCTTCTATGTCTACAAAAACATCATTATTGCCCGGTAAGACAATATTTAAAGAAGCAAAATGATTATGTAAAGTAATGTAATGCATCATTTAATTTTATATGCATTCTCCCCATTATTAATAAAATTCTTTTCTAATAATAAAAGAGTTATAAATATTAATTTTTAATATTTATAATAAAATATTGTATTCTTTTAATTTATTTTCCTTTGATTTGACTTTTATTGATTTAATAATTCTTTTAAGAATTATCACTTAAATATAAAAAATTCTTATTAAATATTTGTTTAGTATTTTTCCAAAATACTACAATATTATTATATAATGAAGGTAATTTTTATTTATTTTTATCATCTTCCAATAATTTTGTAAAATTCCATAAGGAATATATAAATTACAAAATTCTTAATAAAATTTATTTGTCTAAAATTTTATATCTTCATTTATTTGGATAGTTTGGATTTTTGTGAATCCAATAATATTTTATTTATAATTTTTTGACTTCTAGTTTATTTTCTAGAATTTTATTGATTTCAGGGGCATTTTGGTCTTTTCCTATTTATTAAACAGATTCTAAACGATTTGGGATGGCCATTTGGGCTTATTGGGCCCCTGTGGCCCAATAGGGCAGGGTCAAAATCATCACCCCGAAGGGTTTTCAGCCCACCCAGCCTACTCATTCACTGCCTCCTCTCTCGATCTCACCTTTCTTCTTCTTCTCTCCCGACCCCGTGGTCAGCGATGATGTCGCCGGCGATTGGCGCCGCCATGGATCGTCCTGGCCGCCGCAATGGTGCGGGGTGAGTTTATCTACCACGCACGTCCATCTGGTCCAGTTCGATTTGATTCTGGGTCCTACCTTGGTTAGGCTAGCCCCTTCCCGAACCCTAGGGTTTGGGGAAAGTGCTGCCATGACTCTCCTTGGTGAGGTGTGGTGCCTGTCTTCTTTGTGGCCGCCGTGGCTGGTGCAGTTTCAGGCCTCTGGGTGCTCCACTGCTGGCCTGCTCGTCGGACATTCTGCTTCCTCTTCAACTCGACAGCGAGGACCCTGGTGAGTTCTGTCTTCGTGGATCCTAGTTCATCTTCTCACCTTGGATTCCTTTGTGTGTATCTAGTGGCCAGTTATAGTTTGTTCTTGGATTTCTATTAGGGGTCATCTCGGGTACTTGTAAGATGCTCCTATGATCTGGTTGTACTGTTTAATGGGGATTTGGGGTGCTCTGCACCTTATCGTTAATGGCCACCACCATTTGATTGTGTGATGCTATTGTTGATGTGTGATTAAGGTTGGATTAAATGCTAGGGTTGCATATTATTGCTTCTGGCTGGTACTCTGGTGAATTGATGTGTTTATCTATTGTCAGTATCTTGATGCTGGCAATGATCTAGTCAGTAAGAATTTACTGAATTAGTTAATGTTGGCTTGCCAAATGATTCTTGTTCTGAATTTTATTCAGTAGAATCTAATGATTCTTTGATCATGAATAAATAATTAGGATATGATCCCTGTATTTAATTCCAGGGAGATGATTTGGTAGATGATTTGTGAAGGTTGGACTATTGGATTGTTTTTGTGATAAGGTCAGTGCTTATGAAACCTTCTTAAGATGGTACATAAGTAGATATTGTTACTGACTAGGCTGAAAGTCATTTATGGGACTTGATGGATGTTGATAGATAAGTTGGAAACTTATTATTTGACCTAGCCAATGATGTTGGTCTGAGGCTCTAGGAACTAAGCTTCTATGTTGCTGTCATTTTCCAAATTGGTTAAGACACCAACTGCTTACTAGATCTTAGATCCTAGTTGGTTAATATATATGCTTTTGTTTGTGTCTTATAAAATCTGAGGTGCTACTCCTTCTTGGATATGTGCCCAGATTTTGTAAGAACAGTTGATAGAATAAAGAGGTTGCCTTTGGTATCACTAATTCTGTGAGGCTGGTCTGAGAATTTGGTGTTTTGAAAAGGGTTTGATCTAGATCTTTATGTTTTAAAACCTCTAGGATAGCTTCACCCCACTTGGGTGATTATTGAGAGGTTGCCTTATGCATCAGCATATATACTTTGCTTGGATAAGATAAACAGATCACATGGTTGTTTATGATGCTCACCACAAAAAATATGTTGGTGATGGCTTGATGTGCTGGTGGTGGTGTTGGTCTAATCTAGTCCTTCTCCCCTTGATGTTGTTCTTGTGTTCCCTTGATGCTTGTGCTTGGCCTTGAGGAACTCTGCTCCTCCTAGCTCCTGTGAGCTTGGCCTTGCTATTCACCTGATCCTTCCCCTCCTTAGGTCACTATCAGGTGATGTGTGGCTTGATCTGATATGAGATGGTGTGGCTGGTTTATTTGGCTCTGGCTAAGCTAGCTGTTCTTGTGTGTGTGAGCAGTGAAGAGATGCACTAGTGCCTCTCCATGGCTCGGTGAGCTTTTGTGTTCTTGGTTTGTTATAGGTCTACAAAGACACACCATGCAATTTGGTGTGTGTCCTGCCTGTGTGCTTGCTGTGCAACTTGTGGGCATGCTCTGAGTTTAGGAGTTACTGTTATCTGATTACTTTTACTTGGCTGGTGAAACTTGCCCCTCTTTGCTGTCATTTGACTTCTTTCTTAAAATTATGAAAGATACATTCTTTCATATTGGTGAAATTTGCCCCTTTTTATAAAATTACTCAATGATGAATCTTAATCAGTGCACTTCACTAACAAATCTGAGAGTAATTCCATTTTAACCTTAACCTTCTTTATTTTTTTATTTATGTTTGTTTTGCAGGTACCAGACTTGGTAATTCAAGATTTTAGTTTAGGTTTATTTATGGAATATTCATATGTAATCTTCTTTATTCATTGGTAATTTTAGTTATATTCCTTTGTAATCTTTATTTTAGTATTTTGTAATAAATATTATATTATTATCAATAAAGAAACATTATTCTTTATTTATTTATTATTGTAAGGATTTGAATGATTTCCATAAGTTACATTTTTTGTAACTTATTTATTTAATGAAAATATATGAAATGGATATTCATATTCTTAATTGCTTCTTTTTTATAAAGTTGGAGTGATTATTGTTAAGTCTTAATTAAATCAAAGATTCAAACATTAGCCAAAATTCTTTTGAATTATAATTCAAACACTCAAATTTTAAATTCAAATTTCTTTTCCCAAAACACATAAGTCTACAAAGATCATATCAAAGTCTATAACAATCATCATTGAAGACTAAACCTAATCTAAAAGTATGAAAGAAACCTTGATCACTTTAGGTTTTTATTTGGCGAAAAATTTACCCACATTTTCACAGATGAATGCATGCAACATTTCAAATTCCTAAATCTACCCTTCGTTAGTTCCTAAATGCTGGGATGTTACAGACTTCCCCCCTTAAATTAAACTTCGTCCTGAAGTTTGTGGAGATGTACCTGAATAGTTCTGGATAGGTTTTTCTTAAGTCCTCTTCTTTCTCCCACGTGGCTTCTCTTTCAGGGTGATGTTCCCATTGTACTTTGCAATACTTGATTGCTCTATTCCTCAATCTTTTCCAGTTTTCTTCTAGAACCTTACAAGGTTTTTCAATATAGGTCAAGTCTGCTTGTAGTTCTATCTCTTGATGTGTGATTACATTATCCGGAACTTTCAAACATTTACGAAGTTGTGACACATGGAAAACATTGTGCACTTGAGCCAATATTGACGGTAACTCTAAAGCATAAGCTATAGTTCTGTTCTGACCCAATATCTTGAATGGTCTGATGTATCTTGGACTCAATTTTTCTTTAACTCCGAACCTTTTCACCCCTTTCATTGGACTTACTTTCAAGTATACCATGTCTCCCACTTCCGGATGCCATGATCTTCGACTTTGATCAACATAACTGTTCTACCTACTCTGGGCTATCTTCAGTCTATCTTTGATATTATCAATGATATCTTGTCTTTCCTTGATATAGTCTGGTGCAAATTCTTTGCTGCTTCCAGGCTCATACCAACATATTGGTGATCTACACTTCCTTCCATATAGAACTTGGTATGGAGCTGCTTTCAGACTACTCCAATAGCTATTATTATAGGAAAATTTTGCCAACGGTAGATGATCTTCCCATGTACCTGCAAAATCTAATGCACAAGATCTTAACATATCTTCTAGTATTTGATTTGTTCTTTCAGTTTGACCTCCTGTCTCAGGATGATAGGTTATGCTAAAATCTAACTTTGAACCAAGTGCTTCATGCCATTGCTTCCAAAATGCTGAAGTAAACACTGATCCCCTATCAGTTACGATCTTTTTGGGTACTCCATGCGTACTTACTATCTCTTTGACGTAAACTTCTACTAACTTCTCGGCATTATCTTTATGATTTACCGGAATAAAATGTGCACTCTTAGTGAGTCTGTCCACAATTATCCATATCATATCCTTCCGTTTAGGTGTCATGGGCAATCCTGTGATGAAGTCCATACATATTTCTTCCCACTTCCATTCAGGAATTTTCAAAGGTTGTAATGGTTCTGCTGGACTTTGATGTTCAGCCTTCACCCGTTGGCAAGTATGGCATTCCGATACATATTTAGCAATATCCCTTTTCATGTTATTCCACCAAAATAGTTCTTTCAAATCCATATACATCTTAGTACTTCCTGGATGTATAGAATATGGTGTTTCATGTGCTTCTCTGAGTATGACATCTCTAATTTCAGTCACATCTGGAACACAAAGACGGTCTTGAAACCATAAGGACTCATATTCTCCAAGGCGAAAAATGGATTTTTGACCTTGAGATATCCTCCGAATTTCGTCAGCAATAAAAGGATCTTCTGCTTGATGTCTGAAAATTTCTTGCTTAAGATCACTGTCCTGCTCTGCAACTACCTGCATAGTAGCTAGTCCTCCAAGAACCTCTGTTCTGATGAATTGAAGCTCTAATCTTTCCAAGTCCATTTGTAACTCTTTTGGTAGCTCCCGATTTCTAGGCTGAATATCTGCACTCTTTCTGCTTAAAGCATCAGCCACAACATTTGCTTTCCCTGGAGTATAGTTGATTGTTAAATCATAATCTTTGATTAGTTCCAACCAACTCTTTTGTCTCATATTCAAATCTTTTTGAGTGAAGAAATATTTGAGACTTTTATGGTCAGTGTATAACTCACATCTGGATCCGTAAAGAAAATGCCTCCATCCTTTCAGCGCAAAAACTACTGCTGCTAACTCTAAATCATGAGTTGGATAGTTGACTTCATGTGGTTTCAATTGTCTTGAACCATAAGCAATGAATTTCTGATCTTGCATTAATACACAACCTAAACCTTCTTTAGATGCATCGCAGTATACTATGAAGTCCTTCCCTGTTTCAGGAACTACTAAGATTGGGGTTGTGGTTAATCTGGTTTTCAACTCCTGAAAACCTGCTTCACACTTCTCATCCCAATTAAATGGTGTATTCTTTCTTAGCAATTTGGTCATTGGTCCAGCTATCTTGGAGAAAACTTCAATGAATCTCCGATAATAACCAGCCATTCCTAAGAAACCTCGAATTTGCTTCACATTGGTTGGTGCAGTCCACTCTAATACTGACTGAACTTTAGATGGATTAACATCAATTCCATCCTTACTGATCACATGACCGAGGAATTCTACCTTATCTAGCCAAAATTCACACTTACTGAACTTAGCATAAAGTTTATGTTCCCTTAGAGTCTGCAATGCTATTCTCAAATGCTCGGCATGCTCTTCCTTATCCTTGGAATATATAAGAAGATCATCAGTAAAGACTATGACGAACTTATCCAGATATGGCATGAAGATTTTCTTCATCAAATTCATGAATATTGCAGGTGCATTGGTCAAACCAAATGGTACTACCAGATACTCATGGTGTCCATATCTTGAGAAAAATGCTGTCTTTGGAACATCCTCAGGCTTGATTTTTATTTGATGGTATCCATATCTTAGGTCGATCTTTGAAAATACTCCAGCTCCTTTCACTTGATCAAACAAATCTTGGATCCTTGGTAAAGGATACTTATTCTTGATAGTAACGTTGTTCAGATTTCTATAATATCCACACATCCTTGTACCACCATCGCTCTTATCCACAAAGATTACTGGTGTTCCCCATGGAGATACACTTTCCTGATAAATCCTTTTCTGGCTAACTCATCAATTTGCTCCTTGAGTTCTTTTAACTCTTTGGGTCCCATCTTATATGGTGCTTGAGCTATTGGTGTTGTACCAGGAATTAGGTCAATAGTGAACTCTATCTACCGGTCAGGTGGCATTCCCGGTAGCTCTGCTGGAAAAACATCTTGAAACTCATTTACTATGGGAATCTCTTCCATTTGACTTCTTTCATTGAGTTCAACTACAGATCCATCATAATATGACTGTGCTTATCTGCTTGGTAAACTATCCTTGCTCCGCTTGGAGTTTTGATTGAGATAGTTTTCTCCTCGCAATTTATCTGAGCTCCGTGTTCCATCATCCAATCCATCCCCAACACTACTACAATTCCCTTCAAAGGAATCACATATAGGTCTGCAAAATATGTACAACCACAAATCGAGATAACCTGATCTTGTTTGATGTGGCATACAATCACATTTACCCCTGCCGTAACTACGGTCATAGGGTTTTCTAACGTTGCCCTTCTAATCCCGAACTTATCACAGAATTCTTCAGAAATAAATGAAGTAGTTGCACCAGTATCAAATAGAACTTTGCCGGGATTGGTAAGGATATTGAGCATACCTATCACTCCATGCTCTGAATTATCCACCTCCTCTAGGGTTGCACAGTTCAGTTTCCCAGTAGGTCTGTTCCTCTTACCATTGTTGTTTCTTGCCATTATTTCCTCCTTTATTGGGTTGTCCATTTCCTCCACTGGCTTGCCTCCCATCTCGAGCCGGCCAACCACCTTGTGGTTTGCTTGGATAATTGGGCTTGATGTGACCTCTTTGACCACAAGCGTGACATACAATTACTGGTTTCGGGCAATCCCTACTAATATGCCCTGGGAGTTTGCAATTGTGACATATAATATTCTTTGCATTTGGATTTGCACTCCGATTGGGATTGTTGTTGTTATAGGGCCTATTCCTTGGTTTGAATTCCAGATTGGGCTTGGGCTTGCTTGCCTACAGTCTTCAGATTTCTTTCTGTATCTTCTAGCCAATCTTCTGCATCCATTGGTTCGGGAGCTGATGCAAAAGGTAATGGCCTTGCATTCTGAAAATCAGATAAACTCACTCCTCCCGCTTCACGTGCCCTCTGATTTGCTCGTCCCAGCAACTCCTCCATGAACTTGTTCTGGTTCTCTTGCATCATTTGCATATACTGCATAAAATTTTGCTCCATTAACGACCTCATTGATGGTGGTAATGCTCCCTTATGTGCTGCATCTGCATCGGCCTTCTCCTTGGCCTCTCGTTCCATCCGCTGCTGCTCAGTTTCGCTTTCTACACCCGTATCCATGACCCTCTAGTCCTGCAACATAAAGAGAATACTCATAATTACATCATGCACATGTGTTCTGAGCTCGACTTTACGCACAGAACCAGTCACACTATGAAGATCCAAAGAAAATCCAAATATGCATTTCACATATTATACATAATATCATAATAATACAAGGTTCTTACAACATATACCATATAGGTATAATCACAAACTACCTTATTCGTCTAACTATCTTATTTCTTGGAGTACAGTACACGGTACTCGATATCACTAACTAGTTGCCTCCTTCTAGTAGTAACTACGCTCATCATACATGCCTGATGACCAACCGTGATGACGTGTTGTTTGTCGCACAGTTTGCGGAACAAATGGCCTTCCAGAAGGAATATACTATGTATCTGAAGTGTCAGGATTTGAGTCATTACTCAACCTGAGTGTATTGACTCCCTCTAGCTCAGCTAAAAAGTCTTCAGAAACATATTCAACATTATATCCCTCTTGCATCTCCTGAGCTTCATTACTTGAGTTGTCAACAGGATACGCAGATCCTGCTGCTTCCCAGGTGCTCCTTTGGGCAAGATAGTTAAACACCGGATAATGTATATTCCCTGAGTTTTGAGAAAATGTTGATGATTCAAACACTCTCTCCTCAGGATCTTCTTCTTCATCCTGATTATCTATAGACATGGCATTTCTACTACTGTTACTAGGGTTAATTCTTACACCCAACCAGCTAGATTGTCCAACATTTCTGTCGGAACCATCTGTGGACATCTGATGTTCATGAGATCCTTCATATGATCCCCTTCTCCAACCATCAGAATTCTCGATAGGAAGTTCTGAGTCAGAACCATCCTCTGAACCCTGTGGTACTGCATACCTCATATCCAAAGTAGGATCATGTATAGGTTCAGGTCTTGGTGAATAAGGACATGGTATAAAAGATTCAGGATCCATAGGTATATCCTTAAAGATAGGTTTTGCACTACTACTTGCTTCCTTCTCCAACTGGAATGCTAACTGCTTCCTCCTTTCCGGATCAGTTAGATCCTCTAACATGTCATTTTTATCTTCGACAATCACTTGATGTGTCTTATAAAAAGACGCAACGAGTGTTCAGTACCTATCCATCAACTTGGAAGCTAACTTAGGATGCTTCTTAACCAAAGTAAGATGATCCGGTATGGGCTCCGAGTCTATAGAATCATGAGGTATCACAGAAAATGTGCTCCCTTCTAACTCCTTGGATTTATGCTCCCGGATATTAGCTATCGCCTCCACAACGGCAACATGATATGCTGCTAAGTGACTCCTACCTTCACCTATAGGTAGATCGTGATATAATCCAAGCTCCTCTGGGAGTTGGATACTCACACGATACTTGGATAACATCCGGCCATCAAGGTAAGTGATAGTGTTCACTGGAATTCTAGTTGGACAACTAAAGATCTTTAAAAGTTGATGAAGTTGGTCTGTGAATGATCCTTGATAATCATCAAGAGTCTCCTCTTTCCTTACCAAAGTCTGTTTTGGAATCTTTGGTGCCATAGCTCTGTATATCAGAAAATAATTTTTATTAGTAACTAATAGTATATTGCATCATAACAAAGAATTATCACACTAAAACATATAATGGAATATTCTCATTTGAATACCCATTATATTTCTTTTAGAGAATTCTTTATCGTTGCTACACTCTCCTCTGGGTAATACCCCTACTAGGTTTCCAACCTAAGGTCAAAGCAATTTGCTCTGATACCAACTGCGGTGACCCAGCATACCACTGCATGTGTAGTACACTATAGTCGTTGACATGACATCCACAGAACACCGTTCCGTAAATATCACATCCCTCAGAGTGGTACAACAAAAACATTGCGGGTACATATTACAAACATAAACACGTTATTATTATTATAATACCGGAAGTTCAAGGCTTCCAAAAGATTCAACTTACAAACCAAAATATAAGTGTTTCAGCGGAAGTTTCAAATTTAAAACTTAAACTCCAAATTGAGCTCAACAACTTATTGCTATATAGTGTTCATGATGCTCGGCTAAAGTGGTTACTAGAACTATATTAATTATTTCGACTCCCGGAACTCTCCTCCGTATACGATGTCGTAATCCTCCCCTTCTATGGCTCCATACAAGTTGGGCTCTTCATAGAAGACCTCCTCTTTATTCTCAGCTGCGTACATTGGAGTACCTTCGGGATTCTTAGAGTCTAAGAAAGGATTCAAAGGAAAGGATGAGTAACAACGTTACCCAACAAGTTCATTATATGCAAGGTAGGAAGTTTGATGCTCTATCTACCACCTCGGACTATCAGTCTTTGGCATTATGCAATTTTCGTAAATCTTTCTTCAAGATTGTTTTTATTATAAAAATCTATGACCATCAGCCTTCATAGGTTGACCAGAACTTCATTGGAGTTCCTTTCCTGCCGCGTTCGTAGATCCTTCCCAGAACAGGGAGTAACAAGTTACAGTTCTTACACTCTGCAGAGGTGCGTTACTTTTCCCATGAGAGATCAACTCCTTGTTGCACAACTGGGCGTACTTTCCCGTCCACAATTCCATGATGTGGGGCCCAGTAGTTGGTCCAAGCCAATCACTGCCCTCTCCGCGACCTCATATATATGCACGATCCTTCGGCTAGCTCACCTTTGCTAAGCCCCCTTTCGGGCAGGCTAAAACCCTGATGAGTTCCCGAAGACTCTATGACCTAGTGATGCCCGGATTAGTACCATTTACATGGACTATCTCCCTAAACACCATTCATAGATAATCTAGACACCAAAAGTGTGGGGCGTAAGGGTGCCCACCCATATGTTGGATCCGCACAAGGAATCACAACGTCACGTTAAGGTCGTCTTTCCTCCATACAAGAGGAAAATGATACAGCTGACTTCTCCGTCCCATTCCAAATCTCATGGTTAACGCGTAATATACGGTATTAGAATCACTGATGTCATGGGTTATTAATTCCTAATTTTTCATCATTAGTGCAAGTAGAACTCTAAGTTCTATTGCTCCATCATATCATCACTTAGTATGATATCTAAGATTTAGTATCTTGAGAAAATAGTGTTTTCCTTTTCTATAATATAGATGATAACACACAATTTGCAAATACTTTGATAAAGACTCTTCAAAGGACATGAGCAAGTGATGAACTTGCCTTGTGATGGCAAGGTAGTGAAGTTTGATGCTTGCACTGGACCTTGAGCTTCTATGTCTACAAAAACATCATTATTGCCTGGTAAGGATAATATTTAAAGAAGCAAAATGATTATGTAAAGTAATGTAATGTATCATTTAATTTGATATGCATTCTCCCCATTATTAATAAAATTCTTTTCTAAAAATAAAAGAGTTATAAATATTAATTTTTAATATTTATAATAAAATATTGTATTCTTTTATTTTATTTCCTTTTATTTGACTATTATTGATTTAATAATTCTTTTAAGAATTATCACTTAAATATCAAAAATTGTTATTATATATTCGTTTAGTGTTTTTCTAAAATACTACAATATTAGTATATAATGAAAGTGATTTTTATTTATTTTTATCATCTTTCAATAATTTTGTAAAATTCCATAAGGAATATATAAATTAAAAAATTCTTAATAAAATTTATATGTCTAAAATTTTATATCTTCATTTATTTGGATAGTTTGGATTTTTGTGAATCCAAGAATATTTTATTTATAATTTTTGGACTTTTAGTTTATTTTCTAGAATTTTATTGAGTTTAGGGGCATTTTGGTATTTTCCTATTTATTAAACAGATTCTAAACGATTTTGGCTGGCCATTTGGGATTATTGGGCCTCGTGGCCCAATAGGGCAGGGTAAAAATCATCACCCCGAAGGGTTTTCGGCCCACCCAGCCCACTCATTCACTGCTTCCTCTCTCGATCTCACCTTTCTTCTTCTTCTCTCCCGACCCCGTGGTCAGCGATGATGTCGCCGGCGATTGGCGCCGCCGTGGATCGTCCTAGCCGCCGTCGTGGTGCGGGGTGAGGTTATCTACCACGCACGTCCATCTGGTCCAGTTCGATTTGATTCTGGGGTCCTACCCTGGTCAGGCTAGCCCCTTCCCGAACCCTAGGGTTTGGGGAAAGTGCTGCTGCCGCCGCCGTGGACTCTCCCTTGGTGAGGTGTGGTTCCCGTGTACTGTTGTGGCCGCCGCCGTGGCTGGTGCAGGTTGCAGCGCCCTCTGGGGTGCTCCCTGTGCCGCCGCGGGCTCATCGGCCATTCTACTTCCTCTTTAACTCGACAGCGAGGACCCTGGTGAGTTCTGTCTTCGTGGATCCTAGTTCATCTTCTCACCTTGGATTCGTTTGTGTCTATCTAGTGGCCAGTTATTGTTTGTGCTTGTATTGCTATTAGGGTTCATCTCGGGTACTTGTAAGATGCTCCTATGATCTGGTTGTGCTGTTTAATGGGGATTTGGGGTGCTCTGCACCTTATTGTTAATGGCCACCACCATTTCATTGTGTGATGCTATTGTTGATGTGTGATTAAGGTTGGATTAAATGCTAGGGTTACATATTATTGCTTCTGGCTGGTACTCTGGTGAATTGATGTGTTTATCTATTGTCAGTATCTCTATGCTAGCATTGATCTAGTTAGTAAGAATTTACTGACTTAGTTAATGTTGGCTTGCTAGATGATGCTTGTTCTGAATTTTATTCAGTAGAATCTAATGATTCTTTGATCATGAATAAATAATTAGGATATGATCCCTGTATTTAATTCCAGGGAGATGATTTGGTAGATGATTTGTGAAGGTTGGACTATTGGATTGTTTTTGTGATAAAGTCAGTGCTTATGAAACCTTCTTAAGATGGTACATAAGTAGATCTTGTTACTGACTAGGCTTAGAGTCATTTCTGGGACTTGATGGATGTTGATAGATAAGGTGGAAACTTATTGTTTGACCTAGACAATGATGCTGGTCTGAGGCTCTAGGAACTAAGCTTCTATGTTGCTGTCATTTTCAAAATTGGTTAAGACACCAACTGCTTACTAGACCTTAGATCATAGTTGGTTAACATATATGGTTTTGTTTGTGGCTTATAAAATATTAGGTGCTACTCCTTCTTGGAGATGTGCCCAGATTTTGTAAGAACAGTTGATAGAATAAAGAGGTTGCCTTTGGTATCACTAATTCTGTGAGGCTGGTCTGAGAATTTGGTGTTTTGAAAAGGGTTTGATCTAGATCTTTATGTTTTAAAACCTCTAGGATAGCTTCACCCCACTTGGGTGATTATTGAGAGGTTGCCTTATGCATCAGCATATATACTTTGCTTGGATAAGATAAACAGATCACATGGTTGTTTATGATGCTCACCACAAAAACTATGTTGGTGATGGCTTGATGTGCTGGTGGTGTTGTTGGTCTAATCTAGTCCTTCTCCCCTTGATGTTGTTCTTGTGTTCCCTTGATGCTTGTGCTTGGCCTTGAGGAACTCTGCTCCTCCTAGCTCTTGTGAGCTTGGCCTTGCTATTCACCTGATCCTTCCCCTCCTTATGTCACCATCAGGTGATGTGTGGCTTGATTTGATATGAGATGGTGTGGCTGGTTTATTTGGCTCTGGCTAAGCTAGCTGTTCTTGTGTGTGTGAGCAGTGAAGAGATGCACTAGTGCCTCTCCATGGCTCAGCTGAACAATTTTGTGTTGCTGGGCTGTTGCTAAGGTGCTGACAGCACACACCATACAATTTGGTGTGTGTCCTGCCTGTGTGCTTGCTGTGCAACTTGTGGGCATGCTCTGAGTTTGGGAGTTACTGTTATCTGATTACTTTTACTTGGCTGGTGAAACTTGCCCCTCTTTGCTGTCATTTGACTTCTTTCTTAAAATTATGAAAGATACATTCTTTCATATTGGTGAAATTTGCCCTTTTTTATAAAATTACTCAATGATGAATCTTAATCAGTGCACTTCACTAACAAATCTGAGAGTAATTCCATTTTAACCTTAACCTTCTTTATTTTTTTTATTTATGTTTGTTTTGCAGGTACCAGACTTGGGAATTCAAGATTTTAGTTTAGGTTTATTTGTGGAATATTCATATGTAATCTTCTTTACTCATTGGTAATTTTAGTTATATTCCTTTGTAATCTTTATTTTAGTATTTTGTAATAAATATTATATTATGATCAATAAAGAAACATTATTCTTTATTTATTTATTATTGTAAGGATTGTGAATGATTTCCATAAGTTACATTTTTTGTAACTTATTTATTTAATGAAAATATGAAATGGATATTCATATTCTTAATTGCTTCTTTCTTTTTTTTATAAAGTTGGAGTGATTATTGTTAACTCTTAATTAAATCAAAGATTCAAACATTATCCAAAATTCTTTTGAATTATAATTCAAACACTCAAGTTTTAAATTCAAATTTCTTTTCCCAAAACACATAAGTCTACAAAGATCATATCAAAGTCTATAACAATCATCATTCAAGACTAAACCTAATCTCAAAGTATGAAAGAAACCTTGATCACTTTAGGTTTTTATTTGGCGAAAAATTTACCCACATTTTCACAGATGAATGCATGCAACATTTAAAATTCCTAAATCTACCCTTCGTTAGTTCCTAAATGCTGAGATGTTACAGTTTCCTTGCCCTTGACCCTGCGGCGGTTTGTTCCTCCAACTTTACTTCCTCCACGGGCTTCTTGCCTTTGTTGTTGGCAGAGACCATGGGGCTCTAAACTTGAGAAGTTTTCCTGACAGAAACAGATCGAAACGAAAACACGACGAGAAGACGATGCATTAACCTCGGGGGATCTAGGGGTTATTACGAAGTTTCAATGAATAAGGAAGGTTTTGATACGAAAACAAGGCAGAGTCAGAGTTCGAGGTGGTCTCACCCCCTCCAGGCACGGCCAACTGGGGCCCGCGCCTGGGGTGGGTTTGGCCATCCCGGCCTCTAGTTCCTCCTTTGTTTAGTCTCGTAACTTCCCTTATGTATTAAAAACACCAAAAATATAAAAATATCGGGATTTCACGAACCTTCTGTTTTCACCACTTTTACCTATTCAAAGACGAACTCTGTAGACTCCTTTTCTCCTTCTCCTGGAATTTCCTTTCCTACAAGGTCTCACACAAACCTCAATGGCAACATTAGTGTAATAAAAAACAATTAACCTTTAGGTGCGCACTTCAACTGAAATCCATCAAAACAAAGGCTTCTGTAAGAGGCAAATGCAAATGATAACAGAAATCTGTCAAAACGGACCAGCAGGTAAAGATTGATTTTTTTCGTAAACCTTCTGTTGCTCAAATCAAAAAGTGCAGAACTAATGAAAGTTGGGTAACAACTTGGAGAACAAGCTCAGAAAAATACAGCTCCATCCGACGTACTGAGATCCATCACGAATTTTTACAATGCAGCATAAAAATATGTCCCAGGACAGCCACTTTTCACAACTCCTCTACTTCTCAAAAGTAGTTGAACTTGACACAAAAACCAAAACAAAAAAGATAAGGAGAGGTTATTACTGAGGTAATAACTTCCAAGACTCAACCAAACTCTTGGGTTATCTCCCAACAAGTACTTCTCTTTACTGCCTTTTAAGTTAGGCTTGAAACTTTCAAAGATGCTCACTAAAGAGATAAATATTTGAAGTGAAAGAGAGCATCAAGAAGCAAATAACCAACACATTTAAGTCTAACCCACTTCCTATGCATGAGTGTATCATGAGAAAACAAGTTGTTGAAACAAAAAGCCACCAGCATAGGAAGACAAAACAAATGCAAATTCAAAGCTTTCAACATAAAACGGGGAAACTTAACATTATTGAGATGCATAAAACCATGTTTCCCTCTCTCATAATAACTTTCAGTAGCACCTTGAATAAAGTTGACAATATAACCATCAAAGGAAAAAACTCTATCATAAGAATGAGCATACTTACAATCACCAAAAAGAGGTCCAAGGTCATAAACCGGATCAATAAAAGCAAGTTGTTCCATCCTGAAATCTTCATTGGACAAGCTATTTTCACAAGGAGATTTAGCAAATTTGGAAAAGTTAAACTCATAAGAATCTCCATCAAACTTAGTTAAAACTTTCTCCTTCTTACAATCTATAATAGCTCCACAAGTGTTCAAGAAAGGTCTACCAAAAATGATAGGGCAAGTTTTGCTAGCTGCTAAATTAAGCACTAGAAAATCAGCAGGATACTTAATCTTACCACAAAAAACCTCCACATCTCTTACAATACCAATAGGGCAAATGGTTTCCTTATTTGCAAAGTTAATAACCACATCAATGTCCTCAAGATCACAAGGACCAATCTCATGCATATTTTCCCTGTAAAGCTCATAAGGAATAGCACTAGAACTAGCACCAATATCACATAAACCATAATAGCAATGATCACCAATTTTAACAGAAAGCACAGGAACACTAGCTTTTCTAACTTTACTAGGATGAGAGACAATATTAGAAGCGTCTTCACAGAAGACAATGTGCTCATCCTCTGTATTTCTAGCGTCAAGATCTTTCACAATAGCTACCACGGGTTCAATATTCAATTGCTCATCAGGCTCCATAGTTTTCTTAGTACCTTTATTATATGCACTAATCATCATAGAATACTCCTTTAACTTAGCTGGAAAAGGTATTTTCTCAACATAAGGTTCAGGCACAATATGATTAGTAGTACAAACTTCAGTGCTTCTAACCAGAACATGACTAACAACATCTTTATAAGGTGCATGGTACTTATTCCACTTCTTTTGGGGAATTTCTATGTAAGAGATCATCAGTTGGAAATACTTTGGGAATCAAGACCAAACTCATTACTAATATCACGGAAGTCACCAGTTCCCATAAAAGATTTTATGCATTCATAATCATAATTTATACCTGACTTTCTTCCTTTATCATTCTCCCAAGCTTCAGTGTTCTCTTGAATACGGTCTAGTAGATCCCATTTAGCTTCTTCCTTAATACGTGTGAATGATCCATCACAAGAAGCATCTAGTAAATCTTTATCATGAAGAGAAAACCTAGAATAAAAGTTATTGATAATAATATTGTTAGGAAGTTCATGAATAGGACATTTAAGCATTAGTAACTTCAATCTCCCCCAAGCTTAAGCTGTACTTTCTCCATCACGAGGCCAAAATTTATATATCAGATTTCTATCCTTTTGAATCTCACTGAGAGGATAGAATTTAGAAAAAAAAGAGATGTCATTTCCTCCCATTCGATGGATTGTCCATTCTTCAGCAGCTTATACCATTCTCCAGCTCTCCCTTTCAAGGATATAGAGAGTAACTTCTTCTTCACATGTTCAGTTTGTTGGAATTATGCCCTAGAGGCAATAATAAAGATGTTATTATTATAATTCTTTTTCATGATAAAGTTTATATTCCATGCTAGAATTGTATTAAGTGGAAACTTTAATACTTGTGTGGTTTATGAACAACACCATGTAACTAGTACGCCTCTATGGACTAGCTCATTGATTAATGATGGTTAAGGTTTCCGAACCATAGACATGAGTTGTCTATTAATAATGAGATCATGTCATTGGGAGAATGATATGATGGACATACCCAAATCAAGCAGAGCAATTAGATCGTGTCATCGTGTTCATCTTTGCGAAGCTTTTTCTTATGTCAAATATTGTATTCCTTAGACCATGAGATAATGCAACTCCCTGGTATTGGAAGAAAGCTTTGAGGTCATCAAACGTCATCCTATAAGAGGGTGATCATAAAGGTGTATCTCAGGTGATCGGAAAATACTTGTTGGGTTGTATGTATCGAGATGGGATTTTTCCCTCCCAAGTCGGAGAGATATACTTCGGGCCCACTCGGTAATCGATATCAACACCGCTTGCAAGCACGTGGTTAAGGAGTTAATCACAAAGTGATATAGGATTACGGAACGAGTAAAGTACTTGCTATGAACGAGATTGAACTAGGTATGTCGATGCCGACGATTGAATCTCGGGCAAGTAAAATATCGCGTAACGAAGGGAATATGTATATGGGATTAATTGAATCCTGGCATCGTGGTTCATCCGATATGATCATCGATGAGTATGTGGGATTCAATATGGGTTTCCAGACCCCGCTGTTGATTATTGATAGAAGATCATGTCTGCATATTCTCGAACCCGCAGGGTCACACACTTAACGTGTCTCGACGCTAGGATAGATTGGATAATTGGTTTATGAGTTTTTGTTCGGAGTATCGGATGGGATCCAGGACATCACGAGAGGTTCCGGAATGGTCCGGAGAATAAGATTCATATAAGGCAAAGCAGTTTTTGGAGTTCAGAATTGTTTCGGATTGTTCGGTATTGTACCGAAAGCTTCTAGAACCTTCCGGAGTGGGACCAACATGGCCCCACTTGTCGGGAGGGGGCGTGGGCCTACGAGGGAGTGCCCTGGACGCATTGGTCCAGGGGCACAAGGCTCCATAGGCCCAGCCGGCCAAGCCCTAGGGGAAACCCTAGGGAGAGCTTCTAGAAGGAGGGGGAACTTGCCCCACCTCCTCTTGGCACGACCCTAGGCTTGGAGGAGGGGCAAGGGGCATCCGCCCACCCCTCTATATAAAGAGAGCTGGGGGCGCACCCTCCTGACACACCTCCTCAATCCCTATCCGCCCTGCTGCCCTCCTCTCTCTCTCCCTCCCGACTGCGCGTAGGCGAAGCCCTGCCGCAGAAACTCTCCACCGTTTGCACCACGCCATCGTGTTGTAGATCCAACCTATCTCTCCACCCCACTTGCTGGACGGAGGAAGGAGGAGACGTCGAGGTATCGTACGTGTGCATCTCTCGGAGGCATCGCCACTTGCGGTGTTGGATCGGATCGGATCGCGAGGAGGAGAAGCGAGTACGACTACATCAACCACGTTCCATCGAACGTTCCGCTGTGCGAATATTCAAGGGTATGAAGATCTCATCTATCCCCCCTCGTTGTTTGCATCTCCTATATTAGATCTTGGCTTCCCCGTTCGCATCCGTAGAAATTTCTTGATTTACTATGCTGCGAAACCCTTCAGTGGTATCAGAGCTAGATCTATGCGCAGATGTGTTTCACGAGTAGAACGCAACATGCTTGTTGCGGGCGTTGATGTTTTCTGTTGCAAGCCTCTTGTTTGTGTACTTCTTATGACGCGGGATAGTAAGATCGAAGCGGTCCAGGCCAACTTTACGTGACCTCGTTCTCGAGACCGGCTCCACACTTGACGTGTGGCTTGTTCCACACATGCGACTGGTGGATGCCAGTTTATCTCACTATAGTTGTCATGGGATTTACACCGGATGTTGGCAACCATAATATCACCGTTGTGGCTTTCCGTAGGTAAGAATCGGTCTTAGCTTGTTACTCCCATAAGCCACGTAAAACATGCAACAACAAAGTAGAGGCATCTAACTTGTTTTTGCAGGGAGTGTTTTGTGATATGGTATGGCCCAAGATGTGATGTGTATGTTGTATGCAATGATCATGTTTTGTAATATTTCACGACTTGCATGTAGATGAGTACACAACCGGCAGGAGCCATATGGTTGTCTTTATAATTGTGTATGACCTGTGTGTCAACTTCTTATACGCCATGTAATAGCTTTACTTTATCGCTAAGTAGTTAGCAATAGTTGTAGTTGCTATTCGTGGTGGAGGCAATTATGGTGGAGTGATGGAGATCATGCTGGTACGCACAAGATGGAGATCATGGCGCGGAGATTGGCTATACCATGTGTAACACCCTCAGAATCGGCCCTATGCAAGTTTTAGCGAAACCCGCCAAACCCGCATAGAAACAATTCAAAGGTGCCCACCAGGCACTTTTGTGCGGGTGGAAAACGAAGTAATAACATTACACAACAGTCCTCGATGGGACCCACAGAACAGATATATATAACAGCGACTCCATGAGTCAAGAATACATATATAATATACAAAGATCCAAATCACCTTGAGAACGATATAGCGTCCGACTACGGACAAGATGCAAATGGGGCTAAGAGCCCTGAAGAATAACCAATGGCGTCCATAACCCTGCCCAGGCCAAGCCGGAAGGGTAACCCTGCTAACGACGTCGATCTCAAAACCTGCTTAAACAAAAGGGGTGCCGACAAAGGGCAAAGGAAAAAGAAGGAGCGTCGATCGAGGCCAAGACACGACGAGGCTAGAATTCGGTCCTCGCCACATAGGTATGGTGGATCAAGCGGCATGCTCTAAACAACCTATAGAGACTCGATACAACTGGCGGCAATCAGAGGGGGATAAGAGTGACCTATCCGGATCCAACCTGAAGCTAACACCAAACAAACCCATCCTGGTGTTTCCCCCTCGAGACCAAACGAGGAGGTCAACCGAGGAACCCACACAGTTGGCAGTTTTACTTATTCAGTTATCGTTGCAGCAATTACTAGTCAGGTTTAGATAATCGTCCTGATAAAATAAGCAGTGGACACTTTTAGTTAACCATTCCGTTGTAGTTGCAACAATTACTAATCGACATGATAGCATGAGATAAACCCAAAACCCAGCGCTTGTTGGTACTTTTATCCGCCATTCTGTTGTAGTTGCAATACTTACTAGTCGGGTTCAATGGTAAGCGACAATCCAAACAAGCAATTGTGGGTATTATTTAGCCATTCCATTATAGTGAAGCTGATTACTAGTCATTATAAAGTCAAATTTATAGCAATAAACTTTAGTTATGCTTGTCTATGATCGAGATATCGTGCTCCAAGTCGTCCATATCCATGGCGACACGGCTTTCAGAAAGTTTTACCCGGGTGCACCAATAGCAACACACGCCGATCAACCTCGGAAAAACCAACTCAAAACCCAACGAGGCTTTCACGGTGAACAATCACAGATTCAGAAATATTTCAGGGCCACCCTTGAGTACACCAACAGTAAGCAAGCTTGAGACGGACTCAAGGTTTGTGGGGCGTGGTAACGATGCAGATCCCCAAACGGGATGTCGATACCACGTAAACGGTCACAATTCCTAACAAGACAAAGGTGCTCCTCGCACAATTTAAATACATAAGTAACATGGCATAAGTACAGGATTGTAAATAAAACCTCAAACTAGTTTGTGGCCCCAAGAAATAAGACTCAATCAAGCTCCGCTCGTGGGGGTCCCATATACCTCCCGGATGTGGATAGCGCGATAAATCAAGGAACGGTATCAAGTACTCGGGTCCCACGGACACAAGTGGGCGTTCGGAAACCAAATATTTTCTATCACCCACCGATGCCTCTGCTTACTTCAATTTTAGTTGTTAAACAGGAATTAAAGTGAACGATAAGTAAAACTATGATCATCTCCAACATCAACATGCGGCAATACATCAACAACTGTGGCACTGGACGGCACGCAACATCACTTGAGCAAGCGACTACGACGCGCAAGTCCGACTATCTACCAAACAACAGGTAATGGGATGTGTCCATGGCAATATAAGGCTGCGAGGGATATCACGGGTACGAAAACTAGAGCATCGCAACACAGATCGCAATAGATCAACAGGAGGGGAGTAAATACTATAAAAGTAAGATAGGTAGAAAGGGGGGAGATGCTCGCCTGAAAACATTGCCGAAGATTCATTCGACGGTCGGATCGACACTCGCATCAACTCAACGGCCTTATCCGCGAAGAAGCAAAACACTAGAAGAAACACCGGGTGCAATATTTAATACAACGGCAGAAGATCAGCATGATGCATGTATGATGGATGACATGGCAAAGGTGCGATGCAATTAGGCCATATTAAGCGGAACCAGGGTTCCGACAATTAATTAAACGGTTCAAGTTGTTTATCTACCCCGCAAATTAAATGTTGTTTAACAAGGCAAAAGATAGCACCGGTTCGCTACACAGATTTAGATGAGGCCAATATGAGACTAGATTTGCCCGCATATGGGCCCCATATTTAATTATTAGGTGAATCGGCATAAGGCCCCCAAACCACATGATATGGATGCATGCATGAACAATTCAATATGCACAAGTTGTATTATGTTATAAAATAGGGTTTCGGGAAGGAGTTCACACGTTAGGGTCTCGACGAACTTGGGGATCCGGGGGTTCGGGGTCCGGTCTCGGGGTTCAGGGTTCGACGGGTCGGCGAGGTTCGGTCTCGGCGGGATCGTTCTCGGACTCCGGGGTTAGGGTCTTCGGATCGGGGTAGATCTTGGCGTATCCGGGTGGAAGGGCTTGTTGGTTCTGGCTTCACTTGTCGGTGCCGGACTCGGTTGCGGTGGATCTTGGCCATGTCGAAGTTCTTGCCGGAGGTTCGTCGAGGCCACCGGTTCGGTACGGTCTTCATGTGGTAGATCTTGGCGGGTCCCCCGGGGTCGATCTTGCCGTTGCGAGGGTCTTGTCGGGCCCGCGCCATCGAGTCGGTTTTGGCGTCCGGGGGTTCGGTCTCAACACCGGGGTCGGTCTCGGGGTCTCGGACGCCCGGATCGGTCTTCGGGGTCAACGAGGTCGGCCTCCACGAGGAAGATCATAACGTGCCGACGGGTTCGGTTTCCGTGAAGGTCTTGTGGTTCCCACTTCGAGAAGATCTTGTCGGGCGTTGTAGAATAACCGTCGTCACCACCGCAACAATATTCGCCACCGAGTTGCATACATCCCCGTATCATCCTCAAATCAGGTACTATACGCGTGTCCCAAAGAACACACACACACGGCAACCATCGAAAACGGTCTTGCGCTGCGAGCAGATGAGGTCGCGGAGGAGGGGCGCGCGAGCGCCTGCGGCTTGCGGGCCCGCAGGGCTGCAGCAGCAGAGGGCCGGGCTCGGGGAAGGAGCGTCGAGGAAGAGGACGGGCGAGAGGAGGGCGCGGACGCTGACGAGGCCGGGCTGGGCTTGACGGGCCATGAGGTCGAGCCCGCGAGGCGCTGGGACGGGATGGCTGGGCGGGGCCGCGCCTGGCGGGGTGACGCCCGGCGAGCCGAGCTGAACAGCGAGAGACGGGCCCAGGCGCGTCTGGGCGGCCGGAGGAGCCGCGGCTCGGGCCATGGGAGGCGAGGGCAGAACGGGGCGGCGCTGGGCGGGCCGAGGCGGCGCGCGGCCAGCAAGCGGAGGGGAAGCGGGATGCGCGGAGGCGGAGGTTAGGAAGGCGGAGGTCGCGCTCATGGCGAAGCGGCCATTCTGCGGCAAGGCTGGGAAGGAGCGACAAAGTGGTCGGTAGGGGGGTCGGAGCGGACAGAGGAGGCGGCTAGGGCGGAGGCGGATGGAGGGGAGCGGCGGAGGCGAGGTAGCTCGGAGGGTGGCCGGCGGGCGCGCGGAGGAGGCCGGACGGGGAGAGAGAGAGGTCGCCGGGCTGCCAAGGGAGGTTCTGCGGAGGAGGAAGAAAGGGAGGAGGGAGGAAAAACGTGGGCGCGGGGCTGGGCAGGCGTGCGTGGGTCCGGGCGCTGTCGGGTGGGACCCGCGCACGCGGTGGGGGGTGCGTGCGTGTGCGCTGAGTGTGTGTCCAAGGGGGTTTGGCGTGGAGTGTGTGGTGAGGGAAGTGGGGTGAGAGAGAGAGGGAGAGTTGGGGTGAGGTGGCAGGGTCTGATAGGCTAGGGGTAGGGAGAGGATGAGGTGGCAAGTTGCTATAGGGTGGGGTGAGGTGGAGGCTGGGTTGGGGTAGATAGTTTGGTAGCTTTAGGATTTCGAAGGGCGGTTTAGGTGGACCGATTATATTTCTGGGATGGTCGTCGTCAATCGCCCGCTCGATCGCCTATTAAAAATAATTTAATAATTTTATTTATTTTCAAATAGCTTTTGTAACTAGTTTTAGAAAAACAAAATATCCGGAACATCTGGGGGTTTAATTTGAAATAGAAGGAGGGCTAGTTTCGGAAAACCATAGTCTTTCGCAACATAGTTTCAGGTAAAATTAATATGCCTGATGCTGTAATGATGATGCAATGCACAAAAACAACGCGATTTTCTAGTAGTGGTTTTGCGGGATGCCACACCATGTCACACAAAATTATATGCATGTGATGTTTATCCTTTTATGTATCTTATTATGCTTAGATCACGGCGGTAGCATTATAAGATGATTCCTCACTTAAAGATCAAGATAAAACTGTGTTCTCCCCATGTATGCACCATTGCGAAAGTTCGTCGTGTTCAAGCATCACATGATGATCGGGTGCTATAAACTCTACGTTCACATACAACGGGTGCAAGCCAGTTTTGCACACGCGGAAATACTTGGGTTTGACTTGACGAGCCTAGCATGTACAGACATGGCCTCGAAACACACGAACCGAAAGGTTAAGCATGAGTCATATGAATGATATGATCGACACTTTGTTGTCCACCATTGAAACCACATCTCTTCTCGTGAAGATCGGATTAGGTGTGGTGAATTTGGATCGTGTTCACTAAACAACTTGAGGGATGTTGAATCTAGTGGGAGTTTATCTAGTAATATGATTAAGTTGAACTAGTTATCATGAACATAGTCTAAATTGTACTTGCAAATTTTGTAGATCAAATGGCTAAGCAACTTCAACTTCAACGTTTTTGCTGAGAAAGAAAAGCTTAAGAACAATGGGTCTAACTTCACCAAGTGGTTCCGCAATCTGAGAATCGTTCTCTCTGGCGGACAAAAGGACTATGTCCTTGAGAAAGCGCTAGGTGACGGCCCTGCTATAGATGCACCAGCTGATGAGAAAGCTGTTTATCAGTCGCACAAGGATGATTATGGTGTGATTAAGAGCACCATGTTGTTTGCTATGGAATCGGACCTTCAAAACCGTTTTGAGGAGTTCCCCAGGCCTTTTGAGATTCTTGAGGAACTGAAAACTATGTTTCAGACTTAGGCCCGTTCTGAGATATATGAGATCTCTGAGAAATTCTTTAACTGCAAGATGGAGGAGGGGAGTTCCGCTAGTGAGCACGCCATTAAGATGTCGGGCTACACACAACGCCTTGAGCAACTGGACTGCAAGATTCTAGAGGAGCTCAAGATTGACAGAGTTCTGCAATCACTCCCTCCTAGCTACAAAGGTTTTGTAGTTACCCATAATCAGATTGGTTCCACTGATACGATCACCGAGCTCTTCGCTGTTGAAAGTCTGGAGGTGGACATCAAGAAAGATAATCATGTGTTGATGGTCAACAAGCCCCCATTTAAGAAAGGAAAGGGTGCAAAGAAGCCCTTCAAGAAGGGCAAGCTGCTGTTCTCGCAGAGAAGAAGCTCAAGTCCGGACCTAAGCCGGACATCGAGTGCTTCTATTGCAAGGACAAGGGTCACCGGAAGCATAATCGAGCAAAGTACTTAGCGGACAAGAAGGTCGGCACCATCAAAGGTATATTTGATATACATGTTATTGATGTTTTCCTTACTAGCCCTCGTTGTAGTGCTCGGTATTTGATCTTTGGGTTGTTAATATCTGTAACTCGAAACAGGAGCTACGGAATAAACGGCGGCTAGCAAGGGATGAGGTGACGATGCGCGTTGGCAACGGATCAAGAGTTGATGTGATGGCCGTCGGCACGCTCTCCTTAGTTTTACCTTCGGGATTAGTTTTAAACCTCAATAAATGTTATTATGTGCCTACGTTGAGCATGAACATCATATTTGGATCGTGTTTATTGCAAGACAGTTATTCATTTAAATCAGAGAATAATGGTTGTTCTATTTATATGAGTAACATCTTTTATGGTCATGCACCTGCTGTGAATGGTTTATTTCTTCTGAATCTCGAAAGCGATGAAACACACATCCATAACATTGAGGCTAAGAGATGCAAGGTAGATAGTGATAATACTACTTATTTGTGGCACTGCCGTCTAGGTCATATTGGTGTAAAACGCATGAAGAAACTCCATTCTGGTGGACTTTTGGAGTCTCTTTATTTTGAATCTTCTGACACGTGCAAGTCATGCCTCATGGGCAAGATGATCAAAACCCCGTTCTCCGGAATGATGGAGCGGGCAACAGACTTATTGGAAATCATACATACCGATGTATGCAGACCGATGAGTGTTTCGACGCGCGGTGGATATCGCTATTTTCTCACTTTTACTGATGACTTAAGTAGATATGGGTATATCTATTTAATGAAACATAAATCTGAAACGTTTGAAAAGTTCAAAGAATTTCAGAATGAAGTGGAAAACCATCGTAACAGGAAAATTAAATTTCTACGATCCGATTGTGGAGGTGAATATTTGAGTTATGATTTTCTCACGCATCTTAAAGCAAGCGGAATAGTTTCGCAACTCACGCCACCCGGAACACCACAGAGCAATGGTGTGTCTGAACGCCGGAATCGAACTCTATTAAATATGGTGCGATCAATGATGTCTCTTACAGATTTGCCGTTATCATTTTGGGGTTATGCATTAGAAACCGTTGCATTCACTTTAAATAGGGCACCATATAAATCCGTTGAGACGACACCGTATGAACTGTGGTTTGGTGCTAAACCTAAGTTGTCGTTTCTTAAAATTTGAGGATGCGAAGCTTACGTCAAGAAGTTGATGCCGAACAAGCTCGAACCCAAAGCGGAGAAATGCATCTTCATAGGATACCCTAAGGAAACGATTGGGTATACTTTCTATCACAGATCCGAAGGCAAAGTGTTTGTCGCAAAGAACGGATCCTTTCTTGAGAAGGAGTTTCTCTCGAAAGAAGTGAGTGGGAGGAAAGTAGAGCTAGACGAGGTTGTTGAACCTTCTCTTGAGTTGGAGAGTAGCACAACACCTGAAATTGTTCCAGTACTGTCTGCACCAACAATAGAGGAAGCTAATGACAAGGATCATGAAGCTTCGGACGATGCTACTACTGAACGTCGCAGGTCGACAAGGTCGCGTGCCCCTCATGAGTGGTACGGCAACCCTGTCTTAACTGTCTTGTTAGTTGACGATAGTGAACCTGCGAACTATGAGGAAGCGATGATGAGCCCAGACTCTGAGAAATGGCTAGAAGCCATGAAATCCGAATTGGGATCCATGATCGAAAACCAAGTATGGACTTTGGTGGACCCTCCTAGCGACCGAAAGGCCGTTGAGTGTAAATGTATATTCAAGAAGAAAACGGACGCGGACGGTAATGTTACTGTCTACAAATCACGGCTTGTCGCAAAAGGTTTTCGACAAGTTCAAGGTGTTGACTACGATGAGACTTTCTCTCCCGTAGCGATGTTTAAGTCCATTCGGATTTTATTAGCAATTTCTGCGTTTCATGATTATGAAATATGGCAGATGGATGTCAAGACTGCATTCCTCAATGGCAACATTGATGAAGAGTTGTATATGATGCAACCAGAAGGTTTTGTCGATCCTAAGGATGCTGATAAGGTGGGCAAACTTCAGCGTTCCATTTATGGACTGAAGCAAGCATCTCGGAGTTGGAACCTTCGTTTTGATCAAGTGATCAAGAGCTTTGGATTTGTTCCAAATTGCTACGAAGCTTGTATCTACAAGAAAGTGAGTGGGAGCTCAGTGACATTCCTAGTACTATATGTGGATGACATATTGATTATTGGAAATGACATTGACATGCTTAACGATGTGAAGAGTTATTTGAACAAATGTTTTTCAATGAAATACCTAGGGGAAGCTACTTATATATTGGAAATGACAAAGACGCCTGATAGCTTTAAGCCAAAGTACATACCTAGACAAAGTTCTGAAAAGGTTCAGAATGGATAAGGCAAAGAAAGGTTCAGTGCCTATGTTGTCAGGTAAGATATTGAGCAAGGCTCAAAGGTCCAGCCAGAAACGATAGAAAAGCTATGAGAAAAGTTCCTTATGCCTCGGCCATAGGTTCTATCATGTATGCCATGCTGTGTACTAGACCTGATGTGTCCAATGCTCTTAGTTTGACGAGCAGATACCAAAGTGATCCAAGAGTGGAACACTGGACAGCCGTGAAGAACATCCTAAAGTATTTAAATAGGACTAAAGAAATGTTCTTAGTCTATGGAGGTGATGAACAACTCGTCGTAAAAGGTTACGTCGATGCTAGTTTCGACACCGACAAGGATGATTCTAAATCTCAGTGATACGTTTATATTTTGAATGGAGGAGCTGTGAGCTGGAGAAGCTGCAAGAAAAGCGTGATCGTGGGATCTACAGTAGAAGCGGAATACATGGCTGCTGCAGAAGCGCCAAGTGAAGGAGTTTGGATCAGGAACTTCATCACTGAGCTTGGTGTGGTTCCAAGTGCCTTGGACCCACTGGAGATATTGTGTGACAACACTGGCGCCATAGCACTGGCTAAGGAACCAAGATATCATCCAAAGACCAAGCATATCAACCGCAAGTTTCATATAATTCGAGATTATAGAACAGATGGAGATCTGAAGATTAGCAAAGTACATACAGATCTGAATGTCGCAGACCCGTTGACTAAACCTCTTCCACGAGCAAAACATGATCAACACCTTAGTGCCATGGGTGTTAGATTGTTGCCAGATGTAAACTAGATTATTGACTCTAGTGCAAGTGGGAGACTGTTGGAATTATGCCCTAGAGGCAATAATAAAGATGTATTATTATAATTCTTGTTCATGATAAAGTTTATATTCCATGCTAGAATTGTATTAAGCGGAAACTTTAATACTTGTGTGGTTTATGACCGTGTCCCTAGTACGCCTCTATGGACTAGCTCATTGATTAATGATGGTTAAGGTTTCCTAACCATAGACATGAGTTGTCGATTAATAATGAGATCATGTCATTGGGAGAATGATATGATGGACAGACCTAAATCAAGCAAAGCAATTAGATCGTGTCATCGTGTTCATCTTTGCGAAGCTTTTTCTTATGTCAAATATTGTATTCCTTAGACCATGAGATAACGCAACTCCCTGGTATCGGAAGAAAGCTTTGAGGTCATCAAACGTCATCCTATGAGAGGGTGACCATAAAGGTGTATCTCAGGTGATCGGAAAATACTTGTTGGGTTGTATGTATCGAGATGGGATTTTTCCCTCCCAAGTCGGAGAGATATACTTCGGGCCCACTCGGTAATCGATATCAACACCGCTTGCAAGCACGTGGTTAAGGAGTTAATCACAAAGTGATATCGGATTACGGAACGAGTAAAGTACTTGCTATGAACGAGATTGAACTAGGTATGTCGATGCCAACGATTGAATCTCGGGCAAGTAAAATATCGCGTAACGAAGGGAATATGTATATGGGATTTAATTGAATCCTGGCATCGTGGTTCATCCGATATGATCATCGATGAGCATGTGGGATTCAATATGGGTTTCCAGACCCCGCTGTTGATTATTGATAGAAGATCATGTCTGCATATTCTCGAACCCGCAGGGTCACACATTTAATGTGTCTCGACGCTAGGATAGATTGGATAATTGGTTTATGAGTTTTTGTTCGGAGTCTCAGATGGGATCCAGGACATCACGAGAGGTTCCGGAATGGTCCGGAGAATAAGATTCATATAAGGCAAAGCAGTTTTTGGAGTTCGGAATTGTTTCGGATTGTTCGGTATTGTACCGAAAGCTTCTAGAACCTTCCGGACTGGGACCAACGTGGCCCCACTTGTCAGGAGGGGGCGTGGGCCTACGAGGGAGTGCCCTGGCCGCATTGGTCCAGGGGCACAAGGACCCATAGGCCCAGCCGGCCAAGCCCTAGCGGAAACCCTAGGGAGAGCTTCTAGAAGGAGGGGGGAAACTTGCCCCCCACTCCTCCCTCTTGGCTGCCGGCCCTAGGCTTGGAGGAGGGGAAAGGGGCAGCCGCCCACCCCTCTATATAAAGAGGGCTGGGGGCGCACCCTCCTGACACACCTCCTCAAGCCCTAGCCGCCTGCGCCTCCTCTCTCTCCTCCCGATTGCAGCGTGGCGAAGCCCCGCCATGAAACTCTCCACCGCTTGCACCACACCGTCGTGTTGTAGATCCAACCTATCTCTCACCCCACTTGCTGGACCGAGGAAGGAGGAGACGCCGAGGTGCGTGACGTGTGCATCTCTGAGGCATCGCCACTTGCGGTGTTGGATCGAGATCGGATCGCGAGGAGAAGCGAGTGCGACTACATCATCAACTACGTTCCGAACGCTCACTGCGAATCTTCAAGGGTATGAAGATCTCATCTATCCCCCCTCGTTGTTTGCATCTCCTAGATTAGATCTTGGCTTTCCCGTTCGCATCCGTAGATTTTTTTTGATTTACTATGCTACGAAACCCTTCACAGTTGTGATACCTTAACACTTAAACAACCTGCATAATTCATGGATAAAAAGCAAATGATCACCAAGATGGAAAGTTCCATCCCCAAAATAATAGTTATCAATAACACGATCAACAATACTTGTAGGTATCTTAAAAGGATCTATCTCAACAGGTGGTGGTTCATCTACTACCCTAACAGTGGTAGTAGATTTCCCAAACAGAAAACCAAGTGGGTTATCCATATTGTAAACAAAGTAACAAACATAAACAAAAATCAATACTCAAAGTAGAAGTTTCCTTTACCAGTTCCATTCTTCAATAGTGCTTCACTCCCCGGCAACGGCGGCAGAAAATAGACTTGATGACCCACAAGTATAGGGGGTGTATCGCAGTACTTTCGATAAATAGGAGTGTCGATCCCAACGAGGAGCAAAATGTGTTGACTAGTCGTATGGAGCAGGAAATATCTGTAAATACTTAGCAACCGAATTTTTAGGGGTTTTCTGATAAAGCAACAAAACAAAGTGCAAGTAATAAATACAAAGAACAAACACAGCAAGTGGCCCAATCCTTTCTTAGCAAAGGACAAGCCGGTGGAAATACTTATAAGGACCAAATGTTCTCGAGGACACATGGGAATTCTGTCAAGTGCTTTCGCTTCAAATAGCTAAGTACTCTTCTTTGGTGTTGTAAGAGTTGTGTGGGTGAACCTGTGCTAATGTACCGACCTTACTTGGACTAATACATACTTGTGATTAAACCCCCTGCAAGCATCCGCAACTACAGGAAAGTAATTAAGATATAAACCTAACCACAACCTTAAACTCTGAGATCCTACGCTCCCTTGTGCAAAGGTGTCCTAACGGGGGTTCGGGTTTCTGTCACTCCGGTAACCCCACAATTAGTAGCAAAATACACAATGCATTCCCCTAGGCCCATAAATGGTGAAGTATCATGTAGTCAACGTTCACATGACACCACTAGAAGAATAGCACCACAACTTAAATATTAAACCATTGAATAATAACTCAACACAAATCCACTACCAACAACATGACTTCTCCCATGTCCTCAAGAACTAAACGAACTACTCACGAGACATCATATGGATCAAGATCAAAGATGATATGGTAATGGATAACAATCTGAACATAAACAATAATCCAATGGTTCCACTCACAAGCATCAACTACAATAGTAATTAACACCGGGAAAGTTTCCCCTAAGAACTAATGCAAGATCCAACACGATTGTTACAGCAGGACGGAGTAGTGATGATGGTGCTAGTGGAGATGATGGTGTGGATGATGATGATCCTGATGAAGCCTAGCTTGACGATGGTGTTGATGGAGACGATCTTCCCTCTCCGGGAAGTAGTTTCCCCGACAGAAATCTGTCTGCCGGAGAGATCTTTCTCTCTTGGTGTTTTCCGCCCCGCAGAGGCGGCGGAAATCTATCTGTGGTCGCTCCCCTGGTGTTAGAGTTCCGTGAGAAAGATATAGGCGAGAGGGCGGAGTTGGGAGCCGAGCAGGTGGGCCACACCTGCCCTAGGCGCGGCCTAGGGGGACCCACGTCTAGGGGTGGTGTGGGCCCCCTGTGGCCCGGCTGCGCCTCCCCTTCTGGCTTCCTCCGTCTTCTGGGAAAATATAATTTTCCAATATTTTTCTGATCTTCGCGAAATTGCATCAAAACACCTTTTTTTCATCAGAATTCAGACGCCAAGAGTCCATCCTCAAAGAATCATCCAACATACAAAAACAGTGAAAAAGACATAAGTAATACTCCCTCATGTTCAAAATATAAGACGTTTAAGCATTCCTTGTTCAAGTTTTGTCACGTTACGAAATGAGGAGTTTTGTGGTACCCTTAAATAAATAAGGGCCGTTTATTTTCATCCATCTAAAGGCCCACAACTGTTTATACTAGTACCAAAAATGTGACAAGTATAAATCATACTACTGGTCTCACGAGGGCAAAATCGGCACCGCTTAGGAAAAATCAAAATTAATTAGTCTTTTCCTCCGACCCGTGAACAATGGCACCGATGTTCGCCGCTGGCACTGACTACCTCCCAATCTCCTGCTCCTCCTCGCCGGCGCCCTTGCGTCTGGTAGTGGTGGGCGGCCGATCGTGTTGACGCCCGAGGCGCCTCCGTGGCACCTAGACGTTCCATTTGGAGCATACCCGACGGGGTAAAGGCGCATATCTTGGTCCGCTGGAAAGCCACGGGAAGAGCACCTTCTTGGCACCTCGCGCAATTCTAGTCGCAGCAATGTCACCTGACAGGTCTTGATCACGCAGAACAATTGTCAGACGCGCTTTTAAGCGTCGTCATGTCCGTTAGAGGCTCGGGCGAGGTCATCTAAGTTTAGGTACGATGATCGCCGAGACGACCGCATGGACGGATTTGTGGCCCTCGACCGCAGTGCCTACGGATCGCGTCTGTTGGTTCCCGTGGCACAATCGCAAGTATCCGGTCTTGCCAGGTTGCGATTCGTTGTCGCCGTTAGGAAGTAGGGGCTCTACATCCGCCGCCGCATGGCGCGACACAAGTTGGTCACCTCGACCATGTATCCCATGTCTAGCTTCGAGGCAAGGCCGAGCTGAAGCGCTTGTTAAGTTGTTGGCGGCGGGCAATGGCGAAGTCAATGAGCGGCCGCAGCTTGACGAAGGGAGCGAGTCAGCTGCGCTTCATTCTGCCGGCCATGAGCAATAGAAAAAACAAAGACCCAGTGCGCTATGAAAAAGTCTAAAATGCCCACACATATAATCTGTTGGATGCAATTTATACTACTCCCTAGACCAAGAGTAGTAAAAGGTACCATAAAACAAGCCTACGAAATATCCCGGATTTCCGATTATACCCCTATTCGTGTTGCCCCGGATCCTCACTCGCACTCACTCTCACGGTCTCAACCGCACATCACTCTCTCACCCTCGTCTCATCCTCCCTCGCCGGCGCATCTCCACCGTGCTCACGCATCCCAGCTGCGCTCTCCCTCGCCGCCGTCCTCTTCCTTGCACGCATAGCTGCCGCCCTCTCACTCGGGTGCGTTGCCACCGCGCTCTCAGTCCCTCGCCCGCATCTGCAACGGCCCTATCTACAGTTAAAAAGGGGATTTTTTCCTCCTCTGACGGCTGCATCCACAGCGGTGGCGTTGGATCCTCTCCCCGACGACGTCTATAAGAGGGAGGATGGCATGATGGTGCCTTGAGCACCGGAGTAGAGGGAGGAGAACTAGATCCCGGCGGCGATTGACCCGCGTGTGCCAGCGCTGGACCGTGCCACACTGCCCTAGCCGCTCGACGCCTGCGGCCAGTCCGGCATTCGTCGACTGCCCCGGGTTCCTCTTGTACTCCGTACGAGCTATGCCTGGCACCCGCGGGAGGAGGCCTAGCAAGAGGCCCTCATCGACTCCTTCCATGCCCTGTTCAAGAGCATGCCCTGAGCCAGAGCTGCGGGAGGACGCTGCCTACACCTGACGACCAGAACGACAATGGAATAGGTGAGTCTTTCTCTGTGCTCTATATTGACCAATACTGCTCTATATCGATTCCGAGTTCTGCCCAATTTGGTGCTTGTTTGAGTATAGTGTAGTCTTGCTTTATCTTGCCCAAATACTGGCAACCATCAGAGATCATTTTTTGCCATAGCCAGTGAAGGCCCAAGTTGGCGTAATCGATTGTTTGACAGTGAGAATTAGTGATGCTAGAACACTGGAAGTTGGAGTATGTAACACTGAATTTTTTATGATATACCACTCACAGATTCATTACACTTGTCATTTTAATTTTTGCAAGTTTACTTGTCATGCGAGAGTAATTTCTTGTGTTATTTTAATCAGATTTCCTTAGTAGTCCATGATTGATCGACTTTGTCTTTGCACTTTAGCATATAACAAAAGTTGTGCATTAATGTGTTTGTATTTTTGTGCAATTGTTGCTGCCGCAGAAACTTGTTATAGTGCCCTCAAAGAAAGATCTTGGGGCTTGCTTTCAAGGGCAATCAAAAAATGGTGGTCGAAAGCATTGGAGGTAACAGATCTTTTGTTCTGTCTTTTCTTTCTTGGCAAGTTTTATCATGTCTACTGAATCAAGAACTTTGTTGTTGACCTTATTCTTGTATACAAATAGGCTATGAGTGAGAAGGAAGCAATGGACATGAAAGCTGCATTGGACTCTAAGGGAGAGACAAACTTCCAAGTCTGCACACTTGGGAAATGGGAAGGACGTGGTGATTACCAAGAAAATGGTGTCAATCAGTATGGAGAAGAAGATGGAACATCAGCGAGTCTTTACCCCTTCGGTCATTGAACATTCACGGTGTCAACTTCAACTTCTACTCCGACCAGCACGACAACACCACCACCACCGCGGCTAGTAAGTCCATCTTTATATGAGTATCACGTTTCTGTAGGAGTACTTTCTTGAAACAACAATACACACAATAGACACAAACACATCATTATATCTACTGCTACTGATGAATTCCTCTAAAGTTTTGATAGCTAATGTACCTTCATGTTCTCCTTGTACTAGATGAACGTTGTCTTCTTCGGTTGGAGTGAAATTCAAGTATGGTAGCACCATACTGATCTGATTGTTGTTGCTCGTCTTTGTTCGGGTATGGGGTTGTTGCTACTGTGATTTACTCCTACCGCTCTTTGTTTAGTTTTGGGGTTGTTGCTGTTGCTGCTCTTTGTTCACCATACATGCTGATGTCTGCTGCTACTGTTCTCTGTGCTAGGAATGTGCAAGGGGCACCTAGGCGTCAAGGCGTTGGTGGTCGAGGCGAGGAGCACCTGGGCGAGAAGGCGATGGTGCCGATGAGCTTACCAGACAGCGCCTTGCTCCTATGGTTGAGAGGAAGATGCGAGGAGCACCTGGGCGAGAAGGTGATGGTGCCGGTGAGCTGACCGGCCTGCGGTCTGCTCCTGCTGCTGGAGTTGAAGGGAGGAACCTGGAGCACTCTCGCTGGCCTTCTCCCCTGGCCGACACTCTACTACTGCTGGGTGGGGGAGGCTAGCGAACTACTGGGCGACGACCTGCATGCCGATGAGCTGCTCCTGCTCTTCTCTCGCTGGTGATCAAGGGATGTGCCCCCAGCCTGGAGCACTCTCGCTGGCCGATGCTCTGCTTCTGCTAGGCGGGAGAGGCCGGTGAGCTACTGTGTGACGGCTGGCATGATTAGGGGAGGGGATCGATTCAAAGTGCAGACGCCGGCGAGCTGGGTGTTGTGCGTGAGCTGGGAGCCACGCGAGGATCAGGGAGACAACGCGCATCGATTCCGGTCGGCCGCCAGAGGATCTGGACGAGATCGTGTCGATTCCGGCTGGGCTGCGCGAAGATGTGGGCGATGCGTGCTTTTGGCGGGGCCGCGTGAGACCCTCGTGTCAATCCCGAGATTGGGATCGAAAACCTGATCGCGTCGGCTGCGGGTCTGGTTCCGACAGTTTCAGGGGTATTTCTATACACATGCACAATTTTGGGTGCTGTCGGAAAAACATAAAATGTCTTATATTTTGAACTGGAGGGAGTACCTCATAATAAGACATATATCAATGAATAGAGGCAAATTATGATATAGAATGGTGATGCACATTGGACGTATCATTCATGCATAACATTATAACACGGCAAATATTTAAAACATAGCTTTATGAATGAATAGCAAAGTAATAATGAGAGCCCACTATGTCGGTGTACAAATGATCATACATGGTACAAAGGAGATAATATATGACAACACTATTTGAGCATGATTACCTAATAGTGGCAACGAACAAAGTTCTCACATCGCATTTGATCGAATAATTTGTAAGGTTTTTGAGGCCTTTGATTCTTTCAATAGTTTACAAGTAATTCATCATGCTTGCATCGCGAACTAAATATTTTGGGGATGATGTATCCTTCCGGTATTTCAACGTTTAAACACTCATAAAAAACCCATACATGAGTAAGTAACTATTAAACACTCATAAAAAACCCATACATGAGTAAGTAACTAGTATCTTTAGTTGACAACAGGTGGAGTCGAATAGGATAGGTGCTTTTGGGACTCATAGAAGACCCATACACTTTTTGGGCTTGCAAGTATTTTTTCATTCAACTTTGTGTTAGGGATATGCTATATGGGTATCCTTATAGCATGTCTCTTATCCGACTAACCCGGGTGGCCCATAGTCGGTAGCATGGCTCTTCGGGATGCCCGATTAGATGGATCCAGAAGGGAGGCCCATGCCGGATAAAGGAAGACTATAGTGGAGTCACCAGCGTACCCGGAGCCTTGGAGTGCAATATACACAAGACTAGTAATAGACGGTGTAGGACTCTGTGACCTGTCCGGCTAGGAATTTTCCCTGTAACCCTAGGACCTGGCGACTATATAAGTCGGGCCTATGGGAGCCTTTAGGGCAGACAACTTCAGACAATCTCATACAACCTCGCACAACGAACCTATCTTTGTAACTCGGCGTATTGCCCTTATAGTGATTTATAGCAGGAGTAGGATTCCGCCACCGTTGTGGGATCTGAACACAGGTGGTATGTTACCTCAACCGTCAACCATCCGCCTTCCCCCACGTCTCTAAACACGCACTGTGAGGACCCCTCCATGGCGTACTCGTCGGCAATACCACGACAGTTGGCGCCCACCGTGGGGCAAGAGGCGCTTCAGGCTCTTCAGCGGGCGGCGAAACCGTAGCCATCGGTCGCGTTCTCTTCTTCGGCAACGTTCCGATCGTCCCTCCCAACGAGTTCTGGATCCCGAAGATTTAACCCTACGCGGTGTTCGATCGTTCCTATCGGAGACATCCACCTCTTCATCAGCGAAACCGACTCGGGCACTAGTTCCCTGGGAGTCGGAGGATCATCAAGACCCGCACGGACCGCCTATGGGCAGGATACGTTTGCGGAAGGATCGATGTCGGATCTCTCTTTGGAGTTTGCCGGCAAAGATCGGAAAGCATCAAGACCCGCACGGACCGCCTACGGGAAGGACACGTTCGCGGAAGGATCGATGTCGGATCTCTCTTCGAAGTTTGCCGGCAAAGATCAGAAAAATTCAAGGCCCACCCAAACCGCCCCTGTGCAGGATATAAAGGTGGAAGATCACTGCAAATCCGCCGGCTTCGTCTGCAAGGCCCGACAGCAGAGATCCAAGTTCGTCGGCGTGGTTACCATCTTCGATCTGGCGCGCTGCGTTCAGAGAGAGGGCGAAACCCCCCGCGATTACCTGGCCAGGTGGCTCCGTATATGAGCCGATCTAGCCCACTACCCCGATGTTAACGCTTTGTATCACTTCGTGGAAGGACTGGACCGTGGCACACTTCTCCGATATTCTTTACGACGGCAGCAGGCAACAGGACGCCTTACCCTCGAAGAGATGGTGAGCACCGTCAATAGCTACGCGGCAGCTGACGCGGCAGCCCAGATGGAGCTTGCGCTCAGAGACGGAGAACCTCCAATTCAGCAGCCGCCTCCACCGCCATCGTCGCAGCAGCACCACCACCTCCAGTCATCGTCGAGCCCGTTGCACCTCCACCGCCCGTCATCGAGGAAGTCCTGGCACCCTCCGACTATGTCATTGACGCGCTTTATGCTAATTTCAGTGCAGATTCAGAGGAGATAGACTTCAGTCCAGAAGAGCTAGACTCCGCTATGCAGGAGATGGAGGAGGAGTACTCGCGCGACGAGCAAGCCAACAACGCCGTCACGTCTCGAGGGGTGTTCGTCACCATTGGGACGACGATGGATGAAGATCAACCTAGACGAGCTCCGCCTACGGCGCTGGAAAAGGGGAAGGGGCCACTTATTGCTGCTGACGATGATCACGCAAAGGTCATGCCTCCTCCGCCTAACCCAAAGGTCACGGCCCGAGAACTCGGCACCGGCCTGAGCAACAACAACACCGCAAACTTGCCACCTCCAGCATCTACGTCTGCAGCAGCCCAAGTTACTCCAGCTGATAGAATGATGTACGGCAATCTCCTCGTCGAGCCACTAATCGTTGCTCATATCCGGAACGTGACCCAGCTTGACGAGAAGCGCCAACAGATGCTGGAGGAAGCGCAAGCCATCACGGAGCAAGGCGCTAAACTAGATCGAGATCTGGTCAATACGCAGAAGTCCATAGAAAAGCTAGAGCAATGGAGGCTGAGTACAAGACTCTGCTACAGCAACAGAAAGCTACGAAAGCTCCGTCTCGCGTCATCAACGATCCTGGTGTACGGCGCAACCTAGGATGGGCTCCCTCGAAGCCGGCACAGGCCAAGACATACATCGACAGTGAAGGCAAGCAGGTGATGCCCACCCCACTCCTCAACCTCGCCATCGCCAAGACCCTTCTGGAGCAGGATAGATCGCCTGAGGCAGTGGAACAAGTCTATGACCTAGTGGCCAAGGCGGTGAAGCAGCAGGAAAAGGCCACCTCTCAGAGTCTTGAGTCTAACCCAGCGCTCTGCCAATCTAGCCAGTACAAGCCGCCAAGGGACAGATCTCCTCTTGATGTCGGGTCCCAGACGGGTTCATCAGAACGAAGACGGAGGGATGCGCGCAATAGGAAGGATGCCATCCCCATATCCTCCGGCCACGGAGAAAAGGCCCGACCTCGGCGCCCATCGCCACCGCCCCGATCTCCCCGACATCACGAAGATTACAAGGCTCACCATCGTATGGATATGCCCCCACCAAAGCAGTGCGGCATCGTCATCCGCGACAACGCGGAGCAGACCCGTCATGATGAAGAGCGCAACCAAGGACACAAGAGCAGGTCGCTCCATGACCCTCCACGTCCGACAAGCAATCGTGACAGGCGTTAGGCGTCGTAGGAGGGTAACAGCAAGAAGGCTAACCCACCGCCACCTCCGCCTCCATCACCACCAAGCAGTCACCATGGCGGAGGAGGCCCGCGTCGTTCACGCAGCCCATCCCCTGTTGACAAAAAGAAGAAGAACCCGGATTCGTACGATGCACATTCGCGGATCGATAAGATCCACGAGGCCTGGGAAGGACCATACCTGGGACCACGTTGCTTTGGACCTGCAATACGGTCCGCAACTTATCCCAAAGGTTTCCGGATTGAAAATACCATCAAGCCCTATGACGGCACCGCCAAGCCAGCCACATGGTTGCAGGACTATGGCAACGCGGTGGAGATTGCCGGAGGCAACCCCAACGTCGCTGTCAAGTACCTCCCGTTAATGTTGGCAGGCACGACCCGTCAATGGATCGACGACTTGTCGGAGAAATCTATCTACAACTGGCTAGACATGCAAGAAGCTTCACCAAGAACTTTGAGGGTACATATAAGCGTCCCTGCACTGTGGGCGATCTACAGCGGTGCGTGCAAGAGAAAGACGAGACATCTGGCGCCTACCTCTCCTGCTGGCTGGATATGAAGAATTCCTGCGCAGGAGTGCACGCTCAGACCGCCATGGCCGCCTTCATCGATGGGTTGGAAAGAGGCACGTTGCTCCGACATAAGCTGAAGCCCTTGCAGGACAATCACTAGCTTGACTTGAACCAGATGATTTAGTTGGATAGTGAGTTCGCAGCTGCCGACGACGATGCTCGTGGCTCCTTGCCGACAACAGCCGTTCCAACTCAAGCTCGGAGGAACAACGGTACAAAGCGAAAGACCGCTCCAGAAGAAAAGCAATCTACCGACATGGTCGCTATGACTTTTGCAGGACGAGGAGAAGGCGGACAACGTGGCCGAGGAAGGGGAGCTGGTCGTGGGCAGCAACGAGGAAGTGACACCACCTCGGCGTAGCTCCGCGTTCCCCAAACCTACGAATAGTACCGTGATATGCCGTGCCTCGTACACCTCGACGCCAACGGCAAGGCCACCCATACCAATCGACACTGCAAGTTCGTCAACGACCTCAAGGAAGACCCGGAGTCCGGCTACAAGCAAAGTCGGAAGAACAGACCGCGAGGCAAGGGCAAGGGGAAGAACAAGGAGGAGGAGTCCAAGGATTCAAGTGACATGGACGAGGACGTTGACCCCAAGAACGCCACCAAGAGCGACGACAAGGTCAAGAACCCCTTCGCAAAGAAGGCCCCAGTCTACCACACTTTCCTTGGCACCCCCACCGTCCGATAACAGAAGACCTCTCTGAGGATCCTGATGGCTACTCTCCCTCCAGTTCCCCATTACGTGCGCTGGTCGGAGGTTCCAATAACTTGGGAAAGGACGGACCACCCAGACCTTATACCCACGGAGAACCAATACGCCATGGTCATCAACCCCTTGATTGACGGCGTGGAGTTCACCAAGTGTATGGTGGATAGCGGAAGCAGCATCAACATCATGTACCTGGATACACTGCAGAAGATGAACTTGACGGAGGCAAACCTAAGGCGGACCAACACCATCTTCCACGGCGTAGTTCCTGGTCGGGAGGCTCAGTCCCTTGGGTGCATTACACTTCAGGTAGCCTTTGGCGATGTTAATAATTACCGCCAAGAGCGCATGACCTTCGAGGTGGTCCCCTTCAAGAGCGTGTACCACGTCATATTCGGCCGCGACATATTCCACAAGTTCATGTCCAAGCCATGCTTCGTCTACAACAAAGTCAAGATACCCGGACCAAACGGCATCATCATCGTATCCGGAAGCTTTACCAAGGCAAGGGACTGCGAGATCAACGAAGCAGCCGCTGCAGAAGTTGTCCTCTACAGCAAAGAACTCAAGGAGATCCAGAGCAAGGTCGATGACTCAGAGATGCCCGCGTCGAAGAAGCAGATCTCCGACTCCGCTCCTGCGTTCAAGGCCGCCATCGAGACCAAGCCGGTGGAACTTGTGGTAGGCGATGCCTCCAAGGTCACCGCCATTGGGACAAACCTGGATCCCAAATAGGAAAGCGCGCTCGTCGAGTTCCTCCGTGAGAATAGGGACATCTTTGCCTGGCAACCCGCCGACATGAATGGTGTACCTAGGGAACTTGCCGAGCATAGCTTAAACATTGATCCAAAATGCAAACCAGTGAAACAACCTCTACGACGCTTTGGAGATGTGAAGAGACGCGCCATTGGCAAAGAGATAGCTAGGTTACTTAAGGCTAGATTTATCCGAGAAGTCCTTCACACCCAATGGGTGGCCAATCCTGTACTTGTCCCCAAAAAGGAAACCACTGAATTAAGAATGTGCGTTGATTACACCGGCTTGAACA
The DNA here is from genome assembly GCA_030063025.1 of Avena longiglumis. NCBI lineage: Eukaryota > Viridiplantae > Streptophyta > Magnoliopsida > Poales > Poaceae > Avena > Avena longiglumis. The sequence continues at coordinate 475,670,079 of CP125974.1, read as the reverse complement.
AAGCATGTCGCAAAGATCTATTTGCTTTGCCTCGCATTGACCAAGTCATTGACTCGACGGCTGGCTCAGAGCTTTTGTGTTTTCTAGACGCATACTCAGGATACCACCAGATCAAGATGAGGAAGTCAGACCAATTGGCCACTTCGTTCACTACCCCATACGACACGTTTTGCTATGTCACGATGCCCTTTGGGCTGAAAAACGCAGGTGCTACCTACCAGCGGACAATGCAACGTTGCCTTCACGACCAAATTGGTCGGAACGTTCACGCCTATGTGGACGATATCGCGGTGATGTCTAAAAAGTCAAACGACTTAATCTCCGACTTAAAAGAAACCTTTGATAATCTCCGGAAATACAACATGATGCTCAACCCTAAGAAGTGCGTCTTCGGGGTTCCAGCCGGCAAATTGTTGGGCTTCATCGTTTCCCAACGCGGAATCGAGGCCAACCCGGAGAAAATCAAGGCCATCTTAAACATAAACCGTCCGACATGCCTAAAGGACATTCAACGACTAACAGGTTGTGTTGCAGCAGTTAGTCGGTTCGTCAGCCGACTTGGAGAGAAGGCTCTGCCGCTGTACAAGTTACTGAAGAAGGCGGACAAATTCACGTGGACGGACGAAGCAGATGCAACATTAAAGCATCTCAAGGAGATTCTTTCCTCAGCGCCCATCCTTGCAGCACCCGAGCCTGGTAAGCCCCTGTTAATTTACATGGCGGCAACCAACCGGGTTATCAGCATCGTCGTCGTGGTAGAGCGGAAGGAACCAGGCTATGAGCACAGAGTTCAACGACCAGTTTACTATGTGAGCGAGGTCTTGACGGAGTCCAAGCAGCGTTACCCATACTACCAAAAGATAGCTTATGGAGTATTCCTTGCTTCTCGGAAGCTGAGGCATTACTTTCAGGAGCACCCAATCACAGTGGTGAGCAAGACTCCACGGTTCGACATTATCAATAACAGTGACGCTATAGGAAGGTTCGTGAAGTGGGCCATTGAACTTGCCGCCTTCGAGATCACCTACAAGAGACGTGACGCTATCAAGTCACAAGCCTTGGCGGATTTTGTTGCAGATTGGACGGAGATGCCAGACGCTACTCCGTTGCCAGAACCAGAGTACTAGGTGATGCACTTTGATGGGTCAAAGCTACTCAACGGCTCAGGGTCTGGTGTATTGCTACAGTCACCAACAGAGACAAGCTACACTACGTTCCGCAAATCCACTTCGAGGCTACAAACAATATGGCGGAGTATGAAACACTCATTCACGGACTACGTGTAGCCAAGGTTATTGGCATCAAGCGCATAGTTTGTTGTGGAGATTTCGACTTGGTTGCCCAGCAGGTGGCTGGCACCTGGAATGCGCGGAACCCTATGATGGCGGCATATCGAGACGAAGTGGACGAGATAGCCAAGAGCTTCTTGGGCTACGAAGTCAAGTATGTGCCTAGGAAACAAAACGAGGTGGCTGATCTGCTCTCTAAGCTAGGATCAGGGCGCAAGCGAATTCCACCAGGAGTCTTCCTAGAGAATCTGCGCACACCATCCGTGAAGGGAGCCGACATCGACAACCCGGATAGAGCTGACTCTTTCGTCAACATGGTGACCAAGGTCCCTCTAGCTTGGACAAAACCGTTCATGGAATACCTCGAACACGGAATTTTTCCCAACGACGAAGTCGAAAGACGGCAAATAGTACGGCGAGCAAAGGGTTATACCATAATCAATGGGCAACTCTACAAAATGAGCACTACTGGTGTATACCTAAAGTGTGTTTCCCAGCTAGAAGGTATGGAAATCCTGCACAAAATCCATCTCGGAGATTGCGGGCATCACGCCGCTCCCTGATCGTTGGTCGCGAAAGCCTTCCGGCAAGGATTCTCTTGGCCGATCAAGGCGAGACAAACAAGTTTGGTTGAGACATGCATGGGATGCCAGTATTATGCCCGACAACCACATGTTCCTGCTGAAGAATTGCGAACAATACCAATAACTTGGTCGTTTGCAGTCTGGGGGCTAGACATGGTGGGACCGTTACAGAAGGCACCTTGTGGGGTTACGCATCTGCTTGTAGCAGTTGATAAATTCACCAAATGGATAGAAGCTAAAACCATTAGAATGCTTGATGGGGCAACTGCCCTCAGGTTTATCTGGGATCTATTGGTGAGATTTGGTCTCCCACATAGCATTATCACCGACAACGGAAGCAACTAGTCACTCGGAGAAGTGGAGGCATATTGCTGGGAGAAAGGCATCCGACTTGACCTTGCATCTGTGGCACACCCACAATCCAATGGTCAGGTTGAGCGAGCCAATGGATTAATTCTGCAGGGAATCAAGCCACGTCTTGAGGCTTTGCTACCGCATAGCTGGAGCACAGGCGGAAGAATTGCCATCCGTCTTTGTGGAGTTTACAAACACCCAACAGATCCACCGCTACACCCTTACTTCATGGTATATGGAAGCCATCTTGCCTTCCGACATCCTCCATGATGCACCAAGAGTTGCCGCTTCACGAGGATGACGTTGAAGAATCCAGACGCCTAGATGTGGACCTTCTCGAGGAGGAGCGTTTTGGCATGCCAAAGATCCACCATCTACCGGCGAAGCTACGCAGCTACCATAGTCGCCGCGTCCGCATCGCTTCGTTTAAAGAGGGATTTGGTGCTCCGACTTAAGCAGAAGAAGTCACACAAATTATCCCCGCCATGGGAAGGACCGTTCATCATAAGCAAGGCGCTGCTCAGTGGGTCTTACTACCTTGTTGACAATCGTGAATTAAAGGATAGACCCAACGAGGATCATAAGCGTAAGCGACGTGACCCGGATGATGACTACCCAGAGCTTGATCGGCCATGGAACATAGCACATCTACGTCCTTTTTACACTTAGCATTTTTTATCTAATTGTGTACCTCTTATATGATCAATAAAATAAAGCTCTTTGGTTTACTCATATTTCTGAGTCTTTTACCTCCTTTAGTGTTCATTTTTTGATCATGTAAAACCTCTATGCACAAGCTTTGCGTTTGCACTTGTGAAAATTCCGCCTACGGGCGTTAGCTTAAGTTTTCTGGTCTACACGTTCTTTGTTGTTTTTATGTGGATTCTGGAGTAGTGACTTTCGGCACTTATTGTCGGCGATTTTGTGCTCAGGTTATTAACGGTTCCATTGGTCATCATCACCTAAGCGCATGGTTCCGACAACGAGTCTTCCGACTCACAAAAAGTCAAGCATAAAAACCAAAGTAAAGGATAAGCCAACACTTGCTTAAAAAATATATACATGCTGGAAACTAAGTTCTTAAGTAGCAGGAAATAACAACCATTGTTTTCCGCCTTAAGTTACATCATCAAGTTTTTTCCGTGCATACACCAAAGATGAAACAAATATTACAAAGTTGTTTTTCATTCCTTTGGCGCAGGAGACTTGGAAGCAGCATCGTCACCAGCCAGAGAATCACCCTCAACATCGGCACTATGGTGGGACTTTGAGGAATCTTGGTTGACGCTGTCGATGGTGTTCATGGGCATGAAGATGTCGATGTCCACCAACTCAGCAACTCTGGTGTCGTAACCCGCGAGTGATGACAAGATGGCTTCATGATCAATCTCTTTGCCGTCATCGTCAACATCGGGGATACTAGAGGTCACCGTGTCGATGTCGGCACCTTCGTAGTGTGCATTTACCATTGACAGCTCCATCCTTGCGCCAGCCCGTGCACATGAAGCTTTCCAGCTTGTGATACGCTCGGGGGCTCGGCGCAGAATCTCCGAGTACTTCGCCACGGAGTCCGAGGCCTTGATGTGTATCTGTAAGGGCTTGGCAATCTCTTTGGCTTGGGTGATGATGGTATTGATGAAGTTGCCGGCAAGAACCATGCATTCCTTGGCTAGAGGAGGCGATCTGGTTAAACCCATAGGAGCTGCAAATTCTGACAAGGATCGCATGAGTTCAACAATTCAAAGTATCCATACTACAGAAATACAAGGCGGAAGAAACTTACTGAAGATGCTGGCATTAGCCTGCCAGAGGGTGTCCGCCGGGGATTCTTTCTCTTGCTAGAGGAGCTTATACGCCTCGCTATGGCGATGGTTTTGCTCATCAGAAGAGCAAGCTCCTCCTTCAAGCGATTGATTTCCACGGAGGCGGACTCCTGCAGGGCTTTCATGGAATCCTCATGCATTTTCAGCATTTCTTCCCTCTCCTTTTTAAGGATCTTGTTCTCGCTGTCCAGCTGCTGGATGTGCTTGGACTGCTCGACAATGTCCTTGGCCTTGGCAACATGTTCTGCAAAGTTGGAGAAAACAAAGTACACAGTAAGTACTCGGAGTATGAAGGCACAAAACCAAGATGGAATGCGCAAAAAGAAAACAGACTCTTGTTTTTGATGATCTGTTCCTTCAAGATGGTAGTTTTACCCTTTTCGGCTTCAAGATCTGCGCGCATCTTCTGGTACTTGTCGTTGGCCATGCCCCTCCGAGCATTCTCGTTGTGGAAAAAAGGGAAAAAAATTAAACCGTTGTTTAGTCTGCTTGGAGCACCTAGTCGGAAGTTTTCCACCTAGGCGCTCGGGGGCTACAGCGAGAGTTTTTTACTTAGCAATATGCTTAGCTTTTCTTTAAGCATCTAGTCAGAGCTAATTCAGTTCTCGATTAGAAGCTTGGGGGCTGCAGTATAAAGTTTTAACTCGGAAAATGCTTAGCTTTTCTTTAAGCATCTAGTCGGAACTAATTCAGTTACAACTAGAGGCTTGGGGGCTACAGTATTGAAAATTATAAACACTGCGTATGCTACTCTTAAAGCATCTAGTCGGAATAATTCATTCCATCTAAATGCTTGGGGGCTAAAGTGAGAGTTTTTTCTAAACTTAGTCACTCTTAGAGCATATAGATGCAAAACTTATGGTTTTCCGTCTACATCCTCGGGGCTACAGTGGGATACTCATATGAAATGCAAAGTAAAACTTACAAGTGCAATAATCTTGAGGTTGTAGCGCTCTCGGCTAGCAGCTTGCCAAAGGAGATGCTATTTCCTCGCAAGATATCCGCTTGTCGGAGAAGCTCCTCAAGACCGCACGTCGGAGATGACGGTACTCCTCCAGGAACCAGAGTTGTGTTACTCGGCATGAGCACCGGGTAAACTATCTTCGGGAACTCAAAGGGTTTCTGGGGAGCAAAGGCGCCGCCTTCGGCAAGGGTACCGGCTTCCACCACCACCTTGCCGCCACCGATTGCATCCTTAGCCGGAGCTTTAGCCATTTGTTGGGCGGTGCTCTCCTGCGTTGCCTTCTCGCCGACAACAGCAAGTTCGGTAGAGGGGCCAGAGTCCACTTCCATGGCGGAAGGGCCTGGTGCCTCCTTAGCTTGTGAGCTTATCGGGGCAGACGAGGGCTTGACGACAGGAGTAGAAGGGGCGATGGCGGGGGAGACGTCGCGATGCAGCATATCCTTGATATTTCGAGAAGGCCCCAAAGTTTTGGAGGTCTTCTTGAGGCTAGTCGTGGCTTTCTTTCTGAAACGTGCAAATGCATAAGTACAGGAACAAGACAGATAAATAGACAATATCAGAGAATGAGAAGCTTACACTAGGGGGGGGGGCGCTTTGGCAAAAATCCCGGTGGCTTTTCTATTTTCCGCCTCCAGGGCGGCGATAGTCTTTTTGGAGGCTCCACCCTCCGTCTTCCTCTTCTTGCCTCCGTCGGCAGCGTCAGAGGTGGAGCTCTTCCGCTTTCGCGCCAACGGGACATCGTCGTCGGACACGACCATGACTTCCTTCGTCTTTGGATAGTAGATTTGGGCAGCCAGGTTGCCCTCATCTAGATTGCTAAGCTGTTAAGTGAGAAATAACCGTGTTAGATAAGATGGTATTCGCAAGACGGAAGAACTGGAGCATATGTCGTACACGAAAAATAAATACCTACCTTTGGGCACTTGCCATCTACGAACATGTCGTAGGTGATGGTGAAGCCACGCTTCTTATCCTTCACCTTGACGATGTCCTTAAGGCGGAGCTTGACGGAGTCGCACGAGAAGTTATCCACAGAGATCCGGAGGGTATCCCTTTGATCACTGGTATACTCGTGCATGAACTTCGTGTGGTGCTGAAGAGGTTGGATTCTCCTGATGAACCAGCACATGGCTAGGTCCAAGCCGGTCAAACCCGTCTCTACAAACCATTCGATCCGCCTTATTGCGTCACTTCAGCGGCGGCTCCATCCACGAAGTCCGGGTACGTCACTTCTCGGCCCGCCAAAGGAATGTCGGGGCCGTAGAAGTACGTCTGCTGCCAGTTCTTGCAGGACTCGTGGCCGACGATGTCGGGGAACCGCCGACCAGATCGAATCTTGAAGCTTATGGTGCCACGGTTCCTAAGCTCCTCCTTACTATGTCCGGCTTCACGTTTGACGGTGAAGAAGTACACGAACAAGTCTAACCTAGGCCTTATCCCTAGGTAACCCTCGCAAAGTGCCGCGAAGTTGCTAAGCACTAGGATACTATTGGGGGAGAGGTTATGGGGATGGACCTTGTAGTGGTTCAAGACGGAGAGGAAGAAGTGGGAGATGGGCAGGGAAATGCCGCGTACCAGCAGAGCCTTGAGGTACACCTTTTCTCCGTCTTGGGGAGAAGGTGTCACCTCGCCGGCCAGCGCCGCCCGCCAGGCGAGCCCCTCCGTCGCGGGGAGGTAGCCTTCGGCGACCATCTCTTGGATGTCGCGGTCGGTGATGTTCGAGCCGCGCCAGTCACCCTTATGCGAGTCTAGCTCCTCCTCTAGTGGTTCCAGCACCGCCAAATTGTGGTCGCCGCCGGTGGACTCGATCACCGCCAATGCGGGGATGACCAAGCCCTCTGGGGGCAAGACGACGGAGCTCGCCGGCCTCGCCGCGGCTTCGCTCGACACCGCCATCGACGGGGAGGTGCTGCTGCTAGCCATGGAGTGGTGGACGGGTGCGACTGACACAGATGGAAGCTAGGGTTTTCGAGGTTTCTTGCGGAGAGCTCGAGGAGACGTGCGACTGGAGGAAGAAGACGATGACGCGAGGAGAATGAGGTAAAAAGTGGAAAATTACCCACGGTTACTATTTATAATCCTCGGCGTCAAGATTCGTGCATCTTGATCGGACGGTTGCCGCGTAGACGACGTGTTCGCGAACGTGCGCGGAAATTTCGCCACGTCTCCAACCGTCGCCGCCAACGGTTCGTATCGCTCGTGCGGGAAAATCGGGTATGATTGCGTTCTCTGCATGTGTGAGTTACAAGGCATCGCTGACCTAAGCCTACGTCGTCCTAGCTGACATGGGTAGATGAGCCGTCACATCGAAGATTCCTGCATGGACGGATTTAATCCGACTACGGAAGAGTACGATGGAAGATTCAGCATTTCTCCGGCTTACAAATCGAAGACGGAGAAAACCTTGCAGGGTTCTTTGGGAGGACTACAAGATGTTGCTTGACGATCTGCCGACATCCATCTAGATGGAGCATTCCACGTGAAGAGGCAAGATGGTGCAAGATCTCTGAGTTCTCCGGGGGCTACTGTTGGGGATATGCTATATGGGTATTCTTATAACATGTCTCTTATCCGACTAACCCGGGTGGCCCATAGTCGGTAGCATGGCCTGTGGCCTACTGGGCGGCCCAGTTAGATGGATCTAGAAGGGAGGCCCATGCCGGATAAAAGAAGGCTACGATGGAGTAACCAGCGTACCCGGAGCCTTGGAGTGCAAGATACACAAGACTAGTAATAGACGATGTAGGACTCTATGACCTGTCCGGCTAGGACTTTTCCCTGTAACCCTAGGACCTGGCGACTATATAAGTCGGGCCTATGGGAGCCTTTAGGGCAGACAACTTCAGACAATCTCATACAACCTCACACAGCAAACCTATCTCTGTAACTCGGCGTATTGCCCTTATAGTGATTTATAGCAGGAGTAGGATTCCGCCATCGTTGTGGGATATGAATGTAACACCCTCAGAATCGACCCTATGCAAGTTTTAGCGAAACTAGCCAAACCCGCATAGAAACGATTCAAAGGTGCCCACCAGGCACTTTCGTGCGGGTGGAAAACGAAGTAATAACATTACACAACAGTCCTCGATGGGACCCACAGAACAGATATATATACAACACGACTCCATGAGTCAAGAATACAGATATACAATACAAAGATCCAAATCACCTTGAAAAGATGGAGCGTCCGACTACGGACAAGATGCAAATGGGGCTAAGAGCCCTGAAGAATAACCGATGGCGTCCATAACCTGCCTGTGCCAAGCCGGAAGGTAACCACGCTAACGACGCCGATCTCAAAACCGCTTAAACAAAAGGGGTGCCAACAAAGGGCAAAGGAAAAGAGGAGCGTCAAGATCGAGGCCAAGACACGGCGAGACTAGAATTCGGCGGTCCTCGCCTACATAGGTATGGTGGACTGAAGCGGCAGCGGCAGCAAGCACTAAACAACCTATAGAGACCCGATACATCTGGCGGCAAACAGAGAGGGGTAAGAAGGACCTATCTGGAACCAACCTGATACTACCATCAAACAAACCCATCCTGGTGTTTCCCCCTCGAGACCAAACGAGGAAGTCAACCGAGGAACTCACACCGTTGGCAGTTTTATTTATTCAGTTATCGTTGCAGCAATTACTAGTCAGGTATAGACAATCATCCTGATAAAATAAGCAGTGGGCACTTTTAGTTAACCATTCCGTTATAGTTGCAACACTTACTAATCAGATACAGATAGCATGAGATAACCCAAAACCCAGCAGTTGTTGTTACTTTTATTTAGCCATTCCGTTGTAGTTACCATACTTACTAGTCAGGTACAATGGTCGCAAGCGACAATCCAAACAAGCAATTGTGGGCAGTATTATTTGGCCATTCCATTATAGTGAAGCTGATTACTAGTCATTATAAAGTCAAATTTATAGCAATAAACTTTAGTTATGCTTGTCTATGGTCGAGATACTGTGCTCCAAGTCGTCCATAACCGCGGACACGGCTTTCAGAAAGTTTTACCCGGCGGGGTGCACCAATAGAAACACACGCTCGATCAACCTCGGAAAAACCAAAACAAAACCCAACGAGGCTTTCACGACAAAGCAATCACGGATTCAGAAATATTTGAGGGGCCACCCATTGAGTAGACCATAGCGAAGTAAGCTAGCTTTGAGACGGACTCAAGGTTTGGGTGGACGGTCAGTGACCCGGGAACCCGAAAGTGTGGCTGGGCTTGTCGACACCGCGTAAACGTGTCCCGATCCTAAACAGTACAGTGTGCTCCTCGCACAATTTAAATAAAGCAGTAGCATGGCATAAGTACATGATCGTAAATAAAACCTCAAACTAGTTTGTGGCCCCAAGAAATAAAACTGAATCAAGCTCTGGCTCAGGGGGGTCCCATATACCTCCCGGATGTGGATAGCGCGATAAAACAAGGAACATGTATCAAGTACTCGGGTCCTACGGGACACAAGTGGGCGTTCGGAAACCAAATATTATCTATCACCCACCGATGCCTTTGCTTACTTCAATTTTAGTTGTTAAATAGAAATTAAAGTGAACGATAAGTAAAGCTATGATCATCTCCAACATCAACATGCGGCAATACATCAACAACTGTGGCACTTGACGACACGCAACAGCACTTGAGCAAGCGACTACGACGCGCAAGTCCAACTATCTACCAAACAACAGGTAATAGGATGTGTCCAAGGCAATATAAGGGTGCGGGGGATATCACGGGTACGAAAACTAGAGCAACGCAACACAAATAGCAGTAGATCAACAGGAGGGAAATAAATACTATAAAAGTAAGATAGGTAGAAAGAGGGAGATGCTCGCCTGAAAACATTGTCGAAGGTTCAACCGAAGATCGGGTCGACACTCGCATCAACTCAACGGCCTTATCCGCGAAGAACCAAAACACTAAAAGAAACACCGGATGCAATATTTAATACTGCGGCAAAATATCGGGCATGATGCATGTATGATGCATGACATGTGAAGGTGCAATGCAATTAGGTCATGTTAAGCGGAACCGGGGTCCCGACATTATTTAGGTGGTTCACGTTGTTTGGCTAACCCGCAATTTAAATGTTGTAATAGCAAGGCAAGAGAAGTTACCGGTTCGCTACACCAATTTAAATGAGGCCAATATAAGGCTAGATTTGCCCGCATATGGGCCCCATATTTAATTATTAGGTGAATCGGCCTAAGGCCCCCAAACCACACAGATATGCATGCAAGTATGGAAATTAATATGCAACAAGTTGTTATTACTTTTATAAAATAGGGCTCGAGAAAGGGTTCACACTTTAGGGGGGTCTCGACGGACTTGGGGTTTCGGGGTCGGGGTCGGTCTCAGGGTTCAGGGTTCGACGGAACGGTCTCGCGGGAACGTTCTCGGTAACGGGGTAGATCTTGGCGCATCCGTGTCTTCGGGTCATGTCGACGGTCATGGCGTTCGGGATGAGGTACTTGTCGCGTCGGGGTCTCGGTGTCCTTGGGTCCGATTGTGGATCTCGGCGTCCTCGAGGGGGGGGGGGTACTTGTAGTATCCGGCCAGAAGGTCTTGCGGTTTCCGTGTCTGCGGTTCCATGAAGGCGTGCTTGTCATCCGTGATGGCGAACTCGATGTCCCGAGAAGATCTTGGCGTTCCGTGTAGACGACCTCGGCGTTCGGGATCTTGACGGGCTTGGCGTCCTTGTAGAAGATCTTGTCGATGATTCTTCCAGCGATTTCCGGGTTTGCCGATGTCGGACTTGGGCTTGGCGCCGATGGTCGTTGGCGTTCCTGGATTACATACATGTCTACGGAAGATCTTGGCGAGGCACCGTATCACCGCAATGTGGAACAACTCATCCACCTCACCTCATCGGACCGCAAAAACACGTATGCAGGCAGAACTTGTGGCGGGGCCAACGCTGATAGGGGCAACGAATCGAAGCAGAGGGCAGAGCGCCGGTGGCAGGGCCGGCTCGTGAGCTCGCAGATCCGGGGCGGCGAGGTCGCTGTGCGGTGGGGAGCAGAGGCCGGGGCGGCGCGCGAAGCGGCAGAGGCGAAGGGACGCCGTGGCGGCGCCCGTGGAAGAAGATCTGGCCGCGACGGCGTGGAGGAGGGCGCGGGTCGGCGAGAGGGTCGAGCGGGCGGGCCGAGGCTGGCCGGGGAGAGGCGGAGGAGACTCAGCGGGGATGGGAGGAGGCCGAGGCACGAGGAGAACGGAGGTCGCCGAGCACGGGAAGGCGATCTGGGCGGGCGCTGGCGACTTCATGGAGGAGAAGCCGGGCGCAGAACGGCAGTGAGGATGCGGCCTAGGCTCAGACTCCGGCGACCATGGGGAAGAAGGCGAATGAGGAGAGGAGGGGATCCATGGCGGGCAGCGGAGGGCCGTGTGTGGCCGGGCGCTGGAGCGACGAGGAGGAAGGAGGCTGTGGGAGGAAGAAGACAGGGGAGGGGGCGTCGCGCGCGCTGGGGAAGAGAGGAGGGAGGAGAGAGGAAAAGAGGTGGGCCAGGGGGAGGACGGCTGGTGGTGGGGCCGGGCGGGGCCCAGGGGGAGCTGGCGTGGGCGTGTGGGGTGTGTGTGTTGAGAGAGAGAGGAAAGGGGAGAGAGGCTGGGGGTGAGGTGGCAGGGTTTAATTGGGGGGAAGAGGGGGCTGAGGTGGCGAGCTACTCTTGGGGTGAGGTGGAGAGGAGGGCTGGGTAGGTTGGATGGTAGAAAAAGGTTTTGGGTTGGACCGTTTGTATTTTTCTGGGGTGGTCGTTCGGGTCATTCGGCCTGATTCAGCCCACTAAAATAATGCAATATTTTATTTATTTAAACGGACCGTTTGCAAAACATATTTAGTCAAAACAAAATATTCCGACGATCCGGGTTTGCGTTTGAATAAAGACGGGGCGTTTAGAAAACAAAACCAGGCTTTCCGCAAATAGTTTTATGCGAGCAAATGCAAGATGATGACGATGCTCAAATGCAATGTGGCATGATGACATGAGCATGCGGTCATGATGATGCAATGCACAAAATCAACGCGATTTTCTAGTAGTGGTTTTGCGGGATGCCACAATGAACCTAGGTAAGTTGTGTTACCTCATACCCGTCAACCGTCCGCCTTACCCCACGTCTCTAAACACGCATTGTGAGGACCCCTCCATGCCGTACTCGTCGGCAATACCACGACACTTTGAGTGGATATTTGTATCCATAGTGCATCAATGTTTTTGATTATAAGCTTTGAACGAATAAGCATCTCTTAATTTTTTCCTTCCTTGGTGGGCACTTCTTAATTTCAGCCCGTTTTTCTTCCGTAGAAGAGTCACCTCATTGGGATATTTCTCTTTTTTTTTCAGGATAAGGGTTTAAAGGATGGGTGCCCACCAACACAATGATGGCCATGTTGGTGGAATTGGTTTAAAGGCTAGAGTTCTCAACTAAAGATACTATCAACTCACTAGCATATGATTCGATGATGAGATTCACAATTTCAAAGACTAGACTATCATATAAGCCTCAACCTCCATATTTCAAAGACACATAGGAATATAAATATTCATCATTGAATATGTGTCACGTCCACATCAACAAGCATAATGGGATGCATAGAATTTTGTTCAGAGCTACTATCATGCAATCAAGTTAAAATAATTTTCCCTAATAGCATCTCACTTACCTCATTATATAGCCAAAAGGACACAAACAAAGTAACCATTCATTACCACTTCCCTAAGTATTGATGAAACTTTGCCCAAGCATTTGCTAATGTTAACTTGCATGCATAGGTACAACAAAGGAGTCATACCTCTTTAATCAATTCATACACATTGATTCATCATTGTTGTTCTTCCTCTCCCTTGTTGAACTGCACAATATGCTCATATATGTTGAAATAAAGCAACTACATATAGCTTGGTTCGTTCCGGACTTCGTTTTCATTAATTTCAAATATATTACTGCAAGATTTTCCATCAATCATTTCTCATAAACATGGTGGTTTATAGTGGTTGTGATCCATATTTTATCATAGCATTAAATTAGGGATCATTTAAAAGTCAACTAGCCACTTTTAGTGTTAAAAATTGAAACTTGCCAACATTTTACAGCAGTGATGCAGCACAATATTTCTCTACTTAAACATCTCAGGAATTTTTTCCAATTTTTGTGTGTGTGTGGGGGGGGGGTGAAAAGTTACAGTTGCTTTTCAAATTTTAGCCTAATCGGAGTTATAGATAAAAAATGAAAAATAAAACAGTAGACAACATCATGCAGATTTCTGCAACTCCTTCTACGTGCGATTTCAAAAACGAAAGTCTTTTTGTGGTTTTTAGTTTTGGAAAACAAAAGAAATAAACTTAACTGCAATCTAACTACCTAAACAAGCAAAGTATTTTTCAGTTTTGGGTTTACTAAAATGAAAACATAACTCACATAACTTAAACAATTTTAGCATTACATATACAATTAATAGTAAGGGAGGAAATCATACTCCCCCAAGCTTTGGTGAAAGATAGTAGCATGAATAGTTGGGATCATACCCCCAACCATATTGTCCACCTCCATAATATGGTGGTTGTTGTTCCCATGACGGTCACTGCGGCGGCGCGTCCTCGTCCTGCTGTTGAGAAGAGGAACCTTCTCCGGCGTGATAATCAGGTGTTGCAGGCATGCCACCCCATGTGGTTTGTGCTGGAGGTTGAGGATAATATCCCCATATTGCTGGTGAAGGCGGTTCAATAGCCTCTCCCCATGCATACTCGTTGACAGGGGTTGTCCACTTCCCTCTTAACCTGTCAAAATAGTCAATACGAGGAGGCAAAGTGGATTCTAACCTACCAGGTTAACCATATATTGATACATCATATGACTCGTGCCATATTCCCTCAATATACCCATGCTAACCAACATATTAGTATCCAAAATAATGGGCCCTGGAACCGGAGTTCCCATGTATTAAAATTTTGTTTCATTCTTAAGGTATTTAAAAAATAATGTGGCTATTGCTCTGACATAAAGAGGTTTGGTGCTATTATGTTTTACAACATATTCAAGGTTTTATCAATAATCACACCCAAGTTATATTCATGAGCTACACCTTCCTTAGCACATTTCAATAAATAAATTATAGGGCCAATGCATCCTGTTGAGTTCTTCCTGGCAAGAAATCCTCTAACAAGAAAAAATGTAAAATATCTTAATGCAGGGTGCTGAATATGAGTGAACTTTCCTCTATGAATATCCTTAGGCACATATACAATTATACTCCTACAAAATGAACGGAGGCTCTCATCAGAATCAGCGGTAATATCTTCTCATTTTCCGTCATTAGGGACATGTATGGCATTACATAATTCCTCTAAGGGCATGATTAACCTTTGACCATTCATGAAAAACCTCACATCAAAAGTGCTTGGAGTTTCTTTACCTCTTCTACTTATATTACCTTCCCTTTGGTTTGTACAAACCTGAAGGTGGCTAGGAACTCACTTCTCAGCTCGTAGTAGGTCGGTTGAGGATGTCTTGCAAAGTACTCCAACTTGGTTTTCTGCAAGAAATAAGTAAAATATTCCTCTATGGATAATGCCTTAAGCGCATTTGGGTCAGGACATTTTGTGGCCTTCACCTTCAATGACTCTGCCTTAAAGATCATCTCATCTTCCCATTCTTGTTCTTCATCATAATTGGGTAAGTCTCTTGAGACTCTCCTTGGTCTTAAACTCTTCATGAGGATTTTTCCCTTGTTCATGGTGGATGAGACCTTGCATCACTAAGAATAAAAATCACTAAACAATTAGATGTATCAAGTTATAATCATTTGGAGATGCTCTAAAAAGTTTCTACCAAGCACTACTATAAACCATTTCCAATAGAAAGCTTCAAATCCATGGATTTTTATGCATGAGTGATACGTCATAAACGTATCTATAATTTTTTATTTTCCATGCTAGTTTAGTATCAACTTGGTTATGTTTTTTCTACACTTTGAGGTATTTTTATATATTTTCTGGGACTAACCTATTAACAAGATGCCGCAGTGCCAGTTGCATGTTTTCTGCTGTTTTTGGTTTCAGAAAATCTAGTAAGAAAATATTCTCGGAATTGGACGGGACAAAAGCCAAAGTCAATATTTTACCAAAAGGAACACGGAGTCCGAAGGGCAGCCGAAGGGGGGCCACGAGGTGGCCACACCCTAGGGCTGTGCGGCCTAGGGGCGCACCGCCACCAGGTGTGGCCCCCTCGGGCGCCCACCAACCTTGCCCTTTCGCCTATAAAAGCACCCCCATGCAGAAACCCTAAGCACCTGATCAAATCTCCACGAAGAAGTCTGTAGCCGCCACCACCATCGTCCCTAGATCGGGGGATCTAAATCTCTTCCCGGCACCCTGCCGGAGGGAAGAGATCATACGGAGGCCTTCTTCATCACCATGCCAATCTCTGGAGTGATGTGTGAGTAGTTCACCCTTGGACTATGGGTCCATACAGTAGCTAGATGGTTGTTTCTCCTCCTTTGTGCTATCATGTTTAGATCTTGTGAGCTTCTTTCATGATCAAGATCATCTATTTGTAATCATACATGTTGTGTTTGCGGGGATCCGATGGATATTGAGATACTATGTCAGATTGATTATTGATTCTATCATGTCTGTGTTATTTGTGATCTTGCATTCTCTCCGTTGTTAGTAGCTATCTTGGCCCAAGTAGATGCTTGCAACTCCAAGAGGGAGTATTTATGCTCGATAGTAGGTTCATCCCTCTAGTAATCTGGGGAAGTGACAGAAATCTTTAAGGTTGTAGATGTGTTGTTGCTACTAGAGAGAAAACAACAATCCTTTGTTCATGGAGAAATTTTATTGTTTACTTTACACACATTGCTTAATGCAATTATCTGTTGCTTGCAACTTAATACTGAAAGGGTTTCAAGTTGTGGGGCAAGGGGGAGCTCCTCCCCTCCTTTTATGGGAGGGAGAGGCGGCAAGGTGAGGGAGGAAACCTTTCCTAAGTGGGTTTCCTCTCCTCCCTCCACTAGGCAACCATGTTGGGATTTGACCTTTCAAACTGGCGTTTGACTTTTCAAACTAGACTTTGATTTTTCTCTTCCCATTGCCCATCCAAGTGACCTAGGACATGATGCAACCATTCCACTTTGGTATGACACATCCATGTACCCTTCCCACTCCGGATCAGTGGACCTTATAGACCCTCCTAGAACATTCCGGTGAAAACACCGAAAACATTTCCGAACTCCAGAATTGGACTTTCCTTATATGAATCTTATTCTGCGGACCATTATGGATCTCCTCGTGATGTCCTGGATCCAATTCGAGACTCCGAACAACATTCGGTATCTTGCTCACATTCCATATATACTAAACAACATTGAATCCTTAAGTGTGTCTCCCTACGGTTCGTGAATTATGCAGACATGATCGAGACTCTTCTCTGATTAATAACCAATAGAGGAATCTGGAAATTTATACGGCTCCCACATATTTTTATGATTACTTCGTGATCGAATGAACCATTTACATATGATACCAATTTCCCTTTGTCTCGCGATACTTTACTTATCCGAGGTTTGATCGTCGGTATCTCTACATACCTAGTTCAACCTCGTTACCGATAAGTACTATTTACTCGTTCATGTGATATGTGATACCTTGTGATCCAGTCACATGCTTGCAATCCAATTGGATGACATACCATCGAGAGGGCCTAGAGTATATCTATCCATCATATGGATGGATAAATCCCACTCTTGATCCATGTGCCTCAATACATACTTTCAGAATACTCAATGCCACCTTTATAACCACCCAGTTACGAAGTGGTGTTTGATGTCATCAAAGCATCCATCCGGTGATGGTGATTAACATGATCTCATGGTTGACTTGGTCTTATGCTATGCTTAACTATATGTTACTATGTATTTGAAAGCTTATAGCAAGTGAACTATTTAAATGACTTGATCTTATCCTACGCTTAACTATAGGAGTGTGTCCATCACATCATTCTCCTAATGATATGACCTTGTTATTAATAACATCCAATGTTCATGATCAGGAAACCGTGATCATCAATTAATCAACAAGCTAGTTTAACAAGAGGTTTCACTAGGGACTCTTTTATGTTTACAAATCACACAAGTATTAATGTTTTTGGTTAATACAATTACAACATGGGATGTAAACATTTATCATAAACATAAAGATATGGTAATAACCACTTTATTATTTCCTCTTGGGCATATCTCCAATAGTTTTCCCCAACTGTCACCTTAGGGTTCGCATGTTCAACATAATAATAGGTAATACACTTTGCAAATACATACCAAACTCAAATATATGATTGGGAAATCAAATTTCAGTACTGAAATCATGTCACTCGGGCCCTAGCAACAAGC
The DNA here is from genome assembly GCA_030063025.1 of Avena longiglumis. Taxonomy (NCBI): domain Eukaryota; kingdom Viridiplantae; phylum Streptophyta; class Magnoliopsida; order Poales; family Poaceae; genus Avena; species Avena longiglumis. Next base: position 475,652,676 of record CP125974.1, on the reverse strand, counting down.
ATTAAACATAGCAAAAGTGTACCAACACTCATACAAGAAAGTCTACAAGATAAACACCTCAAATATCGATACATATGGATGATTACATGATGGATCTCATCCAATCCCCATCCACCTCACATTCCCATAGGGAATTACTCACACATGATGATGGGGGATGAACTCATGGTCATTGGTGATGATGTTGATGATGATGGTGGTGAAGAAGACCTCAAAATCCCACTCTCCGGGGTGGAGAGCAGGACCAATCTAACCCCTGAAACAAAGATCGTGGCCTTGGCGGCGCTCTGTTTCGTGAAATGCTTCGTGCTCCTGGGGAACTAGGTTTTCTAGTTATATAAGGGGGTACGCCAAAGGAGAGTCTGGGACGACGCTCCACGACCAAAAGGGCATGGGTGGCGCGCCCACCCTTACTAGGTGCACCACCTGGTACCTTTTGGGCCCGGTGGCTCCATTTTCTTGATTCCAAGTTCATAGGCTTAATTATTTGGTGAAAAAACTGCTGTGTTATTTTTCCTCGATTTTATTTCCTGCGAAAACTGGCAGAAAGAAGACTTTTGCTAAAAACAATGTCAAATTCATCATTTTTCCAAGTATGGGAAGATTTTGGATCAAATCATCGAGCAAAGTACTTGAAAAAGTAGATACATTTTGGATGTATCAGTGGCTCACGGGTGCCCGGGGATAAAACCACTCGTACTTAATATGGTGAAACATATTGAAGGTTGTTTTAGAGATGTTGGTTCAAATGAACGAGTGGAAAATGGGATGAAGAAATTAACAATGGCCTTTTATACACTAGATGTTGGAGAGGTCTTGCGCCTACATACCGCGTCCGAGAAACAGTGGGGGAGTTCTGGGCATGGAATGGAGAAAAAACATGAGTATATATGGTTCAATCGGCTTACTGAATGTTGGTTCAATACATTGTTGATGCCATTAGTATTTCTCATTTAGAGCAGCAATGGAAGAAGTTAGGGTAGCTCAAGGTGATACCAAATGTGAGGGTTTTGGTGGTAGACTTACAAAGGTTTCCTACCTTGTTATGTATATCTAGTTAGGCACCATGTGATGGATAGTGGCACATGCAAGCTATGTGGCTATGAAGATGAAACACGATTACATGTGTTGGCTAAATATGTCCATGCAAAGCAGTTATGGACGGAGACCTAGGACCACTTCGGCTTCACGATTCAAAGATTGCACTCGACAACCTAGATGCAAGATTTGTTGATCGGCTCGCACCTAAGTGCAGAACATCTACCAATTGCTATCAAAGTACTCTGGTGCATTTGTTCTAGCCGGAGCAAATACATTCATGGGGAGGAACAATATAAACCATTAGGATCTATGCAGGTGATCAAGGAGCTACTTGCTCTGTGGGAACTACCTCTATGACAAAAGGACTCCCCAAAACAAGTTTGCAAATGGTCAAAACCGTGGTTGGTGGATGGTGAATTTTGATGGTGGTAAACCTCCACTCGAGTGAATCTGGATTGGGGTTACATTGTTCATAATCACAATCGTAACGTTGTGTAGGTAGAGTGAATGAATCACTACTATGTTGGTGACCCTTTTATCAACCCTGAAGTCGAAGCAATCAGGGAGGGTCTTGAAGCTGCGGCTAGTCTTGGTATCCAAAAGGGGATTATTGAAACTGACTGCAGCTCTCTGGACAGGATATGGTAGGACAATAAGAAAGTTTAAATTGAGGGTTCTCATATTGTCCATGAGATGAAGGTTTTATGTTCTAGTTTCCAGGAAGTCAATCTTCTATACTTAGATCAAGATGTAAATAAAGTGACGCATTTGTGGGCCAAAGAAGCTATTAGCATAAGAAATTTTGTTCGCTTTGATATAATATCTGAATTTTGACAGCCAGGTTCAGTTGGATTGTAACCACTATCCCATTTAATAAATCAATGGATTATAATAAAAACATATATTTGATAATCAAACGATCTCCATGCTATGTTAATAAGGACACTTGCCCTAATTAGACTTTTGTGGGCACGGTTCATATTCTAATTCGTCCATGAACACGATTTCCTTTTGGGTTTCAAAATTTAAAATATTTTTATCTCTTAAATCGTAAGTCAAAATTCATATCTATTTTCAAGGTTTACTTTGTAGCAAATCTCATGCTAATAAGTTTTGACGACCTTCTCAACCTAATTGCTAGATTAAGTCACTTATTCACCAATTATAGTTAACTTGGTTACCGGGCTAAAATCAAATGGTTACCAGATTTACTAAACTTTGCTTACGACCAATATAAGTCTTCCTGTTATCTTTTATATGTTTAGAGTGGATCGAATACTCAGTCTCTAGACACATGTACATCAATGTGTATGACAAATAACATGTAAAATTATTCGGTAACTGTGTATTATTTAGATGATAAATGTTAACTAGTGACATGATAGCTAATGTATATAACCTGGAAACTAGCGACAAAAAATATCAAAACATATTAAAATGGAATCTTGTTCAAAGTCATTGTCGAGACGAACCCATCGGTTAAGACAGATCATCAATTAGCTAATGGTTTAAGAGATAATTGGATTGTGAAAACTACTTACATGCATAGAGAAGCCGGTCACTATATCCTTATACCACTACAAGCTAATTTCCGAATAAGTAAATCCATGGACATATGCGTATGTTAGAATAATCAAAGAAAAAGATAATAAAAAAGAAAAATCATTGCATTGAAGCCTGCATTGGATAATTGGATCTTCATTTAAGATCTCATGTATGGCCTGCTAATATGAGTATTCCTGTATGGCCGTGTTTATGCAAGCGATTAATTGCATTGGAGTAGTTAAACTCCATCTTGAAGGGTTCGATGACCACTGCAATGTCTGGGAAAGACCTTCTCCACCTCAAGTGGGTCTATGTAGTGAGGCAACCACTAGCAAAGCATGAATACCACCTTCCCTTCATGGTCACAGAGAATCATTCATTCTCCTGCTGAATGTTTTGCTGGCACAAAGGAGCCATCAACATTTCCTATTCATTCACCCTATGACAGAGGTTTCCATCTCGTAGGAGATGGTCTTGATATGCCCGAATCTACTTGTCGTGCGACTCGCTTTGAGTAGAGAACAATACATATAGTACTCAAAGTGAGTCAGATAGTAAATATATTAGGACATACCTTTGCTTGATGAATAAAATCGAAATGTGGTATCATTTTTCTCCCCTATCAGTCAACTAGTCAAAGTTACTCATAGTTCCCACAACGGGGCTCTTTCTGGCACTATGGTAGTGTCGATGAGAGGCTTGACAAGGATTATGTTGATCGCTACTCTCAAGCTGGGTCGATGGTTCAACACTGGTGGAGGCATCTGGAGTGTGTGCATGCTGAGGGTCTGCTGGACCGTTGTGTGCTCCTGTTCTCCATAGGGTGACTCGGTGATACCCCCGGTACCTAGCTGGTGGGGCATTGTTTGTATGTTTAGGGCGTAAGGTCTTGATGTCATGATCTTCTCCATCGTCCGGTTTGAATGTGTTGTGGCTTCTGATTGATTGATGTATGATTTTGCTAGTTATTGAATAAACTAATAATAAAGTCCATATGCATCTTTTCGATGCATAGACCGGGATCTCAACCTTCTTTTCAGGAAAAATACCTTTCCTTGATAATTAAAATTGAAATGTGATATTGGATCAATTTTATTTTAGCGAGTTTCTCCTATCAATCAACTAGTCAATGTTACTCATACTTCTCACAGCATAATATTGACAACAAACTGCACCTGAATGCTTCAAAATTTCCCCAGAAAAAGATTTCACCACAACACACAATCCATAATATGCAAGAATCAATTGAACGCGTATGCGATCCCGTTTATTTGTCATGGAAATATAATTACATAATTCTCGTTTCAAAATAATGATTACATAATCCTAGGCAAACCAGCAAAGCAAGCGAGCGGCGCACCTCCTCCACCTCCTGGTCGTGCGGAGGGGGCTGCGACAGACTATTCCTTCGAGAGCATCTCCACTTGTTGGGTGAACCCAGGCCGAAAACTGGATATTTTTTCGGTCGGACGAAACAAGTTTTCGGCCTGGATACGCCGAGTTTCCCACTCGCGTACCCAGACCGAGTTTCCACGTTTAATTTCATTAAAGATAGGCAAATTTCATTAAAGATGGGCGAATATAGGCGGATTACATCGAATTTAAACTAAAGGAGTACATAATAAACTAAAAAAACGTTAAAAAGGCCGCCGCCGTGGCCTTCGCCGATGCCATCATCCTTGCCGCCGTCGTCATCATCGTCGCTCGGCGGCTGGTGCTGGCGGGAGCTTCCCTGTCCTGGGTCGCCGCACCTTCACGGCTGCTAGGAAGGGTCGTCATCCTCGTCGTCGTTGAGGACGAAGAGAGGGGCACCCTGGTAGGCGATCTCGCGCCAGGACAACGCCCGTCTCCGGGCCGGACGCGCTGCCGCTCCGTATCCTCCCAGTCCGCCCTGGACCATTCCAGGATGTTCGGCGAGGAGGGCTCCACTGACGGCGGCTGCTCCAGCGCCATCCTCGAGGCGCTGTCTTCGGGCGGCGCAGAGCCTTCAGTCTTCGGGCGGCGAAGGCGCAGGTGGCCAGTTGGCGACGCCGTCGCGCGTGGCTCTCCGATGACGATGACGCGCGAGCGTGTCCGCGGCGGCGAGCGCACAGGCGAGCCCGCCTCGCGCTTGACTGTGCACAACCCCGGTGAAGGCCTAGTCGGCTTGCGCAGCGGCGTCGTGCCCGAGGAGTGGGAGGCCGAGGCGGAGGAGGAGGAGCTCATGCTGGCCATCCTTCTCGGCATCCAGTTCGTCGGAGGACGCTGCCCCGACCTGGACGCCGGCGTTGGTAGGCGTGGGAAGCCGAGACGCGGCGTGTTCCCGGCGTTGATGTGCTCCAGCACCGCCTTGAGCGTCTGGCCTGGCGCGCTCCACCAACGCCGGCGACCGGCTGAGTTGTTACGCTTCGGCGGCGACTCGTTTGGCGGCCCCTCATGGCGGACGAGCTCCTAGGCGCGGCGATCCACGAAGAACTGCTCCCAGTACAGGAGGTTGTCGGGGCTCTCGGCGGCGGAGGGGTCGTTCATGCCGCCGATGTACTCTTGGATCTCGTACGGCAGCTCCTCCGGCGTCGGCGCCGGTGGGATAGGGATGCCGCCGGTGCTTAGCTTCCACCCCAGAGGGTTCCGCGTGTCCGGCAACGCCATATAGCCGGCCTCGTAGAACTGGCGCACCTCCCACGCCTGGAGGGTGCGCCGACCGAAGCTGTTCGCCGCTGCACCGTCGTCGGGGTATCGCTCGGCCATGGCTGAGGAAGGGGAGCTATGAGAGAGTGTTCGCCAGAGTTCGGGCTGGTGGGCTGGGGGAGCTGTGAGAGAGTGTGAGGAACTCCGACGAGGGGTACGGCTTATATAGGCCGAGGTGGGCGGCGAGGGCGGGAGGGGTGTAGCGGCGAGGACGGGAAAAGGGGAAACGGCGGGAAGTTAGTGCCCGCCGGTCCGTCGCGGGAGCCGAGGGGGTGTCGCGGCAATTCGGCGATGCGTGGCCGAAGCGACGGGTAGTTAATGTCCGGCGGTCGCCGCGTGGTTCCGAGGATGACGACGACTCGGCTTCCGTCACTGACTCGGTGGGTCCACGCGCTGCTTCGTTTTTTTTCGCCGAGTTTGCAGCGTTCGGCGTTCCCAGGGCGTATCCGGAAACCTGGGTTCGGCCTGGGTAGTCCGGACCAAAATTGACCCAAATCCGGCCGAAAACAGGTTCCTGGATACGCGATTAGACCGATTTTCGGCGTCCGAACCTAAATTTAGCGTCCGAATCGGTGTACTGGATAGACGAGTGGAGATGCTCTTAGGCCCAGTTCTTTAGAAGCCGTCCTCCCCCAGCTTTCTGGGGAAGCCGGTCTAAAAAATTTACGAGGCTTCCAAAATAGTTAAGGCTAAACAAATTTGGAAGCCTCGCAATTTTTTTGAACCGGCTTCCCCAGAAAGCTGGGGGTAGGACAGCTTCTGGGAGAAGGCACCAAAAGAACTGGGCCTTAGCCCCACCTGCCGGGGCCGGCCGGCAAGGGCTGACGCGCGGAGAAGAGGGATTTTTTATTTCAAATTTTAAGGTCTCTGACAGAGAAGAATTGAATTGATAGTTTTTTGTTTTGTTGTGAAGGTGCAATCCTCCTTCAGACCTCCCGGTATCTTTTTATGGATGGAGGAAATATCATTTTTTTTACTTTAGCAAGTTGCTCGTATTAGTCATCTAGTCAAGGTTAATCCTACTTCGCCAGCAGAAGATTGCACCCTGATGCTTGCATGCTAGCTATGGGCGGAATTTCTCCAGCAGAAGATTTCATCACAACACACATTCCTTAATCTGCAAGGATCAATTGAACCGTACTTCATTTTTCATGGAAACATTATAATCACATAATTGGGCATTACAATATGAACACCTAAAAGCTACTGAAACACACACGCACACAGAAAAGAAGCGACTCCTGTAGTCATGTACGTATGCACACCAAGTTATGCAGAAGAATTGAAGAGACCAAGTGATATGTGCACGGTATAACACAGCACAACACCCACCAGCAAGAACGGATCAGAATATACAGTGTCGAGAGGGGTAGCTGGCTCTGGCTGCAATCCGATCGAGAGGAAGCAGACCTCACCACCTAGAGTAGCTCATATGTATGTCTGCTTGGAGAGCTTGAAACCTGAGATGAGAGCGGAGAGCGCGAGGCAGACGAAGGCGAAGAAGGCCATGCTGATGGAGGCGGCGGACGAGTCGGTGAAGACGTTGTCCGCGCCCTCGCGCATGCGGTTCGTGAGCGGGACCGCCGCGGACAGCGCGGACATCAGAAGGTACGCCGTCACCTGCAGGGGATAGTGGAAGCAGGCAGGGTTAAGAATTCTTCACATTGTGTGTGGCTTTTATTTACTTCGAAGGGAAGAAAAAAAATGCGTATGAAATGGACAGAAAATGTGTGTAGTCACCCTATGAATATCCTTGGTCCGACCCACTTACAATGTAACGCTGATCGCTATCAAACATGGCACTATCGATTCTTATCTTCAGAAGGATGACGTTTTTTGTGTTCATAGGAATGTAGCGAAGTCAATCATCGAATGGAACCATGGAAATTGACAGAAATAGCTAGACTACTCCAGGTTTCCAACAAGCCAACAAATGCGTGTTGACTTCCGATATTTCTTCTGATCCATAAGTGAGTATGATGAAGTGGATGTGCCGTGTGGAAGTACTGTATATTAAGTCTTGCGCGAGTACAATTAAATTAGCTACAGGAATGGATTAAAATTCCAGCACATAACAGCTTGCACAAATAATGTAGTACTATACTCCAGCACATGTAAGCTGTAACAGTTTCCTGACGACGAGCTACGCATCACAGAGCTTCTCAATCAACTTAATTAACCCTCCGTGAGCAATATACTCCTGCTAATAAGGACGCAGAATCTCTAGAAACCAAAATTCCCTGCAAGTATCTTTTTGCTTTCCCTACCGTGCACGTAATTATTCTTATCTTCTAATCTCAACGCAGCCAATCTTGATGCTGACACTTGTCCGAGACAAATGCCAGAACGGCAACACCAACATATAATTACCGGGGTGGAAAGTGAGAACCAAAGGTTTGCTCTGCTGACCTGGTCTCCGGCGAAGTCGACGAGCAGGCCGACCTTGGGCTGCAGGTCCTGGCCGCCGGTGAGCCGGACGCCGTGCCGCACCAGCTGCAGGGTGGTGTAGACGAACGCGAGCAGCCCGACAGCGACGATGTACCTGAAAACCGAGCCAGCCGCCGGCAGGTACGCACCAAATAAACGTCAGCCGATCGATTACGCTCACACGGCACGCAACCACCGCCGCGAGCGTCCATTGGACGAAGAAGCGCGTGCAGTTCACGGTACGGCGGGAAGGCAGGCGCACCTGTACTCCTCGTAGCGGTCGAACCGCTTCCAGTCGCCGTGCTCGTTGCAGACCATGATGAGGAAGGCGAGCAGGGAGAGCGCCCACGCCGCCGCCCGCAGCGCCGACCCGGCTTTGTCCAGGAGGTCCTGCCGCCGCCACCGCCCGACGATGGCGCCCACCGCGCCTCCTCCTCCGCCTGAGGCGCCGCCGTCCCCTCCGGCCGACACGCCGGCCTTCTCCACGTCGGCGGCGGGGGCGTCGCTCATGGCGTAGGCGCAGCTGGTAGGCACGTCGAGCGTACGTGTGGGAGGTTTCTTGGGATTTGGAGTGGCGATTCGGGATGGAATTGGTTCAGTTCAGTTGGATTGGTTATTAATCGATCGGTTTGGTGCCTGCTGGCAAGCTGTTATACAGCGAGGCGAGGCGACGCGACGCAACGCGAGCAGTGCGCGCCATTTTGGGGCGGCAAAGGATCTTCTGCGCCACCGTGTCAGCCAGGTTATGTTAAGAAAATGCAACTAGCCCCGACTAACAGCACCAGCTTACCTTGAGGTTTATATATATTTCTTAATTTAATTGACAGTTATATACTCATATGCGCCGTACACATATAAAATGCTGCCGTGCCCGAAGAGACAAACAAGTCATAATGTCACGTCTCGCGAGTGCAAAGATCTATAGTTGATTTCATCTAAAAGAGGAACAGGCCCCGGCCTCCTCATTAGGAAAAAGAACAAGCTGATGTATATTATTCGTTCAGTTTGTTACATATGAGGTGTTGAATCTTTGATGCCTGTTCCGCATGCTTCAGTTCCCATGAAGCATTTTTTCCTCGAGAAAATCCAGATCTAGTATAAAGTTCACATGAAGTACAAAGTGCTCAAATGTAATAAAATTACATCGAGATTCTTGAATCATCTAACAACCACTATTGTCATCAGAGTGAGTCATGGATGCACCGCTTGCCACTCCAAGGTCGGAGACGACATAACATCGTTGATAACAACCGGGAATTCTTGGTGCACGTGCCTCTAAGGACTAGCGACCTAGAGCCGAATTCGTAGTCATTGAACCCTTAAATTGATCATAATCTTGTCACCTCAATCCTAAAAAATACGTGAAAAGATCACCACCTCATGGTAGCATCTACCAGACAATTCTCCACCCGCCCCTCACCGCCACCGACGAGATGCCACCGAGGAGGTGGACGAGTAGGCGGTATACCTTATTCTTTTCATGCGCAGCATCATCATTGCCACCATGATGACTCATCCGATTGACCAAATTCTAATTTTAGAGACATTGGTACAATGTCGAGAGAAGCTCCGAGGTCCCCACCCCCTCATACCTTCGGAGCCGCAGACAAAGGAAGCGGGAACCTGTCAATTCTAGGTCAAAGACGGTAGTGACGAGGCATATGACAATGGCGACAGACTAGGGCAAAAACCCTTGTAGGCGCATTTTCATAGGTTTGAGAGGAAAACGTTTTGGGAAAGAGGGTGCAAATTGTCCTGTTGGGTGGTGGGGGTGATTTAACTTTTGGTCAAAATATTGCCTGAAATCTAGTTACTCGGATTTTTTAGATTCTCATGTATCTAGCTAGGCTCATTTTAGTGTATAGATACATGCGAACCTAGACAATGCAGAGCCACTTGTTTCCAGACCGAAAAAGCTAACAGAATCTTCGACTAGTCTATTTTTCAATCTCAAGTAAAGATGCATAATCACGACAATTACAAAACGGAATTAACTAGATTGACTTGTTCGACCGCCTCCGAAGCTTGTTTGGCCGCAAAATGCCCTTCTGTATGCATGCCACATTGCCATAGATGGATCCAACGCCCAATGCGGGCGGGGGGGGGGAGGGGGGAGGGGGGGTGTCAACACCCGGATTTTTAATCCCAGATGCCTGTTATGCCATACATCGCAATCCTAGGATTACCATTTTTGTGAGACATAACAGAATTGGATACCACAGTACATCATCCATTACAAACCATACATAAGGTTTTACACAAATAAGGATCTCATGATCCAGTTCTTAATACAACTTCAAGCAGCGGAATACGTAATAATAACGGTAGCATAGGCGAAGCTCCATCTTCGGGTTTACAGGCAATGCTGACGATAGGAGATGATCCTAGTTGTCGTAACCTTCCTGGGGTCCATCCTCCAGGTACTCCTCTTCATAGTCCGCCAATGGAATAGCAGGACAAAGCCATGAGTACTCTTTAAGTACTCGCAAACTAATAATAACAAGTGAAAGGGTTTTTTGGTAATATGACACTAGGCTCTAGGGTTATTTTGCAAAAGCCAGATTTATCTCTACTAAGTTTAGAAGCAACAAATGCTAGTTGAAATTTTATAACACCTAAGTGGGAACTTGTATCTCATATCACAACTCTGTTGTGATCAAGTCAAAGTCTCAATTCATTTCACAAGTCTTTTGAAAACATCTTACGGGGGAACAGTATGGCCATTCCAACTGTCCATAACCGCGGACGCGGCTATTCGAATAGTTTGACACTCTGCCGAGATTGTACACTTTCACCACAACATTCGATACATCCGTCAGGAACAAATCCTGAATTCACCATACTTAGTATGCGGATAATCAATCCTAACCTTTCAATTACACGCCTAGTATAAGCACATCTCCTGTGATTTTGGCCTCCCAACCATGACCAACTGTCATCTTGGGTACTGCACAGGTGGACAATCTTCACAAGGTAGCCTCAGCTCAGACCTTGGCCGTGAGGGAACTAATACTAAGGTATATAAGTTTTCAGTCAAGCCCTACCCAATCTTCGGGTATTGTGGTTGTACGATAAAATTGGAATGGTATCGCATCCAGACAACCTTCAGTTTTATAAAGGGCTAAGGCTCATGCCTCATCATTTTCATCACCAAAATCATCAAGTGTTCGGAAACACATGTCCAAAACATTTCAATAGAATGATCCATCATTCCAAGGTTTTCATAACCATTTTTCCACCAAGTATTCCCATCTAAAGATGATCAAGTTTTATGCTTAGCACTAGCATCTACAAGTGGGGGTAAGCACTAATGAGGGGTGGTAAACCAGTGGAGTTTTAACTAAGTTCAATTTCATGCCCTAGGATGACATCAAGATTATCTAGCTTAGGCCAAATTTTATGCTCTTTATGCAACCTTCAAGTATCCTTCTAGTATCTACCATTTATTCCAGTAAACTCTAAGTAAGAGCTTTGATAAAGAAATAAAGTAATAAACTTGCAAATAAAACTAGGATTGGTTTATCAAGTGGTTATGATCATATATGCTTTAAGGCATACAGTGGCATGGTAGCAAGCAAGTAGTAGCTTGCATAGGTCAACTTGATTAGTAAGGCTTGCAAGTATTGGCTTGCATAATATCAGTATAAGCTTGCTAAATTGCAAGTGTTAGCTTGCACATTTAACTGGTAGTATTAGGCTTGCCTTGTGCAGAGCAGTGGTTGAAGTTCTCCCCGGCTTCTTCTTCGTAGAATCCTCCTTCCTCTTCGTATCCTTGGTCGGTATTAGCGTCTATAAATAAATACGATGTACACAATCACCAAACAATACTTAAATACTTGCAATCATCACACAAAAGGGTTCTATAGATGATCTGGCATTATCACTAAAATTACAAGATTAAAGCTTGGTTTAATTCCTTTTATTTTTAGAAAAGTAATTTCTACTCATTGAAAAACTACTTAAGATTTAATATTCTCCAAACCAAACATGGGATCATGTTGACACATGTCATCACCATATATTTTAGTTCATGGGAATGTGATTTAAAATGGTGTCACAATTTAATAAGGTTTTACCTTTTTATTTTAATTAAATAAAGTGACTAGAAATGCCTATGTAGCATTCTTTTATTACTTGAAAATTATTTCTGTAAGTAAACCTATATATTTTTATATATTCTGAAAGGTATGGTTAAATGTGATTTTTGAGAGTTGGAATCAACTCAAAAGCTATTATGGTTTTAATTTGAAAAATGTTTGAATGAAGAAAAGCTTCTGTCTTGTTATTTTTACCAAGGATGATCTACAGATCCAAATGACTTGAATCCAACGGGCTTGGATTCAGCATTCCCAGACCTTTCTAACAAAATTGGTTTCATTCAATTTGGTTCACTAAATCGACCTGGGTTGATTTTTGAAACTGGGTACAGAAGTGTGTTTGAACTAAAAAGGAAAAGGTTAAATTCAAATAACTGGGCTGCGCGGGAAAGGTTAACGGGCCGGCCTGCTAAGCACAACGCTTCCGCGGGCTGCGTAAGTGGCTGTCCCCACGCGTCAGTGAGACAGGGGGTGCGAAGCGGTATGGGGCAATGTGGTGCGTTCGATCTGGTTCTAATCCAACGGCTGAGAGTCATCGTCGACATTGGGCAACGCCGGCGAGACAGAAACCTAGCGCGGCCAGTGGGGGTCGCTAGAGGCTCACCGGGGTTCAAGCGAGGGTTGGCGAGGCGGGCGAACGATGAAGTCGACGACGGCGGTTCTCCTGGTACCGGAAGCTTCTCCCGGGGCGGCTCCAATCGCTGGCCCCCTTCTTCTCCAGAGGCGGCGGGCTCCGGCGAAATTCCGGCGATGCGCTGCTCGCCTTGCTCCGGGAGTGAGGTGGGGTAGTTCTGGGTGAGAGAGGAGTGGAATGGTGTGAAGAATTCGAGCGGGGGAGACCTCTATTTATAGTCACGACGGTGAGACCGAACGACATGGGCAGGTGACGGTGGCGACACGGCTACGGGCTGCTAGAGGCATGGCCGGCGGTGGCGATCGATTGGTGGTCTCCTGGCGATGCTCTACGGCTTTAATGCGCTTGTAGGGGCGGTGCGGTTTGGTCTGAACACGCTCTGCTGGCAGGCGGGTCTTCGACGGCGGTGGCTCTGAACGCAGGCGGTGAAATGGGCATGTCCGGCGTGTTCTGGGACGGTGGCGATCGTGTATGCCTTGGCGCAGGATGCGCCAGGCGTCGGTCGAGTGTGGCGCTCTGGTGCATGCTCGGCATGGTTGCTGGCGGGCTAGGCGCGGTCCGTGCGTGTGGTCCAGTGGCTGGCAACGTTCGAGCGCTGGACAGGGAGTGGCGATGGGGTGTTGGCTTGCTCCTAGACATGTTGTTTCGGCTTGGTGCTTGCTCTGGCTAGCTAGCCATTGTCGGCTGGCAAGGGGATGCTCGGGTTGGCATGGCATGGGGCAAAGGGTAGGGGCTAGGGTTTGTCCAAGCACTGGTTGGCACTGGGGGAGACAAGGGTGATCAATGGTGAACATTGCTTAGACAAATTACTGCTCCAAACAGTGAAGTTAGGCCAGTTTGATTTGAATCTGCCAAGTGTTTGATGAAATGGCCGCATGAATTCAAGTTTTGAATTTTGAAAAGATTTTTGGTGGGTGTGCTAGGTTGGTGCTGTTGAGTCTGCAGATGCTTGGGTTTTGAAAGTTGAGCTTGTTTGAGTGGTTTTTGAAAAAGTGGGATCTTCCCATATGATAAAGATTTAATTTTGAACTGACATTTAAACTATGCATTTAAATGTTTTTGGATGATCACAAAGTGGGCCTTGATACTTTGTTATGAGTACAATCAAGGGGTGCAAAGATCCAGAAAAGTTTCTGTTAGGTTCTGAAAGTTTGAGACAGCCAAAGTAGGCATGGGAGTTAATTTGGTCAAAATGACCATTCACTCATTTAGCTTTGTTTTGATTTATTTGTCTTTGAGAAAAGTTTGGGAATTGTTTAGATGATGTTTATTTCACCTAAGCAACATTTTACAAGCAAAGAAACACACAAACAAGGTGGTTCAAAAGAATTCAAAATGAAATGCATACTCACATGCATGCTTCCATAATTTTATTTAGAAAAGTTTTTGTTAACCCTAATTTTGATGATTAGAGTTTGATGATCCAAGTTTAGTATTTTTGGGATGTTACAGGGGGAAGGGGGGCACCACCAGAAAATCCACTGATCAACGCCTTGTCGTCCCAGGAAATCTACTCCACAATCTACCGTGCCATGTGTTTCTAGCTCCGCGCCTCCGGGTGGCACCTGCCGGGTATGAAGGTGGGTTTGCGACCTCCATACCTGCCTCTGCCACCTCCACTCGCCTTCATACCCGCCAGCGGGTCCTAAACTCCACCTGACCCGCCTTGGAATGGGTCGATGGATACCTGTCAAGGTAAACAAGAGCATAAAATTTTGACAGCAAATCGTATATTATGTACAAAATTTTGACAACACCTTGTTGCATTTAACAAGTTTATCACAATTCACAATAACAAGTACTCCCTCCGGTCCATATTAATTGACTCGGATTTGTCAAATTTTGGATAAACCTATATACTAAATAGTGTCTAGATTTATTCAAATTTTGACAAATCCAAGTCAATTAGTATGGGTCGAAGGAAGTATAAACATTACAATAACTAATATATGTCCAGCAAGTTCATCACAATTAAAAGGTCTAACAAGCACATGACAGATGGGTCCATGGCGGGTCTATGGGTTAACAGGTATGGGTTTCATACCTTCATAGCCATCTTCACCAGACCCATTGGATCATAGATTTTATCATTAAGAGAACCGTAGGATTTTTTTACAACCAAACCCTCCTCTATTTGATACGGTTTAGCGGCTGACGGATACCCATTGCATCCGGATCCGCGCCGCTAACAGTTTCAGGGTATATCCAGTCGTCCAACCAAGAACAACCGAAGAATCCATGCTTGATTTGATTGGGCTGGTCTTATCCGTGGTCCAGAACCCAGCAGTGCAAAGCAACTCTCCACTTATCCTCTTGTGCTCCAATCAAAGACAGAACGTTCCAAATAAACTATGCGGCTACCAATCACCATCCACGAAGATGTAATAATTAGCAGTAAGATACAGTGCTAAATTTCTGTCATCTATATGTAGCAGTAACTATCAGAATCAATTTCTGACTCGGCGCGCCTGCAAGACATTTGCTCTGTGATCGTACCACTTAGGCCTTTGTTCGGTTGCATGTGGTTTCACCGGGTTTAAAAGAGTAAATGACACCGTAAGTCACTCAACTTGTACAACATGTACACTTAAGTCACATATCTTAAAAACTAAACTAATCGGTCACACAACTTGCAATCGTGTGCACCCGTGGTCACAAACCTGCCCGCTAACCGGTTTTTGACAAAAACAGGTGACATGTCCAACCCGTGAGCGTAAAAGCAGACATACTATTGCAAAAAGAACACCCTACATTTCTATCTTGTTACAGAACGATTCAATCATCACGTAGTTTACCTCTATTTTTTGTTTACAAATACGATTTCGTACTGTTTTATATGTGGGGCCCATTTGTTAGCAATGAAAGAAGTATTCAAAATAATTGGGCCACGTGGGATTCACACTGTTGAACTTCAAGAGAATATGTATATAACAGATGAATATATTAGTGAAAAGCTTTTTTCTTTTGATCTTTTCGCAACCCTGCACGTACAAATAGAATCATTCTATTTATCTTTTTAACATTAATTACAAGAATCGAGCCCATTTATTTTATTTATAAACGCAACACACACACATGTATTTGCGCTATCTATGGTTTTCTACAAAATATTCATATAGTTATATAAATATTTGTAAATTCACTTTAAAGGACGGGCTCACTCGAGTCCCTTTTTGAATTTTTCAAAAACTATCAAATATTTTTTAAAAAATACCTACATGTAGCCACTAATACGAAATACATGTATACAAATACTATTTTGTGTGCAAAAAAAAGATATAAAATTTGGAAAAAGGAAGCCCATTTAAAATTACACTGTGTACATTTACATTCAGATCTGAAATCTTCACTTTTTTACCGAGGATAGAATACAAAATATTTTCATATGAGTTTTCGTATACGTGTATTGTAAATCATATTGACAATAAAAAAATATAGAGATGTCTTTTTGCAGAAGTCTGTTTGCCCTTACCCTCACGTGTTGGGCACGTGACCGATTTTTGTCAAAAACCAGCTAGCAGAACGGTTTGTGACCACGAGTCTGCGAGTTGTGTGGCAAGTTAGGATTACTTTTAAAATGTGTGACTTAAGTGCACATACAGAACAAGTTCAGTGACCCACGCTGCCATTTACTCGGTTTAAAATGTATTGAGGGGGATTGAATCCTAACTAAGTCAAAATTTCTTATAATACTCTTCAAACCACTTCAATTTATTTGGGAAAGTGGATTAAGCGAACAAAGCCTTAGCGTACGGCATGAGCAAGTGTTTGATGCAGGGTCGCTGTCTTGGCATGGCACCGACGGACCTAAGAAAGCGTTGAGACTGCGAACGATATATCCGGCAAGCTGCCCGAGACCACTGAAACCAAAGTAACGAGAAACGATCTCATGGGCTCAGAGCAAAGCTAATCAGATCTCAGTTGAAGAATGCTAAATCTAATACGGTAAACTTATCTTATTATCTGCTAGCCACGAAAGCAAGAAAAAATAGCTAAATGATAAAAATACACAAATGTAGGATTGTCATAATCTACCTCAATGACAAAAGCGTCATAACTTTAATCTAGGCTACATCCAACTGCTATATCAAGTTGCACAATTTCAACTCCTTTCATGACTTTTCCCATACATTATGATTGGGTAAAACGTGATAAAATTAAATATAATAGACTTGGGGATCATTCTCGTACGATTTCTTGTATTCTCCCACGAAACAAACACAAAAGGCAGGGTGAGCGAGATATACGAGACTAAAATATGTATTTCGTTGAACTAATATAAAAGGTAGATTGTTAAAAACTTAAAAAATATATTCTAGAACATGAAAGATATGCCAATTTTGATCATAACGAGCAATAAAATTAAGTAAAAGGCAAAATTTATTCCACGAAACAAACACAAAAGGCAGGGTGAGCGAGATATACGAGACTAAAATATGTATTTCGTTGAACTAATATAAAAGGTAGATTGTTAAAAACTTAAAAAATATATTCTAGAACATGAAAGATATGCCAATTTTGATCATAACGAGCAATAAAATTAAGTAAAAGGCAAAATTTATCTAAAACTACATGAGTTTGTCGCTCGCTAGGCTTATACCGCAAAGGCGCCGCATGAGTAAAAGTATGATAAGAAGGAAGATGATGAAAGGAGGAAACCGAGGAACTGAAGCATAGAAAGGAGAATGAGACAACAATGCGACAATGACCCCAAGTGGCATGCCATGACACAAGAGGCATCCAATAGCTTATAGGTGACGTGTCAACACTTCAATTTCTTGTGCTATAGAGATCTCACAAAAAATGTTCAACTATGGGAAATTTGGTCATAATCTATCACCCTAGAGTTGTAATGGGAATAGTAGAATCGAGAGCAAGATGAAATCAGAAAAAACAATGATCTTAATTAACGACCGTAAATCTAAAATTGTTTTCTCCAACGATTATATGGGTATAAATGAAAAAAAGGTTTGTGTTACATAATGAGTTCTAGTTGAAAACCCATGAATATCATCTTGTATAATAGGCTACAGGAGCAGTTGATCTTGTCTTGGCGCAACCTCTATCATGTAGGGAACTGTTCAGACTTTCAGAGTCGCCTTAAACAGGATTCACACCGAGTCTTGTAGAAGACGGCCCTGTTTTGTCATGAGTAGAACAAAAGGAATAGTCTTCCTAATTCCCTCGCGGGGGTTTAGTTTAGCGATTGTTATACATATTTTCACGGAGTTGGTACTAGAATCTTGAGCCAGTTTTGGGCTCGTAACCATGCTCCTTTTTTCCTTCATAGTGAAGACCTAAGAGCATGTATAGTGGAACCCTTAAACCCTTAAAAGTTTAAGGGTCAAGAATTGGCACATTCGAGCACTTGTGGGGTATGAAAAACAGGGATCATTTACTGTAACCCTCAAACCCTTAAATCTAAGGGTCGAGGGCAAACACTAGAACCCTCATACCCTTAAAACTGAGGGTTCGAGGGTTCTAGTATTTGCCTCAACCCTCAAACCCTTAAACCCTTATCACAGTTTCATATCAAAAATATCACAAATATCACCATACGAAGCAAACAATAATCATTCTAGTTATTATTACAACACCAAATAGTACTCTCAAGCACAAGATAATCATTCCAATTATTACAACAATGGTTTTTGCAAATTAAAAAATTGTTTGAAGCAAATAGTGTTGAGAAATAGAGCAATTTACCAAGCGAATTATCCATAATAAACGCTAGATAAAACATGACTAGAATAATAGGTATTATACTAATCATGCTAAATAGCGGATACAAACTAAGGCATAAAACTCTGGATAAAATCAGAACAAGATTGAGACAGAAGATGTACACGACAGTAGCAGAAGTAGAACCGCCGGCGTTGGAACCGTCATTGGCCATGTCGTCGAGGAAGAGGGTGCTGATGTCGGGGAAGAAGTCCTCGTCGGGGAAGACGTCGCTATCTATGAGGGAGTCCGTGACGAAGCGATGGTCGCTGATAGCTCCCCAAAACCTTATCGCCCTTCTCCCGACAGGGACTCAAAGCGTCTCGGAGGCCTCTTGTCGGCTCATGATTGCGCCGCAAGACGGGATGGGGAAGATGAAAGTAGCGCAGTGCTCTGGAACTCGAGGCAAGAGATGTGTAACAGCGCAACTGAGAGGAGGCGCGACCTCTCTCTCTTATAGGCGCAGAGGAGAAGGCAGACGGTGCATAAGATGAAACGAGCAGACACTTTTAACTCGTATTAAACGTCCATTTAAAGCAAACGTTTCACCTTCGTATTAAACGTCCATTCAAAGCAAACGTTACACCTTCGTATATATGTTCATATACCATTCATGCGTGGCAAAATAAAGCTCGGCTCGGCGAGATTCCTCAACCAGCAGCCTTGTGGACGTGACGAGGCGAGGCGTGGCGAGCGAGGAGGAGGAGCGCGCGTGTGGAACTCTCTCCTTCTCCTTCTCATCCTTTTACCAAGTGGTAGAAGAGCTCACCTTATAAGCTGGTCCAACTTCCACTCAACTAGCAATGTGGGACTAAACATTTGTCCCACCTCTTGCCTTGCATGAATGGGCCACATGGGCCTCTAGGATTTTTCAGGAATTATTGAAATAGAAAATGGGCTAGAATATTTGGGCCAAAATTCCAACAATCCCCACTGGATCCCGAGAGGCACATGTAATCGCCTTTGGTTCCAAAACACTGTTTATATACTGGGTACTATAGTGGAGACTGTTAAGTTGAACTTCCACCTAGAATTCTATGCTACACTAGGTTGCAACTTGCAGTGGACTATGCCTTGAACTGCAAGTTTGCTACAATCTAGCTACACACGAAGTCTTGACCGATCTTGGGCTACTGTGGGACTTCCATGGTGGTGGAGCTTATCGTCATACTCCATGACCTTTTATGAGTTTATTAGAGAGCACCCTACTCTCATAGGCTGCGACGTTTTATGATCGGACTCATATAGGTGTGTTCTTCAAAAGATGTTCTGCAGACAACATCTTTGCTTATGATAAGCCACTTAGAACACATTAAGATAATAAATCAACCTGCCATGCAGAATAGGAAAGTATTGCATCTTTATGGAGTGGTGTTTATTAAAGTAGGGATACTTTCCTCTCAGGTAACCAACAGCTTGTTTCCCAATTCTAATTCACGGGATCTCCGATCACATAGAATGGTTTACCACTATGGAAAGCTCAAATTGTGGGTCTCATACCCATCTCCTTTGATGCATTTTCTATCACATTGCGTGATAGACCCTTTGTGAAGGGATCTGCCAAGTTTTTAGATGTTTGGATATAATCCAATGCAATAACTCCGGAGTTTCTCATTTTCCTGACATATTTCAATCTCCTCTTCACATGTCTTCAGGACTTCATATTATCCTTAGAACTGTTCACCTTAATAATCACAGTTTGATTACCACAGTTCATTAGAATTGCGGGTATAGGTTTTTCAACCACAGGTAAGTCCATCAAGAGTTCACGAAGCTACTCTGCTTCAACAGTGGCCGTGTCTAGTGCTGTGAGTTCTGCTTCCATAGTTGACCTCGTTAAGATGGTCTGCTTGCAAGACTTCCAAGAAACAGCGCCACCACCAAGTGTGAAAACATATCCACTCGTGGCCTTTATCTCATCAGCATCAGATATCCAATTTGAATCACTATAACCCTCTAGTACCCTTGGATACCGGTATAGTGTATGCCATAGCTCATGATGCCTTTTAGATATCGCATAACTCTCTCAAGAGCATGCCGGTGATCATCTCTGGATTTGAGACAAATCGTGAGTTTGCTTACTGACAAAGGCGATGTCGGTCTCGTGGCACTAGCTAAATACATAAGCGAGCCAATAATTTGAGAGTATCTTAGTTGGTCTCTAGCATTTCCTCGATTCTTCAAGTAACACACTAGGATCATACGGTGTAGGAGAAAAATTGACGTCGCTATACCCGAAACGACTCAAGATCTTTTCCACATAGTGGGACTGAAGCAATGTAATCCCACCATCATCATCTCTCAATAGCTTGATGTTCAGGATGACATCAGCTACTCCCAGATCCTTCATCTCAAAGGAACGAGATAAGAAATCTTTGACCTCCTTAATTGCATTAAGGTTGGTTCCAAAAATCAGTATGTCATCAACATACAAACAAAGGATGACTCCCTCACCCCCACCATGGCGATAGTATACGCACTTGTCAGCTTCGTTTACAACAAAGCCTGCAGTTAAGGTTTTATCAAATTTTTCATGCCACCGCTTAGGTGCTTGTTTAAGACCATACAAAGACTTGATGGCTTGCACACTTTTCTTTCTTGACCATTTACTACAAAACCATCTGGTTGATCCATATAGATTTCCTCATCCAACTCTCCATTTAGAAAAGCCGTCTTAACATCCATTTGATGAACGAGAAGACCGTGTGAGGCAGCGGAGAAAGTAGTACTCGAATGGTGGTCAACCTTGCTCTGGTGAGTAAGTGTCAAAGAAGTCTTCACCTTCCTTTTGGGTATAACCCTTGGCTACAAGCCTTGCCTTGTACTTCTCAATAGTACCATCAGCCTTAGTTTCTTCTTGAACACCCATTTACATCCTGAGGTTTGCACCCATAAGGACGATCGGTGATCTCCCATGTTTCATTAGCTAAGATGGAATTCATCTCACTATGAACAGCTTCCTTCCAAAGAGTCGACATCGGAGATGCATAAGCTTCGAAATGGAAGTGGAGTGTCATCTACAAGGTACACAATGAAATCGTCACCAAAAGACTTTGCGGTCCTTTGTCTCTTGCTCCTTTTAGGAATTTCATTGTCATCCTCCTTAGGACTTTCAGTGTTCAATCGGAATGATAGGTTCGAGAGAATATAGCAAATTCACGATAAGATGAACTAGGTATCTCGGATTTGATGAGTTAGGTTTATCCTTCATTGGAAATATATCCTCAAAGAAAGTCGCATCTCGACTCCATGATTGTACCGACATGAATGTCGTACTTCAGATTTTACTATCAAGAATCTATAACCAATGCTATGAAAAGCATAGCCCGGAAAAACACAATCAATGGTTTTGGTCCAAGCTTGCGCTTCTTGGGGATTGGTACATTAACCTTGCCAAACAACCCCAAATGCGTAAGTAAGAGAGTTTTAGTCTTTTATTCTCCCATTCTTGAATGGAGTAATTTCTTTGTTCTTTGTGGGAACTCGGTTTAGGACATGACACGCGGTCAATAATGCCTCCCCACCATTCCTTAGAAAGACCCGATGTGTCTAACATGGCGTTAACCAAATCTGTTGTACGGTTCTTTCTTTGGCTACTCCATTTCTTTGGGGTGAGTAGGAGGCGTCCTCTCATGAATTATACCATGTTCCGCACAAAAGAATCAAACTCGTTGGAAAAATACTCTCCACCACGATCGACCTAAGCTTCTTAATCTTTCGATCAAGTTGATTTTCTGCCTCGACTTTATAGATTTTGAAGAAACTCAAAGCCTCATCTTTTGATTTCAGAAGATACACATGACAATATCTCATAGAGTCATCGATCAAAGTCATGAAATATTTCTTTCCACCTTTTGTCAACACACCATTCATCTCACAAAGATCGAATGTATGAGCTCTAGTGGTGTTAAATTTCTTATACTGCGATCGTATGTGACTTGCGAGGTTGTTTAGCTTGCACAGACTTGGCACTTAGATCCCTTAACGGTTGAGAAATCAGGATTAAATTCATTTTAGCTAGCCGCGTCAGACAACCAAAATTAATATGACAAAGGCGAGAGTGCGGACATTTGATTCAAAATTTGTGTAAATATGATTAACAACTTTATTACAAATGTCGATAGAGATAAGCGGAACAAGCCTCCGCATTCATAGCCTTTACCAATAAAGGTTCCATACTTGAAATTACAAATTTATTGGACTCAAATACAATCTTGTAGCCATCTCGACGTAAGAGATCCGCTAACAAGATTTTTATTTATTGAGGAACATGATGCACGTTCTTGCGCATAGTCTTTCCAGTGAACTTCAGATCGACCGTACCAACACCATGAGCGAAGCATGCGAGTTCCCCATCGACGGTTTGAGTCCCTCGACCGATATGAAGAAAACATGGAAATATCGACAGACATGTACATTAGCGCCCGTGTCAATCCACCAATCGAGAATGACATAATGAAAGAACGATGAGGTAATATGCCATACCCAACATCTTTCATCTCAACGTCGCCCATGACAACATTAGCGATCTTCTTGCTCTTCCCATGTTGACATTTGTCAAAGCGGTTGGGACAAGCGAGCCCAATGATTAGGATCACCGCACATGACAAGCACCTTTCCTCTTATCGGTCTTCTTCTTGAAGCCGGTAGACTGTGAGGCCTTGTTCTTTCCATCGAACTTTCCTTTGTCATCAAACTTGCCTTTGTTGTTGAACTTGTAAGGTGGAAGTTCCTTTTACATACCAGTTGGCATTAGAACCTCCCTCGGTACCTCGAGCACGTGTGTCTTTTGCTCTCGCCTTCTCTTCCACATCAAGAGTCCCAATGAGATCCGTCACGGAGAACTCTTGTCTCTTGTGCTTCAGAAGTAGCAAAATTCCTCCATGATCGGGAAGTTTGGCAATGATGCCTCCGGCAACAAACTTGTCCATTAACACACAAGTGAAGTGCTCAAGCTCCACGGCAAGTGATCATATCTCATGAGCTGCTCCACAATGGAGCGGTCATCAATCATCTTATAGTCATAGAATTGTTCCATGACATACAGTTCCTTTGCCAAGATCGAGACTCCAAACTTTCTCTCGAGCGCATCCCACATATCTTTGCCATTGCTAAATGAAAGATATGAATCGACAATATTGTCGCCAAGGATGCTGATCAAGGCAGCCTTGAAAGTAGTATCAAGTTTTTGACGCCTCTTCTGGCGGGATTAAGTTCCTCCTCAGTGCGCCATAGATGGCGTTATAGCAGCTCATGTGCGAAACCAGAAGCTTGCTCGCGACGCCACCGTTTGTAATTCACACCTTCAAACACGGGTGGCTTCATAGAAGCAACAAAGCTTGGGGCAAATTGCCGAAATAAGGTTTTTGGATTGTTGAGAAATAGAGCAATTTACAAGCGAATTATCCATAATAAACGCTAGATAAAACATGACTAGAATAATAGGTAATATACTAATCATGCTAAATAGCGGATACAAACTAAGGCATAAAACTCGGATAAAATCGAACAAGATTGAGACAGAAGATGTACACGGCGATGTGAAGTAGAACCGTTGGAACCGTCATTGGCCATGTCGTCGAGGAAGAGGGTGCTTGATGTCGGGAAGAAGTCCTCGTCGGGAAGACGTCGCTATCTGTGAGGGAGTCCGTGACGAAGCCGATGTCGCTTGATAGCGCTCCCAAAAACCTTATCGCCCTTCTCCGTCTGGGACTCAAAGCGGCGGGGTCTCGGAGGCCTCTTGTCCGGCTCATGGTGCACGCCAAGCAGGATGGGGAAAGATGAAAGTAGCGCGATGCTCTGGAACTCGAGGCAAGAGATGTGTATGGCCAATCGAGGAGGCGCGACCTCTCTCTCTTATAGGCGCAGAGGAGAAGGCAGACGGTGCAGAAGATGAAACGAGCAGGCACTTTTAACTCGTATTAAACGTCCATTCAAAGCAGACGTTTCACCTTCGTATTAAACGTTCATTCAAAGCAAACGTTACACCTTCTTATATATGTTCATATACCATTCATGCGTGGCAAAATAAAGCTCGGCTCATGAGATTCCATAACCATGCTGGCCGTGACGAGGCGAGGCGAGGCGTGGCGAGACGAGCGAGGAGGAGGAGGAGCGCGCGTGTGGAACTCTCTCCTTCTCCTTCTCATCCTTTTACCAAGTGGTAGAAGATCTCACCTTATAAGCTGGTCCAACTTCCACTCAACTAGCAATGTGGGACTAAACATTTGTCCCACCTCTTGCCTTGCATGAATGGGCCACATGGGCCTCTAGGATTTTCAGGAATTATTGAAATAGAAAATGGGCTAGAATATTTGGGCCAAAATTCCAACAAATAGGAGATAGCAAAGTGAAGCAAAGACACATCATGAGCCTTGGCGCCGCCCATCCAACTTCCAATAGTGCTCTACAAGATCATCCCGGAGTTGACAATGAGTGTTTGCATTCTCAATCGCACGATGTGCTCCAAGAAAAGCTTCTACGCGATTGGGGTTCCTTTGCGGTTGCATACGGGTGCCAACATTGTCATAGAAACAAGGGAGGTGGGTATGTCGGATGGTTCTTCACGAAGTAGTCTCGCATAAGTTGCTCTTGCCCGAGAGCACGGTTGCGGTAAATGGTGACTCGCCCCATTATCGATCCTCTCCTCTGATCCAATAGCTTCAAGCGGTCTTCGAACTCTTGCATGTCGACGAGGAGGCCCATCATCTTGACGTCGTCGTCTTGAAGCAACTCCTCGATGTCCGAATCGTCCGATGAAGACCAACTGGATTCGGAGGACAACGACATGGAGTCCTCGGTGTCCATCTACAACAAAAAATTTGCTTATTTTTCTCACCAACAATATCAACAAAATTTACAAAAAAAATAAGAACAAAATTTACCTCGTGGGCGGGGGGAGCTCCGGGGGCGGGGGAGGAGGAGGCGGGAGGAGCTCGGGCGGCGGGAGGACATCGAGGAGGCGGAGGAGGCCGGGTCGTGGGCGGGCTCGGGGTGGGAGGCGGAGGGAGGAGCTCGATCTGGGAGGAGCTCGGGCAAGGGAAAAGGTTAGGGGGAGAGGAGGAGGCGGCTGCCGATCCGGCCAGTGTGCGACGGGACGGGGAGGCGAGGGTAGCTCGGGGGAGGTGGCCGGCGCCGCGAGGTGGGAGGAGGCGCGGGAAGGGAAGAGGAAGAAATAGTTGGCGCCCTGAAATGGAAGGAGGCCGGGTCGAGGGCCGGGTTGGAGGCTCCAACCCTCAATTCTACAGGCCGGAGGAAGGGTTGGAAGCTCGACCCTCAATTTTTTTAAGGGTTTGAGGGTCTAAGGGTTCCACTATTTGAGATTTGGACCCTCGAATCCGTAAAAAAACGGTTATTTAGGGGTTTAAGGGTTCCACTAGACATGCTCTAAGGGGAGTGAAACTTCTCATATCATGGACTAATCAACTGGATCATACAAAATGAATGTCTTGGTGGCACTAGAGGACCACCTAATTACAGACTTTACGACATCAAATGCGATAATCAGTGGGATATATGATAACATTTCAGGGAGAGAATATGGATTGGATGGAGATACACCCGCAAGGTAGATCGATAAGAAGAAGGTAAGTAGGACACATGGTGAGGTCATAGGAAAGGTCCGAGTAATCGAACAAAGAGGTGGACGCCGACTAGAGGAGTACAATTGTATATATATACATAGTGTATGCCGAAAAAAGGAAGAACGAAACATGGTTGTTCCAGGAAGCAACGGTGATTTATGTAGATTGTGGGTTCACAATGGGATTGATCCGAATGGTTGAATTTCAGATTTTTCGAGAGAGTCCAATGAAGAATACATGAACTAGCAAGGAATAGTTTTCTAAAATATCTTGTACTTCGGTCGATGAGTC
This sequence comes from Avena longiglumis, assembly GCA_030063025.1. Classification (NCBI taxonomy): domain Eukaryota; kingdom Viridiplantae; phylum Streptophyta; class Magnoliopsida; order Poales; family Poaceae; genus Avena; species Avena longiglumis. The sequence goes on along the minus strand of CP125974.1, from coordinate 475,626,670 downwards.
CCCTACTTTTATTTTCCATGCTCTCGTGAATGATGTGCCAAATTATTTTTGTTATTAGTATTGAAAAACCCAGCATGTTTTTTCTTTTGAGGTAAAGAAAAAGCTACAGCATGGAGCCTCCTCCCAAATTGTTCCCACCGAATTGCAACAGCCCAATTGTTTCGAGCAGAACAGCCCAATTAATGGTACGGCGTACTGCCTGGACGACCCGTCCGAACAGATGATGGGCTTGTTCAGCCCACTCAGGCGTCCATCGTTTCATTGCACCCGTAGAAAGTTTCTCAAAAAAAGAAAAAACAACAACAAATTGTTCCTACTGTAGAAAAAAGAAGGTCATACATCGATTACTCGGGCTCCTATATGTCAATTGGTGAAAAAAATCCTGTAAGACGCCCATGTTGACGTAGATGGTTAATGCTCTGAAATTCTTGCACATCCACATCTCCCCAAAACACTGTACTACTCCCTCTGTCCTGAAATACTCCGCATTTCGGGTTTAGTCAAGGTCAAACTTTATACAAACTTGATAAAGTTTGACCAAACATATTGAAAAATTTATATACACCTATAATACAACATAAGTACCAGGCCCGTCTTCAGGATTTGGGGGCCCGGTTCGACTTATAAAATTGGGGTCTTAATTTTTGTACACACTCAAGAACTAGTATAACAAAATCACACATTTAATTTATATTGTATAACTTCCGAAAAAATATCAAGTATTCATTCTAAAATAATAAATATAGCATCAAAGAAGTAAAACGAACCTCATGATCTACAAAAGGCATCATCTCTTTTACAACAAATTTATCTAGAACATTCTTTTGAGACTGAGCCGCCGCTTCTAATCTCTGCCTTTTCTTCGTCTTCTCGTAATCTGATTTACTTTATCCTTCTCATGATTTGCCGGTCTCAGAAATTTAAAAATTAACAAGAGGATTCATTAATTCATCGACTAGTAGATGAGTAGAGTTACAGAAAATCAGGCGATAGCTAGCAGGTTTTCCGTTTAGCAGCATAGATTATTTCTACTGTATATGTATGTATGTTCCATCGCTGCATGCGATCTTTACCTTTACAGTATGTATGTACTGCAACAAATCTTTACGTGCTGCATGTGATGCGATAGCTGAATGGGACTGCTCGCTGAGGCGCTGAGCTGATCGCTGATCGACTGATCACTATGATTTTCTTGGACAAGCTGGGCGGCGGCGCCAGCGAGCGATCAGACCGGCCGGTAAGGGTCACGACTCGCGAGACGGTAGCTTGCGGGCGGCGGCGATCTTGGAAAGGCGACGCGAGTCACGCGAACCGTCGAAGGAACAGGAAGAGCAACACCAACGATTTCTGCTAGATGCTGGACCTGGCCCGTGACAGAGTATTAGAGGGCTGCACAAAATCGAGGGCCCTCCAAAATCAGGGGCCCTATACGGTCGAGCACATGGAACATGTGCATCGACGGGCCTGATAAGTACCCTTAGAATTATTATAAAATATATTTTTATAATATATACATTCGGTGTTATAGATGTTTATAGTTTTTTTATATATTTTAACAATTTTATAAAGTTTAACTTTAACTAAACCTAAAATACAGGGTATTTCAGAATAGAGAGAGTAGCTAGCAAACTCATCTCTTGACTTGAGAGACCATACCGTGGTCCACGGTAAAAAAAAAACAATGGATCGATGGGCACGCCACCAACCATACCATACACCGGATTGGACCCCGCGGAAAAACCGTGACGCGACGTGACACGGAACAGGGAAAGGAAAGGAATATAGCCCAGAGACCGAGCGGATTCGAAGCTTGCTCTCCGGGGATGAAGACGAACGACCGTGGCAGCAGCAAGCGTCCGCGGATCCGAGGCGGATCGAGCGAGGCCGGCCGCGCCGCTCGACCGGCCGGGCCCCGGGGAGACGACGCCGCTGTCGCCTCGCCGCTCGCCCGCGCGTGCCTCGACTCGACGCGACACGCTCCGCTTTTGCTTTTACCCACGACGACTTTGCATGATTCCGTCTCCGCGTACGGCCACGATGGACGCTCCTCCCTTTGGATCCATGCGCTTCTTCTCTGCAGCGTTCCGGTAGAGTACCGTAGATCAGTACAGTGAATCCAGCGCATGCATGCAGAGCCCTACAGGTGGCATAGATGCTACCGATACGTCCATGTACTGGAGTATGTTCTAGCGAGTACCTGGTCGCCTGCCCGCTCCCCGTCACGAGCCGCGGCGGGTCATCGATATTGGAAGGAAAGCTTATTTTCTGCCTGCAGCGTGCATGCTACAGGTTGGTAGCATTGACGGATTCGTTCATGCGTTCATGATGACTTCACGGCACTTTTCTAGCTAGCTCAATCGATCGGTGCGTGGACAATAATCACATGAAGTAGAAACACGCATACTCCCTCCATGCATCAACAATGGATGTCGAAGATCTGTCTAGAATATATGTTGTTTTTGGTGATAAGATCCAATTTCGCGTCCCAAAAGATTCATCTATTTAAAATTAATGTACCCCTCAAATGTGTATTACACACATCCATATAACAAATACTTCGTCTGTCCTAAATTATCCGTCGCAAATAACGCATATGTATATAGACGTGTTTTAATATATCATACATGAGAATCTAAACAACAACATCTAATTTGTGACGAAGGAAATGTGTATTTCACATGGCTCACCTCGAGCTCTTTGTTTTTAACAAAAGGAGCATCCCGTGGGGACCTGGAAGCTACCTTTCATTTTCAATTGTGCGGTGACAAGGAGGGAAAACACACAAAAAATCGCATTGTGGTCCTTTCCTTCTACATGAAAGGCCCTAAACTACGAATATATTACAATTAGTACAATTTCCACAGATTTTTGCTAGAGGCTTTTTTATAGGATCACCCTCCACCATGAAAGCCCACTTGGGAGAGACACCAACAACCCACCCATCGCCATTCGGGAGCACCAAGATGCAAATACCCACGACATCGCACCAAATGCCAAAGCGGAAACCTATATCACCAACCATAAACTAGACCTATTGACTATCCATAAGAGCAGTTGGACTACCCCTCCCCTCATCACTCCGAATGACGAAGCCGCGAGACCTAGTGGCCGAGGAGCCAGAAATACCTAGACGACTCTCACTGAGAAGAGAAGAGAAGAGAAAAGGAGAGTGTATGAGGCGGAATGAGCTCTAACTAGGCCTTGTTGAGTACTATATAATGGTGGGACAATGAGATTAGGTTTTCCTCGATTGCAAGAGACCAAATAGTCGACAACCATTGGTTTTTGTTGCAGGGATTCACTATCTTGGCTATACTCCCATCAGCGTCTATGAGAATCCAAAATAGCGTATATAGATACATGAGGGGTTAGCTAGCGAGTGTTGTTCCTTTGCGGCAACATCGGACATGGATCTAGGGCTTCTAGTTGCCTGGTGGTGACTTCTTCTCCGTGACAGTTATCTCTATGGAATTTTTATAATTTTCTAGAGTTCTCGCTAATGCAGAGGCTTTTTAATGAAGATTGTTGTCCTTTTGAAACAAAGATGCATGCCAAAAGGTGCTACTACTATTTTGGAAATCCTTACCTCACCACCTGAAGTTTTGAGGTGTGTGTCAACTCACGATGGCCCTCTCATTGTCTAAGTTGATACCCTCAGTTTTTTGTCGAGGTCAATGATTAAGAAAAAACATTATATAAGATCAAATAAACTAAGCAAAATTGACCAACAATGTCGGTTATTATTGTTTTCCGTCGGGTATTTACTAAACCAAATGTTAGAAATGTGCCTTTGGCTCATATCTAAGAGTTATACTGGACCATCGAATATTATATTTCACCGTTGGATACAAAAATCCATCCCTGTCCATGAAAGTAAAATCGTCTAAAATTAGTTGAACCGTGGGGCATTAGAATTTAGGTCGGTTAGCCACACATTTGATTTTTGAGGTAATAGCACCGGTGGTGCAAATAGTTCTCCAACATGTGCAGTTTAATATAATTAGTTGTGACATGGGGTCTAACATCAGTAGTTTAGTACAACTAGTTAGAAATAGTTGTCCATCATGTGCAGTTTAGTACAACTAGTTGACATAGACAACTCTCACTGAGAGGAGAATAGAAGAGAGAAAAGGAGGCATATTGAGCACTAACATGACCTCGTTGAGTAGTGTGGTGGTCCTCATATTGCTCCTTCATGACGTTGATATTAGGTTTTGCTTCGTTGCAACGGCAAGGTGGTGGTAACAACACATCCATTGGTTTTTGTTGTGAGGCTTCAACATGTCTCGGTGGTGCTCCCTTTAAAATGGATAGGAATCCAAAACATCGTATGTAGGTACATGAGGGGTTGGCTAGTGAGTGTTGTTCCTTTGCCGCAAAATACTGACCTGGATCTAGGGCTTCAAGCTGCATGGTGGTGACTTCTTCTCCATGACGGTTATCTCTATGGACTTTAGTCTAGATGACTCGGATTGGTTTATTTTTGTATTTTGTACGGGGTTATCTCTAACGCAGAAGATTTTTAAAGAAGATTGTTGTCCTTTCGAAACAAAGGTGCACACTAACCACTACATATTGCAAACCGGTGGCCGGTGAAATGTTCAAGCAAGGCGCTATTGTGTTGGCAATCGTCACCTCACCACTGGAAGTGTTGAGATGCGTGTCACGATGGTCCTCTCATTGTCAAAGTTGATAACCTCATTTTTTTACTGAGATCAATGATTAAACAAAGACATTATATAAGATCAAACAAACTGAGCAAGATTGACCAAGAATATAGGTTGTTACTCTTTCCCGTGGGGTATTTATCAATAACCAAGTGTTACAAGTGTGCATTTGGCTCATATCTGAGAGTTATCCTGGGCCATCGAATATTATATTTCACCATCGGATGCAAAAGTATATTGCCGCCCGTGACTGTAAAATTCTCAGAAATTACTCGAACATTTCCATTTTAGGTAATTGGCTACACCGTCGAATATCGTAGTTATATCCTTGAGTTTAGCGGTAATCGTTGGGCATACTGCTATTCTCGGTTATCGGCATATAAGCCAACTGTCCATCCGCTATTAAATCCATCAAAATATGTGAATTTCTAGTACTGGATATGCTTAGTATTTTTATAATAGACTCAATTGCATTAGTCTAATTGGTTGATAGTGCTGAGATTCGATAGCCATGGATATATTTACGGATGCATACTGTATCTAAAATCTAAGATAAGACAGAATCTTCGTTCGTTTTCAGTAGCTATGCATCCCACAGACAAAACTAATACAATATATGATGAGCTACGAGGCAGTGTCACGGTGGAGCAATTGGGGTGATCCGATGTTCCTCGCGTGATGGCATCGATGTCGGCGGGGAAGGGCACACGGGTTTGAAAGGCGCGCGAGATCCTTGCGGCCTTCGATGCCAACGGAGATGATCGAGACGGTGGAATGTGTGGAGATGGCCAAGCAGGTAGTACGACAAAACGAGTGACCGTAATAATAATCTTTTCTCAAAGATTCGTTGCAGATAGTTTATCATGTAAATGCATGTTTCCAACGGTAGATTCCTATGCACGCGGAAGGCTGCAAATTGCCGTCAAAACAAAAGAGAAAGTAGACGCAAGGGCAATTGTGATCCAATCCGGATCTTTGTTGGCTGAGAAAGACGATGTTGTACGGTCCACATGTGACTTCGGAGAGCCAAATGGTATCCAAAGCATGGTTTTTTGATAAATATACTCCGTTTGTTCCAAATTATAAAATGGATTTTTTTTAGAGTGGTTTATATTTTTCTAAAATGTATGTATCTAGACGTTTTTTAATGTGTTAATTCGGAACAAAATAAGTAAACATATACAGTTAAGATGTTTAATACATGTGTTTCGGAAATAGACTAAAACATCTTATATTTCAAAATGGAGTGAGTAGCTTACTACTCCAACCATTTTAAAATATGAGATATTTTGGTAAACTATTTTAAATTGCTAAAACGTCTTACTCTTTGTTTAAAAAACAATTGATTTGAATTTTCCAAGATTCGCATTTATCTACTTCATCCGTCCCAAAATAAGTGAATTTGATTTATCTAGATTTGTATGAATCTACACACTAAATATGTCTAGATACATAGAAAATTAGACAAATCTAAGTCACTTATTTTGAGACGCGGAGAGTGTATATTGAATATGTCTAGATACATATGAATATAGATAAATCCACCCATTTATTTTAGTACGGAGAGAGAATATTTTTAAACAGAAGGAGCAGTGTACTGCGTAGTTCCATATATACTACTCCCTTCGTTTTAAAATAGATGTCTTAAATTTGTCAAATTTAAATAAATCTAACACTATTTAGTATATATATATAGATTCATCTAAAATTTAAAAAACCCAAAACATCTATTTTTGGACTGAGGGAGTAGATCTTGCTCCAAGAGAAAACAATACTTTTAGTCTAGATCTTGCTCTAAGAGAAAACAATACTCTTAGTAAAACAACACCAAGTACAAGTGTTCTGCTTGCATCAATCGCCAACGTAGGATGTACTATGAACTGAGGGTTCGGGTACATGATTTATTTAGTTTCATCGTGATAGAGACGCGTATGTATTTCTAACATTGGAATCATCCACAAGCTGTGCTGTTTTTGCGGATTGCTGCACACGATTACACGAGGGCTACTCGGCATCATTTCACTGTCAGCTCAGCTCGCTGCAGCGAAGCACCATACTGAATACTGATCAACACTTCATATCCATATGCACTGCAGCCTGAGATAGCCTTCATTACTGATGGCCAGATTTTTTTTTTCTGTGTCAGCTTTGTGGATGACCAGATGTTCCCAACAAAACAGAACGCGGAGACATTATGTCAGAGCCCCTGGGATACCCAACGCCTGAACCCTAAACGAGTTATTTTATGAAATTGTTTTCTTATACTACTCTCTCCGTCCTAAAATAGATGTCTCAAATTTGTTAAAATTTAATAAATCTAGACATTATTTAATATATAGATTCATTCAAAATTTAAAAAATCTAAGACATCTATTCTTGGACGGAGGGAGTACCTCTTTCTAAAATAAGTGACGTGGCTTCGTCTAAATTTGGATATATCTATAACTGTTTTAGTGTCTAGATACATGTGTATCTAAACAAAGCCACATCACTATAGTTCGTGATTCTTTTGACCCAAAACTATAACTTTGTGACACCTATCCATTCTCTACCAATAATTCAGGATCGAAGCAAGAACCTTGTCATTCAAATCAATGATCTAGTGAAGTACTCCTAAAAAACTAAAATGCGACCCTAGTACGACCGACATGCATGTGCTAGTACGAAGCCAGTTGTCTTCAGACACGGTGAAAACAAAACAGAAATGCACCAGGCTAGTAGCCTATATATGCAGACTCGTCCAGGGAGTAAAGAAATAGATGTACTCCTGTACATGCTGCGTGCACGCAAGCACGTACGGGCGTCTTACCCACGGTCTAATCGGCACGCCGGAGGACGCAGCGCTCGTACACTAGATAGGCAATTAGTCAGGCACGCACCCTGAAGCCTGTCATGTTCTTAGAGTGTGCACCGTTTACTCATGCGCCACATTGCGTTCTCCACAGATATCTCGCGCTACATTTTCAGTGATAATGCGTTCGAAATGATTGGTTTTTTTTTTGAGGGAAATGATTCGGTTAGGATGACCAACGGACAGAAATGCGCTATCCGGCCGGCCAGTCTAGGACGTTCAAGTCGCTGACCCATACCGTCCAAGATGACCATTTTGGACAGTGTTGGTCAATTGGTCTTTTGACATGCATTTTTAACAACATATTGGACTAATAAATAAAATTTAAATTGTTCACAACAACATAATTTCTCACAAACAATCAAACATAATTCGCAATTACATTAAAAATAAAAGGATTATGATTAGTGATGTTGGTTCCAGAACGTGCCACATATGCTCAATCAAATCCGCTTGAAGTCAGTCATGAAGGTCCCGAGCATGCACCATATGATGCACATGCATGCACTCTTCACAAGATGCAGCTCCAGGCTCTAACTCAACCAAGGTATCCTCAAATGCCTATGATTCGATGAATGATTGCCCTGGTGTCCATTTTGTGCACACACAAGCCGCTGGTTAGTTTATGGCCGCAACATCTATGCCCATGCCTATGCCGGCGATGAACGTACCTCAAATGCAGCCATGAAATTGGAAGAGTAGGTCCTGGGCCCACGTGCAAGCGACGTGCCCGAGCGTACGACCGGCGAGGTACAGGCGTCGGGGACGGTATCAGGATGCAGCCGCAGAAGCGAGTCACCTCTAGCAACGAGTGTGGGCTCAAGCGGGGGAAGGCAACAACGAGACACAACGCGGGCGCTGGCGCGCCTGGGTGGTGGCGGAGAGGGTTGGCGAGGGTTTGGTGGAGGGACTAGCTCGTGTGCCACTAACGGGGGGACAAGGGGGGACGTGTGCGCGCTGTCCGGTCAGACACATCCGCGGGCCAAATTTGGTGTGAGAATGGGTTGCGTCGGTCCATTTGGATCGCGTCATTGGATCATGCGCACCATGTCCTCTTGTTCGCGCTGACTAGATCGAATCGGCTCGGACCCGTTTGGGTCACGGCAATGGAAATGCCCTAAGAAAAAGTTAGACTTGAGTCTAAAAAAAGTTTGCTCTAGCGTTTATTTAATGGGTCCCATTTAATAAAAAAATACAGCTTTGGCAAACTTCTTTATATCTCAGTCATACATTGCCAAGTGAATCCATTACCATCTTTTTTCCTTGACCATTTGTGTCTTGTACTAGATATATGTCTAACTATTTATTAACAAGCACCATCCTCTCCATTGCATTGGACTCAAATTTGAGGGAAAAGGTTCTTTTAGACATCCCATTTTTCATACATAGCACACATCCTTGGAGTTACGATACTTTTATTCAACAAAATTCACCAATCTAATAAAGTATCAACAACAATACAAAAAGAGAGAAACTAGTAATAAAAACTACAAATAGATCTTTAAACCATCTAGCGACGACTGTAGACACTAGAGCATTTTAAGGGCGTGCTACCGTCCTCGTGCCTCCATCACCGGAGCAGGACAAAATTTATCGTAGTAGATCTTGTTCTAGTAGACATGCATGAAGTCGTCATGCTAAGAGAATCTCCCGCCCCAAGCCATAAATGGCTCCCTAAGAGCATGTACACTGTTTAGCTATAGCTAAGGGGAAGCAAGGCTTGAGTTTAAGAAAGCAAAACTAACTCTAGTATTTATCCATTTCATGGGTACCATTTAACAGTAAAATTATAGCTTCGAAGATTGTTTTTATATTCTAGTCATACACTGACATGTGGGTCAATTACTCTCTTTTTTCTTAGCTACATGTATCTAGTACTAGACATATGTCTAAGGATTTCTTAGCTAGCACCACCTTCTCCACTATACTAGACTCAGGTCTAAGGGGAAAAGGTGCTCTTAGACACACCTTTTTTCACACACTGCACACGCCCTAAGCGGCTATTGGGCGTGCTGTAACATCCTAAAAATATAAAACATGGATCATCAAACTCAAATCACTAAAATTAGGGTTAACAAAAACTTTGATTAATTAAAATCATATGAATGCATGTGTGAATGAAATGATTTGATAAATGCATGAATAAACTTGTGTGATTAACCTAAATAGCAAGAAATGGTTTAAAAAGGAAAATAACATCATATAAAACATTTCCATGCAGAAAAAAATCAAGAGAAAATGAAAACCAAATCAATAAAGCAAATGGTCATTTTTGCCAATCTTGCTCATTAGGTCACTTTGAGTGTTTCTAGTCCAAGATTTCAAACAGTAACTTCTCCAACTCTTTGTACCCCTTGCTATACCAAGTAAAAGTGAATCAAAGCCCACCTTTCAAACTTACAGAAACATTTGACAACCTCATTCAAATCACATTTCAAAATTGAATCTTTATCATATGTGAAGATCCCCCATTTTCAAAACCCAACCAAACCAGTGCCCCTTGACTAATCTAACTAACCATACACTCCCTAGTATGTGCCTAGCAAACCCACCAAGTTTGAATCCAAAATTCAAATTCAAAGTTCTTGCGGCAATTTCATCAAACACCTTGCAGATACAAATCAAACCAACATCAAACACTATAGTGTGCAGTAAATTTGGCCTAACTTGTTCCCTATCTACCTCACACTACACCCTAAGTAGATCATCTAACTTGTTTAACCCCTCTAGCTCACTGTAAATCAGACCATGCCATCAATGGCAAGCAGGTCGAGCCTCACCTTGCCACCCCGTTGTCGACAACAAGCTAGGAGTAACACCAAGCCTAGCAAGCATGTCTAGCAGGCACGCCACCGTCCACCGCCACTTCCTGTCCCAGCCCCGAGCACTGCCATCCCCTGGACCACACGGCAAGACCATGCCAAACCTCTCTGCGTGCGAGCCGAGAGTGCGCCAGTGCGCCACCCTCGACCAGCACCACCAGACCGCGCGCCGCCCTTGCCGCGTGCGTGCATGATCACCACCATCCCAGCAACCGCGCAGACATGCCCGTTTGCCGCCGCGCGACCAGGAGCACCTGTGCGCCATAAAAATTGCCACCGGACCCGCCCAGAGCATCGAAGCGTTCCGACCTATCAGCACCGCCCCACGCCTCGCCACCACGCCGTTGAGCTTCGCCAGGGAGCACACCACCGCCCCCTACTGTCGCCCATGCCAGTAGCACTCTGTGCCGTCGACCACGACGAGCTTAGCCCGCGCTCGTCGGTCCCCTTCAGCGCTCACTCAGAACCACCCCACCTCACTCCCGGAGCAAGGAGAGCAGCGCATCGCCGGAATTCGGCCGGCGCCCGCCGCTGCTGGAGGAGAAGGGAGCCATCGATTGGAGCCGCCCCAGGAGAAGCTGTCGGTACCAGGAGAACCGTCGTCATCGACTTCGTCATTCGCCCTCGTCGTCGATCCTCGCCTGAGCCTCGGTGAGCCTCCACGACCCCCACTTGCCGTGCTAGGGTTCTGTTTCGCCGGGGCTGCCCGACGTGGAAGATGAACCAGAGCCGTTCGATTAGAACTAGATCCCACGGTCCACTTTGCCCCGTACCGCTTCGCCCCTCCCCGTCTCACTGACGCGTGGGGACAGCCACTTAACCAGCCGCACGTGCGCTATGTGTAGTGGGCCGGCCCAGTTAACCCTCCCGCATGACCCAACAATTCAAATTTTGTTTTATTCATTTAATTTCAAACCCAGTTCTGTACCTAGATTCAAAAATCAACCCAGCTCTATTCACTGAACCAAAATGCATGAAACTAATTTTGTTAGAAAGGTATTGGAATTCTTAATCCAAGCCCGTTGGATTCAAACCATTTAGATTTGTAGATCACCCATGGTAAAAATAACAAGGTAGAAGATTTTCTGCATTCATACATTTTTCAAAATTCAACCATAAGAGTTTTTGAGTTGATTCGAACTCTCAAAAATCACATTTGATCATACCTTTCAGAATATATACATATGGGTTTACTTACAGAGATAATGTTCAAGTAATAAAAGAATGCTACATAGGCATTTCTAGTCACTTTATTTAATTAAAATAAAAGAGTTAAACCTTATTAAATTGTGACACCACTTTAAATCACATTACCATGTACTGAAATATGTGGTGATGACATGTGTCAACATGATCCCATGTTTGAGTTAGAGAATATTAAATCTTAAGTAGTTGTTCAATGAGTAGAAATTACTTTTCTCAAATAAAATAAATAAGACAAGTGCTTTAATCCTTGTGATGATAGTGATGATGCTATATCATCTAGTGTGAACTTTTGTGTGATGATTAAAAATAGTTAAGTATTGCTTGGTGATTGTGTACCTCGTATTTATTTATAGACGCTAGTACCGACCAAGGATACGAGGAGGAAGGAGGATACTGCGAGGAAGAAGCCGAGGAGAACTTTAACCACTGCTCTGCTAAGGCAAGCTAACCCTTGCAACTTAGTAAGATTATACTTGCAATTATGCAAGTTAACACCTGCAATATACCCTACTTATGCAAGCTACTACTTGCTTGTTACCATGCCAAGTATATGCCTTAAGCATATGTGATCATACCCACTTGATAACCCAATCCTAGTTTTACTTGCAAGCTTATAATTTATTTTTTCTTTATCAAAGCTTTCTCTTAGCGTTTACATAGTGACTTTTAGATTCTAGAAAGATAACTAAAGGTAGCATAAAGAGCATACAATTTGGCCTAAGTTAGATAATCTTGATGTCATACTAAGGCATGAGATTGAACTTAGCTAATTCCCACTTGTTTACCACCCCTCATTAGTATTCACCCCCACTTGTAGATGCTAGTGCTAAGCATAAAACTTGATCAACTTTAGATGGGAATACTTGGTGAAAATGATTATGAAAACCTTAGAATGATGAGTCATTCTAATGAAATGTGTTCTTGAACACCAGATGATTTTTATGATGAAAATGTTGAGGCATGAGCCTTAGCCCTTTTAAAACTGATTGTTGTCTGGATGCGATACCATTCCAATTTTTACCGTACAACCACAATACCCGAAAATTGGATAGGGCTTGACTGGAAATTTATATACCTTAGTATGGGTTCCCTCGCGGCCAAGGTCTAAGATGAGGCTACCTTGTGAAGATTGTCCACCTGTGCAGTACCCAAGATGACAGTTGGTCATGGCTGGGAGGCCAAACTCACATGAGAGGTGCCTATACTAGGGCGTGTAATGGAAAGGTTAAGATTGATTATCTGCATACTGAGTATGGTGAATTCAGGATTGTTCCTGACGGATGTATCGAATGTTATGGTGAAAGTGTACAATCTCTGCAGAGTGTCAAACTATTCGAATAGCCGCGTCCGTGGTTATGGACAGTTGGAGTGGCCATACTGTTCCCCCGTCAGATGTTTTCAAAATGACTTGTGAAATGAATTGTGACTTTGACTTGACCACAACAGAGTTGTGATATGAAATTCAAATTCCCATTTAGGGTTATAAAACTGTCAACTAGCTTTCTTTGCTTCTGAAATTAGTAGAGGTAAATCTGGCTTTTTGCAAAACAACCCTAGGGCTTAGTATCCTACTACCAAAAACCCCCCTTAACTTGTTAGTATTAGTTTGCGAGTACTTAAAGATTACTCATGGCTTTCTCCCTGGCTATTCCCGTGGCCAGACTATGAAGAGGATTACCAGGATGATGGACCGCAGGAAGGTTACGACAACTAGGTTCATCTCCCATCGTCAGCATTGCATGTGACCCCGAAGATGGAGCTTTGCCTACGCTATCGTTATCTTTATGTTATTCCGCTGCTTGAATTGTATTAAGAACTGGATCATGATATCCTTATTTGTGTAAGACCTTATGTATGGTTTGTAATGGATGATGTACTGTGATATCCAAATCTGTTATGTCTCGCAAAAATGGTAATCCCGGGATTGCGATGTATGGCATAACATGCATCTGGGATTAAAAATCCGGGTGTTGACAAGTTGGTATCAGAGCCATCCTGACCATAGGAGACCCTAGTTAGAATGGACGTTTGAATCAAAAACTTAGTTTCAAAACCAAAGGAAGTGAGTATTTAAAAAAACTTATTCTCATTCTTATCACTTGGTTTCTTTCATGAAAATTCATGTTCCTTAAAAATTCTTTCAAACTTACATAAAATTTGACACACCTGATCACTCTACTAACTTACTCATCCTATATTCTTATAGATGGACGTGAAGTACAACAAGTTTTATCAGTTGGGGAATGGAGGAGACCTCATCTATGAGCGTGACCTGGCCCAGCTGTCAGAGATGCTGGAGCGTCCGCACCCCGAGTTCTTCGGAGCTCAGCTCAATGATCAGGAAGGAGAAGATATGAAGTGGCTAGTTGTTGCAAGTCTCCGAGGAAAGATTGAACCTCCCACTGCAGAGGGAATTCAATTCACATTAAGAGAAAACAACTGGCTCGATGGACTGGCCAGGGCAATGTAGGAAGCTCTTGCCCGTCTGTGTGGGCAGAGTGTCAATCATATCAAGGTGAAGGGTTTCGTGGCATAGTAAATCAAAATTTTCTACGGATGCGAACAGAGGGAAGCCAATATCTAATCTAGGAGATGCAAACAACGAGAGAGATTGGATTAGATCTTCATACCCTTGAAGATTCAAGACAGGAACGCTCGTTTAACGTGGGTGATGTAGTCGATTCGCTTCTCCCTCGCGATCCGATCCGATCTAGCACCGCAAGTGGCGATGCCTCCGTGAGATGCACACGCAAAGACCTCGACGCCTCATCCTTCCTTTGTCCAGCAAGTATGGTGGAGAGATGGGTTGGATCTACAACGCGACGGTGCAATTGGTGGAGTTTCTGAAGCAGGCTTCGCCACACGCAATGAGAGAGGAGAGAGAGGAGGCGCAGGCGACTAGGCTTGAGGGAAGGTGTGTGGGGTGGTGCGCCCTCTATATATAGAGGGTGGGTCTGCCCTAACCCCCAAACCCTAGGCCGGGCGGCCAAAGGAGGGAGGAGGGGGCAAGGAAACCCCCTTCTAGAAGGTCCAATTAGGGTTTATCCCTTGTTGGCGGTTGGGCCCTATGGGGCCTTGTGCCCTGGACCAATGCGGCCAGGAACTCCCTCATAGGCCCATGCCCCTCCCGGAAGGTGGGGCCACGTTGGTCCCTTCCGAAGGTTCTAGAAGCTTGGTACAATACCGATTAACCCGGAACAATTCGAACTCCAAAACTGCCTTTATATGAATCTTATTCTCGGACCACTCCGAACCTCTCGTGATGTCTCGGATCCCATCCGAGACTCCGAACAAAACTCATAAACCAATTATCCAATCTATCCTAGCCGAGACACGTTAAGTGTGTGACCTTCGGTTCGAGAATATGCGACATGATCTTCTATCAATAATCAACAGCGGGTCTGAAACCCATATTGACTCCCACACATTCATCGATGATCATATCGGATGAACCACGATGCCGTGATTCAATCAATCCCATATATATATTCCTTCGTCTCGCGATATTTTACTTGCCCGAGATTTGATCGTCGATGCAGTCATACCTAGTTCAATCTTGTTCACGGAAGTACTTTACTCGCCTGTAATCCGATATCACTTTGTGATTAACTCCTTAACCACATGCTTGCAAGCGGTGTTGATATCGACACGAGTGGGCCCGAAGTATATCTCTCCGACTTGGGAGGGACAAATCCCATCTCGATACATACAACCCAACAGGTACTTTCCGATCACCTGAGAGACACCTTTATGATCACCCTCTCATAGGATGACGTTTGATGACCTCAAAGCTTTCTTCCGATACCAGGGAGTTGTATTATCTCATGGTCTAAGGAATACAATATTTGACATAAGAAAAGCTTCGCAAAGATGAACACGATCTAATTGCTTCGCTTAGTTTGGGTCTGTCCATCACATCATTCTCCCAATGATATGATCTCATTATTAATCGACAACTCATGTCCATGGTTAGGAAACCTTAACCATCATTAATCAATGAGCTAGTCCATAGAGGCGTACTAGGGACATGGTGTTGTTCACAAACCACACAAGTATTAAAGTTTCTGCTTAATACAATTCTAGCATGGAATATAAACATTATCATGAACAAGAATTATAATAATAACATCTTTATTATTGCCTCTAGGGCATAATTCCAACAGTCTCCCACTTGCACTAGAGTCAATAATCTAGTTTACATTTGGCAACAATCTCACACCCATGGCACTGAGGTGCTGATCATGTTTTACACGTGGAAGAGGTTTAGTTAATGGGTCTGAGGCATTCAGATCTGTATGTACTTTGCTAATCTTCAGATCTCCATCTGCTATATAATCTCGGATTATATGAAACTTGCGGTTGATATGCTTGGTCTTTGGATGATATCTTGGTTCCTTAGCGAGTACTATGGCGCCAGTGTTGTCACACAATATCTCCAGTGGGTCCAATGCACTTGGAACCACGCCAAGCTCAGTGATGAAGTTCCTGATCCAAACTCCTTCACTTGACGCTTCTTCAGCTTCCGCTTCTACTGTAGATCCCGCGATCACGCTTTGCTTGCAGCTTCTCCAGCTCACAGCTCCTCCATTCAAAATATACACGTATCCTGTCTGAGATTTAGAATCATCCTTGTCGGTGTCGAAACTAGCGTCGACGTAACCTTTTAAGACGAGCTGTTCATCACCCCCATAGACTAAGAACATTTCTTTAGTCCTATTTAGGTACTTTAGGATGTTCTTCACGGCTGTCCAAAGGTTCCACTCTGGATCACTTTGATATCCGCTTGTCAAACTAAGAGCATTGGACACATCCGTCTAGTACACAAGATGGCATACATGATAGAACCTATGGTCGAGGCATAAGGCACTTTGCTCATAGCTTCCGTATCATTTACATCAGTGGACACTAAGCCTTGCTCAATATCTTACCCGACAACATAGGCTTGAACCTTTCTTTGCCTTATCCATTCGAACCTTTTCGAACTTTGTCTAGGTATGTACTCGGCTTAAAGCTATCAGCGTCTTTGTCTATCTCTATAGATTTTGATGCCCAATATATAAGCAGCTTCACCTAGGTCTTTCATTGAAAAACACTTGTTCAAATAACTCTTCACATCGTTAAGCATGTTAATGTCATTTCCAATAATCAATATGTCATCCACATATAGTACCGTAAATGTCACCGAGCTCCCACTCACTTTCTTGTAGATACAAGCTTCAGAGCAATTTGGAAAAATCCAAAGCTCTTGATCACTTGATCAAAATGAAGGTTCCAACTCCGAGATGCTTTCTTCACCATAAATGGAATCTCGACGTTTGCATACTTTATCAGCATCCTTAGGATCGACAAAACCTTCGGGTTGCATCATATACAACTCTTCATCAATGTTGCCATTGAGGAACGCAGTCTTGACATCCATCTGCCATATTTCATAATCATGAAACGCAGCAATTGCTAATAAAATCCGAATGGACTTAAACATCGCTACGGGAGAGAAAGTCTCATCGTAGTCAACACCTTGAACTTGTCGAAAACCTTTTGCGACAAGCCGTGCTTTATAGACGGTAACATTACCATCCGCGTTCGTTTTCTTCTTGAAGATCCATTTGCACTCAACGGCCTTTCGGTCACTAGGAGGTTCCACCAAAGTCCATACTTGGTTTTCGCTCAAGGATCCCAGTTCGGATTTCATGGCTTCTAGCCATTTCTCAGAGTCTGGGCTCATCATCGCTTCCTCATAGTTTGTAGGTTCACTGTCTTCTACCAACAAGACAGTCAAGACAGGGTTGCCGTACCACTCAGGAGGGGCACGCGACCTTGTCTACATGCGACGTTCAGTAGCAGCATCGTCCGAAGCTTCATGATCCTTGTCATTAGCTTCCTCTATCGTTGGTGCAGGCGGCACCGGAACAATTTCAGGTGCTGCGCTACTCTCCAATTCAAGAGAAGGTTCAATAACCTCGTCTAGCTCTACTTTCCTACCACTCACTTCTTTCGAGAGAAACTCCTTCTCAAGAAAGGAACCGTTCTTTGCGACAAACACTTGGCCTTCGGTTCTGTGATAGAAGGTATACCCAATGGTTTCCTTAGGGTATCCTATGAAGACACATTTCTCCGCTTTGGGTTCGAGCTTGTCCGGCATCAACTTATTGACGTAGGCTTCGCATCCCCAAACTTTAAGAAACGACAACTTAGGTTTAGCACCAAACCATAGTTCATACGGTGTCGTCTCAACGGATTTAGATGGTGCCCTATTTAAAGTGAATGCTGCGGTTTCTAATGCGTAACCCCAAAATGATAACGGCAAATCAGTAAGAGACATCATTGATCGGACCATATCTAATAGGGTTCGATTCCTGCTCGTACACACCATTGCTTACTGTGGTGTTCCGGTGGCATGAGTTGCGAAACAATTCCGCTTGCTTTAAGATGCGTGAGAAAATCGAACTCAAATATTCACCTCCACCATCGGATCGTAGAAACTTAATCTTTACATACGATGGTTCTCCACTTCATTCTGAAATTCTTTGAACTTTTCAAATGTTTCAGATTTATGTTTCATTAAATAGATATACCCATATCTACTTAAGTCATCGGTAAAAGTGAGAAAATAGCGATATCCACCGCGTCCGAAACACTCATCGGTGCATACATCGGTATGTATGATTTCCAACAAGTACGCTGTTGCTCGCTCCATCATACCGGAGAACGGGTTTTGATCATCTTGCCCATGAGGCATGGTTCGCATGTGTCATATGATTCAAAATCAAGAGACTCAAAAGTCCATCGAATGGAGTTTCTTCATGCGTTTACACCAATATGACCTAGACGATTGCCACAAATAAGTAGTATTATCACTATCTACTTTGCATCTCTTAGCCTCAATGTTATGGATGTGTGTTTCATCCCTTTCGAGATTTAGAAGAAATAAACCATTCACAATAGGTGCATGACCATAAAAGATGTTACTCATATAAATAGAACAACCATTATTCTCCGATTTAAATGAATAACCTTCTTGCAATAAACAAGATCCAGAAATAATGTTCATGCTCAACGCAGGCACATAATAACACTTATTAAGGTTTAAAACTAATCCCGAAGGTAAAACTAAGGAGAGCGAGCCGACGACCATCACATCAACTCTTGATCCGTTGCCAACGTGCATCGTCACCTCATCCCTCGCAAGCCGCCGTCTATTCCGTAGCTCCTGTTTCGAGTTAGAAATATTAGCAACTGAACCAGTATCAAATACCCATGCACTATAACGAGGGCTAGTAAGGAAAACATCAATAACATGTATATCAAATATACCTTTGATGGTGCCATCCTTCTTGTCCGCTAAGTACTTCAGACGATTATGCGCCCAAGGACCCTTGTCCTTGCAATAGAAGCACTCAGTGTCCGGCTTAGGACCAGACCTGACCTTCTTCTCTGCAGGGGCAACGCGCTTGCCGCCGCCTTTCTTGAAGGGCTTCTTTGCACCCTTACCTTTCTTGAAGGTGGGGGGCTTGTTGACCATCAACAAATGATTATCCTTTTTGATGTCCACCTCCGCAGCCTTCAGATTTGCGAAGAGATCGGTGATCGTATCAGTGGAACCAATCTGATTGTGAGTCACTACAAAATTTTGTAGCTGGGAGGGAGTGATTGCAGAACCCTGTCAATCTTGAGCTCCTCTGGAATCTTGCAGTCCAGTTGCTCAAGGCGTTGAGTGTAGCCCGACATCTTAATGGCGTGCTCACTAACGGAACTCCCTTCCTCCATCTTGCAGTTAAAGAACTTCTCAGAGATCTCATATCTCTCAGAACGGGCTTGAGTCTGAAACATGGTTTTCAGCTCCTCGAGAATCTCAAAGGGCCCAAGATAGTCTTCAAAACGATTTTGAAGGTCCGATTCCATAGCAAACAACATGGTGCTCTTAATCACACCGTAATCATCTTTGCGCGACTGATAGACAACTTTCTCATCAGCCGGCGCAGTAGCAGCAGGGGCGTCACCTAACGCATTCTCAAGGACATAGTCCTTTTGACCGCCAGAGAGAATGATTCTCAGGTTGTGGAACCAATTGGTGAAGTTAGACCCATTGTTTTTAAGCTTTTCCTTCTCAGAAAAAACGTTGAATTTGAAGTTGGACTTAGCCATTTGATCTACAATATTTGCAAGTACAAATTAGACTATGTTCATGATAACTAGTTCAACTTTTAATCAAATTACTAGAAGAACTCCCACTAAATTCAACATCCCTCAAGTTGTTTAGTGAACACGATCCAAATTCACCACACCTAATCCGATCTTCATGAGAAGAGATGTGGTTTCAATGGTGGACAACGAAGTGTCGATCATATCATTCATATGACTCATGCTTAACCTTTCGGTTCATGTGTTCCGAGGCCATGTCTGTACATGCTAGGCTCGTCAAGTTAGACCCAAGTATTTCAAGGCAGTAAACTGGCTTGCACCCGTTGTATGTGAGCGTAGAGTCTATAGCACCCGATCATCACGTGATGCTTGGACACGCCGAACTTTCGCAACGGTGCATACTTGGGGAGAACACAATTTTATCTTGATCTTTAAGTGAGGAATCATCTTATAATGCTACCGTCGCGATCTAAGCACAATAAGATACATAAAAGGATAAACATCACATGCATATAACTTTATGTGACATGGTATAGCCAATCTTCGCGCAATGATATCCATCTTGTGCGTGCCGGCATGATCTCCATTACTCCACCATGATTGCCTCCACCACGAATAGCAACTACAACTATTGCTAACTACTTAGCGATAAAGTGAAACTATTACATGGCGTATAAGAAGTTGACACACAGGTCATACACAATTATAAAGACAACCATATGGCTCCTGCCAGTTGTGTACTCATCGACATGCAAGTCGTGAAACATTACAAAACATGATCATCGCATACATTATACACATCACATCTTGGGCCATACCATATCACAGAAAACACTCCCTGCAAAAACAAGTTAGACGCCTCTACTTTGTTGTTGCATGTTTTACGTGGCTTATGGGAGTAGATGCTAAGAACGATTCTTACCTACGGAAAGCCACAACGGTGATATTATGGTTGCCAAACTCCGGTGTAAATCCCATGACAACTATAGTGAGAGAAACTGGCATCCACCAGCCGCATGTGTGGAACAAGCCACACGTCAAGTGCGGAGCCGGTCTCGCGAACGACGTCGCGTAAGGTTGGCCTGGACCGCTTCAATCTCACTATCCCGCGTCATAAGAAGAACACAAACAAGAGGCTTGCAACATAAAACATCAACGCCCGCAACAACCATGTTGCGTTCTACTCGTGAAACACATCTACGCATAGATCTAGCTCTGATACCACTGAAGGGTTTCGCGGCATAGTAAATCAAAATTTTCTACGGATGCGAACAGAGGGAAGCCAAGATCTAATCTAGGAGATGCAAACAATGAGAGAGATTGGATTAGATCTTCATACCCTTGAAGATTCGCACAACGGAATGTTCGTCGGAACGTGGGTGATGTAGTCGTACTCGCTTCTCCTCCTCGCGATCCGATCCGATCCGATCTAGCACCGCAAGTGGCGATGCCTCCGTGAGATGCACACGTGCAGCACCTCGACGTCTCCTCCTTCCTTGGTCCAGCAAGTATGGTGGAGAGATGGGTTGGATCTACAACGCAACGGCGTGGTGCAATTGGTGGAGAGTTTCTGCAGCAGGGCTTCGCCTACACGCAGTCGGGAGGGAGAGAGAGAGGAGGGCAGCTGGGCGACTAGGCTTGAGGGGAAGGTGTGTGGGGGGTGGTGCGCCCCAGCCCTATCTATATAGAGGGGTGGGCGCCTGCCCTAACCCCTCCCCCAAGCCCTAGGCCGGCGGCCAAAGGAGGGAGGAGTGGGGGGCAAGGACCCCCCCTTCTAGAAGTCCAATTAGGGTTTATCCCCTTGTTGGCCGGCTGGGCCCTATGGGGCTTTGTGCCCCTGGCCCAATGCGTCCAGGGCACTCCCTCATAGGCCCATGCCCCCTCCCGGAAGGTGGGGCCACGTTGGTCCCCTTTCGAAAGGTTCTAGAAGCTTCCGGTACAATACCGATTAACCCGGAACAATTCCGAACTCCAAAAACTGCACTGCCTTATATGAATCTTATTCTCCGGACCACTCCGGAACCTCTCGTGATGTCTCGGATCCCATCCGAGACTCCGAACAAAAACTCACAAACCAATTATCCAATCTATCCTAGCGTCGAGACACGTTAAGTGTGTGACCCTTCGGGTTCGAGAATATGCAGACATGATCTTCTATCAATAATCAACAACGGGGTCTGGAAACCCATATTGACTCCCACACATTCATCGATGATCATATCAGATGAACCACGATGCCAGGATTCAATCAATCCCATATATATATATATATTCCCTTCGTCTCGCGATATTTTACTTGCCCGAGATTTGATCGCTGATGCAGTCATACCTAGTTCAATCTCGTTCACAGCAAGTACTTTACTCGTTCCGTAATCCGATATCACTTTGTGATTAACTCCTTAACCACATGCTTGCAAGAGGTGTTGATATCGATTACCGAGTGGGCCCGAAGTATATCACTCTGACTTGGTAGGGACAAATCCCATCTCCATACATACAACCCAACAGATACTTTCCGATCACCTGAGAGACACCTTTATGATCACCCTATCATAGGATGACATTTGATGACCTCAAAGCTTTCTTCCGATACCAGGGAGTTGTATTATATCATGGTCTAAGGAATACAATATTTGACATAAGAAAAGCTTCGCAAAGATGAACACGATCTAATTGTTCGCTTAGTTTGTGTCTGTCCATCACATCATTCTCCCAATGATATGATCTCATTATTAATCGACAACTCATGTCCATGGTTAGAAAACCTTAACCATCATTAATCAATGAGCTAGTCCATAGAGGCGTACTAGGGACACGGTGTTGTTCACAAACCACACAAGTATTAAAGTTTCCGCTTAATACAATTCTAGCATGGAATATAAACATTATCATGAACAAGAATTATAATAATAACATCTTTATTATTGCCTCTAGGGCATAATTCCAACACAAGGGTACCCGTTTTGAGTTCTACCCAGGGCGTGATGTTATGGGACAGCCACTGGAGGCCCCATATCACCTCGAGATGAAAAGTCAATTGGACCACCTCAGCTTCATGATGTACGGCCGTCAGAAGGAGTTGGACAATGCCCGTTCCTATGCCAACCACAAGTACACCATCGCCAAGAAGAAGGATCAGACCCTCGCCATGCTAGTGAAGGATTGCAAATCTCGTCGTCGTCAGCTCGACAAGAAGGAGCGCATCATTTCCCGTCTTCGCCACCGGATCACGAATTTGGAGGAGACCATCCACGAGAGAGACATACAGTTGGAGGAGAGGGAGAATGCAGGGGAAGACCTTCGTGGAGACCCCTAATCCTATCTCAGCGATGATGATGAATTTCTGGAGGATCAGGCCATGGACTTCTTCACCGATGAGGATGACTTCGCCTTCATCGATGATGATGAGGAGGATGATGAGGACACTGACTCCAAGGAGTAGTAGCACTTGAGCACTAGCGTTAGTGAGTTGTATTCGGTCCCACTGTATCGTAGTTTCCAGAATGGTTCTTAAAACCATCTGTTTTCCTTTGTTGCGGTGTGTGTTTGTATCGTGTGCTATGAATGAATGAATGAAAAGAAAGTTGCTAGAAAAATCTGAGTCAAACTTTAACAAATTTACAAAACAACCCTGAACCTTAGAATTTTCCCTCTTTTCTCATAATCTATCTCAATCTTCAGATTCCTCGCGGAGGAAGCAACTCAGCCCCGGACCCGATGTTGCAACTCTTGCAAATGTTGGTTTCGAACCGCGAAGCCAAAAGAGTCGAACGTCAAGCAAACCTAGCCACCCTTCAACAGATAGCTCAGATGCCCAACAATAATCAAGGCCATGGAAATCAGGACAACCATGGATCTAAGCTCAAGAATTTCCAGAACACCAACCCACCTGTTTTCACTAAGTCAGAAGAGCCCCTAGATGCAGATGATTGGCTGCAAACCATGGAGAACAATCTGGAAGTCGCAGGAGTGGAAGCTAACGAGAAAGTTCTGTTCGCCACCCACTATCTGGCCGGATATGCAAGATCATGGTGGAACAACATTCGTGCAATGACCGGAGTTCACATGATGACTTGGGATGAATTCAAGATCAAGTTCAGTAGAACCCATGTGCCACCGGGTTTAATCAAGAGGATGAGAGATGAATTCAGATAACTAAAGCAAGGAAGGATGACATTGGTGGAATACCGTGACAAATTCTTGTCATTAGCTAGGTATGCCCCGGATGAGATCGACATTAAAGCCAAGAATAAAGAGAGATTCTTGAATGGTCTGCACGATGAGATGCAGACAGTGTTAGTCAATATCCCCTTTGCTGATATTGAAGCTCTAGTTGACTCTGCCATTCAGATGGAAGGAAAGATCAACCAAGCCAATGAGAACCGCAAGCGCCGCATGATGCATCAATCAGGAACCCACCATACACCAAAGTATCGCCCCAACCCATATCCAGGATTTTCCCCGAGAATCAACAGTCCCTCGATGAATCGTCCGACCTATCCTAGCCGTGGAAACCCAAGGCCCGGAGGAAACCACAACAACCCCGGCAACTCCAACAATTTCAACTATGCACCACCCAAGTTCAATAACAACAATGCCGCCACCAACACCAACACTGCCCCAAGGACCGGAAGCAATGCTGTGCCTGTTGCAGCAAAGGACAAGTAGCAAGTGACTTGTTATGAATGTGGAACCAAAGGTCACTATTCCAATGAGTGCCCCAAGATGATTGCCGCAACCCCCAATGCAAATGCCCCATCTCAGCAGTAGCGTCGTGTTCAACCCGGAAGAAGGTTTGCCCCAGGGGATTCGCTCAACCGCAACGGCCGTCTCTTTATCATGCATGCTGAAGAAGCCTGTAACATCCCTAAAATCATGTTTCAAACTCATGCATATCATCCATGCATCCATGATCATGTAGAGTTCATTTCAAACAAACCAATTCAAAAACAGGAGCATATGAGCTCATTATTTTATGTGATCAGCATTTAAAACAAATGCCACTCTCCAATGAGAGATTGTTGTTCATTGAACCAAACCTTGCTGTCTTATTGCTCTCAGATTGTATTGCTAAATTGCTAGGATTTAAACCAAAGTTTCAAAACAAATATGATTTGAAAACCAATTTCAAAAACTATTTAAAACTAGGGCTATGCCACTGCTCATTTTGTTTTATTCCAAGTGACTAGGCCAATTCAAAGTGACCACTTGGTTTTGTGTCCAGAATTGTGAGTGTTGCACTCTACAAAAATCCGGAAAAGATTTGAATTCAAACAACTTTTGGAATCATTTGAATTTGATTCCTGAAATTGCAAACAGAAAAAGAAAAGTAGAAAAGAAATAGAAAAGGGCCGGCGCCACCTTTCTAGCCCAACAACAGAACCAGCCCACTAATCCTACCCGGGTTCCCCCTTATCTCTCTCTCTCTCACTCGCAGACAAACCCGCCAAGTCACTGACCGCCTGACCCCACCTCCTCTCTGTTTCACTCGCTGGCAAGTGGACCCTGCGACCACGTCGTCGTCGTCTTCAATCACGCGCGGCCGAGGCGCTCGCTCATGATTACCTCGCCAAATCATCGCGAGCTTAATTGCCATTGATTCTGCGTGTAATCGTCGCCCCCTCCTGCCTACTTACCCCCCTCTGCACCGCGAGCATTTCCCCTCACCTAGCGCCACCACTCTACCACCAGGCTGCCCGTATTCGCCCTTGCACCGCCGCAGGCAGAACCCTCTCCGGCGACCAATCCTGGTAAACTCTGTGCTCCCCTTCCTCTCTGGTTCATATGAACAGCTTCGCAACTTCCTTGCGCTCCTACTGACACCTCTAGTTCGTCCTGTACTGCCCCAGGTCGACGACTCCATCAAGCACAGCAAGGTCGCGACGACGTCTTCGACTCCGGCGACAAAATTCGGTGAGCCCCGTGTTCCCCTTCGTTTCTGATTCACACGAGCGTGTTCGCCATAGCCTTGCGCACCCCCTGATACCATTGATTCGTGCTAGGGTGACCCGGAGCGCCGCCAACGACTTCGTCACCGAACACCCGACGCTGTCAGCAACTCCGACGAGCTCGTGCTGCCGTGTCCGTGCGCCCCTTGTCAAGCCATCGCCACGTTGAGCTTCAGTGCATCGCCACGAATCTGGTAAGCGTCTTCGACGACCCCAAAACCCCCTGTAGCGCCACGCCTCCGTAGACAGAGCACGCTGCCACCAGTTGCCACCGCCAGCGCCGCCCATCCGTGGTCGCTTGATCGATGACCGTTGGATCTAGATCCAGCGCATAGGAAAAGATCACTTAACGAAACGGTACGCTTTGATCTGGACCGTGCGCGGTCACTTTAATCCAACGGCCTGCATCGACCGATCCATGCAAACCGGTACGCACCAATCAGAACATGACGCTTGGCTAGGGTTTAGATTTAAAATCAGGATTTGAATCTATTAGATGTTTGATTTTGTTTTAATCATAACTTTTGATTCCCACGTCCAAATTTAATGGATTTTATATCAATGGAATCAGGAGAGAAAGCCATTTCCAAATATGCAATGTGTTTAATGTTTTGTTTCTGTTAAATGGTTTTATTTACAGAAACATGTGTAGGCCTATTTTGTGTATATAAGTTATTTGAGAAATGTTTTAGTGTTTAAATAAATGTTGTTTGGCAAGTTTTGAACTTGTTTATGAACCAGTACTGTGCACTTGTCTTGTTGAGTTAAGAAAATCATCACATATCATATTGCATGCATCCATATATTTTTGCTTGTATTTATTTTGTATGTGATTTGTTGCAATGATTTTATGTGTAGATTTTGGTGCCAATAGTGATTGTGATTGTGAGGAGTGTAGCTACTCTCCAAACTACCAAGGCAAGTGGTGCTTCATGATATTTTATTCCTATGTTTTCTACTATGCATTATAAATATTTTGCTAGCCTTGCATGATTATATTTTGCTTATATGCTATGCTTGGGAAATCCTAGTAGTTGTAGAATTGCTAGAAATTTCTAAGTTAAGATGCTTATCTATGCCATGCTTAGCCTAGCTAGTAGCAACCAAGGGTGGTGAATTATTCATGCTATGGAAAAATATTTCTAAGTCTTTGGACTTGTGTTTTTGCTTAATAAAACAACTAAGTGAATGAAACACCTGGGTGGAATGGAAGGAATGGTTTATGTTGAGTGGTTACACAAGGCCCATTTATATGGTTTACCTTGTGTATCACACTTGTGGAAAGCCACCCAGGAACAAAGGGATTTGAGAAGCCAAATGTTAAGAAGCTTCTAGTGCAGCCACTTGGCAATATGGCTCTGCCTGGACCATATAGGTTGCAATAACTTAGCCATTTGGATAGTTGGTGGTAGTGGGATTGATAGGTTGGAGCGCGTCCATTTGGTCTAAGGGAAGGCTTCTGAAAGGTCCTGTCTTGGTGAAAATCAAGTCTTGTGGGGAAAGTGCACAACCTCTACAGATGGAAGAATCTAAGTACTTAGCCATGTCCCTGGTATTGGACAACTTGAGCATCAAGACATGGAAGCTATCAAGAATCTCCTCATCCCAATTTCTAAGTAAAACTTGTGGTTGAACAAGGGTGAAGGACCCCAATGTCTATTGGTGGCTCCTTGGGAAAAGTTTTGACAAAGAAAAAACTTAATGTTTTCAACTAATAAGCAAAACCTATTTTGAGCAAAGCAAGCCTAAGCTACACTTAGCCAAAAATGCATATAGTATTTAGTCCACCAAAATTCTACTAAGGTATCACTTGCCAATACTATTCCAATGTATTGACCCACTGTGGCTGTAACTTGTGATGTAACAGGTTATTCTGATGAGGATTAGGAGTCATGAGTCTACACTCAACATGTTTGCCTGTGGCACATGAAGATGAAGACTTTTATCTATTTACTTATTTAAACTCTTGTACTAGGCCTGTGGCCATGGAGTTGTAAAGACTATGTTTGTCTCTAGAATGACTGTAATAATGACCTTTGTTTCTGTGTACTTCATCTTAAACTGTGGATGCTAGCATTGATCCAGGGACTAGTATTGCAATCACAGGGATCCTTTTCCTTTATAAAGGAGGGATCTTACAGATGGTATCAGAGCACTGTGTTGCCTGTAGGATTATGACCCTAGGATTGGAAACCACTAAGGAAAAAAATTCAACAACTTCCACACTTGTCTTTTCTTCTCGTAAACTTTTCTAATCTTCTTTCTCATCTCCATTTGTAGATGAACTCCATCAACGAAGCCGTAAGGAAGGGACCACTCATGACAATGACTTTGGAATGTGAGACAGAGTTTCCCAAGGCTCTCAAGGACCTCATGGTTGCAATTTGAATACATGGTGCAGCTGTGTACAAAGGTTTTCCTGTGATGGATGAAGGAGTTGAGTACTGGTGGGTGCAACTTCACTTGTATAAAAACAAGGAAGACAACCACAAAGACTTAGGGTTCTGCATGGTCACCAACACAATGATGCACACTACATTCTTTGATTCAGCAAGGGATGCAGCTTGGAGAGACATCAAAGAACTTGGTGATAGAATCAAGTGCAGAATGCTTAACACTCAGAATGATCTTAAGGAAGAGAAGAAACATGCCCAAGAGTTAGAGGCTACCAACCAAAGCCTAAGGAAGGACATCATAGACTTAGCAATTGAGTCTTGTGATCTAGACAAACAGATTGCCTCTAGGGATGCCCTGTTAGCCAATTTGGCAAGTGAGATGGGATTGTAATGTACCACATTAGTTGGACCACCACACTTATCATTTTATTTTCCAAAAATGTTGTCTAGATAAGTTGAACCTTGGATGCTTGTAATGGATTTTATGTATGCTATGACTTGTGTGTTTGCCAATGTTATGCTTGTGATGCTCTGTCTTGAAATTTATTTATTGTGCTGATTCTAACTTTTTCTATCTTATTAAATAGATGCCTAATGTTACCATCAGCACTGTTGAAGAGTTCCAGGGAACTTGTTATCTTGTTGTTGAACCTTTATTATTGTGATGCATGTTTGGTGATTGTTTATGTGATGTAATGTGCATGTTAGCATCTATGGGTATCTCATTCTTATCTCTATTGAACAAACCACATATGCCTCCCCGTCGTGCAAATCCCAACCCCAACAATAACAACAACATCACCCCTGAGATGCAGAAAATGATGACAGCTCAGACTCAGCTGATGTAGATGATGACTACGTTCATCCAGAATCAGAACAACAACAACAATAACAACAATAACAACAACAATCAGAACAACCCACCGGGTTTTGACATGCTTACCAGGTTCATGGGATTGAGGCCTTTTCAGGGACAACTGATCCTATGGTGGCCAATGACTGGCTACGCTCTGTGAACAAAGACTTGGTAACTGTTGGTTGTACTGATGAATAGAAAGTCAGATTTGCAGCTCACTTGTTGGAAGGACCAGCAGCTACTTGGTGGGATAACTTCCAGATCACCACTCCCATTGCATATGTGACATGGGCTATCTTTGAAGATGGTTTTCGTACTGCTCACATCTCATCCGGAGTGATGAGTTTGAAGAAGAAAGAGTTCCATAACTTTGAAGCGGCAGCGTGGCTGTGAATAATATATTATTGAGGAGTTCAACAATCTGGCGCGTTATGCACCGGATGAAGTTGACATTGATGCTAAGAGGAAGGAAAAGTTCCTTGAAGGGTTGAATGATGAACTGAACCTGCAGCTATCAGTGGCCTATGTTCCCACTTATCAGTCTCTTTGTGATAAGGCTGCTATTTTGGAGAACAAAATGAAGCAAGTTGAGAGTAGGAAGAGAAAGCACTCGGACAAGCACATCTCGGGATCATCTCAAAAACGTTCCTATTATGATGATAGTGGAAGCTCATGATCCCACAAGCATGGGAAATTCAACAAGCACCACAACCACAACCATCATCATGACAACAAGCATCAGCGTAGTCATGACAATGTAAAGTACAAGAATCACAAAGGTGGATATAAGAGCCACCACAATGGTAGTGGAAGTGGCAGTGGAAGCCAGCCTGTCAAGAAGGATATTAGTCAGGTTGAGTGTTTCAAATGCAAGAATATGGGGCATTATGCAAATGAATGCCCAGAAAAGAAAGTTGAAGGACCCAACAAGCCCAACCCTTTTCAGAAAGGACAAGTGAACCACATCAATGTGGAGGAAATCTATGAAGAGCCAGATGCTGTTGCTGGTAAGTTCAAACTCAATTCTATTCCAGAACTTGTTCTTTTTGATACTAGAGCATCGCATTCATTCATATCAAAAGCATTTGTTGATATAAATGGGTTTCCAACTGAAAACATTGGGTGTCCAATAAAAGTTAGTTCTCCAGGTGGAGATATAATAGTAAGTCTGGGATGCCGGGATCTAGTGATAGAGTTTGGAAAGCATAAGTTTCCAGTGAGTCTGATAATCCTAGACTCTCAAGGACTGGATGTAATATTGGGAATGGATTGGATGGCTAAGTATGAAGGAGTATTAGATTGTGCTAATCGTACTGTTACACTCACAACCCCGGAAAAGAAACGGATTAGATTGAAGTCTAACTTTGAATCAAAAGGGAGTAAGCTTAATTCTCTTAAGGGGGTTAGCATAGACAGTGTGCCAATTGTGAGTGAATATTCGGATGTGTTCCCGGAAGAGTTGCCGGGAATGCCACCAGATAGAGATGTGGAGTTTCTTATTGATTTGCTACCAGGATCTGGACCGATAGCAAAGAGACCATACAAGATGTCAGTTGATGAACTGAAAGAACTCAAGAAACAACTTGGAGAACAGTTGCAGAAAGGATTTATTCAACCAAGTTCTTCATCTTGGGGAGCCCCAGTTTTGTTTGTGGAAAAGAAAGATAGAAGTCAAAGGTTATGCATAGATTACCGTTCAGTCAATGAAGTGACTATCAAGAACAAGTACCCTTTGCCTAGAATAAATGATTTGTTTGATCAGCTAGAAGGAGCTTGTGTGTTCTCAAAGATTGATCTCCGGTCAGGTTATTTCCAGCTCAAGATAAGAGAACAAGACATACCTAAGACAGCTTTTACCACAAGGTATGGATTGTATGAGTATACCGTGATGCCATTTGGTTTGACCAATGCACCAGCGTATTTCATGAATATGATGAATAAGGTGTTCATGGAGTTCCTCGATAAGTTTTCTGTTGTTTTCATCGATGACATTTTGATCTACTCCAAGAGCAAAGAAGAGCATGAAGGACATCTACGTTTGATACTAGAGAATCTTAGAGAGCATAAGCTATATGCCAAATTCAGCAAGTGTGAATTTTGGCTAAATGAAGTTGGTTTTCTTGGACACGTTGTGTTAGGAGATGGTGTGGCAGTTGATCCTGCTAAAGTTTCAGCTGTGACTGAATGGGAATCACCTAAGTCAGTAAAAGAAGTTCATAGTTTCCTTGGCTTGGCAGGATACTACAGAAGGTTTATTGAGAATTTCTCCAAGGTAGGAAAACCTATGACTGAATTGCTAAATAAAGACAAGAAATTTGCTTGCTGAAGGTTTTGAACTCAGCTTTCAAGAGTTGAAGAAGAGACTTGTGACAACACCAGTCTTGTGTTTTCCTGATTTGGAGAAGGATTTCCAAGTGTATTGTGATGAATCTCATCATGGATTGGGTGCAGTACTTATGCAAGAAGGAAAAGTTGTGGCGTATGCCTCGAGACAACTCAAAACTCATGAAGTGAACTACCCTACTCATGATTTAGAGTTAGCCTCTGTTGTCCATGCACTCAAAACATGGAGACACTATCTTTTGGGAAAGCGATGTGAAGTGTTCACAGATCACAAAAGTTTGAAATATATCTTCACCCAGAAGGAAATTAACATGAGACAAATAAGATGGCTAGAACTCATCAAGGACTACGACTTAAGTTTGCAATACCACCCCGATAAAGCAAATGTTGTAGCGGATGCTCTAAGCCGTAAGGTTTTTGTGAATGGCCTTACTAAGGGATAATTGCCAGATGATCTGTGTGCCCAATTTAGAGATCTCAGATTGGAGATTGTGCCGGAAGGACATCTCATGTCTTTGGATGTTCAACCCACTTTGTTGGACAAGATCAAAGAAGCCCAGAAGACTGATAAGGAAATTGAAGAGATTAAGGAAAAGATTGGCAAGGGAAAAGCCAAAGGATTTCATGAAGACGAACAAGGTACTTTATGGCATGGAAAACATATCTGTGTTCCACAAGATCCGGAGCTTCGGAAACTGATTTTACAAGAATCACACAACTCACCATATTCTATTCACCCGGGTAACACCAAAATGTACATGGATATGAAAGAAAGATTTTGGTGGAACAATCTCAAGAAGGACATCGCCGAACATATTGCTTTGTGTGATGTGTGTAGTAGAGTGAAAGCGGAACATCAGAAACCAGCAAGTTTGCTTCAACCACTACCTATTCCTGATTGGAAGTGGGACAAGATTAGTATGGATTTCATTACCGGATTGCCAAGGACCCGGTCAGGATATGATTCTATTTGGGTAGTAGTGGATCGCCTAACTAAAGTGGCTCATTTCATACCCGTGAAGACAACCTATACAAGTGCTAAGTTAGCCAAGATCTATATGAGTAGAATTGTATGTCTACATGGAGTACCCAAGAGTATTGTGTCAGATAGAGGAACCCAATTCACTTCTCATTTTTGGAGGCAATTACATGAGTCATTGGGAACGAGGTTGGAATTCAGCACCGCTTTTCATCCTCAGACTGATGGACAGACAGAAAGGACTAATCAGATTCTTGAAGATATGTTGAGGGCATGTGCCCTAGACTATGGAGCCAGTTGGGATGAAAGTCTGCCTTACGCAGAATTCTCTTACAATAACAGCTATCAAGCTAGTATTGAGATGGCACCATTTGAGTTTCTCTATGGGAGAAAGTGTACCACCCCATTGCTATGGAATGGTGTGGGAGAAAGAAGTCTGTTCGGACCAGAACTAATCAAAGAAGCCGAAGAGAAAGTCAAGTTGGTTAAGGACAGATTGAAGATATCACAGTCCCGACAGAAGAGCTATGCAGATCCTAAGCGTAGAGAAGTCACCTATGAAGTTGGTGATATATCTTATCTTAGAGTGTCACCACTTCGTG
Source organism: Avena longiglumis (assembly GCA_030063025.1). Lineage (NCBI taxonomy): Eukaryota > Viridiplantae > Streptophyta > Magnoliopsida > Poales > Poaceae > Avena > Avena longiglumis. Next base: position 475,593,858 of record CP125974.1, on the reverse strand, counting down.
GAGTGAAAAGATTTGGAGTCAAAGGTAAATTGGCCCCAAGATATGTTGGACCATTCAAGATTCTAAGTCGCAAAGGAGAAGTAGCCTATGAGATTGAATTTCCAGAGTCTTTGTCAGCTGTTCATAATGTGTTTCATGTGAGTCAGCTTAAGAAATGTCATCCAGAAATGGAAGAAACTTCTTTGAAGGATACTATACCTTTGGAAGAGGTTAAATTGGAGAGTGATCTCACTTATGAGGAGAAACCTATCAAGATTCTTGAGACTGCAAAAAGAGTCACACGGACTAAGACTATCAAGTTCTGCAAAGTGCAGTGGAACCATCATTCCGAAGAAGAAGCAACATGGGAAAGAGAAGATGATCTTCGGAAAGACCACCCTCACCTATTTGCTAGCCAATCCGAATCTCGAAGGCGAGATTCACCTTAAGGGGGTTGGATTTGTAACATCCCTAAAATCATGTTTCAAACTCATGCATATCATCCATGCATCCATGATCATGTAGAGTTCATTTCAAACAAACCAATTCAAAAACAGGAGCATATGAGCTCATTATTTTATGTGATCAGCATTTAAAACCAATGATACTCTCCAATGAGAGATTGTTGTTCATTGAACCAAACCTTGTTGTCTTATTGCTCTCATATTGTATTGCTAAATTGCTAGTATTTAAACCAAAGTTTCAAAACAAATATGATTTGAAAACCAATTTCAAAACCTATTTAAAACTAGGGCTATGTCACTTCTCATTTTGTTTTATTCCAAGTGACTAGGCCAATTCAAAGTGACCACTTGGTTTTGTGTCCAGAATTGTGAGTGTTGCACTCTACAAAAATCCTGAAAAGATTTGAATTCAAACAGCTTTTGAAATCATTTGAATTTGATTCCTGAAATTCCAAACAGAAAAAAGAAAAGGAGAAAAGAAATAGAAAAGGGCCGGCTCCACCTTTCTAGCCCAACAACAGAACCAGCCCACTAAGCCCACCCGGGTTCCCCTTCTCTCTCTCTCTCTCACTCGCAGACAAACCCGCCAAGTCACCGACCGCTTGACCCCACCTCCTCTCTGTTTCACTCGCTGGCAAGTGGACCCTGCGACCACGTCGTTGTCGTCTTCAATCACGCGCGGCCGAGGCGCTCGCTCTGCCGTTACCTCGCCGCAGTCACTGCGAGCTTAATTGCCATTGATTCTACGCGTAATAGCCGCCCCCTCCTGCCTACTTAACCCCCTCTACACCGCGAGCATTTCCCCTCACCTAGCGCCACCACTCTACCACGAGGCTGCCCGTATTCGCCCTTGCACCGCCGTAGGCAGAACCCTCTCCGGCGACCAATCTTGGTAAACTCCGTGCGCCCCTTCCTCTCTGGTTCATACGAACAACTTCGCAACCTCCTTGCGCTCCTATTGACACCTCTAGTTCGTCCTGTACTGCCCCAGGTCGATGACTCCATCAAGCACAGCAAGGTCCCGACGACGTCTTCGACTCCGGCGACAAAATTCGGTGAGCCCCGTGTTCCCCTTAGTTTCCGATTCACACGAGCGTGTTCGCCGTAGCCTTGCGCACCCCCTGATACCATTGATTCGTGCTAGGGTGACCTAGAGCGCCGCCAACGACTTCGTCACCGAACACCCGCCGTTGTCAGCAACTCCGACGAGCTCGTGCTGCCGTGTCCGTGCGCCCCTTATCAAGCCATCGCCACTTTGAGCTTCAGTGCATCGCCACGAATCTGGTAAGCGTATCCGACGACCCCAAAACCCCCTGTAGGGCCGCGCCGCCGTAGACAGAGCACGCCGCCACCAGTTGCCACCGCCAGCGCCGCCCATCCGTGGTCACTTGATCGATGACCGTTGGATCTAGATCCAGCGCATAGGAATAGATCACTTAACGAAACGGTACGCTTAGATCTAGACCGTGCGCGGTCACTTTAATCCAACGGCCTGCATCGACCGATCCGTGCGAACCGGTACGCACCAATCAGAACATGACGCGTGTCTAGGGTTTAGATTTAAAATCAGGATTTGAATCTATTAGATGTTTGATTTTGTTTTAATCATAACTTTTGATCCCCACGTCCAAATTTGACGAATTTTATATCAATGGAATCAGGAGAGAAAGCCCTTTCCAAATATGCAATGTGTTTAATGTTTTGTTTCTGTTAAAATGGTTTTATTTACAGAAACATGTGTAGGCATATTTTGTGTATATAAGTTATTTGAGAAATGTTTTAGTGTTTAAATAAATGTTGTTTGGCAAGTTTTGAACTTGTTTATGAAATAGTACTGTGCACTTGTATTGTTGAGTTTAGAAAATCATCACATATCATATTGCATGCATCCATATATTTTTGCTTGTATTTATTCTGTATGTGATTTGTTGCAATGATTTTATGTGTAGATTTTGGTGCCAATAGTGACTGTGATTGTGAGGAGTGTAGCTACTCTCCAAACTACCAAGGCAAGTGGTGCTTCATGATATTTTATTCCTATCTTTTCTACTATGCATTAGAAATATTTTGCTAGCCTTGCATGATTATATTTTGCTTATATGTTATGCTTGGGAAATCCTAGTAGTTGTAGAATTGCTAGAAATATCTAAGTTAAGATGCTTATCTATGCCATGCTTAGCCTAGCTAGTAGCAACCAAGGGTGGTGAATTATTAATGCTATGGAAAAACATTTCTAAGTCTTTGGACTTTTGTTTTTGCTTAATAAAACAACTAAGTGAATGAAACACCTGGGTGGAATGGAAGGAATGGTTTATGTTGAGTGGTTACACAAGGCCCATTTCTATGGTTTACCTTGTGTATCACACTTGTGGAAAGCCACCCAGGAACAAAGGGATTTGAGAAGCCAAATGTTAAGAAGCTTCTAGTGCAGCCACTTGGCAATATGGGCTCTGCCTGGACCATATAGGTTGCAATAACTTAGCCATTTGGATAGTTGGTGGTAGTGGGATTGATAGGTTGGAGCGCGTCCATTTGGTCTAAGGGAAGGCTTATGAAAGGTCCTGTCTTGGTGAAAATCAAGTCTTGTGGGGAAAGTGCACAACCTCTGCAGATGGAAGAATCTAAGTACTTAGCCATGTCCCTGGTATTGGACAACTTGAGCATCCAGACATGGAAGCTATCAAGAATATCCTCATCCCAATTTCTAAGTAAAACTTGTGGTTGAACAAGGGTGAAGGACCCCAATGTCTATTGGTGGATCCTTGGGAAAAGTTTTGACAAAGAAAAAACTTAATGTTTTCAACTAATAGGCAAAACCTATTTTGAGCCAAGCAAGCCTAAGCTACACTTAGCCAAAAATGCATATAGTATTTAGTCCACCAAAATTCTACTAAGGTATCACTTGCCAATACTATTCCAATGTATTGACCCACTGTGGCTGTAACTTGTGATGTAGCAGGTTATTCTGATGAGGATTAGGAGTCATGAGTCTACACTCAACATGTTTGCCTGTGGCACAGGAAGATGAAGACTTTTATCTATTTACTTATTTAAACTCTTGTACTAGGCCTGTGGCCATGGAGTTGTAAAGACTATGTTTGTCTCTGGAATGACTGTAATAATGACCTTTGTTTCTGTGTACTTCATCTTAAACTGTGGATGCTAGCATTGATCCAGGGACTAGTATTGCAATCACAGGGATCCTTTTCCTTTATAAAGGAGGGATCTTACAAAGCCCAAGAAGCACCAGATGTCGTGCTGGGTATGTTTTCTATTAACTCAGTACTTGCAAGAGTGTTGTTTGATTCTGGAGCATCGCACTCATTTGGCACTGAAGAATTTGCATGCACTAGTAAGATTCAACCAACCAAATTGAAGCATGTTATGATTTTTCAAATACCTGGTTCAACCACCAAAGCTAGGCAAATTTGCAAAGCCGTCCCTATCCGAATCCATGGCATAGATTTTTATGCTAATCTAATAGTACTCGGAACTAAAGGTTTGGAAGTAGTACTAGGAATGGATTGGATGTCCAAACACAAAGGAATAATTGACTGTGCCAAGAAAGCCATAACCATGACCAGTACAACCAGAGTATCAGTCGAGCATATATCTGAAACCTTGCCTCGTCAATTCAAGTGCAACAAGAGTATAGCCTAGCCAACCATTGACCAAGTCCGGATAGTCTGTGAATACCCCGATGTATTTCCAGATGTTTTGCTCGGTATGCCCCCAGATCGGTATATCGATTTTATCATTGAATTAATCCCTGTAACCGGACCCATAGCCCAGAGACCATATAGTATGAACCCGTCTGAACTAGCAGAACTGAAGAAGCAACTGGACGCCATGCTGGAAATTGGACTGATTCAACCAAGTGCATCACCTTGGAGATCACCTGTTTTGTTCGTGGACAAGAAAGATTGAGGTAACCGTCTGTGTACGGATTATCAGAAATTGAATGATGTTGAAAGGGCATTTATTGTCATAATCACTTTTGGTGTTCGGTAACAACAAGTTGATCATTTTACAGTTTGTTATTGTCCACAGGTTGGTATGATCACAGATAAACAACACACACACTCTTGGGAAAAGACCACACACATTTGCCACTGTTCTGGAAACTCCAGACCGGAGTCTCCGGTCTTCCAAGACCGGAGTCTCCGGTGTGGTACGGAGTTTCCGGTGCTGGCTCTGGTGGTGTCTCCCAGGACATGGCTGGGTCAGTCAGATGGCCAGTCCGGAGACTGGTTCGGAGATTGGCTGGAGTCTCCGGACTTTGGTCAGACCGGAGTCTCCGGTGTTGCTGGTGAAGAAATGGGTTGGGTCAGTCAGACGGCCAGTCCAGAGACTGGTCCGGATATTGGCCAGAGTCTCCAGTGTAGACCGGAGTCTCCGGTCTCTAGACAGGAGTCTCCGGTCTGACTTTTCTACAACGGTCAGAAAACGGTTCGTGGAGGGGGCTGTCTATAAATAGGGACCCTTATCTTCTTCCTCCAGTTGCTCGAGCTGCTCAAGAACACCAACACCATTAGAGCCACCAAATCCACAAGATCTCTCATCCAACCATCCAAAGTCATTGATCTTTGGAGAATCGAAGGAGGAGGCCTTGATTCACATCTTCACCAAGAGAGATCTTCATTTCCCCCTCATTCACTTGAGGGCCCCCAAGCTCTAGTGTTTCTTTGGAAACCCTAACTTTGATTTGGTTCTTACAAGCTTTTCTTTGATTTGTCTTGACAACTTGCTTGTATTTGGGAGCCTCCAATTCAGTTGTGGATGTGTGCCCCGAACTTGTTGTAAAGGTGCCGGCTTCCATCTCGAAGGTTGCCGATATAGTGGAAGGTGAATCGAGACCTTTGGGGTGAGTTTCATCGGAGAACAAGGGAGGCCTCTCGTGGCGTTGGTGGTTTGAAACCACCCCCTCTCCAAACGTAGACGTACTTCCCCTCAAAAGGAAGGAACTACGGGAAACAAATCCTTGTGTCTCCGCGTCCACTCCCTTGGTTACTTCTATCCTTTACCGCACTTTACTTACTTGTTCTTGCTTAGTGTTGTGTTAGTTTGTGCTTGTTTGACCTATAGGTAAATTCACCATAGTTGCATATTCTAGAGAATTTACCTTTCTTGTCAAACCCTAATTTGAAAAAGAGTAAAATTTGAAGTAGCACCTATTCACCCCCCTCTAGGTGCCCATACGATCCTTTCAATTGGTATCAGAGCCTCGGCCCAAAAATACCAAACTTAGATCAACACACACTAATCATCAAGATTAGGGTTAACAAAAACTTTTCTAAATAAACTCATGAATGCATGTATATGTGTATGCATGGATTTTGAATTTCTTTAAAAACCACCTTGTTTGTGTGATCCATTGCTTGTAAAATGTTTCTTAGGTGAAATGAACATCATTTAAAACATTTCCCACACTTTTCCTAAAGACAAGTAAATCAAAACAAATATATTAAGTGAATTGTCATTTTGACCAATTTAACTCCCATGCCTACTTTGGCTGTCTCAAACTTTCAAAACCTAACAGAAACTTTTCTGGATCTTTGCACCCCTTGAATATACTCATAACAAGGTATCAAGGCCCACTTTGTGATCATCCAGAAACTTTCAAATGCATAGTTTAAATGGCAATTCAAAATTGAATCTTCTTCATATGGGAAGATCCCACTTTTCCAAAACCCACTCAAACAAGCTCAAATTTTAAAACCCAAGCATCTGCAGACTCCAGCACCAATCTAGCAAACCCACCAAAATTTATTTCAAAATTTAAAACTTGATTTCATGCGGCCATTTCATCAAACAGGTTGCAGACACAAATCAAACAAAACATCAAACACTATAGTGTGTAGTGATTCTTGCCTAACTTGTTCCCTAGTTAGCTCACACACAACTCAGTAGATCATCTAGAAAGATTAGCCCAACACTAGCACCCCTGTGAGCTTGCCATTTTAATTAATGGTGAACAGCCGAGCACCCCCATGTCACCCCATTGTGGACAGCAGGCTAGAGGAAGAACTAGCCATGCCAACCTTGTCTGGGAGGCAGCCCACCGTCCACCGCCACTCCCTGTCCCAGCCGCGAGCGTTGCCAAGCCCTGGACCACGCACACAAGCCGCGCCCATACCATGCCGAGCGTGCGCCAGAGCGCCACCCTCGACCATCACCCACCGACCGCGCGCCGCCCTCACCGCGTGCACACACGATCACTACCGACCCAGGAGACCGCCAGACATCCCCGTTTGCCGCCCCGTGCCATACAGCCACCGCCCGCCGTCGAAGACGCTGCCTCTGCCGCGCAGAGCACCGCCCATTCCAGACCAAACCACACCGCCCCATGCCTCGCGACCATGTCGTTGAGCATCGCCAGGAGACACAGCACCGTCCCCTACCCTTGCCCATGCCATTAGCCGCCTGTAACGTCGCCCCGGACAAGCTCACCATGCGCCCCGACGGTCCCCTCGCTCGACTATAAATAGAGGCCACCCCCGCACGATTTCTTCACACCATCTCACTCCCCTCTCCTCACTGATCGTGCCACACCATTCTCAGAGCAAGGCGAGCACCACCTCGCCGGAATTTCACTGGAGCCTGTCACTGCCGGAGAAGAAGGGAGCCAGTGATTGGAGCCGCCCGAGGAGAATCCACCGGTACCAGGAGGTTCGCCGTCGTCGACTTCGTCGTTCGCCCGCCTCGCCGACCCGCCTGCACCCGGTGAGCCCCAGACCCCTCACTGGCCGCTAGGTTTCGTTCTCGCCGCGTCGACGATGACCCTCAGTTGGATTAGAACTAGATCGAACGATCCAAAGTTGCCCCATACCGCCGCCCAGCCCGTGTCAGCGGCGGTGGGGACACCCACTTAAGCATCCTCAGGGAGCAGCGCTTAGCAGGCCGTTAGAATTTCCAAGAGCCTGACAATTCAAATTAAAACTTTTTTATTTCAATTCAAACACACTTCAGCACCCAACTTCAAAAATCAACCCAGATCGAGTCAGTGCACCAAATTGGATGAAACCAATTTTGTTGGAAATTTCTGTGAATGCTTAATCCAAGCCCGTTGGATTCAAGTCATTTGGATCTATAGATCACCCATAGTAAAAATAACAAAGCAGAAGCTTTTCTGCATTCAAACATTTTTCAAATTTAAACCATAAAAGCTTTTGAGTTGATTCCAACTCTCAAAAATCACATTTAACCATACCTTTCATAATATATAAAAATATATAGGTCTACTTGCAGAAATAAGGTTCAAATAATAAAAGAATGCTTCATAGGCATTTCTAGCCACTTTAATTAATTAGAATAAAAGGGTAAAACCTTATTAAATTGTGACACCACTTTAAATCACATTCCCATGGACTACAATATGTGGTGATGACATGTCTCAACATGATCCCATGTTTAGTTTGCAGAATATTAAATCTTAAGTAGTTTTTCAATGAGTAGAAATTACTTTTCTAAAAATAAAAAGATTTAAACCAAGCCTTAACCTTGTAATGTTAGAGATGATGCTAGATCATCTATAGGACCCTTGTGTGTGAGATTGCAAGTATTTAAGTATTGTTTGGTGATTGTGTACCTTGTATTTATTCATAGACGCTAGTACCGACCAAGGATACGAGGAGGAAGGAGGATACTACGAAGAGGAAGCCGAGGAGAACTTCAACCACTGCTCTGCACAAGGCAAGCTGATACTATACCAATGCAAGCTAAAACTTGCAAGATACTCTACTTTAGCAAGCCTAATAATACTAGTGAATGTGCAAGCTAACCCTTGCCAGATACCATACTGGTGCCACAAACCCATACTTGTGATCCTACCTACTTGTTAAACCAATCCTAGTTTTATGGCAAGCTTCTTACTTTATTTTCTTTATCAAAACTTACTTAGAGGATACTTAAGAGTTTGGTAGATACTAGACAGTTGTGCTGAAGGTTGCATAAAGAGCATAAAATTTGGCCTAAGCTAGAAACCTTGATATCAGCCTAAGATATAAGGTTGGACTTAGTGAAACTCCACTAGTTACCACCCCTCATTAGTACTACCCTCAACTGTAGATGCTAGTGCTAAGCATAAAACTTGATCAACTTTTAGATGGGAATACTTGGTGGAAAATGGTTATGAAAACCTTGGAATGATGGATCATTCTATTGAAATGTTTTGGACATGTGTTTCCAAACACTTGATGATTCTGGTGATAAAAATGTTGAGGCATGAGCCTTAGCCCTTTATAAAACTGATGGTTGTCTGGATGCGATACCATTCCAATTTTTGCGTACAACCACAATACCCGAATATTGGGTAGGACTTGACTAGAAACTTATATACCTTAGTATTAGTTCCCTCCCGGCCAAGGTCTGAGCTGAGGCTACCTTGTGAAGATTGTCCACCTGTGCAGTACCCAAGATGACAGTGGTCATGGTTGGGAGGCCAAACTCACAGGAGAGGTGCTTATACTAGGGCGTGTAATTGAAAGGTTAGGATTGATTATCCGCATACTGAGTATGGTGAATTCAGGATTTGTTCCTGACGGATGTATCGAATGTTTTGGTGAAAGTTTACAATCTCTGCAGAGCGTCAAACTATTCGAATAGCCGCGTCCGCGGTTATGGACAGTTGGAGTGGCCATACTGTTCCCCCATCAGACTTTTCAAAATGACTTGTGAAATGAAATGAGACTTTGACTTGACCACAACAGAGTTGTGACCTGAATTACAAGATCCCACTTAGGAGTTATAAAATTGTGACTAGCAATTGGAACTTAGTAGAGATAAACCTGGATTTTTGCAAAACAACCCTAGAGCCTAGAGTCCTATTATCCAAAAAACCCCCTTTACTTGTTAGTATTAGTTTGCGAGTACTTAAAGAGTACTCATGGCTTTGTCCCTGGCTATTCCCATGGCTAGACTATGAAGAGAAGTACCTGGAAGATGGACCCCAGGAAGGTTACGACAACTAGGATCATCTCCCATCGTCATCATTGCCTGTGACCCCGAAGATGGAGCTTCGCCTACGCTACCGTTATTATTACGTATTCCGCTGCTTGATGTTGTATTAAGAACTGGATCATGAGATCCCTATTTGTGTACGAACTTATGTATCGTTTGTAATGGATGAAGTACTATGGTATCCAATTTTGTTATGTCTCGCAAAAATGGTAATCCTGGGATTGCGATGTATGGCATAATAGGCATCTAGGATAGAAAAATCCGGGTGTTGACAAGTTGGTATCAGAGCCATCCTGACCATAGGAGACCCTAGTTAGATTGGACGTTGAACCAAAAACTTAGTTTCAAAACCAAAGAACAAAAATATTTATGAAAACTTATTCTCATTCTTACCTCTTTAATTCTTTAATAAAACTTCATGTTCCTCAAAAACTCTTGCAAAATAGATAAAATTTTGACACACTTGATCACTTTGCTAATCTACTCATCCTCTATTTTTATAGATGGACGTGAAGTACAGCAAGTTTTACCAACTTGGGAATGGAGGAGACCTTATCTTTGAGAGGGATCTGGACCAGCTTTAGAAACTTCTGGAGCGTCCGCATCCCGAGTTCTTCGGAGCTCAGCTTAATGATCAAGGAGGAGAAGATCTGCAGTGGCTAATTGTTGCAAGTCTTCGAGGAAAGGTTGAACCTCCCACTTCGGAGGGAATTCAGTTTACCTTGAGGGAAAACAACTGGCTCGATAGACTTGCCAGAGCAATGCAGGAAGCTCTTTCCTGTCTGTGTGGGCAGAGCATCAATCAGATCAAGGGTACTCGCTTCGAGTTTTGCCCAAGGCGTGATGCAAATGGCCAACCACTAGAAGCCCCATACCACCCCGAGCTAAAGACTCAATTGGACCACCTTAGCTTCATGATGTATGATCGTCAGCAGGAGTTGGACAACTGCCGTGACTATTGCAACCACAAGTCTGCCATCATCAAGACGAAGGACCAGACCATCGCCATGCTAGCAAAGGATCGCAAGTCTCGCCGCCGTCAGCTCGACAAGAAGTAGCGCATTATTGCCCGTCTTCTCCATCGCATGTCATCTCTGGAAGAGACCATCCACGAGAGAGACATGAAGTTAGAGGAAAGGGAGAATGCCGAAGAGGATCTTCGTGGAGACCCTTACTCCTATCTCAGCGATGACGATGATTTTCTGGAGGATCAGGCCATGGACTTCTTCACCGATGAGGATGATTTCGCCTTCATCGATGATGCTGAAGATGATGAAGCCACAGACTCCGAGGAGTAGTAGCACTGAGCACTAGCGTAGTAAGTAGTAGTCGGTCCCACTGTATCGTAGTTTCCTGAATGGTTCTTAAAACCATCTGTTTTTCCTTGATGTGGTGTGCGTTGTATCAAGTGAATGAATGAATGAAAAAGCAAGTTGCTAGAAAAACCTGAGTCAAACTCTAAAAAACTTTTCAAAAACCCAAAACCTTAGCAATTTCCCTCTTTTCTCATAATCTATACCAATCTTCAGATGCCACGTGGAGGAAGTGGTTCAGCCCCGGACCCGATGTTGCAGATCCTGCAAATGTTGACTTCTGACCACGAAGCTGAAAGAGCGGAACGTCAAGCCAACCTAGCGACTCTGCAACAGATAGCCCAGCTATCCCACAACAACCAAGGCCATGGAAATCAGGACAACCATGGATCTAAGCTCAAGAATTTCTAGAATACCAACCCACCCGTTTTCACCAAGTCAGAAGAACCCCTAGACGCTGATGATTGGCTGCAAACCATGGAAAATAACTTAGAAGTAGAAGGAGTGGAAGCCAACGAGAAAGTCATGTTCGCCACCCATTATCTAGCCGGAGATGCCAGGGCATGGTGGAACAGTGTTCGTGCAATGACCGGAGGCCAGATGATGACCTGGGGGGAATTCAAGGTCAAGTTTAGCAGAACCCATGTGCCACCAGGTTTGATCAAGAGAATGAGAGACGAGTTCAGAGAATTGAAGCAAGGAAGGATGACTGTAGTGGAATACCGTGACAAATTTTTGTCATTAGCTAGGTATGCCTCGGACGAGATAGACACCGAAGCCAAGAAGAAAGAAAGATTCCTGAATGGTCTGCATGACGAGATGCAGACAGTGTTAGTCAATATCCCCTTTGTTGGTATTGAATACCTTGTCGACTCTGCTATCCAGATGGAAGGAAAGATCAACCAGGCCAATGAGAACCGCAAGCGTCGCATGATGCATCAACCAGGAACCCATCAGACCCCAAAGTATCGCCCCAACCCATCTCTAGATTTTCCCCAAGAACCAACAGACCCCCTATGACCCGTCCAACCTATCCCAACCGTGGAAACCCTAGACCCGGAGAAAATCACAACAACCCCGGCAACTCTAGCAATTTCACCCGTGCCCCACCCAAGTTCAACACCAACAATGCTACCGCCAACCCCAACACTGCCCCGAGGACTGGAAGCAATGTTGTGCCTGTCGCAGCTAAGGACAAGTCACAAGTGACATGTTATGACTGTGGAAATAAATGCCACTATTCCAACGAGTGCCCCAACAAGAAGAATGCTACAGCCCCCAATGCCAATGTCCCAGCTCAGCAGCAGCGTAGTGTCCAGCCAGGGAGAATATTTGCCCCAGGGAATTCACTCAACCGCAATGGCCGTCTTTTTCTCATGCATACTGAAGAAGCTCAGGAAGCGCCAGATGTCGTGCTGGGTATGTTTTCTGTTAATTCAGTACTTGCAAGAGTGTTGTTTGATTCTGGTGCATCGCATTCATTTGTCACCGAAGAATTTGCCTGCACTAGTAAAATTCAACCAACCAAATTGAAGCATGTGATGATTGTACAAATTCCCGGATCAACCACCAAGGCTAGGCAAATTTGCAAGTCCGTCCCTATCCGAATCCATGGCATAGATTTTTATGCTAACCTAATAGTACTCGGAACTAAAGGTTTGGAAGTAGTACTAGGAATGGATTGGATGTCCAAACATAAAGGATTGATTGACTATGCCAAGAAAGCCATCACCATGACCAGTACCACCGGAATATCAGTCGAGCATATATCTTAAACCTTACCTCGCCAATTCAAGTGTAACAAGAGTATAGCCCAACCTACCATTGACCAAGTCCGGATAGTCTGCGAATACCCCGATGTATTTCCAGATGTTTTGCCCGGTATGCCCCCAGATCGGGATATCGAGTTTATCATCGAACTAATCCCTAATGGACCCATAGCCCAGAGACCCTATAGTATGAACCCGTCAGAACTAGAAGAACTGAAGAAGCAACTGGATTCCATGTTAGAAATTGGATTGATTCAACCGAGTGCGTCCCCATGGAGATCACCTGTCTTGTTTGTGGACAAGAAGGATGGAGGTAACCGTTTGTGTACGGATTATCGGAAGTTGAATGATGTCACCATCAAGAACAAGTACCCCTTGCCTAAGATAGAAGATTTGTTTGATCAGTTGACCGGTGCCCAGGTGTTTTCTAAGATTGATCTTAGGACTGGCTATCATCAACTCAAAATTTGTGCAGAAGATATCCCAAAGACTGCCTTTACCACCAGATATGGATTGTATGAGTATACAGTCATGTCTTTTGGATTAACCAATGCCCCCGCTTAATTCATGAACCTCATGAATAAGATTTTATGGACTTCCTGGATAAGTTTGTCGTTGTTTTCATCGATGACATTCTGATTTATTCCAAATCAGAAGAAGAACATGAGATACACCTAAGGACTATTCTTGGAACCCTTATAGAGCATCAGCTGTATGCAAAATTTAGCAAATGTGAATGCTGGTTACAGGAAGTAGGATTCCTCGGTCACATTGTATCAGCCAGAGGAATTGCCGTTGACCCTGCCAAAGTGAAAGATGTAGAAGATTGGCAAGCCCCAACCACTCAAACCCAAGTTCGTGCTTTTCTCGGATTGGCGGGATATTACCGCAAATTCGTAGAAGGATTCTCTAGTATCGCCCGACCCATGACCCAATTGCTGAAAAAGGACAAGAAGTTTGAATGGACCGACAAATGTGAAGCGAGTTTTCAAGAACTCAAAAGGAGATTGATTTCATCCCCAATCTTGATCATGCCGGATATCACGAAGCCCTTCGATGTGTATTGTGACGCATCCAAGATTGGTCTCGGATGTGTGCTAATGCAAGAAGGCAAAGTTATATCTTATCTATCGCGACAATTGAAGCAACATGGACAAAATTACCCAACCCATGACCTCGAACTCGCAGCCGTAGTTCTAGCCTTGAAGACATGGAGACATTACCTGATGGGAAATCGTTGTGAGATTTATTCAGATCACAAGAGCCTAAAGTATATATTCACTCAGAAGGAGCTGAATATGAGGCAGAGAAGATGGATTGAGCTAATCAAGGATTACGACCTGGACATTCACTATCACCCTAGTAAAGCCAATGTGGTAGCCGATGCCCTTAGCAGATTGCCGTGCCGCTTGAACTCCATGATTTTGAAGGAGCAACCAAGTTTGCACAAAGAGATGGAAGATTTTCGAATGGAATTAGTAAGTGAAGGATTTTTGGCTAGCATAGAACTTCAGCCCACTTTGATCAGTCAGATTAAAGAGGCGCAGAAAGGAAATGCTAGTATCGACGGAATCAAGCGTTGCATCGGTACAGGAAAAGTACCCGGATTCACCGAGGACGAAGAAGGAGTTCTGTAGTACAAAGGACGCCTTTATGTACCAGCAGATTCAGAATTTAAAGAAGTTATCTTGAAGGAGGCTCATGATACTCTTTATTCTATCCATCCCGGAGGAACTAAGATGTATCAAGATTTGAAAGAGCAATTTTGGTGGCATAAGATGAAAAGAGAAATCGGAAGCTATATCGCCAAGTGTGATATATGTCAGCGAGTCAAGGCAGGACATCAAAGACCCGCTGAATTGTCGCAACCTTTGCAAATTCTGGAATGGAAATGGGATTCTGTAGGAATGGACTTTATCACTGGACTACCTACTTCTAGTAGGGGAAATGACTCTATTTGGGTCATAGTGGACAGATTGTCCAAAGTCGCCCATTTCTTGCCCGTCAAAACCACCTATCAGAGTTCGAAGCTAGCAGAGTTGTACATCGCTAGAATCGTTAGTTTGCGCGGAGTCCCCAAGAACATCGTATCGTATTGAGGAACTTAGTTTACCTCGAGATTCTAGAAGAAAGTCCAAGAAGGTTTAGGAACTCGCCTAGATTTCAGTACCGCGTATCACCCTCAGACCGATGGACAAACGGAGCGAGTAAACCAAATACTCGAAGATATGCTGAGAGCATGTGTGTTAGAATATGGATCCAAATGGGAAGACTGTCTGCCGTTTGCAGAATTTTCATACAACAACAGTTACCAAGCCAGTTTGCAAATGGCCCCATTTGAATTTATGTACGGAAGGAAATGCCGCACCCCTTTGAACTGGTCGGAAGTAGGAGAGAGTCAGATCTTCGGACCCGACATCCTACGAGAAGCAGAAGAGAAGGTTCACAAGATTCGTGAGCACCTCAAGACAGCCCAATCCCAATAAAAGAGTTACGCCGACAAGAGACGTCGAGACCTCGCCTTCAACATCGGAGATTTTGTTTATCTGAAAGTGTCGCCATTGAAGGGAATGCAGCGTTTCCAACTCAAAGGAAAGTTAGCCCCCAGATATATCGGACCTTTCAAAATTTTGAACCGTCGAGGAGAAGTATCGTATCAATTGGAACTACCTGAAGAGATGTCAGCTGTGCATAATGTGTTCCATATCTCGTTACTTCGCAAGTGTCTCGAAGTCCCCGAGAAGACCGAAGTGTTCAAAAATATCGATCATCGGACCATAGAGATCAACGATGACCTAACCTATCCCGAACTACCCATCCGTATATTGGAAGAATCCTTTCGAACTACCAGAACCCGAAGCATCAAGTTTCCCAAGATTCAGTGGAGCAACCACACAGAAGAGGAAGCTACCTGGGAACGCGAAGATCACATCAGGACGGAGTTTCCCGATCTCTTCAAATCCTAGGTAATCTTTTCGTCCTTTTTCAAATCTCGGGACGAGATTTTGTTTAAGGGGGGAAGGTTGGTAACATCCCAAAAATACCAAACTTATATCAACACACACTAATCATCAAGATTAGGGTTAACAAAAACTTTTCTAAATAAACTCATGAATGCATGTATATGTGTATGCATGGATTTTGAATTTCTTTAAAAACCACCTTGTTTTTGTGATCCATTGCTTGTAAAATGTTTCTTAGGTGAAATGAACATCATCTAAAACATTTCCCACACTTTTCCTAAAGACAAGTAAATCAAAACAAATATATTAAGTGAATGGTCATTTTGACCAATTTAACTCCCATGCCTACTTTGGCTGTCTCAAACTTTCAAAACCTAACAGAAACTTTTCTGGATCTTTGCACCCCTTGAATGTACTCATAACAAGGTATCAAGGCCCACTTTGTGATCATCCAGAAACTTTCAAATGCATAGTTTAAATGACAATTCAAAATTGAATCTTCTTCATATAGGAAGATCCCACTTTTCCAAAACCCACTCAAACAAGCTCAAATTTTAAAACCCAAGCATCTACAGAATCACCAGCACCAATCTAGCAAACCCACCAAAATTTATTTCAAAATTCAAAACTTGATTTCATGCGGCCATTTCATCAAACAGGTTGCAGACACAAATCAAACAAAACATCAAACACTATAGTGTGTAGTGATTCTTGCCTAACTTGTTCCCTAGTTAGCTCACACACAACTCAGTAGATCATCTAGAAAGATTAGCCCAACACTAGCACCCCTGTGAGCTTGCCATTTTCATTAATGGTGAACAGCCGAGAACCCCCATGTCACCCCATTGTGGACAGCAGGCTAGAGGAAGAACTAGCCATGCCAACCTTGTCTGGGAGGCAGCCCACCGTCCACCGCCACTCCCTGTCCCAGCCGCGAGCGTTGCCAAGCCCTGGACCACGCACACAAGCCGCGCCCAGACCATGCCGAGCGTGCGCCAGAGCGCCACCCTCGACCATCACCCACCGACCGCGCGCCTCCCTCACCGCGTGCACACACGATCACCACCGACCCAGGAGACCGCCAGACATCTGTGGCATCCCGTAAAACCACTACTAGAAAATCGCGTTGAATTTGTGCATTGCATCGTCATCATCATGCATTGTTTGCCAAACTGTTTTCGCAAAGCCCGTTTTGTTTTATAAAACGCCCCGTCTTTTATTCAAACGCAAAAACCGGGTCCCCGGAATATTTTGTTTTGGCCGCTATCGGTTTGCAGACGGCCCGTTTAAATCAAATAAAGTATTTATTCATTTTTAGTAGGGCAATGAACGGCCAACCCGACCCAACGACCCCAGATTTTCTAAACGGTCCAACCTGCCTACCCCATCTAATCCTAAACCCACCTAAAAATCTACCCCCTCTCTCCAGCCACCTCACCCCCTCCTATTAGACGTCGCCACCTCAGCTCCCCCTCTTCCTCACCCAATCAACCAGCGCCACGTCACCCTCACCCCTCCCTCTCTCTCTCACCTTCCCCACCCCACCAACCCAAACACACACCACACACAGCCACACAACACACGCACGCACACAGCAACTACCCCTACCCAGAACCGCCTCCCCCAGTTCGATCGCCCCACCAACCGCTGCCCCTGGTCCCACCAGCGCCACCCTGGCCCCTGCCCCGCACACGCCGCGCAAGCCGCCTGCCCCGACCCACCTTCTCCCTCCCCCACACGCGCAGCCCGCGTCCTCCTCCTCTGGATCACCACACCACCGCCGCCCAAGCTTCCCTCGTTGCCTCCCTCTCCGCCGCCGCCCCGCCGCCACCCGCCTACCCGCCACACTGGCTGCCTGCCCGCCCAGCCTCGCATGCTGCGCCGCCCGAGCTGGCCGTCCACCGCCTCCTCAAGGCCTCGCGCCCGCCTTCTCCTCCGCCCGCCCCGCCTGCCCGTGCATGCGCCCGCCGCGCGTTACCTTCGCTTCGACGCAGCCACCGCCACCGCTGGCGGGCCGCCCGCGCCGCCCGCCGCTTTCTCCGCTGCCAGCAGCTCCGCCGCCGCCTCCTCAGCGCCGTTTCCGCCGCTGCAGCGCTGCCTCCGCTCTTCGCTTCCGCCGAGAGCGCCGCTGCCCGCCCTCTGCTCGCCGCCGCCACCTCGTTGCCACCCTCCGCTGCCGCCGCCGTTGTCCGCCGCCGCCAGCGCCGCCTCGGCGTCGCCTCGACGTCGCGCAGACGCCCCTTGGGCCCATCCTCCCTTGCCAGCCGCTGCACCCTGCCACCACCTTGTCGTTGTGCCTGGACCGAAGTTTCGGTTGATGTCGCGAAGGCGTCCTCCCTCTAGCGAGGCCCACCCAAGGTCGACATCTTCAAAGGTCGGACAAGGCATGACTCAAGTATACCGACGCTTAATTCGAGATCGACAACGACACTCAGAATCGAACTCAAGGCGAAGGCGATGCCCCAAGATCTGCTTCATCGAAACCCCGGGAATCTCCATCACGGATCCGATGACCGAGACCCCGACGCGACGAGTGCTCCTTCCCGGACCCGAACCCCGGCACCGGACAGGATCACCATCGACCTTGAGTTCTCCTACACGGAAGGGAACGACATGATCTTCCTCGTGGACCAGTGGAAGTTGCGCAAACCAGAGACCACCGACAAGATCTTCTCGAAGCGGAACAACAAGAAACCTCGCGGAACCCCGAGGACTTCCCCCTGAACGCCATGACCGTCGACATGACCCCAAGGCCCGCACCCGGATGCGCCAAGATCCACCCCCGCTATCCGAGAGCGCATCCATCGAACCCCGAACCCCAGATCCGTCGAACCCTGAGACCGACCCTGGACCCCGAGACCGAACCCCGGACCCCAAGATCTGCCGAACCCTAATGTGTGACCCCTTTTCCTCGAACCCTATTTTACAACATAACAACTTGATGCATATTGAATTGTCATTCTCGCATGCATATCATTGGTTTGGGGGCCTTATGCCGATTCACCTCATAATTAAATATGGGGCCCATATGCGGGCAAATCTAGTCTCATATCGGCCTCATTTAAACTTGTGTAGCGAACCGGTATCTTATCTTGCCTTGTTAATACAACATTTAATATGCGGGGTAGCTAAATAACTTGAACCACCTAATTAATTGTCGGGACCCCGGTTCCGCTTAATATGACCTAATTGCACCACATCTTTGCCATGCCATACATCATACATGCATCATGCCGATCTTTTGCCGTGGTATTAAATATTGCATCCGGTGTTTCTTCTAGTGTTTTGCTTCTTCGCGGATAAGGCCGTTGAGTTGATGTGAGCTTCGTCCCGTTCTTCGGATGAACCTTCGACAATGTTTTCAGGCGAGCATCTCCCCTTTCTACCTATCTTACTTTTATAGTCTTTATTCCCCTTGATCTACTGCTATCGTGTTGCGATGCTCTAGATTCCGTACTTGATATCCCTTGCAGCCATATATTGCCTTGGACACACCCTATTGCACGTTGTTTGGTAGCTAGTTGGTCTTGCGCGATCGCTTGCTATATTGTTGTGTGTCGTCATATGCCACGATTCTTGATGTATTGCCGCATGTTGATGTTGGAGATGATTCTAGTTTTACTTATCGTCACTTTAATTTCTGTTTAACAACTAAAATTGAATAAGCGAGGCATCGGTGGGTGATAGATAATATTTGGTTTCAACGCCCACTTGTGTCCCGTAAGACCCAGTACTTGATTCCTGTTCCTTGTTTTTGCGCTATCCACATCCGGAGGTATATGGGACCCCTGAGCGAGCTTGATTCATTCTTATTTCTTGGGGCTACAAACTAGTTTGAGGTTTTATTTACGATCCTGTACTTATGCCATGTTTCTTTGCTTTATTTACGATTGTGCGAGGTACCTGCATCTTTGTTTAGGATCGGGACACGATTCCGCGGTGTCGACAAGCCCGCTTGGGGGTTCCCGATCGTTCACCGTCCACCCAAAGACCTTGAGGCCGTCTCGAGCTTGTCTACTTGCTATGGATTCTACTTAAGGGGTGGCCCCCTGAAATATTTCTGAATCCTGTGATTGTTCAGTCGTGAAAGCCTCGTTGGGTTTTGATTTGGTTTTTCCGAGGTTGATCGAGCGTGTGTTGCTATTGGTGCACCCCGGCCGGGTAAAACTTTTCAAAGCCGTGTCATGGATATGGACGACTTGGAGCACAGTTTCTTGATCATAGACAAGCATAACTAAAGTTTATTGCTATAAATTTGACTTATAATGACTAGTAATTAGCTTCAATATAATGGAATGACTAAATAATACTGCCCACAATTGCTTGTTTGGATTGTCGCTTGCGACCATTGTACCTGACTAGTAAATCTTGCAACTACAACGGAATGGCGGAATAAAAGTACCAACAACTGCTGGGTTATGGGTTTATCTCATGCTACCTGTATCTGATTAGTAATTGACGCAACTATAACGGAATGGTCAACTAAAATTGCCCACTGCTTACTTTATCCGGATGATTATCTAAATCTGCCTAGTAATTGCCGCAACAATAACTGAATAAGTAAAACTGCCAACCGTGTGAGTTCCTCGGTTGACTTCCTCGTTCGGTCTCGAGGGGGGAACGCCAGGATGGGTTTGTTTGATGATAGTGTCAGGTTGGTTCCGGATAGGTCCTTCTTACCCCTCTCTGATAACCGCCAGTTGTATCGAGTCTCTATAGGTTGTTAGTGCATCTGCCGCCGCTTGATCCACCATACCTATGTAGGCGAGGACCGCCAATTCTAGCCTCGCTGCAATCGCCTCGATCGACGCTCCTTCTTTGTTTTCTGTTTTGCCCTTTGTCGGCACCCCTTTTGTTAAGCAGGTTTTGAGATCGACGCCGATAGCAGGGTTACCCTTCCGGCTTGGCACGCAGGTTATGGACGCCATTGGTTATTCTTCGTGATCTTAGCCCCATTTGCATCTTGTCCGTAGCTGACGCCTATCGCTTTTCAAGGTGATTTGGATCTTTGTACCGTATTCGTATCGTATTCTTGACTCTTTGAGAGTCGTTGTATATATCTGCTTTTGTGGGTCCCATCGAGGACTGTTGTGTAATGTTATTACGCTTTTTCCACCCGCACGAAAGTGCTCGGGCCTTTTGAATCGCTTCTATGCGGGTTTGGTGAATTTCCCAAACTTGCATAGGTCCGATTCTGAGGGTGTTCTGAGTGGTATCGAGCTCAGCCATGCGATACCCCACAAGTCCAAATTTCAGAGGATAACCTAGCTAACGGTCAAGTAGAAGTGTCAAAACTATTTTTGCAAAAAAACGGTTGGATAGTTCTGGTTAGGTCTGATTTTACTCCTTACCCCTCTGCTGTTCCCTCTTACCCCTACGTGTTTTGAATCTGCTCTCTTCTCCCCCTTCGAGTCCAGGAATTCTCGTGGTTGGGTTTCCGTCGTACCTTCAGGGTTTCGCTTTCTTCATGTTGGTAACGGAGGTGCTACGATCATCAATCTGCAACTTGTCTGTTGCACCCTTCATCCGATCTTTTGTTCTTGAGATCTTTATCCATAGGTGTTCCTTGCTGGATTTCAGTGTCGTTGAAAAACATATGAGAAGGACGAGCTTTGGTGAAGTTGGAGTATACCTTGAGCATGTGTTGTTCATGCCAATGGAGCCATCGCGAAACCTAATCATTGTGTCTTTCTTACGATTTCTGCTGGCATCATTCCTTTGTTCCGGATACCATCTAAGAAGATCTTCAGTCTAATTCCGAGAGTTGGATGCTTAATCCGCTTATTCGTGTGCAGAGTAATGGTTTGAGTGTGGGATGGAGTAGCTACCCTAACACTGCTCTTATCATTCACTCTTGTATGTCGAATCAGTGGATCCAGCGATTTTACTCCGTCCACGGAAGTTAGGGGTGGCTTTATTTGTTGATACCCCTACCTTCGACCTTTTTGTCCCCGGAGTGTTCTCTCGACGATCAGGAGCAACGAACCTTTGTTGGTGGTGTCGCAGATTTCAAGATGGAGGATGAACCCTCGTTAGTGTTGTCGCGAGGATCTACACAAAGCGAGAAGACGCCGTTCGCCGACCTTCCTTCCGGTACCATGAGGCGGATCTCGAGGGCGAGATCCATTGTTAGTGGTGTCGAATTGTGGCATCCCGTAAAACCACTACTAGAAAATCGCGTTGAATTTGTGCATTGCATCGTCATCATCATGCATTGTTTGCCAAACTGTTTTCGCAAAGCCCGTTTTGTTTTATAAAACGCCTGCCTTTATTCAACGCAAAACCGGGTCCCCGGAATATTTTGTTTTGGCCGCTATCGGTTTGCAGACGGCCCGTTTAAATCAAATAAAGTATTTATTCATTTTTAGTAGGGGCAGTCGAACGGGCCAACCCGACCCGAACGACCGCCCCAGATTTTCTAAACGGTCCAACCTGCCTACCCCATCTAATCCTAAACCCACCTAAAAATCTACCCCCTCTCTCCAGCCACCTCACCCCCTCCTATTAGACGTCGCCACCTCAGCTCCCCCTCTTCCTCACCCAATCAACCAGCGCCACGTCACCCTCACCCCTCCCTCTCTCTCTCACCTTCCCCACCCCACCAACCCAAACACACACCACACACAGCCACACAACACACGCACGCACACAGCAACTACCCCTACCTAACCGCCCCCGCCTCGATCGCCACCAACCGCTGCCCCTGGTCCCACCAGCGCCACCCTGGCCCCTGCCCCGCACACGCTGCGCAAGCCGCCTGCCCCGACCCACCTTCTCCCTCCCCCACACGCGCAGCCCGCGTCCTCCTCCTCTGGATCACCACGCTACCGCCGCCCAAGCTTCCCTCGCTGCCTCCCTCTCCTGGCTGCCGCTGACCCGCCTCCCTTACCCGCCACCGCCCGGCCGAGCCTGCCTCCTCGCATGCCGCGGCGCCGCCGAGCGCCGCTGTCCACCGCCTCGCCAAGGCCCGCCCCGCTCCTTCGCCCGCCCGTGCATGCGTCCGGCCGCTGTTGCCTCCTTCGCTTCGACGCAGCCACCGCCACCGCCGCGGCGCAGCGCGCGCGCGCCGCTGCGCCTTCGCCGCAGCACCTGCCGCCGCTGCTTCCGCTGCAGCGCGCTCCTCCGCTGCAGCGCTGCTTCCGCTGCCGTAGCTGTTCCGCCGCCGCGCGCGCCACTCGCTTCGCCGGAGAGCGCCGCCGCCCCGCCTCTGCCGCCTCGCTGCCTCGCCACCTCGTGCCGTCAATCTCCGCCCATGGCCGCCGTTGTCCGTTCGCCACCGCCAGGCGTCTGCCTCGACGCTCGTCGCGCAGACGCCCGTTGACCAGCTCCTCCTTGGGCCCATCATTGCCGGGCTACTGGCACCCCTGCCACCACCTTGTCGTTGTGCCGCCCTGGACCGAGTTTCGGTTGATGTCGCGCGTAGCGTCCTCCCTCTAGCAGACGAGGCCCACCCAAGGTCGACATCTTCAAAGGTCGGACAAGGCATGACTCAAGTATACCGACGCTAATTCGAGATCGACAACGACACTCGTAACCGGAACCCGAAGGCGAAGGCGATGCCCCAAGATCTGCTTCATCGAAACCCCGGGAATCTCCATCACGGATCCGATGGCCGAGACCCCGACGCGACGAGTGCTCCTTCCCGGACCCGAACCCCGGCACCGGACAGGATCACCATCGACCTTGAGTTCTCCTACACGGAAGGGAACGACATGATCTTCCTCGTGGACCAGTGGAAGTTGCGCAAACCAGAGACCACCGACAAGATCTTCTCGAAGCGGAACAACAAGAAACCTCGCGGAACCCCGAGGACTTCCCCCTGAACGCCATGACCGTCGACATGACCCCAAGGCCCGCACCCGGATGCGCCAAGATCCACCCCCGCTATCCGAGAGCGCATCCATCGAACCCCGAACCCCAGATCCGTCGAACCCTGAGACCGACTCGACCACGAGACCGAACCCGGACCCCAAGATCGCCGAACCTAATGTGTGACCCTTTTCCTCGAACCCTATTTTACAACATAACAACTTGATGCATATTGAATTGTCATTCTCGCATGCATATCATTGGTTTGGGGGCCTTATGCCGATTCACCTCATAATTAAATATGGGGCCCATATGCGGGCAAATCTAGTCTCATATCGGCCTCATTTAAACTTGTGTAGCGAACCGGTATATTATCTTGCCTTGTTAATACAACATTTAATATGCGGGGTAGCTAAATAACTTGAACCACCTAATTAATTGTCGGGACCCCGGTTCCGCTTAATATGACCTAATTGCACCACATCTTTGCCATGCCATACATCATACATGCATCATGCCGATCTTTTGCCGTGGTATTAAATATTGCATCCGGTGTTTCTTCTAGTGTTTTGCTTCTTCGCGGATAAGGCCGTTGAGTTGATGTGAGCTTCGTCCCGTTCTTCGGATGAACCTTCGACAATGTTTTCAGGCGAGCATCTCCCCCTTTCTACCTATCTTACTTTTATAGTCTTTATTCCCCCTGTTGATCTACTGCTATCTGTGTTGCGATGCTCTAGATTCCGTACCCTTGATATCCCTTGCAGCCATATATTGCCTTGGACACACCTATTGCCTGTTGTTTGGTAGCTAGTTGGTCTTGCGCGACGCCGTCGCTTGCTATATTGCTGTTGTGTGTCGTCATATGCCACAGTTGCTGATGTATTGCCGCATGTTGATGTTGGAGATGATTCTAGTTTTACTTATCGTCACTTTAATTTCTGTTTAACAACTAAAATTGAATAAGCAGAGGCATCGGTGGGTGATAGATAATATTTGGTTTCCGAACGCCCACTTGTGTCCCGTAAGACCCCGAGTACTTGATTCCTGTTCCTTGTTTTTGCGCGCTATCCACATCCGGGAGGTATATGGGACCCCCCTGAGCCAGAGCTTGATTCATTCTTATTTCTTGGGGCCACAAACTAGTTTGAGGTTTTATTTACGATCCTGTACTTATGCCATGTTTTACTGCTTTATTTACGATTGCGAGGTCGCACAATGCATCGCTTAGGATCGGGACACGATTCCGCTGTGTCGACAAGCCCCGTTTGGGGTTCCCGATGCTCACCGTCCACCCAAAGACCTTGAGGCCGCCTCGAGCTTGTCTACTCGCTATGGATTCTACTTAAGGGTGGCCCCGAAATATTTCTGAATCCTGTGATTGTTCAGTGAAAGCCTCGTGGGTTTTGATTTGGTTTTTCCGAGGTTGATCGGCGTGTTGCTATTGGTGCACCGCCGGGTAAAACTTTCTCAAAGCCGTGTCCGCGGATATGGACGACTTGGACACGCTTCTTGATCATAGACAAGCATAACTAAAGTTTATTGCTATAAATTTGACTTATAATGACTAGTAATTAGCTTCAATATAATGGAATGACTAAATAATACTGCCCACAATTGCTTGTTTGGATTGTCGCTTGCGACCATTGTACCTGACTAGTAAATCTTGCAACTACAACGGAATGGCGGAATAAAAGTACCAACAACTGCTGGGTTATGGGTTTATCTCATGCTACCTGTATCTGATTAGTAATTGACGCAACTATAACGGAATGGTCAACTAAAATTGCCCACTGCTTACTTTATCCGGATGATTATCTAAATCTGCCTAGTAATTGCCGCAACAATAACTGAATAAGTAAAACTGCCAACCGTGTGAGTTCCTCGGTTGACTTCCTCGTTCGGTCTCGAGGGGGGAACGCCAGGATGGGTTTGTTTGATGATAGTGTCAGGTTGGTTCCGGATAGGTCCTTCTTACCCCTCTCTGATAACCGCCAGTTGTATCGAGTCTCTATAGGTTGTTAGTGCATGCTGCCGCCTTGATCCACCATACCTATGTAGGCGAGGACCGAATTCTAGCCTCGCTGTCTTGGCCTCGATCGACGCTCCTTCTTTGTTTTCTGTTTTGCCTTTGTCGGCACCCCTTTGTTAAGGTTTTGAGATCGACGCCGATAGTGGTTACCCTTCCGCTTGGCACAAGGGTTATGGACGCCATTGGTTATTCTTCGTGGCTCTTAGCCCCATTTGCATCTTGTCCGTAGCTGGACGCCTATCGCTTTTCAAGGTGATTTGGATCTTTGTACCGTATATCTGTATTCTTGACTCTTTGAGTCATTGTATATATATCTGCTTTGTGGGTCCCATCGAGGACTGTGTAATGTTATTACTTCGCTTTCCACCCGCACGAAGTGCTGGTGGCGCCTTTGAATCGCTTTCTATGCGGGTTTGGTGAATTTCGCCAAACTTGCATAGGTCCGATTCGAGGGTGTTACAACATCCCGCTTGCCGCCCGTGCCATACAGCCACCGCCGAAGACGCCGCCTACAGAGAGCACCGCCCATTCAGACAAACCACACCCCATGCCTCGCGACCATGTCGTTGAGCATCGCCAGAGACACAAGACCGTCCCCTACCCTTGCCCATGCCATTAGCCTGTAACGTCGCCGACAAGCTCACCATGCGCCGACGGTCCCTCGCTCGACTATAAATAGAGGCCACCCCGCACGATTTCTTCACACCATCTCACTCCCTCTCACCGATCGCCACACCATTCTCGAGCAAGGCGAGCACCACCTCCGGAATTTCACTGGAGCCCGCCACGGGAGAAGAAGGGAGCCAGCGATTGGAGCCGCCAAGAGAAGGCACCGGTACGGGAGGTTCGCCGTCGTCGACTTCGCTGCCCGCCTCGCCGACCCTCGCCTGCACTCGGTGAGCCCCCAGACCCCTCACTGGCGCTAGGTGGTTTCGTTCGCCGGAGTTGTCTCGTCGACCATGACCCACACCGTTGGATTAGAACTAGATCGAACGATCCAGGTTGCCCCATACCGCCGCCCAGCCCGTCATCACCAGTGGGGACACCCACTTAAGCATCCTCAAGGAGCATCGCGCTTAGCAGGCCGTTAGAATTTCCCGCGCAGCCCAGCAATTCAAATTAAAACTTTTCTATTTCAATTCAAACACACTTCAGCACCCAACTTCAAAAATCAACCCAGATCGATTCAGTGCACCAAATTGGATGAAACCAATTTTGTTGGAAATTTCTGTGAATGCTTAATCCAAGCCCGTTGGATTCAAGTCATTTGGATCTATAGATCACCCATAGTAAAAATAACAAAGCAGAAGCTTTTCCGCATTCAAACATTTTTCAAATTTAAACCATAAAAGCTTTTGAGTTGATTCCAACTCTCAAAAATCACATTTAACCATACCTTTCAGAATATATAAAAATATATAGGTCTACTTGCAGAAATAAGGTTCAAATAATAAAAGAATGCTTCATAGGCATTTCTAGCCACTTTAATTAATTAGAATAAAAGGGTAAAACCTTATTAAATTGTGACACCACTTTTAATCACATTCCCATGGACTACAATATGTGGTGATGACATGTGTCAGCATGATCCCATGTTTAGTTTGGAGAATATTAAATCTTAAGTAGTTTTTCAATGAGTAGAAATTACTTTTCTAAAAATAAAAAGATTTAAACCAAGCCTTAACCTTGTAATGTTAGAGATGATGTTAGATCATCTATAGGACCCTTGTGTGTGAGATTGCAAGTATTTAAGTATTGTTTGGTGATTGTGTACCTCGTATTTATTCATAGACGCTAGTACCGACCAAGGATACGAGGAGGAAGGAGGATACTACGAAGAGGAAGCCGAGGAGAACTTCAACCACTGCTCTGCACAAGGCAAGCTGATACTATACCAATGCAAGCTAAAACTTGCAAGATACTCTACTTTAGCAAGCCTAATAATACTAGTGAATGTGCAAGCTAACCCTTGCCAGATACCATACTGGTGCCACAAACCCATACTTGTGATCCTACCTACTTGTTAAACCAATCCTAGTTTTATGGCAAGCTTCTTACTTTATTTTCTTTATCAAAACTTACTTAGAGGATACTTAAGAGTTTGGTAGATACTAGACAGTTGTGCTGAAGGTTGCATAAAGAGCATAAAATTTGGCCTAAGCTAGAAACCTTGATATCAGCCTAAGATATAAGGTTGGACTTAGTGAAACTCCACTAGTTACCACCCCTCATTAGTACTACCCTCACCTGTAGATGCTAGTGCTAAGCATAAAACTTGATCAACTTTTAGATGGGAATACTTGGTGGAAAATGGTTATGAAAACCTTGGAATGATGGATCATTCTATTGAAATGTTTTGGACATGTGTTTCCAAACACTTGATGATTCTGGTGATAAAAATGTTGAGGCATGAGCCTTAGCCCTTTATAAAACTGATGGTTGTCTGGATGCGATACCATTCCAATTTTATGCATAAACCACAATACCGAATATTGGGTAGGACTTGACTAGAAACTTATATACCTTAGTATTAGTTCCTCCCACCAAGGTCCGAGTGAGGCTACCTTGTGAAGATTGTCCACATGCAGACTCCAAGATGACAGTGGTCATGGTTGGGAGGCCAAACTCACAGGAGAGGTGCTTATACTAGGGCGTGTAATTGAAAGGTTAGGATTGATTATCCGCATACTGAGTATGGTGAATTCAGGATTTGTTCCTGACGGATGTATCAAATGTTTTGGTGAAAGTGTACAATCTCTGCAGAGCGTCAAACTATTCGAATAGCCGCGTCCGCGGTTATGGACAGTTGGAGTGGCCATACTGTTCCCCCATCAGACTTTTCAAAATGACTTGTGAAATGAATTGAGACTTTGACTTGACCACAACAGAGTTGTGACCTGAATTACAAGATCCCACTTAGGAGTTATAAAATTGTGACTAGCAATTGGAACTTAGTAGAGATAAATCTGGCTTTTTGCAAAACAACCCTAGAGCCTAGAGTCCTATTATCCAAAAACCCCCTTTACTTGTTAGTATTAGTTTGCGAGTACTTAAAGAGTACTCATGGCTTTGTCCCTGGCTATTCCCATGGCCAGACTATGAAGAGGAGTACCTGGAAGATGGACCCCAGGAAGGTTACGACAACTAGGATCATCTCCCATCGTCAGCATTGCCTGTGACCCCGAAGATGGAGCTTCGCCTACGCTACCGTTATTATTACGTATTCCGCTGCTTGATGTTGTATTAAGAACTGGATCATGAGATCCCTATTTGTGTACGAACTTATGTATCGTTTGTAATGGATGAAGTACTATGGTATGCAATTCTCTTATGTCTCGCAAAAATGGTAATCATGGGATTGCGATGTATGGCATAACATGCATCTAGGATTGAAGAATCCAGGTGTTGACAGAGAGATTGTCAATAGTCAACTCAATGCCACTGCTTTGCATATGATTCAACAAGGATTGGGAACAAAGGATTACCCACACATTGAGCATTTTAGCATTGCCAAGGAAGCTTGGGATGCTCTCACTGTGTTGTTTGTTGGCAATGAGAGTATGAGGAGGAATCGATATGATGCTCTAAGCAATGAAGCCGAAGGCTTCTACATGAAAGAAGGTGAAGATCATGAAGACATGTACCGAAGGCTCAAGACCACCGCCACCGCCTTTAGAAATGTGGGTGCCTCACATGTGGATGGTGCATGGATAAAAAGGAAGTATGTGAGTGCACTCATGCCTTTTGAGCCCACCGACTTGAAGAGTCTACAAGGAAGACACAACTACCACCTCATGACCTCAAATGAAGTTATGCAAGAGATGGCCGCTTTCAAGGTTGCCGCCAAGAATGCCAAAGATGCCCGTACTCGTGCCCTTGGTATGAGTAATGTTGTCAATGTTGCTTTGAAGGCCAAAGTTATGGACCATGGGGATGAAGATGATAGTGATGAAGGGCTTTCCATGGACCATCCCGATGAAGTGAAGATTGCTCATGGTCAATATATGGCTTTCTATGCAAAGAACTTTTGGAAGAACCCTGCCAAGGCCAAGATGGAAATGGAACGGAGAAGCAATCCAAATGGGAAAAGAGAGAATACCACAAGATTGAGAACTTGCTTCAATTGTGGTGACTGCTACCACTTTGTGGCTAGTTGCCCCTATGAGAAGAGATAAGATCATGGTGGAAAGCTTGTGTTGAAGAAGACTCTCAAGGGACCGTACAAGAAACCTTTCATCAAAAATAATCCCATTAACAAGAAGCCGGGAGAAATTGTCTTGATCACTCATGAAGAGTACTCCTCCGACAATGAAGATGATGAAGATGACGAAGAGGAAACTTCTCATGGTGTGGCTGCTCTTGCCACCACATCTACTCCGACATTCTCACTCTTCGATTCTCCAAATGAGAACTCCTCCACCAAGAACGCCACTTGCCTTATGGCAAGAGGAACGGAGGTATCTTCATCATCCCGCTCTACTCACTTAGATAATGATGAAATTGATGATGAGATGTCTCTTGATGTTAAAAAGGAATTAATTGCCTTTGATGAGTTTATGACTAACCTAGAAGGTGATGCTAAGCTACATTTTGGAAACATCTTAGATCAACTATCACATACTTAAGAGGTTCTATATGTAAGATGTAAACTTGGGCATGAACATATGATTGAGCTAGAGGCCCTAAACAATGCTCTAGAAGAAGAACAAGAAACTAGGTTGTCACTTGAATTAAAACTTGAAGGGCTTGATGAGGCCAATGACATTATTGTTAACAAACTCATCAAAGAGCGTGATCTTGCTATTTCTAAATATAAAAGAGCTAAAAAGGACAAGATTGAGTTTGGTGTGGTTCATGAAAAACTTGACGTGGACTTTTGCTTGCTTAACAAGGCCCACAAGGCCTTGGAGAGTGAACTATTGTCACTCACAAAGTCCCATGAAACGCTTCAAACTCAATTGGCCAATATTCCGTCACCTAGTAACTTCATTCCATCTAGTAGCACAACTATCCTTGAAGAGAATGCTAGGTTGAAGGGGGATCTTGCTAAGGCCACATTTCCACAAGGCAACAAGTCTATTGATGATCTTTTGAGCAAGCAAAGGCGTAGTGGTGATAAAGGGGGCATTGGTTTTGTCTCCAAAACAAATAAGAAGAACAACAAGAAGAAGAAGGACATGCCCGCACAAGAGACCAACAAGACCATTGTGGAGAGTAAGACCACAAATGGTAAAACTATGTCTCATGATGATTTTGCGGAAAGTGCTAACCCTCACTATGTTCTAATGCGTGATTATTATGGTTATGTGTATGCACAATATGTTGGTCCTTATGATGGTTATATTGCTTGGTCTATTTGGGTTCCCAAGACCCTTGTTGCTAACAAAATAGGACCCATTGAAAAATGGATACCTAAAAACTAGCTTGATCTTTTGTAGACTTATGCTTCCGGAGGGTCAAAATGTGTGATCGATAGTGGTTGCACAAGTCATATGACCGGAAGCTCGTCTATTGTCAAGGACTTGGTGTCAAATGAAGATCAAATCACCGTCACATATGCCGACAAGTCAAAGTCTAAGGTAATGGGTTTCGTCAAGGTAGTGGTGGATCACGACATTACACTGGTGAACGTCATGCTTGTTGAAACCCTTGGATACAATTTACTTTCTGTCTGTGCTCTTGGAAAGATGGGCTTTGCCGTCTTTATTAATGATGATATTGTGGTTCTCATGTGGAGCAAGTCTCTTAAGGTCGCTTTCATTGGGTACGTCGAAAATGACTTGTATGTGGTGGACTTTTCGGGGCAAGCCACTGCAGGTCCGATGTGCTTATATGGAAAGGCCGATGTGGGTTGGCTATGGCACCGCCGACTAGCCCATGTCAATATGAGAACTTTGCAAAGTCTCCATAAAGAGGGCCATATTGTTGGACTAAAAGAAAATGTTTCCTTTGCCAAAGATCGTGTTTGCAGGGCATGTGTTCTAGGGAAGATGCATGACGCTCCTCACAAGCCCACGAACCAAATCAAGTCTAACAAGATCTTGGAACTCCTCCATGTGGACCTATTTGGTCCTCCATCTCATGCAAGTCTTGGAGTGAAGAAATATTGTTTGGTGATTGTTGACGACTTTTCGAGATACTCTTGGGTTTATTTCTTCAAGTTGAAGAGTGAAACTCAAAGGACTTTTATCGACTTCATCAACTTGGTTCAACGGCAACACAATGTTCCCGTGTTGATTATAAGAAGTGACAACGGCACCGAGTTGAAGAACTACACCTTGAATGATTTTCTTAGTGATGAGGGGATTAAACATCAATATTCCGCTACATACACCCCTCAACAAAATGGTGTGGCCAAAAGGAAGAATCGGACTCTTATTGAGATGGCTAGGACCATGTTGGCGGAGTTTAAATCTCCATACAACTTCTAGGCCGAAGCCGTCTCCACCGCTTGCCATGCTTCAAACCGGCTCTACCTCCACAAGAAAATCAACAAGACTCCATACGAGATACTTACCGGTAACAAGCCCAACATATCTTATTTCCGGGTGTTCGGTTGTAAGTGTTTCTATCTCATCAAAGGTGTTCGTTTGTCTAAATTCGAGTCTAAAGCATTAGAGGGTATTTTTGTTGGCTATGGTCTCGAATCTCACACTTATAGAATCTATGACAAGCTCTTCGGATCCGTCATAGAATTTTGTAGTGTGAACTTCGAAGAATATGATGGTCCCCAAGGGGGGCGTGTCGATGCTTGTGATGCAGATGATGAAATGCCTCAGGATGCCATAGGAAGAATGAGTGTGGGTTATATCCGCCCCGTTGAGGAACCCCTTATGGCGGATCGAGAAGAACTATGCTCCACTCGAGTGGAGCCCTCATCTTCACAACCTCAACATGCTCCATCTACCGAAGAGGACATTGACTCAAGCCAAAGACAAGATATGGACCCTCAACATAGTGATCAATGTGTGAACTCTAGTCAAAGGGAGCTTGGTCCATTCGATGGGGTGTCAAGTGGTGCCAAGTCAATTTTCCAAGGAAGATCCATCCAAGCTGTTTTGAGACATGCTCAAATTGATGCTAGAAGAGCACTTGATCAAGACCAAGGTCAATCCTTGCCTCCCAATGTATAGGATGACTCCAATGATGATCAAGGTAAGGTTGATGGTCAAGACGAGGATCAAAATGATGAAGAGGGTCCTCCAAGAAACAATGAGGAGATCCACGCTCGTCGTGAAGCTCGAAAGGAAAGAATGTTGGAATTAAGAGATCACTCCCTCCAAAATGTTGTTGGAGATCTAAGGAAAGGAATTTCCACAAGAGCACAATTGAAGAGGTTCAGTGAACACCAACCACATATCTCCATGATTGAACCAAAGAAAGTGTGGGAAGCTCTTGAAGATTCGAATTGGTTAGAAGCTATGCACAAAGAGCTCAACAACTTTGAGAGAAACAAAGTGTGGAAGTTAGTTGAGAAGCCAAATGATTGCCGCAATGTTATTGGAACAAAGTGGATATTCAAGAACAAGCAAGATGAGCATGGAATCATAGTAAGGAACAAGGCTAGATTGGTTGCACAAGGGTATTCTCAAGTTGAAGGCATTGATTATGGAGAGACTTATGCACCCGTGGCTCGCCTTGAGTCCATTCGTATCCTTCTTGCTTATGCGGCACATCATAACTTTAATTTGCAACAAATGGATGTAGAAAGTGCATTCCTTTATGGTCCTTTAAATGAATTGGTATATGTTAAGCAACCCCCAGGATTTGAGGACCCCAACTTCCCAAACCATGTCTACAAACTTGATAAGGCGCTCTATGGGCTCAAGCAAGCCCCACGCACGTGGTATGAGCACCTTAGAGAGTTATTGTTTGACCGTGGCTTTGAGGTTGGGAAAATCGATCCCACTCTTTTTACTAAGAGGGTCAATGGGGAGCTTTTTGTATGTCAAATATATGTTGATGATATTATCTTTGGCTCATCTAACAAAGCTTTTAATGATGAATTCTCAAAGCTTATGACTAGTAGGTTCCAGATGTCTTTGATGGGGGAGTTGAAAGTATTTCTTGGCTTTGAGATCAAGCAAGTTAGAGGAGGAACATTCTTCAACCAAGCCAAGTATACTCAAGATATGCTCAAGAGATTCAAAATGCAAGATTTGAATGGAGCTCCTACTCCCATGGCTACAAAGACTCATCTAGAACAAAATCCTAATGGTAAAGATGTGGATCAAAAGGTATACCGGTCTATGATTGGTTCTTTGCTTTACCTTTGTGCATCTAGACCCGATATTGTGTTGAGTGTAGGTGTGTGTAAGATATCAAGCGGCTCCTAAGGAAAGCAATTTAATGGCGGTCAAGATAATCTTTCGATATTTAGTTCATACCCCATTTTATGGTCTTTGGTACCCTCAAGGCTCAACATTCGCTCTTTGTGGATACACGGATTCGGATTGGGCGGGAGACAAGGATGATAGAAAATCAACATCCGGGGCTTGCCAATTCCTTGGTAGGTCCTTGGTATGTTGGTCTTCTAAGAAGCAAAATTGTATATCTCTCTCCATCGCCGAAGCCGAGTATGTTGCTGCTGCTAGTGCTTGCACCCAATTGCTATGGATGAGGCAAACTTTAAAGGAATACGGTGTCCATTGTGACAAAGTGCCACTTCTATGTGACAATGAAAGTGCCATCAAGATTGCATACAACCCGGTGGATCACACAAGGACAAAGCATATTGAGATTCGACATCACTTCATTAGAGATCATGTTGCTAGAGGTGATATTGATCTATCCTATGTATCAACCAAAGATCAACTTGCCGATATCTTCACGAAGCCACTTGATGAAGCAAGGTTTTGCTACTTGAGGAATGAACTAAATATCGTAGATTCAAGGAGCTTGACTTGATGTTATTGCACTCTCACCTATGTTTCATCTCATATTTGGTCTAGGTGTAGGCATGGATATAGGGGGAGTGCGGTCCTAATTGATTGGACCATCCCTCCCCCCATTATGCCCAAAGCAATCAAAATCATTCCTCTTAATATCATTTAGTGATATGTGAGCTTAATGATGAGTTTTGGTAATGGACCCAAGATATATCTTCGTGGTGCCAAGCCAAGTATACTCAAATATGGTGGCCTAGGCCACCGCCCTCTCTCATTTGAGAGGTATGCACTTACTCATGTTCGTCATTTGCTTGATTTTAGTCTCTTGGAGCTTTTCTGATTATTTTCGAACTTCTATGTCTCTTATTGGTTCTTCACAGTTTGATGTCTCAACCCAAGCCCTTTTCCTATCTTAAAAACCATCTATCTCTCATATATGTCCCCAAACACCTTTCCTGGAATTTTTGGTCGAGGAGGACCGGAGTCTCCGGCGTACAAACACCGGAGTCTCTGGTGTAGGCCAGAGTCTCCGGTGTAGACCGGAGTCTCCGGTCTGGACGGTTTCTGTCACTTAAAGTAGGGGCACGGGGTGAACTGGAACAACAGTTCCTCATTCTTCACCCCATCCCCTACCTCCAAACCCGTCGCCTCCTCCTCCAAAAATGCTCCCAGGAGGTCAAGAAGCCCCCGGGATCCGCCGTGCAGCCGGCCAACCTTCCCCTCTCCTCCATTGGGTCATTCCCATCGAAGGAATCGATCCCATGGACAGATCTGGTACCTCTCCTCTCCTTTTTCCTCCTAGGGTTCATCCCTAGATGTGTTTTTGAGGATTGTTGCTGATTTGTCCATTGGAATCACTTGTTTGCTTGCACTCTAGTACTTTAGCCTTGTTGCATTGCCCGATCTACTAGATTCACCCTCACCAGCATCTCCCCATCGCATACCCGAGACTCCTGACCGGAGACTACGGTCCCAGATCGGAGACTCGGCTGCAACCGAGACTCCGGTGTGCAAAGTGAGACTCCGGTGTTGGGTGAATCAAAGTAGTCCAGAAATGCATCAAAGCTCTTGTACTGCATCTTTGGGACATATATACTTATCTCCATGCTATCTCCCTCACTGTTGTTCACAGGTGATGGTTCTAGTCGCCCTCGTCGTGATGCAGCTTACATGAAGAGGGATCAAGAGAGGGCTGAACGGGAGGAACGTGCAAAGAGATCCAAGTATGACAACCTCCAGTCCCTAGCCAAGATGTCTAAAGAGGAGTACCGTGAGCTGAGGAAGACAGATTTCTATGCACTGCCTCATACCAGTGAGGACCCTCGTTTCTGGAGGAAAGAGCAGGGTGTGTTCATGAAGGATGTGTATGGTGTACTCACCAAATCACCTGTTTGCCCTCAGAAGTTCATGAACATTGAGCAAATGCGCCAGAGCCCTTATTTCAATGATGCCCTGTGGATCTGTGAGAAGCTGGGTCTCTTCAACTTGATGGAGCTGCATGAAGACTACAGTGTGCACCTTGTTCAGCAGTTTTATGCCACAGTGGTGTTTGGGTCTGATCTTGACATGACCATGGTGTGGATGACTGGCTCTACTCACGACTGCTACTTTCCATGACTTTGCCAATGTCATCTTTGAGACTTTTCACGGCGATCTACACTGTAAGGGCAGCATGCACTCTGCAGCCTTGGGTGAGAACAAGTTAAAGCTGGCACCTCTGTATGATGATGGTGTTGTGGGGGCCTCCAAGGGACTCAAGCCCCTCTACAACCTTATGTTGAGGATTTTCCGTCACACTATTTCTCCAAGTGCTGGAAATGATGATGCTCTCAGGGGAGTACTTGTCAACCTACTGTACCATACTCACCGGACCTTCAATGCTGGACCAGAGGCTGAGGCTGCACCCATTGATGTGATGGACTTCATTTTCGAGGAGATGTTCCATGCCATTCTATTCAAGAAATCTCCTCCATATACACCCTTGATTATGAGACTCATCAACTCCCAGCCACATGATTCTCCACATGGCATACCACCACACCTCACGATGCACACTCTAGTCTCTCTGCAGCAGAAGGGGCACATGGGGCCAGCTCCAAGGCGCCGATATGGAAATGATGATGATGAGGAGATTGAGACGGAGAGGGCTCCCTCTCCACCTAGAGTTTGGAGGAAGAATGCCTCCAATGTCCCTATGCCTACCATGACTAGAGACTATGTGCATGAGAATGTCAAGAAGGCCAGCTTCTGGGAGAGGACTCTTTGCTGCATGAACGTTGACATTCGCAAGAAGCAGCATGCATCTTACCAAAGCAACCGCCGCATTGAGAAGCTCCTCAAAGAGATCAAGGACCAGGGTGCTGCTGATACTGAGGAAGGTGAAGATGAATACAATGATGAGCATGGGGCCCAGCAGTCCACAGAGTCTGATCACACTCTCTCATTTGGGGCATGGAATGCCCAATAGGAGAGTCTGGTGGACTGGAAGACGTTTGCTGATGTCACCTCTGGGTTTGGATACCAGGGTATTTCCTCTTCTCGCCCTCACGACAAAGGGCCTGCTATCCCGGATGATGATGACTATGACCAGTATGAGGGTGACCAGGACGAGGATGACCAGGATGAGGATGAGGATGCCGAGGATGACGATGACTACTGAGTTATTGGGGCGCTAGTATAGGTCTTTTCCCTTTTCGGTGTTTCAATGCCAAAGGGGGAGAAGACATTCTCATCGCATTGCATGGGTCTTGGGATTTGCGACTATCTGCCGTTATTTGCCTTTTTATTTGTTATTTGGATATTCGAACTTGAACTTTATGTGTGTTATCTGCTGTTCTTATGAGTGTCTATGACTATGTGCTTGTGTGCAACACCTATTGTAACTCATGTGAGATTTATGTGTGCTATCGTTGATATTATCTTCCTTACATGATTTACTTCATTATATTGCTGCACATAGTCAGGGGGAGCCACATTTATATGTTATTCCATGCAAATCACTTGTTGTCATCGAACACCAAAAAGAGGGAGATTGAAAGGGCATTTATTGTCATAATCACTTTTGGTGTTCGGTAACAACAAGTTGATCATTTTACAGTTTGTTATTGTCCATAGGTTGGTATGACCACAGATAAACATCACACACACTCTTGGGAAAAGACCACACACATTTGCCACTGTTCTGGAAACTCCAGACCGGAGTTTCCGGTGCTGGCTCCGGTGGTGTCTCCCAGGACATGGCTGGGTCAGTCAGATGGCCAGTCCGGAGACTGGTCCAGAGATTGGCCGGAGTCTCCGGACTTTGGTCAGACCGGAGTCTCCGGTGTTGGAAGGCCGGAGTCTCCGGTGTTGCTGGTGAAGAAATGGGCTGGGTCAGTTAGATGGCCAGTCCGGAGACTGGTCCGGAGATTGGCCGGAGTCTCCGGTGTAGACTCGAGTCTCCGGTCTGACTTTTCTACAACGGTCAGAAAACGGTTCGTGGAGGGGGCTGTCTATAAATAGGGACCCTTATCTTCTTCCTTTAGTTGCTCGAGTTGCTCAAGAAAACCAACACCATTAGAGCCACCAAATCCACAAGATCTCTTCATCCAACCATCCAAAGTCATTGATCTTTGGAGAATCGAAGGAGGAGGCCTTGATTCACATCTTCACCAAGAGAGATCTTCATTTCCCCCTCATTCACTTGAGGGCCCCCAAGCTCTAGTGTTTCTTTGGAAACCCTAACTTTGATTTGGTTCTTACAAGCTTGTCTTTGATTTGTCTTGACAACTTGCTTGTATTTGGGAGCCTCCAATTCAGTTGTGTATGTGTGCCCCGAACTTGTTGTAAAGGTGCCGGCTTCCACCTCGAAGGTTGCCGATATAGTGGAAGGTGAATCGATCCCTTTGGGGTGAGGTTCATCGGAGAACAAGGGAGGCCTCTCGTGGCGTTGGTGGTTTGAAACCACCCCCTCTCCAAACGTAGACGTACTTCCCCTCAAAAGGAAGGAACTACGGGAAACAAATCCTTGTGTCTTCGCGTCCACTCCCTTGGTTACTTCTATCCTTTACCGCACTTTACTTACTTGTTCTTGCTTAGTGTTGTGTTAGTTTGTGCTTGTTTGACATATAGGTAAATTCACCATAGTTGCATATTCTAGAGAATTTACCTTTCTTGTCAAACCCTAATTTGAAAAAGAGTAAAATTTGAAGTAACACCTATTCACCCTCCCTCTAGGTGCCCATACGATCCTTTCAGATGTCACTATCAAAAACAAGTACCCGTTGCCAAAGATAGAAGACCTGTTTGACCAGTTGACTGGTGCCAAAGTGTTTTCTAAAATTGATCTTAGAACTATCTATCATCAACTCAAGATTCGCGCAGAGGATATTCCAAAGACTCCTTTTACCACCAGATATGGATTATACGAGTATACTGTCATGTCTTTTGGATTAACCCATTCCCCCGCTTATTTCATGAACCTCATGAATAAGATTTTTATGGACTTCCTAGATAAGTTTGTCGTTGTTTTCATCGATGACATTCTGATTTATTCCAAATCGGAAGAAGAACATGAGCTACACCTAAGGACCATTCTTGGAACCCTTAGAGAGCATCAACTATATACCAAGTTTAGCAAATGTGAATTCTGGTTACAGGAGGTAGGATTCCTCGGACATATTGTATCAGCCGGAGGAATTGCCATTGACCCTGCAAAGGTGAAGGATGTCGAAGATTGGCAAGCCCCAACCACCCAGACCCAAGTTCGTGCATTTCTCAGATTAGCGGGATACTACCGCAAGTTCGTAGAAGGATTCTCGAGTATCGCCAGACCCATGACCCAATTGCTGAAGAAGGACAAGAAGTTTGAATGGACGGACAAATGTGAACCGCGTTTCAGGAACTCAAGAGAAGATTGATTTTAGCCCCAATCTTGATCATGCCGGATATCACGAAGCCCTTTGATGTGTATTGTGACGCATCCAAGTTCGGTCTAGGATGTGTGTTAATGCAGGAAGGCAAAGTTATATCTTATCTATCCCGACAACTGAAACAACATGAACAGAATTATCCCACCCATAACCTTGAACTAGCAGCCGTAGTTCTAGCCCTGAAGACATGGAGGCATTACCTGATGGGAAACCATTGTGAGATTTATTCGGATCACAAGAGCCTGAAGTATATATTCACTCAAAAGGAGCTCAATATGAGAAAGAGAAGATGGATTGAGCTAATCAAGGACTATGATCTGGACATTCACTATCACCTCAGTAAAGCCAATGTGGTAGCAGATGCCCTTATCAGATTGCTGTGCTTCTTGAACTCCATGATTCTAAAGGAGCAACCAAGTTTGCATAAAGAGATGGAAGATTTCAAAATGGAATTGGTAAGTGAAGGATTTTTGGCTAGCATATAACTTCAACCCACTTTGATCAGTCAGATCAAGGAGGCGCAGAAAGGAAATGCTAGTATCGACAGAATCAAACATCGTATCGGTACAGGAAAAGTACCCGGATTTACAAAATACGAAGAAGGAGTTCTGTGGTACAAAGGACGCCTTTGTGTACCAACAGATTCAGAATTTAAAGAACTGATTTTGAAAGAGGCCCATGATACTCTTTATTCTATCCACCCCGGAGGAACGAAGATGTATCAGGATTTGAAGGAACAATTTTGGTGGCATAAGATGAAGAGAGAAATCGGAAGCTATATCGCCAAGTGTGATATATGTCAGAGAGTCAAGGCGGGACATCAAAGACCCGCAGGAATGTTGCAACCGCTACAGATTCCGGAATGGAAATGGGATTCCATAGGAATGGACTTTATCACCGGATTGCCTAATTCTAGTAGGGGAAATGACTCCATCTGGGTCATAGTTGACAGATTGTCCAAATTAGCCCATTTCTTACCAGTCAAGACCAGATACCAGAGTTCGAAGCTAGCGGAGTTATACAATGCTAGAACGTCAGTTTGCACGGAGTTCCCAAGAACATTGTATCGGATCGAGGAACTCAATTTACCTCGAGATTCTAGAAGAAAGTCCAAGAAGGATTAGGAACCCGACTAGATTTCAGCACTGTGTATCACCCTCAGACCGATGGACAAACGGAGCGAGTAAATCAAATACTCGAAGATATGCTGAGAGCATGTGTGCTAGAGTATGGATCTAACTGGGAAGACTGTCTGCCTTTCGCAGAATTTTCATACAATAACTGTCACATCCCAAGATTTTCCATATCTTGTAATGTGAAAATAAATGAATAAAATAAAACTTTGATTGATTTTCAGGACCAGAAGAAACTTTTTGAATCCAATTGGAAATCTTGAAACCATTTTGAATTAAATAAATCCTAAAGAGATTTAAAAAGATAAACATTTAGTAAAAGGAAAATAAAATATTTTGGAATTACAATTTTGGATCTTTTAATAAAAGATTTGGTTTTCAAAAGAAAAGGTGGATTCATAAATAAAGATTATTTTATAAAGCCAAATTAAACCTTGGCCAAGATTTGGAATTAAAACATTTTGTTTTGAATAAAAATAACAAAGGTTTATTTAAATAAATTAATAAGGATTTAATATCCAATTTTATTTAAATAAAAGGTTTTACCATTTTAAATGAAACATCAAAACTTATTAAATTATTTTAAATATGTTTTCCAAATATTTTATTCTCAAACCTACTGAAGTGTTTTGGCTTTATTTTCGATTTCAAAATAAATATTTTAATAAAACGAATCCTATTTGATTTAATAATGAAGGTCTATTGTATTTAAATGGAGATTTTGTTAATTAAATCAAACCCTATTTTATTAAATAACTAAGGATCCATTTTATTTAATTAAAAGAATGGATCCTAAAGAGAATAAAAATTATTATTATATTTTGGAAATCTGGTTTATGTGACAAAACAGAACCAAATTCATAGTTGCAAAAGTTTGTTGATTGTTTGAATTGATTTAAGTGTGATTTGATTGTTTGGATTTTCAAAACAGAAAATAGTATTGGAAAAAGAAAAAGGTTCAAAACAGAAAAAAATAAGATTTGGACCGGTGGACCCTTCCCTCAAAGAGACTGACCGGTGGACCCTTCCCTCACTCTTTTCCCACTGACCAACAGACCCCACTTTCCCACTCCTCCTTCTTCCTCGCGATGACCGCGCCGGCCGTTTCTGTCGTTGATGTCGCAGCTTGAATACGCATTGATGCCGCGCCTTAAACCTCGCCGTGACTGCACGCTATTAAGCACCTGCGTCTTCTCCTCCTTTCCCCTCTGTCGCCACTTTCTCTCTGCCCCGAGGCTGACTCAATTTGGCTCAACACACTCCCAGTTCCGACCACCCTCTCCGACCAATTCTGGCCGAGTTCCACCACCCCTTGCCTCCCTGAGCACGCTAGTAGACTACCCACTCCCAGACACTCCTCCCGTTCACCAATTACTGCGGGCGCCCTGAACACCGGCTACGACAAGCTTCTGAATGCCGCCGCGTCTGTCTTCAACTCCGGCAAGCACCCAGGTAGATTCCGACCGCCCCGCGCCTTCTCGTTCATGCACGTGTCTTCTCCGTGACCTCCCGCACTTAACCATGCCCCTGTCTTGTCCTAGGGCGATCTACAACGTCGCCTTCGACCGTGTACAGAGCCGTTTGACGCCGTAGCAAACTCCGGTGAGCGATTCCACCTGACCCTGAGCGCCCCTTGTCGAGTCGACCATACGTTGAGCATCTCTGTATCCCTGCGATCACGGTGAGCATCCTCCCCTCTCTTCTAGCTTCCTGTTTCACCAAGATGCCATCGCTCGACTGCCGCCGCTAGCCACCGCCGGCCACTTTTGGTCAAACGAATCAAGATCAGAGATCTAGAGTGAGCGAGCAGGATTAGATCATTTAACCGCGAAGAGGTACGAGTCCTGTGCTACACGATCGATTAGATCCAACGCACCGCAACACCGATCCAGCCGAACCGGTACCGTCCAGTTAAAACGCGACGCTGCTGTGTCTGTTTAAAATGTAAGTTTGAAATCTGATTTAGTTGTGAAATTCAAACCCTTGTAACTTTGGATCCACACGTCCAAAAATTACAAATTTTATGTCGTTGGATTAAGGAGAGCAAGACCTAGCCAACCATGCCTTTGGTTTAGTAAATAGTATCTGTTAGTTTGCTTGTTTTTGCAGATTCTCTTGTGTGCTTGTTTAGATTAGAAAAATTGTTTAAAAGTGATTTTTGGATTAAAACCTTTGCAAAATGGTTTGTTGTAAACTCACTGACCCTAGGAACCAACCCATGGAGTTAAAAATGAATTTGGTGAAATTTAGGATAGATTAATTGATTTGGTCCATTCTAGCCAAATAAAAATAATAAATTTTGTTATGAAAATGTTTTTGTAAAGAAAACTTTCGGAAAATTCTTTAGACCAAATCTACTGACCCAAAACACCAAGTTTTGCAATAGCAACTCATTTGGTGAAAAACATAAAGATTTGCTTTGATAAAAAATGTTTTCCACCACATAAAATGATGATGGATTTAAAAATGGTTTATGGACAAAACCCTTTTTGCAAATGACTTTGCCATTTTGGTAAATGACCACTTTGGACTTTACAAAGTTTAGAAACCTAGTGGAGACCACCTTTGCAAATAGGACCATCTCTTTCATGCTCACATGCATGACTTAGATCTTAGATCCCATTGTTTTATGTGTGTGAAATGTTTGATTGATTATTTGGAATGCTAGTTGATTTGGTGTTTGCTTGATTGATTGTAGTGAAATTAGCAAAGTGTGAGACTAGAAAGATCAAGGAGTGAACCATCATTCCCTACCAAAAGTCAAGTTACACTATCATACAAAAGTCCTACTATTTTCATTATACTTAGTGGATTTTGAAACATGCATGAAAACAATTTTATACTTATGCTATGCTAAATCCTAATAGGATTCCCTATACACTCCTTAGTGAAAATATTGTAGTTGTTACATGCTTAGCCATGCTATATTTTGAAAAGAGATACATGTTGAGATTTTACAAAGGTTGAGAAAAGGACTTGTGTTTTACATAATAAAACAAGGACTCAATGAACCACCTAGGTGGAGGATACTTTAAGTTTTGGAGAAGGTGGCAACAAAAGGAACCATGTCTATGGGAATCACTTTGTGTTGTGCTCCAAAAGAAAACCACCTAGGAAACTTAGAGATTGAACATGTTTCTCCAATTGTGGCTTTCGTCTGCAACCACATGCCATTATGGCTCTGGCTTAGTCAACTACATTGGGAAGACCCATGCACTGTCTTCAGTTAATTGGACATGGGGATCTGGAATGCTTCATGGGTGCTGAAGACAAGCTAGAAATGGTGTATGGGAGGACCCTTTGGAAAGACTTCGTCACATTCTGTCACATCCCAAGATTTTCCAAATCTTGTAATGTGAAAATAAATGAATAAAATAAAACTTTGTTTAAATTTCAGAGCCAGAAGAAACTCTTTAAATTCAAATGGAACTCTAAACCCATTTGAATTAAATAAAACCTAAAGGGATTTAAAAAGATAAACATTTCATTAATGGAAAAATGAAAACATTTGAAATTACCATTT
Organism: Avena longiglumis; assembly: GCA_030063025.1. Classification (NCBI taxonomy): domain Eukaryota; kingdom Viridiplantae; phylum Streptophyta; class Magnoliopsida; order Poales; family Poaceae; genus Avena; species Avena longiglumis. Next base: position 475,550,120 of record CP125974.1, on the reverse strand, counting down.
TGAAACAATTAAATGAAAATACTGTTTTCAAATAAAACTGAAGTATATAAATAAAGAATATTTTATATAGCCAAATTAAACCTTGGCCAAGCTTTGGGAATTAAAACAATTTATTTAAAATAAAATTAGCAAAGGTTTATTTAAATAAAATAATAAGGAATTTATATCCAAACTTTACTTAAATAAAAGATTTTACCAATTTAATTGAAACATCAAAACTTATTAAATCATTTAAAATAAGTTTTCCTAAATATTTGATATTCACAAATAAAACCTACTAAAGTGTTTAGACTTTATTTTAGATTTTAAAAAATAAATATCCCAATAAAACAAATCCTATTTTGATTTAATAATGAAAGCCTATTATATTTAATTAATAATGGACTCTAAAATAAAAATGTTATTTTGTTTTAGAAACAAGTTTCCAAGTATTCCTTATTTCCAAGTAAAATCTACTGATTTGGTTTTGAAAAAAATATTTAGATTTCAATAAAAGATTTTATTAATAAAATCAAACTCTATTTGATTTAAAAACTTAGGCCTATTTTATTTAATTATTAATGAATCATGGACCATTTTACATAATTAATAAATGGAACCTAAAAAGATTTAAAACATTATTTATTTTAATTTTGGATTTTGGTTCATGTTACTGAACAGAACTAATTCCAATGATACAAAGTTTGGGTGTTGTTTGAATTGATTTGAACATTGTTTGATTTGTTTGAATGTTTGAATAATTGATTTGAATTTCAAAACAGAAATAGTTTTGGAAAATAGAAAAGTGTTTAGACAGAAAAAATAGTGCAACAGACCCAGCCCACTAAGGCCCAGCAAAACCAGCCCAGTCTTCTGCTCGAACAAAACAACTGGCACCAACTTTCTTACCCACTCAACATGCATAAACGGGGCCCACATCTCCTCTCACTCACTCACCGACAATGACCCCACCTCCTCTTAATTTTCCCGAACTGCTTTTCTTCACTTGAAAGAACCCGCTAAGCGGTGACAGGTGGACCCTCCTCTCTCCTTTTTCCCATCGACGATGGACCCGCCTCTGCTTATCCTCCTCACCCATGACCAATTCTTTTCCCCTCACACCGCCGCCGTTTCCATGACGATTGCTCGTGTTCAATTCACCTAAATGACGACTAATTCCGCCCGATGATGATGCTCAAACTCGCCTCCCTTTCCTTCCAGTCATCACACCACCAGAGACCCAGGGTGTCCACAATTTTTGCCCGAAGCCTCACTGCCACCGACGATTTCCATGTCAAATTCCGGCGAGCCCTGACCCTCTCCTACCTCCTAGCTCACACCAGCTTGATCTCCATCATCTCACGCACTGCCTCGACTCCGCTTGCCCACGCATGCCCCACGCCTCGCCTCTTCTCGAGCGCCACCGACGGCTAGGTCAACTCCGACGAGCTCCTCCGGTAATCCCCGACCGCCTCCTCTCTAGTTGACACTATCATACTACCTTCCCGCACGTGTTCAACGCTCCCTCCGTTATGCACCGCGTTTTGTAGCCTCGTTCCCGACAACAACCGAAAGGCTCGACAAGCAGGAACTCCGGCGAGCGATTAGTACCGCCCCAGTGCGCCCCTTCAACCGAAGCAAGCAGGTTGAGCATCCCTGTGCCTCGGCGATCACTGTGAGCCACTACTCCCTCTCTCTCGCTTCCCGTGTTAGCCGGAACTCCACCGCCAGAGCGCCGCCGCCGTCTGCCGCCGCGCAGCGCCGCCCATCTGTGACCAGGCCGTAGTAGCCGTTAGATCTGGATCAAACGAATCTGATATATTACTTAAACACCGAAGGGGTACGTCCTCTGGACCGTGCGATCGATCAGATCCAACGCCCCACAGCCGCGATCCACGCGAAGCGGTACCCGCGAATAGAAACACGCCGCGTGTCACCTATCTCGTTTTAAAAGAAATTTGAATCTGATTTAATTGCAAACTTCAAACCCTTATAACTTGAGATCTACACGTCCAAAAATTGCAAATTTTATGTCGTTGGATTCAGGAGAGCAATCCCTAGCCAACTGTGGAATTAGTTTAGCCTACAGTATCTGTTAGTTTTCTTGATTTTGCAGATTCTTATGAGAGCTTGTTTAGAGTATAAAAATTGTTTAAAATTTAATTTAGGGTTAAAACCTTTGCAAAATGGATTTATGTGACCTTACTGACCCTAAGAACCAACCCATGGTTTTGAAAATGAAATTAGAAAAATTTAGAATGGATTAATTGAATTAGTCTATTTCTAGCTAAATAAAGATAAGGGTTTTATTATGAAAAAGGATTTTTGAATAAAAACCTTGGGAAAATATTTTGATTCAAAGCTACTGAACCAAAAACACCATGACCTGAGAGTTAGAAACTTTTGGTGAGAAACTTAAAGATTTTTGAATTGATAAAATCATCTTCCCACCATATAAAATATTGAATGGAATTTTTAAAATAGTTTTTGGGCAAAACCCTCTAACTAATGACTTTGCCATTTTGGTAAATGACCAATTTGGACCTTCCAAAGTTTAGAAACCTAGTGGAGACCATCCTTGCAATAGAACCATTCTTTGCATACTTATGCATGACTTAGTTTCCTTCTTGACTTGTGTGTGTGATTTTGTTTGAGTAATAGTGGTTTGGAATGTTAGTTGATTTGGTGTTTGCTTGATTGACTTATAGTGAAATTAGCAAAGTGTGAGACTATCAAGATCAAGGAGTGAACCCTCATTCCCTACCAAAAAGGCAAGTTACACTATCATACAAATGACCTACTATTTTCATTATACTTAGTGGATTATGAAAACATGCATGAAAAAGATTTCTTTATACTTATGCTATGCTAAATCCTAATAGGATTCCCTATACACTCCTTAGTGAAAATATTGTAGTTGTACATGCTTAGCCATACATTATTTTGAAAATAGATACATGTTGAGACTTTACAAAGGTTGAGAAAAGACTTATGTTTTACATAGTAAAACAAGGACTCAATGAACCACCTAGGTGGTGGATATTTTAAGTTTTCGAGAAGGTGGCAACAAAAGGGACCATGTCTATGGGAATCACTTTGTGTTGTGCTCCAAAAGAAAAACCACCTAGGAAACTTAGAGATTGAACATGTTTCTCCAATTGTGGCTTTCGTGTGCAACCACATGCTATTATGGCTTTGGATTAGTCAACTACATTAGGAAGACCCATACATTGTCTTTAGTTAACGGACATGGGGATCTGGAATGCTTCATGGGGGCTGAAGACAAGCTAGCAATGATGTATGGGAGGACCTTTTGGAAAGACTTCGTCACACTCTCAGTCTGCCGGTACTCCATCTTGGTGAGCACTAATCCAGTAGGCCACTGGTGGCAACAAGATGGGATTGTGTCATGTGGGTAAAGTGTACTCCTTCTGCAGAAGTTAATAAAATCTAAGTACTTAGCCGTGTCCCCGGTTATGGACAATACTGAGCAACTAAAGTTTGAACTATGGGAGATCTCGACATTCTAACTTCTAAAATAAAAACTTGATGCCCTTGTGTGTCTACCAAGGAATTCAAGAGATTTTGTTAAGCTTGTTGCACTTGGGGTTACCAAGGTGCTCAAGAGCATGATGTACTTGGGGTTACCAAGGAACTCATGGGATTTCATAAAAACTTGTTGCACTTGGGGTTACCAAGTGGCTCAAGAGATTTTGACAAGGACTTGAACACTTGAGTTTCTACCAAGGAGTTCAAGGGATTCTTGGAAAAGAGATTTGACAAAGGACTTAAAACCCTTTTTGAAAAGATAGGATAAAATATTTCTTTATGCAAATAAGCCTTAATATCTACCTAGCCAAATATGCATATAATGATAGGATCCACTCTTAATATACATAGAAGTGAAGCTTGCCAATACAATTCAAAATGTATTGACCCTTGTGGCTGTAACTTGTAATGTTGCAGGTTTGATTGATTTTGATAGAAGATTGTTTGATTGACTAGGATTACAAAGTCTACAACCAACATCTGCCTGTGGCACTTTGAAGATGAAGGACCCATGACTATAGTTATTCCGCTGCAATGTAATGTAATAGCCAAATGAGCTATGTTTGATGTAATAAACTTATGTTATTCCTGGTTATAAATTTATGTTATGACCCTTGTATCTTGATATTACATCTTAACTGTGGATGCTAGCTAATGATCCAGGGACTAGCATTGTAAATCACAGGAGGAATCTACCTTATTAGGTTGGGACCTCTACACATTCTCAATCTGCCAGTACTCCATCTTGGTGAGCACTAATCCAGTAGGCCACTGGTGGCAAAAGGATGGTATTGTGACATGTGGGTAAAGTGTACTCCTTCTGCAGAAGATAATAAAATCTAAGTACTTAGCCGTGTCCCCGGTTATGGACAATACTGAGCAACTAAATTTTGAACTATGGGAGATCTCGACATTCCAACTTCTAAAATAAAAACTTGATGCCCTTGAGTGTCTACCAAGGAATTCAAAGAGGTTTTATAAAACTTGTTGCACTTGGGGGTTACCAAGGTGCTCAAGAGATTCTGATGAAAACATGAACACTTGGGGTTACCAAGGAACTCATGAGATATTTTAAAAACTTGATGCACTTGGGGTTACCAAGGAGCTCAAGAGATTTTGACAAGGACTTGAACACTTGAGTGTCTACCAAGGAGTTCAAGGGATTCTTGGAAAAGAGATTTGACAAAGGACCAAAACCATTTTGAAAAAGATAGGATAAATTATTGCTTTATGCAAATGAGCCTTAAACTCTACTTAGCCAAATATGCATGTATTGATAGGATCCACTCATATTATACATAGAAGTGAAGCTTGCCAATACAATTCAAATGTATTGACCCTTGTGGCTGTAACTTGTAATGTTGTAGGTTTGATTGATTTTAGTGAAGATTGTTTGCTTAGGATTACAAAGTCTACAACCAACATCTGCATGTGGCACTTTGAAGATGAAGGACCCCATGACTATAGTTATTCCGCTGCAATGTAATGTAAAAGCCAAATGAGCTATGTATGATGTAGTAAAATTATGTTATTCCTGGTTATAAAGTTATGTTATGACCTTTGTTTCTTGATATTACATCTTAACTGTGGATGTTAGCTAATGATCCAGGGACTAGCATTGTAAACACAGGGGGCTCTATCTTATTAAAGATTGGAACCTCTACAGATGGTATCAGAGCATTGTGTTGCCTGTAGGATTTGTAAACCTAGGATGAGACAAAAACCCTTAGAAAAATAGGAGTTACATTTGTTCCAAAAACTTATTTACAAAAACACTTGTAAACTTTTTCCTCAACCCTTTTTGGCTTCAACTCTACATTCTCTTCTATTTTCAACTGATGGAAAAACCTACCCATGGCCAAAGACTACACCATGTGCTAAGGACTTCTTCAACTTCTTCAACTCTAATGACTTCAACATCTTCAGCATATTCCCCAAGGACATCCAACTTGGAAACCACTAAGGACTACAAGTAAAACAAGGAGGTCTTACTCAAGAATTAGAGACTGAGGGAATGCAAAATAAGAAGGAGCCATCAACAACTTTGAAGTCTTGCAACCAAGAGTTTTTCTCAAGGAACCATGATCTCATGTAAGGAGAATCATGAAGGAAGGAAAGATCACAAGTGAACCATATAGAGGGACCACCATATTTTAGATAAGTCAAAACACACCAACCTACGTGGTGTAACAAAAATATTTTGTTGACTAAGTATGTGCTTGAACCTTGTTTGAGTGAAATATTTGGTTTGTGATTGCATGCACATTACTTGTGTGAATTGTGATGTGTGTGATTAGAATTGATTCCTTAGAAAAACCTTTTGCCTATTCTAATTTTCCTTCAACCCAAATACATGACTACTCCAAAGGACTCCAACATCAAAGTGGATGACACCAACACCAACCAAGCTGACAGCATGAAAGAGCTCGTAGCAACCCAACACCAGTTGAACCAACTGACAGCTCAGTTCATAGCCAGCAATAGTGATAAAGATCCAGCACTGCAAAATTTTTTGGAAGGACAATCCCAACTGATGCTTAAGGTGACTAATCAAATGATCAACATGGAAGAAAGCTATCCCAAAGGAGTTTATGATAACAAGGATGACAAGAATGTTGTTCTAGATGGAGCCCCAGCTTTCATTATTTGTGGAGACAAGGACCATACTTCCAAGGAGCATGAAGATCAATGCCCCAACTTTGAAGATAAACATCCTATTGGACAATGTCTCACCTCTCAAGCTACTTGTTACCTTTGTGAAGGAAACGACCGTGTCCCTATCCAATGCCCCCTCTATGCCATTGTTGAACAAAGGAAACAAGAAGGATCCAAGTATGCCAAGAATGTTGATGGCAAAGGAAAAGGACCACTTATACCTCCAAACAAGACAACCCAATTCAAAGGATCAAAGAAACCCAAGAAGCAAAAGTTAGACAAAGGCCATGTGCAATGTCATCAGTGTAAGGAAATGGGACACTATTCTGGTGAATGCCCAAAGAACCCGAAGAATAAAGAGATTGGCCAAGTAGTGTGCAACAACTGCAGAGAGCTAGGCCATTATGTAGCAACTTGTCCACAAGAGCCACGTAAAGAACTCAAGGACATCCATTGTTTCAACTGCAAGAATCCAGGACATTATGCAAGCAACTGTCCAGAAAAGATGAAGAACAAGTTGAACAAGCCTATGGAGAAACTCAACCTTGGCCCATGAGTCAAGTGTGGAAACAAAGGACGCAATGCAAAAGCTTACTTAGAGAAGTTTTCCCCAGGATCCCAAGAAGGACAATATGTATTTTTTGTTGGAAAATTTTAAGGGTGGTAGTTCCCTAGTTGTTTTGAACCTGCTTGTAACCCTAGCCTTCTCAAATCTCGGGACGAGATTTATTTTAAGGGTGGTAGCCTGTCACATCCCAAGATTTTCCAAATCTTGTAATGTGAAAATAAATGAATAAAATAAAACTTTGATTGATTTTCAGGACCAGAAGAAACTTTTTGAATCCAATTGGAAATCTTCAAACCATTTTGAATTAAATAAATCCTAAAGAGATTTAAAAAGATAAACATTTAATAAAAGGAAAATAAAATATTTTGGAATTACAATTTTAGATCTTTTAATAAAAGATTTGGTTTTCAAAAGAAAAGGTGGATTCATAAATAAAGATTATTTTATAAAGCCAAATTAAACCTTGGCCAAGCTTTGGAATTAAAACATTTTGTTTTGAATAAAAATAACAAAGGTTTATTTAAATAAATTAATAAGGATTTAATATCCAATTTTATTTAAATAAAAGTTTTTACCATTTTAAATGAAACATCAAAACTTATTAAATTATTTTAAATAAGTTTTCCAAATATTTTATTCTCAAACCTACTGAAGTGTTTTGGCTTTATTTTAGATTTCAAAATAAATATTTTAATAAAACAAATCCTATTTGATTTAATAATGAAGGTCTATTGTATTTAAATGGACCCTAGAATAAAAGGTTATTTTGTTTAAACAAGTTTCCAAGTATTCTTTATTTCCAAATAAAACCTACTGATTGGTTTTGAAAAATATTTGGATTTTAAATGGAGATTTTGTTAATTAAATCAAACCCTATTTTATTTAATAACTAAGGATCCATTTTATTTAATTAAAAGAATGGATCCTAAAGAGAATAAAAATTATTATTATATTTTGGAAATCTGGTTTATGTGACAAAACAGAACCAAATTCATAGTTGCAAAAGTTTGTTGATTGTTTGAATTGATTTAAGTGTGATTTGATTGTTTGGATTTTCAAAACAGAAAATAGTATTGGAAAAAGAAAAAGGTTCAAAACAGAAAAAAATAAGATTTGGACCTGAGCCAAACCAAGAAGCCCAGAACCAGCCCAGCTCTCCTTCCCGAAAAGCGGTTCACACCTATTAATGACCAGAAAGAGACCGGCCGGTGGACCCTTCCCTCACTCTTTTCCCACTGACCAGCAGACCCCACTTTCCCACTCCTCCTTCTTCCTCGCGACGACCGCGCCGGCCGTTTCTGTCATTGATGTCGCGGCTTGAATACGCATTGATGCCGCGCCTTAAATCTCGCCGTGACTGCACGCTATTAAGAACCTGCGTCTTCTCCTCCTTTCCCTCTGCCGCCACTTTCTCTCGCCTGGCTGCCTCAATTTGGCTCGACACACTCCCAGTTCCGACCACCCTCTCCGACCAATTCCGGCCGAGTTCCACCACCCCTTGCCTCCCTGAGCACGCTAGCAGACTCCCCACTCCCAGACACTCCTCCCCGTACCACCCATTCGACCGCGGGCGTCCCAGAACACCGGCTACGACAAGCTTCCGAACGCCGCCGCGTCTGTCTTCAACTCCGGCAAGCACCCAGGTAGATTCCGACCGCCCCGCGCCTTCTCGTTCATGCACGTGTCTTCTCCGTGACCTCCCGCACTTAACCATGCCCCTGTCTTGTCCTAGGGCGATCTACAACGTCGCCTTCGACCGTGGACAGAGCCGTCTGACGCCGTAGCAAACTCCGGTGAGCGATTCCACCTGACCCTGAGCGCCCCTTGCCGAGCCGACCATACGTTGAGCATCTCCGTATCCCTGCGATCACGGTGAGCATCCTCCCCTCTCTTCTAGCTTCCTGTTTCACCAGCGCCGCCACTGCCTGACCGTCGCCGCCGCTAGCCACCGTCGGCGCCGCTCACTTTTGGTCAAACGAATCAGTACCGTAGGATCTAGAGTGAGCGAGCAGGATTAGATCACTTAACCGCGAAGAGGTACGAGTCCTGTGCCGCACGATCGATTAGATCCAACGCACCGCAACGCCGATCCAGCCGAACCGGTACCGTCCAGTTAAAACGCGACGCGTGGCCAGGTCTGTTTAAAAACAGAAGTTTGAAATCTGATTTAGTTGTGAAATTCAAACCCTTGTAACTTTGGATCCACACGTCCAAAAATTACAAATTTTATGTCGTTGGATTCAGGAGAGCAAGACCTAGCCAACCATGCCTTTGGTTTAGTAAATAGTATCTGTTAGTTTGCTTGTTTTTGCAGATTCTCTTGTGTGCTTGTTTAGATTAGAAAAATTGTTTAAAAGTGATTTTTGGATTAAAACCTTTGCAAAATGGTTTGTTGTAAACTCACTGACCCTAGGAACCAACCCATGGAGTTAAAAATGAATTTGGTGAAATTTAGGATAGATTAATTGATTTGGTCCATTCTAGCCAAATAAAAATAATAAATTTTGTTATGAAAATGTTTTTGTAAAGAAAACTTTCGGAAAATTCTTTAGACCAAATCTACTGACCCAAAACACCAAGTTTTGCAATAGCAACTCATTTGGTGAAAAACATAAAGATTTGCTTTGATAAAAAATGTTTTCCACCACATAAAATGATGATGGATTTAAAAATGGTTTATGGACAAAACCCTTTTTGCAAATGACTTTGCCATTTTGGTAAATGACCACTTTGGACTTTACAAAGTTTAGAAACCTAGTGGAGACCACCTTTGCAAATAGGACCATCTCTTGCATGCTCACATGCATGACTTAGATCTTAGATCCCATTGTTTTATGTGTGTGAAATGTTTGATTGATTATTTGGAATGCTAGTTGATTTGGTGTTTGCTTGATTGATTGTAGTGAAATTAGCAAAGTGTGAGACTAGCAAGATCAAGGAGTGAACCATCATTCCCTACCAAAAGGCAAGTTACACTATCATACAAAAGTCCTACTATTTTCATCATACTTAGTGGATTTTGAAACATGCATGAAAACAATTTTATACTTATGCTATGCTAAATCCTAATAGGATTCCCTATACACTCCTTAGTGAAAATATTGTAGTTGTTACATGCTTAGCCATGCTATATTTTGAAAAGAGATACATGTTGAGATTTTACAAAGGTTGAGAAAAGGACTTGTGTTTTACATAATAAAACAAGGACTCAATGAACCACCTAGGTGGAGGATACTTTAAGTTTTGGAGAAGGTGGCAACAAAAGGAACCATGTCTATGGGAATCACTTTGTGTTGTGCTCCAAAAGAAAACCACCTAGGAAACTTAGAGATTGAACATGTTTCTCCAACTGTGGCTTTCGTGTGCAACCACATGCTATTATGGCTCTGGCTTAGTCAACTACATTGGGAAGACCCATGCACTGTCTTCAGTTAACTGGACATGGGGATCTGGAATGCTTCATGGGTGCTGAAGACAAGCTAGCAATGGTGTATGGGAGGACCCTTTGGAAATACTTCGTCACATTCTCAATCTGCCAGTACTCCATCTTGGTGAGCACTAATCCAGTAGGCCACTGGTGGCAAAAGGATGGTATTGTGACATGTGGGTAAAGTGTACTCCTTCTGCAGAAGATAATAAAATCTAAGTACTTAGCCATGTCCCCGGTTATGGATAATACTGAGCAACTAAATTTTGAACTATGGGAGATCTCGACATTCCAACTTCTAAAATAAAAACTTGATGCCCTTGAGTGTCTACCAAGGAATTCAAAGAGGTTTTATAAAACTTGTTGCACTTGGGGGTTACCAAGGTGCTCAAGAGATTCTGATGAAAACATGAACACTTGGGGTTACCAAGGAACTCATGAGATATTTTAAAAACTTGATGCACTTGGGGTTACCAAGGAGCTCAAGAGATTTTGACAAGGACTTGAACACTTGAGTGTCTACCAAGGAGTTCAAGGGATTCTTGGAAAAGAGATTTGACAAAGGACCAAAACCATTTTGAAAAAGATAGGATAAATTATTGCTTTATGCAAATGAGCCTTAAACTCTACTTAGCCAAATATGCATGTATTGATAGGATCCACTCATATTATACATAGAAGTGAAGGTTGCCAATACAATTCAAATGTATTGACCCTTGTGGCTGTAACTTGTAATGTTGCAGGTTTGATTGATTTTAGTGAAGATTGTTTGCTTAGGATTACAAAGTCTACAACCAACATCTGCCTGTGGCACTTTGAAGATGAAGGACCCCATGACTATAGTTATTCCGCTGCAATGTAATGTAAAAGCCAAATGAGCTATGTATGATGTAGTAAAATTATGTTATTCCTGGTTATAAAGTTATGTTATGACCTTTGTTTCTTGATATTACATCTTAACTGTGGATGTTAGCTAATGATCCAGGGACTAGCATTGTAAACACAGGGGGCTCTATCTTATTAAAGATTGGAACCTCTATAATAACAGTTACTAAGCTAGTTTGCAAATGGCCCCATTTGAATTCATGTATTGAAGGAAGTGCCGCACCCCTTTGAATTGGTCAGAAGTAGGAGAGAGTCAAATTTTCGGACCCGACATCCTACGAGAAGCAGAAGATAAAGTTCACAAGATTCGGGAGCACCTCAAGACCTCCCAGTCAAGACAAAAGAGTTATGCCGACAAGAGACGTCGAGACCTCGCTTTCAATATCGGACATTTTGTGTACCTTAAAGTGTCGCCGTTGAAAGAAATGCAACGTTTCTAGCTGAAAGGAAATCTAGCCCCCAGATATATCGGACCCTTCAAGATTTTGAGTCATAGAGGAGAAGTATCATATCAATTGGAACTGCCAGAAGAAATGTCAGCAGTCCACAATGTGTTCCATATATCGTTACTTCGTAAATGCCTTGAAGTTCTAGAGAAGACTGAAGTTTTCAAGAACATTGATCACCGGACCATAGAGATCAACGATGACCTGACCTATCCCGAAGTACCCATCCGTATTTTGGAAGAAGCCTTTAGAACCACCAGAACCCGAAGCATCAAGTTTCTCAAGATTCAGTGGAGCAACCACACCGAAGAAGAAGCTACCTGGGAGCGAGAAGATCAAATCAGGACGGAGTTTCCTGATATCTTTAAATCCTAGGTAATCTTTTTCCTTGTTTTTCAAATCTCGGGACAAGATTTCGTTTTAGGGGGGAAGGTTTGTAACATCCCAAAAATATAAAACAAGGATCATCAAACTCAAATCACTAAAATTAGGGTTAACAAAAACTTTGGTTAATTAAAATCATATGAATGCATGTGTGAATGAAATGATTTGATAAATGCATGAATGAACTTGTGTGATTAACCTAAATAGCAAGAAATGGTTTAAAAAGGAAAATAACATCATATAAAACATTTCCATGCAGAAACAAATCAAGAGAAAATCAAAAACAAATCAATAAAGAAAATGGTCATTTTTGCCAATCTTGCTCACCAGGTCACTTTGAGTGTTTCTAGTCCAAGATTTCAAACAGAAACTTTTCCAAATCTTTGCACCCCTTGCTATACCAAGTAAAATTGAATCAAAGCCCACCTTTCAAACTTATATAAAAATTTGGCAACCTCATTCAAATCACATTTCAAAATTGAATCTTTATCATATGTGAAGATCCCCCATTTTCAAAACCCAACCAAACCAGTGCCCCTTGACTAATCCAACTAACCAGACACTCCCTAGTATGTGCCTAGCAAACCCACCAAGTTTGAATCCAAAATTCAAATTCAAAGTTCTTGCGGCCATTTCATCAAACACCATGTAGATACAAATCAAACCAACATCAAACACTATAGTGTGCAGTAAATTTGGCCTAACTTGTTCCCTATCTAGCTCACACTACACCCTTAGTAGATAATCTAACTTGTTTAACCCCTCTAGCTCACTGTAAACCAGACCATGCCATCAATGGCAAGCAGGCCGAGCCTTACATTGCCACCCCATTGTCGACAGCAAGCTAGGAGCAGCACCAAGCCTAGCAAGCATGTCTAGAAGGCACGCCACCGTCCACCGCCAGTCCCTGTCCCAGCCCCGAGCACTGCCAGCCCCTGGACCATGTGGCAAGACCATGCCAAACCTCTCTGCGTGCGAGCCGAGAGCGCGCCAGTGCGCCACCCTCGACCAACACCCCTAGACCGCGCTCCGCCCTTGCCGTGTGCGTGCGTGATCACCACCGTCCCAGCAACCCTGCAGACATGCCCGTTCACCGCCGCGCGACCAGGAGCACCTGTGCGCCATAAAAATTGTCGTCGGACTCACCCAGAGCATCGAAGCGTTCCGACCGATCAGCACCGCCCCACGCCTCGCCAGCACGCCATTGAGCTTCGCCAGGGAGCACAGCACCGCTCCTATCGTCGCACATGCCAGTAGCACTCTGTGCCGTCGACCACGACGTGCTCAGCCCGCGCCCGTCGGTCCCCTTCAGCCACTATAAATAGAGGCCTCCGCCGCTCATTTTCTTCACATCAGTTCACTCCCCTCTCACTCAGAACCACCCCACCTCACTCCTGGAGCAAGGCGAGCAGCGCATCGCCGGAGTTTGGCCGGAGCCCGCCGCTGCTGGAGGAGAAGGGAGCCATTGATTGGAGTCGCCCCAGGAGAAGCTGTGGGTACCAGGAGAACGACTTCGTCATTCGCCCCCGTTGCGGACCCTCTCCTGAGCCCCGGTGAGCCTCCCACGACCCCCACCTGCCGCTCTAGGGTTCTGTCTTGTCGGTGCTGCCCGACGTGGACGATGAACTAGAGTCGTTCGATTAGAACAAGATCCCATGGTCCACTTTGCCCCGTACCGCTTCGCCCCTCCCCGTCTCACTGACACATGGGAACAACCACTTAACCAGCCCGCGCGTGCACTATGTGTAGTGGCCCGGCCCATTTAACCCTCCCACGCGACCCAACAATTCAAATTTAGTTTTATTCATTTAATTTCAAACCCATTTATGTACCTAGATTCAAAAATCAACCCAGCTCTAGTTCCCAACTCTCAAAAATTCGAACTCTCAAAAATCATATTTGATCATACCTTTCAGAATATATAAAAACATATGGGTTTACTTGCATAGATAATGTTCAAGTAATAAAAGAATGCTACATAGGCATTTATAGTCACTTTATTTAATTAAAATAAAAGGGTTAAACCTTATTAAATTGTGACACCAATTTAAATCACATTCCAATGTACTAAAATATGTGGTGATGACATGTGTCAACATGATCCCAATGTTTGAGTTGGAGAATATTCAATCTTAAGTAGTTGTTCAATGAGTAGAAACTACTTTTCTCAAATAAAATAAATAAGACAAGTGATTTAATCCTTGTGATAATAGTGATGATGCTAGATCATCTAGTGTGAACTTTTGTGTGATGATTAAAAATAGTTAAGTATTTCTTGGTGATTGTGTACCTCGTATTTATAGACGCTAGTACCGACCAAGGATACGAGGAGGAAGGAGGATACTACGAGGAAGAAGCCGAGGAGAACTTCAACCACTACTCTGCTCAAGGCAAGCTAACCCTTGCAACTTAGCAAGCTTATACTTGCAATTATGCAAGTTAACACCTGCAATATACCCTAGTTATGCAAGCTACTACTTGCTTGTTACTATGACAAGTATATTCCTTAAGCATATGTGATCATACCCACTTGATAACCCAATCCTAGTTTTACTTGCAAGCTTAATACTTTATTTTTTTATTTATCAAAGCTTTCTCTTAGAGTTTACATAGTGACTTGTAGATTCTAGAAAGATAACTAAAGGTAGCATAAAGAGCATAAAATTTGGCCTAAGTTAGATAATCTTGATGTCATCCTAAGGCATGAGATTGAACTTAGCTAATCCCCACTTGTTTACCACCCCTCATTAGTATTCACCCCCACTTGTAGATGCTAGTGCTAAGCATAAAACTTGATCAACTTTAGATGGGAATACTTGGTGAAAATGGTTATGAAAACCTTAGAATGAGTCATTCTAATGAAATGTTTTGACATGTGTTCTTGAACACCAGATGATTTTTATGATGAAAATGTTGAGGCATGAGCCTTAGCCCTTTTAAAACTGATGGTTGTCTGGATGCGATACCATTACAATTTTTACCGTACAACCATAATACCCAAAAATTGGGTAGGGCTTGACTGGAAATTTATATACCTTAGTATGAGTTCCCTTGCGGCCAAGGTCTGAGCTGAGGCTACCTTGTGAAGATTGTCCACCTGTGCAGTACCCAAGATGACAGTTGGTCATGGTTGGAAGGCCAAACTCACAGGAGAGGTGCCTATACTAGGGCGTGTAACGGAAAGGTAAAGATTGATTATCCGCATACTAAGTATGGTGAATTCAGGATTGTTCCTGACGGATGTATCGAATATTGTGGTGAAAGTGTACAATCTCTGCAGAGTGTCAAAATATTCGAATAGTTGCGTCCGCGGTTATGGACAGTTGGAGTGGCCATACTGTTCCCTCGTCAGATGTTTTCAAAATGACTTGTGAAATGAATTGTGACTTTGACTTTACCACAACAGAGTTGTGATATGAAATTCAAATTCCCATTTAGGATTATAAAACTTTCAACTAGATTTCTTTGCTTCTGAACTTAGTAGAGGTAAATCTGGCTTTTTGCAAAACAACCCTTGATCTTAGTATCCTACTACCAAAAACCCCCTTAACTTGTTAGTATTAGTTTGCGAGTACTTAAAGAGTACTCATGGCTTTGTCCCAGGCTATTCCTGTGGCCAGACTATGAAGAGGAGTACCAGGATGATGGACCGCAGGAAGGTTACGACAACTAGGATCATCTCCCATCGTCAGCATTGCCTGTGACCCCGAAGATGGAGCTTCGCCTATGCTATCATTATCTTTATGTTATTCCGCTGCTTGAATTGTATTTAGAACTGGATCATGAGATCCTTATTTGTGTAAGACCTTATGTATGGTTTGTAATGGATGATGTACTGTGATATCCAAATCTGTTATGTCTCGCAAAAATGGTAATCTCGGGATTGCGATGTATGGCATAACAGGCATCTGGGATTAAAAATCCGGGTGTTGACAAGTTGGTATCAGAGCCATCCTGACCATAGGAGACCCTAGTTAGAATGGACGTTTGAATCAAAAACTTAGTTTCAAAACCAAAGTAAGTGAGTATTTACAAAAACTTATTCTCATTCTTATCACTTGGATTCTTTCATGAAAATTCATGTTCCTCAAAAATTCTTGCAAACTTACATAAAATTTGACACACCTGATCACTCTACTAACTTACTCATCCTATATTCTTATAGATGGACGTGAAGTATAGCATGTTTTATCAGTTGGGAAATGGAGGAGACCTCATCTTTGAGCGTGACCTGGACCAGCTGTCGGAGATGCTGGAGCGTTCGCACCTCGAGTTCTTCGGAGCTCAGCTCAATGATCAGGAAGGAGAAGATCTGCAGTGGCTAGTTGTTGCAAGTCTCCGAGGAAAGATTGAACCTCCCACTGTAGAGGCAATTCAGTTCATCTTAAGAGAAAACAACTGGCTCGATGGACTAGCCAGGGCAATGCATGAAGCTCTTGCCCGTCTGTGTGGGCAGAGTATCAATCAGATCAAGGGTACCCGTTTTGAGTTCTACCCAAGGCGTGATGTTATGGGACAGCCACTAGAGGCCCCATATCACCCCGAGTTGAAAAGTCAATTGGACCACCTCAGTTTCATGATGTACAACCGTTAGAAGGAGTTGGACAATGCCTGTTCCTACGCCAACCACAAGTAAGCCATCACCAAGAAGAAGGATCAGACCCTCGCCATGCTAGTGAAGGATCGCAAGTCTCATCGCCGTCAGCTCGACGAGAAGAAAGCGCAAGTTGTCTCATGATATGTATACCAAGCTTAAAAATATATTTGGTGGGTCCATTTCTCATAGGGTCGGTGGTATCTCCGAGGATCTCTCTTCTCCTTCACATCATGAAGAACTCCAAGTTGCTTCCACCTCTGGACGCGATGAGTTTTATTTCCTTCCACTGCATCTACATGTGACAAGTCACAAGGTGATGGCATGATGAGTGGAGAAATCTTATGTGATAATGGTAGTGTTTCTCTTTACACCAATGATTCTTGTTCTATAAATGATAATGGTATAGAGAGTTTGTACTTAACCACACCTTGCAAAAACAATTCTATATCCTCTTATGCTGCTCGTCCTTTCATATCGTATATAAATTATTTAAGTACTAGTGTAGTTGATATGCTTGATTTGTCTTATTCCCATGAACAAGATGCTTCTATTTCCTCTAGTTGTTTATCTAACAAAGTAGATGAAATCAAACACTCTATGGATCAAGCAGAAACAATCATGAATGGTGATTCAATAATATCCTCATCTTTATCCTCTCGTGCTCACATGTGCCTTATGGCAAGAGGGTCAATGGTAACTCCTACATTTGACTCCCAACACATCTTATAATAATGAGAGTGATGATGATGATGTTGTTGATGAGGATGAGGATACTAGTACTATCCTTCATGAGATAAATTTTTTGTGTACTTCTCTTCATGGTAATATTACGGTTGTTTCTTGTCTCAAACACGTTATGGAAACCTTTAATATACAATTGGAAACCATTGATGAGTTGGAGGTCTATCTTGATGATAGAAGTCGGAGATTCAATCTTCTTAAGCAAGAGCTAGCTAAGGAGAAACACTCTAATTTTCTCCTCACACAAAAAATTGAATCTTACGAGCTTGAAAAGGAGAAATCCATAAATGATGCTTGTGCTACTTACTCTACTTCTTATGAAGCATCTACTTTAAAGGAGAATGTTGAGCTATGGGATCAACTTGAGTTGCTAACTAGCAATTATAGGAAATTGGAAGAAAGTCATGAAAATCTCTCGAGCTCTTATAATGATCTTCTAATATCCTGTGATGGGATAAAGTTAGAACTTGAGGCAAGTATCACTAAGGTAACATATTGTGAGCTTCTTTTGGACATTAGCACAACGTATACTTAAAATGCTATATTGCCATGTGCTTGTCCTAGTAATCCATCTAGTCATAGTTTTTATAAACCTTGTGTTGGATTATTTGATTTGCCTTGTTGCTCTAGTAATGAAGCTTATACTTCCTCTATTGCTTCTATTTCTACTACAAGATGCCTCAAAAGAATCCCGCACCGAAGGTCAAGCCGTCAGGGATGCCAGAGTTCAAGTGGCAAGATGCCTGCATGCGGCGGAAGTTTGCCGCGGACGAGCGCAATGCACGGCGTCCCAAGGATAATAAGAAGGCGATTGTGGTAGCATTGTACCATGTAATAAGACAAGGGTTCAATGTGGGAAGCGAAAGTCGGGAGATATCATGTCGGCATTCCGCGTAACTCCGACTCCACCCCGCATGACTGGGTCGACATCGGGTTACTTCCATAAAGGTGCGACGTCTAGGTTTTTCTTTTACCGGTCTCAAGGTGGTTCTTGGGAGACAGGGTTATAGGATAGATAGTTGTACTATCAAGAGGAGCTTTCGGTTGGGTAACTTGACCACATTGTCTTAGGGAGCTCAATTATTTGCATAATTTACATCCCCTTATTATTTTTGTTTCTTGGTGTTTCTCTATGCGAGGTTCGAGCTTGTTGCTAGATCTTCAACATGGACAAGTTCATCAAAAACAGAATTCGTATGCATATTCTATTGTGTTTTCAAGTTTGGAGGTTTTACCAGTTCTTCATATAGGTAGGGTTCATACCTCTCATCATTTTTTTATTTTACGTCTTTCTCTTTCTTGGGTTTTATAGTCTCTACTAGATATAGATTGTTCTTAGGTTTTCAAAAATCACAAGTTTGCTAGAATCGAAGTTCGGATGCAAAATTTATTGCGTTTTTACGAGTGTTTTTCTATACTGTGCATTCCGAGATTCATCTAGAATTCTCAGTTAAACTCCAACTAGCTCGGAATTCCAAACTCATTTCGAGTCAATTCAAGAGGTATACTGCAAGCTATTTCTTAACTCGGAACTATTCCGGAGTTGGTCTGAGCCACTCAGAATTTGACCTGGAATTTCGAATTGATTCCGGATGACCATGAATTCTTCTTCAACGGTCATCCCCCATGAAGGGATATAAAAGGTGGTCTTCTTCCCCAAAGTTCTAGGGTTCCTGAGCACGAAATTGACCACCATTGTTTACCCCTTTGAGCTTGTTTCCTCTCCCATCCCTTCTATGATTCTTGCATCTTTTTGAGGCCTTTGGTAGAGGAGATCTATACCTACAAATGCGACCAATCAATTCCACCTCTAAGTGAGAGGAACCCATTGGATCTAGATCTTGGATTCATTGGTTTATTTCCACCATTGTTCTTCCTCTCTAATTTCTCCTTAGCACTTTTTGCTTTGCTGGGATTTAAGAGTGAAGGATTTGAGAAAACTTGGTGTTCTTACTTTGCATTTTTTGCATAAGTGTTGATCTCTCCATTACGATTTGTTCGAGTGAGAGACCGTGAGCTTGTTACTCTTGGAGGGTAACCTCCTAGTTAGCTTGGTGGTTGGTGATGTGGTGTCCTCTTCGCGGAAGATTATGAAGAGACCCGGGTCTCTCCTTCATGGAGCTTGCGAAGTGGTTGTGAGGCTTTCCATCTATAGAGTGGAGGAAAAGCTAGCCATAAGGAAATGTCATATTCCTTTGTGTGATAGACTTGGAGAAGAAGGTGAGCCTTCATAGTTTTGGGAAATCCTTTGTGGAATCTCACACCTCTCCAACGTGACGTACCTTACTTGTAAGGGAACACGGGAATACATCTTCGTCTCCGCATGCCTCGATTATCTCTATACCCGAGCTTACTTTATTGTGATATCCATCAAGATTAAAGTACTTTGTAAAATCCCAAAAATACTAAACTTGGATCATCAAATTCTAATCAACAAAATTAGGGTTAACAAAAACTTTTCTAATTAAAAATATGAAAGCATTCATATGTGTGTGTATTGAAATTTGGATTCTTTTGAATTGCCATGATTATGTGTTTCTTTGCTTGTAAAATGATTCTTAGGTGAAATAAACATCATCTAAACAATCCCCAAACTTTTCCCAAAGACAAACAAGTCAAAACAAACAAATTAAGTGAATGGTCATTTTGGCCAATTTAACTCCCATGCCTACTTTGGCTATCCCTAACTTTCAGAACTTAACAGAAACATGTATGGATCTTTGCACCCCTTGATAGTACTCATAACAAGGTATCAAGTCCCACTTTGTGATCATCCAGAAACATTCAAATGCTTAGTTTAAATGATAGATCAAAATTGAATCTATTTCATATGGGAAGATCCCACTTTTTCAAAAACCACTCAAACCAACTCAATTTTCAAAACCCAAGCATCCACAGACTCCCCAGTACATGCCTATAACACCCACCAAAAATCTTTTCAAACTTCAAAACTTGAGTTCATGCGGCCATTTCATCAAACAGGTTGCAGATGCAAATCAAACAAAATCAAAACACTATTTGGAGCAGTGATTTGAGCCAACCTTGTTCCCTCTCTGGTTACACTAGCCTCAGTAGATCATCTAGCAAACTTAACTAATCTCTAGCCCCACTGTAAACTCGCCAATGTCATCAATGGTGAACAGGCCGAGAGCACCCATGTCACCCCAGTGTGGACAGCAAGCTAGGAGAGGAACTAGCAGTGCCAACCTTGTCTGGGAGGTAGCCCGCGCCTCACCACCCTAGCTCGTAGGCAACGACTAGAACCGCCAGGAACGCCGCGCCCGTGCCGCTGTCGACCATGTCGACATTCGCCGTAGAGCATGCACCGTTCCCACGAAACCCGACCACCTTGAGCCCTCGCCACCCGCCAGCATGCACCCCACCGTCCCAGGAGACCGCCAGACATGCCCATTTCACCGCCCGTACCCCGTAGCCACCGCTCGCCGCAGAGTTCGCCGCCTCTGCCTCGCAGAGCACCGCGTGTTCCCGACCGTTTGCCACCGCCCCTACAAGCGCATTTAAACCTTAGAGCATCGCTAGGATACCACCGATCGATCGCCACCCTTGGCCATGCCTCTATCCGCCCGTAGCCGTGTCGCCACCGTCGCCTGCCCATCCCTCTCGGTCTCGCCGTCGAGCCTATAAAAGTAGGCCACCCCCAGCCGATTGAAGCACACCATTTCACTCCCCTCACCTCACTGATCGTCACACCCCTTAGCCGGAGCAAGGCGAGCAGCGCATCGCCGGAATTTGTCCGGAGCTCACCGCTGCAGAGGAGAAGAGGAGCCGTTGATTTCATCCACCCCAGGAGGAGCTGCCGGTACCAGGAGGATCGCCGTCGTCGACTTCATCGTTCGCCCCCATCGCCGACCCTCGCCTGAGCCCCGGTGAGCCTCCCACGACCCCCACCTACCGCGTTAGGTTTCTGTCTCGCCGGCGCCGCCCGACATGGACGATGAGTAGCAGCCGTTCGATTAGACTTAGATCGTGCGGATGAGATTGCCCCGTACTGCTTCGCGTTTAAAGAGTCACTGACCAGTAGACCCCCCTGTCAGCTGCGCCCCGTGCTGCGGAATGACACTGGGCTGGCCTGTTAACCTTTCCCGCGCAGCCCATTCATTTGAATTTATCTTTTTCCATTTTAATTCAAACATAGTTCTGTACCTATATTCAAAAATCATCCCAGCTCGATTCAGTAAACAAAATTGAATGAAACCAATTTTGTTAGAAAAGTATTGAAAAGCTTAATCCAAGCCCGTTGGATTTAAATCATTTGGATATGTATATCAACCTGGGTAAAAATAACAAGCCATAAGCTTTTCTGCATTCAAACATTTTTCAAAGTTCAACCATAATAGCTTTTGAGTTGATTCCAACTCTCAAAAATCACATTTGATCATACCTTTCAGAATATATAAAAACATAGGGTTTACTTACAGAAATAATGTTCAAGTAATAAAAGAATGCCACATAGGTATTTCTAGTCACTTTATTTAATTGAAATAAAAGGTTAAACCTTATTAAATTGTGACACCACTTTAAATCACATTCCCATGTACTGAAATATGTGGTGATGACATGTGTCAACATGATCCCATGCTTGGTTTGGAGAATATTAAACCTTAAGTAGTTTTTCAATGAGTAGAAATTACTTTTCTAAACAAATGAATAAATAAGACAAATGCTTGATTCTTGTGATATTAGTGATGATGCTAGATCATCTATAGAACACCTTTGTGTGATGATTGAAAGTAGTTAAGTATTGTTTGGTGATTGTGTACCTCGCATAGACGCTAGTACCGACCAAGGATACGAGGAGGAAGGAGGATACTACGAAGAACAAGCTGAGGAGAACTTCAACCACTGCTCTGCACAAGGCAAGCCTTACTATACAAGTTAACCTTGCAAGCCAATACTTGCAAGATATTAACTTAGCAAGCCAATACTTGCAAGCTAACACTTGTAACTTAGCAAGCTGGTACTGATACTTATGCAAGCAAATAACTGCTTGTTACCATGCCAACCATATGCCTTAAGCATATGTGATCATACCCACTTGATAACCCAATCCTAGTTTTACTTGCAAGCTTTATACCTTATTTCTTTATCAAAGCTTTTCTCTTAGAGTTTACTTAAGTGACTTGTAGATTCTAGGAAGATAATTGAAGGTTGCATAAAGAGCATAAAATTTGGCCTAAGCTAGATAATCTTGATGTCATCCTAAGGCATGAGATTGAAGTCAATTAATCTCCACTTGTTTACCACCCCTCATTAGTACTCACCCCACTTGTAGATGCTAGTGCTAAGTATAAAACCTGATCAACATTAGATGGGAATACTTGGTGGAAAATGGTTATGAAAACCTTAGAATGATTGATCATTCTACTAAAATGTTTTGACATGTGTTTCCGAACACCAGATGAATCAGATGATGCAAATGTTAAGGCATGAGCCTTAGCCCCTTTTATAAAACTGATGGTTGTCTGGATGCGATACCATTACAATTTTACCGTATAACCACAATACCTGAGAATTGGGTAGGGCTTGACTGGAAACTTATATACCTTAGTATGGGTTCCCTCACGGCCAAGGTCTGAGCCGAGGCTACCTTGTGAAGATTGTCCACCTGTGCAGTACCCAAGATGACAGTTGGTCATGGTTGGGAGGCCAAACTCACAGGAGAGGTGCTTATACTAGGGCGTGTAATTGAAAGGTTAGGATTGATTATCCGCATACTAAGTATGGTGAATTCAGGATTTGTTCCTGACGGATGTATCGAATATTGTGGTGAAAGTGTACAATCTCTGCAGAGTGTCAAACTATTCGAATAGCCGCGTCCGCGGTTATGGACAGTTGGAGTGGCCATGTTGTTCCCCCGTCAGATGTTTTCAAAATGAATTGTGAAATGAATTGAGATTTTGACTTTACCACAACAGAGTTGTGCTATGTCATACAAGTTCCCACTTAGGTGTTATAAAACTTCAACTAGCTTTCTTCGTTTCTAAACTTAGTAGAAGTAAATCTGGCTTTTTGCAAAACAACCCTAGAGCTTAGTGTCCTACTACAAAAACCCCCTTCACTTGTTAGTATTAGTTTGCGAGTACTTAAAGAGTACTCATGGCTTTGTCCCTGGCTATTCCCATGGCCAGACTATGAAGAGGAGTACCAGGAAGATGGAACCCAGGAAGGTTACGACAACTAGGATCATCTCCCATCGTCAGCATTGCCTGTGACCCCGAAGATGGAGCTTCGCCTACGCTACCTTTATTGTTACGTATTCCCGCTGCTTGAGTTGTATTAAGAACTGGATCATGAGATCCTTATTTGTGTAAGACCTTATGTATGGTTTGTAATGGATGATGTACTATGGTATCCAAATCTGTTATGTCTCGCAAAAATGGTAATCCTGGGATTGCGATGTATGGCATA
Organism: Avena longiglumis; assembly: GCA_030063025.1. Classification (NCBI taxonomy): domain Eukaryota; kingdom Viridiplantae; phylum Streptophyta; class Magnoliopsida; order Poales; family Poaceae; genus Avena; species Avena longiglumis. The sequence continues at coordinate 475,526,460 of CP125974.1, read as the reverse complement.
ACAGGCATCTGGGATTAAAAATCCAGGTGTTGACATACTTATATCTTGCTTATCACTTGTAGTATATATATCGTGTGCTATCTTGCTTAGCTTATATTGTTGTTAGTGCACTTAGTTGGTCCTAGTGTATTTTATAGGGTCACGGGTAGGCTATACTAGCGAAAAATAAAATTTTCTACCACGTCAACTAGGAATATTGTTGTCATAGATCTTGGGATTACCACTAGACGCATAGTTTCAGAACTCGATGAAGCACATTGGGGCAGTGTAGATGTTCTACATCTCCTTGTCCTCGTCCCACGAGAAGCTCCCCTTTGCGCGGCTCGTCCAAGTGCTATAGCTACAGCACCTCCGAGGTATCCACACGTTCGGAGTGGAAGCGTCACAAGCCAGACTGCTAGGTCCACACGTGCAACACATGCGTGAGAGGAGTAACGGCTGGGTGAAATGCTCACCCTCTCTCATATAGGCGTCCCTGGTGGGCTTCTACATTAGCAGCACATTAATAGCCTAAGCCTGGTCTAATTCGGATCTAATCCTCATTAGACTTCTAACCCCTTAAGTGTGTGACCCTATAGGTTCATACACGTATAGACATGACACGAGTACACTTACTCCGTCAATAGTTGGTAGCAGCCTCTAGCAAGACGTGCCAACTCCTAAATACATATAAAGATCATTCGGACAAACCATCATAAGGTTGAGTACATGTCATGCCTCACGATATTTGGTCTAGCTCCAAGCTGGACTTTCTTTCTCGATACTATGATTTGGAATCCCTTTACTATATTAACTCTTAACCATATGTAGCACGGCCATGCATTTCTGGATCCGATCACTCGAGGGTCCCAAAGATATCTCTCTCAAGTAGAGAGGGGTAAATCACATCTTGATTGACCAATACCTTGAAGCATGTATCGGGACAAACCCGAAAGCTACCTCTATAACTACCCAGTAATGGTGCAGTGGTTGATAGCCCCAAAGTAGGTCGATCCACATCTCAAATACATGCGACAATCTCAGGTCTAAGGACAAAACATACACGATGTGTAGAGAGAGAGTTACAAGTATAATTGCCAGTCTCAATTTGGGCCAGTCCAACCCCATGTTCATAACATGTGTCCACGTCATTGGTTTGACATTTCCATGTCTATGACTTGTGAAACATAGTCATCAACCAATCAATGTGCTAGTATAATATTCACGTGTGTCCTCACATAAACTCTGACTAAGGACAACTATTAGATAACCATACAAGTAAAGAGTTTCACAAATAATTCACATAATTGTCAATCAATACAAGTTGCCTGATATATGGATATTCAAGGAACATTACAATAATTCATGGATACACATGAAATATAATCATCTCTATGATTACCTCTAGGGCATATTTCCTTCATATTTAGGTTTTGTGCTTGTAAAATAAACATTAGTTTAATTCCACATTATTTCAAGCCATAATCGTAATAGCTTTGAAATTGCCTATTCACCCCCTCTAGGCGACATCTATATCCTTTTAGTTGGTATGAGAGCAAGGGCTCTCCTTGTTTAGGCTTCACCGCCTAGAGTATAAAGATGTCGGCTAGTAGTATATGTTGGGGTTCCAGTGCAGAAAACAAAACAATTACTACATGGGAAACCCTAATTGCATAAGGATCTATCTATTAGCAATGAAGTAATGGAGGAAGATAGCGGTAACATACCCTTGTAGACCGTAAGCGTATAACGCTCATGCTGGAGCGTGGATGATGTAGTTATACCCGTCCTCAAGATCGTGAAGCTCCTCGCACGTCACCCCTTGTCCAGGTCCTTGCATGATGGTCGGGTCCCTACTGAAGGGAATATTCCCTGAGAGGCAAGTATATGATAGATGTTTATTTTGCATGCTATAATTGTATTAATACGGAAACGTTAATACATGTGTGTTTAATAAACAAACAAAAAGTTCCTAGTTATGCCTCTCTCATAAACTAGCTCGTTGATTAACAAGATGATCAAGGTTTCCTGATCATGGACATTGGATGTTGTTAATAACGGGATCACAACATTAGTGTAATGGTGTGATGAACATTCATCCGAATTATAGCAGTACGATCAAATTCATTGAGTTTATTGCTATAACAACTTACGAAGTGATCCTAATCCTTAGACAATGAGATCATGTCAATCACTAACACCGGAAGAGTTTCTTGATAACATCAAACGTCACACCGTAACAGGGTGATTATAAAGATGGGTTTAGAACTAATAAAGTGTTATGTTGAGGCCCATGGATCAAGAGTGTAATTTTTTCATCCTGATGACGGATAGATATACTCTGGGCCCTCTCGGTGATATCACATTGGTTAGCTTACAAGCAAGTGATTTGATCACTAGAATGTTATATCACGGGAACGAGAAAAGAGTGTATGTCAGTAACGAGATCAAACTAGATATGGATATACCGATGATAGAATCTCGGACATGTAATATATCGTGAAACAAAGGGATTAAGATACTAGCATAAAAGGTTCCGACGATCACAAGAAAGACATCGTTGAATGTGTGGGAGTCAGTATGGGTCTCCAGATCCCGCTTCTGATTACTGATCCGAGAGGGGTCTCGATCATGTCTGCATTATTCGCGAACCGTAGGGTGACACACTTAAGTGACACCGACATCCAATTGGAGCAAAAGTTTCATGCCAGAAAGAATAACAAGCGCAGGAATTTATTTCACTAGATACCGAAACAGGTTTTCGGGTGAAATTGTAGAAAGTGTTTTTGCATGTGAAATGGAATTATGGCAAGGGGTTATATGTGAATGTTTATCATGAAAGTAATTGACAAAATTCTGAATAAATAAAAGGAGTTTTATTTAATGAGAATTTGCATTAAATTTGGTGAAAATTTAATAGCAATTTTGAGTGGGATTTTGAGAGGAGGGAATTTATAGGAATTTTGTGAGTGGAGTGTCGACCCTCATGAATGAGGGGAGGGCAAGGGGGCAGCCCCATGCGCCGGACACCCCCTTGGGGTCCCCCCCTCTCCTATAAATGGCACCCCTCTCCCTCTCTCTCACTCAGACCTCCTCGTGAAGGATCTCTCTCCCCCTCTAGAATTTATCCCCCATGGTCTTGGACTAGCGAGATACATGTTCCCGGTGGCTATTCGGCAAGAATGAGTTGTGCTTATGCTGCATCACTGGAGCGAGGAGGCAGAAGTTGCTCGGTGTCTCGGACGTGTGTGCGAGCACGGATGCACTGCTGATTTGCGGCGCTAGTACTTCCTCTCGATCTTGAGATCGACAAGAGATAGTCTACATCAACCACGAGTTTAACTCGTTAAGCTTTGTCTGTCTTCAAGGGTATGTTCTCTATGGATATACATCTGCCCGTTGTTTGTATCTAGTAGATAGATCTTGGTACATAGTTGTTCCCATCGTAGGAAATTTTTTGTTTTCTATGCTGCGAACCCTACAGTGGTATGAGAGCCGGATCTATGTGTAGATGCTTTACACGGGTAGTACACATATGAGTATATGGGTGATGATGATCATATTGTTTCTTCTTAGTTGTAATTTTGTATATTGGTGGCATAGTGGGATGAAGCGGCTCGGACAAACTTTACATGTCCTCGCACATGAGACCTGTTCCACGCTTGACATGCAACTAGTTTGCATAAGTGGCTAGCGGGTATATGTCTCTCCTACTATAGTCAATATCTATTTTGCAACGAGTTGTCAACAATTTGGTTATCCTCGTTGTGGTTCATGTTCGTAGGTATGAACGGTTCTATTTTCGAAAGCCCTAAGCCACGTAAAACTTGCAATGGATAAATTAGAGGCGTCTATTTTATATTGTTGCTAGGGTAGTGTTATGATATGGTGATGTTGTAAGTAGAAGTATGAGATGATACTCTTACAACACACATAACGTGTAAGTTCCATAGACCTTGGCCTTACACATAAAGGTATGATAGTGATCATACCACGATGCACATGATAGAGATCATATGCGGGAACCATATCATTTCACTTATAAACATGTGATGTTTGATAGCATCTTATATTGTTTGTTTGGCGTTTTATTAGAATAATTAGATGTTCCCTCAATTAAATATCAAGATAAGAATGTGTTCTTCCTTTAGTATGCACCAATTATGTTTTCGTTGCTCCAAGACATCACGTGATGATCGGGTGTTCTTGGATCCACGACCATATTTCGGGTGTAAGACAGTTACACACGCAAATACTAAGGTTCTTACTTGACGAGCCTAGCATGTACAGACATGGCCTCAGAACACGGACCGAAAGGTTAAGCATGAGTCATATAGTAGATATGATGCCCATTTGATGCTCGCCTTTGAAGCTACACCGACTCACGTGATGATCGGACTTGGTGTAGTGAATTTGGTTCATGTAATCACCAAAAAGACACGAGGGATGTCGTTTTTGAGTGGGAGTTCATTCGTAATATGGATTAGTTGAACTCAATCTATCATAAACTTAGTCTAAACTTTACAAATTCTGTTGTACATGGCACCACCTGCTTTTAATTTCAATGTGTTCATGGAGAAAGAGAAACTTGCAATGAACGGTAGCAACTTTACCGAATGGGCCATGAATTTTAGGATTCTCCTCTCTGCTGCACAAAAGCAATATGTGCTAGAAGCGCTGCTAGGCCCCCACCTTTTGAGGATGCCCATAACGAGGAGAAGAATGTCTATCAGACTCGTAATGAGGACCACAACTTAGTTCATTGTGGCATATTGTATGGGCTAGAGCCAGAACTTCAAAAGCATTTCGAAAACGGCAATGCAGTTGATACAATGGGTGAGTTGAAAATGATTTTCGACACACATGTTGTTGTAGAGAGCTACAATGCTTCATAAAAGTTCTTTAGCTGCATGATGGAAGAGCACAGCTCCGTTAGTGAGCATGTACTCAAGATGTCGGGTTACGCTGATAAGCATGTGTCCTTGGGAATATCGATTCCCATTGACTTAGGCACCCATCGTGTTCTACAGTCTCTGCCACCTAGCTATAAGAGCTTTGTGATGAACTATAATATGAAAGGCATGAAGAAGTATCTCCCCGAGATTCTATCAATGCTTAAAACTATAGAAGTGGAGATCAAGAAGGAACATCAAGTGTTGATGATCAATAAGAACACTGGTTTCAAGAAAGACAAGAAAGGGAAACGGAAGGGAAGTAAGTGCGGCAAGCCGGTTGCCGTGCCTGAAAAGAAACCCTGAGTTGGCCCTAAGTATGATACCGAGTGCTACTATTGTAAAGGAACTGGCCAATGGAAGCGCAACTGCCCCAAATATTTGGCAGACAAGAAGGCCGGCAAGGCAAACAAAGGTATATATGATATACATGTTATTGATGTGTACTTGACTAGTGCTCACAGTAGAACATGGGTATTTGATATCGGTTCAGTTGCTAATATTTGTAACTCGAATCAGGGGTTGCGGAACAAGCGACCGCTAGCAAGGGGTAAGGTCAAGATGTGTGTCGGCAATGGATCAAGTGTTGATGTGATCGCCATCGGAACGCTACCTGTCCACTTGCCATCGGGATTATTAATAAACTTGAATAATTGTTATCTGGTGCCAGCACTGAGCATGAACATTGTATCTGGATCGTGTTTGATGCGAAGTGGTTATTCATTTAAATCCGAGAACAATGGTTGTTCTATTTATATGAATGAAATATTTTATGGTCATGCACCAATGATGAATGATTTATTTCTATTGGATCTCGATAATAATGTTACACATATTCATAATGTTGATGCTAAAAGGATTAAACTTAATGATGATATATCCGCATATATGTGGCATTGCCGTCTAGGTCATATTGGCGTTAAACGCATGAAGAAGCTCCAGTCGGATGGACTTTTGGAATCACTTGATTTTGAATCATTTGATACATGTGAGTCATGCCTTATGGGCAAGATGACTAGAACGCCGTTTTCCGGTTCAATGGAATGGGCGACAGATTTGTTGGAAATCATACATTCTGATGTATGTGGTCCAATGAGTGTGTTGGCGTGAGGTGGATATCATTATTTTGTTACTTTCACGGATGATTTGAGTATATACGGTTATATCTACTTGATGAAACACAAGTTTAAAACCTTTGAAAAGTTCAAGGAATTTCGGAATGAAGTGAAAATCATCGTAATAAAAAGATCAAATTTCTATGGTCCGACCGTGGAGGTGAGTATCTAAGTTACAAGTTTAGAACTCACATGAAACAGTGTGGAATTGTTTCACAACTCACACCTGCCAAAACACCACAGCTAAATGGTGTGTCAAAACGTCGTAATCGTACTTTATTGGATATGGTTCGATCTATGATGTCTCTGACGAACTTGCCGTTGTCATCTTGGGGTTATGCACTAGAAACTGCTACATTCACTTTAAATCGGGCACCATCTAAATCCGTTGAAAATACACCGTATGAATTGTGGTTTGGAAACAAACCTAAGCTGTCATTTCTTAAAGTTTGGGGATGCGATGTTTATGCGAAGAAACTTCAATCGGATAAACTCGAACCCAAAGCGGAAAAATGCGTCTTCGTAGGATACCCTAAGGAAACTATTGGGTATTCCTTCTATCACAGATCCGAGGGCAAGGTTTTTGATGCCAAGAATGGATCCTTTCTATAGAAAGAGTTTCTCGCGAAAGGTGTGAGTAGTCGGAAGGTAGAAATTGAAGAGGTTATTGAACCTTCTCTTCAAAGTATGGCGAGTAGCGCAGCACCGGAACTCGTTCCAGAGTTGGATTCACCAGTTGAAGAGGGAACTAATGATAATGATCATGAAACTCGGAAAGAGAGTACTACCGAACCTCGTAGGTCTAGCAGGACGCGTGCAGCTCCTGAGCTGTACGGAAACCCTGTTATGAATTTCATGGTTGATGACCCTGCGACGTATGAAGAAGCGATGATGAGCCCGGATTCCAACAAATGGTTAGAAGCCATGAAATCCGAGATGGAATCCATGTATGAAAATCAAGTTTGGAACTTGGTGGACTTACCTCACGACCGAAAGGCCGTGGAGAACAAATGAATTTTCAAAAGGAAAACTGATGCTATTGGTAATGTGATCGTCTATAAAGCTCGACTTGTCGCAAAGGGGTTTCGACAAATTCAAGGAGTTGACTACGACAAGACATTCTCTCCCGTAGTGATGCTAAAGTCAGTTAGGATTATGTTGGCAATTGTTGCATATTTCGATTATGAGATATGGCAGATGGATGTCAAAACCATGTTTATCAATGGTAATATTGAAGAAGAGTTGTATATGATATAACCAAAGGGTTTTGTCGATCCTAAGGATGCTAACAAGGTGTGCAAGCTTCAGCGATCCATCTATGGACTGAAGCAAGCATCACGAAGTTGGAATCTCCGCTTTGATAAGGTGATCAAAGAGTTTGGATTTGTCCAAACTTATGGAGAAGCTTGTATTTACAAGAAAGTGAGTGGGAGCAATGTGGCATTTCTGATATTATATGTGGATGACATATTATTGATCAGAAATGATATAGATCTTTTAAATAGTGTTAAAAGTTATCTAAACAACAAATTTTCAATTTAGGACCTAGGTGAAGCGTCATACATATTAGGCATAAATATCTATAGAGATAGATCTAGGCGCCTAATAGGGCTATCGCAAAGTACATACCTTGATAAGATTTTAAAGAAGTTTAAAATGGACGGAAGTAAGAAGGGGTTCTTACCTATGTTGCAAGGCAAGACATTGAGTAAGACTCAAAGTCCGGCTACGGCAGAATAAAGAGAGATAATGGACAAAATCCCCTATGCTTCAGCCATAGGCTCTATAATGTACGCCATGCTATGTACATGTCACATCCCAAAATTTTCCAAATTTTGAAATGTGAAATAAATAAATAAACAAAATAAATAATTGATGAAATTTAGGGTGAAAAGAAACTTTTTGTTTCCAAATAGAAACATCAAAGACCCATCTTGGACAAACTTTGAATGAAAAGGGATTTAAAAATATAAGCAAATAATAAATAAAATTATACAAGTTGGAATTACCATTTTTGAATCTTTAAATAAAAATATATGGATTTTATAAAGAGAGGAATAAACAAATAAATAAATAAGGACTATTTTAAAAAGCCAAATTAAAACTTGGCCAAGCAAACAAAATAAAATATTTTTGTTTAATAAAAAGTGTAAAGGATTATTTAAATAAAATCATAAGGATTTATTCATATCCAATTTTATTTAAGTAAAGACATTTCCCATTTTAAATGAACATTAAAACATAATAAAGTATTTTAAATAATAATTCAAAGTGAATTATTTTTAAATAAAAACTATCGAAAAAGATTTGGTAAAATTTAGAATTCAAATAGAGTTTGAAAACATTAATAAAAATCTTATTTGAATTAAGACAAGGGCCTATTTTAAATAATTAATATACCCTAAAAGAATAAAAGAAATATTCTAAAATGGACTTTAGAATATGTTAATAAATAGTATTAAAATCTACTCAAGTTTGGTTAAGGTTTGAATTCAAATGGTGTTTGAATTATGTGAACAAAAATCAAAACAGAAAAGGAAAAAGGTTCAGTATATAAAAAAAATGAAACAAAGCCAGCCCAGGAATTAGGCACAGTCCAGCCCAGCGATCCCAACTCATCTCTCACCTGCAGAAAACGTTTCGCACCCAGTAACTTACCCACGCAGTCAGTGAACGCTCGACCCCACACGCTTTTCCTGTCACATCGCTGACGAACGGGACCCACTCTGTTAGTCATCTTCTCCACCCTCGACCGTTCACCTCGCACCTTACCGTTTACTACCTCGATTAACTCCGGTAAATCCCCATCAATGCGTGATTAAACCTCGCCAGGGACGACGCATTCTTAAATGCCCACTCCTCTCTCTTTTCCCCCAAGCGCCATCTCCTCTCTGCCACCGGGCTGTCCCAATTGGTAGCTGCAAACTTTCTGCTCCGACGAGCCATTCCTGCGAGATCCGGCGTTGTCCCACCTCTCCTTGCCTCCTAGTACACACGATTTTGATCCCTAGACTAGTGCGCATCTACCAGTGGTGCCAACTTGGCCACGCTTTCCCCAGAGCGTCGGCAAGGACGACCTCTGCACGCCACCGTCGTTTGCCACTTCTCCGGCGACCCCTCCCCGTTAGCTCCGTCCATCCTCTCTCTCTCGATGATGCACTCGTGTTCGCCACACTTGCCCGCGTATAACGCCGCCTTCCTTTTGCCTTCTGGTGGCCTATAACCTCACCCTCGTCGACGAAGAGAAGCACCTGGCGCCGCCACGAACTCCGGCGAGCAATACCCACTACTCCCGAATGCCCCTCGATGAACAGAGATCACATTGAGCATCACCACCCTCTTCCGAGTCTGGTAAGCCTCTTCTCCCTCACCCGCGCGACCTAGCTCATCGGCAACGTCACCTTCTGAGTGCGTGCCGCCGTCCGCCGCCGCCAGCGCCGCCAGTACTTGGTCAAGTTGTTGTGGTCCGTTGGATCTTGATCCAAGGAGTAGGATTAGATTTTAATCGAAGGGGTACGTTTGATCCTGATTCGTGCGATGCTCTTTAAATCCAACAGCCCACAGAGCGCGATCCGCGCGAACCGGTACGCGCCAGTAAGAAAGAGACACGTGGCCATAGTTTGTTTTAATACAGAAATTTTGGTCTATTAGATATACGAACTTGCAAAATTCATAACTTTTAATCCACACGTCCAAGTTTTACAAATTTTATATCACTGTATTCAGAAAAATGTGAACTTTCCAACCATGCACTTTTTTTAGTATTTTGCTTCTGTAAAATTGGTTATTTATGCAGAAACTCATTTAGGCTTATTTTGAATATAAAAAATGTTCAAGAAATGATTATTGAGTAAAATATTTTGCAAATGGTTTGTTCTGAACCTACTGAGCATAGAAACCAACTTGTGGATTTAAAAACATATTTTGTGATACCAAAGAATAAATCTTTGAATAAGAACATTTCTAGTTAGATAAAAATATTGTTTATGTGTTTGTCACATCCCAAGATTTTCCAAATCTTATAATGTGAAAATAAATGAATAAAAATAAAACTTTGTTTGATTTTCAGGGCCAGAAGAAACTTTTTGAATTCAAATAGAACCTCAAACCAATTTGAATCAAATAAATCCTAAAGGGATTTATAAAGATAAACATTTAATAAAGGAAAATAAAATATTTTGATAATTACTATTTTGGATCTTTTAATAAAAGATTTTGTTTTTCAAATGAAAAGGTGGATTTATAAATAAATATTATTTTATAAAGCCAAAATTAAACCTTGGCCAAGCTTTTGAATTAAAACATTTTGTTTTGAATAAAATTAGCAAAGGTTTATTTAAATAATAAGGATTTAATATCCAAATTTTATTTAAGTAAAGGCTTTTCCCATTTTAAATAAACACAAAAACTTATTTATTTATTTTAAATAAGTTTTCCAAGTATTTTATATTCTCAACTAAAACCTACTGAAGTGTTTTGGTTTTATTTTAGATTTCAAGATAAATATTTTAATAAAACAAAACCTATTTGATTTAATAACCAAGGTCCATTTATTTAATTATTAATGGAACCAAAAACTTAAAAATAATAAATGGATCCTAAAAGAATAAAAAACTTAAATTAATAAATGGATCCTAAAAGAATAAAAATATTATTTTATTTTGGGTTTTGGTTTATGTTGATAAACAGAACCAAAAACTTAATTGCAAGTATGGTGATTGTTTGAATGTTTCAATGTTGTTTGATTGTTTGAATTTCAAAAACAGAAAAAAGAATTAGAAAAGGAAAAAGATTCTGAACAAAGAAAAAAAATGAAACAACAGCCAGCCCAGCCGGCCAAGCCCACTAAGGCCCAACCAGCCCAGTTTCTCTCCCTCCCGAAAGAAGCAGTTCGCACCAACTCCACGACCTTGAGAACCAATGACCGGTGGACCCTCCCTCTCACTTCTTTTCCCACTGCCAGGTAGACCCCACTCCTCCTGTTCTTCCTTCTCACCCGCGCGACCTCTTCTCCCTCCCTCGTCGCCGTTACCTGCAGAGACTCCGCGGCCTTAATTCGTCTTAACGCGGCCACCATCACTCACCTTGACCATGCACCTCAAAGCGCTCGCCCCTCCTCTCCGTTTCCCCTCTGTCACCCCGCAGTAGCATGCCCCCAGGCCGCCTCAATTTCTCCCCGAGCGACTCTGTCTCCGACGAACAACCGCGACGATTCCGGCGATCCCAGCACTGGACCCTCGACCACCCGGCGTGATCCCCATCTCCCTACGCATCTCCCGTAACCAACCCCTCGTCTGCGTGCTCTAGAACGCCGACAAGGAACACGACGAAGCGTCTTTACGCCGTTCTCCAGCGATGTCACCCGGTAAATCCGACCCCTCTCTTCCCCGTGGATACGATGATGACCGCCATGCTCTCGCGGACCTAATGCTGCTATTCGTTTGTCCTAGGGTGTCCCTTATCCTCACCCTCGATGACCTCCATCCATGAGACCGGCTCATCTCCGTAGCAATCGCGGTGACCGGCGCCCTCGACAGACAAGCCACACGTTGAGAACCAGCACGACGCCACGAACACGGTGAGCTTACTACCTCCCTGTTTCGCTTCCTGCCTCGCCAGCGCCGCCGCCATCTGGCCGCTCTGTCGCTCGCCGTTGACATTGCGCCGCCAGTTCCTGGCTAGTGGATAGGAACCGCTAGATCGTCATCCAACGGCTAGTAAAGAAAGTGAGCGAAGGGGTATCGAACGATCTGCGCCGTGCGATCAACCTAGATCCTGCGGTCCGTGTTGACCGATCCGGCCGAACCGGTATCATCCAACCAGAATGCGCCGCGTGTCCAGCTGATGATTTAAAAACAGAGTTAAAAACAGATTTGTTTGCAGATTTGAAACTCATGTAACTTTTGATCCACACGTACAAAAATTGCAAATTTGGTATCATTGGAATCAGTGGAACAAACCCTAGCCAACCATGCCCTTAGTTTAGCAAATAGTATCTGTTAGCTTGTTGGTTTTTGCAGAAACAATTGTATGCTTGTTAAGGATGTAAAAATTGTTTAAAAATGAATTTGGTGTTAAAATCTTTGGCAATTGGATTGATTTGAACCTACTGACCCTAGGAAACACTTTGTGGTCTCAAAAATGTATTTGGTGAAATATAATAATGATTCTTTGATTTAAAACCATTTCTAGTCAAATAGAAATGTGGGTTATTTATTAAAAATGATTTTGGAAGAAAACCTTTGGAAAATATTTTGTTTTAAACTCTCTGACCCCAAACATCAAGTTTTGTGGTTTGAAAACATATTTGGTGAACCTTGGAGATTAATGCCTTAGTAAAAATATTTTTACCCCACATAAAATGATACTTTTTTTTGAAAATGGTTTATGAAGTGAAATCTTTTGCAAAAGACTTGGCCACTTTATAAAATGACCATTAGGTGTTTTCAAATGTTTGTGACCCATTAGGAACCACTTTTTCAAACAAAACAAAGCTTGGCATGCTTGCATGCATTACTTTGACTTTGTCATTTTGTGTGTGGTTTTGCTTGATTGGTAGATTGAGTTTGTGCCTTGTTTGATTGAATTGTAGTGACTTGAAGAGTGTGATTGTTGCAAGGACAAGGAGTGAACCTATACCCTCTACAAAAAAGGCAAGTGATGCTTCATACCTTTTATCCCATTACTTTCTCTATGCATTAGTGATTTTGCTAAGTAAAACTTGCATGGATTTTGCTAAGTATAGACCTTGCTATAAGAAAACCTAGTAGATGAATCGTTAGTAGGATTTTCCTAAGTTAAAGATTCCTACTACTATCAAGCTTAGCCTAGCTAATAGAAAACATGGGTGGAAAATATATTCACACTATGGAAAAATCTTTAAGTCTGAGGACTTATGTTTTTTGTGTGTAATAAAACTGAAGGGTTCCGCGGCATAGTAAATCAAATTTTTCTATGGATGCGAATAGAGGTAAAGCCAAGATCTAATCTAGGAGATGCAATCAACGAGAGATATTGGATTAGATCTTCATACCCTTGAAGATTCGCGCGTGAGCGTTAAATCGGGCGTGGGTGATGTAGTCGTACTCGCTTCTCCTCCTCGATCCGATCCGATCTAGCACCACAAGTGGCGGTGCCTCCGTGAGATGCACACGTGCGCACCTCGGCGTCTCCTCCTTCCTCGGACCATCAAGTATGGTGGAGATAGATTGGATCTACAACACGGCGTGGTGTATATGGTGGAGAATTTCTCGTGAGGCTTCGCCTACAAACAGTCGGGAGGGAGAGAGGAAGGGCAGCAGGGCAACTAGGGTTTGGAGGCAAGGTGTAGGGGGAGGGGGCGCACCAGCCCTCTATATATAGAGGGGGGGCGGCCAGCCCTTGCCTGTAACACCCTCAGAATCGACCCTATGCAAGTTTTAGCGCTTCCCGCCAAACCCGCATAGAAACGATTCAAAGGTGCCCACCAGGCACTTTCGTGCGGGTGGAAAACGAAGTAATAACATTACACAACAGTCCTCGATGGGACCCACAGAACATATATATATACAACAGCGACTCAACGAGTCAAGAATACAGATATACAGAACAAAGATCCAAATCACCTTGAAAACGATAGAGCGTCCAGCTACGGACAAGATGCAAATGGGGCTAAGAGCCCTGAAGAATAACCAATGGCGTCCATAACCTGCCGAGCCAAGCGGAAGGGTAACCCTGCTATGACGTCGAAACCTGCTAAAACAAAGGGGTGCCGACAAGGCAAAGGAAAAATAGGAGGCGTCGATCGAGGCCGACACGGCGAGGCTAGAATTCGGCGGTCCTCGCCTACATAGGTATGGTGGACTGAGCGGCAGCGCATCATGCACTAAACAACCTATAGAGACTCGATACAACTAGCGGCTATCAGAGAGGGGTAAGAAAGACCTATTCGGAACCAACCTGATGCTACCATCAAACAAACCCATCCTGGTGTCTCCCCCTCGAGACCAAACGAGGAAGTCAACCGAGGAACTCACATAGTTGGCAGTTTTATTTATTCAGTTATCGTTGCAGCAATTACTAGTCAGGTTTAGATAATCATCCTGATATAATAAGCAGTGGGCAATTTTAGTTAACCATTCCGTTGTAGTTGCAACACTTACTAGTCAGATACAATTAGCATGAGATATCCCAAAACCCAGCAGTTGTTGGTACTTTTATTTAGCCATTCCGTTATAGTTGCAATACTTACTAGTCAGGTACAATGGTCGCAAGCGACAACCAAAACAACAATTGTTGGCAGTTTTATTTAGCCATTCCATTATAGTGAAGCTGATTACTAGTCATTATAAAGTTAAATTTATAGCACTACTTTAGTTATAGTTGTCTATGTCCGAGATACTGTGCTCCAAGTCGTCCATAACCCATGGACACGGCTTTCGAAGTTTTACCTGCGGTGTGCACAAATAGAAACACACTCGATCAACCTCGGAAAACCAAATCAAAACCCAACGAGGCCTTCACGACAAAGCAATCACAGGATTCAGAAATATTTCAGGCCACCCATTGAGTACACCATAGCAAGCTAGCTGACTCAGACGGACTCAAGGTTTGCGTCGATGGTACGCATCGGGAACCCAAAAGCTGGGCTTGTCGATACATGAAACACTCGCTTACCTAAGCGATGAGGTGCTCCTAGCACAAATCGTAAATAATACAGTAAAGCATGGCATAAGTACAGGATAGTAAATAAAACCTCAAACTAGTTTTTGGCCCCAAGAAATAAGAATGAATCAAGCTCTGGCTCAGGGGGGTCCCATAATCCTCCCGGATGTGGATAGCGCGAAAAATCTAGGAACAGGTATCAAGCACTCGGGGTCCTACGGGACACAAGTGGATGGTTAACAACCAAATAACATCTATTGCCCACCTGTGCCTCTGCTTACCTACTTCAATTTTAGTTGTTAAACAGTAATTAAAGTTATGATCAACTCCAACAATAAACACACGACATTACTTCAACAACTCTGGCATTTGACGACACGCAACAGCACTTGAGCAAGTGACTACGACACGCAAGTCCAACTATCTACCAAACAACAGGTAATAGGAGGTGTCCCAGGCAGTATAAGGCTGCAAGGGATATCACGGGTACGAAAACTAGAGCATCGCAACACAGATAGCAATAGATCAACAGGAGGGAATAAATACTATAAAAGTAAGATAGGTAGAAAGGGGGGAGGTGCTCGCCTGAAAACATTGTCGAAGGTTCAACCGAAGATCGGGTCGACACTCGCATCAACTCAACGGCCTTATCCGCGAAGAAGCAAAACACTAGAATAAACACCGGATGCACTATTTAATACTACGGCAAAAGATCGGGCATGATGCATGTATGATGCATGACATGGAAAATATGCGATGCAATTAGGCCATATTAAGCGGAACCGGGGTCCCGACAATTAATTAAACGGTTCCAGTTATTTATCTACCCCGCAAATTAAATGTTGTCTTAACAAGGCAAAAGATAACACCGGTTCGCTACACAAATTTAAATGAGGCCAATATAAGACTAGATTTGCCCGCATATGGACCTCATATTTAATTATAAGGTGAATCGGCATAAGGCCCCCAAACCACACAAATATGCATGCGAGTATGACAATTTAATATGCAACAATTTATATAGATGGCATTTATAAAATAGGGGCTCGGATCAGGGTCACACATTAGGGTTGCGAAGATCTTGGTTCCGGTGGTTCGGGGTTCGGTCTCAGGGTTCAGGGTTCGACGGGATCGTTCTCGGACTCCGGGATTTAGGGTCTTCGGATCGGGGGAGTAGGTCTGGTCGCACGAGCGTCAATGCTTCCGGGAAGGAGAACTTGTCGTCCAGGGTCTCGGTGTCCGGGGTGAAGTACTCGGTGTCCTCGAGGGAGTACTTGGCGTTCCGGGATGAAGAACTTGGCGTTCTGCGTCGGTGTCTTTACCGTCCGGTTTCTCGAGCATCGCATCCGGGAAGGAGTACTTGGCGTTCCGGACCAAAGATCCTCAACTCTGGAGACACAAGTCCATGACGACGACCTTGTCACCCATGATGGAGAGCTCCGAGGTACGACCTCGGTTCGTGTAGCGGAAGCAGATCTTGGCGTTCGGGATGAAGATCTTGTCGACCATGTAGAAGATCTTGTTGTCCACGAAGGAGAACTTGCTGGTCCATGACGAAGATCGACCTTCGGGTTTGGGGTCTTCGGGGTCCCGGTAGCTAGCACACACCGAGGACTATGGCACCAGCCCCACACATGCGAAACTCACGGCGACGGTACAAAGACGGAGCAGCTGGCCCGGCGAAGACGGGCGTCCGGCGACAGGCGTGGGGAGGACGAGCTCGGCGGAGGACAGCGGAAGGCGGCGCTAAGCGGCGGCGTCCGGCAGCGAGGCAGGGCGGCGGGAGGCGAGGCTTCAAGTGGCAGCGAGGCGCGGGCGGCAGCTCGCACGGGGAAAGGGCGGCGGGCGGGCAGCGGGCAGGCAGGAGGGAGCCTTGGCGGTGCGTGCAGTGCCCTGCAGAGGCGAGGCGGCAGCGCGGTGGAGGCGGGCGGGCGGCGGCGAGGCGGGCGGCTTCGGTGGGCGCGGGCGAGGAGGCCGAGCCTGGGCGGTGAGCTTGAGACGGCGCGGCAGGCGGTGGGAAGCGAGGCGGCGGCAAGGGAGGTTCTCGGGAGGGACGAACGGATGAGGCCGCGGCGGTGGAGGGCGCCGGCGAGCCAGCGGCCGAGGCGGTGGGAAGGCGAGGCGAGGCGGGAGGCGCGGAGGTGCTCGGGTGAGGGACGAACGGATGAGGCAGCGCGGTGGAGGCGCGGTGAGAGGCGTGGTCGCGGAGAGGCGGCGGCGGAGGAAGGACGAGGCGGCGCGGTCGGAGGAAGAGAGGAAGGGACACCGGTGGCGGGCGTTGGCGGGCAGCGGAGGAGGTTGGCGGCCGCGGAGAGAGAAGGCGGGCTTGCGGGAGGCGCTGGGAAGACGCGGTGAGGGAGAGGGGACGCGAGGGAGGAGGTGGGTCGCGCGGGGCCGGGTCCACGCGTGGTGGGGCCCGATGGCAGGGGGTGTGCGTGAGTGTGTGCTGTGTGCGTGGTGTGTGCTGGGCTAGGGAGGGTGTGGGCCAGGGGAAGAGAGAGAGGGAGGGAGTGGGGGTGGATTGATGAGGTGGCAAGGTGGGTGTGGATTGGGGGTCCAGGGGATGAGGTGGACTGGGGAGGTGAGGTGGCAGGCTAGGATAGGTGGGTAGACTAGGTTCGGGTAGGAAAAGTTTTAGGTGGACCGAATTGTAGGTAGTCTGGACCGATTTGGCCTCTGGCCTGACCGGTCGGACTGCCTCTCCGGACAAAAAAATATTTTTATTGTTTTAATTTTGTTTATAAAACATTTTTGCAAATACTTTTTAGACAAATAAAAGATCTGATCAGACCGATGTTTTAGTTTGAAATAAAGACGGGGGTTATTTAGAAAACAAAACTAGGCGCTTCGAAATAGTTTCAGACAAACAAAGCATGATGATGACGATGCAATGCACAAAAACAACGCGATTTTCTAGTAGTGGTTTTGCGGGATGCCACAATTCGACACCACTAACAATGGATCTCGCCCTCGAGATCCGCCTCATGGTACCGGGAAGAAGGCGGCGATCTGAATCTTCTCTCATGTGTAGATCCTCGCGACACCACTAACAAGAGGTCGTTGTCCGTGACCGTCGAGAGAACCCTCCGGTAACAAAGGGTGAAGGTAGAGGTATCCACAAATAAAGCCACCTCTAGCTTCCGTGGACGGAGTAAAATTGCTGGATCCACTGATTCGATGTACAAGAGCAAATGATTAGAGTAGTCGGATGGTGATCAGTCCATCGCGCACCCAAACCATTACTCTGCACACGAATAGGCGGATTATGCAACCCACTCTCGGAATTAGACTGAAGATGTCGACAAGCGAGGTTCAGAAACAAAGGAGTGATGCAGACTCTGCATCGGATCTGGCATAGATGATGTCGTCGCGTCGGAAAACACCGGAAGGCACAAACAAGGAACAAGGAATGGTACCACAGTAGACGGATTCCTCAGACAGCATGAACACCGGATGGTAGAACACCGTTATCAAAGGAGGAAGCGAAACCCCGAAGGTACGATGGAACCCAACCACGAGAAATCCTGGACTCGAAGAGAAGAGAAGAGAGCGGATTCAAAACACGCAGAGGTGAGAGGAGAGCAGCAGAGGGGTAAGGAGTAAAATCAGGCCTAATCAGAACTATCCAACCGATTTTGCAAAAATAGTTTCGACACTCTACTTCGGCCGTTAGCTAGGTTATCCTACAGGCTGGACTTGTGGGATATCGCAACTGCTGAGCTCTGATACCACTCTGTAACACCCTCAGAATCGACCATATGCAAGTTTTAGCGCTTCCCGCCAAACCCGCATAGAAACGATTCAAAGGTGCCCACCAGGCACTTTCGTGCGGGTGGAAAACGAAGTAATAACATTACACAACAGTCCTCGATGGGACCTGAGCGAGATATATATACAACGGCGACTCAACGAGTCAAGAATCTGAATATCTGAACAAAGATCCAAATCACCTTGAAAGCGATAGAGCGTCCAGCTACGGACAAGATGCAAATGGGGCTAAGAGCCACGAAGAATAACCAATGGCGTCCATAACCCCCGAGGCCAAGCCGGAAGGGTAACCTCGCTAACGTGAAACCGAAAAACAAAAAGGGGTGCCACAAAGGGCAAAGGAAAAAGAGGAGCGTCGGGCCAAGCGACACGGCGAGGCTAGAATTGGCGTCTCGCCTACATAGGTATGGTGGATCGGCGGCAAAGAAGATGCACTAAACAACCTATAGAGACTCGATACAACTAGCGGCTATCAGAGAGGGTAAGAAAGACCTATTCGGAACCAACCTGATGCTACCATCAAACAAACCCATCCCGGTGTCTCCCCCTCGATACCAAACGAGGAAGTCAACCGAGGAATTCACACAGTTGGCAGTTTTATTTATTCAGTTATCGTTGCAGCAATTACTAGTCAGGTTTAGATAATCATCCTGATATAATAAGCAGTGGGCAATTTTAGTTAACCATTCCGTTGTAGTTGCAACACTTACTAGTCAGATACAATTAGCATGAGATATCCCAAAACCCAGCAGTTGTTGGTACTTTTATTTAGCCATTCCGTTATAGTTGCAATACTTACTAGTCAGGTACAATGGTCGCAAGCGACAACCCAAACAGCAATTGTTGGCAGTTTTATTTAGCCATTCCATTATAGTGAAGCTGATTACTAGTCATTATAAAGTCAAATTTATAGCACTACTTTAGTTATAGTTGTCTATGATCGAGATACTGTGCTCCAAGTCGTCCATAACCGCGGACACGGCTTTCAGAAAGTTTTACCTAGGGGTGCACAAATAGCAACACACACTCGATCAACCTCGGAAAAACCAAATCAAAACCCAACGAGGCCTTCACGACAAAGCAATCACAGGATTGAAATATTTCAGGGGCCACCCATTGAGTACACCATAGAGCTAGTGACTCGAGACGGACTCAAGGTTGCGTCGGTGCTGTAAGCATTGAGGGAACCCAAAACTGGGCTTGTCGATACCGCGAAAACACTCTGCTTACCTAAACAGTACAGGTGCTCCTCGCACAAATTGTAAATAATACAGTAAAGCATGGCATAAGTACATGATAGTAAATAAAACCTCAAACTAGTTTGTGGCCCCAAGAAATAAGAATGAATCAAGCTCTGGCTCAGGGGGGTCCCATAATCCTCCCGGATGTGGATAGCGTGAAAAATCTAGGAACAGGTATCAAGCACTCGGGGTCCTACGGGACACAAGTGGACGGTTAACAACCAAATAACATCTATTGCCCACCTGTGCCTCTGCTTACCTACTTCAATTTTAGTTGTTAAACAGTAATTAAAGTTATGATCAACTCCAACAATAAACACACGGCATTACTTCAACAACTGTGGCATTTGACGACACGCAACAGCACTTAAGCAAGTGACTACGACACGCAAGTCCAACTATCTACCAAACAACAGGTAATAGGAGGTGTCCCAGGCAGTATAAGGCTGCAAGGGATATCACGGGTACGAAAACTAGAGCCTCGCAACACATATAGCAATAGGTCAATAGGAGGGAATAAATACTATAAAATTAAGATAGGTAGAAAGGGGGGAGGTGCTCGCCTGAAAACATTGTCGAAGGTTCAACCGAAGATCGGGTCGACACTCGCATCAACTCAACGGCCTTATCCGCGAAGAAGCAAAACACTAGAATAAACACCGGATGCACTACTTAATACTACGGCAAAAGATCGGGCATGATGCATGTATGATGCATGACATGGCAAAGATGCGATGCAATTAGGCCATATTAAGCGGAACCGGGGTCCCGACAATTAATTAAACGGTTCCAGTTATTTATCTACCCCGCAAATTAAATGTTGTCTTAACAAGGCAAAAGATAACACCGGTTCGCTACACAAATTTAAATGAGGCCAATATAAGACTAGATTTTCCCGCATATGGACCCCATATTTAATTATAAGGTGAATCGGCATAAGGCCCCCAAACCACACAAATATGCATGCGAGTATGACAATTTAATATGCAACAATTTATATAGATGACATTTATAAAATAGGGGCTCGGATCAGGGTCACACATTAGGGTTGCGAAGATCTTGGTTCCGGGGGTTCGGGGTTCGGTCTCAGGGTTCAGGGTTCGACGGGATCGTTCTCGGACTCCCGGATTTAGGGTCTTCGGATCGGGGAAGTAGGTCTGGTCGCACGAGCGTCAATGCTTCCGGGAAGGAGAACTTGTCGTCCAGGGTATCGGTGTCCGGGGTGAAGTACTCGGCGTCCTCGAGGGAGTACTTGGCGTTCCGGGATGAAGAACTTGGCATTCTGCGTCGGTGTCTTTACCGTCCGGGTTCTCGAGCATCGCATCCGGGAAGGAGTACTTGGCGTTCCGGACCAAAGATCCTCAACTCTGGAGACACGGGTCCATGACGACGACCTTGTCACCCATGATGGAGAGCTCCGAGGTATGACCTCGGTTCGTGTAGCGGAAGCAGATCTTGGCGTTCGGGATGAAGATCTTGTCGACCATGTAGAAGATCTTGTTGTCCATGAAGGAGAACTTGCTGGTCCATGACGAAGATCGACCTTTGGGTTTGGGGTCTTCGGGGTCCCGGTATCTAGCACACACCGAGGACTATGGCACCAGCCCCACACATGTGAAACTCACGGCGACGGTACAAAGACGGAGCAGCGAAAACTATGGCCGACGCGAAGGATGTCTGGCGACACGGGCGTGGGGCAGGACGAGCTCGGGCGGGCCGGAGGTCAGCGGAAGGGGCGGCGCTAGGCGACGGCGTCCGAAGCGACGGGGGCAAGGACGGCGAGGGCCGGAGGGAGGCAGGCTTCAGGTGGCCGCGGAGGCGCACGCGGGCAGCAGCTCGCCGCGAGAAAGGGGCAGCGAGGCGCTGGGCAGCGGCCGGCGAGCAGAGGGGATCCCGCGCGGTGCGGTGCTCACGGCAGAGGAGGCCGGGACGGCGGCGATCGCGGTGGAGGCGAGGGAGGCGGGCCCGACGGCGGAACGCGAGGACGGGCTTCGGTGGGCGCGCGCGAGGCCGAGCTCAGGACGCCGGGCGGGCGAGACGAGACGAGCCGCGGCCAGATTCGGTGGGGAAGGCGAGGCCGGAGGCGGGAGGAGGCGCGGCGGGAGGTGCTCGGGTCGGGGAAGAACGGATGAGGCCGGCGGCGGTGGAGGGGCGCCGGTGAGGAGGCCGTGGTCGCGGAGGAGAGCGGCGGCGGAGGAAGGACGAGGGGAGCGGGGCGCGGTCAGAGGAGGAAGAGAGAGGAAGGGGACGCCGGTGGCGGAGGCGCGTCGGCGGCGGGAGGCGGCCGGTAGCGGAACGGCGACGGGAGGTTGAGGGGCGGCGGCCGGCCGGAGAGAGGAAGAAGGGGCGGGCGAGGAGCTTGCAGAGGGGAGGCGCGCGCCGAGCGGAGGAGGCGGCCTCGGCGCCTGGGGAAGACGTGGTGAGGGAGAGGGGACGCGAGGGAGGAGGTGGGTCGCAAGGCCGGGTCCATGGGTGGGGCCCATGGCGTGTGCGTGAGTGCGTGCTGTGTGCGTGGTGTGTGCTGGGCCAGGGAGGGTGTGGGCCAGGGGAAGAGAGAGAGGGAGGGAGTGGGGGTGGATTGATGAGGTGGCAAGGTGGGTGTGGATTGGGGGTCCAGGGGTGAGGTGGACTGGGGAGGTGAGGTGGCAGGCTAGGATAGGTGGGTAGACTAGGTTCGGGTAGGAAAAGTTTTAGGTGGACCGAATTGTAGGTAGTCTGGACCGATTGGGCCTCTGGCCTGACCGGTCGGACTGCCTCTCCGGACAAAAATATATTTTTATTGTTTTAATTTTGTTTATAAAACATTTTTGCAAATACTTTTTAGAAAAATAAAAGATCTGATCAGACCGATGTTTTAGTTTGAAATAAAGACGGGGGTTAGTTAGAAAACAAAACTAGGCGCTTCGAAATAGTTTCAGACAAACAATGCATGATGATAACGATGCAATGCACAAAAACAACGCGATTTTCTAGTAGTGGTTTTGCGGGATGCCACATTGCCCCTCCTCCAAGCCTTGGGCCGGAGGCCAATAAAGGGAGAAGTGGGGGGCAAGGACTCTCCCCCTTCTAGAAACCCTATCTCTAGTTTAAACGAGTTTAAACTCTCTAGGATCGGCTGGGCCCTATGGGGCCTTGTGCCCCTGGCCCAATGAGGCCAGGACACTACCTCATAGGCCCATGCCCCCTCTCGGAAGGTGGGGCCACGTTGGTCCCCTTCCGGAAGGTTCTAGAAGCTTCCGGTACAATACCGATTAACCCGGAACAATTCCGAACTCCAAAAACTGCACTGCCTTATATGAATCTTATTCTCCGGACCACTCCGGAACCTCTCGTGATGTCCCGGATCCCATCCGAGACTCCGAACAAAAACTCATAAACCAATTATCCAATCTATCCTAGCGTCGAGACACGTTAAGTGTGTGACCCTGCGGGTTCGAGAATATGCAGACATGATCTTCTATCAATAATCAACAAGGTCTAGGCACCCATATTGACTCCCACACATTCATCGATGATCATATCGGATGAACCACTATGCCGGATTCAATCAATCCCATATATATATTCCTTCGTCTTGTGATATTTTACTTGCCCGAGATTCGATCGTCGATGCATCATACCTAGTTCAATCTCGTCACGAAGTACTTTACTCGCTCCGTAATCCGATATCACTTTGTGATTAACTCCTTAACCACATGCTTGCAAGCGGTGTTGATATCGACACCGAGTGGGCAAGTATATCTCTCCTACTTGGGAGGGACAAATTCCATCTCGATACATACAACCCAATGATACTTTCCGATCACTGAGAGACACCTTTATGATCACCCTCTCATAGGATGACGTTTGATGACCTCAAAGCTTTCTTCCGATACCAGGGAGTTGTATTATCTCATGGTCTAAGGAATACAATATTTGACATAGGAAAAGCTTCGCAAAGATGAACACGATGATACGATCTAATTGCTTCGCTTAGTTTGGGTCTGTCCACCATATCATTCTCCAATGATATGATCTCATCATCAATTGACAACTCATGTCTATGGTTAGGAAACCTTAACCATCATTGATCAATGAGATAGTCCATAGAGGCGTACTAGGTACACGGTGTTGTTTACAAACCACACAAGTATTAAAGTTTCCGCATAATACAATTCTAGCATGGAATATAAACTTTATCATGAACAAGAATTATAATAATAACATCTTTATTATTGCCTCTAGGGCTTAATTCCAACAAAAACAACTAAGATAATGAATCACCTGGGTGGAATGGGCTTGCTTGGTGGTTTTTGGTTGAGTGGTTCACAAGGCCATGGAATTGGCTTGTGTATCTCACTTGTGGATGGCCACCCAGGAACAAAGAGATTTGAGATGTCAAATGTTGAGAAGCTTCAAGTGCAACCACTTGGCAATATGGGCTCTGCCATGATCATATAGGTTGCAAAACTTAGCCATATGGACAGTGGGTGATAGTGTTTGATAGGTTGGAACGCGTCCATTTTGGTCTAAGGGAAGGCTTCCGAAAGATCTTGTCTTGGGAAACCAAGTCTTGTGGGGAAAGTGCACCACCTCTGCAGAGTAAAATCCGACCACCCCTCTATTCCCCGTGGATACGATGATGACCGCCATGCTCTCGCGGACCTAATGATGCTATTCGTTTGTCCTAGGGTGCCCCTTATCCTCACCCTCGACGACCTCCAGTACCGCCGAGACCCAGCTCATCTCCGGCGAGCAATCGCAGCTGCCCCCGAGTGCCCCTCGACAGACAAGCCACACGTTGAGAACCAGCACGACGCCACGAACACGGTGAGCTTACTCCCTCCCTGTTTCGCTTCCTGCCTCGCCAGCGCCGCCGCCATCTGGCCGCTCCGTCGCTCGCCGTTGACATTGCGCCGCCAGTTCCTGGCTAGTGGATAGGAACCGCTAGATCGTCATCCAACGGCTAGGAAAGAAAGTGAGCGAAGGGGTATCGAACGATCTGCGCCGTGCGATCAACCTAGATCCTGCGGTCCGTGTTGACCGATTCGGCCGAACCGGTATCATCCAACCAGAACGCGCCGCGTGTCCAGCTGATGATTTAAAAACAGAATTGAAAACAGATTTGTTTGCAGATTTGAAACTCATGTAACTTTTGATCCACACGTCCAAAAATTGAAAATTTGGTATTATTGGAATCAGTGGAACAAACCCTAGCCAACCATGCCCTTAGTTTAGCAAATAGTATCTGTTAGCTTGTTGGTTTTTGCAGAAACAATTGTATGCTTGTTAAGGATGTAAAAATTGTTTAAAAATGAATTTGGTGTTAAAATCTTTGGCAATTGGATTGATTTGAACCTACTGACCCTAGGAAACACTTTGTGGACTCAAAAATGTATTTGGTGAAATATAATAATGATTCTTTGATTTAAAACCATTTCTAGTCAAATAGAAATGTGGGTTATTTATTAAAAATGATTTTGGAAGAAACCCTTTGGAAAATATTTTGTTTTAAACTCTCTAACCCCAAACATCAAGTTTTGTGGTTTTAAAACATATTTGGTGAACCTTGGAGATTAATGCCTTAGTAAAAATATTTTTACCCCACATAAAATGATACTTTGTTTTGAAAATGGTTTATGAAGTGAAATCTTTTGCAAAAGACTTGGCCACTTTATAAAATGACCATTAGGTGTTTTCAAATGTTTGTGAACCATTAGGAACCACTTTTTCAAACAAAACAAAGCTTGGCATGCTTGCATGCATTACTTTGACTTTGTCATTTTGTGTGTGGTTTTGCTTGATTGGTAGATTGAGTTTGTGCCTTGTTTGATTGAATTGTAGTGACTTGAAGAGTGTGATTGTTGCAAGGACAAGGAGTGAACCTATACCCTCTACCAAAAAGGCAAGTGATGCTTCATACTTTTTGTCCCATTACTTTCTCTATGCATTAGTGATTTTGCTAAGTAAAACTTGCATGGATTTTGCTAAGTATAGACCTTGCTATAAGAAAACCTAGTAGATGAATCCTTAGTAGGATTTTCCTAAGTTAAAGATTCCTACTACTATCAAGCTTAGCCTAGCTAATAAAAAACATGGGTGGAAAATATATTCACACTATGGAAAAATCTCTAAGTCTGAGGACTTATGTTTTTTTTGTGTAATAAAACAACTAAGATAATGAATCACCTGGGTGGAATGGGCTTGCTTGGTGGTTTTTGGTTGAGTGGTTCACAAGGCCATGGACTTGGCTTGTGTATCTCACTTGTGGATGGCCACCCAGGAACAAAGAGATTTGATATGTCAAATGTTGAGAAGCTTCAAGTGCAACCACTTGGTAATATGGGCTCTGCCATGATCATATAGGTTGCAAGAACTTAGCCATATGGACAGTGGGTGGTAGTGTTTGATAGGTTGGAACGCGTCCATTTTGGTCTAAGGGAAGGCTTCTGAAAGATCTTGTCTTGGGAAACCAAGTCTTTGGGGAAAGTGCACCACCTCTGCAGAGTGTAAAATCTAAGTACTTAGCCATGTCCCTGGTAAAGGACAATTTGAGCATCAAGACATGGAAGCAATCAAGGATCTCATCATTCAAATTTCTAAGTTAAAATCTTGTGGTTTGAACAAGGGTTGTTTGAAATCTTCAATCTTTGATTGAGAGATGCCTTATAAAGGATCTTCAATCTTTGATTGAGAAAAATGATTTTATCAAAGCAAAAACTTAGTATTTTCAAATGTTAAGGAAAAATCTATTTTGAGCAATGCAAGCCTCAACTCCACTTAGCCAAATGCATATAGATGATAGACTCCACTATACCATTATAGTATCACTTGCCAATACAATTCAAATGTATTGACCCTTTGTGGCTGTAACTTGTAATGTTGAAGGTTTGATTGATTTTTAGTGAAGATTGATTGATTAGGATTACAAAGTCTACAACCAACATCTGCCTGTGGCACTTTGAAGATGAAGGACCCATACTTATAGTTATTGCGCTGCAATGTAATGTAATAGCCAAATGAGCTATGTTTGATGTAATAAACTTATGTTATTCCTGGTTATAAAGTTATATTATGACCTTTGTTTCTTGATATTACATCTAAACTGTGGATGCTAGCTATTGATCCATGGACTAGCATTGTAAAACACAGGGGGCTCTATCTTATTAAAGATTGGGACCCCTATAGTGTTAAAAATGCTTTTTGAGCAAAACCTTTGGAAAATGATGTGATTTAAACTCTCTGACCTTAATCACCAAGTTTTGGGATTTGAAAACATATTTTGACGAACCTTAGTAAAATATTACTTGGTTAAAGGCATTTCTAGCAAATAAAAAAATATTGCCTTGAATTAAAAATGGAGTCTAGATGAAACATTTTGCAAATGGATTGAAATTAAAACACTTTGACCATAAACACTAACATTTGTGTTTAAAAATATATTTGACTAACACTACAAAATATCACTTTGATATAAATCATTTTAGCAAAACAAAAATGATTTAAATGGCCATTTTCACCAACCTAAATTAAAATGGATTTACCACTTTTGTAAATGACCAATAGGAGCTTTAAAATGTTTAGAGCCTAATAGAAACCACTTTTCCAAATAAAACAATATTTTGCATGCTTGCATGCATTGCTTGATTTTATTATTTTATGTGGTGAATTGTTTGAATGTTAGTTTGAATATTGCTTGCTTGATTGAATTGTAGTGAAGTTTGAAGAGTGTGATATTTGCAAGATCAAGGAGTGAACCAATATTCTCTACTTAAAAGTCAAGTGACACTATCATCCATGTCCTACTATCTTCACTACACTTAGTGTTATTTTTGTAGTATGCATGATAGGGCCACTATATTACTATGCTATGATATGTCCTATTAGGAAATCCATCTTCCTTAGTGAAAACATCATAGTTGTAGTATGCTTAGCCCTGCTATATACTTGGGGTGGAATACCATGTTATGAATATATGAAGTGTTGGAAAAATATATGTTTTATATAATAAAACAAGTACTCAATGAACCACCTGGGTGGAAGATGGATACTCGATTTTGGATAAGGTGGCAAAAAAGGGAACCATGTTTATATGGCTATCTTTTTGTATGTGCACTAGAAGGAAACCACCCAGGGACTTAGAGATTAAACAACTTTCTCGTACAGTGGCTTCCATGTACAGCCACATGCTAAATGGACTCTGGCTTAGTAAACTACATAGTGGAAGACCCTTGCATTGGAATCTTCAGGCTAACTATAATTGTGTATTGTAAATATATCCTTACATTGCTGCCTGGAAGACAAGCTAGCATTGTGTATGGACTTCTATGGAAAGACTTTGTCACATTCTCGATCTACCGGTACTCCATTTGGTGAGTACTTATCCAGCGGCCACTGGTGGCGTCATGACGAGATTGTGTCATGTGGGTAAAGTGTACAACTTCTGCAGAAGATCAAATTCTAAGTACTTATCCGTGTCCCCGGTTATGGAAAACTCTGAGCAACTAAGGCCTGAAGCTATGGAAGATCTCGACATTCCAATTTCTCAAATAAAAACTTGGTGGTGTCAACAAGGGATTAGAAGCACTTGGATTTTTCCAAGGAGTTTAGAAATATTGTCAAAAGATCAAAACTATTTTGAAAAGATAGGATAAAACTATATTGCTTTCTGCAAATGAGCCTAACACTACTTAGCCAAATATGCATGTATTGATAGGATTCACTTATTTCTACATAGTAGTGAAACTTGCCAATACAATTCAAATGTATTGACCCTTGTGGCAGCAACTTATTATGTTGCTGGTTTGTTTGATGTTAGTGCAGTGTGTTGATTAGGATTACAAGTCTACAACCAACATGATTGCATGTGGCACTTTGAAGATGAAGGACTCCATGCTATATAGATATTTATGCTGCATTGTAATGAGATAGCCAAATGAGCTATGTAAGATGTAATGAATTATTTTATTCCTGGTTATAAAGTTGTACTATGACCTTTGTTTCTTGATATTACATCTTAACTATGGATGCTAGCTATTGATCCAGGGACTAGCATTGTAAACATAGGGATCTCTACCTTATTAAAGGTTGGGACCTCTACAGTACAAGACCGGATGTGGCACATGCTATTAGTTTGACTAGTAGTTACCAATCGAATCCAGGTTCGGAACACTGGATAGTGGTCAAGATTATCCTTAAGTACTTACGAAGAACTAAGGATATGTTTCTTGTGTACGGAGGTGAAGAAGAGCTCGTCACTAAGTGTTATGTTGACGCAAGCTTTGACACCGATCTGGATGACTCTAAGTATCAATCCGGATACGTAATTCTCATGAATGGCGGATCAGTTAGTTGGAAGAGTTACAAACAACCTGTGGTGGCGGGATCAACAACGAAGGCAGAATATGTTGCTTCTTCGGAAGCGGCTCAGGAAGCAGTTTGAATGAAAGACTTCATATCCAAACTAGGTGTGGTTGCGAGCGCGTTGGACCCAATGGTGATCTGTTGTGACAACATTGGTGCCATTGCCAATGCCAAAGAACCAAGGTCTCACAATAATTCCAATCATATTAAGCGTCGGTTCACTCCATCCGCGAGCATGTCAAGGATGGAGATATAAAGATTTGTAAAGTACACACGGATCTCAATATAGCAGAACATGATCAACACCAGAACTCCATGGGTGTTAGATTCATCACTACGTAACTAGATTATTGTCTCTAGTGCAAGTGGGAGACTGAAGGGAATATGTCCCGAGAGGCAATAATAAAGTGTTTATTATGTGTATTCCAAGTATATGAAAGATGTTTATTTTGCATGCTATAATTGTATTAATACGAAGACGTTAATACATGTGTGTTTAATAAACAAACAGAAAGTTTCTAGTTATGCCTCTCTCATAAACTAGCTCGTTGATTAACAAGATGATCAAGGTTTCCTGATCATGGACATTGGATGTTGTTAATAACGGGATCACAATATTAGTGTAATTGTGTGATGAACATTCATCCGAAGTATAGCATTATGATCAAAGTCATTGAGTTTATATTGCTATAACAACTTACGAAGTGATCCTAATCCGTAGACCATGAGATCATGTCAATCACTAACACCGGAAGAGTTTCTTGATAACATCAAACGTCACACCATAACAGGATGATTATAAAGATGGGTTCAGAACTAATAAAGTGTTATGTTGAGGCCCATGGATCGAGAGTGGAATTTTTTCATACCGGTGACGGATAGATATAATCTGGGCCCTCTCGGAGATATCACATTCGTTAGCTTGCAAGCAAGTGATTTGATCGCTAGAATGTTATATCACGGGAACGAGAAAAGAGTGCACGTCAGTAACGAGATCAAAATAGGTAAGGAGATACCGATGGTCGAATCTCGGACATGTAATATATCGTGAAACAAAGGGATTAAGATACTAGCATAAAAGGTTCCGACGATCACAAGAAAGTCATCGTTGAATGTGTGGGAGTCAGTATGGGTCTACAGATCCCTCTTCTGATTATTGATCCGAGAGGGGTCTCGATCATGTCCGAATTATTCGCGAACCATAGGGTGACACACTTAAGAGACACCGACATCCAATTGGAGCAAAAGTTTCATGCCGGAAAGAATAACAAGCGCAGGAATTTATTTCACTAGATACCGAAACAGGTTTTCGGGTGAAATTGCAGAAAGTGGTTTTGCATGTGAAATGGAATTCTAGCAAGGGGTTATATGTGAATGTTTGTCATCAAATTAATTGACAAAATTCTGAATAAATAAAAGGATTTTTATTTAATGAGAGTTTGCATTAAATTTGGTGGAAATTTAATTGCAATTTTGAGTGGAGGGAATTTAAAGGAATTTTGTGAGTGGAGTGTCTACCCACATGAATGAGGGGAGGGCAAGGGGGCATCCCCATGCGCGGCCACCCCCATGGGGTTCCCCCTCTCCTATAAAAGGCACCCCTCTCCCTCTCTCTCACTCACACCTCCTCGTGAAGGATCTCTCTCCCCCTCTAGAATTTATCCCCCATGGTCTCGGACTAGCGAGATACATGTTCCCGGTGGCTATTCGGCAAGAAAGAGTTTTGCTTCCGCTGCATCGTTGGAGTGAGGAGGCGGAGGTTGCTCGGTGCCTCGGACGTGTGTGTGATCACGGATGCGCTGTTGATTTGCGGCGCTATGACTTCCTCTCGATCTTGAGATCAGCAAGAGATCGTCTACATCAGCCACGATTTTAACTCGTTAAGCTTTGTCGGTCTTCAAGGTTATGTTCTCTACGGATATACATCCGCCCGTTGTTTGTATCTAGTAGATAGATCTTGGTACATAGTTGTTCCCATCGTAGGAATTTTTTTTCTATGATGCGAACCCTACACCTACAAGTGCAGCTCCCCCGAGCTATCACACACATACGATGAAAGACAACGACTCCCGGGCTCGGATCGCGCCGAGGATGCAGAAGTAGAACTCCTGTATGGAATCCCTACAGCAGAACGGCGTGCCATAGTGGTGTTGGCTTTATGTGCAAAGTCCTTTCTTGGGATCACGCAACCCCAAAGGCAATTGAGAGAGGGGGATTTTCTCTAAGGAAAAGTGCGTTTGAGAATATCTTAATTGGTGTGTTTTATCCCTCTCATGGGCACCCCTTTATATAGGCGGAGGGAGGTATGCCCTCCCCTTTAGGTGTCCCATGTGGGACTAAAAGTACAAGGAAACAGGACAAAGTGGGGATGCATGCCGGCTGGGCTTGAGGGGTGGCCGGGTGGCACACCAGCCCCACGCTAGCCTAGCCAGCAGCGTGGAGCAGCAACAAGCTGCAGCGGTGGCCAGCCGGGTGGGCTTCCCTCGTGCCCACGTGGCCCAGCTCTCGCCTCGCATGGCGGCTAGCGGTCGCCCGGCCCGGGAGGGTTGCCTCCCCCCCGTGCGTGGCCTGCCAGTCCGATTGGCCCGTGCACCCTCCTTGATCCCCCGTCTGCCCTTGTGGGAAGGGGTTGAGAAGGCCTACCGCGGCGGCCAGCATCCCTATTGCACACCCGATACTTAGTACTGGCCACTCGCCTTCGTGGGTTGTTCATCCCAACAGCAGTTTTTCCTGCTGCCCTTTTGCTATGGTTTTATCCTAGGTCAAATTCACTTCGGGATTTTGGACTAATGAGAAAGGTGCTTTATAAATCTTAATTTAAATATATATTTAGTATAAGTTAATTCACAATTAACATATAATAAATGCATATTATAAATTGACATTTATCTAAAACTCCTTTCGGTCTATTTCCTTCTGCTTTCTCCAAACAAGTACCAACGCGCAGCCAGGCCTCGTGGGCCCCAGTTCCGTTAGTGCGGCGCCACATCTCATGGCTTCGCACTGTGTAGTGCAACACCACATCATGTGGCGCCGCACTTTAGAACAAGTACCAACGCGCATCCAGGCCCTGCCCGACCCAAACCTTATTCCCCTAGACCCAGAAACCTCATGGCGGCTAGGGTTCGTCGCCCCTGGTGATTCTCCTCTCAAGAAACTGACAGATCTAAAGATTTTGTCCAAGGATCTTCCTCCCAATCCCTCCCCCGGGTATCTCCTCTCAATCCCATTCGAAAATCCCTTGCTATTTGTCTCCTTTTCTTCAAATTTCGGTGAAACCCTAGTTTCAATTGGATTTAGAGATTGATATGAAGGATTGACATGTTTATTTGATCTTTAGGTTTAGAAATACTTGTAAGATGGATAGTGAACTCCTAGTTTGTAATTTATCTTTATATTATGAAGAATTTCCAATATATATTACCAATTATATGGTTACATCTAGGTGTGCTGATTTTTGTTCATGTAGGATGAAACTTTTGTTCATGTTAGAACTATAGTTAGAACTATTGCCAATATATATTACCAACTCTAGATGCTTGAACTATAGGTAGAGTAGGATGAAATTTTTGTTCATGTTACAATTATAGGTAGAATAGGGTACGCTTTTTGTCACTTCGGAAGTATGGCTAGAGTAAGATGGAGTATGTGTTAGAACTATAGTTGGAGTAAGATGGTCTTTTTGTAACTGTTCTTATTGTCTCTATTGTTTTTGGAATATGTAGGATGTCTCTAAAAAATGCTCACTATGATGTTCAACACCATGCGTACAAGTTGTCGGAGAAGAGACGGGTACTAAAAACTTCCATGCAAGTCAAACAAGATGCCATATTTGTTGAGATGGAAATCTAACCTTGGCCATTGTGTGTTTGCAGGAGCTTCTACCCCTTCGACTAAGGTACCACGAGGTCTCGTCCGGCAAGATGCATTATGATGAGTGGTAAATTCCATACATCCATTAGCTAGGACTCCTCCCCTTTAGCCACGTGTGTAACATCCCAAAAATATAAAATAATGATCATCAAACTAATCACAAAAATTAGGGTTAACAAAAACTTTGAGTAATTAAAATCATATGAATGCATGTGTGTATGTGATGATTTGATAAATGCATGAATGAACTTGTGTGATTAACCTAAATAGCAAGAAATGGTTTAAAGATGAAAATAACATCATATAAAACATTTCCAAGCAGAAACAAATAAAGAGAAAATAAAAAACAAATCAATTAAGGCAAATGGTCATTTTTGCCAATCTCACTAGATCACTTTGAGTGTTTCTAGTCCAAGATTTCAAACAGAAACTTTTCCAATTCTTTTCACCCCTTGCTAGACCAAGTAAAAGTGAAGCAAAGCCCACCTTTGAAACTTGCAGAAACATTTGACAACCTCATTCAAATGACAATTCAAAATTAAATCTTTAACATATGTGAAGATCACACCTTTTCAAAACCCAACCAAACCGGTGCCCCTTGACCAATCCAACTAAGCAGAGACTCCCTAGTATGTGCCTAGCAAACCCACCAAGTTTGAATCCAAAATTAAATTTTGAATTTCTTTCGGCCATCTCATCAAACACCTTTTAGCAGCAAGCAAGCAAACAAACAAACAACAAACACTATAGTGAGCAGTGAATTTGGCCAACCTTGTTCCCTCTCTAGCTCTCACTACACTCTCTGTAGATGATCTAGCCCAATTAACAAGCCTTAGCACCATTGTGAGATTGGCATAGCCATTAATGGTGACCATGCCGAGCCCATTTGCCAACCCCAATGCCGCCAGCGAGCTAGAGGAAGAACTAGTCCCGCCAACCTTGTCTAGAATACGCAGCACCGTCCATCGCCACTCCCTGTCCTAGCCCCGAGCGCAGCCAGCCCCTGGACCACACTGCCCGAGCATGCCAAGCCTCTCTACGAGCGAGCCTGTGCGCCAACCGCGACACACGCTGCGGTGACCCAGCATACCACTGCATGATGTAGTACACTATAGTCGTTGACATAACACCAATGAAACACCGTTCACTAGTATTACATCCCTTAGAGTAGTACAACAGAAACATAGCAGGTCCAAGACATGACTATAGGTTACATCTCAACTCTTTACACAAGATCTAGAGAACACTCTAGGTTAACGAGAGAGAAAGAAACTTCTTCTAAAGAAGAATCAGATATAAATAATTCCAAGACTATCATACTAACAGGACTAGTATCTTGACTAAAGATCTGGCATTGCTGCTATTGCAATACACTATAGAAATAGGTTCTATGTCTAGAGATTATATTCCTATCTACTTAGTAACTTCGTCTTCACTTGAGTTGATGTATATGTTGACTTTCTTGACTTCATTGAAGAACTTTAGCTTTTGATGAGGATTCCTGGAGCAAGATTTGATGTAGACATCGTTTGTATTGGCTTTAGAACCTAGCAAGGGTTAAGAAGATACGTTGAGTACGAGCGTACTCAGCAAGTTCACTAGAAAAGGAGTGTTTGATGCACTATATCTACGGCCACGGACCATAGGTTGTAAGCAATGCAAGTTTTCATAAATATTTCTTCAAAGGTTGCTTTTATTCTGAAAAGCTATGTCCGTCAGCCTTCACAGGTTTACCAGTACCTTCATGGGGTTCCTTTCCCACCGCGTTCGCAGCTCCTTCCCGGAACAGGGAGTAACAAGTTACAATTCTTACACTCTGCAGAGGTGCGTCACTTTACCCATGAGAGACCTTAGGTTTTGTTGCACGGCCAGGAGTATGTGATCGTTCAAACTTCCTTGGTTTGAGGCCCAACCTAAGATCCAAGCCAATCACTGCCTTCTCCGCGACCCCGCATGTCTCCTTGGTGTACACCATGCCCACCTTTTGAATTACGGCAATGGTTTGTACAGACCGTTTAGATGCCGGAACTATCATGGGATGTTGAGGGATCCCACCCATATGTTGCATATCCTCTATGAATTACCATATAATATGTACGCTACGAGTGATAATAGCCATGACCCGCACATCCAGCTCCATGCGAGAGGAAAAAGATACAGCTGACTTCTTCGTACCATTCCAAATCTCATGGTCAACGCGTAATATACGGCGCAAGAATCACTGGAGACATGGGTTGCTAAGTCCTAGATAATATGTTCCTTTACCATCGGAACGCTTATAGTAGGTTATTACCTCATGGTAAATAACCTATAATCACATTATTATGAAAATAGTGGTTTCTGACCTTTTTCAAATGCAGGTGATGACAACACTGGATTTGTAAAATACTTTACATAAAATAATCAAAGTACATGAGCAAGTGTGAACTTGCCTTTTGTGATTGCAATATTATGCGCTCACGGTCTTCGAGACAATATAAAAGATCCATTAGCTGAAATCTGCATCATTGGTCCGGTAAGGACTAATGTTTAAAGAAGCAAGATGCTTTTATGCATAAGTAATGTAATGCAAGTTGATAAACGCGAATCCCGAGAATAACGTTGTCCTAGGGTTTGGATACTGGAAATGGTTACTTTAGAATGTGTTGTCCTTTTAGATAGGTTTTATACTTGTGCTTCTTATTAAGGCTTGTGAGTATGTGTGAAATAATATGTAGACATAATGGCATACAACAATAAGATATACTAATGAGATGTGCTACTCAAGGACTGCTTATATTAGAATTATCTTATCTTCAAGTTTTACCTTGCAAGTGATGACATTTATAATGAACTTAAGTGTTAACAATTCTAGGTATATAAGTAAAGCTTAATATAATGTGATTATTATTAATTGTCATTTGATGTTTGAAGTGGCAAAAAGAATAACATTTGAAGAAAATCTTACTTAACTAAGTAGAAGCACTTAAGCCTTTAAGTTAACCTTATGTGGTGTTCTTTTTAGTTATAGTCTTTAAATAAGAAAGAATTACTTTATTTGAATAATGTCAGCATTAGTATTTGAGACTTATCTATCTTGGTTTTTAACTTGGTTGGTGTGGTAGGAAGATACTTTGTAAATTAATTACAACAGACCAAAGTTAACTATAAAGCATATAATAAAGTTTTTAGTATTATTAAAGTATTATAGATTAATGTTAACTTTAAAGACATAGATGGATTTAAGGAATTATGCCTATAGTATTTGTAGCTTATTTACTTTGTAATGTTTTCTTTAGAGTTAATTAGGAAGGATTATACTTTTATTTGGTAGAGGTTTATTTACATTGTATATGTATAAAGGGATATATTTCCCTGATAAGGACGTGGTTATGGTTTATGAATAAGTAAACAATATTATTCACTACTTATGAACTCACTATAGTGTTTTGATTTGTTTATAAACTTGTGATCAAAATAAAGGAATGGTTTTTTTTTCATTATAATTAATCTTGGAGATTTTAGATTAGATAAGGATTCTTTTATAAAATAATCTGCACTTATGGTTGAAGGATAATTCAATAAAATTGTATTTTTAAAATTTGTTGAACCATTTGACTTCATAATATTAGTATTTAAGGCTAATATTATTTATTAGATTCAATTAGCTAATTTTTAGAATATTAGAAATTTTTATTGACTCTTGTATGAATTATTAACTAAAGAAATAGGTTTAAATTCAAGTTATTAAAGTGTTTAACTTTTTATTTAACTCAAAAGTGGGATATTATATTTTTAGCATATAAGTATTATCTTTGTGATCATTTTGGTATATTACACTTATTTTTTTATTTAAAAATAATAAGATATGATTTTTATAATACTTATTACTTTATAAAGACTTAATAAATAACAAATATTTATTAATTGAAATAATAATGTATGATTATAGATTTGAATTATAGTTCTTATTTTTTTCTAAGATGTTTAGTATTTTAATTATATTTTTAACATTTACCATTATTAAAATATGAATTATCAAAGTTTTATTACTTATAAAACCTTTATTAAATAATATTTATTTAAATAATCATCATAATAATATTTGATAATAGCTTTAAGTTGTAGCTTTTATTTTTCTGAAAATTTTCATATATTAAACATTTTTTCTGAATTTTAAAACAAGACCTATTGATTTTATCAGATTGAATCATTTTATTTAATTTCTATAATTAATAAATTAAATAATTTATGATGTAATGCTGATGTCAGCGTGGGGTGAAAGGTTTTTCTCACTGGGTCGATTCTTACCTGACTGGTGGGGCTTAGGGCCACGTTGGTGTGCCATGCTGGCATTGACCATTAATTCTTTTTACATGTAACACCCTCAGAATCGGACCTATGCAAGTTTTAGCGAAACCCGCCAAACCCGCATAGAAACGATTCAAAGGTGCCCACCAGGCACTTGCGTGCGGGTGGAAAACGAAGTAATAACATTACACAACAGTCCTCGATGGGACCCACAGAACAGATATATATAACTGACTCAATGAGTCAAGAATACGATATCTGGTACAAAGATCCAAATCACCTTGAAATCGATAGAGCGTCCACTACGGACAAGATGCAAATGGGGCTAAGAGCCACGAAGAATAACCAATGGCGTCCATAACCTGCCCAGGCCAAGCGGAAGGGTAACCCTAACGACGTCGATCTCAAAACCTGCTTAAACAAAGGGTGCCGACAAAGGGCAAAGGAAAAAGAGGCGTCGATCGAGGCCGACACAGCGAGACTAGAATTCGGCGGTCCTCGCCTACAAAGGTATGGTGGACTGAGCGGCAGCGGCAACATGCACTATACAACCTATGGAGACTCGATATAACTGGCGGCTATCAGAGAGGAGTAAGAAAGACCTATTCGGAACCAACCTGAATCCAACACCAAACAAACCCATCCTGGTATTTCCCCCTCGAGACCAAACGAGGAAGTCAACCGAGGAACTCACACCGTTGGCAGTTTTACTTATCCAGTTATCGTTGCAGCACTTACTAGTCAGGTTTAGATAATCATCCTGATAAGGTAAGCAGTGGGCACTTTTAGTTAACCATTCCGTTGTAGTTGCGACACTTACTAGTCAGATACAAATAGCATGAGATAACCCCAAAACCCAGTAGTTGTTGGTACTTTTATTCAGCCATTCCGTTGTAGTTGTAATACTTACTAGTCAGATACAATTGTCGCAAGCGACAACCCAAACAAGAAATTGTGGGCAGTTTTATTTATCCATTCCATTATAGTGAAGCTGATTACTAGTCATTATAAAGTCAAATTTATAGCACTACTTTAGTTATAGTTGTCTATGATCGAGATACTGTGCTCCAAGTCGTCCATAACCGCGGACACGGCTTTCAGAAAGTTTTAACCCGGCCGGGGTGCACAAATAGCAACACACACTCGATCAACCTCGGAAAAACCAAATCAAAACCCAACGAGGCCTTCACGACAAAGCAATCACAGGATTCAGAAATATTTGGGGCCACCCTTGAGTACACCCAAACGGTTAGTGACTTCGAGACGGACCCGAGGTTTGTGGGGCGGTACATGGCGATCGGGAACCCAAACTGGGCTTGTCGATACCGCGTAACGGGTCACAATTCCTAAAAGATGCAGTGTGCTCCTCGCTGTCGTAAATAAAGCGATAGCATGGCATAAGTACAGGATAGTAAATAAAACCTCAAACTAGTTTGTGGCCCCAAGAAATAAGATCGAATCAAGCTACGCCTCGGGGTCCCATAATCCTCCGGATGTGGATAGCGATAAATCAAGGAACAGTATCAAGTACTCGGGGTCCCACGGACACAAGTGGACGGTTAACAACCAAATAACATCTATTGCCCACCTGTGCCTCTGCTTACTTACTTCAATTTTAGTTGTTAAACAGGAATTAAAGTGAACGATAAGTAAATCCATGATCATCTCCAACATCAACATGCGGCAATACACCAACAACTGAGGCACTTGACGACACGCAACAGCACTTGAGCAAGCGACTACGACGCGCAAGTCCACTATCTACCAAACAACCGGTAATAGGATGTGTCCAAGGCAATATAAGGCTGCATGGGATATCACGGGTACGAATACTAGAGCAACGCAAAACAGATAGCAATAGATCATCAGGAGGGAATAAATACTATAAAAGTAAGATAGGTAGAAAGGGGGAGATGCTCGCCTGAAAACATTGCCGAAGATTCAACCGAAGATTGGGGCGAAGCTCACATCAACTCAACGGCCTTATCCGCGAAGAAGCAAAACACTAGAAGAAACACCGGATGCACTATTTAATACTACGACAAAAGATCGGGCATGATGCATGTATGATGTATGACATGGCAAGGTGCAATGCAATTAGACAATATTAGTCGGAACCAGGGTCCCGACAATTATTCATATGGTTCAAGTTATTTATCTACCCCGCAAATTAAATGTTGTTTGAACAAGGCAAAATATAGCACCGGTTCGCTATACCAATTTAAATGAGGCCAATATAAGACTAGATTTGCCCGCATATGGGCCCCATATTTAATTAGGTTAATCGGCATAAGGCCCCCAAACCACAGACAAGTATGCATGCATGAACAATTTAATATGCAACAATTTATATAGATGGCATTTATATAAATAGGGTTCTCGGATAAGGGTCACACATCTGGGTTCGGAAGATCTTGGTTCCGGGGTTTGGGGTTGGTCTCAGGGTTCAGGGTTCGACGGGATCGTTCTCGGACTCCGGGATTGGATACAAGGTGAAGAGCTTGGCGTTCCGAGAAGAAGGACTTGGTTCGGCGTCGGGGGCGCATCGGTCTCGCCCTGGTCGGTGTCGATCTTATCGCATTCGTGGTCTTCGGGTCCGCGTAGATGGTCATGGCGTTCAAAGTGGAGAACTTGGCGTTCCGGTGGCGATCTTGGCGGCTTCGGAGGGGTTTAGGTTCGAGCTTCAAATCCATGTAGTAGATCTCGTCAGTTCCATGTCGACGACCTTGGGGTCTCGGTGTCTTGGCGCACTTGGCGTCCGGGACGGGGTACTTGTCACGCCGGGGTTCGGTCCCGTGAGGCAGATCTTGGCGTCTGGTGTAGGCGTCCACGGTGTCGGGGAAGATCTTGGGGTATCATCCTGATCATCGGTGGCGAACT
This sequence comes from Avena longiglumis, assembly GCA_030063025.1. Taxonomy (NCBI): domain Eukaryota; kingdom Viridiplantae; phylum Streptophyta; class Magnoliopsida; order Poales; family Poaceae; genus Avena; species Avena longiglumis. Next base: position 475,486,377 of record CP125974.1, on the reverse strand, counting down.
TGGGCTCGATACCGGGGGTCCATCGGATTTATCTTGATCAATGTCGATCTTGTCGAGGCCTTACAACACGGTGCAGATACCGGCACAGCGAGGTCGAGGTGAAGCCCCCAGGAGGTGGAATCTGGAACCGGAGACCAGCGAACCCTGGGTCTGGCACACATACACGAGCACACTTAGACGCACGCACGGGCCAGGCCCTGGCAGACGCGAGCTCGTGGCTCAGCGCGGGAGGAAGAAGGCTGCGGAGAGTCGCCATGGCGGTTGAGGAGGCCGACGCGGGGCTCGGCGTGAGCAGGCGGGCCTTGGCCGGAGAGGGGACTGCTGGGCGAGCTCGGTGGAGGGCGCCAAGGGAGGTCGACAAGCGGAGGCGGGGCGCTGCGGAGGAGGCGGAGCGGGAGAGCGGCCGGGCCGGGCGAGGATGGCGCATGGCGGCCTTGAGCGGAGTTCGTGGCGGGCCGGGCCGGCGAGTGGAGGGCAGCAGGCGAGAGGAGGCGCGACGCAGGGCATGCGGCGAGGTGAGGGCGGTGGCAGGCGAACGGCAGGGAGCGTCGGGCAGACAGCGCGGATCTGGGAGGCTGGGGAGCTCGCGGGCTTGTCGGAGGACGCAGCGATGGCAGTGAGGAGGGACGGCTGGCGGCAAGGCCTCGCGAGGCGGCCGAGGAGGGCGGAAGGAGAGGGAGGTTGGAGAAGGTGGGAAGGAGAGAGGCGGAGAGGATGGAGGTGGGGGGAGAGGGGCGCGCGTGGGGGGAGGAGAGAGGATGGTGGGGAGCGGCGGCATCGGGTGAGGGGAGGAAAAGGGGCGGTTGGAGGGCGCGGCGCCGGCGAGGGTGGAGAGGAGGATGAGAGGACGCGGGGGTGAGGAAGGGAGGAGGCGGGGCGCGCGCGTCGGGGTGGGCTAGAGGAGGAAGAAGGTGGGGAGGGGAGAGAAGGAGTGGTGGGGGCGGAGGGGTGGGGTCGGGGCCACGCGGGGTGGGGGTGGACCGGGACCGCAGTGGGGGGGCAGGGCTGTGGGACCTGTGAGGGAGAGGAGGTGGCTGGGTGGGTGCGGTTGGTGGGGTGAGAGGCCGACAGGTGGGGTCTGGGGTGGGCCCGCGGGGTAAGTGAGAGAGGGTAGGTGGAAGCTGGGTGTGAGAGAGGGAGAGAGGGGGGAAAAAGAGGGGGATTGGTGAGGTGGCAGGGTGGTTAGGGATTGGGGGAGAGGGTGAGGTGGCGAGCTGTGAGTGGTGGGTAGATTAGGTTTGGGTGGGGATAGGTTTAGGGTTTGGGGCTTTGTGTTAGTTTGTAAATATTTACGGTGTTGTTTTTGTTTCAAATCTTTTTAGCAAATAACTTGTAGGCAAATAATTTGACAGGTAATTATAAGACTTATTTTGAAATAAGAGAAGGGCATTTTTAGAAAACAAAAATAGGCTTATTGGAAATAGTTTCAGACAAACACATGCATGATGATGCCGATGCAATGCACAAAAACAACGCGATTTTCTAGTAGTGGTTTTGCGGGATGCCACATTACACCTCAAGCTATTCTAGCTACAGAGACAGACAGATGGGCCCATGGCCACATCAGCTGCCACATGTGCTCGCCGGAGCATCATCGGAATGGCTATGGGAATGGCGACAGTGAGGGTTCTGGGAGGTGTAGTTCGAGCATTTCAAAGCAGTGGACTATGGAGAACCCGTATGGGGTGGCGCCGCCCACTAATGGTCATCGGAGAAGGTGGTACGGCGATGGTTAGCGGTGGCGCACCAAGTCCAACGACACGAACACGCTCAGAGATCACGGGAAAATGAGATAGAGGGCGCTGGGGATTCATGAGCTCACCAGGAATCAGAAGAGGTTGATGACGAGGCTTGTGGTGGCCAATAACGGCGATGGAGCCACGGTGGAGCTTGGTCGGAGTTCAGGAAGAAGTGATGTGGGGGTTCGATTCCGAGATCTTCGGCTCAATTCCTCTGGCTAATCGACACAGGGGAGAAAGGCGGTGCTCATAGCGTTCTTGTACTACCCCGGGGAAGCTCGGAACCCGTCGATTCATCGGCTTAGGGTTTCGGGTTTGAGGAACCGAAGAGAGGGAGGTTGCTTGTAGAGGTCCCAACCTTTAATAAGGTAGAGATCCCTGTGTTTACAATGCTAGTCCCTGGATCAATAGCTAGCATCCATAGTTAATATGTAATATCAAGAAACAAAGGTCATAATATAACTTTATAACCAGGAATAAAATAATTCATTACATCTTAAATAGCTCACTTGGCTATCTCATTACAATGCAGCAGAATTAACTATAGCATGGAGTCCTTCATCTTCAAAGTGCCACAGGCAATCATCTTGGTTGTATACTTGTAATCCTAATCAACACACTTCACTAACATCAAACAAACCTGCAACATAATAAGTTACAGCCACAAGGGTCAGTACATTTGAATTGTATTGGCAAGTGATACTATGGTAGTATAGTGGAGTCTATCATCTATATGCATTTGTCTAAGTGGAGCTTAGGCTTGCTTTGCTCAAAATATATTTTTTCTTATCATTTGAAAACACTAAGTTTTTGTTTGTCAAAATCACCCAAGGAATCTCCCAATAGAAATTGGTGATCCTTAAACCATGTTCAACCACAAGTTTTAAATTAGAAATTGGGATGAGGAGATTCTTGATAGCTTCCATGTCTTGATGCTCAAATTGTCCATTGCCGGGGACACGGCTAAGTACTTAGATTTTTCACTCTACAGAGGTGGTGCACTTTTCCCACAAGACTCTACATGCATCGAGACAAGATCTTTCAAAAGCCTTCCCTTAGACCAAAATGGACGCGCTCCAACCTATCATCCCCTACAACCAACTATCCATTTGGCTAAGTTATTGCAACCTATATGATCCAGGCAGAGCCCATAATGCCAAGTGGCTGCACTTGAAGCTTCTCAACATTTGACATCTCAAATCTCTTTGTTCCTGGGTGGCATTCCACAAGTGAGATACACAAGGCAAACCATAGAAATGGGCCCTATGTAACCACTCAACACAAACCAATCCACCATTCCACCCAGGTGATTCATTCACTTAGTTGTTTTATTAAAATAAACACAAGTCCTTGACTTAGAAATATTCCATAGCATGAATATAATCCACCCTTGTTTTCTACTAGCTAAGATAAGCATGATAGTAGTAGGAATCTTAAATTAGGAAAATTTTACTAAGGTTTCATCTACTAGGATTTCCCATGGCAAAACATACTTAGTAAAAATTCCATGCAAGTCTTACTTAGAAATATCACTAATGCATAGTGAAAATAATGGGACAAAAGTATGAAGCACCACTTGCCTTTTTGGTAGAGAATATAATTTCACTCCTTGATCTTGCAATAGTCACACTCTTCAAATTTTACTACAATTCAATCAAGGCACAAATTCAATCTACCATTCAAGCAATTCATCACACAGAATAATAAAAACAAAGCAATGCATGCAAACATGCCAAAGATTGTTTTATTTGTAAAAGTGGTTTCTATTAGGCCATAAACATTTTAAAACACTTATTGGTCATTTATAAAAGTGGTAAAACCATTTGATATTAAGTTTGTGAAAATGGCCATTTGAATATTTCTTGTTTTGCTACAAATGTTTTAATCAAAGTAATAATTTCTAGTGTTTGACTAATATATTTTTAAACACAAATGTTAGTGTTTTAAGGTCAAGTGTTTAATATTAAATTCATTTGTAAAAAGTTTTACTTATAAACCATTTTTATACCAAAGAAATATTTTATGTTGTTGGAAATGCCTTTTAGCAAGGTAATAATTTATAGGGTTCATCAAATATATTTTTAAATCCTAAAACTTGGTGTTTACGGTCAGAGAGTTTAATTCAAATCATTTCCCAAAGGTTTTACTCCCAAAAGCATTTTTAACATATAAACAATATTTTTATTTAACTAGAAATGTTCTTATTCAAAGATTTATTCTTTAGTATCACAAAATATGTTTTTAAATACACAAGTTGGTTTCTATGGTCAGTGGGTTCAAAACAAACCATTTGCCAAAGATTTTATCCTAAAAACATTTCTAGAATAATTTTTATGTTCAAATTATGCCTACACAAGTTTCTGTAAAAACAACCAATTTAAAAGAAGCAATTTACTATACAAAGTACATGGTTGGAAAGTATTTGTTTTGATGATTCCATTGATATAAGATTTGTAAAATTTGGACGTGTGGATCAAAAGTTATGCAATTTACAAATTCACATATCTAATTGAAATGTTTCTGTTTTTAAATCACACTCTGGGCCACGTGGTGTGTTCTGATTTGACCATACCGTTTCGTTCGGATCAGGCAATGTGGAGCGTTAGATTTTAAATAGATCATGCGGCTCTGATCTAGCGTACCCCTTCGCATCCGTGCGATCAAGATCCAACGGTTGCAGCGCGTGTGACCAGGAACGGGCGGCGAGTGGCGGCGGCGCGTTCAGGCGATGGTGTTCCAGCTAATACATGAAGTGAGCGAGGACGTGGGGTGGCTCACCGAGATCGCCGTGGCGAGTAGATGCTCAAGGTAGCAGTCATTCATCGAGGGGCGCACAGAGTCGTCGTCAATCTCTCGCCGGAGATGCTCCTGGCGTCGGGCAAGCTCTGGCATCGTCGGGGGAGAGGCTGGAGGACGCGCTAAGACAAGTGGAAGGCACCGTTAGGTTCGCAAGAGTGAGGCGAGCATGAGAGTGTCCATGAGGGGGAGAGGTGTGGTAAGATGCTACCTGGGGAAATCGCCGGAGTCGAGGCAAACGGCGGCGCTGCTCTGGTGAAGAAGTTGCCGAGGCTACAGAGCATGCGCGGCTAAACGAGCGGTACTGGGAGTTGCAGGGGGTGATGGGGAATGCGCTCGTGGGAACTGGGAGGCAAGGGGCGGCGAGGAGCGGCCGGAATCGTCGCCGGAATGCGTCGGGGACAGAGGCGTTGTTGTAAGAATTTCGAGGAGCCTATGGGCAGTGAGTGCGGGGCGTCTGGGGGAAAGATAGAGCGGAGCGAGGCGATTAAGAGGGCGTGATTACTGGGCGGTTTAACTACGGCATTCAAACGAATTTCACTCTGCGGAATCAAGGCAGAAACGGCGAGGAGGGAAATAAGAACTGGTCGCGGCGGGTTGAAGAGATGACTGACATGTGGGGCTGCTTCATCAGCGAGATAGAGAGAGGTGTGGTGGGGTCCAACCATCATTGGCTGCGCGGGTGATAACTTGAGTGATAAAAATGTTTCGGGGGAGAGGGGAAGGTGGGCGCGTTGGGCTGGTTTGGGCCTAGGTTAGTTGGGTTGGGTCCAACTCTCTCTTTTTTGTTCTGATTCTTTTTCTTTTTCTGTTTTCGTTTTCTGTTTTGATTTTGTTTAAACATTTCAAACAACCATTTGAATTCATATTTTTACCAAACTTTCTGTAAGTTTTCTACACTGTTTTAGGGATGTACTTAATGTCCATTTTCAGAATAAATATTTCATTTACACATGGTTCTTTATTTATTTAAATAGACAATTGTTTTTATTCAAACAAGATTTAATTATATTTCCATATCCTTATTTGAATTCCAATTTTTTCGCAAAACCTTTTCAGTAGGTTTTATTTATTTAATAGGGTGTTAAATAATTCACTTGAATTATTTAAAGTATTTTAATATGATTATTATTCATTTAATTTGGGCAAATGTCTTTATTCCAATGAAGTCAAATATGGTTTTAATTCCATAAATTTTATTTAGATGATTTCTTTAATTCCATTAAAGTTAATTAAATAACTTTTATATCCACCTTGGGAAATTCCATTTATTATTCTCTCATGATTTAATTAATCATTTCTATTAGGAATTTTATCTTTATTCAATATAACAAAAAAAGGGTTATATTTTTAGTATCGCTATCTAACTATGAGATATTACTCATTGACTATACCTACTTAATCCAATAGGATTACTCCTTGGTAACTATCTTTAGAATTCATCCTTATAATCTTCTTTGTTACCACATATAATTATGTCTTCTAGATAACTCTTCTACCCATTTAGGAGTGATTTAACTCCATCAAATATCATAATGATTTGATTCTCTCCAAACTCTTCCATCCTATAGATGATATTCAATTCTAGCATTACTATTTACCCTTTCTTACTTATTTCTTTATAGGTGAATGCTATAATAAGGACAAGAGTTGATAGGTCAAGAATTGATAGATGAAGAATTGGTGAATCAATAGTTGATTACTCAGCATTGATCAACAGATATTCAGATAAGATTCATTAGAGATGTTAAAGATTGATATGGAAAGAAATATATATGGTGAATGATCTTGCCTTAGTTTCTTTCCTACTCAATCTTACTAAAGAGTTAAGGATAGGTATTACCATGATACTCATGGTATAAGTAGATGAGATTAAAATAGATCAAGATTTAATTGTTACATTCCTATTACTTAAGTTATGTTTATAACTTGCTATTCATGAGTGTGTAATGAATATTAGGATATAATTACTTAGAGATCAGATATAAATCATTAAGTAATGTATTTGGTTTAGTTTTATTATATTTTATCTACCCTTAGATCAAGTCATTTTCACCCAAAATAAGGTTTTAGCAAAGGTCATATATAAACTTATCGCAGTCAACTTGGTGATCAACTTCAATTCCATCAAGTTAAGAGAAGCTTCAATCACTTTGACAAGTTTTTATTTAAAAGCGCTAAAATTATTCAGATTTTCTATGCATGAATGCAATGCACACACCTGTGTTTAACTTATTTCTAAGCTCTAATGTTGGGATGTTATAGACTCTCCCCCTTAAAATAAACTTTGTCCTCGAAGTTCGCACACTCTTTTGTTTCGGAATGAGGAATTGTCTTGTTTTAATTATAATATGTCTCAACTCCATGGTAACCTGTAACATCCCTAAAATCATAATTTCAAAGTTTGCATATCATTCATGCACACATATAGATTTGAGATCAAATTTCAAACTCATTTCAGAAAAACAGAAGCACATAGTGCTATGATTTTATGTGAGCAAATTTAAATCAAATGGCTAACACCATTTGAGAGTTTGATTGTTTAACCCAAGTTTGTTGCCTTCTATGAGGATAGGTTTGAGTGTAGAATTTAAACCAAGTTTTTCAAATTGGAAATAGATTCAAAAACCATTTTTCAACTTTACAAACCAAGTGCCTAGCCTCTGTTATTTTTGATCTCCAAACTTGACCAAGCCTTTGCAAAGCAACCACATGATCTTATGCCTAAATTGGAGACTACTACACCCTGCAAAAACCCAGGAAAAGTTTGAATTCAAAAAGAGTTTGAATTCATATCAAAGCCAATTCAGAAAATCGTTTTAGAAAAAGAAAAGAAGCAAACAAATAAAAAAGGCCGAGCGCTGCCATTTTAGCCCAGCAACGGAGCAGGCCCAGCAAGCCACCCGAGGCATCTATTTTTTTCTCTCACACGCGAGCACACCCATTCAGCCAGCGGCCTGCACCCACGCATTACATTTATTTTCACGACCGGCCCCGCCCATACGTCACCTCGTCTTCCCCAAACCACGCCCGCGACCACGTCTTGCCTTTATCAAGGCGGTAATGGCGGGTGTAATTTCCCATTATTCATAAGCGTTTCACGCACCTAGGCTTACTTAAACCCCTCTGCCCCGCAAGCATTCCCCCCCCCTCTCCTCGCTCACTCCGCCACCAGGCTGCGCACAATTTCCCTCGAAACCCCGCAGTACCGACAACTCCGGCGGCCAATTACGGTGAGCCTCGACCACCCCTCTCTCTCTGGTTCAAACGAGGATGTTCGGAATGATCTCGCACTTACGCTGATTCCTTCCTTTCGCCTTCTCGTGACCCAGGTCGTCGTCTCCGTTCGCGACCGAAACCACCTGCGTCGCCGATAAACTCCGGCGACCAATTAAGGTAAAACCCGAGCGCCCCTTGCCCCCTCCATCACGCGAGCTTGTTCGCCTATGTCTTGCGCAAATCCTGATGCCCTTTGGTTCGTGCTAGGCGGCGCCAAACCTCGGCAAGGACCACGTTTGCAAGATCGACACCGCCGCAACTCCGACGAGCTCGAGACCGTTCGCGCACTTCGCAAACCAACACCACGTCAAGCTTCAGCACGCCACAACGGTTCTGGTAAGCGCCTCCCTTCCTTCCCAGGTGACCTAGAGCGCTAGCACCATGGTCGACAGCGTCGCCGCCGATCACGCCGCTAAGCGCCGCTCGTGTATGGTCGACGATTAGGGCGTGGATGTAGATCCTACGGCGATTAGAACGTGGGAGAAGAGGTTAGCGCGATTCGAGCCGCCAGATCTCACTTAGATCCTACCCGTGAGCTCGATCCATGAGCGATGCAGCGCCAATAGAAACACGACGCGTGGCTAGAGTTTAAATCAAAAACAAAATTCAAATCAGATTTAGATCCAAATTTCAATCGGCTATAACTTTTGATTGCCACGTTAGAATTTTGCAAACTTTATACCGTTGGAATCAGTGAGTCAAGGCCTTTCTGAATCTGCAATGTGTTTAACAAATAGTATCGATAAAATGACTTTGTATGCAGAAACATGTTAGGTTCCATTTTGGGTATAGTTTTTGTTTAGCAAATTGTTTTAGGGCTAATTAAGCTTAGTTAGCAAACTTTGGGACTTGTTATGTTTCTGTATCATGCACTTGCTTGGTAGAGTTTTCAAAATCATCACTTAGTAATTTCTTGCATGCATGCATTCCTATTTTTGTTTGTGTATAAATTGTGTGTAATTGTATGCTACAAATTTTGTGTAGATTTTGCTAGTGACTGTGATTGTGAAGAGTGCTACTCTCCCCATTACCAAGGCAAGTGATACTTCATGATATTTCCACCCCTTTATTTTGAATAAGCATTAGAATTATTTTGCTAAGTCTTGCATGCTACTTTTGCCAAATGCTATGTTGGGAAATCCTATGTAGTGTAGAACTGTAGAATTGCTAGGGATTTTTCCTAAGTTAAGTTACTATGCCATGCTTAGCCTAGCTAGTAGAAAACAAGGGTTGGTAAAGTATGTACATGCTATGGTGAAATAATTCTAAGTCCTTTTGGACTCATGCTTTTCTTAAATAAACAACTAAGTCAATGAACCTCCTGGGTGGAATGGGACTTGAATGGTGGTTTTTGGTTGAGTGGCTACACAAGGCCATGGATTTGGCTTGTGTATCTCACTTGTGGTATGCCACCCAGGAACTAAGGGATTTGGAGGCCAAGTGTTGAGAAAGCTTACAGTGCAACCACTTGGCAATATGGGCTCTGCCATGATCATATAGGTTGCTAGAACTTAGTCACTTGGACAGTTGGTGGTAGTGGGAATGATAGGTTGGAGCGCGTCCATTTGACTAAGGAAAGGCTTCTGAAAGGTCCTGTCTTGGGAAACCAAGTCTGGTGGGGAAAGTGCACAACCTCTGCAGATGGAAAAATCTAAGTACTTAGCCAAGTCCATGGCAATGGACAATTTGAGCATCAAGACATGGAAGCTACAAGAATCTCATCACTCCAACTTCTAAGTAAAACTTGTGGGTGAACAAGGGTGAAGGACCCCAATGTCTATTGGTGGTTTCTTGGGAAGTTTTTGATAAAGAAAAACTTAGTGATTTCAACTAATAGGAAAAACCTATTTTGAGCAAAGCAAGCCAAGCTACACTTAGCCAAAATGCATATAGTAATATAGTCCACTTAAAATTTACTAAGGTATCACTTGCCAATACTATTCCAAAGTATTGACCCACTGTGGCTGTAACTTGTGATGTTGTAGGTTACTCCGATGATGAGTAGGAGTCATGAGTCTACACTCAACATGCTTGCCTGTGGCACATGAAGATGAAGACTTATGTTTATTTACTTATTCCAAAACTCTTGTATTAGGCCTTTGGCCCTGAGTTGTAAAAGACTATGTTTTATCTCTAGAATGAATGTAATAAACGACCTTTGTATCTGTGTACTTCATCTTAAACTGTGGATGCTAGCATTGATCCAGGGACTAGCATTGCAATCACAGGGATCCTTTTCCTTTACAAAGGAGGGATCTTACAGATGGTATCGGAGCATTGTGTTGCCTATAGGATTATGACCCTAGGATTGGAAACCACTAAGGAAAAAAAATTCAACTACTTCTACACTTGTCTATTCTCCTCGTAAACTTTTCTAATCTTCTCATTCTCATCTCTATTTTTAGATGAACTCCATCAACGAAGCCATGAAGAAAGGACCACTCATGACCATGACCTTGGAGTGTGAAACTGAGTTTCCCAAAATTCTCAAGGACCTCATGGTGGCAATGGAAGCACATGGTGCAGCTGTTTACAAAGGCTTCCCAGTGATGGATGAAGGTGTAGAGTATTGGTGGGTGCAACTTCACTTGTACAAAAACAAGGAAGACAACCACAAAGAAAGAGGATTCTGCATGTACACCAACACCGTGATGCACACCACATTCTTTGAGTCAGCAAGGGAAGCAGCTTGGAGGACTATCAAAGAACTAAGTGCTAGAGTCAAGTGTAGAATGCTCAACCTCCAAAAAGACTTAGAGAAAGAGAAGGAGCTTACCCAAGAGTTGGAAGCCACCAACCAAACCTTAAGGGGAGATATTATAGACTTAGTGATGGAATCATGTGAACAAGATAGGTGGATTGCCTCTAGGAACATTGCGTTAGCCAACAGATCCAGTGAGATAGGATTGTGAACGCACTTCGTTAGTTGGACCACCACCTATCACCTTATTTTCTAAAAATGATACCTTAAATAAGTTGGACCTTGATTGATGTAATGGAATCATGTATGCATGACTTGTGTGATTTTTGTGTTCCATGGATATGTATGAAATGTTTGTCTTGTTTTATCTTAAATTGTGTTGTCCTAACTTTTCTATCTTATAAATAGATGCCTATTACTATCAGCACTGTTGAGGAGTTCCAGGTTACCCGTTTTGGTCCTCGTATCGTTGAGCTTACCACCTTGCTCAATCTCCCTGTTCCCACCATCATGGTGCACCCACTCACCAAGTTCGAGAGGAAGGACCTCTGGGGCTTCAAGGTGAACCAGCCTGGACGCCAGGAAGAGCCTACTACAGAGGCCATCGTCTTCAAGCTTATGCACGATGACAGGGAGAGAGGCATGGAGGTCGTCATGCAGGACCTGATAGGACATCTGTTAGGCCGTCACTCCCGACAGGTTAGGGGCACCCACTTCCACGTCTTCGGAAGACGTGATGACGATGGAGAGTCCATCGACTTTGAGGACGACTTCGAGGGGCGTGGCGAGCCGTCGTCTCTATCTCCAGGACTTAGAGTCTCTCATCAGGCACGTGGATACAGACAGGACCAATGTCATGCTCAACAATGACGAGCTCCAGGTGCAGCTTCGCGATAAGGACAAGCTTTTCGCATAGCAGGATAAGATAGTCAAGGTAATGGAGACGAAGTTCGAGGCCCAGGACCGTAAGTTCAAGAGTCAGGAGAAACGCGTCCAGGATAGGAACAAGAAGATCCGGGACATGACTGAAGAACTGAAGTCCAAGGATTTCGAGCTAGAGCAGCAGCAGATGGTGATCGAGAGGCTTCGTTCCCAGAAGAGGGCTCTCAAGGCCAAGATCGATTCCTTGACCACTACGATTGAGGAGAACAAGACCGCGATGGAGAATGCAGGTCTTACCTTTGTCGAGGAGGAGATTGATGCTGATGAGTAGACTTGACTACTCGTTCATCTTTTATCATCGTACTTGTTATTCTTGAACTTGTTATTGGACCATCCGACATGTGGATGGCTTGCCACTTGTGTGTTTTATTTCGAGAACGTTGTTATTCTGTTGTTGAGCTTTTATCCTTGAGTTTCATGCTATGTGTTTGCTTGTGATGTATTGTGCATAAAACATTTATGGGTATCTCATTCTTATCTCTATTTGAACAAACCACAGATGCCTCCCGTCAGCAAAACCCCCCAACCCCAACAACATCACTCCAGAAATGCAACAGATGATGAATGCTCAAACACAGCTTATGCAGATGATGACAACATTCATTCAAAACCAGAATAACAACAACAACCCCAATAACAACAACAACAATAACAACAACAACAACCCTCCGGGTTTTGATATGCTCACCAGATTTCTGCGTTTGAGACCAGCAAAGTTTTCGGGGACGACTGATCCCATGGTGGCCAATGATTGGCTACGTTCCGTGAACAAGGACTTAGTAACCGTGGGCTGCACGGATGCTGAAAAAGTCAGGTTCGCAGCGCATCTGTTGGAAGGGCCAGCCGCCACATGGTGGGACAACTTCCAAATCACCACTCCTTTAGATGAGGTGACTTGGGCTATCTTTGAAGATGGCTTTCGCACTGCTCATATCTCATCAGGAATGATGAGTCTGAAAAAGAAGGAATTTCACAACCTGAAGCAGCGCCACCGCAGCGTGGCTGAATATATAGAAGAGTTCAACAATCTGGCGCGCTATGCACCGGATGAGGTTGACACAGATGCCAAAAGAAAGGAAAATTTTCTGGAAGGCTTGAATGATGAGCTAAACTTACAGTTGTATGTGGCATATGTTCCAACTTATCAGTCTCTGTGTGACAAGGCTGCTATTTTGGAGAATAAAATGAAGCAAGTCGAGAGTAGGAAGAGGAAACACTCCGACAAGCACAGCTCGGGATTGTCTCACAAGCGATCTCACTATGATGACAGTGGCAGCTCGGGATCCCATAAGCATGGGAAATTCAACAAGCACCACAACCACAACCATCATGACAACAAGCATCACCGCAGTCATGACAATGACAAGTACAAGAACCACAAGAGTGGACACAAGAGCCACCACAGTGGGAATGGTAGTGGAAGTGGAAGTCAGCCTGCAAAAAAGGGACATCAGTCAGGTTGAGTGCTTCAAATGCAAGAAGCTGGGGCATTATGCTAATGAGTGCCCTGAGAAGAAAGTTGAAGGACCTAAAAAGCCCAATCCTTTTCAGAAAGGACAGGTTAACCACATCAATGTGGAGGAGGTCTATGAGGAGCCTGATGCTGTTTCTGGTAAGTTCAGACTCAATTCCATTCCAGCATTTGTACTCTTTGACACTGGTGCATCTCATTCATTCATATCAAAAGCATTTGTTGATAGAAATGGGTTTGCATCTGAAAACATTGGGTGTCCAATAAAAGTTAGTTCTCCGGGAGGAGATATGATAGAAGTCTTGGATGCCGGGATCATGTCATAGAGTTTGGAAAGCATAAGTTTCCAGTGAGCCTGATAATCCTAGATTCCCAAGGACTAGACGTAATATTGGGAATGGATTGGATGGCTAAGTATGAAGGAGTACTAGATTGTGCTAATCGTACTGTTGCACTCACAACCCCAGAAGGAAAAAGAATAAAATTCAGGTCAAACTTTGAATCCAAAGGAAGTAAGCTAAATTCTCTTAAGGGGGTTAGCATGGACAGTGTGCCAATTGTATGTGAGTATCCGGATGTGTTTCCGAAAGAGTTGCCAGGAATGCCACCGGATAGAGATGTGGAATTTCTGATAGATTTGGTACCAGGTTCTGGACCAATAGCAAAGAGACCGTACAAAATGTCAGTTGATGAACTGAAGGAACTCAAAAAGCAACTAGGAGAACAGTTGCAGAAAGGATTTATCCAACCAAGTTCTTCATCTTGGGGAGCCCCAGTGTTGTTCGTGGAGAAGAAAGATAGAAGCCAAAGGCTATGCATAGATTACCGTTCACTCAACGAGGTAACTATCAAGAACAAATATCCTTTGCCTAGAATCAATGACTTGTTTGACCAGCTAGAGGGAGCATGTGTGTTCTCAAAGATTGATCTCCGGTCAGGGTATTTTCAACTCAAGATAAGAGAGAAAGACATACCTAAAACAGCATTCACCACAAGGTATGGATTATATGAGTATACCGTAATGCCTTTTGGCGATTTAATGCTCCAAAGATACTTCATGAATATGATGAACAAGGTGTTCATGGAATTTCTTGACAAGTTCGTTGTCGTTTTCATCGATGACATCTTAGTCTACTCCAAGAGCAAAGAAGAACATGAAGGACACTTACGCTTAATACTTGAGAAATTAAGAGAGCATAAACTTTATAACAAATTCAGCAAGTGTGAGTTTTGGTTAGAGGAAGTTGGTTTTCTTGGTCATGTTATGACAAAGGATGGTGTGGCAGTTGATCCTGCTAAAGTTTCAGCTGTGACAGAATGGGAATCTCCCAAGAACGTGAAAGAAGTATGCAGTTTCCTTGGCTTAGCAGGTTACTACAGAAGGTTCATTGAAAATTTCTCAAAGGTTGCTAAGCCAATGACTGAATTGTTAAAGAAGGACAAGAAATTTGCTTGGTCTGAAGGTTGTGAAGTCAGCTTCCAAGAATTGAAGAAGAGACTTGTAACTGCACCAGTTCTATGTCTGCCAGATTTGGAAAAGGATTTCCAAGTATATTGTGATGCGTCTCATCAAGGTTTGGGTGCCGTACTTATGCAAGATGGTAAAGTTGTGGCCTGTGCCTCAAGACAACTCAAAACTCATGAAGTAAACTATCCTACTCATGATTTGGAGTTAGCCTCTGTCGTCCATGCACTCAAAACATGGAGACATTATCTTTTGGGAAAACATTGTGAAATGCTCACGGACCACAAAAGTTTAAAGTATATCTTCACCCAGAAGGAAATCAATATGAGACAAAGAAGATGGTTAGAGCTTATCAAGGATTATGACTTGAGTTTGCAATACCACCCCGGTAAAGCAAATGTTGTAGCAGATGCTCTAAGTCGTAAGGTATTTGTGAATGGCCTTACCAAAGGAGAATTGCCAGATGATTTGTGTGCTCAATTCAAAGAACTCAGATTAGAGATTGTGCCTGAAGGACATCTCATGTCTTTGGATGTTCAACCCACTTTATTGGACAAGATCCGAGAAGCTCAGAAGGCCGACAAGGAAATTGAAAGGATCAAGGAAAATATTGGCCAAGGGAGAGCTAAAAATTTCCATGAAGACGAACAGGGTACGTTATGGCATGGGAAACGTATCTGTGTTCCACAAGATCCGGAGTTACGGAAACTGATTTTGCAGGAAGCGCACAACTCGTCGTATTCCATTCACCCGGGTAACACCAAAATGTACATGGACATGAAAGAAAGATTCTGGTGGAACAATCTCAAGAGAGACATCGCCGAACATATTGCTTTGTGTGATGTATGTAGTAGAGTAAAAGCGAAGCATCAGAAACCAGCAGGTTTGCTTCAACCACTACCTATTCCTGATTGGAAATGGGACAAGATTGGTATGGATTTCATTACCGGATTACCAAGGACCAGATCAGGATATGATTCCATATGGGTAGTAGTGGATCTCTTAACTAAAGTGGCCCATTTCATACCCGTGAAGACAACTTATACAAGTGCCAAGTTAGCCAAAATCTACATGAGTAGAATTGTATGCCTTCACGGTGTGCCTAAGAGTATTGTGTCCGATAGGGGAACCCAATTCACTTCTCATTTTTGGAGACAGCTACATGAGTCATTAGGAACAAGGTTGGAATTCAGTACTGCTTTTCATCCTCAAACCGATGGACAAACAGAAAGGACTAACCAAATTCTTGAAGACATGTTGAGGGCATGTGCCCTAGACTATGGAGCAAGTTGGGATGAAAGTCTGCCTTACGCAGAATTTTCTTATAATAACAGCTATCAAGCTAGCATTGAGATGGCACCGTTTGAGTTTCTCTATGGAAGAAAGTGTACCACTCCATTGTTATGGAATGGTGTGGGAGAGAGAAGTCTATTTGGGCCAGATCTTATCAAAGAAGCCGAAGAGAAAGTCAAATTGGTTAAGGATAGGTTGAAGATAGCACAGTCCCGACAAAAAAGTTACGCAGATCCTAAGCGTAGAGAAGTCACCTACGAAGTTGGTGATAGAGCTTACCTTAGAGTATCACCACTCCGTGGAGTGAAAAGATTCGGAGTCAAAGGAAAGTGGGCACCAAGATATGTTGGGCCATTCAAGATTCTGAGTCGCAAAGGAGAAGTTGCTTATGAAATTGAACTGCCAGCATCTCTATCAGCAGTCCATAATGTATTTCATGTGAGTCAACTTAAGAAATGTCACCCAGAAATGGAAGAGTCTCCTTTGAAGGATACCATACCTTTGGAAGAAGTTCAACTAGAAAGTGATCTCACTTATGAGGAAAAGCCTATCAAGATTCTTGAGACTGCAGAAAGAGTCACTAGAACAAAGACTATCAAGTTTTGCAAAGTGCAATGGAACCATCATACCGAAGAGGAAGCAACATGGGAAAGAGAAGATGATCTTCGGAAAGACCACCCTCACTTATTTGCTAGCCAATCCGAATCTCGAGGGCGAGATTCACCTTAAGGGGGTTAGATTTGTAACATCCCTAAAATCATAATTTCAAAGTTTGCATATCATTCATGCACACATATAGATTTGAGATCAAATTTCAAACTCATTTCAGAAAAACAGAAGCACATAGTGCTATGATTTTATGTGAGCAAATTTAAATCAAATGGCTAACACCATTTGAGAGTTTGATTGTTTAACCCAAGTTTGTTGCCTTCTATGAGGATAGGTTTGAGTGTAGAATTTAAACCAAGTTTTTCAAATTGGAAATAGATTCAAAAACCATTTTTCAACTTTACAAACCAAGTGCCTAGCCTCTGTTATTTTTGATCTCCAAGCTTGACCAAGCCTTTGCAAAGCAACCACATGATCTTATGCCTAAATTGGAGACTACTGCACCCTGCAAAAACCCAGGAAAAGTTTGAATTCAAAAAGAGTTTGAATTCATATCAAAACCAATTCAGAAAATAGTTTCAGAAAAAGAAAAGAAGCAAACAAATAAAAAAGGCCGAGCGCTGCCATTTTAGCCCAGCAACGGAGCAGGCCCAGCAAGCCACCCGGGGCATCTCTTTTTTTTTTCTCTCACACGCGAGCACACCCATTCAGCCACTGACAGCTAGACCCCAGGCCCTTCTATTTATTTCGCTGACCAGCGGGCCCCGTCCACGTCACCCTCGTCTTCCCCAAACCACGCCCGCGACCACGTCGCTGCTGCTGTCAAGGCCGGTAATGGCGCGGTGTAATTTCCCATTATTACGCAAGCGTTTCCTGTTGCACCTAGGCTTACTTAAACCCCTCTGCCCCGCAAGCATTTCCCCCCTCTCCTCGCTCACTCCGCCACCAGGCTGCGCGCAATTGCCCTCGAAACCCCGCAGTACCGACAACTCCGGCGGCCAATTACGGTGAGCCTCGACCACCCCTCTCTCTCTGGTTCAAACGAGTATGTTCGGAATGATCTCGCGCTTACGCTGATACCTTCCTTTTGCCTGCTCGTGACCCAGGTCGTCGTCTCCGTTCGCGACCGAAACCACCTGCGCCGCCGATAAACTCCGGCGACCAATTAAGGTAAAACCCGAGCGCCCCTTGCCCCCTCCTTCACGCGAGCTTGTTCGCCTATGTCTTCCGCAAATCCTGATGCCACTGGTTCGTGCTAGGGCGACGCCAAACCTCGACAAGGACCACGTTTGCAAGATACCGACACCGCCCGCAACTCCGACGAGCTCCAGAGACTGTTCCCACGCACCCCTTCGCAAACCAACACCACGTCAAGCTTCAGCACGCCACATCGGTTCTGGTAAGCGCCTCCCTTCCTTCCCAGGCGACCTAGAGCGCAAGCACCGCCGCGGTCAGACGCTCCACCGCCAGTGAACGCCGCTAGCGCCGCTCGTGTATGGTCAGGACGATTAGGAGCGTCAGATGTAGATCCTACGGCGTAGATTAGAACGTGGGCGAAGAGGTAAGCGCTCATCTGAGCCGCCAGATCTCACTTAGATCCTACGGCCCATAGAGCTCGATCCAGCTGAAGCGGTACGCGCCAATAGAAACACGACGCGTGGCTAGAGTTTAAATCAAAAACAAAATTCAAATCAGATTTAGATCCAAATTTCAATCGGCTATAACTTTTGATTGCCACGTTAGAATTTTGCAAACTTTATACCGTTGGAATCAGTGAGTCAAGGCCTTTCTGAATCTGCAATGTGTTTAACAAATAGTATCTGATAAAATGACTTTGTATGCAGAAACATGTTAGGTTCCATTTTGGGTATAGTTTTTGTTTAGCAAATTGTTTTAGGGCTAATTAAGCTTAGTTAGCAAACTTTGGGACTTGTTATGTTTCTGTATCATGCACTTGCTTGGTAGAGTTTTCAAAATCATCACTTAGTAATTTCTTGCATGCATGCATTCCTATTTTTGTTTGTGTATAAATTGTGTGTAATTGTATGCTACAAATTTTGTGTAGATTTTGCTAGTGACTGTGATTGTGAAGAGTGCTACTCTCCCCATTACCAAGGCAAGTGATACTTCATGATATTTCCACCCCTTTATTTTGAATAAGCATTAGAATTATTTTGCTAAGTCTTGCATGCTACTTTTGCCAAATGCTATGTTGGGAAATCCTATGTAGTGTAGAACTGTAGAATTGCTAGGGATTTTTCCTAAGTTAAGTTACTATGCCATGCTTAGCCTAGCTAGTAGAAAACAAGGGTTGGTAAAGTATGTACATGCTATGGTGAAATAATTCTAAGTCCTTTTGGACTCATGCTTTTCTTAAATAAACAACTAAGTCAATGAACCTCCTGGGTGGAATGGGACTTGAATGGTGGTTTTTGGTTGAGTGGCTACACAAGGCCATGGATTTGGCTTGTGTATCTCACTTGTGGTATGCCACCCAGGCACTAAGGGATTTGGAGGACAAGTGTTGAGAAAGTTTACAGTGCAACCACTTGGCAATATGGGCTCTGCCATGATCATATAGGTTGCTAGAACTTAGTCACTTGGACAGTTGGTGGTAGTGGGAATGATAGGTTGGAGCGCGTCCATTTGACTAAGGAAAGGCTTCTGAAAGGTCCTGTCTTGGGAAACCAAGTCTGGTGGGGAAAGTGCACAACCTCTGTAGATGGAAAAATCTAAGTACTTAGCCAAGTCCATGGCAATGGACAATTTGAGCATCAAGACATGGAAGCTACAAGAATCTCATCACTCCAACTTCTAAGTAAAACTTGTGGGTGAACAAGGGTGAAGGACCCCAATGTCTATTGGTGGTTTCTTGGGAAGTTTTTGATAAAGAAAAACTTAGTGATTTCAACTAATAGGAAAAACCTATTTTGAGCAAAGCAAGCCAAGCTACACTTAGCCAAAATGCATATAGTAATATAGTCCACTTAAAATTTACTAAGTGTAGGGTTTAGTAGCATGGAAAACAAAAAAATTCTATCGCATACAAACAAACAAGCCAAGATCTATCTACTAGATTGTAGCAACGAGTCGATGGAATAACTTACCCTCGAAGATTCCAAAGTGTTTAACGAGAGCGGATTCTCGTGGGTGATGTAGTCGTACTCTTCCCGATCTCAAGATCGTGTAGACGATCCTTCCGGCGCTGCGTTCCGGTAGCGCTCCCGCAGTCGGTCACACGTTCGGTACTCGACGGAGACCTCCCTCTCCCTTGTTCCAGCAGGCAGCGGAGGTTGTAGCACTCTCCTCGCGATTCCCGAAGACAATCTGGCGTGGTACGGAGTAGAGGGAGGTCCATGAGGCTTCGCTTAAGTGAGCGAGTATGGTGGAGTATGAGAGAGCTCCTCGGGGATCTAGGGTTTAGACACACCAAGGAGGAGGGCTAGAGCCGCAACTAGGGTTCCGGGACCCCAAGTCGTGCTAGGGCAAAACCCTAGGTGGTGCCGGCTATGGAGGCTGCAGACTTTCTAGGGTTTGAGGAGGGACTTGTGTGTCTAGAGGAGGAGCCCCGCCTCCTTATATAGGTGGAGGGCTGGCGCCATGGGAGGAGGGGAGTCCCTCCCCAACTGCCTTGGAGGAGGCGCGGTTGGAGGAGGGTCTCCTCCCAACTCGGTTTCCCTCCTTCCTCTTTCCTCTTTCCAATTTTAGCCGTTGACTTTTCAAACTTGCTATTTGACTTTTCAATTTAGGATTCAATTTAATCCTTTATTTGGAACAGCGAGAACACTTAGTACATGATGCAATCATTCCAATATGCAATGACACATTCATGTACCCCTTCCTCCAGTGCAGGACATTAGAACCTTCTAGAACATTCCCGATGAAAACAGGAATCATTCCCGAACTCAAAGGACTTTCCTTATATGAATCTTATTCTCCGGACCATTCCGGATCACCTCGTGATATCCCGGATCCCATCCGAGACTCCGAACAACATTCGGTCTCTTTCTCATAATACCATAACTACTCAAACAACGTCGAATCCTTAAGTGTGTCTCCCTACGGTTATGCGGACATGATCGAGACACTTCTCCGAACAATAACCAATAGAGGAATCTGGAAATTAATATGGCTCCCACATATTTCTACAATTACTTTGCGATCGAATGAACCACTTACATACGATACCAATTTCCCTTTGTCTCACGATAGTTTACTTATCCGAGGTTATGATTGTCGGTATCTCTACAAACCTAGTTCAACCTCGTTACCGATAAGTACTCTTTTCTCGTTCCCGTGATATGTGATCCCTTGTGAGCCAGTCACATGCTTGCAAGCTAATTGGATGACATTCCACCGAGAGGGCCCAGAGTATATCTATCCGTCATATGGATGGACAAATCCCACTCTTGATCCATGTGTCTCAACCAATACTTTCCGAACACTCAATGCCACCTTTATAACCACCCGATTCACGGTGTGGTGTTTGATGTCATCAAAGCATCCATCCGGTAAAGGTGATATGCATGATCTCATGGTCGAAGGAATTAGGTTACTATGTATCAGAAAGCATATAGCAATTGAACTATTGAAATGACTTGATCTTTATGCTACGCTTATCTATAGGAGTATGTCCACCATATCATTCTCCTAACGATATGATCTTGTTGTTGATAACATCTCCATGTTCATGATAGGGAAACCACAATCATTTATCAACCAACAAGCTAGTGATGTATAGAGGCTATACTAGGGACTTCAAATTAAGTTTAAAAATCACACAAGTATTAATGTTTCCTTGTTAATACTATTATAGCATGAATGTAAACATTTATCATAAACACAAAGATATAATAATAACTACATTTATTATTGCCTCTAGGGCATATCTCCAACACTAAGGTATCACTTACCAATACTATTCCAAAGTATTGACCCACTGTGGCTGTAACTTTTGATGTTGCAGGTTACTCCGATAATGAGTAGGAGTCATGAGTCTACACTCAACCTGCTTGCCTGTGGCACATGAAGATGAATACTTATGTTTATTTACTTATTCCAAAACTCTTGTATTAGGCCTTTGGCCCTAAGTTGTAAAAGACTATGTTTTATCTCTGGAATGAATGTAATAAACGACCTTTGTATCTGTGTACTTCATCTTAAACTGTGGATGCTAGCATTGATCCAGGGACTAGCATTGCAATCACATGGATCCTTTTCCTTTACTCTACCTATCTTATATTGGTCTCTATCTATCTTATACTCTACCTAGTTAGGGTCTCTGAAGATTGTACGGTGTATCCACACAATTGTGGATCTCTGAAGTGAATCTTTCAGTATTACTTGTCTTACTTACTATTCGGAAATTTTCGCTTTGATGCACCTGACTTCGCGAAGCGTTTTAGAAATATGTCGCTTAATATTTTATACTCCTTTAGGCCTTACTTAGTTTAGGACAAGTTTTATGCTCTTTATGCAACCATTAAGATGATCTGGGTAACTATGTCAACCAACACCGGCTGTGGACAAGATACCAACTGTGAATCAAATACTAGCTATGGATAAAATACCAGCTGCGGATAATTACCAGCTGCGAACCATCATAGGTTGTAGGTATTACCCTACGGCTTCCAACATCCTTATGGCATTCTTTCTGAATTGTCAGAGCTTGAATACCAATTTGGTTCCGAAGCTTCTTCTTTGCACTTATTCATGATACTTCCATGATATTGGTACAACTACTTCATTAACTTCTCAACATCATTTCCTATTTTGGTGAGATTAATTTCATCACTTCTTGTTGCTCCATACCTCTTCTACACTAATCTTCCTTCTCATAGTTGTCTAAGAATGATCGGAGCTTGATCCATCCTCCAAATTGGATTGATACTCCTCATCTTTGGCTTTACCCTTCATGTAGTTCTTCATCTTGATCTTTGGAACTCGTCACTCCCTTACACGAATTCCCATTCATATCTAGGTCTATAACATCAAGTAATAACTGGATGTTGCAACATGCATTTGCACACCAGGTCAGACTTCATGTACAGATCTATTCAATCAAGAAGATCCAAGAAGAACAAATAAATCCAAATGTGGTACATATAACACACAATTTTCTAAGCCCGGAATATAGTGGTTGAGTATATTATCTCTAGAATTCAGGCTTAGTTGTGTAGTATATGACACCTCCTCATATAGGTTTATATTGTGATACTTAGCACATAGAGTCAAACTATCCTTTATCTCAACATTTACCCAAATTGCTCATTTGCAATAGGATAATCTTAAGCAAAGTGGTCTCAATTTTGGTTTCGACTAACCTTTGGTCTTACCTTTGAAAGGATTAACTATCACCAACCTTTCTTTATTAACCAACTAACCTCACATGATCTCTCCAAATGACTAATCAGATTCTATTTTCTAATTTAAACCAAAGATTGTTAGAATTTTCTAGCACTTATGAATTCTATCATAGTTCTACCATGTTATATTCTTACTTCTACTCCAAGATAAATCACTAAGTACTTGTCATACTTACACTTACATCATGGTTTCGGAGCTAATCTCACCATGATCTGATTATGTCTACCTATACATCATGATTTAGGGGTTAATCTTATCCTGATGACTTCGTTTCTCATCACACTATCATTAAGTCTTAACATAATTTCACTTCATCACATAGAATTATCAAGTGAATTCCACATGATTACTACTCATTACATTAACATTTTTCCTAATGATATTCATCATATTGTCTTTGGTTATCAACAAACCACAAAATTCCACTGGCTACTTGAATTTTAGAGTTAGGATACACCATTAAGACTACTTCCATATGATGTCTTACACTTTCCTACAGTATCTTGGTGGTTTATGTCTCCTTCGGAAGACAAGCACTATACTTGAGAAAAGATAAATAATTACTCCTAATAAAGAATGACTTAATCCTATGACTTAGGTGTGACAAAGTTATCCTCAAGTGGATACTCATCACAAATCATAGAATATTTGATTTAGATAAGATGGCTCCTATAGTCACTATCCAACCTATAGATCTTCCTAAAAGGGTTTTAATCCTAAAGTCAAAGCATATGCTCTGATACCAACTGCGGTGACCCAGCATACCACTGCATGATGTAGTACACTATAGTCGTTGACATAACACCAATGAAACACCGTTCACTAGTATTACATCCCTCATAGTAGTACAACAGAAACATAGCAGGTCCAAGACATGACTATAGGTTACAACTCAACTCTTTACACAAGATCTAGAGAACACTCTAGGTTAAAGAGAGAGAAAGAAACTTCTTACAAAGAAGAATCAGAAATAAATAATTCCAAAACTATCATACTAATAGTACTAGTATCTTAACTAATGATCTAGCATTGCTGTTATTGCAATACACTATAGAAATAGGTTCTATGGCTAGAGATTATATTCCTATCTACTCAGTAACTTCGTCTTCGCTTGAGTTGATGTATATGTTGACTTTCTTGACTTTATTGAAGAACTTTAGCTTTTGATGAGGATTCCTGGAGCATGATTTGATGTAGACATCGTCTATACTGGCTTTAGAACCTAGGAAGGGTTAAGAAGATACGTTGAGTACGAGCGTACTCAGAAGTTCACTAGAAAAGGACTGTTTGATGCACTATATCTATGACCACAGACCATAGGTCGTAGGCAATGCAAGTTTTCATAAACATTTCTTCAAAGGTTGCTTTTATTCTGAAAAGCTATGTCCATCAGCCTTCACGGGTTTACCAGAACCTTCATGGGGTTCCTTTCCCACCGTGTTCGCAGCTCCTTCCCGGAACAGGGAGTAACAAGTTACAGTTCTTACACTCTGCAGAGGTGCGTAACTTTACCCATGAGAGACCTTAGGTTTTGTTGCACGGCCGGGAGTATGTCCCCGTTCAAACTTCCTTGGTTTGAGGCCCAACCTAAGATCTAAGCCAATCACTGCCTTCTCCGCGACCCCGCATGTCTCCTTGGTGTACACCATGCCCACCTTTTGAATTACGGCAATGGTTTGTACAGACCTTTTAGATGCCGGAACTATCGTGGGACGTTGAGGGCTCCCACCCATATGCTGCATATCCTCTATGAATTACCATATAATATGCACGCTATGAGTGATAACAGCCACGACCCGCACATCCAGCTCCATGCGAGAGGAAAAAGATACAGCTGACTTCTTCGTCCAATTCCAAATCTCATGGTCAACGCGTAATATACGGCGCAAGAATCACTGGAGACATCGGTTGTTAAGTCCTAGATAATATGTTCCTCTACCACCGAAACTCTTATAGTAGGTTATTACCTCATGGTAAATAACCTATAATCACATTATTATGAAAATAGTGTTTTCTGACCTTTTTCAAATGCAGGTGATGACAACACTGGATTTGTAAAATACTTTACAGAAAATAATCAAAGGACATGAGCAATTGTGAACTTGACTTTTGTGATTGCAAGATTATGCGCTCACGGTCTTCGAGACAATATAAAAGATCCATTAGCTGAAATCTGCATCATTGGTCCGGTAAGGACTAATGTTTAAAGAAGCAAGATGCTTTTATGCATAAGTAATGTAATGCAAGTTGATAAATGCGAATCCTGAGAATAACGTTGTCCTAGGGTTTGGATACTGGAAATGGTTACTTTAGAATGTGTTGTCCTTTTAGATAGGTTTTATACTTGTGCTTCTTATTAAGGCTTGTGAGTATGTGTGAAATAATATGTAGACATAATGGCATACAACAATAAGATATACTAATGAGATGTGCTACTCAAGGACTGCTTATATTAGAATTATCTTATCTTCAAGTTTTACCAAAGTTACAACAGACCAAAGTTAACTATAAAGTATATAATAAAGTTTTTAGTATTATTTAAAGTATTATAGATTAAAGTTAACTTTAAAGACATAGATGGATTTAAGGAATTATGCCTATAGTATTTGTAGCTTATTTACTTTGTAATGTTTTCTTTAGAGTTAATTAGGAAGGATTATACTTTTATTTGGTAGTGGTTTCTTTACATTGTAAATGTATAAAGGGATATATTTCCCTAATAAGGATGTGGTTATGGTTTATGAATAAGTAAACAATATTATTCACTACTTATGACCTCACTATAGTGTTTTGATTTGTTTATAAACTTGTGATCAAAATAAAGGAATGGTTTTTATTTCATTATAATTAATCTTGGAGATTTTAGATTGGATAAGGATTCTTTTATAAAATAATCTGCACTTATGGTTGAAGGATAATTCAATAAAATTGTATTTTTAAAATGTGTTGAACCATTTGACTTCATAATATTAGTATTTAAGGCTAATATTATTTATTAGATTCAATTAGCTAATTTTTAGAATATTAGAAATTTTTATTGACTCTTATATGAATTATTAACTAAAGAAATAGGTTTAAATTCAAGTTATTAAAGTGTTTAACTTTTTACTTAACTCAAAAGTGGGATATTATATTTTTAGCATATAAGTATTATCTTTGTGATCAATTTGCTAAATTACACTTATTTTTGTGATTTAAAAATAATAAGATATGATTTTTATAATACTTATTACTTTATAAAGACTTAATAAATAACAAATATTTAATTAATTGAAATAATAATGTATGATTATAGATTTGAATTATAGTTCTTGTTTTTTTCTAAGATGTTTATTATTTTATTTATATTTTTAACATTTACCATTATTAAAATATGAATTATCAAAGTTTTATTACTTATAAAACCTTTATTAAATAATATTTATTTAAATAATCATCATAATAATATTTGATAATAGTTTTTAGTTGTAGCTTTTATTTTTCTGAAAATTTTCATATATTAAACATTTTTTCTGAATTTTAAAACAAAAGATATTGATTTTATAAGATTGAATCATTTTATTTACTCCCTCCGTCCTAGAGTGTAAGTCACAATCTCATTTTCAGATTGTCCCGCATATGAAGAAAATAAGGCATAATTCTGTATTAATTGGAGTTAATTAGTACATGCAGCCCGCACCTTTCTCTCCTCCATATGCATAGGTCCATGCATGCAGTAATTATGGGGCTGTTTTATTGGCTGTACCAAATACAAAGCATCATAGTCCGGCCTAATTAGTCACAATTTCAACTCCAATCACGTTAAGCCTTGGGCCAAGATATTAGAGAATTGTGACTTACACTCTAGGACGGAGGGAGTAATTTCTAGAATTAATAAATTAAATAATTTATGATGTAATGCTGATGTCAGCGTGGGGTGAAAGGTTTTTCTCAATGGGTCGATTCTTACCCCCAGTCACTGACTGGTGGGGCTTAGGTCCACGTTGGTGTGCCATGCTGGCATTGACCATTAATTATTTTTACACCTCAAGCTATTCTAGCTACAGAGACAGACAGATGGGCCCATGGCCACATCAGCTGCCACATGTGCTTGCCGGAGCATCATCGGAATGGCTATGGAATGACGGCAGCGAGGGTTCTGGGAGGTGTAGTTCGAGCGTTTCGAAGCGGTGGACTATGCAGAACCCGTATGGGGTGGCGCCGCCCACTGATGGTCATCGGAGCAGGTGGTACGGCGACGGTTAGTGGTGGCGCACCAAGTCCAACGACGCGGACACGCTCAGAGATCACGGGAAAACGAGATAGAGGGCGCTGGGGATTCGTGAGCTCACCAGGAATCAGAAGAGGTTGATGGCGAGGCTTGTGGTGGCCTGTAACGGCGATGGAGCCACGACGGAGCTTGGTCGGAGTTCGGGAATAAGTGATGTGGGGGTTCGATTCCGAGATCTTCAGATCAATTCCTCCGGCTAATCGACATAGGGGAGCAAGGCGGTGCTCATAGCGTTCTTGTACTGCCCCGGGGAAGCTCGGAATGCCGGCGATTCATCAGCTTAGGGTTTCGGGTTTGAGGAACCGAAGAGAGGGAGGTTGCTGGGAAGGGGAAAAGAGGATGGGATCGAAGCATTTCACCACGGCGTTCTTATCTCCTCTCCAGAAGACGGCAGGTGGCGGCGGGCATCGCGATGCTGGCGGACGGCGACGGCGGCGCCACCGAGCTGCTTGTCGCTGGGGAGGAAGACGACGGATAGGAGGAACAAAACGGTATATGGGCCAGGCTTCTGTTGGGCCGTGGAGAAGTGAGTGGAGGAAGAAGGGTACTGCTACTGGGCGGTAGATAGGAGAGAAGAAATGGGCCGGTCTGGATAATTTGTTTCTTTTCCATTTTCAATATTCTGTTTTCATTTTTAGATTTGAATTGAATCGTTTGATTTAATTTTCCTTATAAGTTTTCTTTTCTGAATACTTGCAACAGCAAATAATATTTATTGAAACTTATTTAGTGAATATTTATAATTTATTTTCTTTATTCCATTCATGGGAGTCAATATTTAATTAATGTTTTGTTAGGGCTTTTATTATTTAAATTTTTCTTTCAGTAATAATTCATGAATTTTATTATGGAATATTTTTAATCTATTTACAAAGTTTTATTTTTAATGAATTTATAGTTTGGAGATAAGTTTTATGTAATGATCCTATACCATTATTTGATGCATGATATTCTAAGGATTTAATATGGTTAATATCATTATCATAGATTTAGGAAATAGTAATATATATTTTATTACAACTAACATATGAGTTAAAGTTTGAAGTGAAAATGCTTTACCATAAGTTCTTAGAAAATGTAATATTCTCATATTTAGTTTATTGATGTGAATAAAGGTTAATGGCCAAACCTATTGTCTTTAGGTTTGTGATTTTAATAATATCACCATTTAAAGTAAAATAGGGGGATTGTTTTTCTAGGCTAACTTATGAGAAACAATTGATGAAGATAGTTCCATAAGCACCTATGATAATGATGGTTGAAAATGACAAAGATGTTCTCAGGTGATTTAATATAGTAAATATTTTTATGAAGCTTTGTGTAAATAAGATGATAGATCAATCAGATGAAATGGATAATAGATTTGGTTATAGAATTAGGTTTTAGTGTTTACCAAGACTTCCTATATTCTATAATTCACAATCCTGGACTTCTAATTAAGGAATTCCTTTCCTAGATATACTACTCCTTCCTATCCATCATCATGTGTTAACATGATGAACTTCACTTCACAAAATATTTTATCCACCTTTTATTCTTCTAAATCCACTTGTAAATTCCAATGAGCTTGATTCTAAAGAATTTCCTAATCTTTTCATATCTATACTTGGGTATATCAACTATTCTACTGTTGATAACCTCCAATCCAACAAGTGGTTACTTCTAACTACATTCATACTCTTCCTTAAACATCCATCACCAACATTACTCTAATAGATTTATATATATTTATGTATCAAATCCTACTCACCTCAAGTGTCTAATATTTCCCAAGAGGAAACTACTACTTCAATAACCCAATGTTGCTTTAACATCATCTTAATCATACTATCTTGTCTCTACTTAACTCTAGTATCTAATACTCCAACCTCACATTATATTAATGTGACTTGTCATGGCTAACCTAGGATACCATATCTATACTAGGGTTTAATCATGTTCTATCCACTAATGTCAATCATACATGATATAAGCATTCAATATTGGTGACTTAAACATGATCATTATAATCCTTTGATCATTTATGGCTTAGGTTTCCAGTTGGCTAATCAAGGCCTCATCAATACAACATTACAATTGTATTATAGTAACTTCTTAGTATCTCTATCTAACTATGAGATATTACTCATTGACTATACCTACTTGATCCAATATGATTACTCCTTGGTAAATATCTTCAGAATTCATCCTTATAATCTTCTTTGTTACCACATATAATTATGTCTTCCAAATAACTCTCCTATCCATTTAGGAGTGAGTTAACTCCATCAAATATCATAATGATTTGATTCTCTCCAAACTCTTCCATCCTATAGATGATATTCAATCCTAGCATTACTATTTACCCTTTTTACTTATTTCTTTATAGGTGAATGCTATAATAAGGACAAGATTTGATAGGTCAAGAATTGATAGATGAAGAATTGGTGAATCAATAGTTGATTACTCAACATTGATCAACAGATATTCAGATAAGATTCATTAGAGATGTTAAAGATTGATATGGAAAGAAAGATATATGGTGAATGATCATGACTTAGTTTCTTTCCTACTCAATCTCACTAAAGAGTTAAGGATAGGTATTGCCATGATACTCATGGTATAAGTAGACGAGATTAAAATAGATCAAGATTTAATTGTTACATTCCTATTACTTAAGTTATGTTTATAACTTGGTATTCATGAGTGTGTAATGAATATTAGGTTATAATTACTTAGAGATCAGATATAAATCATTAAATAATGTATTTGGTTTAGTTTTATTATATTTGATCTACCCTTAGATCAAGTCATGTTCACCCAAAATAAGGTTTTAGCAAAGGTCATATAGAAACTTATCGCATTCAACTTGGTGATCTACTTCAATTCCATCAAGTTAAGAGAAGCTTCAATCACTTTGAAAATTTTTTATTTAAAAGCGCGAAAATTATTCAGATTTTCTATGCATGAATGCAATGCACATACCTTTGTTCAGCTTATTTCTAAGCTCTAATGCTAGGATGTTACACATGCCCACAGACCGCGCGCCGCCCTTGCCGTTTGCGTGCGTGATCTCCAGCACCCCAGCATCCCCGCGGACATGCCCGTTCGCCGCCGCGCAGACCGTAGACGTTGTGCGCCATTAAATTATCTGTCGGACCAGCCCAGAGCGTCAACGTGTTCCGACCGTTCAGCACCTCCCCACGCCGCAAGACCACGCCATTGAGCTTTGCTAGGGAGCACAACACTGCCCCCTACCGTCGTCCATGCCATTAGACCTCTGTGACGTCAACCACGACGAGCTCAGCATGCGCCTGTCGGTCCCCTTCAGCCACTATAAAAGGAGACCTCCCCCGCTCGTTTTCTTCACACCAGTTCACTTCCCACCTCTCACTGATCACCCCCACTCACTCCCGGAGCAAGGCGAGCACCAGGTGGCTGGAATTTCACCGGAGCTCACCGCTGCAGAGGGGGAAAGGCACCGTCGATTGGACCCGCCCGGAGAAGCCGGCAGGGGAGAACCGCCGTCCGACTTCCGTTTCGCCCGTCCGACCATCGTCTGAGCCCCGGTGAGCCTCCCACGACCCCCACCTGCCGCTTTAGGGTTCTGTCTCGCCGGCGCTGCCCGACGTGGACGATGAACCAGAGCCGTTCGATTAGAGTTAGATCGTGCGGCCTAGATCACCCCGTACCGCTTTGCCCCTCACTGTCTCACTGACGGGTGGGGACAGCCACTAAATCAGCCCGCGCGTGCGCTGTGCATAGTGGGGCGGCCCAGTTAAACGTCCCGTGCGACCCAAAAATTCAAATTTGCTTTTATTCATTTAATTTCAAACACAGCTCTGTACCTAGATTCAAAAATTAACCCTGCTTGATTCACTAAACCAAAATGCATGAAACAAATTTTGTTAGGAAGGTATTGGAATGCTTCATCCAAGCCCGTTGGATTCAAACCATTTAGATTTGTAGATCGCCCATGGTAAAAATAACAAGGCGGAAGCTTTTCTGCATTCAAACTTTTTTCGAAATTCAACCATAAAAGCTTTTGAGTTGATTCCAACTCTCAAAAATCACATTTGACCATACCTTTCAGAATATATAAAAATATATAGGTTTACTTATATAAATAATGATCAATTAATAAAAGAATGCCACATAGGTATTTCTAGTCACTTTAATTAAATAAAATAAAAAGGTTAAACCTTATTAAATTGTGACACCACTTTAAATCACATTCTCATGTACTGAAATATGTGGTGATAACATGTGTCAACCTGATCCCATGTTTGAGTTGGAGAATATTAAATCTTGGTAGTTTTTCAATGAGTAGAAATTACTTTTCTTAAATAAAATAAATAACACAAGTGTTTTAATCCTTGTAATGTTAGTGATGATGATAGATCATCTAGTGTGAACCTCTGGGTGATGATTAGAAATATTTAAGTATTGTTTGGTGATTGTGTACCTCGTATCTATTTATAGATGCTAGTACCGACCAAGTATACGAGGAGGAAGGCGGATACTACGATGAAGAAGCCGAGGAGAACTTCAACCACTGCTCTGCACAAGGCAAGCTAACACTTGCAAGATACCCTACTTATGCAAGCTACTACTTGCTTGTTACTATGCCAACTATATGCCTTAAGCATATGTGATTATACCCACTTGACACACCATCCTAGTTTTACTTGCAAGCTTAGTATTTTATTTTTCTTTATTAAAAGCTTTTTATCAAAAGTTTACTTAGTGACTTGTAGATTCTAGAAAGAATATTGAAGGTAGCATAAAGAGCATAAAATTTTGCCTAAGTTAGATAATCTTGATGCCGTCCTAAGGCATGAGATTGAAATTAGCTAATTCCCACTTGTTTACCACCCCTCATTAGTATTTACCCCCACTTATAGATGCTAGTGCTAAGAATAAAAATTGATCAACTTTAGATGGGAATACTTGGTGAAAATGGTTATGAAAACCTTAGAATGATGAGACATTCTACTTAAATGTGTTGACATGTGTCTTGAACACCAGATGATTTTGATGATGAAAATGTTGAGGCATGAGCCTTAGCCGTTTATAAAACTGATGGTTGTCTGGATGCGATACATTCCAATTTTACAGTACAACCACAATACCCAAAAATTGGGTAGGGCTTGAATGGAAATTTATATACCTTAGTTTGGGTTCCCTTGCGGCCAAGGTCTGAGCTGAGGCTACCTTGTGAAGATTGTCCACCTGTGCGGTTCCTAAGATGACAGTTGGTCATGGTTGGGAGGCCAAACTCACAGGAGAGGTTCCTATACTAGGGCGTGTAATTGAAAGGTTAGGATTGATTATCCGCATACTGAGTATGGTGAATTCAGGATTGTTCCTGATGGATGTATCGAATGTTATGGTGAAAGTGTACAATCTCTGCAGAGTGTCTAACTATTCGAATATCCGTGTCCGCGGTTATGGACAGTTGGAGTGGCCATACTGTTCTATTGTCACATGTTTTCTAAATGACTTATGAAATGGTTTATGACTTTGACTTGACCACAACAGAGTTGTGATATAAAATTCAAGTTCCCACTTAGGTGTTATAAATGAAGGGTTCGCAGCATAGAAAACAAAAATTTTCCTACGATGTGAACTATATACCAAGATCTATTTATACTAGATACAAACAACGGGCGGATGTACATCCGTAGAGAACATACCCTTGAAGACCGACAAAGTTTAACGAGTCCAAACTCGTGGTTGATGTAGACGATCTCTTGCCGATCTCAAGATCGAGAGGAAGTCCTAGCGCCGCAAATCAGCGCATCCGTTGCTCGCACACGTTCGAGGCACCGAGCAACCTCCGCCTCCTCGCTCCAGCGATGCGTGGAAGCACAACTCTTTCTTGCGAATAGCCACAGGAACATGTATCTCGCTAGTCCGAGACCATGGGGATAAATTCTAGAGGGGAGAGAGATCCTTCACGAGGAGGTGTGAGTGAGAAGTGAGAGGAGGGCTCCTTTTATAGGAGGAGGGAACCCCAAGGGGTGGCGGCGCATGGGGGCTGCCCCTTGCCCTCCCTCTTCATGGTGGACACTCCACTCACAAAACTCCTCCAAATTCCTCCACTCAAAATCCCACTCAAAGATCCCATTAAATTTCCACCAAATTTAATGCAAACTCTCATTAAATAAAACTCTTTTATTTTATTCAGAATTTTGTCAATTACTTTAATGACAAACATTCACAAATAACCCCTTGCTAGAATTCTATTTCACATGCATAACCACTTTATGCAATTTCACCCGAAAACCTGTTTCGGTATCTAGTGAAATAAATTCCTGCGCTTGTTTATTCTTTCGGCATGAAACTTTTGCTCCAATTGGATGTCGGTGTCTCTTAAGTGTGTCACCCTACGGTTCGTGAATAATGCGGACATGATCGAGACACCTCTCAGATCAATAATCAGAAGCGGGATCTGGAGACCCATACTGACTCCCACACATTCAACGATGACTTTCTTGTGATCGTCGGAACCTTTTACGCTAGTATCTTAATCCCTTTGTCTCACGATATATTACATGTCCGAGATTCGATCATCGGTATCTCCATACCTAGTTTGATCTCGTTACCGACATGCACTCTTTTCTCGTTCCCGTGATATAACATTCTAGTGATCAAATCACTTGCTTGCAAGCTAATCAATGTGATATCACCGAGAGGGCCCAGTATATCTATCCGTCATCGGGATGAACAAATTCCACTCTCGATCCATGAGCCTCAACATAACACTTTATTAGTTGAACCCATCTTTATAATCACCACATTACGGTGTGACGTTTGATGTTATCAAGAAACTCTTAGGTGTTAGTGATTGACATGATCTCATGGTCTAAGGATTAGGATCACTTCGTAAGTTGTTATAGCAATATAAACTCAATGACTTTGATCGTAATGCTATACTTGGATGAATGTTCATCACATCATTACACTAATGTTGTGATCCGTTATTAACAACATCCAATGTCCATGATCGGAAACCTTGATCATCTTGTTAATCAACGAGCTAGTTTATGAGAGAGGCTTAACTAGGAACTTTGTTTGTTTATTAAACACACATGTATTAACGTTTCCGTATTAATACAATTATAGCATGCAAAATAAACATCTATCATATACTTGGAATACACATAATAAACAATTTATTATTGCCTCTCGGGGCATATTCCTTGATCTCCCACTTGCACTAGAGACAATAATCTAGTTACATAGTGATATATCTAACACCCATTGAGTTACGGTGTTGATCATGTTTTGCTCTAGGGAGAGTTTTAGTCAACGGATCCGCTACATTGAGATCCGTATGTACTTCTAAATCTTTATATCTCCATCCTTGACATGCTCGCGGATGGAGTGAAACCGCGCTTAATATGCTTGGAATGCTTGTGAGACCTTGGCTCTTTGGCATTGGCAATGGCACCATTGTTGTCACAATAGATCACCATTGGGTCCAACGCGCACCACAACTCCTAGTTCGGATATGAACTCCTTCATCCAAATCGCTTCTCGAGCCTTCAAGCGGCAACATATTCGGCCTCGTTGTTGATCCCTCTACCACAGGTTGTTTGGAGCTCCTCCAACTAACCGCTCGCCATTCATGAGAAATACGATCCGGATTGAGACTTAGAGTCATCCGGATCGGTGTCAAAGCGTCGACATAACACTTAGCGACGAGCTCTTCTTCACCTCCGTATACAAGAAACATATCCTTAGTTCTTCGTAAGTACTTAAGGATATTCTTGACCGCTATCCATGTTCAACGGATCCGATTGGTACCTACTAGTCAAACTAATAGCGTGTGCCACATCCGGTCTTGTACATAGCATGGCGTACATTATAGAGCCTATGGTGAAGCATAGGGACTTTGTCCATTATCTCTCTTTCTTCCTGAAATGGGACTTTGAGTCTTACTCAATGTCTTGCCTTGCAACATAGGTAAGAACCCTTCTTACTTCGTCCATTTTAAACTTCTTTAAAATCTTATCAAGGTATGTACTTTGCGATAGCCCTATTAGGCGCCTAGATCTATCTCTATAGATCTTTATGCCTAATATGTATGACGCTTCACCTAGGTCCTTCATTGAAAATTTCTTTGTTTAGATAACTTTTAACACTTTGTTTAAAAGTTCTATATCATTTCCGATCAATAATATGTCATCCACATATAATATCAGAAATGCCACATTGCTCCCACTCACTTTCTTGTAAATACAAGCTTCTCCATAAGTTCGGACAAATCCAAACTCTTTGATCACCTCATCAAAGCGGAGATTCCAACTTCGTGATGCTTGCTTCAATCCATAGATGGATCGTTGAAGCTTGCACACCTTGTTAGCATCCTTAGGATCGACAAAACCCTTTGGTTGTATCATATACAACTCTTCTTCAATATTACCATTGAGAAACGCGGTTTTGACATCCATCTGCCATATTTCATAATCGAAATATGCAATTGCTAACATAATCCTAATCGACTTTAGCATCGCTACGGAGAGAAAGTCTCATCGTAGTCAACTCCTTGAATTTGTCGAAACCCCTTGCGACAAGTCGAGCTTTATAGATGGTCACATTACCATCAAGATCGTTTTCCTTTTGAAAATCCATTTGTTCTCTCTGACCTTTCGGTGTGAGGTAATTCCACCAAGTTCCAAACTTGATTTTCATACATGGATTCCATTTGGATTTCATGGCTTCTAACCATTTGTTGGAATCGGGCTCATCATCGCTTCTTCATACGTCGCAGGTCATTGTTTTCATCAACCATGAAATTTATGACAGATTTCCGTCTGACTCGGGGCTGCAGCGTCTGTTTGACTGCGAGGTTGTAGTACTCTCTTTCGGAGTTTCATGATCATTATCATTAGTTCCCTCTTCAACGGTGGAGCCAACTCCGGAACAACTTCGTAAGCGCTACTCGCCATACTTTGAAGAGAAGGTTCCACAACCTCTTCGAGTTCTACCTTCCGACTACTCACACCTTTCGCGAGAAACTCTTTCTCTAGAAAGGATCCATTCTTGGCAACAAAAACCTTGCCCTCGGATCTGTGATAGAAGGAATACCCAATAGTTTCTTTAGGGTATCCTATGAAGACGCATTTTTCCGCTTTGGGTTCGATTTTATCCGGTTGAAGTTTCTTCACATAAACATCGCAACCCCAAACTTTAAGAAATGACAGCTTAGGTTTGTTTCCAAACCACAATTCATATGGTGTCGTTTCAACGGATTTAGATGGTGCCCGATTTAAAGTGAATGCAGTTTCTAGTGCATAACCCCAAAATGACAACGGCAAGTCCGTCGAGACATCATAGATCGAACCATATCTAATAAAGTACGATTACGACGTTCGACACACCATTTATTTGTGGTGTTCCGAGGTGTGAGTTGTGAAACAATTCCACACTCTTTCATGTGAGTGCTAAACTCGTAACTTAGATACTCACCTCCACGGTCGGATCAAGAAATTTGATCTTTCTATTACGATGATTTTCCACTTCATTACGAAATTCCTTGAACTTTTCAAAGGTTTCAGACTTGTGTTTCATCAAGTAGATATAACCATATCTACTCAAATCATCCGTGAAAGTAACAAAATAACGATATCCACCTGTGTGAAACACACTCATTGGACCACATACATCAGAATGTATAATTTCCAATAAATCATGCCCGTTCCATTGAACCGAAAAGCGGCGTTCTAGTCATCTTGCCCATAAGGCATGGCTCACATGTATCAAATGATTCATAATCAAGTGATTACAAAAGTCCATCCGAATGGAGCTTCTTCATCGTTTAATGCCAATATGACCTGAGCAGCGATTACACATATATGCGGATATATCATCATTAAGTTTAATCCTTTTAGCATCAACATTATGAATATGTGTAACATTATCGAGATCCAAATGAAATAAACCATTCATCATCGGTGCATGACCATAAAGATTTCATTCATATAAATGGAACAACCATTGTTCTCGAGACTTAAATGAATAACCACTTTGCATCAAACATGATCCAGATACAATGTTCATGCTCGGTCAGCACCAGATAACATTTATTTAAGTTTATGACTAATCGACGGTAAGTGGAGAGGTAGCGTTAAACGGCGATCACATCAACGTTTGATCCATTGCCGACACGCATCTTGACCTCACCCTTGCTAGCGGTGCTTTGTTCCAGCCCCGATTCGAGTTACAAATATTAGCAACGGTATCAAATACCAAGTGCTCTGCGAGCACTAGTCAAGTACATCAATAACATGTATATCATATATACCTTTGTTTGCCTTGCCGGCCTTCTTGCGCCAGATACTTGGGGCGATTTGCGCCGATGGCGATCCCCTTACAATAGTAGCACTTTTCGGTATCGACTTAGGTCCAACTCGGGTTTCTTTTCGTAGCGACAGCAGGCTTGCCGCCCTTACTTCCTTCCGTTTCCCTTCTTGTCTTTCTTGAAACCGGTGTTCCTATTGATCATCAACACTTGATGTTCCTTTTGATCTCCACTGCGGTTTTAAGCATTGGTAAGCTCGGGAGACTTCTTCATGCCTTGCATATTATAGTTCATCGAAGCTCTTATAGCTAGGTGGCGAGGCTGAGAACACGATGGATGCCCAAGTCAATGGGAATCGTTATTCCCAAGGACACAAGCTTATCGGTAACGACATCTTGAGTACATGCTCACTAAGGCTGTTCTCTTCCATCATGCGACTAAAGAACTTTTCAAGCATTGTAGCTCTCTACAAAGCATGTGTGTCGAAAATCATTTTCAATTCACCCATTGTATCAAAAGCATTGCCGTTTGAACGCTTTGAAGTTCGGCTCTAGCCCATACAATATGCCGCAATGAACTAAGTTGTGGTCCTCGACGAGTCGAGATAGACATTATTCTCCTTGTCGGGGCATCGTCAAAGGTGGGGGCCTAACGGCGCTTCTAGCACATATTGCTTTTGTGCGTGAGAGGAGAATCCTCAAATTCATGGCCCATTCGGTAAAGTTGCTACCGTTCGTTGCTAGTTTCTCTTTCTCCATGAACGCATTGAAATTAAAAGCGGTGGTGCCATCTACAACAGAATTTGTAAAGTTTAGACTAAGTGTATGATAGATTGAGTTCAACTAATCTATATTACGAATGAACTCCCACTCAAAAGTGACATCCCGTGTCCTTTTGGTGATTACATGAACCAAATCCACTACACCAAGTCCGATCATCACGTGAGCCGGTATAGCTTCAAAGGCGAGCATCAAATGGGCATCATATCAACTATATGACTCATGCTTAACCTTTCGGTCTCTGTTCCGAGGCCATGTGCATACATGCTAGGCTCGCCAAGTTAGAACCTTAGTATTTGCGTGTGTAACGGTTTTACACCAGTATGGTCGAGGATCCAAGAACACCCGATCATCACGTGATGTCTTGGGCGGCGAAAACATAATCGGTGCATACTAAAGGAAGAACACATTCTTATCTTGATATTTAAATGAGGGATCATCTTATTATGCTTAACAAAGCGCTAAACAAACAATATAAGATGTAATCAAACATCATATGTTTATTAGTGAAATTATATGGTTCCCGCAGATGATCTCTATCATGTGCATCGTGGTATGATCACTATCATACCTATATGTGTAAATCCAAGGTCTATGGATTTTACACGCTATGTGTGTTGTAAGAGTATCATCTCATACTTTTACTTACAACACTACCATATCATATCACTAGCCCAGCAACAATCTAAACTAGACGCCTCTAATTTATCCATTGCAAGTTTTACGTGGCTTAGGGCTTTCGAGATAGAACCGTTCTTACCTACGAACATGAACCACAACGAGGATAATCAAATTGTTGACAACTCGCTTGCAAAATAGATATTGACTATAGTAGGAGAGACAGACACCCGCTAGCCACTTATGCAAACTAGTTGCATGTCAAGCGTGGAACAGGTCTCATGTGCGAGGACATGTAAAGTTTGTCGGGCGCTTCATCCCACTATGCCACCAATATCCAAAATCACAAGAAAGGAGCAACAACATGATCATCATCGCCCACATACTCATATGTGTACTACCGTGTAAAGTATCTACGCATAGATCCGGCTCGAGATACCCTTTGAAGGGTTCGCGACATAGAAAACAAAAATTTTCCTCGATGTGAACTATATACCAAGATCTATTTATACTAGATACAAACAGCGGATGTACATCCGTAGAGAACATACCCTTGAAGACCGACAAAGTTTAACGAGTCCAAACTCGTGGTTGATGTAGACGATCTCTTGCCGATCTCAAGATCGAGAGGAAGTCCTAGCGCCGCAAATCAGCGCATCCGTGCTTTCACACACGTTCGAGGCACCGAGCAACCTCCGCCTCCTCGCTCCAGCGATGCAGCGGAAGCACAACTCTTTCTTGCCGAATAGCCACGGAACATGTATCTCGCTAGTCCGAGACCATGGGGATAAATTCTAGAGGAGAGAGATCCTTCACGAGGAGGTGTGAGTGAGAAGTGAGAGGAGGGCTCCTTTTATAGGAGGAGGGAACCCCAAGGGGTGGCGGCATGGGGCTGCCCCCTTGCCCTCCCCTCTTCATGTGGGTGGACACTCCACTCACAAAACTCCTCCAAATTCCTCCACTCAAAATCCCACTCAAAGATCCCATTAAATTTCCACCAAATTTAATGCAAACTCTCATTAAATAAAACTCTTTTATTTTATTCAGAATTTTGTCAATTACTTTAATGACAAACATTCACAAATAACCCCTTTCTAGAATTCTATTTCACATGCATAGCCACTTTACGCAATTTCACCCGAAAAACTGTTTCGGTATCTAGTGAAATAAATTCCTGCGCTTGTTTATTCTTTCGGCATGAAACTTTTGCTCCAATTGGATGTCGGTGTCTCTTAAGTGTGTCACCCTACGGTTCGTGAATAATGCGGACATGATCGAGACCCTCTCGGATCAATAATCGAGCGGGATCCGGAGACCCATCTTGACTCCCACATTCAACGATGACTTTCTTGTGATCGTGAACCTTTTACGCTAGTATCTTAATCCCTTTGTCTCACGATATATTACATGTCCGAGATTCGATCATCGGTATCTCCATACCTAGTTTGATCTCGTTATCGACATGCACTCTTTTCTCGTTCCGTGATATAACATTCTAGTGATCAAATCACTTGCTTGCAAGCTAATCAATGTGATATCACCGAGGGCCCAGAGTATATCTATCCGTCATCGGGATGAACAAATTCCACTCTCGATCCATGAGCCTCAACATAACACTTTATTAGTTCGAACCCATCTTTATAATCACCCCATTACGGTGTGACGTTTGATGTTATCAAGAAACTCTTAGGTGTTAGTGATTGACATGATCTCATGGTCTAAGGATTAGGACCACTTCAAGTTGTTATAGCAATATAAACTCAATGACTTTGATCGTAATGCTATACTTCGGATGAATGTTCATCACATCATTACACTAATGTTGTGATCCCGTTATTAACAACATCCAATGTCCATGATCAGGAAACCTTGATCATCTTGTTAATCAACGAGCTAGTTTATGAGAGAGGCTTAACTAGGAACTTTCTGTTTGTTTATTAAACACACATGTATTAACGTTTCCGTATTAATACAATTATAGCATGCAAAATAAACATCTATCATATACTTGGAATACACATAATAAACAATTTATTATTGCCTCTCAGGGCATATTCCCTTCAATAAAACTCTCAACTAGCTATCTTTTCTTTTGGACTTAGTAGAGTAAATCTGGCTTTTTGCAAAACAACCCTAGAGCTTAGCATCCTACAACCCCCTTTACTTATTAGTATTAGTTTTCGAGTACTTAAAGAGTACTCATGGCTTTGTCCCTGGCTATGCCCGTGGCCGTACTATGAAGAGGAGTATCAGGATGATGGACCGCAGGAAGGTTACGACAACTAGGATCATCTCCCATCGTCAGAATTGCCTGTGACCCTGAAGATGGAGCTTCACCGACGCTATCGTTATCTTTACGTTATTCCGCTACTTGAGTTGTATTAAGAACTGGATCATGAGATCCTTATTTTTGTAAGACCTTATGTATGGTTTGTAATGGATGATGTACTGTGATATCCAAATCTGTTATGTCTCGCAAAAATGGTAATCCTGGGATTGCGATGTATGGCATAATAGGCATCTGGGATTAAAAATCTGGGTGTTGACAAGTTGGTATCAGAGCCATCCTTACCATATGAGGCCTAGTTAGAATGGACGTTTGAATCAAAAAATTAGTTCCAAAACCAAAGGAAGTCAGTATTTACAAAAACTTATGCTCATTCTTATCACTTGGATTCTTTCATGAAAATTCATGTTCCTCAAAAATTCTTGCAAAGTACATAAAATTTGACACACTTGATCACTCTACTAACTTACTCATCCTATATTCTTATAGATGGACGTGAAGTACATCAAGTTTTATCAGTTGGGGAATGGAGGAGACCTCATCTTTGAGCGTGACTTGGACCAGCTGTCGGAGATGCTGGAGCGTCCGCACCCCGTGTTCTTC
Organism: Avena longiglumis; assembly: GCA_030063025.1. NCBI lineage: Eukaryota > Viridiplantae > Streptophyta > Magnoliopsida > Poales > Poaceae > Avena > Avena longiglumis. Next base: position 475,444,871 of record CP125974.1, on the reverse strand, counting down.
GGAGCTCAACTCAACGATTAGGAAGGAGAAGATCTGCAGTGGCTAGTTGTTGCAAGTCTTCGAGGAAAGATTGAACCTCCCACTGCAGAGGGAATTCAGTTCACCTTAAGAGAGAACAACTGTCTCGATGGACTGGCCAGGGCAATGCAGGAAGCTCTTGCCCGTCTGTGTGGGCAGAGTATCACTCAAATCAAGGGTACCCGTTTTGAGTTCTACCCAAGGCGTGATGTTATGGTACATCCACTGGAGGCCCCATATCACCACGAGCTGAAGAGTCAAATTGACCACCTCAGCTTCATGATGTATGACCGTCAGAAGGAGCTGGACAATGCCCGTTCCTACGCCAACCACAAGTACGCCATCGCCACCAAGAAGGATCAGACCATCGCCATGCCAGTGAAGGATCGCAAGTCTCTCGCCGTCATCTCGACAAGAAGGAGCACATCATTGCCCGTCTTCACCACCGGATCACGGATTTGGAGGAGACCATCCACGAGAGAGACATGCAGTTGGAGGAGAGGGAGAATGCAGGGGAACACCTTCGTGGAGACCCCTACTCCTATCTCGGCGATGATGATGACTTTCTGGAGGATCAGGCTATGGACTTCTTCACCGATGAGGATGACTTCGCCTTCATCGATGATGATGAGGACACTAACTCCAAGGAGTAGTAGCACTTGAGCACTAGCGTTAGTGAATTGTATTTGGTCCCATTGTATCGTAGTTTCGCAGAATGGTTCTTAAAACCATCTGTTTTTCTTTGATGTGGTGTGTGTTTGTATCCTGTGCTATGAATGAATGAATGAATGAAAAGCAAGTTGCTAGAAAAATCTGAGTCAGACTTTAAAAACTGTCAAAAAACCATGAACCTTAGAAATTTCCATCTTTTCTCATGATCTACCTCAATCTTCAGATGCATCACGGAGGAAGCAACTCAGCCCCAGACCCGATGTTGCAACTCTTTCAAATGTTGGTTTCTGACCGCGAAGCTGAAAGAGTCGAACATCAAGCCAACCTAGTCACCCTTCAACAGATAGCTCAGATGGCCAACAACAAACAAGGCCATGGAAATCAGGACAACCATGGATCTAAGCTCAAGAATTTCCAGAACACCAATCCACCTGTTTTCACTAAGTCAGAAGAGCCCCTAGATGCAGATGACTGGTTGCAAACCATGGAGAATAATCTGGAAGTCGCAGGGGTGGAAGCTAACGAGAAAGTGTTGTTTGCCACCCACTATCTGGCCGGTGATGCAAGAGCATGGTGGAACAGCGTTTGCACGATGACAGGAGGTCAGATGATGACTTGGGAAGAGTTCAAAGTCAAGTTCAGCAGAACCGATGTGCCACAGGGTTGATCAAGAGGATGAGAGATGAATTCAGGGAACTGAAACAAGGGAGAATGACAGTAGTGGAATACCGTGACAAATTCTTGTCATTGGCTAGGTATGCACCAGATGAGATCAACAATGAAGCCAAGAAAAAAGAGAGATTCCTGAATGGTCTGCACGATGAAATGCAGACAGTGTTAGTCAATATCCCCTTCGCAGATATTGAAGCCTTAGTTGACTCTGCCATTCATATGGAAGGAAAGATCAACCAAGCAAATGAGAACCACAAGCGTCGCATGATGCATCAACCAGGAACCCACCATACACCAAAGTATCGCCCCAACTCATCTCCAGGATTTGCCCCAAGGAACAACAGACCCCCGATGAACTGTCCGACCTATCCCAACCGTGGAAACCCAAGGCCCGGAGGAAACCACAACAACCCCAGCAACTCCAGCAATTTCAACCGTGCACCGCCCAAGTTCAACAACAACAATGCCGCCACCAACACCAACACTGTCCTAAAGACTGGAAGCAATGTTGTGCCTGTTGCAGAAAGGACAAGTCGCAAGTGACTTGTTATGAATGTGGAACCAAGGGTCACTATTCTAATGAGTGCTCCAAGAAGATTTCCACAGCCCCCAATGCAAATGCCCCAGCTCAGCAGCAGCATCGTGTTCAGCCCGGAAGAAGGTTTGCCCCAGGGAACTCGCTCAACCGCAACGGCCGTCTCTTTCTCATGCATGCTGAAGAAGCCTAGGAAATGCCAGATGTCGTGCTGGGTATGTTTTCTGTTAACTCAGTACTTGCAAGAGTGTTGTTTGATTATGGAGCATCACACTCATTTGTTACTGAAGAATTTGCATGCACTAGTAAGATTCAACCAACCAAACTGAAGCATGTTATGATTGTTCAAATACCTGGTTCAACCATCAAAGCTAGGCAAATTTGCAAAGCTGTCCCTATCCGAATCCATGGCATAGATTTTTATGCTAATCTAATAGTACTCAGAACTAAAGGTTTGGAAGTAGTACTAGGAATGGATTGGATGTCCAAACACAAAGGATTAATTGACTGTGCCAAGAAAGCCATAACCATGACCAGTACAGCCGGAATATCAGTCGAGCATGTATCTGAAACCTTGCCCCATCAATTCAAGTGCAACAAGAGTATAGCCCAACCAACCATTGACCAAGTCTGGATAGTCTGTGAATATCCCGATGTATTTCCATATGTTTTCCTCGGTATGCCCCCAGATCGGGATATCGAGTTTATCATTGAAGTAATCCCTGGAACCAGACCCATAGCCCAGAGACCATATAGTACGAACCCGTCGGAACTAGCAGAACTGAAGAAGCAACTGGATGCCATGCTGGAAATTGGATTGATTCAACCAAGTGCGTCACCATGGAGATCACCTGTTTTGTTTGTGGACAAGAAAGATGGACGTAACTGTTTGTGTACGGATTATCGGAAGTTGAATGATGTTACCATCAAGAACAAGTACCCGTTGCCAAAAATATAAGACCTGTTTGACCAGTTGACTGGTGCCAAAGTGTTTTCTAAGATTGATCTTAGAACTGGCTATCATCAACTCAAGATTCGCGCAGAGGATATTCCAAAGACTGCCTTTACCACCAGATATGGATTATACGAGTATACTGTCATGTCTTTTGGATTAACCAATGCCTCGATTATTTCATGAAGCTCATGAATAAGATTTTTATGGACTTCTTGGATAAGTTTGTCGTTGTTTTCATTGATGAAATTATGATTTATTCCAAATCAGAAGAAGAACATGAGCTACACCTAAGGACCATTCTTAGAACCCTTAGAGACCATCAGTTGTATGCCAAGTTTAGCAAATGTGAATTCTGGTTACAGGAGGTAGGATTCCTCGGACATATTGTATCAGCCGGAGGAATTGCCGTTGACCCTATGAAGGTGAAGGATGTTGAAGATTGGCAAGCCCCAACCACTCAAACCCAAGTTCGTGCATTTCTCGGATTAGCGGGATACTACTACAAGTTTGTAGAGGGATTCTCGAGTATCGCGAGACCCATGACCCAATTGCTAAAGAATGACAAGAAGTTTGAATGGACTGACAAATGTGAAGCAAGTTTTAGGAACTCAAGAGGAGATTGATTTCAGCCCCAATCTTGATCATGCCGGATATCACGAAGCCCTTTGATGTGTATTTTGAAGCATCCAAGATTGGTCTCGGATGTGTGCTAATGCAAGAAGGAAAAGTTATATCTTATCTATCCCGACAACTGAGGCAGCATGAACAGAATTATCCAACCCATGACCTTGAACTAACATCCGTAGTTCTAGCCCTGAAGACATGGAGGCATTACCTGATGGGAAACCGTTGTGAGATTTATTCGGATCACAAGAGCCTGGAGTATATATTCACTTAGAAGGAGCTGAATATGAGGCAGATAAGATGTATTGAGATAATCAAGGACTATGATCTGGACATTCACTATCACCCCGGTAAAGCCAATGTGGTAGCAGATGCCCTTAGCAGATTGCCGTGTCGTTTGAAATCCATGATTTTGAAGGAGCAACCCAGTTTGCACAAAGAGATGGAAGATTTCTGAATGGAATTAGTGAGTGAAGGATTTTTGGCTAGCATAGAACTTCAACCCACTTTGATCAGTCAGATCAAGGAGGCGCAGAAAGGAAATGCCAGTATCGATGGAATCAAACGTCGTATCAGTACATGGAAAGTACCCGGATTCACCGAAGACGAAGAGGGAGTTCTGTGGTACATGGACGTCTCTGTGTACCAGCAGATTCGGAGTTGAAAGAAGTTATTTTGAAAGAGGCCCATGATACTCTTTATTCTATCCACCCCGGAGGAACGAATATGTATCAGGATTTGAAGGAACAAATATGGTGGCATAAGATGAAGAGAGAAATCGGAAGCTATATCGCCAAGTGTGATATATGTCAGAGAGTCAAGGCGGGACATCATAGACCCGTAGGACTGTTACAACCATTATAGATTCCGGAATGGAAATGGGATTCATTTGGAATGTACTTTATCACCGGATTGCCTACTTCTAGTAGGGTAAATGACTCTATCTGGGTCATAGTTGACAGATTGTCCAAAGTCCCCCATTTATTACCAGTCAAGACCACATACCAGAGTTTGAAACTAGCAGAGTTATACATCGCTAGAATCGTCAGTTTGCACGGAGTCCCCAAGAACATCGTATCGGATCGAGGAACTCAATTTACCTCGAGATTCTAGAAGAGAGTCCAAGAAGGTTTAGGAACCCGAATGGATTTTAGCACAGCTTATCACCCTGAGACCGATGGACAAATGGAGCGAGTAAATCAAATACTCGAAGATATGTTGAGAGCATGTGTGCTAGAGTCTGGATCTAAATGGGAAGACTGTCTGTCTTTCGCAGAATTTTCATACAACAACAGTTATCAAGCTAGTCTGCAAATGGCCCCATTTGAATTCATGTATGGAAGGAAGTGTCGCACCCCTTTGAATTGGTCGGAACTAGGAGAGAGTCAGATTTTCGGACCCGGCATCCTACGAGCAGCCGAAGAGAAAGTTCACAAGATTCGTGAGCACCTCAAGACCACCCAGTCAAGACATAAGAGTTACACCGACAAGAGACGTCGAGACCTCCCTTTCAATTTCTGAGATTTTGTGTATCTCAAAGTGTCGCCTTTGAAGGGAATGCAGCGTTTCCAGCTCAAAGGAAAGTTAGCCCCCAGGTATATCGGTCCCTTCAAGATTCTGAATCGTCGAGGAGAAGTATCATATCAATTGGAACTGCCAGAGGAAATGTTAGCAGTGCACAATGTGTTCCATATATCGTTACTTCGCAAATGTCTTGAAGTTCCGGAGAAGACCGAAGTTTTCAAGAACATTGATCACCAGACCATAGAGATCAACGATGACCTGACGTATCCCGAAGTACCCATCCGTATTTTCGAAGAAGCTTTCAGAACCACCAGAACCCGGAGCATCAAGTTTCTCAAGATTCAGTGGAGCAACCACACTGAAGAAGAAGCTACCTGGGAGCGCGAAGATCACATCAGGACGGAGTTTCCCGATCTCTTTAAATCGTAGGTAATATTTTTTTCTTCCTTTTTCAAATCTCGGGACGAGATTTTGTTCAAGGGGGGAGGTTTGTAACATCCCAAAAATATAAAACAACGATCATCAAACTCTAATCACAAAAATTAGGGTTAACAAAAACTTTGAGTAGTTAAAATCATATGAATGCATGTGTGTATGTGATGATTTGATAAATGCATGAATGAACTTGTGTGATTAACCTAAATAGCAAGAAATAGTTTAAAGATGAAAATAACATCATATAAAACATTTCCAAGCAGAAACAAATAAAGAGAAAATCAAAAACAAATCAATTAAGGAAAATGGTCATTTTTGCCAATCTTGCTCACTAGGTCACTTTGAGTGTTTCTAGTCCAAGATGTCAAACAGAAACTTTTCCAATTCTTTTAACCCCTTGCTATACCAAGTAAAAGTGAAGCAAATCCCACCTTTCAAACTTGCAGAAACATTTGACAACCTCATTCAAATTATAATTCAAAATTGAATCTTTAACATATGTGAAGATCACACCTTTTCAAAACCCAACCAAACCAGTGCCCCTTGACCAATCCAACTAAACAGAGACTCCCTAGTATGTGCCTAGCAAACGCACCAAGTTTGAATCCAAAATTCAAATTTGAATTTCTTTCGGCCATTTCATCAAACACCTTGTCAGCAGCAAACAAACAAACAACAAACCCTATAGTAAGCAGTGAATTTGGCCAACCTTGTTCCCTCTCTAGCTCTCACTACACTCTCCGTAGATGATCTAGCCCAATTAACAAGCCTTAGCACCACTGTAAGCTTGGAATAGCCATTAATGGTGACCATGCCGGGCCCATTTGCCAACCCCAATATCGCCAGCGAGCTAGAGGAAGAACTAGTCCCGCCAACCTTGTTTGGAACACGCAGCACCGTCCACCACCACTCCCTGTCCCAGCCCCGAGCGCAGCCAGCCCCTGGACCACACTGCCTGAGGATGCCAAGCCTCTCTGCGAGCGAGTTGAGAGCGCGCCAGTGCGCCAAACGCCCATAGACCGCACGCCGCCCTTGCCGCTCGCGGGCGTGATCGCCAGCACCCAGCAACCCTGCAGACATGCACGTTCGCCGCCGCGCGAACAGTAGACGATGTGCTCCATTAAATTTGCCGTCGGAGCCGCCCAGAGCGTCGACGTGTTCCGACCATTCAGCATCGTCCCACGCCGCAAGACCATGCCGTTGAGCTTCGCTAGGGATCACAACACCGCCCCCTACCGTCATCCATGCCATTAGCCCTATGTGCCGTCGACCACGACGAGCTCAGCCCGCGCCCGCCGGTCTCCTTCAGCCACTATAAAAGGAGACCTCCCCCGCTCATTTTCTTCACACCAGTTCACTCCCCATCTCTCACTGATCACCCCCACTCACTCCCGGAGCAAGGCGAGCACCAGGTGGCCGGAATTTCACCATAGTTCGCCGCTGCAGAGGAGGAGAGGCGCCGTCGATTCGAGCCGCCCCAGGAGAAGATGTCAGTACCAGGAGAACCACTGTCGTCGACTTCATCATTCGCCCCCGTCGCCGACTTGGTCGTTCGCCCCCGTCGTCAGCCATCGCCTGAGCCCGGGTGAGCCTCCCACGACCCCCACCTGCCACGCTAGGGTTCTGTATTGCCGGCGCTGCCCGACATGGACGATGAACCAGAGCTGTTCTATTAGAGTTAGATTGTGCAGCCTAGATCACCTCGTACCGCTTCGCCCATCACTGTCTCACTGACGCGTGGGGACATCCACTTAACCAGCCCACGCGTGCGCTGTGCGTAGTGGGCCGGCCCAGTTAAACATCCCGCGCGACCCAACAATTCAAATTTACTTTTATTCATTTAATTTCAAACACAGTTCTGTACTAGATTCAAAAATCAACCCAGCTCGATTCACTAAACCAAAATGCATGAAACAAATTTTGTTAGAAAGGTATTGGAATGCTTAATACAAGCCCATTGGATTCAAACCATTTAGATTTGTAGATCACCCATGGTAAAAATAACAAGGCGGAATCTTTTATGCATTCAAACATTTTTAAAAATTCAACCATAAAAGCTTTTGAGTTGATTCCGACTCTCAAAAATCACATTTGACCATACCTTTCAGAATATATAAAAATATATAGGTTTACTTACAGAAATAATTATCAGGTAATAAAATAATGCCACATAGGTATTTCTAGTCACTTTAATAAAATAAAATAAAAAGGTTAAACCTTATTAAATTGTGACACCACGTTATAATCACATTATCATGTACTGAAATATGTGGTGATGACATGTGTCAACCTGATCCCATGTTTGAGTTGGAGAATATTAAATCTTAGTTAGTTTTTCAATGAGTAGAAATTACTTTTCTTAAATAAAATAAATAACACAAGTGTTTTAATCCTTGTAATGTTAGTGATGATGATAGATCATCTAGTGTGAACCTCTAGGTGATGATTAAAAATATTAAGTATTGTTTGGTGATTGTGTACCTCGTATTTATTTATAGATGCTAGTACCTACCAAGTATACGAGGAGGAAGGCGGATACTACAATGAAGAAGCCGAGGAGAACTTCAACCACTGCTCTGCACAAGGCAAGCTAACACTTGCAACATACCCTACTTATGCAAGCTACTACTTGCTTGTTACTATGCCAACTATATGCCTTAAGCATATGTGATTATACCCACTTGACACACCATCCTAGTTTTACTTGCAAGCTTAGTATTTTATTTTTCTTTATTAAAAGATTTTTATCAAAAGTTTACTTAGTGACTTGTAGATTCTAGAAAGATAATTGAAGGTAGCATAAAGAGCATAAAATTTGGCCTAGGTTAGATAATCTTGATGTCCTCCTAAGGCATGAGATTGAAATTAGCTAATTCCCACTTGTTTACCACCCCTCATTAGTATTTACCCCCACTTATAGATGCTAGTGCTAAGCATAAAAATTGATCAACTTTAGATGGGAATACTTGGTGAAAATGGTTATGAAAACCTTAGAATGATGAGACATTCTACTTAAATGTGTTGACATGTGTCTTGAACACCAGATGATTTTGATGATGAAAATGTTGAGGCATGAGCCTTAGCCCTTTATAAAACTGATGGTTGTCTGGATGCGATACATTCCAATTTACAGTACAACCACAATACCCAAAAATTGCGTAGGGCTTGAATGGAAATTTATATATCTTAGTATGGGTTCCCTTGCAGCCAAGGTCTGAGCTGAGGCTACCTTGTGAAGATTGTCCACCTGTGCGGTTCCTAAGATGACAATTGGTCATGGTTGGGAGGCCAAACTCACAGGAGAGGTGCCTATACTAGGGTGTGTAATTGAAAGGTTAGGATTGATTGTCCGCATACTGAGTATGGTGAATTCAGGATTTTTCCTGACGGATGTATCGAATGTTGTGGTGAAAGTGTACAATCTCTGCATAGTGTCAAACTATTCGAATAGCCGCGTCCGCGGTTATGGACAGTTGGAGTGGCCATACTGTTCTATCGTCAGATTTTTTTCAAAATGACTTATGAAATGGTTTATGACTTTGACTTGACCACAATAGAGTTGTGATATGAAATTCAAGTTCCCACTTAGCTGTTATAAAACTCTCAACTAGCTATCTTTTTGAACTTAGTAGAGTAAATCTGGCTTTTTGCAAAACAACCCTAGAGCTTAGCATCCTACTATAAAACCCCCTTTACTTATTAGTATTAGTTTGCGAGTACTTAAAGAGTACTCATGGCTTTGTCCCTGGCTATTCCCGTGGCTAGACTATGAAGGGGAGTATCAGGATGACAGACCGCGGGAAGGTTACGATAACTAGGATCATCTCCCATCGTCAGCATTGCGTGTGACCCTGAAGATGGAGCTTCGCCTACGCTATTGTTATCTTTACGTTATTCTGCTGCTTGAGTTGTATTAAGAACTGGATCATGAGATCCTTATTTATGTAAGACCTTATGTATGGTTTGTAATGGATGATGTACTGTGATGTCCAAATCTGTTATGTCTCGCAAAAATGGTAATCTTGGGATTGTGGTGTATGGCATAACAGGCATCTGGGATTAAAAATCCGGGTGTTGACAACGTGGTCACTCGGTTGACACCGACCTTCATCCCCGCTGCGATCACCGCGATTGTTGACCGGTGGAGGCCGGAGACGCACACTTTTCACCTTAGGACCGGGGAGAGTACGGTCAATTTGCAGGACATGAGCATGATCCTTGCACTCCCAATCGAGGGAAACCCTGTGTGCATAAGCACGGATTCAGACGGGTGGCGTGAGCAGATGGTCGACCTTATAAGGAAGGATCCACCCGAGGCTATTGATACGTCAGAAACATAATTTTTGATGCTCCATGTTTGTTTAGTATCTACTTTTCTTTGCTTTGTCTACACTTTGAGGTGTTTTTATATCTTTTCTGGAACTAACCTATTAACAAGTTGCCATAGTGCTAGTTGCATGTTTTCTTCTATTTTTGGTTCCAGAAAGGCAGAAAATCAATATTCTCGGAATTGGACGGGACAAAAGCCAAAGTCAATATTTTACCGTGGGCTACACGAAGTCTAGAGGGGAGACGGAGAGGCGAACCAGGGCCACCGCACCCACCTAGGCGCGGGTGGGCCCACCCCGCGCCTGTGTAGGGTATGGGCCCCCTGGCCGCCTCCCAGCCTCGCCTCTTCGCCTATAAGAAGCCCCTGATGAAGAAACCCTAGGCACCGATCAAAACTACATGAAACCTTCTGTAGCCGCCGCCACCGTCGTCCCTAGATCGGGGGGATCTGAAGTTCTTGCCGGCACCCTGCCGGAGGGGAGATCATCTCGGAGGCCTTTGATGCATGCACTTAGTGTTGACGTGAGACACTTCGTTGGAACCCCAAGAGCAAGGTGTGATGAGCACGTGACAAGTTTCCCTCATGAGGCGAGGTTATCAGCTGAAGGAGAGGCGAAGCGTCTCAAAGGTGTTGCAAGCAACATGGAAACCTGCACAACACAAACTCAAAACTTTGTCCCAACGAATCAATGAGGTTGTCAAGCTCACCGGTTTGCTGTAACAAAGGATTAAACGTATGGTGTGGAAGGTAATGGTTTGTAGCAAGTAAACAAGTAACAGTGGAAGATGTATCAATGGTAAAGATTGGACCGGGGTCCATAGTTCAATAGAGGTGCTCTCCTTAGATAAACAACATGGCACGAAGGGTAAACAAATTACAGCAGGGCAATTGACAGGAACTGAGCAAGGCATAACAATGCAATTACTAGTTAGAAAGATCATGTGTGATTAGATTGGGCAATACAACAAGATACATAAACCGCCATCCAACTGCATCTATGACTAGAAGTCCACCTTCAGGTTATCGTCTGAACCCCCTCCAGTATTAAGTTGCAAGCAACAGACAACTCCTTTAAGCAAAGTGTGTAAGGTAAACAGTTCACATGTTCCATGAACAAGAGACCGTTGTTTTCTCCCTAGTGGCAACAGCACATCTACAACCGAAGAGATTTCTGTCACTTCCTTTGGAAACTAGAGGCATGAACCCACTATCGAGCATAAATACCCCCTCTTGGAGTCACTAGCAACTACTTGGCCAAGATAGCAACTAACAACGGAGATCATGCAAGATCACAAACAACACAAACATGATAGAATCATAAAGACAAAACCATTAATCAAACCAACATAATAATCTCAATATCCATCAAATCCCCACAAACACAACATGCATGATTACAAATAGATTAGATCTTGATCATGAACGGAGCTCACAAGATCTATACATGAAAGCACAAGGAGGAGATACGACCATCTAGCTACTACATGGACCCATAGTCCAAGGTGGAACTACTCACGCATCATACCGGAGAGAAGGCCTCCGGGGTGATCTCCCCTCCGGCAGGGTGCCGGGAAGAACATCAGATCCCCACCGATCTAGGGACAATGGTGGCGGTGGCTACAGATGGTTTCGTGGAGATTTGATTGGGTACTTAGGCTTTCTGCATCAGGGGCTTCTTATAGGCGAAGGGGGAGGCTGAGGAGGAGACCAGGGGGTTCAAACCCTACCCAGGCGCGGGCCCACCCCTGGCCGCGCCTAGGGGGGTGGCCGCCCTAGCACGCTTCTCCGTCTCCACTCTGGACTTCTTGTTCCCTACGGAAATTAATTTACTTTGACGTTTGTCCCGTCCAATTCCGAGAATATTTCTTTAATAGCTTTTCTGAAACCAAAAACAACAGAAAACAGGCAACTGGCACTGTGGCAACTTGTTAATAGGTTAGTACCAGAAAACATGTAAAAAGCACCTCAAAGTGTATACAAAGCAAACCAAAGTAGATACTAACAAGCATGGAACATGAAAAATTATAGATACGTTTCCGATGTATCAAGCATACCCAAGCTTAACTCCTGCTCATCCTCGAGTAGGTAAGGGATAAAAGAATAATTTTTGAGGTGACATGCACCCTCACAATAAAGATCCAACCATTTGCAAGCATTGAAAGCTGGGATCAAACAAATCTAAACATGTGCATGAAAGATGGAGTTCTAACAATAGGACATAATAACTATGCAAGCAACATGACAAGCTACAAACAAAGATCATGAATAACATGCATTGAAAAACTTTATTTATTTCACATATAGAAAACATAGCATAGTGGAAATTAGCTTGTCCCTCATAGAGTAGCAATATAGATGCATATGACACCTTCAAAGTTCACAAGGATGACTAGAAACAAATAGCACAAGAACAAGTAATATCACAATATGCATCAATCAATAAGCTTTGGAACACTGCACACATAATGACAACTATGCTCTCTTAATGGTGCCTAAAGGTAGAAGGTGGAGACTCAATAGTGGTGGAAGAAACGCCTTTTTGTAAAGGAAGCAGGGATTTCAAGTTTCAAAAAGAGCTTCCAAAAATTATGGTACTTGTTAGCTTTCAGCCCTCATTGCCCCTATCATAAGAATCTTGAAGTGATTAAGGTTAAAGTGACAAAGATGGAGTATATGCTTGATGAAGTATAAGTTGGCAATCTCAAGTCCCTTGAATACGAGGGCCACACCTCATGCATACTCAACTTCAGTCACTGGTAAGTTCTTGTCATTGTAAGTATTTGCATATCATTGAGAACTGCTAACAGGGTACCCCTTGCACATGGTACAGGAGCTTTCCCATAACCAAAATGACATGGCAAGCAGACAATGAGCATCTCAGCGATATTTTTATTTACTATATGCATAGCTTTTTATTGAGGATGCTTCATAGATAGCTCACTATGGTGATGCTGCAAGTTTCCACCATGATTAGGCATGGCTTAGGCTAGCGGCCCAGGCGTTTCTGTAACACAGTATACAAACTCCATAGACTTACAAGTTCCCTCTTTATTTCACACCGGTGAAATTCATAGACAAAAGAGCATGATATCAACTGATAACAAAGTACAAGTGCAATGTTGAAAACGTTCCCCATGACAGCACGGTTCTGTTAATTCCAATGTATAAGTGCAAGCATATACAACATGGGCGTCACAATGGTTCAATTTTATTAGGGGCAAAGAATATAAAGTGTGCCATCAAGTTCGTGAGGGCTTTAATCACTAAGTTTTCACATAACAAAATAGTTTTTAATTGGAAGATAGCTGAAAACAAGAATATACTTGGAATGGTGTAACACGCCATGCATAGGAGTTTATAGTGGACACTTTGGAATAAATTGCTTTCTTGGGAGTTGGAAGCATGAGTAGAGCTTACTCATACAAGTGGAGGCTCTGGGAGTAACCAACTAAGAGAGCATAATAGCCATAATCATGCAGAGCAACAAAGCATTACTAATCAAAGCATAGAGTGGTACTACAAGTCAAGGACTAAATGATCATAGAGGCTATGGTGGCTTGTCATAGTCATAACATGGTGTGATCATGTGCCAATTCAACCCAAGCAAAGCATCAAAGGAGAATACCACAATACTATGCTTTTGCATGCTAAAATAATGCATAATTTCTTCAAGGCACACTAAGAAATCCCAATTGTTTGGAACAAGACATGCTACAACAATAATCACTAAGCATAAGGTCAAAACAACACTTAGCATGTCATGCTAAAGTCTAAGTCACAGTCAATGCAAGCTCCTCTTGCACTTCAAGCAAGAACTTACTACTCCTTTCCAACACCAAGCAACTTATTTGCAAAACAACACATCGAGAATGGGGGTCCAAACTACTTTATTCAAGCAAACTAAGCAACCTAAGCAAAGCAAACAAAAACTAAGACGCTCCAAGAACAACACAATTGTGCATGAAACAATAAAAACGAAGTGTTTAGACAGACCTGAGCTTTTTATTGATGAAGAAGGGGATGCCTTGGGCATCCTCAAGCTTTGACGCTTGTACCTCTTGGATATTTCTTGGGGTGACACCTATGGTGGAATCCACAAGCTTGATCTTGTGTCCATTCTTAATCTCATTACATCATTCTCTCTCTACACCTGGAATTTTTCCTTCATACAAAACTTCACACAATCTTCATTAGCAACATTAGTTTATTCAAAAGATATTAGACCTCTGGTAAAGATTTGGAACAGAAAGGCTTTTCACTTAAAAACATAAGCTACTGTAGTAACTCCTTAAAAAATCTCAATTCCCCAAAAGAGAACTCAAAAAGGAATCAATAAGAAGCAAATGCAAATAATGGCAGAAATCTGTCAAAACAGACCAGCAGGCAGAAACCGATTTTTTTGAACATCTTCTGTTGCTCAACTCAAAACGTGTTGAACTAACAAAAGTTACCTAACATACTAGAGGATTTATTCGAAAATTGTGAGCTCAATACGAGTTACAGATACTCCTCACGAATTTTGTTGGTGGAGGACAGAAATCTGTTTCGGGACAACAACTCCCCAAATCTTACTTCCCTCTCATTAGAGGTCATTCTTGGCACAAAAAGCAAACAAAAAGGATAAGGAGAGGTCATTACTGAATTAATAACTTCCAATACTCAAGGAAACTCTTGGGTTATCTCCCAACAAGTAATTTTATTTAACGCCTTTAAGTTAGGCACAAGAAGCAAGAAGAATCAAGTATTTTCAAATGAAGAAGCATTAACATCAATACTTGCAAAATCTTCAACTATGAAAAGTATCTCATCCAAATGGGTTTTGGAGGATCCCTTCTCATATCTCTTTGGTCTACTACTTTCATCAAAAGGATTTTCAGGAACAATCCAATCAAAATTCTTTTCAAAGGCCTCATGCATCCCAACAAGCTTAAAGGGTATGGGTATCTTAAATTCATCTATAGGCTTTGTTTTATCTGAAGTACCCACAACATCTACACATGAGCCTAGCATATTGAAACTCTCAAAGACCTTTTTGGCTTCCCTAGCAACATCATGAAACTCTTTGAGTGAGGTTTCAACAATAAAATCTCTCTTTTCAGCATTCTTTTCTTCTTTTAGTTTTAAGAACAAAATTTGCATCATGGGATTAAGGCTAACAAACCTAGCCTCCAACATATGAACTAAAGAAGCTGAAGCAATTTCATAATTAGGAGCAAGCTCTGCTATAGATTTATCCTCAATATCCTCATGCTTGCTAACATAATTAAAAAAATCTTAAATATTATCTTTCCCAATTATGGAGCCACTACCTATTGCAAGATCTTTCAGGGCGAACTTGGGGAACAACATGGTGAGATAGAGCAAGGTGGAAACTAGAGTAGGAACTAATTTTTTTGTGTTTTTGAATAAATCAAGCAAACCAAACTAGACTAATTTTTTCGGATTTTTTGAAAAGAGGCAAACAAAACCAAGCAAAAGAACAAAGCAAACTAAAAACAAAGTAAAGAGAAAGGAAGTGGAGGAATCCCCTTGTGAAGACGTCCTTAGCCTCCCCGTCAACGGCGCCAGAAATCTTGATGCGTGCACCCAGTGTTGACGTGGGACACTTTGTTGGAACCCCAAGAGCAAGGTGTGATGCGCACAACAACAAGTTTCCCTCAGTAGAGACCGAGGTTATCAAACCTGAAGGAGGAAGGAAACGTCTCAAAGGTGTTGCAAGCAACGTGGAAACCTGCACAACACAAACTCAAGACTTTGTCCCAACGAATCAGTAAGGTTGTAAAGCTCACCGGTTTGATGTAACAAAGGATTAAACGTATGGTGTGGAAGGTAATGGTTTGCAGCAAGTAAACAAGTAATAGTGGAAGATGTATCAATGGTAAATATTGGACCGGGGTCCATAGTTCACTAGAGGTGCTCTCCTTAGATAAACAACATGGCATGAAGGGTAAACAAATTACAGCAGGGCAGTTGACAAGAACTGAGCAAGGCATAACAATGCAATTACTAGTAAGAAAGATCCTATGAGATTTGATTGGGCAATACAACAAGATACATAGACCGCCATCCAACTTCATCTATGACTAGAAGTCCACCTTCAGGTTATCGTCCGAACCCCCTCTAGTATTAAGTTGCAAGCAACAGACAACTGATTTAAGCAAAGTGTGTAAGGTAAACAGTCAACATGTTCCATGAACAAGAGACCGTTGTTTTCTCCCTAGTGGCAACAACACATCTACAGCCGAAGAGATTTCTGTCACTTCCCTTGGAAACTAGAGGCATGAACCCACTATCGAGCATAAATACCCCCTCTTGGAGTCACTAGCAACTACTTGGCCAAGATAGCAACTAACAACGGAGAGCATGCAAGATCAAAAACAACACAGACATGATAGAATCATAAAGATAAAACCATTAATCAAACCAACATAATAATCTCAATATCCATCG
This sequence comes from Avena longiglumis, assembly GCA_030063025.1. Lineage (NCBI taxonomy): Eukaryota > Viridiplantae > Streptophyta > Magnoliopsida > Poales > Poaceae > Avena > Avena longiglumis. The sequence goes on along the minus strand of CP125974.1, from coordinate 475,428,656 downwards.
GATCCCCGCAAACACAATATGCATGATTACAAATAGATTAGATCTTGATCATGAACGGAGCTCACAAGATTTATACATGAAATCACAAGGAGGAGATACAACCATCTAGCTACTACATGGACCCATAGTCCAAGGTGGAACTACTCACGCATCATACCAGAGAGAAGGCCTCCGGGATGATCTTGTAACACCCTCAGAATCGGACCTATGCAAGTTTGGGCAAAATTCACCAAACCCGCATAGAAACGATTCAAAGGTGCCCACCAAGCACTTTCGTGCGGGTGGAAAACGAAGTAATAACATTACACAACAGTTCTCGATGGGACCCACAGAGATATATATATGGCGACTCAAAGAGTCAAGAATACGAATATAATATACAAAGATCCAAATCACCTTGAAATCGGTGAGCGTCCGACTACGGACAAGAAGCAAATGGGGCTAAGAGCCACGAAGAATAACCAATGGCGTCCATAACCTGCCTGCCAGGCCAAGCGGAAGGGTAACCACTAACGACGTCGATCTCAAAACACTGCTTCAACAAAGGGGTGCCGACAAAGGGCAAGGAAAGAAGGGCGTCGATCTTGAGGCGATGCAGCGAGGCTAGAATTGGCGGTCCTCGCCTACATAGGTATGGTGGATCGGCGGCGACATGCACTAAACAACCTATAGAGACTCGATACAACCGGCGGTAATCGAGAGGGATAAGAATAACCTAACGGATCCAACCTGAAGCTAACACCAAACAAACCCATCACGGTGTTTCCCCTCGAAACCAAGCGAGGAAGTCAACCGAGGAACTCACAGTTGGCAGTTTATTTATTCGATTATAGTTGCGTCACTTTACTAGTCGGGTTTAGGTAATCGTCACGATAAAGTAAGCAGTGGGCACTTTTAGTTAATCATTCCGTGATAGTTGCAACAATTACTAATCGTGCAGATAGCATGAGATAAACGAAAACCCAGTTGTTGGTACTTTTATTCAGCCATTCGTTGTAGTTGCAATACTTACTAGTCGGATACATTTGTATGGCGACAACCAAACAAGCAATTGTGGGCGTATTATTAGCCATTCCATTATAGTGAAGCTGATTACTAGTCATTATAAGTCAAATTTATAGCGATAAACTTTAGTTATGCTTGTCTATGATCGAGAATCTGTGCTCCAAGTCGTCCATATCCATGGACACGGCTTTGAAAGTTTTACCGGCGGGGTGCACCAATAGCAACACACGCCGATCAACCTCGGAAAAACCAAATCAAAACCCAACGAGGCTTTCACATTGAACAATCACAGGATTCAGAAATATTTCAGGGGCCACCCTTAAGTAGAATCCATAGAGTGACAAGCTCGAGGCGGCCTCAAGGTCTTTGGGTGGGCCAGTGTGAGCGGGAACCCCAAGCGGGGCTTGTCGACACAGCGGAATCGTGTCCCGATCCTAAACGATGCAGTGTGCTATCGTCGCACAATCGTAAATAAAGCGATAAAGCATGGCATAATGCAGGATCGTAAATAAAACCTCAAACTAGTTTGTGGCCCCAAGAAATAAATGAATCAAGCTCGGCTCGGGGGTCCCATATACCTCCGGATGTGGATAGCGCATAAATCAAGAGCAATTATCAAGTACTCGGGGTCTTACGGGACACAAGTGGGCGTTCGACCAAATATTATCTATCACCCACCGATGCCTCGCTTATTCAATTTTAGTTGTTAAACAGAAAGTAAAGTGACGAAAAGTAAACTAGAATCATCTCCAACATCAACATGCGGCAATACATCAAGCTGTGGCATATGACGACACACAAAGACTTGAGCAAGCAACTACGACGCTAGTCCAACTATCTACCAAACAACGGGTAATAGGGTGTGTCCAAGGCAATATACTGCTGCGAGGAAATATCACGAGTACGGAAACTAAAGCATCATAACACGAGATAGCAATAGATCAAGGAGGAAATAAAGACTATAAAAGTAAGATAGGTAGAAAGGGAGATGCTGCTTTGAAAACATTGTCGAAAGGTTCATCCAGAAGATCGGAATGCTCACATCAACTCAACGGCCTTATCCGCGAAGAAGCAAAACACTAGAAGAAGCACCGGATGCAATATTTAATACACGGCAGAAGATCGGCATGATGCATGTATGATGTATGGCATGGCAAAGTGCGATGCAATTAGGTCATATTAAGCGGAACCGGGGTCCCGACAATTAATTAGATGGTGCAAGTTGTTTAGATCCCCCGCAATTTAAATGTTGTTTAGCAAGACAATAGATGGCAACGGTTCGCTACACATGTTTAAATAAGGCCAATATAAGGCTAGAATTGCCCGCATATGGGCCCCATATTTAATTATTAGGTGAATCGGCGTAAGGCCCCAAACCAATGCTATGCATGCGGGAATGACAATTTAATATGCCACAAATTGATATGTTATAAAATAGGGTGCGAGGAAAAGGGGTCACACATTGAGGGGTCTTGACGATCTTGGGGTTCCGGGGTTCGGCTCGGCAGGTTCGGATCTCGGTTCGAGGTTCGAGTTCGGCGAGGTTCGGATCTGGGGTTCGTCGGGATCGTTCTCGGCCTCGGTCGTGCTTTCGGATATCGGGGTAGGTCTTGGCGCATCCGGGTTCGGGACTTGGGGTCATGTCGACGTCATGGCGTTCGGGGAAGTTCTCGGTGTCGGGTGAAGCACTCGGCGTTCTATGGTTCCACGGCGGCGGCCTTGGTGTCTTCGAGGGAGAGCTTGGTGTGTCCGTGTCGGGGTTCTCGGCTTCGGTCGCCGGGCATCAGCCTTCGGGATCGGGTCCGGGAAGAAGACCTTGGCATCGGATGGTCCTTGTCGGAGTTCTTGTCGCGCCGGGGGCTTGTCGGTTTCACGGCGGTCTCCATCGCGAGGATCTTGTCGGGCCAGCGCCACCGAGTCGGTCTAGGCCTCGGGGTGAAGTACTTGGCGTCCGGTGCGGTACTTGTCGTGCTGGGCGTTCTTGGTGGTCATCGGTCCGGACTTGGCGGATCGGTCTTGGATCCGAGCGGGGTGCTTGTGGTCTGCGTCCTTGAGGTCGGTCGTGGTACTTGTCATCCATGATGAAGGTCTTGTCTATGGCTCGTCGGTCTGCGGTCTTGGTCCTTCGAAGAACTTGTCGGCGAGATAAGGGCGAGACGAACTTGGTGGTCCCGAGGATAAGGTTCTGGGAACTTGGCATCCATCTAGACGATCTTGTCGGTTCTTTGCCGGAGACCACGGCGTCTGACCACCGGGTGTAGGGCTCGAGAGCGGCGCCACGGATGATGAAGAGCTCGAGGACGGTCCCACGCAGCTGCAAGGCCATGAGGCGGGCAGCTGCAGCGCCCTAGGCGAGAGCACCACGGACGCTGCTGGTCGCTCGAGCGAGCAGGAGGAGGCATCTGGCGGCTGGGTCGTCGCCGGCGGCTGCGGCCGAGGCAGCGAAGCGGCAGAGGGCGATGGGCAGCGTGGCCCGAAGGAGAAGGGAGGCTGCGGAGGGTGGCTCGGCGGTGGCTCCGGGAGGCGTGGTGGTGGAGAGGCGCGGGAGGCGGGAGCGAGGAGGGCAGGCGGCCAGCGAGCAGAGGCGGAAGCGGTGGCGGGCCCAGCCTGGCAGCAGCGGAGGAAGGCCAGCGGAGGTTACGGGCAGCGACGGTGATCTGAGGCGGGGCAGCAGCCTGCGAGGGACCATGACAGGTAACCGTCTTGTAGGAAGCGAGGCTGTGAGGCGGGAGGAGGGAGGAGGCTGGCCAGGGCCTGGGGTGGAGGCGAGCGCATAGGAGAAAGGGAGAAGGAGGGGCGGCGGTGTGGCGTTCTTGTGGGGGAGGCGGCATGGCGAGAGGAGGTGGAGGCGGCCCTGGGCGGTTGCGTGCACGAGGGGGAGACGCGGAGAGAGGAGGAAGAAGAGGAACAGGGACCAGGGGGCGGGGTCGGTCGGTGGGGCCCGTGCGACTGCTCCGGCCAAAAATAAATAAATATTTTATTCGATTTAAACGGGCCGTCTGCAAACCGATAGCGGCCAAAAACAAAATATTTCGGGGACCCGGTTTTGACGTTTGAATAAAAGACGGGGCGTTTTATAAAACAAAACGGGCTGTGCGAAAACAATTTTGGCAAACAATGCATGATGATGACGATGCAATGCACAAATTCAACGCGATTTTCTAGTAGTGGTTTTGCGGGATGCCACAATTCGACACCACTAACAATGGATCTCGCCCTCGAGATCCGCCTCATGGTACCGGAAGGAAGGTCGGCGATCTGCGTCTTCTCGCTTCGGGTAGATCTTCGCGACACCACTAACGAGGGTTCCTGATCGTCGAGAGAGCACTCCGGATAAACAACAGACGAAGTTAAAGGTAAGGCCACCTCTACTTCAGCGGAAGGAGTAAATTGCATCGATCCACCATTCAATGTACATAAGCGAATGATAAGAGTAGTGGTATGGTCGCGACTCCATCCCGCACTCAAAGCATTACCCTGTACACGAATAGACAGATTATGCAATCAACCCTCGGATTTAGACTGAAGATCTCGACGAGCGAGGTTCGGAAACAAAGGGGTGATGCAGACTCTGCATCGGATCTGATGTAGATGATGTCGTCGCGTCAGAACACCGAAAGGCACAAACAAGGAGCAAAGAATGGTGCCACGGAAGGCGGATTCCTCAAGCAACATGAACACCGGATGGGAGAGCACCGCTATCAAAGAAGGAAGCGAAACCCTAAAGGTACGACGGAACCCAACCACGAGAAATCCTGGACTCGAAGAAAAGATAAGAGAGCAGATTCAAAACCCGTCGAGGTAAGAGGAGAAACGAGAGGGTAAGGAGTAAAATCAGACCTAACGAACTATCCAACCGATTTTGCAAAATAGTTTTGACACTCTACTTGACCGTTAGCTAGGTTATCCTCTGAGCTGGACTTGTGGGGTATCATCGCTGCTGGGCTCGATACCACTCTGTAACACCCTCGAATCGGACCTATGCAAGTTTGGGCAAAATTCAAACCCGCATAGAAACGATTCAAAGGTGCTCACCAAGCACTTTCGTGCGGGTGGAAAGCAATAATAACATTACACAACAGTTCTCGATGGGACCCACGCAGATATATATAACACGACTCAAAGAGTCAAGAATACAGATATAATATACAAAGATCCAAATCACCTTGAAATCGGTAGGCGTCCGACTACGGACAAGAAGCAAATGGGGCTAAGAGCCACGAAGAATAACCAATGGCGTCCATAACCACCTTGGGCCAAGCGGAAGGGTAACCACGCTAACGTCGATCTCAAAACTGCTTCAACAAAGGGGTGCCGACAAAGGGCAAGGAAAAAGAAGGGCGTCGATCGAGGCGATTGCAGCGAGGCTAGAATTCGGTCCTCGCCTACATAGGTATGGTGGATGGCGGCGGCAAGATGCACTAAACAACCTATAGAGACTCGATACAACGGCGTGTAATCAGAGAGGGATGAGAATGACCTAACCGGATCCAACCTGAAGCTAGCACCAAACAAACCCATCCTGGTGTTTCCCCCTCGAAACCAAACGAGGAAGTCAACCGAGGAACTCACACAGTTGGCAGTTTTATTTATTCAGTTATAGTTGCGGCACTTTACTAGTCAGGTTTAGGTAATCGTCCTGATAAAGTAAGCAGTGGGCACTTTTAGTTAATCATTCCGTGATAGTTGCAACAATTACTAATCGGGTACAGATAGCATGAGATAAACCCAAAACCCAGCAGTTGTTGGTACTTTTATTCAGCCATTTCGTTGTAGTTGCAATACTTACTAGTCGGATACATTTGTGCATGGCGACAACCAAACAAGCAATTGTGGGCAGTATTATTAGCCATTCCATTATAGTGAAGCTGATTACTAGTCATTATAAGTCAAATTTATAGCGATAAACTTTAGTTATGCTTGTCTATGATCGAGATCTCGTGCTCCAAGTCGTCCATATCCGGACACGGCTTTGAAAGTTTTACCCGGCGGGGTGCACCAATAGCAACACACGCTCGATCAACCTCGGAAAAACCAAATCAAAACCCAACGAGGCTTTCACGATGAACAATCACAGGATTGAGAAATATTTCAGGGGCCACCTTAAGTAGAATCCATAGCGGAGTAGACAAGCTCGAGACGGCCTCAAGGTCTTTGGGTGGACATGTGAGCATCGGGAACCCCAAGCGGGCTTGTCGACACAGCGGAATCGTGTCCGATCCTAAGCGATGCAGTGTGCTATCGCACAATCGTAAATAAAGCGGTAAAGCATGGCATAAGTACAGGATCGTAAATAAAACCTCAAACTAGTTTGTGGCCCCAAGAAATAAGAATGAATCAAGCTCTGGCTCAGGGGGGTCCCATATACCTCCCGGATGTGGATAGCGCGCAAAATCAAGGAACAGGTATCAAGTACTCGGGGTCTTACGGGACACAAGTGGGCGTTCGGAAACCAAATATTATCTATCACCCACCGATGCCTCTGCTTATTCAATTTTAGTTGTTAAACAGAAAGTAAAGTGACGATAAGTAAACTAGAATCATCTCCAACATCAACATGCGGCAATACATCAGCAACTGTGGCATATGACGACACACATCAGCACTTGAGCAAGCAACTACGACGCGCTAGTCCAACTATCTACCAAACAACAGGTAATAGGGTGTGTCCAAGGCAATATACGGCTGCAGGGAAATATCACGGGTACGGAAACTAAAGCATCGCAACACAGATAGCAATAGATCAACAGGAGGGAAATAAAGACTATAAAAGTAAGATAGGTAGAAAGGGGGAGATGCTCGCCTGAAAACATTGTCGAAAGGTTCATCCGAAGATCGGGGCGAAGCTCACATCAACTCAACGGCCTTATCCGCGAAGAAGCAAAACACTAGAAGAAGCACCGGATGCAATATTTAATACACGGCAGAAGATCGGCATGATGCATGTATGATGTATGGCATGGCAAAGTCTGCAATTAGGTCATATTAAGCGAAGGGGTCCCGACAATTAATTAGATGGTGCAAGTTGTTTAGATCCCCCGCAATTTAAATGTTGTTTAGCAAGACAATAGATGGCAACGGTTCGCTACACATGTTTAAATAAGGCCAATATAAGGCTAGAATTGCCCGCATATGGGCCCCATATTTAATTATTAGGTGAATCGGCGTAAGGCCCCAAACCAATGCTATGCATGCGGGAATGACAATTTAATATGCCACAAATTGATATGTTATAAAATAGGGTGCGAGGAAAAGGGGTCACACATTGAGGGGTCTTGACGATCTTGGGGTTCCGGGGTTCGGGGCTCGACAGGGTTCGGTCTCGGGGTTCAGGGTTCGACGAGTTCGGCGAGGTTCGGATCTGGGGTTCGTCGGGATCGTTCTCGGCCTCCGGGGTCGTGCTCGGATATCGGGGGTAGGTCTTGGCGCATCCGGGTTCGGGACTTGGGGTCATGTCGACGGTCATGGCGTTCAGGGGGAAGTTCTCGGTGTCCGGGTGAAGCACTCGGCGTTCTATGGTTCCACGTCGACGGCCTTGGTTTCCTCGATGAAGAACTTGGTGTGTCCGTGTCGGGGTTCTCGGCTTCGGTCGCCGGGCGTCAGTCTTCGGGATCGGGTCCGGGAAGAAGACCTTGGCATCGGATGGTCCTTGTCGGAGTTCTTGTCGCGCCGGGGGCTTGTCGGTTTCCACGGGGCCGGTCTCACTGTCGCGAGGATCTTGTGGGGCGCCGGCCACCGAGTCGGTCTAGGCCTCGGGGTGAAGTACTTGGCGTCCGGGTGCGGTACTTGTCGTGCTCGGGCGTTCTTGGTGGTCATCGGTCCGGACTTCGGGATCGGTCTTCGGATCCGAGCAGGTGCTTGTGGTCTGCGTCCTTGAGGTCGTCGTGGTACTTGTCATCCATGATGAAGGTCTTGTCTATGGCTCGTCAGTCTGCGGTCTTGGTCCTTGCGAAGAACTTGTCGTGAGATAAGGCGAGACGAACTTGGTGGTCCAGGATAAGGTTCGTGGGAACTTGGCATCCATCTAGACGATCTTGTCGGTTCTTTGCCGGAGACCAGCGCGATCGGCCACCGGGTGTAGGGCTCGGAGAGCGACGCCACGGATGATGAAGAGCTCGAGGGCCAGGTCCCGGCTGCAAGGCCACAGAGGCGGGCAGCTGCAGCCCTAAGCGGCGAGCACCACGGACCTTGCTGGGTCGCCAGGCCGAGCATGGAGGAGGCATCTGGCTGCGGTCGTCGCCAGGCTGGAGGAGGCAGCGAGGCAGACGGCAGGCGATGGTGGCAGCTTGCCAGAGGAGAAGGGAGGCTGCGGAGGGTGGCTCGGCAGGTGGCTCCGGGGAGGCGTGGTGGAGAGGCGCGGAGGCGGGAGGCGGAGGAGGGCAGCGGCGAGGCCAGGCGGAGGCGAGGCTGGCCGGGCTATGTAGCGTGGCGTGAGGGAAGGCCAGTGGCGGAGGTTCTGGCGGCGAGGTGATGCGGGGAGGCGGGGCAGCGGCAAGACGGCTGGGAGACAGCGGCGCTTCGGGTAGGCCGTCTTGTGAGCGGCGGGATGGCGATGCGGGCCGGAGGGAGGCTGCAGGTGGCGGGCTGAGGGTGGAGCGAGGCGCATAGGAGAAAGGAGAAGGAGCGAGTGTGGCGGCGTTGTGTGAGGCGGCAGCCATGGCGCAGGAGGTGGAGGCGGCCCTGGGCGGTTGCGTGCACGAGGGGGAGACGCGGAGAGAGGAGGAAGAAGAGGAACAGGGACCAGGGGGCGGGGTCGGTCGGTGGGGCCCGTGCGACTGCTCCGGCCAAAAATAAATAAATATTTTATTCGATTTAAGCGGCGATCGCAAACCGATGGCCAAAACAAAATATTTCGGGACCCGGTTTGGCGTTTGAATAAAAGGCAGGCGTTTTATAAAACAAAACGGGCTGTGCGAAAACAATTTTGGCAAACAATGCATGATGATGACGATGCAATGCACAAATTCAACGCGATTTTCTAGTAGTGGTTTTGCGGGATGCCACAGATCTCCCCTTTGGCAGGGTACCGGGAAGAACTCCAGATCCCCCTGATCTAGGGACGATGGTGGTGGCGGCTACAGACGGTTTCATGGAGATTTGATCGGGTACTTAGGGTTTTTGCATCGGGGGCTTCTTATAGGCGAAGGGGGAAGCCGAGGAGGCGACCAGGGGGTCAAACCCTACCCAGGCGTGGGCCCACCCTGGCCGCTCCTAGGGGGGTTGGCCGCCCTGGCACGCTTCTCCATATCCCCTCTGGACTTCTTATTCCCCACGGAAAGTAATTGACTTTGACGTTTGTCGTGTTCAATTCTGAGAATATTTCTTTACTAGCTTTTCTGAAACCAAAAACAACAGAAAACAGGCAACTGGCACTGTGGAAACTTGGTAACAGGTTAGTACCATAAAACATGTAAAAAGCACCTCAAAGTGTAGACAAAGCAAAGAAAAGTAGATACTAACAAGCATGGAACATCAAAAATTATAGATACGTTTCTAACGTATCAGCCTTCTCTCCGGTATGAAGCGTGAGTAGTTCCACCTTGGACTATGGGTCCATGCAGTATCTAGATGGTTATATCTCCTCCTTGTGCTTTCATGTATAGATCTTGTGAGATATGTTCATGATCAAGATCTAATCTATTTGTAATCATGCATGTTGTGTTTGCGAGGATCCAATGGATATTGAGATTACTATGTCAGTTTGATTAATGGTTTTGTCTATTTGATAATATCATGTCTGTATTGTTTTTTATCTTGCATGCTCTCCATTGTTAGTAGCTATCTTGGCCAAGTAGTTGCTAGTGACTCCAAGAGGGGGTATTTATGCTCGATAGTGGATTCATGCCTCTATTTTCCAAGGGAAGTGACAGAAATCTCTTCGGTTGTAGATGTGATGTTGCCACTAGGGAGAAAACTGAAGGGAATATGCCCGAGAGGCAATAATAAAGTGGTTATTATCATATTCCTTGTTTATGATAAATGTTTATTTTGCATGCTATAATTGCATTAATACGGAAATGTTAATACATGTGTGTTTAATAAACAAACAAAAAGTTCCTAGTTATGCCTCTCTCATAAACTAGCTCGTTGATTAACAAGATGATCAAGGTTTCCTGATCATGGACATTGGATGTTATTAATAACGGGATCACAACATTAGTGTAATGGTGTGATGAACATTCATCCGAAGTATAGCATTACGATCAAAGTCATTGAGTTTATATTGCTATAACAACTTACGAAGTGATCCTAATCCTTAGACCATGAGATCATGTCAATCACTAACACCGGAAGAGTTTCTTGATAACATCAAACGTCACACCGTAACAGGGTGATTATAAAGATGGATTCAGAACTAATAAAGTGTTATGTTGAGGCCCATGGATTGAGAGTGGAATTTGTTCATCCCGATGACGGATAGATATACTTTGGGCCCTCTCATTGATATCACATTGGTTAGCTTGCAAGCAAGTGATTTGATCACTAGAATGTTATATCATGGGAACGAGAAAAGAGTGCATGTCAGTAACGAGATAAAACTAGGTATGGAGATACCGATGATCGAATCTCGGACATGTAATATATCGCGAAACAAAAGGATTAATATACTAGCGTAAAAGGTTCCGACGATCACAAGAAAGTCATCGTTGAATGTGTGGCAGTCATTATGGGTCTCCAGATCCCGCTTCTGATTATTGATCTGAGAGGAGTCTCGATCATGTCCGCATTATTCACGAACCGTAGGGTGACACACTTAATAGACACCAACATCCATTTGGAGCAAAAGTTTCATGCCGAAAAGAATAAAAAGCGCAGGAATTTATTTCACTAGATACCGAAACAGGTTTTCAGGTGAAATTGCATAAAGTGGTTATGCATGTGAAATAGAATTCTAGCAAGGGTTTATTTGTGAATGTTTGTCATTAAAGTAATTGACAAATTCTGAATAAAATAAAAGAGTTTTATTTAATGAGAGTTTGCATTAAATTTGGTGGAAATTTAATGGGAATTTGAGTGGGTTTTTGAGTGGAGGGAATTGAAAGGCATTTGAGTGAGTGGAGTGTCCACCCACATGAATGTGGAAGAGGTGGGGGCAGCCCCATGGCTGGGCGCATGGACCCTTGGGTTCCCCCCTCTCCCTATAAAAGGAGCCCCCTCCCTCTCTCCCACTCACACCTCCTCGTGAAGGATCTCTCTCACCCTCTAGAATTTATCCCCCATGGTCTCGGACTAGCGAGATACATGTTCCCGGTGGCTTTTTGTAACATCCCTAAAATCATCATTTCAAAGTTTGCATATCATTCATGCATGCATATAGATTTGAGATCAAATTTCAAACTCATTTCAGAGAAACTGAAGCACTTGGTGCTATGATTTTATGTGAGAAGATTCAAATCAAATGGCCATCCCCATTTGAGAAGTTAGATTGATTTTAAACCTAACTTGTTTGCCTTTCTTATAGAAAGGATTGAGTGTGGTTTTGGACCAAGATTTACAAATTGGAAATGTTTCAAAAACCATTTCTCAAATTTTGCAAACCAAGTGCCAAGCCTCTGATATTTTGACCCCCAAGCTTGACCAAGCCTTTGCAAAGCAACCACATGATCTTATGCCTATATTTGAGACTACTGCTCACTGCAAAAATCTCAAGAAATTTTGAATTCAAATGGAACTAGAATTCATTTGAAAATCAATTCAGAAAATCAAATCTGAAAAGGAAAAGAAGTAAACAAATAGAAAAGACCGAGCGCTGCCATTCCTGACTTGATCAGGCCAGCTAGCCCACCCGGGGCATTTCTTTCTCTCTACGCGCCAACAAGACCCACGGTGACGGCCAGACCCCACCTCCTTAAGGCGCCGACGCGGCGGGCCTCTCCACGTCGCCCTCGTCTTCCTCAAACCGCGCCCGCGACCACGTCGCCGCTGCTGTCAAGGCCGGTAATGGCGCGGCGTAATTATCCATTATGCCGCAGGCGTTTCCTGTCGCGCCTGGGCTTATAAAATCCCCTCTGCACTGCGAACATTTCCCCCCACTCTCCTCGCTCACTCCGCCACTAGGCTGCGCACATTTGCTCTCGAAGCCCCGCGGTACCGACGACTCCGGCGACCGATTCCGGTGAGCCTCGATCGCCCCCCTCTCTCTGGTTCAAACGAGGATGCCCAGCTTGATCTTGCGCATACACTGACGCCTTTCTTTTGCCTGCTCGTGACCCAGGTCGTCGTCTCCGTCTTCGACCGAACCCACCTGCGCCGCCGATAAACTCCGGCGACCAATTAAGGTAAAACCCGAGCGCCCCTTGCCCCCTCCTTCACGCGAGCTTGTTCGCCTATGTCTTGTGCAAATCCTGATGCCACTGGTTCGTGATAGGGCGACGCCAAACCTCGGCAAGGACCACGCGCAAGCTACCGACGCCGCCGTTACTCGACGAGTTCACGAGACCGTGCGGTAGCTTTCGCAAACCAACACCACGTCGAGCTTAAGCACGCCACAGCGGTTCTTGTAAGCCACTTCCCCCTCTCGCGCACGACCTAGAATGCCAGCGCCCGCTGTGGCGCTCACGCTCGGCCGCGCGCCACCAAGACATGGTCGCATGATCGAGCGTCGTTGGATCTAGATCCAACGCTTACGATAGAATCACTAATCGAACCGTTATGCTAGATCTGGACCGCGTGTTTTAAGTATATCCTATGGCCGCAGAGCTTGATCCGGCCGAATCGGTATCGGCCAATAGAATTATGACGCGTGGCCAAGGTTTGAATCAAAAACAGAATTCAAATCAGATTTAGATCCAATTTTCAAATGGCTATAACTTTTGATTCCCACGTTGGAATTTTGCAAATTTTATACCGTTGGATTCAGTGAATCAAGGACTTTATGAATCTGCAATGTGTTTAACAAATAGTATCTGTTAAAATGACTTTATATGTAGAAACTTGTTTAGGTCCATTTTGGGCATAGTTTTAGTTTAGCAAATTGTTTTAGGGCTAAATAAGTTTGGTTAGCAAACTTTTTGGCTTAGTTATGTTTATGTTTCATGCACTTGCTTGGTAGAGTTTTCAAAAATCATCACTTAGCATTTTCTTGCATGCATGCATTCATATCTTTGCTTGTATATGAATTGTATGTAATTGTGTGCTACAAAATTCTTGTGTAGATTTTGCTAGTGACTGTGATTGTGAAGAGTGCCACTCTCCCCATTACCCAGGCAAGTGATACTTCATGATATTTCCACCCCTTTATTTTGAATAAGCATTAGAATTATTTTGCTAAGTCTTGCATGTTACTTTTGCCAAATGCTATGTTGGGAAATCCTATGTAGTTGTAGAATTGTAGAATTGCTAGGGATTTTCCTAAGTTAAGTTACTATGCCATGCTTAGCCTAGCTAGTAGAAAACAAGGGTTGGTAAAGGATGTACATGCTATGATGAAATAATTCTAAGTCCTTTTGGACTCATGCTTTTCTTAATAAAACAACTAAGTCAATGAACTACCTGGGTGGAATGGGACTTGAATGGTGGTTTTTCGTTGAGTGGTTACACAAGGCCATGGATTTGGCTTGTGTATCTCACTTTTGGTATGCCACCCAGGCACAAAGGGATTTGGAGGCCAAGTGTTGAGAAAGCTTACAGTGCAACCACTTGGCAATATGGGCTCTGCCTTGATCATATAGGTTGCTAGAACTTAGTCACTTGGACAATTGGTGGTAGTGGGAATGATAGGTTGGAGCGCGTCCATTTGACTAAGGAAAGGCTTCTGAAAGGTCCTGTCTTGGGAAACCAAGTCTGGTGGGGAAAGTGCACAACCTCTGTAGATGGAAAAATCTAAGTACTTAGCCAAGTCCATGGCAATGGACAACTTGAGCATCAAGACATGGAAGCTACAAGAATCTCATCACTCCAACTTCTAAGTAAAACTTGTGGGAGAACAAGGGTGAAGGACCCCAATGTCTATTGGTGGTTTCTTGGGAAGTTTTTGATAATGAAAAACTTAGTGATTTCAACTAATAGGAAAAACCTATTTTGAGCAAAGCAAGCCAAGCTACACTTAGCCAAAATGCATATAGTAATTTAGTGCACTTAAAATTTACTAAGGTATCACTTGCCAATACTATTCCAAAGTATTGACCCACTGTGGCTGTAACTTGTGATGTTGCAGGTTACTCCGATGATGAGTAGGAGTCATGAGTCTACACTCAACATGCTTGCCTGTGGCACATGAAGATGAAGACTTATGTTTATTTACTTATTCCAAAACTCTTGTATTAGGCCTTTGGCCCTGAGTTGTAAAAGACTATGTTTTATCTCTGGAATGAATGTAATAAACGACCTTTGTATTTGTGTACTTTATCTTAAACTGTGGATGCTAGCATTGATCCAGGGACTAGCATTGCAATCACAGGGATCCTTTCCTTTACCAAGGAGGGATCTTACAGATGGTATCGAGCCTTTGTGTTGCTGGGATTATGACCCTAGGATTGGAAAACCACTAAGGAAAAAGTTTCAACTACTTCTACACTTGTCTATTCTTCTCGTAAAACTTTTCTAATCTTCTCACTCTCATCTCTATTTGTAGATGAACTCCATCAACGAAGCCGTGAAGAAAGGACCACTCATGACCATGACCTTGGAGTGTGAAACTGAGTTTCCCAAAATTCTCAAGGACCTCATGGTGGAAATGGAAGCACATGGTGCAGCTGTGTACAAAGGCTTTCCGGTGATGGATGAAGGAGTGGAGTATTGGTGGGTGCAACTTCACTTGTACAAAAACAAGGAAGACAACCACAAAGAAAGAGGATTCTGCATGTACACCAACACTGTGATGCACACCACATTCTTTGAGTCAGCAAGAGAAGCAGCTTGGAGGACTATCAAAGAACTAAGTGCTAGAGTCAAGTGCAGAATGCTCAACCTCCAAAAGGACTTAGAGAAAGAGAAAGAACTTACTCAAGAGTTGGAAGCCAACAACCAAACCTTAAGGGGAGATATTATAGACTTAGTGATGGAATCATGTGAACAAGATAGGTGGATTGCCTCTAGGAACATTGTGTTAGCCAACAGATCCAGTGAGATAGGATTGTAAACGCACTTCGTTAGTTGTACCACCACCTATCACCTTATTTTCCAAAATGATACCTTAAATAAGTTTGGACCTTGATTGATGTAATGGAATTATGTATGCATGACTTGTGTGATTTTGTGTTCCATGGATATGTATGAAATGTTTGTCTTGTTTTATCTTAAATTGTGTTGTCCTAACTTTTCTATCTTATAAATAGATGCCTATTACCATCAGCACTGTTGAGGAGTTCCAGGTTACCCGTTTTGGTCCTCGTATCGTTGAGCTTACCACTTTGCTCGATCTCCCTCTTCCCACCATCATGGTGCATCCACTCACCAAGTTCGAGAGGAAGGACCTCTGGGGCTTCAAGGTGAACCAGCCGGGGCCTTGAGCAGAGCCTACTGGAGGTCATCGTCTTTAAGCTTATGCACGATGACAGGAGAGAGGCATGGAGGTCGTCATGCAGGACTGATAGGGACGTCATAGGCCATCACTCCCGACAGGTTAGAGGCACCCACTTCCACGTCTTCGGAAGACGTGATGATGATGGAGAGTCCATCGACTTTGAGGACGACTCGAGGGACGCAGCAGAGCCGATACGTCTCTATCTCCAGGACTTAGAGTCTCTTATCAGGCACGTGGACACGGACAGGACCAACGTCATGCTCAGCAATGACGAGCTTCAGGTGCAGCTTCGCGAGAAGGCCAAGCTTTTCGCACAGCAGGACGAGATAGTCAAGGAAATGGAGGCGAAGTTCGAGACCCAGGACCGTAAGTTCAAGAGTTAGGAGAAACGCGTCCAGGATAGGAACAAGAAGATCCGGGACATGACTGAAGAACTGAAGTCCAAGGATTTCGAGCTAGAGCAGCAGCAGATGGTGATCGAGAGGCTTCGCTCCCAGAAGAGGGCTCTCAAGGCAAGATCGATTCCTTGACCACTAAGATTGAGGAGAACAAGACCGCGATGGAGAACACAGGTCTTACCTTTGTCGAGGAGGAGATTGATGCTGATGAGTAGACTTGACTACTCGTTTGTCTTTTGTCATCGTACTTGTTATTCTTGAACTTGTTATTGGACCATCCGACATGTGGATGGATTGCCACTTGTGTGTTTTATTTCGAGAACTTTTTTATTCTGTTGTTGAGCTTTTATCCTTGAGTTGCATGCTATGTGTTTGCTTGTGATGTATTGTGCATAAAACATCTATGGGTATCTCATTCTTATCTCTATTTGAACAAACCACAGATGCCTCCCCGTCGCGCAAACCCCAACCCCAACAACATCACTCCAGAAATGCAACAGATGATGAATGCTCAAACACAGCTTATGCAGATGATGACAACATTCATCCAAAACCAGAACAACAACAACAACAACCCCAATAACAACAACAACAATAACAACCCTCCGGGTTTTGATATGCTCACTAGATTTCTGCGTTTTAGGCCAGCTAAGTTCTCGGGGACAACTGATCCCATGGTGGCCAATGATTGGCTACGTTCTGTGAATAAGGACTTAGTGACCGTGGGCTGCACGGATGCTGAAAAGGTCAGGTTCACAGCGCATCTGTTGGAAGGACCAGCCGCCACATGGTGGGACAACTTCTAAATCACCACTCCTTTAGATGAGGTGACTTGGGCTATCTTTGAAGATGGCTTTCGCACTGCTCATATCTCATCAGGAATGATGAGACTGAAAAATAAGGAGTTTCACAACTTGAAGCAGCGCCACCGCAGCGTGGCTGAATACATAGAAGAGTTCAACAATCTGGCGCGCTATGCACCGGATGAGGTTGACACAGATGCCAAAAGAAAGGAAAAGTTTCTGGAAGGCCTGAATGATGAGTTAAACTTGCAGTTATCTGTGGCATATGTTCCAACTTATCAGTCTCTGTGTGACAAGGCTGCTATTTTGGAGAGTAAAATGAAGCAAGTCAAGAGTAGGAAGAGGAAACACTCCGACAAGCACAGCTCGGGATCGTCTCACAAACGATCTCACTATGATGACAGTGGAAGATCAGGATCCCATAAGCATGGGAAATTCAACAAGCACCACAACCACAACCGTCATGACAACAAACATCACCGCAGTCATGACAATGACAAGTACAAGAACCACAAGAGTGGACATAAGAGACACCACAGTGGGAATGGTAGTGGAAGTGGAAATCAGCCTGCTAAAAGAGACATCAGTCAGGTTGAGTGCTTCAAATGCAAGAAGATGGGACACTATGCAAATGAGTGCCCCGAAAAGAAAGTTGAAGGACCTGTCAAGCCCAATCCTCTCAGAAAGGTCAGGTGAACCACATTAATGTGGAGGAGGTCTATGAGGAGCCTGATGCTGTTGCTGGTAAGTTCAGACTCAATTCCATTCCAGCATTTGTACTCTTTGACACTGGTGTATCTCATTCATTCATATCAAAAGCATTTGTTGATAGAAATGGGTTTGCATCTGAAAACATTGGGTGTCCAATAAAAGTTAGTTCTCCGGGTGGAGATATGATAGTAAGTCTTGGATGCCGGGATCTTGTCATAGAGTTTGGAAGGCATAAGTTTCCAGTGAGCCTGATAATCCTAGATTCCCAGGGACTAGACGTAATATTGGGAATGGATTGGATGGCTAGGTATGAAGGAATACTAGATTGTGCTAATCGTACAGTTGCACTCACAACCCCAGAAGGAAAAAGAATAAAATTCAGGTCAAACTTTGAATCCAAAGGAAGTAAGCTAAATTCTCTTAAGGGGGTTAGCATGGACAGTGTGCCAATTGTATGTGAGTATCCGGATGTGTTTCCGAAAGAGTTGCCAAGAATGCCACCAGATAGAGATGTGGAATTTCTGATAGATTTGGTACCAGGTTCTAGACCAATAGTAAAGAGACCGTACAAAATGTTAGTTGATGAACTGAAGGAACTCAAAAAGCAACTAGGAGAACAGTTGCAGAAAGGATTTATTCAACCAAGTTCTTCATCTTGGGGAGCCCCAGTATTGTTCGTGGAGAAGAAAGATAGAAGCCAAAGGTTATGCATAGATTACCGCTCGCTCAACGAGGTAACTATCAAGAACAAATATCCTTTGCCTAGAATCAATGACTTGTTTGATCAGCTAGAGGGAGCATGTGTGTTCTCGAAGATTGATCTCCGGTCAGGCTATTTTCAACTCAAGATAAGAGAGCAAGACATACCTAAAACAGCATTCACCACAAGGTATGGGTTGTATGAGTATACCGTGATGCCTTTCGGCTTAACCAATGCTCCAGCATACTTCATGAATATGATGAACAAGGTGTTCATGGAATTTCTTGACAAGTTCGTTGTCGTTTTCATCGATGACATCTTAGTTTACTCTAAGAGCAAAGAAGAACATGAAGGACACTTGCGCTTGATACTTGAGAAGTTAAGAGAGCATAAACTTTATGCCAAATTCAGCAAGTGTGAGTTCTGGTTAGAAGAAGTTGGTTTTCTTGGTCATGTTATGACAAAGGATGGTGTAGCAGTTGATCCTGCTAAAGTTTCAGCTGTGACAAAATGGGAATCTCCCAAGAATGTGAAAGAAGTTCGTAGTTTCCTTGGCTTAGAAGGTTACTACCGAAGATACATTGAGAATTTCTCAAAAGTTGCTAAGCCCATGACTGAATTGTTAAAGAAAGACAAGAAGTTTGCTTGGTCTGAAGGTTGTGAAGTCAGCTTTCAGGAATTAAAGAAGAGACTTGTGACAGCACCGGTTCTATGTCTGCCAGATTTGGAAAAAGATTTCCAAGTATATTGTGATGCGTCTCATCAAGGTTTGGGTGTCGTACTTATGCAAGACGGTAAGGTTGTGGCCTATGCCTCGAGACAACTCAAAACTCATGAAGTAAACTATCCCACTCATGATTTAGAGTTAGCCTCTGTCGTCCATGCACTCAAAACATGGAGACATTACCTTTTGGGTAAGCGTTGTGAAGTGTTCACGGACCACAAAAGTTTGAAGTATATCTTCACCCAAAAGGAAATCAACATGAGACAAAGAAGATGGTTAGAGCTTATCAAGGATTATGACCTGAGTTTGCAATACCACCCCGGTAAAGCAAATGTTGTAGCAGATGCTCTAAGTCGTAAGGTATTTGTGAATGGCCTTACCAAAGGAGAATTGCCAGATGATTTGTGTGCTCAATTCAAAGAACTCGGATTAGATATTGTGCCTGAAGGACATCTCATGTCTTTGGATGTTCAACCCACTTTGTTGGACAAGATCCGAGAAGCTCAGAAGACCGATAAGGAAATTGAAAGGATTAAGGAAAATATTAGTCTAGGGAAAGCTAAGAATTTCCATGAAGACGAACAGGGTACATTATGGCATGGAAAACGTATCTGTGTTCCACAAGATCCGGAGTTACGGAAACTGATTTTGCAAGAAGCGCACAACTCTCCATATTCTATTCATCCGGGTAACACCAAAATGTACATGGACATGAAATAAAGATTTTGGTGGAACAATCTCAAGAGAGACATCGCCGAACATATTGCTTTGTGTGATGTGTGTAGTAGAGTAAAAGCGGAGCATCAGAAACCAGCGGGTTTGCTTCAACCACTACCTATTCCCGATTGGAAATGGGACAAAATTGGTATGGATTTCATCACCGGATTGCCAAGGACCAGATCTGGATATGATTCCATATGGGTAGTAGTGGATCGCTTAACTAAAGTGGCACATTTCATACCCGTGAAGACAACCTATACAAGTGCCAAGTTAGCCAAAATCTACATGAGTAGAATAGTATGCCTTCACGGTGTGCCTAAGAGTATTATGTCCGATAGGGGAACCCAATTCACTTCCCATTTTTGGAGACAGCTACATGAGTCATTGGGAACGAGGTTGGAATTCAGTACTGCTTTTCATCCTCAAACTGATGGACAAACAGAAAGGACTAATCAAATTCTGGAAGACATGTTGAGGGCATGTGCCCTAGAGTACGGAGCAAGTTGGGACGAAAGTCTGCCTTACGCAGAATTTTCTTATAACAACAGCTATCAAGCCAGCATTGAGATGGCACCGTTTGAGTTTCTCTACGGATGAAAATGTACCACCCCATTATTATGGAATGGTGTGGGAGAAATAAGTTTATTCGGTCAGATCTTATCAAAGAAGCCGAAGAGAAGGTCAAATTGGTTAAGGACAGGTTGAAGATAGCACAGTCCAGACAGAAGAGCTACGCAGATCCTAAGCGTAGAGAAGTCACCTACGAAGTTGGTGATAGAGCCTATCTTAGAGTATCACCACTCCGTGGAGTGAAAAGATTCGGAGTCAAAGGAAAGTTGGCACCAAGATATGTTGGGCCATTCAAGATTCTGAGTTGCAAAGGAGAAGTTGCTTATGAAATTGAACTGAAGCATCTCTATCGTGATCCATAATGTATTTCATGTGAGTCAGCTTAAGAAATGTCACCCAGAAATGGAAGAGTCTTCTTTGAAGGATACCATACCTTTGGAAGAAGTTCAACTAGAAAGTGATCTCACTTATGAAGAAAAGCCTATCAAGATTCTTGAGACTGCGGAAAGAGTCACGAGAACAAAGACTATCAAGTTTTGCAAAGTGCAATGGAATCATCATTCCGAGGAAGAAGCAACATGGGAAAGAGAAGATGATCTTCGGAAAGACCACCCTCACCTATTTGCTAGCCAATCCAAATCTCGAGGGCGAGATTCACCTTAAGGGGGTTAGATTTGTAACATCCCTAAAATCATCATTTCAAAGTTTGCATATCATTCATGCATGCATATAGATTTGAGATCAAATTTCAAACTCATTTCAGAAAAACTGAAGCACTTGGTGCTATGATTTTATGTGAGCAGATTCAAATCAAATGGCCATCCCCATTTGAGAAGTTTGATTGATTTTAAACCTAACTTGTTTGCCTTTCTTATAGAAAGGATTGAGTGTGGTTTTGGACCAAGATTTACAAATTAGAAATGTTTCAAAAACCATTTCTCAAATTTTGCAAACCAAGTGCCAAGCCTCTGATATTTTGACCCCCAAGCTTGACCAAGCCTTTGCAAAGCAACCACATGATCTTATGCCTACATTTGAGACTACTGCTCACTGCAAAAATCTCAAGAAAATTTGAATTCAAATGGAACTAGAATTCATTTGAAAATCAATTCAGAAAATCAAATCTGTAAAGGAAAAGAAGTAAACAAATAGAAAAGACCGAGCGCTGCCATTCCAGCCCAGCTTCAGAACAGGCCCAGCTAGCCCACCCGGGGCATTTCTTTCTCTCTACGCCAACAAGACCCTGACTGACGGCCCACCTCCCATGGCGTGCTTACGGACGAGCGGGCCCTCTCCACGTCGCCCTCCTCTTACTCAAACCGCGCCCGCGACCACGTCGCCGCTGCTGTCAAGGCCGGTAATGGAGCGGCGTAATTAGCCATTATGCCGCAGGCGTTTCCTGTCACGCCTGGGCTTATAAAATCCTCTCTGCACCGCGAACATTTCCCCCCACTCTCCTCGCTCACTCCGCCACCAGGCTGCGCACATTTGCTCTCGAAGCCCCGCGGTACCGATGACTCCGGCGACCGATTCCGGTGAGCCTCACCGCCCCCCTCTCTCTGGTTCAAACGAGGATGCCCAGCTTGATATTGCGTATACACTGACGCCTTTCTTTTGCCTGCTCGTGACCCAGGTCGTCGTCTCCGTCTTCGACCGAACCCACCTGCGCCGCCGATAAATTCCGGCGACCAATTAAGGTAAAACCCGAGCGCCCCTTGCCCCCTCCTTCATGCGAGCTTGTTCGCCTATGTCTTGCGCAAATCCTGATGCCACTGGTTCGTGCTAGGGCGACGCCAAACCTCGGCAAGGACCACGACTGCAAGCTACCGACGCCGCCCGTTACTCCGACGAGTTCCTGAGACCGTGCCAGCGCGCCCCTTCGCAAACCAACACCACGTCGAGCTTCAGCACGCCACTGCGGTTCTGGTAAGCCACTTCCCCCTCTCGCGCACGACCTAGAACGCCAGCGCCGCCGCTGACTGAGCGCTCCGCCGCTCGCTGACGCCGCGCGCCGCCAGGACATGGTCGCATGATCGAGCGTCGTTGGATCTAGATCCAACGCTTACGATAGAATCACTAATCGAACCGTTATGCTAGATCTGGACCGCGTGTTTTAAGTAGATCCTACGGCCACAGAGCTCGATCCGGCCGAATCGGTATCGGCCAATAGAATTATGACGCGTGGCCAGGGTTTGAATCAAAAACAGAATTCAAATCAGATTTAGATCCAATTTTCAAATGGCTATAACTTTTGATTCCCACGTTGGAATTTTGCAAATTTTATACCGTTGGATTCAGTGAATCAAGGCCTTTCTGAATCTGCAATGTGTTTAACAAATAGTATCTGTTAAAATGACTTTGTATGCAGAAACTTGTTTAGGTCCATTTTGGGCATAGTTTTAGTTTAGCAAATTGTTTTAGGGCTAAATAAGTTTGGTTAGCAAACTTTTTGGCTTAGTTATGTTTCTGTTTCATGCACTTGCTTGGTAGAGTTTTCAAAAATCATCACTTAGCATTTTATTGCATGCATGCATTCATATCTTTGCTTGTATATGAATTGTATGTAATTATGTGCTACAAAATTCTTGTGTATATTTTGCTAGTGACTGTGATTGTGAAGAGTGCCACTCTCCCCATTACCAAGGCAAGTGATACTTCATGATATTTCCACCCCTTTATTTTGAATAAGCATTAGAATTATTTTGCTAAGTCTTGCATGTTACTTTTGCCAAATGCTATGTTGGGAAATCCTATGTAGTTGTAGAATTGTAGAATTGCTAGGGATTTTCCTAAGTTAAGTTACTATGCCATGCTTAGCCTAGCTAGTAGAAAACAAGGGTTGGTAAAGGATGTACATGCTATGATGAAATAATTCTAAGTCCTCTTGGACTCATGCTTTTCTTAATAAAAGAACTAAGTCAATGAACTACCTGGGTGGAATGAGACTTAAATGGTGGTTTTTGGTTGAGTGGTTACACAAGGCCATGGATTTGGCTTGTGTATCTCACTTGTGGTATGCCACCCAGGCACAAAGGGATTTGGAGGCCAAGTGTTGAGAAAGCTTACAGTGCAACCACTTGGCAATATGGGCTCTGCCTTGATCATATAGGTTGCTAGAACTTAGTCACTTGGACAGTTGGTGGTAGTGGGAATGATAGGTTGGAGCGCGTCCATTTGACTAAGGAAAGGCTTCTGAAAGGTCCTGTCTTGGGAAACCAAGTCTGGTGGGAAAAGTGCACAACCTCTGTAGATGGAAAAATCTAAGTACTTAGCCAAGTCCATGGCAATGGACAACTTGAGCATCAAGACATGGAAGCTACAAGAATCTCATCACTCCAACTTCTAAGTAAAACTTGTGGGAGAACAAGGGTGAAGGACCCCAATGTCTATTGGTGGTTTCTTGGGAAGTTTTGATAATGAAAAACTTAGTGATTTCAACTAATAGGAAAAACCTATTTTGAGCAAAGCAAGCCAAGCTACACTTAGCCAAAATGCATATAGTAATTTAGTCCACTTAAAATTTACTAAGGTATCACTTGCCAATACTATTCCAAAGTATTGACCCACTGTGGCTGTAACTTGTGATGTTGCAGGTTACTCCGATGATGAGTAGGAGTCATGAGTCTACACTCAACATGCTTGCCTGTGGCACATGAAGATGAAGACTTATGTTTATTTACTTATTCCAAAACTCTTGTATTAGGCCTTTGGCCCTGAGTTGTAAAAGACTATGATTTATCTCTGGAATGAATGTAATAAACGACCTTTGTATCTGTGTACTTCATCTTAAACTGTGGATGCTAGCATTGATCCAGGGACTAGCATTGCAATCACAGTGATCCTTTCCTTTACCAAGGAGGGATCTTACACTTTTTGGCAAGAAAGAGTTGTGCTTCCGCTGCATCGCTGGAGCGAGGAGGCGGAGGTTGCTCGGTGCCTCGAACGTGTGTGCGAGCACGGATGCGCTGCTGTTTTGCGGCGCTAGGACTTCCTCTCGATCTTGAGATCGGCAAGAGATCGTCTACATCAACCACGAGTTTGGACTCGTTAAGCTTTGTTGGTATTCAAGGGTATGTTCTCTAAGGATATACATCTGCCCGTTGTTTGTATCTAGTAGATAGATCTTGGTACATAGTTGTTCCCATCGTAGGAATTTTTTTGTTTTCTATGCTGCGAACCCTACAGTGGTATTAGAGCCGGATCTATGCGTATATGCTTTGCACGGGTAGTACACATATGAGTATGTGGGCGATGATAATCATTTTATTGCTTCTTAGTTGTACTTTGGATATTGGTGGCATAGTGGGATGAAGCAGCCCGGACAAACTTTACATGTCCTCGCACATGAGACCTTTTCCACGCTTGACATGCAACTAGTTTTGCATAAGTGGCTAGCGGGTGTTTGTCTCTCCTACTATAGTCAATATCTAATTTGCAACGAGTTGTCAACAATTTGGTTATCCTCGCTGTGGTTCATGTTCGTAGGTAAGAACGGTTCTATCTTCGAAAGCCCTAAGCCACGTAAAAATTGCAATGGATAAATTAGAGGCGTCTAGTTTAGATTGTTGATGGGCTAGTGTTATGATATGGTGATGTTGTAAGTAGAAGTATGAGATGATACTCTTACAACACGCATAGCGTGTAAGTTCCATAGATCTTGGCCTTACACATAAAGGTATGATAGAGATCATACCACGGTGCACATGATGGAGATCATATGCGGGAACCATATCATTTCACTTATAAACATGTGATGTTTTGATTGCATCTTATATTGCTTGTTTGGCGTTTTATTAACATAATAAGATGATCCCTCATTTAGATATCAAGATAAGAATGTGTTCTTCCTTAAGTATGCACCGACAATGTTTTGTCGCTTCAAGACATCACGTGATGATCGGGTGTACTTGAATCCACGAGCATATCTCGGGTGTAAGACAGTTACACACGCAAATACTAAGGTTCTTACTTGACGAGCCTAGCATGTACATACATGGCCTCGGAACACGGACCGAAAGGTTAAGCATGAGTCATATGTTTTGATATGATGACCATATGGATGCTCGCCTTTGAAGCTACACCGACTCACATGATGATCGGACTTGGTGTAGTGGATTTGGTTCATGTAATCACCAAAAAGACACGAGGGATGTCGTTTTTGAGTGGGAGTTCATTTCTAATTTGGATTAGTAGAACTCAATTTATCATAAATTAAATCAAAGTGAATTTGCATAATTTGTTGTAGTCATTGGCATTCGTTCACCACCTTATGCATAGTTGTAATTGAGATAATAGAACTATAGAATTCTGGATATATACTTCTGAACTGGTATCATATTGTGTTGAGTGTCAATCTAAAGTTTAAAGTCCTATTGCAAACTTTCAAAATTCTATTTACTCCGTGAAATTTAATAATTGGTATTAAATCGAGAGTAACAATTCCAGTGTTAGTATCTTAAGTATCATGTTTGCCTCCATGATTCTTGATTGTTTTTAAATATCAAGGTTGTCTAGGAGCTGAAAGAATTGTTTTAGAAACCATCATGTGTGACAGATATAACGATATCTGAAACAATGTTTTGGTTGCAATATGATAGAGTATAATATATGATCTCATATTGGATGAGAATTTACAAAGGTTGGAGATGCTAGACATCCTAATCATCCAAAAGGGTTTTGGAAAGTAATGTTATACTCACGGTTCACCTTTATAAGCTACAGTAGCTTAATCATGAAAGTCGTCATGATAAGGATGAATAGAAGATGTATGTAAAGTGTTTACTACACTAAAATATTACTAAAGAATGGATTTTGAAAGAATACCGATCATTTTGATGATGGTGATCTACTTCAAAGTGCAAGTCCAAAGGTATTATTATTTGAATATACACGCTTTGGACTATGTGTCATGTATATGGTGCCACTTTTGATGTTGATAGATTCTTTTAAAAAGGAAAAGGAAATGCTGAAAGAGAATCTATAAAATATATTCGGCATAAAAGAAAAGATTGGAAATATCCAATTTAGGTATATGGATGATATACATGTTATGGTTGTATTCTTTGCTTGTTAAACAATGTGGTTCTTGGGTATTGGATACCGAATTGGTTGGTATGAAATTTCATACGGAACAACGCAATTCATGAACCACAATGGCCTAAGTAACTAGCAAGAGAATATGTGATGATGTTCATCAAAAACAAACAAACCGTTGTTTGTATTTCTCGTTGACATCAAAGCTTGACTTCAAGATTTGTTTTAATAATTGTTATTTGAATCAGGTATTATGAGAACAAAGGTTGTTCAAATAATTACCGTATTCCATATAAGATGGACAATTTACAAATCTAGTTGGAGAAATCACATCCATAAAACCTAATGCTAAAATGTCGCAAGACAAATGATTGAAAGATCACTTACGAAGTGACATTGCTATTTAAATTATATTGGAAAGAAAACATGAAGAATCTCCATATTCATGGATTTTTAGAGTCTTTGATTTGATCAAGTGACACTTGTGAGACTTTCCACGTGATAATTAAAACTTCGTTCAAAGGCCAAAGAAGAACGAACAACTAAATTATTGGAATTTATACATATCGATGTATGTAGTCCATTATGTGTAGTCGTAAGCGATGGGTTTCAACTTCATATGCTTTCTCCGGAAATTTGAGTGAATGTTCACTTAATGAGAAAGAAGTATGAAATATTTGAAAACGTTTCAAAGACTTTCAAGATGAAGTGGAAAATCATTGTAACAAGAAAATAAATGGTTTATTATTTTATCATAAGGGATTTGTTTGAGTTACAAGTGTAACAATAAAATAAATGAATTATGATTTTATCATAAAGGGATTTATTTGAGTTACAAGTTTAGCAAAACACTTAGATTTACATATCCCGAAACACCATAGGAATATGGAGTGTTTGAGATTTGTAATGAAACCTTATTTGACATGGTTGGATCAAAGGTGTTATTGATAAAACTGCCATTATGTTTTAAAAAGATTAAAGCTTTAGAGACTTCTGCTTTTTACACTGAAAAGAGCTCCATCTTGATCCGTTGAAATGACACCATATGAGTTACGGTTTGGGGTAAAACCCAAGTTGTCATTTCTTAAATTTTGGTATGCTAAACATAAGTAAGATGTTTACAACCAAAGTCGGATGAGCATGTCTTTGTAGGTTATTTCGAATAACAATTGGTTATTCCTCCATAACACCGAGGACAAAAGGGTTTGTCGCTTGAAATGTGAAGTTTCTTGAAAAAGGAATTTTTCGCAAAAGTTAAGTGGGAGGACAATAGAACTTTGATAAGGTTAACGAACCTTAGCTAAATGTGCTGAGTTGCACAGCGCCGGAAATCGTTCTGGAGGCTGCCATAATGCTCATAGATTATGTGCCTCAAAGGTTGTGGTCACGGAGATCTAAGTTCTTATTGAACCAAGTCGGTCGAATAAACAATCAAATACTAAGATTTGAGAGTAAATCATTATTGTTTGACAATGATGAACCGACTATATACAAAGAAGAGATGATGGGCCCTGACTCCGTCAAATGGCTTGAAGCCATAAAATCCGTGATATTTCCATACACGATAAATCAAGTTTTGAACTTGGAAGACCCTCCGGAAAGGTGTAAAAACCTATCGGTCGTATTTGGATCTATAAAGAAACAGACATGGATGTTTCACATCTATGAAATAGTCGACATGTCATAAAGTATTTTACGACAATGTTCAAGGAGTTGACTATGACAAGATTTGATCTTTCATAGCGATATTTAGTCTGGACGGATTAAAGTAGCAACCACTACATATAATTTGTTATATGGTAGATGAATAAACAAAACAAAGTTCTTCTAATAGAATGGTTACCTGGGACGTGTACATGACACGATCCAAAGGGTTTTGTTAATTCAAAGGATGCTAAAAAGGGCATGCAAACTTCAATGGTTGAAGTAAGCATCGCGGAGTTGGAATCTTCACCGTGATGAAAAGAGTTTTCATCAGGAGACGATGAAGATGCTTGCATTTGCAAGAAATTAAGTGGGAGCGTTGAGACATATTTCTAATACATTATGTGGAGGACATCTTGTTGATTAGAAATGATGTAATTTTTATTGACAAAGGTTAAGAATTTCATTTTGATGAAAAACTTAGGCAAAACCCGAATATTTAGCATGAATGTATATAGTGGATAGACTGTGACGCTAATATGGTTGTGCCAAACGTACATATATGAGATATTGAAGGAGTTCAATATAGAAACAACAAGAAACGGTTCTTATCGCATGGAAAGGAATTGAATCAAGATTCAAGTGTATTGACACTTGATAAGTGAAACAAGATTCAAGTGCTTTGACACTTGATGAGTGAAATCACAAGGATGTTTTGATCAATCATACCATGATATGTACACATCCAGATATGTCCTATGCTCTAAGTGTTGTGAGCATATACCAGAATGAATCATAAAATGATCATTGGACGATAGTGAGGATATTCTTATGATCTTTTGGAAGAACTAAGAATATATTTGTGTAGAGGTGACAAACAATTACAAATAGTTCATTGTAAAGCGTTACATTGATACTAGTTTTGTCACAAGATACAAATTAAGTTTATCTCGATTTAAACTATGGGTGGCCCAATGTAATGGAAAGGAGTTTCCATGATGGATTTGGAAGAGTTCTAAAGTTAAGACATTGTGACGAATACTACAACAAAAAGCTAAGTATATGACTGCTATAGTAGCAGCAAAGGAGGGAATTTGTGTTAAGTAGTTTGATATCAAACTAAGGTGTGGTTCACAACGGGCTAACACTAAAGATATATTGTATGACAATAGTATCGACATGATTTAACCCCAAGGAACTAAAGGTCTCACCGAAAGACCAAATTTATACAATCCCATCTCATTGGAGAATGAGTGATGCGTGAAGACGCAAAGACATGCAAATACACACGGACCTGAAGCGTCAGATCCGTAGATTATGTTAACCACTTTCAATTGCGTATATGGAACACCAGAAAGCCATAGGTATTCAATACGCAAAGTTTTCAAACTAGATTATTGTGTCTAGTGCAAGTGGGAGACTGAAGGGAATATGCCCGAGAGGCAATAATAAAGTGGTTATTATCGTATTCCTTGTTTATGATAAATGTTTATTTTGCATGCTATAATTGTATTAATACGGAAACGTTAATACATGTGTGTTTAATAAACAAACAGAAAGTTCCTAGTTATGCCTCTCTCATAAACTAGCTCGTTGATTAACAAGATGATCAAGGTTTCCTGATCATGGACATTGGATGTTGTTAATAACGGGATCACAACATTAGTGTAATGGTGTGATGAACATTCATCCGATGTATAGCATTACGATCAAATTCATTGAGTTTATATTGCTATAACAACTTACGAAGTGATCCTAATCCTTAGACCATGAGATCATGTCAATCACTAACACCGGAAGAGTTTCTTGATAACATCAAACGTCACACCGTAACAGGGTGATTATAAAGATGGATTCAGAACTAATAAAATGTTATATTGAGGCCCATGGACCGAGAGTGTAATTTGTTCATCCCGATGATGGATAGATATACTTTGGGCCCTCTCGGTGATATCACATTGGTTAGCTTGCAAGCAAGTGATTTGATCACTAGAATGTTATATCACGGGAACGAGAAAAGAGTGCATGTCGATGCGAGATCAAACTAGGTATGGAGATACCGATGATCGAATCTCGGACATGTAATATATCGAGAAACAAAGGATTAAGATACTAGCGTAAAAGGTTCAAGCGATCACAAGAAAGTCATCATTGAATGTGTGGAGTCGATGGTTCTCCAGATCCCGCTTCTGATTATTGATCCGAGAGGGGTCTCGATCATGTCCGCATTATTCACGAACCGTAGGGTTACACACTTAAGATACACCGACATCCATTTGGAGCAAAAGTTTCATGCCGAAAAGAATAACAAGCGCAGGAATTTATTTCACTAGATACCGAAACAGGTTTTCAGGTGAAATTGCATAAAGTAGTTATGCATGTGAAATAGAATTCTAGCAAGGGGTTATTTGTGAATGTTTGTCATTAAAGTAATTGACAAAATTCTGAATAAAATAAAAGAGTTTTATTTAATGAGAGTTTGCATTAAATTTGGTGGAAATTTAATGGGAATTTGAGTGGGTTTTTGAGTGGAGGGAATTGAAAGGCATTTGAGTGAGTGGAGTGTCCACCCACATGAATGTGGAAGAGGTGGGGGCAGCCCCATGGCTGGGCGGATGGCCCCTTGGGTGCCCCCCCTCTCCCTATAAAAGGAGCCCCCTCCCTCTCTCTCACTCCCACCTCCTCGTGAAGGATCTCTCTCCCCCTCTAGAATTTATCCCCCATGGTCTCGGACTAGCGAGATACATGTTCCCGGTGGCTTTTCGGCAAGAAAGAGTTGTGCTTCATTGCATCGCTGGAGCGAGGCGGAGGTTGTTCGTGCCTCGAGCGTGTGTGCGAGCACGGATCTTGTTGTTGTTCTTGCGCTAGGACTTCCTCTCGATCTTGAGATCGGCAAGAGATCGTCTACATCAACCACGAGTTTGGACTCGTTAAGCTTTGTCGGTCTTCAAGGGTATGTTCTCTACGGATATACATCCGCCCGTTGTTTGTATCTAGTAGATAGATCTTGGTACATAGTTGTTCCCATCGTAGGAATTTTTTTGTTTTCTATGCTGCGAACCCTACAAAAACAATGGTCTATTGTTCATAGAACAAGTGGATTGTTTACCTTACACACTTTCCTTAAAGCAGTTGTCTGTTGCTTGCAACTTAATACCGCAGGGGGTTCGGATGATAATCTGAAGGTGGACTTCTAGTCATAGATGCAGTTGAATGGCGGTCTATGTATATTGTTGTATTGACCAACCGAATCTCGTGGGATCTTTTTGTATGGTATTGCATTATTATGCCTTGCTCAGGTCCTGTCAATTGCCCTGCTGTAATTTGTTTACCCTTCATGCCATGTTGTTTATCTAAGGAGAGCACCTCTAGTGAACTATGGACCCCGGTCCAATCTTTACCATTGATACATCTTCCACTGTTAATTGCATTACCTTCCACACCATACGTTTAATCCTTTGTTACAGCAAACCGGTGAGCTTGACGACCTCACTGATTCGTTGGGGCAAAGTCTTGAGTTTGTGTTGTGCAGGTCTCTGTGTTGCTTGCAACACCTGTGTAATGTTTCCTTCCTCCTACTGGTTCGATAACCTCGGTTTCTTACTAAGGGAAAACTTGCTTCTGTGCTGCTTCGCACCTTGCTCTTGGGGTTCCCAACGAGGTGCTCCTACATCAACTCAGTGAAGCATCAGCTATAAATAAGAAGGGGGAAAGACCGAGGGTCGTTGCCGGGGCTACTTTTAGTTGGATCATCCAGAATTTCAAGACCTTCCCTGAGGATGTTGATGAGGAGATGATCAAGACGTACACTCGTGTGTATGTGTGGTACATCATCACAAGGTCTCTCTTTTCTGACATAAGTAGGGATCATGCTTAGTGGCATTGGCTCAAGTTGCTCGTTGCTTTTGACTCTAAGCTCAGTTGGGGTTCGGCGGCGTTGGCGGTTGTACCGTCAGGTAATTAGTTCTCTAAAAATATTGTATATTTCTGCATTATCTCAAAAAATATTGTTCTTAAAAAATGGTCTATCACTTCATGTGCAACTGGATGATGCTTGTCTTAGGAGCGTCGCCGATGCATGCATTGGTGGTTGTTTGCTCCTTCTTTCGGTGTGGAGATGGGAACGCTTCCCCGTTGGACGGCCACGATTGTTGAAATACAATGCTTATGTTGATGATGGCAAGGACCTCCTTCTCCCCACGTGGGCTTACAAGTGGGATGTGGTCTCCGAACCGCTAGGCGACCCAGTGATGTCATTCAAGAGGTACACCGATGAGTTTGGCATGATCACCATGGATCAGGTAATTTCCTTGGGTGTGGTCAATTATATGTCTTGAACTTGTAATCTTCGAACTTGACAAGAGTGTGGTATGTTGTAGGTGACGTGGGATCCATATGGTCGAGGGGGCGCTTTGGTGTCCCAGACGACTATCGCCTTAACCCGCTTTGATTCGATGAATCCCGTCTGTGGCTAATGCATTGCCCCATGGTGTGCATGTGGGCTGTTGAGCATCACCAGCTACAACGTGTCATGACCCAGTTTGGGTTATTTCAGATTGTCCCGCCTAAGTGGAAGGACACGGACATAGAGCTCCATGGGTATGATATCATCCTCCGATCTGTGATGTATTTATCCTTTGCCAAATAACGCTCTAGGACTTGTTGTGTGCAGCTATGACAGGAAGAAGCTGTCAACACCCGGATTTTTCAATCCTAGATGCCTGTTATGCCATACATCGCAATCCCAGGATTACCATTTTTGCGAGACATAACAGAATTGGATACCATAGTACTTCATCCATTACAAACGATACATAAGTTCTTACACAAATAGGGATCACTGCGAAGCTCCATCTTCGGGGTCACAGGCAATGCTGACGATGGGATATGATCCTAGTTGTCGTAACCTTCCTGGGGTCCATCTTCCAGGTACTCCTCTTCATAGTCTGGCCATGGGAATAGCCAGGGACAAAGCCATGAGTACTCTTTAAGTACTCGCAAACTAATACTAACAAGTAAAGGGGGTTTTTGGGTAATAGGACACTAGGCTCTAGGGTTGTTTTATCTCTACTAGGTTCTGAAGCTAGTCATAATTTTATAAATCCTTAGTGGGAACTTGTATTTCAGGTCACAACTCTGTTGTGGTCAAGTCAAAGTCTCAAATCATTTCACAAGTCATTTTGAAAAGTCTGACGGGGGAACAGATGGCCCTCTAATCTGTCCATAATCATGACGCGCTATTCAATAGTTTGACACTCTGCAGAGATTGTACACTTTCACCACAACATTCGATACATCCGTCAGAACAAATCCTGAACTCACCATACTCGATGCGGATAATCAATCCTAACCTTTCAATTACACGCCCTAGTATGAGCACCTCTCCGTGAGTTTGGCCTCCCACCATGACCAGTTGTCATCTTGGGTACTGCCGCAGTGGACAATCTTCACAAGGTAGCCTCAGCTCAGACCTTGGCCGTGAGGGAACTAATACTAAGGTATATAAGTTTCCAGTCAAGCCCTACCCAATATTCGGGTATTGTGGTTGTACGCTAAAATTGGAATGGTATCGCATCCAGACAACCATCAGTTTTTTAAAGGGCTAAGGCTCATGCCTCAACATTTTTATCACCAGAATCATCAAGTTTTTGGAAACACATGTCCAAAACATTTCAATAGAATGATCCATCATTCCAAGGTTTTCATAACCATTTTTCCACCAAGTAATCCCATCTAAAAGTTGATCAAGTTTTATGCTTAGCACTAGCATCTACAGGTGGGGGTAGTACTAATGAGGGGTGGTAACTAGTGGAGTTTCACTAAGTCCAACCTTATATCTTAGGCTGATATCAAGGTTTCTAGCTTAGGCCAAATTTTATGCTCTTTATGCAACCTTCAGCATCTTTCCAAAATCTACCAATCACTTAAGTAAACTCTAAGTAAGCTTTGATAAAGAAATAAAGTGAGAATCTTGCACATAAATCTAGAATTGGTTAATCAAATGGGTAAACTTGCAAGGGTTAGCTTGCATCAATGTCAATATAAGCTTGCCTTGTGCAGAGCAGTGGTTGAAGTTCTCCTTGGCTTCTTCTTCGTAGTATCCTCCTTCCTCCTCGTAGCCTTGGTCGGTACTAGCGTCTATGAATAAATACGAGGTACACAATCACCAAACAATACTTAACTACTTGCAATCATCACACACAAGGGTCTTATAGATGATCTAACATCATCTCTAACCTTACAAGGTTAAGGCTTGATTTGATTCTTTTTAATTTTAGAAAAGTAATTTCTACTCATTGAAAAATTACTTAAGATTTAATATTCTCCAAACCAAATATGGGATCATGTTGACACATGTCATCACCACATATTGTAGTCCATGGGAATGTGATTTAAAGTGGTGTCACAATTTAATAAGGATTTACCCTTTTATTTTAATTAATTAAAGTGGCTAGAAATGCTTATGTAGCATTCTTTTATTACTTGAACATTATTTCTGCAAGTAAACCTATTTATTTTTTATATATTCTGAAAGGTATGGTTAAATGTGATTTTTGAGAGTTGGAATCAACTCAAAAGCTTTTATGGTTTAAATTTAAAAAATGTTTGAATGCATAAAAGCTTCTGCCTTGTTATTTTTACTATGGGTGATCTACAGATCCAAATGACTTGAATCCAACGGGCTTGGATTCAGCATTCACAGACCTTTCCAACAAAATTGGTTTCATCCAATTTGATGCACTGAATCGATCTGGGTTGATTTTTGAAGTTGGGTACATAAGTGTGTTTATATTTAAAAAGAAAAAGGTTTAATTTGAATCGTTGGGCTGCGCGGGAAAAGTATCGGGCCGCCTGCTAAAGATGATGCTCCGTGCTGCTTAAGTGGGTGTCCCCACTCGGTGACACGGGCTGGGCGGTATGGGGCAACGTGGATCGTTCGATCTAGTTCTAATCCAACGGCTGGGGGTCATCCTTGACGCGAGACAACTCCGGCGAGAACGAAACCTAGCGCGGCCAGTGAGGGGTGCTGGGGGCTCACCGGGGTACAGGCGAGGGTCGGCGAGGCGGGCGAACGACGAAGTCGACGACGGCGAATCTCCTGGTACTGGTGGCTTCTCCTAGGGCGGCTCCAATCGCTGGCTCCCTTCTTCTCCAGAGGCGGCGGGCTCCGGCGGCGAGGTGGTGCTCGCCTTGCTCTGAGAACGGTGTGGCACGGTCAGCGAGGAGAGGGGAGTGAGATGGTGTGAAGAAATCGTGCGGGGTGGCTTCTATTTATAGTCGAGCGAGGGGACCGTCGGGGCGCACGGTGAGCTTGTCGGGGCGAGGTTACAGGCGGCTAAAGGCATGGGCAAGGGTAGGGGACGGTGCGGTGTCTCCTGGCGATGCTCAACGACATGGTCTCGAGGCATGGGGCGGTGCGGCTTGGTCTGGAACGGGCGGTTCTCTGCGCGGCAGAGGCGGCATCATCGACGGCGGGCGGTGGCTGAATGGCACGGGGCGGCAAACGGGGATGTCTGGCGGTCTCCTGGGTCGGTGGTGATCGTGTGTGCACGTGGTGAGGGCGGTGCGCGGTCTGTGGACGCTGGTCGAGGGTGGCGCTCTGGCGCATGCTTGGCATGGTCTGGGCGCGGTTTGTGCGCGTGGTCCAGGGCTCGGCAACGCTCGCGGCTGGGACAGGTAGTGGCGGTGGATGGTGGGCTGCCTCCCATACAAGGTTGGCACGGCTAGTTCTTCCTCTAGCCTGCTGTCCACAATGGGGTGGCAAGGTTGGCTTCGGCTGTTCACCATTGATGGCAATGGCAAGCTCACAGGGGTGCTAGTCCTTAGTTAAACTTCCTAGATGATCTACTGAGCTGTGTGTGAGCTAACTAGCGAACAAGTTAGGCCAATTTTACTGCACACTATAGTGTTTGATGTTTGTTTGATTTGTGTCTACAACCTGTTTGATGAAATGGCCGCATGAAATCAAGTTTGGAATTTTGAAATGAATTTTGGTGGGTTTGCTAGATTGGTGCTGGTGAGTCTGCAGATGCTTGGGTTTTGAAAGTTGAGCTTGTTTGAGTGGTTTTTGAAAAAGTGGGATCTTCCCATATGATAAAGATTCAATTTTGAATTGTCATTTAAACTATGCATTTGAAAGTTTCTGGATGATCACAAAGTGGGCCTTGATACCTTGTTATGAGTACATTCAGGGGTGCAAAGATCCAGAAAAGTTTCTATTAGGTTTTGAAAGTTTGAGAAAGCCAAAGTAGGCATGGGAGTTAAATTGGCCAAAATGACCATTCACTTCATATATGTGTTTTGATTTACTTGTTTTTAGGAAAAGTGTGGGAAATGTTTTAGATGATGTTTATTTCACCTAAGAAACATTTTACAAGCAATGAAACAAACAAACAAACAAGGTGGGTTTAAAAGAATTCAAAATCAATGCATACACATATGCATGCGTTCATAATTTTATTTAGAAAAGTTTTTGTTAACCCTAAATGTGAGGATTAGAATTTGATGATCCAAGTTTAGTATTTTTGGGATGTTACAGAAGCATAGGAAGGAGAAGGATTGGGACAAGCTTCACAGGAAGCACATTCAGAAATTCAGGAGGTGTGTGATCGAGGCTAAGAAAGCAAAAGGAACACAGTAAAGGCCCTTCAGTCAGGATGCTTTCAACAACTACATCACATGGTTCATTGACAACGCGCGGGTGAAGCTATACCCATGAGCATTTCAGGATTCGATCTTGGAGGAGCCATTGTTGTTCGATGAGCTTGCAACTGAACAATACAACATCATGGTCAAAGAAGGGAGACAAGCCGAGTTTGCTCCTTTGGTCAACTTCGTGGTAAAGTGTTCTGAATGTTTGTTTTCCGTCTTGGCCCTTTTCACATCTCGCATGGATAACTTACTAGTTTCTTGTCTATGACAGCGCGCGAAGGTAAGAAAGTCCGCCGATGCATGCGAGGATGCTTTCGAGACATACCCTCGCGGAGAGAAGGGAGAGGGTCTGTTTCGTGAATTCGTTAAGAAGCGGGGCAACGGTTAAGGCGGCTGTCGAACATGCTAGGTTGTCATGACCCCGCGGTAGCAACACCGTCCACGTCACGGTCCAACACGCCCCAACATGACCATTCTAGCGATCATCACTCCACATCCGAGGACGAGTCGAACACACTGGAGGTAGTAAAACCATTGCATCCCCCACTAACCCTTGCATTACTATATGTCCTTACCAAACTTCTTTTTGTTGACAACCCCAAGGTGAGGAAAGCGTCTCCGACGAGATGACGTTGGTCAACTACACTCGATACAAGGTCCACGAGCGGTCCGACTACGTGCTCAAGCCAAGGCAACCGAAGAAGCCTTACACACCCGACCCTTCCGCGGCCAAGGCAAAGAAGTCCAAGAAGACATACCGTTTAGAGGTGGATGATGAAGAGGAACTGAGGAGGATGAAGATTCCCGCGAGAAGGGGCCGAGGAAATAAGATGACCCATGGGAAGTAGAGTAGATGTGGTCTTGTTAGTTTCTAAACTTGTCGCGGAAACATGGTAGATGTGAACTTTGGTATCGTTTGAACTTGGTAGTAATTATAATGGACCCCTCTCTATCGGCTGTTTGAACTTGCTAGCTCTAGTAATGGACTCGTACTACTTGCCTAAAAATGTGTGCCACCCTACTATCATATTTCTTGTTTAAAAAATTGAAAGCTATGGTATGTATTATTGGCTAATATAACTTGTCAGGGTACAACATATATATGAGCTTATAAGATAAAATGGTAGTTGTCCATACCCTGAGAACCATATAATCTGTCACTGGACTAACACTTTTTACTCTAGAAGGAATGTGCGGCGCCACGGCCAACGGCGCTGCACAATAGCTACGCGTTGGGCTGGAATCTATAGGATGGTGCGGCGCCATGAGTGGTGGCGTTGCACGGTGCAACGCCATGAGACGGGATGTTGCACCGTGCAACGCCATGGCTCATGGTGCCACACATGGGTTCTAAAATCGACAGAAGTTTCTGTGATTTTCATAACCCATGTGCGGCGCCATGGGGAATGGCATTGCACGGTGCAACGTCCTGGCTCATGGCGTTGCACCGTGCAATGCCACGCCTCATGGCGCCGCACATGAGTTATGAAAATCACAGAAGCTTCTATCGATTTTATAACCCATGTGTGGCGCCATGAGTAATGATGTTGCATGGTGCAACATCCTGGCTCGTGGCTCGCACCGTGCAATGCCACCACTCATGGCACCACATATGGGTTCTAAAATCGACATAAGCTTATGTGAATTTTATAACCCATGTGCGGCGCCATGTAGGATGGCTTTGCACGGTGCAACGCCACGCAATATTGCACCGCACACTCGGGAATCATGCCTCCCAGCCTTCTAACTGTTTCGAGGGAAAATCTCGAACACAAGCAAAATCTTTCGGGGGGATGTTTCAGGGGAAAATCTTGACACATACAAAATAACACGAGGTTCATGACATATTCGAACACAAGCACCTAATACATGGTATTTTCCCCTTAAGGGGTTTAAATACTCAAAGTCTAGAACACGAGCCTCCTCCATGGCTCCCGGTTACATACTCACTCAAAGTCTAGAACATAGGCCATTTTCCCTTCTTCTTCCTCTCTTCGACGTCCTCCATGGAGCGCCACGTCGTTCGACGCATCCTTTCCCTCTCCGCAGCACGAGCCTGCTTAGCGAGGCGCTCCTCTTCTCCCTCTTTCTTGCGGCGCTCGTCCTCATGTTATTTGCGCTTCTTCGCCATCTCCTCGTTACGCAGCGCTTATTGGTACCGGCTTATTCTTATGGCACGATCGATCTCTTGGATAGACTTCGTGGATTGAGGTTGCTCGAGATCTATCCAAGTGTAATACCTGCATATCGGAGAGGGAGATTACAAAACAATATTGCATGTTAGTACTATGATATGGAATAGTTGGGACACATGAAGAACTAAATTTCTTTGTGCATACTGGTGGAGTCTCGTACGGGTTGCGACTACGCACGAGAGAGCGAGAGTAGTTGGCACACATGAAGAACTTCTTTCCCCAACTATCGGAATGGTAGTCTTAGTACTGCTTAGCAATGCAATCGGTTTCGCACCAACAAATAGGAACCTCCTTTACATGGGCCTCATAAATACGAAACGTCTTTTGTGGCCTTTCCTCTTGATCAGCGCAAGGTGGCCTAGCATTGGCCCTCCTCTTCCTCTCTTCGTCTTCCTTATCCTTTTGCCTCTTCCTCTCTTCCTCTTCCTTCTCCTTTTCCTCTTCCTCTCTTCCTCTTCCTTCTTCCTCTTCACTCGTCATCTTCATCCTTCTTTTTCGCCAAATCTCGAGCAAGTTGAACTACCGTATTGAATGCCTTCCTCTTCCTCTCCTCCTCAACTTCCTTCCTCTTCCTCTTCCTCAGCTTCATTCCTCTTACTCACAACCTCCACAGCCTCCGCCCAGTACTTCGAGTAGTTCACACCTTCCCCATCATTGTCCTTGTTGGGTTGAGTCGCCATACCTATAATAAGAACGAAAGGTAAAAGTTAGTAAAGTAAGCATGACTGTAAAAAATAGTGGATTGAACCTAATAAGCATGAAAGATAGTAAAATATGCATAAATGTGAACATACCTACGAGCATACGGATTTGGTCATGCTATGTAACCTATCATACTAACGGGATTAAAACCACCACGCCCTCTTCCTCTTCTAAGCCCAAGATGTCGACTTCTTTGTTGTCTAGGATCTTGTTGTCTAGGAGCGTTGTGGCCTGAGACATGTTGGCTAGTTCTTGGTTGACTTGGGACTTGTTGTCTACCACTAGGTTGGCTTGGAGCTTATTGGCTAGTCCTTGGTTGGATTGGGACTTGTTGGCTACCAATACGTTGTCTTGGAGCTTGTTGGCTAGTCCTTGGTTGGCTACCACTTGGTTGCCTACTACTTGGTTGGGAGGTCACGGTCCATGTCATGTTGCGTGATATATTTTGTCTAAATATCCAACATTGTTATCGTGGAGTTCAACATCATCATCTTCACCCCCACAATCATCATTGTCCTCTTTCAACACTTCGTCTTGGTGTCTTGAAATCGGGCTCAATGTTTGGGTCAAAGGAGGTTCACTCCATATCTCTTGGTCTATGGGTGGAGGACTCCTAGTATGCAATGGGGAGTCAAGACGGTTCAAGTCCAAAGGGAACAAACTATAAACTTTCTTGGTGGCAAATAGCTCAAGAGACTTGTCTAGTGATTCGGCCACCACCTCCTTGTATGCAAGCCAACGGGCCTCGGAGAAGATACACATGGTCTTCCAACAGACATGCATTCCCAAGCCAACATTATGTCTTCCCTCCGACTCAACATCATTTGGGTCCATCCATTTCAATTTATTCCTCAATTTCTCCAAGACCTCGGCATAGGTTGGAGTACTCTCAAACACCAAATCAAGCTCGTCTGCGTCCGGTTCCATGTTACCTCTCAAAAAAGCATCCTTGTCTATATGGTGAACATGAACAATTCTTGCCATGCCTAAGATAATCACAACAACAATACCAAGGTCAACATACTCAATACATACAAATGCTACCATGAACAAAATGCCCAACCCATATGATAATGCAACAACATTCTACCATGCATCTTACAAAACAACCTAGGGTTTGCAAGATATGGTCCAAAACAAGAATTAAATGGGTGAAATCAAAGAAGAATGGGAAGAATACCTCAAGGCACTTGGAGGGATCGAAATCCACGAAGAGAAGCTTCCGATTTGGGCACTAGGAGGGTGAGGTTGAGGAACGAGCTGAGCCACCGCCGATGTATTGTGGTGGATGAAGGATACAAGTGAGGGCTGGGTCGGGGCTGGGGCGTTTGCGTGCTGTAACCCTATCTCTAAAGTGCGGCGCCATGAGGTGTGGCGCCGCACTAAGGGAACCAAGTCCCACGAGACCACGGGCGAGCTACGCTGGCAGGCGCGCTGCGCAATGGGACATGGCGTTGTGCTTCAGGGTGCGGCGCCACTATGTATGGCGTTGCAAAAAGGGTTAGTCCAGTGAATTTGTTTTCGCCAAAGTTCATTTCTTGAATTTGTTTTTTATAAAGGTTATTTCTATCCAAATTGCCATTTTTTTGCGTTAATATTTGTCACATGTTGCCCTAGATTAAATAGGAGTATGCGATATTCTTTAACAAGAAGAATCATGTGGTGGGGCGGTTTGGTTCCTTTCCATTTGTAACGCGTGCTATGTGGCGAGGTCCACCTAGTAAGTCCCACATGTCAGTTTGGTGTGGCCAATATTTCAGAATGAAAATGATTCTGATCGTCTGGGTCGGGCCGCTCTCTTGCTCCCATGTTCGGTGACCCGCTTCCTTGCATTAACGCGTTGTTTGTGGGCTAAACCAAACGCGATCGAACACCACCCCATTCTCCTCTCTCCCGATGTGATCCCTTCGCTCACCGACTCCCTATCTGCCATCGCCGCTCCTCCCCTTGCCGGCGACGACCCACCGACACGTCCCACGTGTCAGTTTGGTGTGGTCAATATTTCAGAAGGAAAATGATTCCCTTCCCTTGGACGATCATCGTGCGGGTCGGGCCGCTCTCTCGCTCGCATGTTCGGTGACCTGCTTCCTTGCGTTGACGTGTCATTTGGTGGGTGATGACCCACAAGTATAGGGGGTGTATCATAGTACTTTTGATAAATAGGAGTGTCGATCCCAACGAGGAGCAGAAGGTGCTGAACAGTGGTATGGAGCAGGAAATCCCTATGAATACTTAGCAAACGGATTTTTAGTGGTTTTCTGACAAGGCAACAAAACAAGGAGCAAGTAACAAAAGTAAAGAAAAAATGGAGCAAGTGATCCAATCCTTTCTTAGCAAAGGACAATCCGGTGGAAGTACTTATAAGGACCAAACGTTCTCGAGGACACATGGGAATTCTGTCAAGTGCTTTCGTTTCAAATAGCCGAGTACTCTTCTTTGGTGTTTGTAAGTGTTGTGTGGGTGAACCTGTGCTAACATACCGCCCTTCCTAGGACTAATACATACTTGTGATTAAACCCCCTGCAAATATCCATAACTATAGGGAAGTAATTAAGATATAAATCTAACCACAGCCTTAAACTCCCTTGTGCAAAGGTGTCCTAACGGGGGTTCAGGTTTCTATCACTCCGGCAACCCCGCGATTAGTAGTCAAATACACAATGCATTCCCCTAGGCCCATAAATGGTGAAGTGTCATGTAGTCGACGTTCACATGACACCACCAGAAGAATAGCACCACAACTTAAATACTAAACCATTGAATAATAACTCATCACAGATTCACTACTAACAACATGACTTCTCCCATGTCCTCAAGAACTAAACGAACTACTCACAAGACATCATATGGATCAAGATCAAATATGATATGATAATGGATAACAATCTGAACATAACCAATAATCCAATGGTTCCACTCACAAGCATCAACTACAATAGTAATTAACACCGGGAAAGTTCCCCTAATGAATTAAGCAATATCCAACACAATTGTTACAGCGGGACAGAGTGGTGATGATGGTGCTGGTGGAGATGATGGTGTGGATGATGATGATGGTCCCGATGAAGCCTAGCTTGATGATGGTGTTGATGGCGACGGTCTCCCCTCTACGGGAAGGAATTCCCCTGGCAGAAATCTGTCTGCCAGGGAGATATTTCTCTCTCGGTGTTTTCCGCCCCCAGAGACGGCGGAAGTCTATCTGTGGTCGCTCCCCTGGTGTTAGAGTTCCGTAGGGAACATATAGGTGAAGGGGCAGAGTCGGAGGCCGAGCAAGTGGGACAAACCCACCCTAGGCACGGGGTCATGTGGGCCCGCGCCTAGGGGGTTTGGGCCCCCTGCAGCCCCCCTTCGCTCCTCCTTCTGGCTTCCTTCGTCTTCCGGTGAAATAATATGTTTTCATATTTTTCTGGTATTTTTCTGATCTTCGCGAAATTGCACCAAAAAGCCGTCCCTTCCATCAGAATCCAGACTCCGGCAGTCCATCCTCCAGGAATCATCCAACATGCATAAACAGATGAAAAGCCATAAGTAATACCTCATAATAAGATAAATATCAATGAATAGAGGTAAATTATGATATAGAATGGTGATGCAAATTGGGCGTATTAGTGGGCTAAACAAATCATGAACGAATGCCACCGCATTCTCTTCTCTCCTGACGCAATCCCCTTCCTCACCGGCACCCTAACGTCGTCGTCACCGCCACTCCTCTCCTTGCCAGCCACGACCCTCTGGCACTGCCCTGTCTCTCCTCTACCCCGGACCTCCTTCCCTCCGTTCTCCCCATATCTTCTCTGTTTCAGTTCCCCTAGCACCAGATCAACCGGTGCCACACAAACCATGGCGACATGGCTGGCTGGCTCGCCACCGCCATACCCAGACCCCACTAGGAAGAATCATGTGGTGGGGTGGTTTGGTTCCTTTCCCTGGCAGGGAGTGGTCACGAGTTCGACTATCGACGACCTTCCTTTCCGCGTTAATATTTTTCACGCGTGCTACGTGGCGAGGTCCACCTGTGGCGTTCTAGTGGGTCCCACATGTCAGTTTGGTGTGGCCAATATTTTAATAGGAAAATGATTCCCTTCCCTCGGACGATCATCGCCCGGGTCATGCCACTCTCTCGTTCGCATGTTCGATGACTTTCTTCCTTGCGTTGACGCGACGTTT
Organism: Avena longiglumis; assembly: GCA_030063025.1. Taxonomy (NCBI): domain Eukaryota; kingdom Viridiplantae; phylum Streptophyta; class Magnoliopsida; order Poales; family Poaceae; genus Avena; species Avena longiglumis. The sequence continues at coordinate 475,385,168 of CP125974.1, read as the reverse complement.
GGTGGGCTAAACCAAACGTGATCGAACTCCACCCCATTCTTCTTTCTCCCAACGCGATCCCCTCCCTCATCGACACCCTAACGTCGTCGTCGTGCCTCCCCTCACCGGCCACGACCCTCCGACATCACCCTATCTCTCCCCTGCTGTAGCATCCCAATCGTCTAACAATTGTAATGCTACTTGGTTTAGTAATATAATGGCTACTTCCTATATATAATTGTTGCATCATCATTATATCATGCTCATGCCATCATGCCACCTTGCATTTGAGCATCATATAAAACCCTTTTTGTTTTGGATCTTCTCTCATATGCATTGTCAATTGCATTTGCCTCTTGATATTGTATTTGGTTATTGATATATTGTTTAATGCCCAAGTTGAGTTGGGGGCATATCCCTTATTCCACTCCACCACCTTTCTTTGTCACCACCTTATAATTCTACCACCCTAATTACCCATGGGCTTTTATTTTATTTTGGCATTTACTCTAGCTCATGTGGGTTGGGATGGATCTAATTCTAATTCCTTTTGCTTGGCCTTTATTGCACATTTTGGGAATGCATAATAATAATGCCATGATATTATTATTGTTTTCACAAGCATAAACATGGCCATTAAGTATTGTGCATGGGCCATGCAATCATCACCCTCTTTTTTGCATGACCATGTGTGACCATCTTAATCCTACCCTAAAACCCCTACCCCTTCTCTCCTCCTCCCAACCATTTTCCTCTTTGCTTGTTTCTTTTGTGTTGGTCTTGCCACAAACCAAAAACCCATGTGCTTGATCATGAGTTGTCCATGATCACACCCTAACCCTATCACCCCCTCTCTCTATTTCTATCTCTAAACCCTACCCCACCATCACCATACCCCTCTCTCCTAAACCCTAAACCGAGCCTCCCTAGCTCCCTTCCTCTCTCTCGGCCTCTCTCTTCTCTCTACCTTCCGCCCCACTGGACACCTGCCCACCTAGCTACCACCCAAACCAAGCCCTAACCCGAGCCATACCCCCCTCTCTCCAAACCCTAGCTCCAACCCTAGCTACACCCGATCCTACCCCTCTCTCTCTCCCTGCCTCACCACCCCCCCCCCCAGCCCCCTCACCACTTTGGCCCACCGGTCCCTCCCCCATGCCTACCTGCCCCTACCCTGCCTCCCAGCTCGATCACGTGAGGAGAGGCAAAAAGGTGGCCGAAGCCACCTTTATCTTCACCACCTCCCCCACGGCACCCCCTCCCCTCTCCCCGTTCCGATCCACTCCCCTCTCTGCCTGTCGACGCCAGATCCACCAGGGCCTATCCCTTCTACTCCTCCTTCCCCACTTTTCCCTGCAGCCACCTCTCCACCACCGATCACCAACCCCACCGTCGGCATCCACCTCTTACGCCAGTTCGAGGAGGCGGGCGGTCGTTGAGGCGTTGAGGAAGGCCGTGGAGAACCCCTGCATCGCCCCTGTCCACGTCGCCGAGGAGGAGAAGCCCCAGGCCTGCCACCGAACCGCGACGCCGATGAACAAACCCTAACGCCGGTCCTGTCTCGCTGCTCCAAGGCGCTCGACACGATCCGACCCCAACGACCCACCCGGTGAGCCTCGACCTCTCGACATGCTCCGCCTCGCCACTGCCGACTAGATCCGCTGCCCTTTCGTGAACGCCCTCTGCCGCTGCGCCTCGCTCGCTCCCGCACCGCATATCACCATAACTAGGCCGCGCCTGACCCCCTGACAACAACCCCAGCCCACCGCGCTGGCTAGCCCCCATAGCGCACCGCGACCAGGTTGAACCTGCGCGCCCTCATTGTCAAGACCGACCTGGCCGTCGTGGTTCGAGAAGAAAAACAGAGTGCCAGACGTTTTGCACATACCCCCCCCCAATCCTTTTTCCTCCTTCCGCAGAGCCCCACCGTCAGCCTCTCTGTCCGTTTTGCAGAAACACCCCCGCAGTCTTGAGCCCTTAACCCGCGCTCCCGGGCTCCCCACGGCACGCCCATTGGCGCCGCTGCAGCCCCGAGGCTGTGGCCCCACCAGTCGCGATGCGGGAAGCGCCATGTGAGGAAAGCTTTATCACACAGATCGCCCGGCCTACCGGCCCCACTTGTCGGTGGCTGTGGCTAGGTCTGGGTTGAGTAAGAAAAGAATTTCTGTTTTTCTGTTTTAATTTAAAACTTTTCAAATTTGTTTAATTCAAATTTCAACTGCTTTTAAATAACTTTTAAAATATAAAAGCAAATAATACTTGTAATATATGTTTTGAAATCAGAAAAATGTGAGGAATTCAAATATGCCCTCCAAAATATATTTTGAACACTTTAAATTTCAAGTTGATTAAAATTACAATAAAATGCCCTTTTGCCTTAATTAATTAATAACTTTTGTTTTATAACTCCAAATTTGACAAATAATATGTCTAAAATGATCAGCTCGACGAGACCTTTCTGTTTATGCATTCCATGTTCTGTCTTGCAGCATGCATCATATAAATATAAAGCATACATCAACTTATTCGGGAATAAAATGTGACCAAAACTCAATAAAATGTTTATTTCTTGTATTCTACACCTCACCCATGCCATGCTACGTTATTGCCATGCAAATTGTGCATCATTCATCATGGCATGATTGTTTGCTTGTCGCATCTTAATTCATATGCTTGTGCACTTTATTTATGTTGGCCCTTGTTTGTTTGGTTCTTCTTCGAATAGACGTTGAGCAGGGGATATATCAAGAAACCCATGAGCACTACCCAGATCCTTCTCTCGCTTCAACTGAGCTGCCAGGCAAGCACTACCACATGCTTGCATACATATAGTACCTATTGCCTCTATCTTATTCTTGCATCATTGAGTCGCGATTGCTTTAAACTGAATCCCAAGTACTGCATAGCCTTTACTTTTAAACTCCACCGAAGCTTGTTCCTCCATCCCATGAGCCATTACTACAGGCGTTGTTTGAGCCATGCGAGTCGTAGAACAGCATGTGTAGGGTATGTGAGTGTCTGATGGATAACGAGGTACCTATACAACTTAACCTGAGTAGTAATGGGATAACTAATGAAAGTGGCACCGGTGAGCAATATCTGCTATTTGGTTTTTCATGCTCACTTGTGTCCGTGGGACCCCGAGTACTTGATTCCTGTTCCTTGAATATTCGCTATCCACATCCGGGAGGCTTATGGGACCCCCGAGCGAGCTTGATTCATTCTTATTTCTTGGGCCACAAACTAGTTTGAGGTTTTATTTACTATCCTGTACTTATGCCATGCTTCTTGCTTTATTTAAATTGTGCGAGTCTGTCTTTGTTAGGATCGGGACACGATTTCGGTATCGACAAGCCAGTCACACTTTCGGGTTCCCGATCGTTTGACGTCCACCCAAACCTTGAGTCCGTCTCGAGTCATTAACCGTTGGGGTAGCTTAATGGGGTGGCCCCTGAAATATTCTGAATCTGGTGATTGCTTTGTCGTGTTGCCTCGTTGGGTTTTGATTTGGTTTTCGAGGTTGATCGAGTGTGTGTTGCTATTTGTGCACCCCTACAGGGTAAAACTTTCTGAAAGCCGTGTCCGCGGTTATGGACGACTTGGAGCACGGTTTCTCGATCATAGACAAGTATAACTAAAGTACCGCGTTTAATTTGACTAAATGGCGACTAGTAAATAGTGCAACACTCATGGAATGGATAATAAAACTACCAACGGATGGGGGGTTGTTATCGCTTCCTCGTTGGTAGCGAGGAGGATGGATGCATTAATATTCTTGTTATAGCTGTTGTCTTTAATTCACGGACATCCGTCTATCTTTGGTTAGGTGGATGGTTAGCAGTATCTATAGAATTGCTAGGTATTATCTTTTGCTGCAATTCGTCACCCAGGTTGTGTCCCCTTTAGAGGCATAAAGACTTCTCGAGTACCCTAGGGTCTCACAGAATAAATTGTTTGATTCGGATGAGCAGGTACACTGCAAGATGGATCTTTGGGTGGAGGAGACGATGTGGGCAACGATCATTCGGTGTAGAGATTCCGGGAGCAGGATCCGTGAGATCTGTGGGCGGGATGTGTTTATTTATGGGGCATCTTATGCCGATTTGCTTCTTATCCATACTCGGATCTTGTTTGCCGCTTCCGCCTGATACTCTGATGTTTGATGTATGAGGAGATATCCTAAACTATTATATCTATCTAGGACATTTGGATCTTGCCGTATGGCGTTGCAATATTTCTATTTCTTTTAGATGGAATGGCTCTGATGTACTGTTGTATGGTGGCTTGCATACATACTCATTTGTGTATGTAGTTGATCCCTTCGCCTGCCGATTACGCCGCCCGTTCTTGTCCCGATGTTTGGAAATGGTTAGGACGGCCGAAAGGTCTACTTGTGAGTGGAATTTGGGCCCCACCATACTATTTTAACCATTTCCGCTCATCCAGGCTTGTAACTAGGAGCGTAATTCACCGAGGTAGTTACAATTGGTATCAGAGCCATCTCGCCCTTCAGGGTCTCAGCCAAATGGTCGTTGTCAGTCTAGCAAATATTTTTGGTAGCTATGTATACTAGGGAAAAACAAAACGCGAGAGTAGGACTGCTTCCACTTTTATTCTTACCCACCCACCCACCCTTTTCTGGTAAGGAAGGGTAACGTTTTCAATCCTCTTCTTAAAATTCAAACTAGGATTCACGTGTTCTGGGTTTCCGTAGTACCATAGGTTGTGTGTGTGTGTAATTCCTTGTCTATCTGTTGCATCCAAGTTGTTATCACAATCGGCATTTTGGTTATCAAGCTGGTACATTCCATACCGATGGCTTTTGCAAACCGGCGATCTATCGATTCGTTGTATACCGCTTGTGATCTGTCTTACTCTTTGTTATCCGACGTTATCTTGTTTGGGGTGTTCGTTTCCGTATTTACCAATCTTTAGGTTCATCGTGAGAAGAAGGGGTTAGGATATGTGTTCTACTTATTCATGTGCGGAGTAATGATTTGAGTGCGGGATGGAGTCGTGACCATACCACTACTCTTATCATTCGCTTTTGTATATTGAACTGGTAGAGTCACTAATCTTGATTCGTTAAGTGATTTTGCGCATCTATTGGTATTTTAATGCCGAAATTTGCGGAAAAAATTTCTTTGATATATCTGTGTACCACACTCCTTTTCAGTCGTGTGCGATATGCTTAATATCTTCTAGGTGCTTTGAACTTTGCTGATATTTTAATATCATCTTAGTAAATTGTATCCTTTAATCTTGGTTAATTCCATCTTGGTACTATTTTGGATTATTGTTATTCTCCATTATAGTACTGACTTGTGTTTTATATCAATAACAGGATGGCACCACCACGCCGATTACGAGGACATACCACCGAATGGGGTCGCGTTGTCAAGCATCGCCAATGCCTTGGCAGCAATGCAGCAGAACCAGCAGTGTTTTGAAGAAAGCGTCAGGAGGAATGAGTTTGCTCCGCTACCTCCACCTCCTAAGCGAGGAGACATCGAAAGCTTCCTGAAGTTCAACCCACGCCAATTTGATGTGTCCGATCAACCACTTGATGCTGATGATTGGTTGCGTGAGATGTCAAGGCTACTGACGACTGCTGATGTTCCTGAGCAAGAATGGGTAAAGTGTGCCACTCACCTTATGAAGGGAGATGCGGCTCTCTGGTGGGAGAATTACCTGAAGGCAAACTGCATGGGATTTCAGCCTACTTGGGAAGCGTTCCTGAGCGTTCAAAGAGCGATTCATCGAAATTGTCATGGAGAGGATGAAGGAAGTGTTTCTCAACCTCAAGCTGGAAATGACAATGTCAATACCTACATCAGAACTTCATGAACCTTTCTCGTTATGGTGGCGATGAGATCTCGATGACAAGAAGAAGCAAAAGGTTCGGCAAGGGCTCAATGCATCGATTAAATATGCAATCACACATGCAAGGCAAGGCGTCTTTTCCGGAACTTCAGATACTCTGCAGGAAGAAGCAAGTAAGCAAGTGTTTGAGGAGTCAAAGAAACACAACTGATGCAAAGCTCTTGACTATGTTAACTCCTTCTAAGCGTCGTGTCCGGGTTCCTAACACCCCACCGTCGCTCCGGCTCCACCAAGACGCAAGCTACGGCAAGGCCACCAAACTTCCTCACCGCTGCTCCCGGGGCTACAACCACCACTACCTCGAGCGCTGGCGAGTCCACAGCTACGTTGCTCCACGTCCCACGGTGCTTGTTTCACTTGTGGAGACACTGGGCATCGATCTTGGAACCGTCCGATGAAAACAAAGCTCTTCCTCCACCACCTCCAAGATCTGCGGCAAGCTCTCCTATGGTTCGTGCACCACCACCTCGGGCTCTCAACATCAACACCAAGCCGGGTCTCTCGTTGCTCGTGCCAAGCTGTCAACGCCGCTCAAGCTGAGCATACACCTGGAGTTGTGATGGGTACGCTATCCGTTAACTCAGTCCCTGCACGAGTTTTGTTTGATTCTGGTGCATCGCATTCTTTTGTTTCTCACAAGTTTGCAAATGATAATGAGTTAGCGTTGTATCCTCTCCTCAAGCGGTTAATGGTCCTTTCTCCTGGAGCAAACATGAGGGCTGCTCATATCAGCCATGGCCATCAAATTGAGATTGGTGGCTCTTCGTTCTCGGCGTCCTTAATTGTTCTGGGCAATTCTGACATTGATGTCATCTTGGGCATGGATTGGTTGACAAAGAATGCATTGTGATTGATTGTCTTTGAGTTCGGTTTCTGAAGATTCCTGAAGGCCACATAGTCTATTCTCCAAGTCTGACTCCTGCTATCCAGCTTTTCTCTTTGGCAGCTCTGAATGATGATGCTATGGAAGCTATTCAGAGTGTTCCGGTGGTCTGTGAGTTCCCAGATGTTTTTCCTGAAGAGTTGCCGGGTATGCCTCCGGATCGTGAGGTTGAGTTTGTAATTGAGCTTGAACCTAGAACGGCTCCTATCTCCAAGCGGCATTATAAAATGGGTCCTGCTGAGTTGGCTGAACTCAAACGACAGCTTGATGAACAAGAGAAGTTGGGTTTCATTCAACACAGTACTTCTTCTTGGGGTAGCCCAACAATCTTTGTGAAGAAGCGAGACAGGACTGATAGACTTTGTGTTGACTATCGGGCTCTCAATGCTAAAACCGTCAAGAATAAATATCCCTTTCGCGGATTAATGATCTCTTCGATCAGCTAGCTGGAGCTGTGGTTTTCTCTAAGATTGACTTGAGAAGTGGTTATCACCAAATCAAGATTCGCAAGGAAGATGTTCCTAAAACAGCTTTCACCACCCGCTATGGCCTGTATGAGTACACGGTCATGTCTTTCGGTCTCACCAACGCACCTGCCACCTTCTCGAGGCTCATGAACTCGGTTTTCATGGAGTATCTTGATAAGTTCGTTGTGGTCTATCTGGATGACATCCTAGTCTATTCTAAGTCAAAGGAAGAACATGAAGAACACCTTCGGTGTGTCCTAAACAAGCTTCGTGAGAACCGCATGTATGCAAAGTTCTCCAAGTGTGAGTTTTGGCTGCCTCAAGTAACCTATCTTGGTCACGTCATCTCTGCCAAGGGCATTGCAGTCAACCCAGAAACTGTAAAGACAATTGTTTAATGGCTTCCTCCTGTTAATGTCAAAGAAGTGCGGAGTTTCCTTGGTTTGGCTAGTTATTGCCGTCGCTTTGTTCAGAACTTTTCGAAGATAGCGAAGCCTCTTACCGATCTCCTCAAGAAAGGCAAGAAATACCTTTGGACTCCGGCATGTCAAGCAAGCTTTGAGACACTCAAAGAGAAGCTCACTTCCACACCAGTCTTGGTTCCTCCGGACACATCTAAGCCTTTCCAGCTATTCTGTGACGCCTCTTTGCAAGGATTGGGTGCGGTCCTTATGCAAGAAAAATAAGTTGTTGCTTATGCCTCTCGACAGTTGAAGACGCATGAGATCAACTATCCTACACATGACCTCGAGCTCGCAGCAGTTGTCTTTGCTTTGAAACTATGGAGGGATTACTTGCTGGGCAACCGTTGTGAAATCTTTTCTGATCACAAGAGTCTGAAGTATATCTTCACTCAGCCTGATCTCAACCTTCGGCAGAGGAGGTGGATTGAAGCAATCAATGATTTTGATTTGACCATCAACTGCACTCCGGGCAAAGCTAATGTCATGGCCGATGCTCTCAGCCGCAAAGCTTATGTCAACAACCTCATGATGGAAGAACAACAACCTCTCTTGTGCGAGGAATTCCGTCAGCTCAAACTTGAAATTGTGGAACAAGGGTATCTCCTGAACCTTCTGGCTACTCCTCTCTTGGAAGAAAAGGTTCGCTCCTTTCAGCTTGGTGATCCGCACACCAGAAAGATCATCTCAAAACTTCAGCTTCCGAAGTATGAGTCCTTCCACGTCGATGATCAAGGCATGCTTTTCTTTGAACACCGGATGTTTGTTCCGAACTACCCGGGTTTGAGAGAGCAAGTTCTCAAGGAGGCGCATGAATATGTTCTTTCTATCCACCTGGCAAAGACAAAGATGTACATGGACTTGAAAACACAATATTGGTGGCCGGATTGAAACGATATTGTGCCAAGTATGTCTCGAGTGTGATGTCCGCCGCAGAGTTAAAGCTGTCCATCGAAACCTTCGGTCTTCTACACCATTGAAACCCCGGAATGGAAATGGGAGAAAGTAGAGATGGACTTCATCACTGGTTTTCCAAGGTCGCGAAGGGCAACAATGCAATCTTTGTTGCCATTGACAGCTTTCTAAAGTGGCTCACTTCTTCCCGTCAAGGAAACAATTTACGCAATTCAGTTGGTTGAGCTCTATATCAGCAGAATTGTCTCTGTATGGGGTTCCGCTTGAGATCGATTCGGACCGTGGGAGCATCTTCACTTCCAAGTTCGGAAAGTTTCCAAAATGCTTTGGGAACAAAGTTGAACTTCAAAGACTTACCACCCTCGATCGCAAGGACAAGTTGAAAGGATCAATCGATTCGGAGGATATGCTTCGTGCTTGCGTCATCTCTTTTGGCATGAAGTGGGAAGAATGTCTTCCTTATGCTGAATTCTCTTACAACAACAACTTCGAGAAAAGTCTAAAGATGGCACCATTTGAGGCTCTCTATGGCGCAAATGCGAACTCCGATTGGTTGGTCGGTGCGGAGAAAGAATATTGTTTGGCCCTGACATTGTAACTCAAGCGGAGGAGAAGGTGCACATCATTCTTGAAAATCTGAAGATTGCTCAAAGTCGCCAGAAGAGCAATTATGACAGAAAGCACACGGACATGGAGTATGTCCCTGGTGATCTCGTTTACCTTCGTGTCACTCCCATGAGAGGCACGCACCGTTTTGGTATCAAAGGAAAGCTGGCTCCTAGATACATCGGTCCATTCAAAATTCATGGAAGAAGAGGAGAAGTTGCTTATGCTCTTGAGCTCCCGGAAAAACTCAAGGTCCATGATGTTTTCCACATCTCTCAACTCAAGAAATGCTTCAAGGATCCCGGCAGGACCGTGGATCATGAGCTAATCAATCTCCAAGAAGACCTGTCTTATCAAGAACACCCCACAAAAATCCTTGAAGTCGCAGAAAGAAGGACTGCAACAAGTCCATCAAGTTACGCAAGGTGCGATGGTCGCACCATTACATTGCTGAAGCCACTTGGGAGCGTGAAGATGAGCTCGTGCCAACTATCATACCCTATTTGAGTCTTCTTCTTCTTCCTAGAATCTCGGTGAGATTCTGTTTAGTGGGGAGTTGTAGCATCCCAATCGCCTAACAATTGTAATGCTACTTGGTTTAGTAATATAATGGCTACTTCCTATATATAATTGTTGCATCATCATTATATCATGCTCATGCCATCATGCCACCTTGCATTTGAGCATCATATAAAACCCTTTTGTTTTGGATCTTCTCTGATATGCATTGTCAATTGCATTTGCCTCTTGATATTGTATTTGGTTATTGATATATTTTTTAATGCCCAAGTTGAGTTGGGGCATATCCTTATTCCACTCCACCACCTTTCTTTGTCACCACCTTATAATTCTACCACCCTAATTACCCATGGGCTTTTATTTTATTTTGGCATTTACTCTAGCTCATGTGGGTTGGGATGGATCTAATTCTAATTCCTTTTGCTTGGCCTTTATTCCACATTTTGGGAATGCATAATAATAATGCCATGATATTATTATTGTTTTCACAAGCATAAACATGGCCATTAAGTATTGTGCATGGTCCATGCAATCATCACCCTCTTTTTTGCATGACCATGTGTGACCATCTTAATCCTACCCTAAAACCCCTACCCCTTCTCTCCTCCTCCCAACCATTTTCCTCTTTGCTTGTTTCTTTTGTGTTGGTCTTGCCATAAACCAAAAACCCATGTGCTTGATCATGAGTTGTCCATGATCACACCCTAACCCTATCACCCCCTCTCTCTATTACTATCTCTAAACCCTACCCCACCATCACCATACCCCTCTCTCCTAAACCCTAAACCGAGCCTCCCTAGCTCCCTTCCTCTCTCTCGGCCTCTCTCTTCTCTCTACCTTCCTGGCCCCACCTGGCCACCCTGGCCCACCTAGCTACCACCCAAACCAAGCCCTAACCCGAGCCATACCCCCCCTCTCTCCAAACCCTAGCTCCAACCCTAGCTACACCCGAGCCTACTCTCTCTCCTCGGCCCACCCCGAGCTCCCTCACCCCTTGGCCCACCGGTCCCTCCCCATGCCTACCCCGCCTCGCCTCCCGGCTCGATCACGTGAGAGAGGAAAAAGGTGGCCAAGCCACCTTTATCTTCACCACCTCCCCACGGCACCCCTCTCCCGTTCCTATCCACTCCCTCTCGCCTGCCGACGCCAGATCCACTGTGGCCTAGCCCTTCTACTCCTCCTTTCCCACTTTTCCTGCAGCCCACCTCTCCACCACCGATCACCAACCCCTGTCGGCATCCACCTCTTACGCCAGCCGAGGAGGCGGTCGTTGAGGCGTTGAGGAAGGCCATGGAGAACCCCCGATCGCCCCCATCCACGCCGCCGAGGAGGAAGCCCTGTGCTCGCCGAACCGCGACGCCGATGAACAACCCTAACGCCGGTCCGTCTGCGTCCCTCGCTGCTTCAAGCGCCGACACGATCCGACCCCACCGACTCCCGGTGAGCGCCGACCTCTCGACATGCTCGCCGGCCCTTTCGCTGAACGCCCTCGCACGCCGCTTCGCCTGTCGCTCGCTCCCGCACCGCATAGCACCATAACTAGGCCGCGCCTGACCCACTGACAACAACCCCACCGCTACTGGCTAGCCTCAGCGCGACGCGACCTGTGTTCGAACCTTGCGCTGGCCGTCCGCTATCGCGCAAGACCGTCGTCGGTTCAGAGAAGAAAAGCGATGCCGCCAGACGTTTGCACATACCCCCCAAACCTTTTTCCTCCTTCCGCAGAGCCCCACCGTCAGCCTCTCTGTCTGTTTTGTAGAAACACCCCCGCAGTTTTGAGCACTTAACCCGCGCTCCCGGGCTCCCCCACGTGGCACGTCCCCGCTGGCCAGCGGTGTAGCCCTGTGGCTTTGCCGTCGATCGCAAGTGGGAAGCGCATGGTGAGGAAAGCTTTATCACGTAAATCGCCCAGTCAGCCTGGCCCCACTTGTCGGTGGCTATGGCTAGGTCTGGGTTGAGTAAGAAAAGAATTTCTGTTTTTCTGTTTTAATTTAAAACTTTTCAAATTTGTTTAATTCAAATTTCAAATCTGTTTTAAATAACTTTTAAAATATAAATCCAAATAATACTTGTAATATATGTTTTGAAATCAGAAAAATGTGAGGAATTCAAATATGCCCTCCAAAATATATTTTGAACACTTTAAATTTCAAGTTGATTAAAATTACAATAAAATGCCCTTTTGCCTTAATTAATTAATAACTTTTGTTTTATAACTCCAAATTTGACAAATAATATGTCTAAAATGATCAGCTCGACGAGACCTTTCTGTTTATGCATTCCATGTTCTGTCTTGCAGCATGCATCATATAAATATAAAGCATACAACAACTTATTCGGGAATAAAATGTGACCAAAACTCAATAAAATGTTTATTTCTTGTATTCTACACCTCACCCATGCCATGCTACGTTATTGCCATGCAAATTGTGCATCATTCATCATGGCATGATTGTTTGCTTGTCGCATCTTAATTCATATGCTTGTGCACTTTATTTATGTTGGTACTTGTTTGTTTGGTTCTTCTTCGAATAGACGTTGAGCAGGGGATATATCAAGAAACCCAGGAGCACTACCCAGATCCTTCTCTCGCTTCAACTGAGCTACCAGGAAAGCACTACCACATGCTTGCATACATATAGTACCTATTGCCTCTATCTTATTCTTGCATCATTGAGTCGCGATTGCTTTAAACTGAATCCCAAGTACTGCATAGCCTTTACTTTTAAACTCCACCGAAGCTTGTTCCTCCATCCCATGAGCCATTACTACAGGCGTTGTTTGAGCCATGCGAGTCGTAGAACAGCATGTGTAGGGTATGTGAGTGTCTGATGGATAACGAGATACCTATATAACTTAACCTGAGTAGTAATGGGATAACTAATGAAAGTGGCACCGGTGAGCAATATCTGCTATTTGGTTTTTCATGCTCACTTGTGTCCCGTAGGACCCCGAGTACTTGATTCCTGTTCCTTGAATATTCGCGTTATCCACATCCGGGAGGCTTATGGGACCCCCCTGAGCCAGAGCTTGATTCATTCTTATTTCTTGGGGCCACAAACTAGTTTGAGGTTTTATTTACTATCCTGTACTTATGCCATGCTTTTATCGCTTTATTTAAATTGTGCGAGGTACTTTGTCTTGTTAGGATCGGGACACGATTTCGGTATCGACAAGCCCATCACACTTCGGGTTCCCATTGTTTACCGTCCACCCAAACCTTGAGTCCGTCTCGAGTCACTAACTTCGCTGCGGGTAGCTTAATGGGGTGACCCCGAAATATTTCTGAATCTGGTGATTGCTTTGTCGTGGCCTCTCGTTGGGTTTTGATTTGGTTTTCCGAGGTTGATCGAGTGTGTGTTGCTATTTGTGCACCCTGCAGATAAAACTTTCAAAGCCGTGTCCGCGGTTATGGACGACTTGGAGCACAGTTCTCGATCATAGACAAGTATAACTAAAGTACCGCTTTTAATTTGACTAAATGGCGACTAGTAAATAGTGCAACACTCATGGAATGGATAATAAACCCAGCGGATGGGGGTTGTTCGTCCGCTTCCTCGTTGGTAAGCGAGGAGGAGGATGGATCTGTTAATATTACGTTATAACTGTTGTCTTTAATTCACGGACATCCGTCTATCTTTGGTTAGGCGGATGGTTAGCGAGTATCTATAGAATTGCTAGGTATTATCTTTTGCTGCAATTCGTCACCCAGTTGTGTCCCCTTTAGAGGCATAAAGACTTCTGAGTACCCTAGGGTCTCACACGATAAATTGTTTGATTCGGATGAGCAGTACACTCGCAAGATGGATCTTTGGGTGGAGGAGACGATATGGGCAACGATCATTCGGTGTAGAGATTCCGGAACGGGATCCGTGAGATCTGGGCGGGATGTGTTTATTTATGGGGCATCTTATGCCGATTTGCTTCTTATTCGCATCGGATCTTGTTTGCCGCTTCCTGATACTACGATGTTTGATGTATGAGGAGATATCCTAAACTATTATATCTATCTAGGACATTTGGATCTTGCCGTATGGCGTTGCAATATTTTTATTTCTTTTAGATGGAATGGCTCGATGTCTTTGTTGTATGGTGGCTTGCATACATACTCATTTGTGTATGTAGTTGATCCCTTCGCCGATTCGCCGTTCTTGTCCCGATGTTTGGAAATGGTTAGGACGGCCGAAAGGTCTACCTGTGAGTGGCATTTGGGCCCCACCGTACTATTTTAACCATTTCCGCTCATCCAGGCTTGTAACTAGGAGCGTAATTCACCGAGGTAGTTACACCTGCCCAGGACCTCCTCCCCTCCGCTCTCCCCATCTCTCCTTCGTCTCAGTTTCCCCAGCACCAGATCGACCGGTGTCGCACAAACCGTGGCGACGCGGCTGGCTTGCCGCCGCCATATCCAGTCCCCATGTCGGTGTTGGCCACGGCCTCATCCCACACTGTGCCATCTGCACCGCGCCCATGGCCTCCTTGACAGCCGCAGGACGAGTGCCATTGGAGATGCCGGCCTACCCGGTAGTCGTGGTTGCTACCAACGACGGACGACACTGCTACAAGGGGTACGCGGGGCTGGTAGCAACGATTGATGTTGTTGCTACATGTACGGTGACGGATTTTTGCTACCGACGGTCGGTGTCATCGCTACCGACGGCCAATGGATTTGCTACAGTTATACAAATATTTCGTTATAATCGTTCTCCTAGTTTTTTTGCTACGACATCCTCGATGAGGTCTCCAACGAGGTGCCCATAAAAGTCTCCGGGGATGTTAGTTTTTTGAATAACTTTTTTGCTAGAATCGTCTTATGGTTTTGCTACAACACTGTCAATTTTTTTGCTAAAATTTCTTCGGCCGCGAGTTTTTTCTGACGATGTCTATGGCAAAGTCAGGTTTTTTACATTAGCATAATTTTTTTACCGCATGATCTCTAGAGGGACGTTCAATTTTCTGGAACAAACATTTTTTTGTTTCGGAAGCAAAAGCGGGACATCATATGGCGCGCAGGGAAGTAGGATGTCTGGCGTTGTCAATTTTAGAATAACATGTAGGCCCTACTCTTGGTTGAGTCACTATTAGAGTATTAGGTACACTTGTAGGTCCACATAAATTGATACATCAGCTCACACCAAGGCGAATTGGTTAGTTGTCAGTCTAGTCACCATTTTGTACATGCTAATATATTATTATTATATGTTACAATCATTCAAATTGGTTGTAATCGCCTAGATATTATGCTTTAAATCACTGTTATTCATCCATGACCATTTCTTGCTCGAAAAATATGACCTTTTCAATAAAATTATTGTTTGGACTTTCCCAAATGTCCTACGAACAGTTGGTTTAGAATGGTCATAGATCCATGACTACAAAAAATCATGATCGTTAAAAAAAGTCATTAGTGAACAGATTTCTTGTAGTGATAAGACATTGTACATATTACAAAGTAAACTAGATTCACACTAAAATAGATGAATCAAAAAAATACGTCTAGATACATGGATTTTTAAGATAAGCAAAAAGGTCTTGCATTAATGGACAGAGGGAGTAACATATATTGTCTAAACATTTTTGATAAAATATCGAATTATTTGGTAAAAAACTATCGGATATTTCTAATTTATTTTTGGATAAAGTATATTTAGTTTGAAATCGGATGTCATTAACAGTCATATTCCTAAAAAGTGGATATTGATTCATTAAGACTCATCACGTGACGCGCAGCGAAGCAGACGATGAACGCCTCCCATCGTTCGAGGACGCCTAACGATGTCAATTTTAGAATGACATGTATGCCCCTCTCTTAGGTGAGTCACTATTAGAATATCAGGTACATGTACACTCGTAGGTCCACATAAATTGACACATGGGCTCACATCAAGGTGAATTGCTTAGGTGGTAGTCTAGTCACCATTTTGTACATGCTAATATATTATTATTATATGTTACAACCATTTGAATTGGTCGTAATTGGATGAATAATATGCTTTAAATCACTGTTATTCATCCATGACCATTTCATGCTCAAAAATATGACCTTAACAAAATTGATCGTAATTTTTTAAGGTTTGAACTCTCCCAAATGCTTTACGAATAGTTGGTTCAGAATGGTCATAGATCTATGACTAAAAAAATCATGATTGTTAAGAAAAGGTTACTAGTGAGCGATCTCTTATAGTAATAAGACCTTGTACATATTACAAAGTAGACTAGATTCACACTAAAATAGATGAACAAAAACAAAAAAAATACGTCTAGATACATGAATTTTTAGAAAAAGCTAAAAAGGTCTTATATTAATGGACGGAGGGAGTAACATATACTACCTCTGTTCGAGATTATTAGTCCTAAAAGCTTTTTTATATTGTTTGAGATTATAAAGGCTATCTCATTTATTAGTGTCTCTCTTATAATGCATGTTCTTCTTTTCCTCTCATTCTCTCATGCATGTAGCATTATTAGTGCATGCATCTATTAATGAGAAAACGTTATGAAGTGTCTTGGTATTATCAACTTGGCCCTTAGAACTAGTAATCCTAAACAAAAGTAGTATTGTCTAAACATTTTTTATAAAATATTGGATTATTTGGTTAAAAACTATCGAATATTTCGACTTTATTTTCGGATAATCTATATTTAGTTTAAAATCCGATATCATTAACAGTTAGATTCCTATAAAGTGGATATTGATTCATTAAGACGGGATCGCAGCGGATTTGTATCGTGAATTGTCGGCGTCAATGCGGAAATGTTGGTGTAAATCACGCTGAAAAAATACAACAAAATCATGACATGGACATATGGCCGCGTACCACCCATCGAAGCCCTAGGCGGCTGCGCTCACGTTTCTCACCGTCGGTTATTAGCCAGATTTTCTCGCCTCTGTTGTTGTAGTACGCATACTGGTATTATACAGTTTTCATACCTACAGAACACACTATATTGGCTAGCCATTACGTATATGTCAATTATGTGGTTTACGGCAACTAAAAGCAGAGGATTTTTTAACCTCACTCCAGACTCGACAGCTCCAAGCCTCCCCGTCATACTTTTTGCTGCTTCCATCTTAAAACCCCACGAGAGGGGCGAGCGAGCGAGCCATCGAGACCAGAGCAGCGGACGCCGGCCACACCACAGCCACGCCACCATCATAACGCCACGCTCCACTCCGACCTCTGTCGCGCTCCATTTTCAAATCCCCGGGACGTTCGCACGCTTTCCACCAAAACCTCTATGTCTCCGACCGCCACCGCGTCCCCCGCGCCGGCGCCGGCCACCGACGCGGCGCCGAAAACGCCCTCAGGCGCGAAGCGCGGCCTTATGGGTTCCCTCATCGACGCCACCGCGATGCTCCGGGCGGCCTCCTTCAAGGAGGACTCCTACGTGGCCGCGGCGCTCCCGGCGTCCGACCTCCGCGCGCTCGCCGACCTGAGGGCGCTCCTCGCCACCCACCCGGACCAAATCTCCATCTGGGGCGTGCCCCTGAACCCGCCCAGCGACGACGACGCCGCCGCCGCCGCCGACGAGCGCGCCGACGTGGTGCTCCTCAAGTTCCTCCGCGCCAGGGACTTCCGCGTCCGCGACGCGCACGCCATGGTGCTCCGCTGCGCGGCCTGGCGCGCCGAGTTCCGGGCCGACGCGGTGCTGGAAGAGGACCTCGGGTTCAAGGACCTGGAGGGCATCGTGGCCTACATGCACGGGTGGGACCGCGACGGCCACCCCGTCTGCTACAACGCGTACGGCGTGTTCAAGGACCGCGACATGTACGACCGCGTCTTCGGCGACGGCGACCGGCTGGGGCGGTTCCTGCGGTGGCGCGTCCAGATCATGGAGCGCGGCGTGCGCGCGCTCCAGCTACGCCCCGGCGGCGTCAACGCCATCATACAGGTGACCGACCTCAAGGACATGCCCAAGCGCGAGCTCCGCGCCGCCTCCAACCAGATACTCTCCCTCTTCCAGGACAACTACCCCGAGATGGTCGCGCGCAAGGTTACTCCTCTTCCTCTGTTCCCGGGCATTTCCTCGAACACCTCTCGGCCATTTTTTTTGCTCACGCCCCTCGTACGTACTTTGGCGCAGGTGTTCGTGAACGTGCCGTGGTACTTCTCGGTGCTGTTCTCGATGATCTCGCCGTTCCTGACGGAGCGCACAAAGAGCAAGTTCGTCATCGCGCGCGAGGGCAACGTCGCCGAGACGCTCTTCAAGTAAGCCGCGTGCACCTGTACTTAATGAGCAGGGTCGATGTGTGTTTGTGTGACACAGAGGCTTTGTGACACAGGTTCATTCGGCCGGAGCTGGTGCCGGTGCAGTACGGCGGGCTGAGCCGCGCCAGCGAGCTCGAGAACGGCCCGCCCAAGCCGGCGTCCGAGTTCACCATCAAGGGCGGGGAGAAGGTCTTCCTGGAGATCGACGGCATTGAGGTATAGTATATCCCAACATACATACATCTCTGCAAATGTTGTACTACAAACATGCTTTTGGGTGGTAAATAAATTACAGTACATCATCTACGCCGCACAAAGTAGGTTTTTATCGTATCCACCTCTTCCTTCCGCCCGTCTCCATCAGTGTTCCCGAAATTGGGTCTACACAATTTGTTCGTCTTCTGCGGTGGTCGAGACCGGGCAAGCACACAAGCGCAAGGAGTCGTTCGTATGCTTTCACCGTGTCCCGGGTCCTTGGCTCATGTGCCCAGCTTCTCTCTCTCTCTCTGTGTATTTTTAACCTTTTCACCTCGAACGTGATTTTGACTGAGAGGATAGGCGCTAGAGACAGACCTACCTATAGTAGTAGCAAAGCATCTTTGGATGAGGTAGAGCGCGCGCATGTGAGTGACAGGGCGAGAGATTTCCCCTTTGGATTTTGAAAAACCTCTGGCGTGGAACCACTGCAAAAGTGGCATCGCCGTGTTGCCATGCCAGCACTGGACACTGCGTCAAGCACCGCAGTGGGAGGGAGAGCTGCTGCCCACCGCTGCGTCCGCTGACTGACACGGGCGTGGTATCGTGTAGGTGGGGGGATGGGACGTTCCTCGGTTTTCCCCGAGTTCACATGACCCAGCCGGTTCCGCTGCCGAGCTCCAGCTTAGCTGTAATTTCCGTCACACTGCTCACGCACATACATCTACTACTGCCTACACGACACCTCTCGTGACGTGATAAAAATAACATAAATTGTAGTAGTAATTTGTTTTTAGGTGAGGTTTGAATGTTTGAATGGGTTTCGTTCCTTCTTGGCCAACGCCTGCTGCGCATTTGTCCTCACCTCGTACGCGACGCAGACGATGTGAGAGTTTTACGGGATAAAGTAGTAGCAGTGGTCACTCTCGTCGGGTACATCCCACACACAGCGGCCGTGCGCTCTTTTCCTAGCTTTGCTTTTGTTTACGCCTCACGCCACGGCGCGGCTCTCCACGCACTGTCAGCTCATGCTGCCTTCTGCAGCGCCAGCAGCAGCGCCAGCGCCAGCCAACGTGATCAAAGTGAAAAGAGTGACCGCTGTACTTACCACTGCATTAGCAGGGTAAATTAGTGGAGCTTTAGCTGCTAATCTTTGCGTGTACAAGGCTTTTTGTGCTTTCGGCTTTCCCTAATTCGAGGCGTAAAACCTGCTCAAGAAAAGGGTGGTTGGTTTTTGTTCGCTAGTGCCGCCTAGCTATTGAGTAGTGATGTGTCAGTGGTCAATTATTTTTCTTTCTGTTTTCGAGCAACAGCTGATTCTTTCCTTTAACCGCTGTAAAGAAATGAGCACTGTACTGTACGGCACCCTGGTCAGTCGTCAAAGATAACGTGCGTACTGCAGTACTAGTACAAACTTCTTGCGTAGTCATTTGTGCATAAAATAGTCTGCATCAAAGTAAGGGTAATCTCTTGTTAGCCGTACTGGAATTTTTGGTGATCATAATCAACCATGGATTATTTTTGCATTTTTTCCAGGCCGGCGCGACGATAACGTGGGACCTGGTCGTCGGCGGCTGGGACCTGGAGTACGGCGCGGAGTACGTGCCGGCAGCGGAGGGAAGCTACACGCTCTGCGTCGAGAGGACCAGGAAGGTCCCGGCGGCCGCCGACGAGCCCGTCCACAACGCCTTCACGGCCAAGGAGGCCGGCAAGATGGTGCTCTCCATCGACAACTCAGGCTCACGGAAGCGGAAGGTCGCCGCCTACCGCTACTTCGTGCGCAAGCCGTCTGCTTGAATGAGTACTTGGCCGGCTGCTCGCCGGGGTGTTTAGTGCTTTGCTTTGCTGGTCTCGGAGAGGAGAGATCTGGTTTAGGTCTGCTTTATTATTATTATTAGTGCTATAATATGAAATGCATGTATTATGCCATATGTAGAATGTAATGTATGAGCTGCGAGATCATGCTTGTCATCATCGTTATAAAGCTAATGAGTTCAGTTTTTTGAGAATTTTCACCTTTGTCAATTTACTGTTTAATTTCTCCACGCTTTGGATACCTCTAGGTGTATGCTTTGTCTTGAGCAGGACCATTTGAAGGTCACTTTTGGGCAACTTTTCATTGTGAGCTAATTTCACTATTACTTCATTTGGGGAAGTCTTTCGACTCTTTCCCGTGTTCCAGTGCTCTCTTATTTTAAGAAAATTATAAAATTATATTTATAATTTTTTAATAAATCTAGAAACAATTTTTTTATAAATTACAATTGTCGATTTACTTATAATTTCTCTATGCTTTGGATACCTCTCGATGTATACTTTGTCTCAAGCAGGACCATTTGAAGGTCTCTTGAGATCAAATTTCACTATTACTTCATTTAGGGGAAAGTGTCTTTGACTCGCTCCCAGGTTCTACTACTCTCTTCGTATAAAATAATTCTGAACATCATATTTGTTCCCGTTCGGCGACTTCTGGTCTGCAAGCAACAATGTCAGACGTCGATTTCCATTCTACAAGCAACATCAGGGCGGCTGTAGGAGGAGCGGCAGTAGCGGCGCGTCGTTGACATGGTCTGGAGGTTGAAGATGAAAGACATCTCATTATTTTCGATGTAATTTTCGTTTTTGTTAAGTTGTTTTGTACTGTTCGCTGTTTCTTTTAATGCCAAAGTCCTTATTCGCAAAAAAGGTATTAGAGAACATATAATTCAGAAAACACTTAAAAAACTGTGGCATGTATTACATATTTTCTGTGGGATAGAGTGCGATTAATTTCTTAAAGATGAATTAAAAAAGGGTTGATCTTGGGTTAATTTTCTTATGTCATATCGGCGTGTTTGGATGTAAGAACTGAGGCATGGAATCGTCCATTTTGAATTGTTGGAATGAATTCAATCGTTTTGGGGTGGTCTTGGAATTACATAGTGGAAAGGAGAGGCAATTTTGAGCAACGACCCTGCCAGTGTCCGCCCGGCCTCGAATCTTTTCGAGCTCACTCTCTCGAAAAGACGTGGAATCGTGTCTGCGCGTAACGCTTCGCTTGCCATGATAGAATCGAGCGAGCAGAGCCAAAGGCTAGCGTTAGGGGGCCAGATAGATACAGAAACGGTCGCGCAATCGCAGCCCCCAACATTGGCGTCGGTAAGGTCACGCCGCCCATCTTCCATGCATTCTTCCCTACCGTCTTCCCCCTTCCCGGCCTCCTCTCCTCACCCCTTCCCGTCTCCATCTCCTAATGGCTTGGGGAGCTGGTCGTAACCTTAATCGAACGACGGTTGTGGCCAAGAGCCCGCCCTAACTCCAAACGCTGACGGGAGGTGAATGGCGGTGGCTCCTTGATCCTCGTCAAGACGCCCTCTGCCTTCTCCACTTCTTCCCCTTCTATTTCTCCATTAATTTGCTACAACCATTTACCACTAGAACCACATCTAATGCATAGTATTTGATCTTTCTGATATGAGATTCCAACAAGAATTTGTAGCACCTCAGTCCAGTTGAAGTTATATTCTCTATTGTAGGTTGATGTGTGTATACAAAGTTGTGATTTGAAATTCATATTTTCTATGAATATCCAATATGATGAGATATGACTTTATACGGAATATTTAATGTTGTTATGTGTGAAAAGTGTATAGACATTGAAATATACACACTTATTATTTTTTAGACAAGTTTGTATTGTCCAAAATCGACAAAATGAACAATTCTATGGTTTTTACATCCAAACAAGAATTTGAATTGGGTGGTATTCTTCAATTCCAATAGCAAATTTCATGCACATCTAAACAACAGAAATAGAATTGCAATCCATTTTCTTTTCATCTTGGATTTGGAATTTCTAGACCAGTTCAATTTCAAGCTAAAATTCATACATCTAAACAAAGTGTTAGGGAATTACATCCAAATGCATATATAAGAAACATTCTAAGGGTTGGAATCCTTTGAAGTCCTACTTTGGTATAATATCTTGGTTTGGATGTAGATTTACGTGCAACATGCCTCAAAGCTTGTCGCCACTTAGTTTATGAGGATCCCATTTTGCTCTAGAGATTGTAATAAACTCATGACCATATGAATAAGTTAGACTATATGCATTGGCCGTGGGTAATGGAAGATTTATTTTCTGAAACAAACTAATAGCTTGATTTTTTTAAATATATTTTCTGTGTTGTAATCGAATATAATTTCAACTGTTTAGGATTCTGAATGGCACAACACGACAACACTATAATCCCATGCTGTGTATATATCTTCCAGTTCTTTTCTATTCCCTCCGTTTCAAAATATAAGATGTTTTAGATTTGTTTAGAAAATGAATCTAGACTTGTTTTAGTATATAGGTTCACTCAACTTTGGGATGAATTTATTCACTAAAAGAAGTCTAGATTCATTTTCTTTACAAACCTAAAACATCTTATATTTTGAAACGGAGGGAGTAGAATTTATACCAGATCAAACAGGCCCTTGGTTTGATTACTTTGCGCGCGCGCTCTCCCTGCGAAACTGTCACTACAATGCCTTGACACTGTGTGTGTACATGCAACATACACTGCTGACAAGCTGTTGGAGCAAAACGGGGAATAGTTATCTTAGTGCAAGCTTTTGTATGTACTGCAATGGCCAATGGCCTTAATTAAACCTTTGATCACTTTCTGCCACAAAGTTAGGACTTAGATTAGCCTAAAGAGAGAGTCCTTGATGGTGTGGTCCAAATGACTGTCGCCTCACCTAGCAAGCTGGTCCTACTGCGAACACCGGTTGTCGCAGGCAGGCAGGGTCAGGTGTGCTTGGCTTGCAGCTGCATCTCTGTCGCCGGTTCGTCGGATGGTCAAGATGGACGTTCACTTTATCCTTCTCTCTTTTTGGGGAACATCGCTAATGCTACAAATAAAGCTGCCTCCTCCTGTAGAATGGAGTGTAGAGGTAAAAACGGGAGAGGTTTTTACTCCTGCTTTGCTTGGGATCAAGCTCAGCTCATGAGTACTAGTTTGGAGTCCAATGAGAAAATGGCATGCTTTACTACAAACATGACATTGGCAATTCTTATTCAGGGGCATCTGGGCATCCGCTTTTACAGGCTGTCCAGACGGTAATGTGAAAAACAAGACCTAAGGAGCTCCCAGCTATTTAATTAAGGTAAAAGGTGTAAAGCACTAAAGAGGACTCAAGAAACATATTAGAGTGACTTATTTCGTCCGCATGGTGCTGAACTCAGGTCAGTTTTTTTAGATAAAATAAATATATTAATACTAAGATGATATCAATTACTTAGCATTTACAACAATATAACATGTAGAGCAAGCGAAAATACAGCGGTGAACCCGGGTGCGCGTTCCCTATATTGCAAAAAAAAGTAATTTAAAAAAGTTCAAAAAAAAATTAGAACTTTTAGCCGGATTTTCGATTTCAAGTATTGTATCCGTAGAAAAGATTTTGCCAACAAACTACTTTTATTCCAACCTGGGTAAAAGATTTTCCAAAAACAATACTATATTAACATTACACACACACTATATACATTAGAAATTTCACTTTTTTGCCTGGTTTTGTATATGAGTCATTTTTTGGTCAATTTTTACAAAACTAAAATACATGATTATCTTTGATCCCAAAAAAAATTCAGAATTTTAACGCGTTTTCTAATTTCTATATTTTTTATGCATATAGGGTGCGCGCGCACCTGAGTGCACCAAATGCGGGTTAGTAGAGCAAGTCTAAACATTAAGGATACATACAACCAAAAAACAGACGAATAAAAAAGAAAATAAAACACTACCAAAGCAATTAGAGACTCGTGGTAGCAAGACCACCACCGGTGGCGACGCCACCTAGATTCCGAAGAAGATTCTCCAAAACCACGCCTATGAAAAGGTAACAGTGCATAAACATCATCTCTGGTCTAACCAGCATGGTCAGATCTTGAATTTTCAACCCGAAGAAGGTATAATCTCTAAAGAATACCTTCACAAGGAAACAACTAGAAAACCGTTGTTGCTAGGTACAACTACGGAAGGTCAGACTTAGGGTTTTCACCCTTCAGACCACCAAGTACGAAGTCTATACGTTGTCCCCACTTGTCGAGAGCACTGCTGCAAAATGTTGAGTGTATGGCACGTATATTTCCCCCGATCCACGGTAAACACTCCCTGGCAACTTCATCAGCTCTCGACTCAACCTGAGCATGCGAGATGAATCCTCCAAAGACTATACGGTCTTCCGCATGACCCCTTTCGACGCATAGGAAATCGTAGCAATGAAACTGCCAAGGTGGATTCGAGGTGCACGAGGTCGCCACTAGCCATAGGAACATGGAACCATTGCCATCGACGGGGCCGGGGTGGACTCGTTCTTGTACGAGCCGCGTGACGGCCTGGAGATCTGGTGGATGACCAATGTCAGCAAGAGGACCAAAGCGACAGAGAGCAACTAGCCACTAAGAACAACACCAAGAACTGGTCGGAGATCGTCTACAAGTACGAGCTCTAGTACATGGACGCGGTGGAATTCAAGATTCGGGCCTTGCCTAAAGATGACCATCTACAAGTCTAGCTCCACCATCGCGAGCCAATACGAATGCCCTAACCACGGTTAGACGGCGGTGATGTTGGAGTATATGTGTTATCTCATGTAACTAGTAGGGTGATGGCGAACTACTAAACTTATGATGGCTTTTGATCAGGGTTAAACCCCTGGTGGTTGATGGGCATGGGATGTCCCTGTTGATATTCTTTTTATCTGGAATGTTAGTAAGAACTCCCGATTGTGGCATGCAGGTGTTGTGTAACCTGTAAATTACCTAGTTTATGATTGTCTTAGTATCTTCTGCTCTAAATCTTGCGTTGTGTGAAGTGTGATGTGTGCAATGTGCCATTCGGTGGTAAGATCATCAAAATCGAAATAGTTAACCATAACAGAGATATGAAAGTACAAAACGGACCACCAAACAATATAAATACTTGCATCGGTGGAGAAATAAACCACAAATACATGCAGACAAACAACTCGATGAATTTGCACCAAGACAGAATGTGGGTAGCCAAACGGAATGTCAAAGTTGTGCTAATTCCCTTTTTCCCCGCATGCAGCACCGAATGGCCCAAATCTGAAAAAAGAAAATATTTTGCCCGATTACCCAAACACGCCTACAAGATGAAGATATTTTAGTCAGAGGTTAATTTCTACACTTGAGTTGGGATAATTAAGCCTGTGCATAGACGTTTTGAGTGGTTTGGCTGGTTTAGACTAGTTCAAATTTTTATACTAGTTTTAAAGTTAAGATTTCGGTTGTGAATGAAAATGAACTAAGCTCTAACTGGCCGGTTTAGCTGATTTAGCCGGTTTTAGTTTTTGCACACCCTTAATGACAATGATGGAACTCTGGGAATGCAACCGACATGGATTACCGACATCGATCGCAGCTCGCACGCATGCATTTTCTTTCGATGATGAATGCCTCAATGACCCTGGAAGAGCGATCTGCGTGTGGGTTCACGCGCGAAGGACCCGTTGGGCAAGGTATGCCAGCTGCCCTACCTTGAATTTTTGCAAAAAATTGCATATATATAACCTTTTATTTAACATATATATAGTTCTCTGCAAAGTACGTGAGTTCTAAAGAAAAACTACTACTCCCTTCGATTTATATTAATTGACTCACATTTGTCTAGATTTAGATGAATCTAGACACTATTTATCATACAGATCATCCAAATTTTGACAAATTCAAGTCAATTAATATGGGCCGGAGGGAGTACCGAAAAATAGAAAATGGGCTACGTTGGAGGGGATTCGTCTTGGTCGTTTCTTTGGCCACGACTAGGGAGCAAGGCCCCTAATCGTGTAATGCGTGTGGCGGAGCCCTTCTTGTCTTCGCCCTAGAGCCATCGAAGCCTACGAGTCCAGGACTCGAGCGACGAGCAGGAGGAACGCCGTCGTCTTCTACTAATCTACTTCCTGCCGGAAAAACTGCCCGCAGATCAGGACGCCCTCCCCATAATCCTCCTCCGACCTTCTCATTTTCTTAAATTTTAAATTCTCACGGTGACACGGTTCAGCCAGCTAGGGCTCCTTCTTATCTCAGTTATAATTTCTGACTCTGCTTTAAAATATAGGGTTATGCTCCTTCCTATTAGTGGCCTCTAGGCTCCGCAAATTTGTGGTAGAGATAGACAAGAAGGGGAAGAAACCTGCAGCTTCAAAGGGGATAACTATAATTTGTGATTTTGTGGTCAATTGAACTATTGAAGCAAGTTTGAATTTGTGGTCAGCTGATTATGCTATTACCATTGTATTGATATAATTTTGATTTTTTGCATCATATTTTTTATATCTTAGAGTTTGCCCGACCTTAATTTTTTCTCGTCCTTCGCCACTGCGTGGGTTTGCGTATCGATTTGCACCTAGGGATGAGATTGTACAAAGATGATGTACTCCTTCATACCGCCCAAACATTACAATACCCAGATAATTTAACCAGGGGTGAATTTGTACACGTGAGTGTTGGAATAATCATGAAACTCTGAGAAAGCAAACCAAAACGTATAACCGCCATCGATCACAGCTCGCAGGCATGCACGCACGCACATGGCGATCAAATGATAACCCCTGTCCCAAGCCAGCTAATTAAAGCAGGATGATTCATACTCATGCCATGTTTTGCATCATGGCGATTGGCAAAGCCCGCGGTGTCTCCCATGGAGCTGATTGGCTACATCAAAGTTGGCGCAAAATATAGCCTTGATCTATGCTCTTTGTGGAGGGGGTAGGGTGTTCGAGCTCGAGTTAGGTGCAGGCTGGCTGGAGTGGTAATGGGGCCACTGACAGCCGGAAATCTTGCTTAATTTTCTGTGCGAAAACTGAAAGGAAAGCATTCCGATGCCTTTGCGTCAAAAGACGTGTGAAATGGGTCCAGATTAGTACTATCGGGTGGTACGGCCGTGAAGAAGGGCATGATGTCCCTAGTCTGTAGATGTAGATCAGCGGTGGCTGCTGATCTGCTTCAAAATTTGTGTAGCAGCGGCAGTATGTGTACTCTTGGTTCCATATCGTGCGAACTTACTATCTCGGACTCTGTTTTGATGTATGATAGTAGATTCCACTATCCAAGCCCACAATACAGCAGTGGTCCATGTATTTGTCCGGGTGGCATAATTTAGTCTTGAAATTGCACAATTTAATCTGTGTATTTAATAATTGGACTTGACTTAATTAAAAAGTATGTTTACCGACGAATTTGAGCTGATGCGGACGATGTGTTAACATGGGGTCTCATTTGCAGGTGGCCTGAAAACCTGTAGGAACTACCTTCCGCATCTAGAATATACATTCCTCTTTCAGGTATTTGCATGTACCCTTTTCCCATCTAATCCATAAGCCAGTGTCCCATGCTTTTTTACGGTATCCTTCGGTTTCAGAATGTTATGTTCAAGAGGGAGCGAAAAAGAAGGGAGTCGGCGGACTGAGAGACTACGCCTGCGACGATCACTGGACTCAGCGACTGTTTGTAGAGGGGAGATGTTAGAAATAATGGGACAATTCATTTAGGGTCATGTGCATTTTAGATTTTTTCTAAATCTTAAAGCCAAATTTGTGGCAGCCCATATGTGTTTGGACCCATGTTTGTGGCAGCTCATATGAAAGTGGAGTGGGAGCTCAAGTTTCGTCCCACATGGAAAGTTGGAGAAGAGTTACACCACCTTATAAGGTGGAGTGTTGCACCACTTTATAAGAGTAGCAATAAGAGAGATACACGTGCGCGCTCCTTCTCCGAAGACGCATGCACGCACGCACGTACGCCTGCCCGTCTCGTCTCGTCTTATTTGGGTCGCATCTGCTCTATATAAAGTCCTGCGCGGCTACCGCCACAATACCACCGAAAACCAATCTAGGGTTTTGCCATCCTCTCTACTTGCGCCGTCACCGTAGTCTACTCCATCCCGCTTTGCGGCACCCGGGACGGGAGCGGTCTTGAACCACTCGTCCTTGTGATCC
Source organism: Avena longiglumis (assembly GCA_030063025.1). Taxonomy (NCBI): domain Eukaryota; kingdom Viridiplantae; phylum Streptophyta; class Magnoliopsida; order Poales; family Poaceae; genus Avena; species Avena longiglumis. Next base: position 475,357,063 of record CP125974.1, on the reverse strand, counting down.
TGCACGAGAGGCGGATAAGGTTTTGGAAGCGCCGCGCCGAAGTTCTCCATCACGTCGTCTTCCATCCAAGTCGGTGGTCGCCTACATTGTCTTCGCCGCCATCCGCTTGATCGGTCTTCTCCAAAGTTTCTACTACGACAACCGAATGGTGCAGCTACGTCTTCTGTTTGGTTATTCATCATGCTCATGAGCATGTTAACTGCATTTGTTTCCGATCATCCTGTTATTTAGTTCATCTAGTATGTTCGAGTTACATGAGCTAGTAGCTTATTTTGTCATGGTTTATATTCTGAAATTAATCGTGGAAATTATGGCTAATATTATAACAGGAGACAATGTCAAGGGGGTTCATGCAAGTTCCAAACCAACGGGCTCTCCTGCAAGTGAGACCCCGTGTACACGGGAGGAGGAATGATGGATACAAATTCATGTGATGCAGGCGTCCGCGCGCGCGCGTGAACGGTAGTTATGTATGTCTGGTCCGTGAGAGCAGTTAAGCACAGGCGAAGAAGGGCGGTGATCACTAGCCGGGAGATCACGAGTAGCGTTTGCTACTGCACTTTTGATTCTTACATGAAGCACAGACGCCACACCTCCACAGCGAACACTGTTCTAGTGTTCTTGCATGTCACGATGTTTTTCTTTTCTTGAAGCTCGTAGTCATCATTTCTTTTCTAGCCTAGGCGCTATAAGTAAAATCATTGATCGAGAGATGACACGCCGGACTCGACGCCTTGCTCCCTCTTTTTTGCTTTCGTAGTTGTTGTCTCCATTCCTTTTCCTGTTATAACCCATTATAACTCGTGGAATTTTTACGGCAGTACGACCGGGTAGAGCTAGAGCATGCACGAGCTTGGAAAAGGACCGGTCGGGAACAGTTGAGGTCGGTACTAGTAGAACTGAAGACGTATGGTGGCATGCCAACATATTGCCATCAATCTCGCTCTGACTTTGCGTTGCGCGTCGCCCCCGGTCGCTATCTTTCCCCCCTTCTCCTTTCGCGCTTATCGGAGAAGAAGGAGCAGGGAAGCCCCACCGGTATCGGTAGGTACTAGCAGCTACAGAGCGCCACGCCGTGGGGTCTGGACGAGGGAAAAAAAAAGAGTTGTTTTACACCGATCGCAATAAAATCTATTCGCTGCACCTCTCGTGCCACGGCTCATCAACACGTTTGTACCGCGTGCGTAGTAAACAACGGCTTCCGGCCTGCACTGCACACTTAGCAGGCAGAGATAGAAAAGTCACATGACCTGACGGCGCCCATGCCATGACTCGCGCCTCGTCTCGTCTCTTCTACGTATTCTCTTCGTCCCTGTGGCCCTCCTTTCCGCCGTCGCCTTGTAGCTTTCCGCTTGGCTCTTGCCGTTTCCGTATATACAGTTTCAGGGATAGATTTTGACGTGCCGGCCTCTTGTGGATTTCTCCGGCAGCCTGCCCTACCCGACGACGGCGTGTACAGTTGAGCGTGCAGGCTCCATCACCGATTCCCGGGCGGGCGGAAGCCCTGTGCGCTCCTTTTGTTTGAACTGAGAGCTCGGGCCTGCAACAAGGTCCCTGCGTGCACGCCGGGCCATTGCCCACACCCAGACCCACGGCAGCACCCACCCACCTGGCAATCATACCGCGCTGCACGCTACTGTGGCGCAAGTAGCAGCTAGCAGTGCGAGTAGTTTACTGTTTACCGGCTGAGGCCCCGTTCGGATTTTGCAGATTTTTTTACAAATACGACCCTCTGCAATTTGCCATCGTTAAAAATACCCCCACACACCGCAAAAGCCAAAAATGTTCTGGCGGAAGGCTAAAAAGGCGACACGTATCACCTCCCGTCACGGGGGGTGACGGGATGTTCCTTTCGCCATAGGGGGTGGCGGGATGTCCCTCCCGCCATGGGGAATGGTGGGATGAGGTGGGCCCCACGACCGAGCTAGCGGGGAGGTTCGACTTGGCGCTGGCGGGAGATTCGACTTCGGCTCGCGCTGGTGGGCCCCACGACGTCATTCCGCCACCGCCAAAGGCGGAAGGAACATCCCGCCACCCCCCTCTCCCCGTGGCAGGAGGTGACACGTGTCGCCTTTTCAGCCTCCCGCCAGGGCATTTTTGGCTTTTGCGACGCGAGGAGGGTATTTTTGGCGATAACGAATTGCAGAGGGTCTTATTTGTAAAAAAATCGATTTTCCACACCATACGAGCCATGATCACACGGAAAAACTTCACAAACGACGTCAAAGCCCGAACACAGAAACTTCAGATACGAGCCATGAATTTTCCAAACTAAGAGCGTCTGCACCCGCGTTTTCATGAGAACGTTTTTAAAGCGCTTTTCTCATCCGGATGACGATATTTCGCCCTGTCATGTTGTCGGGACACCGAATTTCGCCAGATCTCTACTATATAACTCGGCTCTTCCGAGGCAGAGAGATTTTCCCCAGCTGCCCCCGCCGCCATGTCGTCGTCGGCTAACCCCACCATGCCAAGCCGAAACCACGCCTATAGATAGGTCCGCCGCATACTTTCCCCTTGGCCTAGGCCTCGCTTCGTCGTTCTGCCTTCGCTGCAGATCGGCTTCATTCCAAGCTCCCGCTGCCTCGCCCATGAAGTGTTCGGTGTTTTTTCTGTTCGGGCATGGGCTCCGACGACAAGGAGATGTTCGCCATGTTGTTGGAGGAAGAGACCGCCGTAGACGCAGAAGATGCAGAACACTTGCAGATCCTCACCTCTCTCGCTCGGCTGTACATACAGACTACATCGCCGAAGCGTGGAGGCTCGATGAAGGATCGCCGGAAGGTCAAAGCAAGGTAGCGGATGGAGGGTTACTGGATGTTGTACGCCAACTACTTCATCGAAGAGCTGCTACATGAAGAGGTCGTGTTTCGGTGTTGTTTCAGGATGAGCCGGAAGCTCTTCCTCGAGATCGTGCATGCCATCCGGGAGTTTGGACACTATTTCGTGTGCAAGAAGGACTGCACCAGCATGGTTGGGTTTTCTTCACTACAGAAGTGCACAGTGGCGATGAGGTTTCTTGTATACGGAGTTCGGGTGACAGTGCATGGCCGAGTCCACCCCCATCGATTGCTTGTACAAGTTCTGCAGGACAGTGATTGCAGTTTTTGGGCCACAGTATTTAAGAACACCCACTACTGAACACACTGTACGGATCCTCGAAATCAATGAAAGTATAGGATTTTCTAGGATGCTTGGAAGCGTAGACTGATACGTCGGAAACGTATCTATAAATTTTTATGTTCCATGCTTGTTTAGTATCTACTTTGCTTTGTTTTGTCTACACTTTGAGGTGTTTTTATATGTTTTCTGGTACTAACCTATTAACAAGTTGACATAGTGCCAGTTGCCTATTTTCTTCTGTTTTTGTTTCAGAAAGTCAGAAAATCAATATTCTCGGAATTGGACAGAACAAAAGCAAAAGTCAATATTTTACCGTGGGGAACACGAATCCAAAGTACGAGACGGAGGAGGCTCACCAGGCCACACCCCGTCAGCCGGGCCGGGCGCCTAGGGTGCAGACCACCACGTGGCCCCCCTGCCTTGCCTCTTCGCCTATAAAGTCCCCCTGATGCCTAAACCCTAAGCATCCAATCAATATTCCACGAAACCGTTTGTAGTCGCCGCCACCATCGTCCCTAGATCGGGGGGATCTGAAGTTCTTCTCGGCACCCTATCGAAGGGGAGATCATCCTGAAGGCCTTCTTCTTCATCATGCCAGCCTCTGGTATGAAGCCTGAGTAGTTCCACCTTGGACTACGGGTCCATGTAGTAGCTAGATGGTTGTATCTCCTCCTTTCTTCTTTCATGTCTAGATCTTGTGAGCTCCGTTCATGATCAAGATCTCATCTATTTGTAATCATGCATGTTGTGTTTGTGGGAATCCGATGGATATTGAGATTACTATGTCAGATTGATTAATGGTTTTGTCTATTTGATTCTATCATGTCTGTGTTGTTTGTGATCTTGCATGCTCTCCGTTGTTAGTAGCTATCTTGGTCAAGTAGTTGCTAGTGACTCCAAGAGGGGGTATTTATGCTCGATGGTGGGTTCATGCCTCTACTTAATCAAGGGAAGTGACAGAAATCTTTACGGTTGTAGATGTGTTGTTGCCACTAGGGAGAAAACAACGGTCTCTTGTTCATGGAACAAGTGGATTGTTTACCTTACACACTTTGTTTAAAGCAGTTGTATGTTGCTTGCAACTTAATACTGGAGGGGGTTTGGATGATAACCTGAAGGTGAACTTCTAATCATAGATGCAGTTGGATGGCGGTATATATATATTGTTGTATTGCCCAATCGAATCTCATAGGATCTTTGTGTCTAGTATTGCATTGTTATGCCTTGCTCAGTCCTGTCAATTGTCCTGTTGTAATTTGTTTATCCTTCATGTCATGTTTGTTTATCTAAGAAGAGCACCTCTAGTGAACTATGAATCTCGGTCCAATATTTACCATTGATACATCTTCCACTGTTACTGTTTACTTGTTGCAATTCATCATCACCTTCGACACCATACAGTTAATCCTTTATTACAGCAAAACGGTGAGCTTGACAACCTCGCTGTTCGTTGGGATAAAGTCTTGAGTTTGTGTTGTGCGGGTTTCCACGTTGCTTGCAACACCTTTGACACGTTTCCTTCCTCCTTCCGGTTCGATAATCTCGGTCTCTACTGAGGGAAACTTGCTGCTGTGCTCATCACACCTTGCTCTTGGGGTTTCCAACGAAGCGTCCCATGTCAACACCGGGTGCACGCATCAATGATTTCTGGCGCCGTTGCCGGGGAGGCTAAGGACGTCTTCACAAGGGGAGTCCTCCTCAACCTTTCTCTTTACTTTGTTTTTGGTTTGCTTAGTTTCTTTTGCTTGGTTTTGTTTGCATCTTTTTATCAAAAACTCCAAAAAAAATAGTTTAGTTTGGTTTGCTTTCTCTTATCAAAAACACAAAAATAGTTCCTACTCTAGTTGCTAGTCTGTTATTGCCTTGCTTTGGCATGCTTTCTATCAATGGATGGTTTCTTTGAAACTGGTTCTTACTAGCAAGGTGGGTTCACGGAAGAAGAAAAGTATTATTATAAGGAACACCGTTTGTCACAGAAAGGGAAATATTTTTGCAAACAAATTGATAAATTGAATACTATTGCTAGAAATGTGTGATCTACTTATAATATTACTTATTGCTTTGATAAATCTTGTTGCTGTAGGAGGTATAAACACCTGCCTTTTCAATGTGAGTATAATGATAATGTTACCATATCTTCTTATGTTAAAGGAAATTATGAATTTTATGATGTAGAACAAAAATGAAGAATTTATTGCTTTCAAGGGTGCATTTGAACTTGCCAGTTTGCTTGAAAATGTTGATGATGCACCTTATGAATATATGGTTTATGAGATACTTAAATTTTGCTTTGATAATTACAAGGAAGAAAATGGCTATATTCTGGAATGTTTTAATAGGTGCTTTCCACAAATGGAAGAGACTAATGCCTTGCAGGAGCCCATCGACGAAGAAATTGCGGAAACTGAACGCTCATTAGATGAAAAAGAGGAGGAGAGTAATGGTCAAGAGGAGGAAGAATGGATCTACCAATGTCTACCTTCTAATGAGAGTAACTCTTTACCTCTTATATTATTTGGTTGTCCCCCATGCTTACCAAAGGAGGATGACTGTTATGTTTGTAGGGTTCGCAGCATAGAAAACAAAAAATTTCCTATGATGTGAACTATATACCAAGATCTATCTACTAGATACAAACAATGGGCGGATGTATATCCGTAGAGAACATACCCTTAAAGACCGACAAAGCTTAACGAGTTCAACTCGTGGTTGATGTAGACGATCTCTTGCCGATCTCAAGATCGAGAGGAAGTCCTAGCGCCGCAAATCAGCAGCGCATCCGTGCTCGCACACACGTTCGAGGCACCGAGCAACCTCCGCCTCCTCGCTCCAGCGATGCAGCGGAAGCACAACTCTTTCTTGCCGAATAGCCACCGGGAACATGTATCTTGCTAGTCCGAGACCATGGGGGATAAATTCTAGAGGGGGAGAGAGATCCTTCACGAGGAGGTGTGAGAGACAAGTGAGGAGGGGGGCTCCTTTTATAGGAGGAGGGGGGAACCCCAAGGGTTGGCCGACACATGGGGCTGCCCCTTGCCCTCCCCTCTTCATGTGGGTGGACACTCCACTCACAAATCTCCTTTAAATTCCCTCCACTCAAAAGTCCACTCAAATTCCCATTAAATTTCCACCAAATTTAATGCAAACTCTCATTAAATAAAACTCTTTTATTTTATTCAGAATTTTGTCAATTACTTTAATGACAAACATTCACAAATAACCCCTTGCTAGAATTCTATTTCACATGCATAACCACTTTATGCAATTTCACCCGAAAACCTGTTTCGGTATCTAGTGAAATAAATTCCTGCGCTTGTTCATTCTTTCGGCATGAAACTTTTGCTCCAATTGGATGTCGGTGTCTCTTAAGTGTGTCACCCTACGGTTCGTGAATAATGCGGACATGATCGAGACACCTCTCGGATCAATAATCAGAAGCGGGATCTGGAGACCCATACTGACTCCCACACATTCAACGATGACTTTCTTGTGATCGTCGGAACCTTTTACGCTAGTATCTTAATCCCTTTGTTTCACGATATATTACATGTCCGAGATTCGATCATCGGTATCTCCATACCTATTTTGATCTCGTTACTGACATGCACTCTTTTCTCGTTCCCGTGATATAACATTCTAGTGATCAAATCACTTGCTTGCAAGCTAATCAATGTGATATCACCGAGAGGGCCTAGAGTATATCTATCCGTCATCGGGATGAACAAATTCCACTCTCAATCCATGAGCCTCAACATAACACTTTATTAGTTCTGAATCCATCTTTATAATCACCCTGTTACGGTGTGACGTTTAATGTTATCAAGAAACTCTTAGGTGTTAGTGATTGACATGATCTCATGGTCTAAGGATTAGGATCACTTCGTAAGTTGTTATAGCAATATAAACTCAATGACTTTGATCGTAATGCTATACTTGGATGAATGTTCATCACACCATTACACTAATGTTGTGATCCCGTTATTAATAACATCCAATGTCCATGATCGAAACCTTGATCATCTTGTTAATCAACGAGCTAGTTTATGAGAGAGGCATAACTAGGAACTTTCTGCTTTGTTTATTAAACACACATGTATTAACGTTCCGTATTAATACAATTATAGCATGCAAAATAAACATCTATCATATACTTGGAATACACATAATAAACACTTTATTATTGCCTCTCGGGGCATATTCCTTGGGCCTCCCACTTGCACTAGAGACAATAATCTAGTTACATAGTGATAAATCTAACACCCATTGAGTTACGGTGTTGATCATGTTTTGCTCTAGGGAGAGTTTTAGTCAACGGATCGCTACATTGAGATCCGTATGTACTTTACAATCTTTATATCTCCATCCTTGACATGCTCATGGATGGAGTGAAACCGGCGCTTAATATGCTTGGAATGCTTGTGAGACCTTGGCTCTTTGGCATTGGCAATGGCACCATTGTTGTCACAATAGATCACCATTGGGTCCAACGTTTGCCACCACTCCTAGTTCGGATATGAACTCCTTCATCCAAAGCGCTTCAAGCAAAGAACATATTCGCCTCGTTGTTGATCCCGCTACCACAGGTTGTTTGGAGATCCTCCAACTAACCGCTCCGCCATTCATGAGAAATACGTATCCGGATTGAGACTTAGAGTCATCCGGATCGGTGTCAAAGCTAGCGTCGACATAACACTTAGCGACGAGATCTTCTTCACCTCCGTATACAAGAAACATATCCTTAGTTCTTCGTAAGTACTTAAGGATATTCTTGACCGCTATCCAGTGTTCCGAACCTGGATCCGATTGGTACCTACTAGTCAAACAAATAGCATGTGCCACATCCGGTCTTGTACATAGCATGGTGTACATTATAAAGCCTATGGCTGAAGCATAGGGGACTTTGTCCATTATCTCTCTTTCTTCCGCCGAAGCCGACTTTGAGTCTTACTCAATGTCTTGCCTTGCAACATAGGTAAGAACCCCTTCTTACTTCCGTCCATTTTAAACTTCTTTAAAATCTTATCAAGGTATGTACTTTGCGATAGCCCTATTAGGCGCCTAGATCTATCTCTATAGATCTTTATGCCTAATATGTATGACACTTCACCTAGGTCCTTCATTGAAAATTTGCTGTTTAGATAACTTTTAACACTGTTTATGTAACACCCTCAGAATCGGACCTATGCAAGTTTGAGCAAAATTCGCCAAACCCGCATAGAAACGATTCAAAGGTGCCCACCAGGCACTTTCGTGCGGGTGGAAAACGAAGTAATAACATTACACAACAGTCCTCGATGGGACCCACGAGCAGATATATATATATAACAATGACTCCATGAGTCAAGAATACGATATAATATACAAAGATCCAAATCACCTTGAAAACGATAGTGCGTCCAGCTACGGACAAGAAGCAAATGGGGCTAAGAGCCCGAATAATAACCAATGGCCCATAACCCCGCCCAAAGCGGAAGGGTAACCCGCTAACGACGCCGATCTCAAAACCTGCTTAAACAAAAGGGGTGCCGACAAGGGCAAAGGTAAAAGAAGGAGCGTCAAGATCGAGGCCAAGACACGGCGAGGCTAGAATTCGGTCCTCGCCTACATAGGTATGGTGGATCGAGGCCGGCAAGATGCACTAAACAACCTATAGAGACTCGATACATGGCGTAATCGAGGGGGTAAGAAGGACCTATTCGGATCCAACACGATACTATCATCAAACAAACCCATCTGGCGTTTCCCCTCGAGACCGCCGAGGAAGTCAACCGAGGAACTCACATTGGCGCTTTATTTATTCGATTATCGTTGAAGCAATTATTAGTCGGTTTGGATAATTGTCACGATAAAGTAAGCGATGGGCACTTTTAGTTAACCATTCCGTTATAGTTGCAATTACATTAATCGACATGATAGCATGAGATAAACCCAAAACCCAGAAGCTTGTTGGTACTTTTATTCACCAATTCGTTGTAGTTGCAATACTTACTAGTCGAATGCAGTGGCAAGCGACAACCAAACAAACAATTGTGGGCGTATTAATTAGCCATTCCATTATAGTGAAGCTGATTACTAGTCATTATAAGTCAAATTTATAGCGAAACTTTAGTTATGCTTGTCTATGATCGAGATCTTGTCTCCAAGTCGTCCATATCCGCGACACGGCTTTGAAAGTTTTACCCAGCCGGGTGCACCAATAGCAACACACGCTCGATCAACCTCGGAAAACCAAATCAAAACCCAACGAGGCTTTCACGATGAACAATCACAGGATTCAGAATATTTGAGGGGCCACCCTTAAGTAGAACCCGCGAACGGAGTAAGCAAGCTCGAGACGGCCTCAAGGTTTATGACTACTGTGAACGATCGGGAACCCCAAACGGGCTTGTCGACACCGGAATCGTGGTCCGATCCTAAAAGATAAAGGTGCGTGACGCACAATCGTAAATAAAGCGGTAAAACATGGCATAAGTACAGATCGTAAATAAAACCTCAAACTAGTTTGTGGCCCCAAGAAATAAGATGAATCAAGCTCGCTCGGGGGTCCCATATACCTCCCGGATGTGGATAGCGCGCAAAATCAAGGAACATGTATCAAGTACTCGGGGTCTTACGGGACACAAGTGGGCGTTCGGAAACCAAATATTATCTATCACCCACCGATGCCTCTGCTTATTCAATTTTAGTTGTTAAACAGAAATTAAAGTGACGATAAGTAAAACTAGAATCATCTCCAACATCAACATGCGGCAATACATCAGCAACTGTGGCATATGACGACACACATCAACACTTGAGCAAGCAACTACGACGCGCAAGTCCAACTATCTACCAAACAACAGGTAATAGGATGTGTCCAAGGCATTATAAGGCTGCAAGGGATATCACGGGTACGATAACTAGAGCAACGCAACACAGATAGCAATAGATCAACAGGAGGGAATAAAGCACTATAAAAGTAAGATAGGTAGAAAGAGGGAGATGCTCGCCTGAAAACATTGTCGAAGGGTTCGACCGAAGATCGGGGCGAAGCTCACATCAACTCAACGGCCCAATCCGCGAAGAAGCAAAACACTAGAAGGAACACCGGATGCAATATTTAATACACGGCAGAAGATCGGCATGATGCATGTATGATGTATGGCATGGCAAAGATGCGATGCAATTAGGTCATATTAAGCGGAACCGGGGTCCCGACATTAAGTTAGGTGGTTCAAGTTGTTTAGCTACCCCGCAGTTTAAATGTTGTTTAACATGGTAGAAGATAGCACCGGGTTCGCTACACAAGTTTAAATGAGGCCAATATAAGGCTAGATTTGCCTGCATATGGGCCCCATATTTAATTATTAGGTGAATCGGCATAAGGCCCCCAACCCATATGACATGCATGCGGAAAAGACAATTCAATATGCAACAAGTTGTTATTATGTGATAGAATAGGGTTTCGGGAAGGGGTTCACACGTTAGGGGTCTCGACGGTCTTGGGGTTCCGGGGTTCGGGGTCGGTCTCAGGGTTCGGAGCTGGGGTTCGGGGTCTGTGAGACGGTCTTGTTGTTCCGAGAGGGAGGACTTGGTTCGATGTCGGGGCGCATCGGATCTTCCGGGTCGGTGTCGTTCTTGTCGTCATGCAGATCTTGTCGGGTCCGCGCAATCGAGTCGGTGTTAGCGTTCGGGATGAAGAACTTGGCGTTTCCGTGTCGACGATCGGCCCGGTGCTCGGCATCGATCCGGAAGAAGCGCTTGTCGAACCGGGTCTTGGCACGGGTCTCGGCGAACTTGGCGTGTCGAGGTTGGGTTTTCGGTCCGGGTTCCGGAAGTACATGACGCGTCCGTGACGGAGATCTTAAGGGTTCTGAACTCGGCGGCTTGGCGTGGGAGCTTCCGGTCCCGAGGAGAAGACCTAGTCGGTTTCACCAAGGCCTTGTTGTTCTGCAGTGGGATCATGGTCAGGGGTCCGGTCTTGGTCATGTTGCGGTAGCTCTTGGTGTTCAGGGGTCGTCGCTCTGGGAGGTGGGTCTTGTCGTCTTGGCGTCATCGCCCTTAGTTTCCACGGCGGAGTACTCGGGGTTCAGTCCAATCTCGACCATCAGGTTCCCGGATGAAGATCTTGTATTTAGGGCGCCACTTTGGTTCGGTGTCGAGCTTGGCGGTCCCTTGAGCACGTGGCCGCTTTGAGGTACGTCTTGACGCCTTGGCGTAGGAGTCTCGCGGCCACGCTCGGCGACGGTTTAGGACGAACTCGGGACCGCGGCAGGAGGACATGGAGCTCGGCTCGAGGAGGGTGATGGGGCCGGTCGCTGGACGGCAGGCGAGCACGGGCCGGAGACGGGCCTCTGGGCGGCGCGGGACCCGGTTCTGGAGGAGTGGGACCGAGGCGGGCATGCCGGACAAGGCATGGCCGCTGGCGGGCGCCGCTGGGTGGAGGCGGGCTGCTCGGTCGCAGCGAGAGGAGGCGGAGCGGGTGGGAGAGCCGGCCAGGCGAGTTGGCGATGGACGAGCGCGCGGCATGGTGGCCGGAGGTTGGCGGCGGCGGAGCGGAGAACGGCGACGCTGAGGCGCGGGAGGGCGCGGGCGGGGTGGCTCGCGGACGCAGGCGCGGGCGCGGCGCGGGTGGCGAGGGTCGGAGACGGACGACGAGCTGGGCGGCGTGGTCGCGTGGGGAACCTGAGCGGGCAAGTCTGGGAGGGAGAAGGGCACGGCGGCGGCGAGGGAGCGAGCGAGGGCGGGCGGGGGCGAGGTGGCAGGTGGCGCCGGTGAGGCGGGCGGTGGTCGGGAGGGGGTACGGCGAGGAAGGGGCCCGGGAGCTTGAAGGGAGGGCCAAGGCGTGTGAGGCTAGAGGTGGGGAGAGGGTGGCTGGAGAGCGGGCGGTGGCGACGGGACCGGCCACGAGCTGCCGGGTGGGCGAGAACGGCGGCGTGAGGTGGCTGAGAGAGGGAGGAGAGCACGGCGGGGTGGAGGCTGAGGAAGACGACGCCAGGCGTGGTATAGCACGTGGGCCGGGGGACAGTGGGCACGCGGTGGTGGTTGTCGGGGGTGGTTACGGGAAGGTGCCAGAGGAGGCGGTGGGCCCAGCGCCTGGGAGTGGGCTAGGCAGCCGTGGCAGCAAAGCGTGTCTTTGGGTGAGAGGGTGGGGTTGAGAGGAAGTGAGGGAGAGGGTTGAGCCATGTGGCAGGCAGGGAGTGGTTAAGGGAGAGAGGAGAGGTGAGGTGGAGAGATCTGATTGGGGGGAGTGAGGTGGCCAGGTAGGGGTGGGTAGGATATTAGGTGGACTTAGGATTTAGTTGGGCGGGCAGGTGGACCGATTAGAAAAACTGGGGCGGTCGTTCGGGTCGGGTTGGCCCGTTCGACTGCCCCTACTAAAATAAATATAACTTTTATTTATTTCAAACGAAACTTTTGCAAACCGATATCGGGCCAACAAAAATATTCCGGCGGCCCGGATTTGATGTTTGAAAATAAAGAGGGGCATTTAGAAAACAACACGGGCTTTGCGAAAATAGTTTTGGCAAACAATGCATGGTGATGACGATGCAATGCACAAATTCAACGCGATTTTCTAGTAGTGGTTTTGCGGGATGCCACAATTCGACACCACTAACAATGGATCTCGCCCTCGAGATCCGCCTCATGGTACCGGAAGGAAGGTCGGCGATCTGCGTCTTCTCGCTTCGTGTAGATCCTCGCGACACCACTAACAAGAGGTCGTTGTCCGTGATCGTCGAGAGAACACTCCGGAAACAAAAGGTCGAAGGTAGAGGCATCAACAAATAAAGCCACCCCTAACTTCGATGGATAGAGGGAACTGATGCATTCCCATCCACTTCAATGTACAAAAGCGAATAGAAGGGGTAGTCGGCATGGGGGCCAATCCATCACGCACCCAAACTATTACTTCGCACAAGCAGTAGAAAAGAGTGCAACCATTCTCGGAATTAGACTGAAGATCTCGACAAGCGAGGTTCGGAACAAAGGGGTGATGCAGACTCTGCATCGGATCTGGCGTAGATGATGTCGTCGTGGCGGAAACACCGGAGAGCACAAGCAAGGAACAAAGAATGATAACACCGTAGACGGATTCCTCAGGCAGCTTGAACACCGGATGGTAGCACACCGTTATCAAAGAAGGAAGCGAAACCCTAAAGGTACGACGGAAACCCAACCACGAGAATTCCTGGACTCGCAGAAAGAGAAGAGAGCGGATTCAAAACACGTCGAGATAAGAGGAGAATAGCAGAGGGGTAAGAAGTAAATCAGACCTAACCAGAACTATCCAACCGATTTTGCAAAATAGTTTTGACACTCTACTTCGGCCGTTAGCTAGGTTATCCTACAGGCTGGACTTGTGGTATCGAATCGCCGAGCTCGATACCACTCAGAACACCCTCGAATCGGACCTATGCAAGTTTGAGCAAAATTCGCCAAACCCGCATAGAAACGATTCAAAGGTACCACCATGCACTTTCGGGTGGAAAACGGCTAAATAACATTACACAACAGTCCTTGATGGGACCCACGTAACAGATATATATATATGACTCCATGAGTCAAGAATACAGATATAATATACAAAGATCCAAATCACCTTGAAAACGAGATAGTGCGTCCAGCTACGGACAAGAAGCAAATGGGGCTAAGAGCCACAAGAATAACCAATGGCGCCCATAACTCGCCTGTGCCAAGCCGGAAGGGTAACCTCGCTAACGACGCCGATCTCAAAACCTGCTTAAACAAAAGGGTGCCGACAAAGGGCAAAGGAAAAGGAGCGTCGATCGAGGCCAAGACACGAGGCTAGAATTCCGGTCCTCGCCACATAGGTATGGTGGATCGAGCAGCGGCAAAGATGCACTAAACAACCTATAGAGACTCGATACATGGCGGTAATCGAGGGGTAAGAAGGACCTATTCGGGTCCAACCGATACTATCATCAAACAAACCCATCTGGCGTTTCCCTCGAGACCGCCGAGGAAGTCAACCGAGGAACTCACACAGTTGGCAGTTTTATTTATTCAGTTATCGTTGAAGCAATTATTAGTCAGGTTTGGATAATTGTCCTGATAAAGTAAGCAGTGGGCACTTTTAGTTAACCATTCCGTTATAGTTGCAACAGCATTAATCGACATCAGATAGCATGAGATAAACCCAAAACCCAAATAGCTTGTTGGTACTTTTATTCAGCCAATTGCTAGAAGTTGCAATACTTACTAGTCGTACAAAGGTCGCAAGCGACAACCAAACAAACAATTGTGGGCAGTATTAATTAGCCATTCCATTATAGTGAAGCTGATTACTAGTCATTATAAGTCAAATTTATAGCAAGAACTTTAGTTATGCTTGTCTATGATCGAGAATCTTGTGCTCCAAGTCGTCCATATCCGCGACACGGCTTTGAAAGTTTTACCCGCCGGGTGCACCAATAGCAACACACGATCAACCTCGAAAACCAAATCAAAACCCAACGAGGCTTTCACGAACAATCACAGGATTCAGAATATTTCAGGGGCCACTTAAGTAGAACCCGAACGAGTAAGCAAGCTCCGAGACGGCCTCAAGGTTTATGGACGGTCAGTGAACGATCGAACCCCAAACGGGCTTGTCGACACCATGAATCGTGGTCCGATCCTAACAAGACAAAGGTGCGTTACTGCACAATCGTAAATAAAGCAAAGAAACATGGCATAAGTACAGGATCGTAATAAAACCTCAAACTAGTTTGTGGCCCCAAGAAATAAGATGAATCAAGCTCGCTGGGGGTCCCATATACCTCCGGATGTGGATAGCGCATAAAATCAAGGAACAGGTATCAAGTACTCGGGTCTTACGGACACAAGTGGGCGTTCGAAACCAAATATTATCTATCACCCACCGATGCCTCTCGCTTATTCAATTTTAGTTGTTAAACAGAAATTAAAGTGACGATAAGTAAAACTAGAATCATCTCCAACATCAACATGCGGCAATACATCAAGAATCGTGGCATATGACGACACACATCAACACTTGAGCAAGCAACTACGACGCCATAAGTCCAACTATCTACCAAACAATGTAATAGGATGTGTCCAAGGCATTATAAGGCTGCAAGGGATATCACGGCACGATAACTAGAGCAACGCAACACGGATAGCAATAGATCAACAGGAGGGAATAAAGCACTATAAAAGTAAGATAGGTAGAAAGAGGAGATGCTCGCTGAAAACATTGTCGGGTTCATCAAGATCGGGCGAAGCTCACATCAACTCAACGCCCAATCCGAAGAAGCAAAACACTAGAAGGAACACCGGATGCAATATTTAATACACGGCAGAAGATCGGCATGATGCATGTATGATGTATGGCATGGCAAAGATGCGATGCAATTAGGTCATATTAAGCGGAACCGGGGTCCCGACATTAAGTTAGGTGGTTCAAGTTGTTTAGCTACCCCGCAGTTTAAATGTTGTTTAACATGGTAGAAGATAGCACCGGGTTCGCTACACAAGTTTAAATGAGGCCAATATAAGGCTAGATTTGCCTGCATATGGGCCCCATATTTAATTATTAGGTGAATCGGCATAAGGCCCCCAACCCATATGACATGCATGCGGAAAAGACAATTCAATATGCAACAAGTTGTTATTATGTGATAGAATAGGGTTTCGGGAAGGGGTTCACATTAGGGTCTCGACGGTCTTGGGGTTCCGGGTTCGGTCTCTGTGGTTCGAGTGGGGTTCGGGTGTGAGACGGTCTTGTTGTTCGAGAGGAGGACTTGGTTCGATGTCGGGCGCATCGGATCTTCCGGTCGGTGTCGTTCTTGTCGTCATGCGATCTTGTCGGTCCGCGCAATCGAGTCGGTGTTAGCGTTCGGGATGAAGAACTTGGCGTTCCGTGTCGAATCGGGCGCCCGGTGCTCGCATCGATCCGGAAGAAGCGCTTGTCGCAATCGGGTCTTTAGGGCACGGGTCTCAGCGAACTTGGCGTGTCGAGGTTGGGTTTTCGGGTCCGGGGTTCCAGGAAGTACATGACGCGTCCGTGACGGAGATCTTAAGGGTTCCTGAACTCGACGGCTTGGCATTCAGGGGAGCTTCCGGTGTCCCGAGGAGAAGACCTAGTCGGTTTCACCTCGAAGGCCTTGTTGTTCTGCAGTGGGGATCATGGTCATCGGGGTCCGGTCTTGGTCATGTTGCGGTAGCTCTTGGTGTTCGTGGGTCGCCGCCCGGAGGTGGGTCTTGTCGTCTTGGCGTCATCGCCCTTAGTTTCCGCGGCGGAGTACTCGGGGTTCAGTCCAATCTCGACCATCAGGTTCCCGGATGAAGATCTTGTATTTAGGGCGCCACTTTGGTTCGGTGTCGAGCTTGGCGGTCCCTTGAGCACGTGGCCGTTCTGTTTGAGGTACGGTCTTGACGCTGGCGAGGAGTCTCGCGCCACGCCGCGACGGTTTAGGACGAACTCGGGGCCGCGGCAGGAGGACATGGAGCTCGGCTCGAGGAGGGTGACGGGGCCGGTCGCTGGACGGCAGGCGAGCACGGGCCGGAGACGGGCCTCTGGGCGGCGCGGGACCCGGTTCTGGAGGAGTGGGACCGAGGCGGGCATGCCGGGCCGCGCCATGCCGGCGGGCGCCGCTGCTGGTGGAGGCGGGCCGGTCGCAGCGAGAAGGCGAGGTGGTGGAGAGCGCCGGCGGCGGTTGGCGATGGATGGGCGGCAGTGTGGCCGAGGTTGGCGGCGGCGGAGCGGAACGGCGACGCTGAGGCGGCGGAGGCGGGCGGCAGGGCTTCATGACGAGGCGCGGCGCGGCGCATGTGGCGGTGGGTGAGACGGACGGCAGGCCGGCGTGGTCGCGGGCGTGGGGAACACTGAGCGGGCGAAGGCTCGAGGGAAGGCACGGCGGCGCTGGCAGAGGGAGCGAGGAGGCGAGGGGGCGAGGGTGGCAGGTGGCGCGGGCGGAGGCGGTGTGGTCGCTGGGAGGCGGGTACAGCGAGAAGGGCGGGAGCCTTGAAGGAGGGTCGGCGTGGGGCCGAGCTAGAGGTGGGAGGGTGGCTGTGGGAGAGCGGTCTGGGCGGTGGCGAAGACGGGACCCGGGCTGCGCGGCGGGTGGGCGAGAACGGCGTCGGCGTGAGGTGGCCTGAGAGAGGGAGGGAGAGCACGGGGCGAGGGTGGAGGGCCAGGAGGAAGACGACGCCGCGTGCGTGGTGTAGCACGTGGGCCCGGGGGGGACAGTGGGGGCACGCGGGTGTGGTGGTTGTCGGTGGGGGGTGGTTCTGGGAAGGTGCGAGAGAGGCGGTGGGCCCAGCGCTGTGAGGCTAGGAGTGGCAGCAGCAGCGCGGTCTTGGGTGAGAGGGTGGGGTTGAGAGGAAGTGAGGGAGAGGGTTGAGCCATGTGGCGGTGGAGTGGTTAAGGGAGAGAGGAGAGGTGAGGTGGAGAGATCTGATTGGGGGGAGTGAGGTGGCCAGGTAGGGGTGGGTAGGATATTAGGTGGACTTAGGATTTAGTTGGGCGGGCAGGTGGACCGATTAGAAAAACTGGGCTGCTCGGTCGGGTCTGCTCGACGCCTACTAAAATAAATATAACTTTTATTTATTTCAAACGAAACTTTGCAAACCGATATCGCCAACAAAAATATTCCGCCGGATTTGATGTTTGAAAATAAAGAGGGGCGTTTAGAAAACAACACGGGCTTTGCGAAAATAGTTTTGGCAAACAATGCATGGTGATGACGATGCAATGCACAAATTCAACGCGATTTTCTAGTAGTGGTTTTGCGGGATGCCACAGTTTAAAAGATCTATATCATTTCCGATCAATAATATGTCATCCACATATAATATCAGAAATGCCACATTGCTCCCACTCACTTTCTTATAAATACAAGCTTCTCCATAAGTTTGGACAAATCCAAACTCTTTGATCACCTCATCAAAGCGGAGATTCCAACTTCGTGATGCTTGCTTCAATCCATAGATGGATCGCTGAAGCTTGCACACCTTGTTAGCATCCTTAGGATCGACAAAACCCTTTGGTTGTATCATATACAACTCTTCTTCAATATTACCATTGAGAAACGCGGTTTTGACATCCATCTGCCATATTTCATAATCGAAATATGCAGCAATTGCTAACATAATCCTAACTGACTTTAGCATCTCTACGGGAGAGAAAGTCTCATCGTAGTCAACTCCTTGAATTTGTCGAAACCCCTTTGCGACAAGTCGAGCTTTATAGACGGTCACATTACCATCAAGACGCTTTTCCTTTGAAAATCCATTTGTTCTCCACGGCCTTTCGTGAGGTAATTCCACCAAGTTCCAAACTTGATTTTCATACATGGATTCCATCTCGATTTCATGGCTTCTAACCATTTGTTGGAATCCGGCTCATCATCGCTTCTTCATACGTCGCAGGTCATCATTTTCATCAACCATGAAATTCATGACAGATTTCAGACATTCGGAGCTGCACGCATCTGCTTGACTGCGAGGTTCGGTAGTACTCTTCGGAGTTTCATGATCATTATCATTAGTTCCCTCTTCAACAGTGGAGCCAACTCCGAACAACTTCCCAAGATCGCTACCCGCCATACTTTGAAGAGAAGGTTCCACAACCTCTTCGAGTTCTACCTTCCGACTACTCACACCTTTCGCGAGAAACTCTTTCTCTAGAAAGGATCCATTCTTGGCAACAAAAACCTTGCCCTCGGATCTGTGAAAGAAGGAATACCCAATAGTTTCTTTAGGGTATCCTATGAAGACGCATTTTTCCGCTTTGGGTTCGAGTTTACCCGGTTGAAGTTTCTTCACATAAACATCGCATCCCCAAACTTTAAGAAATGACAGCTTAGGTTTGTTTCCAAACCACAATTCATACGGTGTCTTTTCAACGGATTTAGATGGTGCCCGATTTAAAGTGAATGCAGCTTTAGTGCATAACCCCAAAATGACAACGGCAAGTCCGCTGAGACATCATAGATCGAACCATATCTAATAAACTACGATTACGACGTCAGACACACCATTTCATTGTGGTGTTCCAGGTGTGAGTTGTGAAACAATTCCACACTCTTTCATGTGAGTGCTAAACTCAGAATTAGATACTCACCTCCACGGTGGACCGTAGAAATTTGATCTTTCTATTATGATGATTTTCCACTTCATTCGAAATTCCTTGAACTTTTCAAAGGTTTCAGACTTGTGTTTCATCAAGTAGATATAACCGTATCTACTCAAATCATCCGTGAAACTAACAAAATAACGATATCCACCTCGCGCCGACACACTCATTGGACCACATACATCAGAATGTATGATTTCCAATAAATGTCGCCTGCTCCATTGAACCGAAAACGGCGTTCTAGTCATCTTGCCCATAAGGCATGGCTCACATGTATCAAATGATTCATGATCAAGTGATTCCAAAAGTCCATCCGAATGGAGCTTCTTCATGCGTTTAACGCCAATATGACCTAGACGGCAGTGCCACATATATGCGGATATATCATCATTAAGTTTAATCCTTTTAGCATCAACATTATGAATATGTGTAACATTATCATCGAGATCTAATAGAAATAAACCATTCATCATCGGTGCATGACCATAAAAGATTTCATTCATATAAATGGAACAAACATTGTTCTCGATTTAAATGAATAACCACTTCGCATCAAACACGATCCCGATACAATGTTCATGCTCGCGGTGCACCGGATAACATTTATTCAAGTTTATAACTAATCCCGACGGCAAGTGGAGAGGCAGCGTTCGACGGCGATCACATCAACGCTTGATCCATTGCCGACACGCATCTTGACCTCACCCTTGCTAGCGGTCGCTTGTTCCGCAGCCGATTCGAGTTACAAATATTAGCAATCAACCGGTATCAAATACCTGTGTGCTACTGTGAGCACTAGTCAAGTACACATCAATAACATGTATATCATATATACCTTTGTTTGCCTTGCCGCCTTCTTGTCTCGCTAGATACTTGGGGCGCTTGCGCCCAAAGGGATCCCTTACAATAGTAGCACTCGGAATCGACTTAGGTCCAACTCGGGTTTTTTCAGCGCGCAACAGGCTTGCCGCCTTACTTCCCTTCCGCTTTTCCTTCTTGTCTTTCTTGAAACCAGTGTTCCTATTGATCATCAACACTTGATGTTCCTTTTTGATCTCCACTTCTGCAGTTTTAAGCATTGACAGAAGCTCGGGGAGAGACTTCTTCGTGCCTTGCATATTATAGTTCATCACGAAGCTCTTATAGCTAGGTGGCAGAGACTGCAGAACACGATGAATGCCTAAGTCAATGGGAATCGATATTCCCAAGGACACAAGCTTATCGGCGTAACCCGACATCTTGAGTACATGCTCACTAATGGAGCTGTGCTCTTCCATCATGCAGCTAAAGAACTTTTCTGAAGCGTTGTAGCTCTCTACAGCAGCATGTGTGTCGAAAATCATTTTCAACCCACCCATTGTATCAAATGCATTGCCGTTTTCGAAACGCTTTCGAAGTTCCGGCTCTAGCCCATACAATATGCCGCAATGAACTAAGTTGTGGTCCTCCTGACGAATCTGATAGACATTCTTCTCCTCGTCAGGGGCATCATCTAAAGGTGGGGGGCCTAACGGCGCTTCTAGCACATATTGATTTTGTGCAGCAGAGAGGAGAATCCTCAAATTCATGGCCCATTCGGTAAAGTTGCTACCGTTCGTTGCTAGTTTCTCTTTCTCCATGAACACATTGAAATTAAAAGCAGGTGGTTCCATCTACAACAGAATTTGTCAAGTTTAGACTAAGTGTATGATAGATTGAGTTCAACTAATCTATATTACGAATGAACTCCCACTCAAAAACGACATCCCTCGTGCCTTTTTGGTGATTACATGAACCAAATCCACTACACCAAGTCCGATCATCACGTGAGTCGGTATAGCTTTAAAGGCGAGCATCAAATGGGCATCATATCAACTATATGACTCATTCTTAACCTTTCGGTCTGTGTTCCGAGGCCATGCCTGTACATGCTAGGCTCGCCAAGTTAGAACCTTAGTATTCAAGTGTAATCGCTTTTACACCGAAATATGGTCGTGGATCCAAGAACACCCGATCATCACGTGATGTCTTGGAGCGATTTAAAAACATAATCGGTGCATACTAAAGGAAGAACACATTCTTATCTTGATATTTAAATGAGGGATCATCTTATTATGCTAACAAAGCGCTAAACAAGCAATATAAGATGCTATCAAACATCATATGTTTATTAGTGAAATGATATGGTTCCCGCAGATGATCTCTATCATGTGCATCGTGGTATGATCACTATCATACCTATATGTGTAAATCCAAGGTCTATGGATTTTACACGCTATGTGTGTTGTAAGAGTATCATCTCATACTTCTACTTACAACACTACCATATCATAACACTAGCCCAAAGAACAATCTAAACTAGACGCCTCTAATTTATCCATTGCAAGTTTTACGTGGCTTAGGGCTTTCGAGATAGAACCGTTCTTACCTACGAACATGAACCACAACGAGGATAATCAAATTGTTGACAACTCGCTTGCAAAATAGATATTGACTATAGTAGGAGAGACAGACACCCGCTAGCCACTTATGCAAACTAGTTGCATGTCAAGCGTGGAACAGGTCTCATGTGCGAGGACATTTAAAGTTTGTCCGGGCCGCGTCATCCCACTATGCCACCAATATCCAAAATTACAACAAAGGAGCAACAACATGATCATCATCGCCCACATACTCATATGTGTACTACCCGTGTAAAGTATCTATGCATAAACCTGGCTCTGATACCACTGTAGGGTTCGCAACATAGAAAACAAAAATTTTCCTACGATGTGAACTATATACCAAGATCTATCTACTAGATACAGACAACGGGCGGATGTATATCCGTAGAGAACATACCCTTGAAGACCGACAAAGCTTAACGAGTTCAACTCGTGGTTGATGTAGACGATCTCTTGCCGATCTCAAGATCGAGAGGAAGTCCTAGCGCCGCAAATCAGCAGCGCATCCGTGCTCGCACACACGTTCGAGGCACCGAGCAACCTCCGCCTCCTCGCCCAGTGATGCAGCGAAGCACAACTCTTTCTTGCCGAATAGCCACCGGAACATGTATCTCGCTAGTCCGAGACCATGGGGATAAATTCTAGAGGGGAGAGAGATCCTTCACGAGGAGGTGTGAGAGACAAGTGAGGAGGGGGCCTTTTATAGAGGAGGAGGGAACCCCAAGGGGTGGCCGGCGCATGGGGGCTGCCCTGCCTCCCTATTCATGTGGGTGGACACTCCACTCACAAATCTCCTTTAAATTCCCTCCACTCAAAATTCCACTCAAATTCCCATTAAATTTCCACCAAATTTAATGCAAACTCTCATTAAATAAAACTTTTATTTTATTCAGAATTTTGTTAATTACTTTAATGACAAAATTCACAATAACCCCTTGCTAGAATTCTATTTCACATGCATAACCACTTTATGCAATTTCACCCGAAAACCTATTTGGTATCTAGTGAAATAAATTCGCGCTTTGTTCATTCTTTCGCATGAAACATTTGCTCCAATTGGATGTCGGTGTCTTAAGTGTGTCACCCTACGGTTCGTGAATAATGCGGACATGATCGAGACCCCTCTCGGATCAATAATCGAAGCGGATTTGAGACCCATACCGACTCCCACAC
This sequence comes from Avena longiglumis, assembly GCA_030063025.1. Lineage (NCBI taxonomy): Eukaryota > Viridiplantae > Streptophyta > Magnoliopsida > Poales > Poaceae > Avena > Avena longiglumis. The sequence continues at coordinate 475,334,263 of CP125974.1, read as the reverse complement.
ATTCAACGATGACTTTCTTGTGATCGCGTAACCTTTACGCTAGTATCTTAATCCCTTTGTTTCATGATATATTACATGTCCGAGATTCGATCATCGGTATATCCATACCTAGATTGATCTCGTTACCGACATGCACTCTTTTCTCGTTCCTGTGATATAACATTCTAGTGATCAAATCACTTGCTTGCAAGCTAATCAATGTGATATCACCGAGAGGGCCCAGAGTATATCTATCCGTCATCGGGATGAACAAATTCCACTCTCGATCCATGAGCCTCAACATAACACTTTATTAGTTCTGAATCCATCTTTATAATCACCACATTACGGTGTGACGTTTGATGTTATCAAGAAACTCTTCCGGTGTTAGTGATTGACATGATCTCATGGTCTAAGGATTAGGATCACTTCGTAAGTTGTTATAGCAATATAAACTCAATGACTTTGATCGTAATGCTATATATCGGATGAATGTTCATCACACCATTACACTAATGTTGTGATCCCGTTATTAACAACATCCAATGTCCATGATCAGGAAACCTTGATCATCTTGTTAATCAACGAGCTAGTTTATGAGAGAGGCATAACTAGGAACTTTCTGTTTGTTTATTAAACACACATGTATTAACGTTTCAGTATTAATACAATTATAGCATGCAAAATAAACATCTATCATATACTTGGAATACACATAATAAACACTTTATTATTGCCTCTCAGGGCATATTCCCTTCAATGTTCCTGTGGATTCTTTTGAAATATCTGCTATGGGTAAAACTTGTGATAATAGTTATGCTTATGTTATCTATGATAATCCTATATTTATGCCTAACTTCGAAATGCATGGTACTAAGGAGTTTTGCTTAGAAAATGTTTATGATAAAGCTCTATATGACGGTCCTATATTGAACGATCAATCACCTTGTTATAGAATTGTTAAAAGTGGGTTTGAAGGTTTTAATCCCACTATTTTTGAGCTTGATAAAAATTATGTGTCTATAGATCATGAAAACCATGCATTATGTGATAGTTATATTGTTGAGTTTATTCATGATGCTACTGATAGTTATTATGAGAGAGGGAAATATGGTTTTATGCATCTCAATAATATTCATTTTGTCCTCTTTATATCGAAAATCTTGAAGTTGCATTTGTTTTGCTTTCCTATGCTTGTTGCTTTGTGCTTTAATGACTTGTTTATTTACAAGATTCCTATGCATAGAAAGTGAGTTAGACTTAAATGTTTTTTGAATTTGCTTCTTGATGCTATTTTTTACTTCAATTCATATTTCTTATGTGACACTACTAGAAAAGGGGCTATAGGTAATCCGCACATCCGTGGCTCACATGATTGAAGTGTCCCATAGGTAAAATAGGTGTGGCTCACCTGTGGACAGTGCCCTACTAGTAACTAGAACAACTGTGGCGCACATGGGGTATGTGCGCCACATATATGTGTGGGCCAGGGGCCTGCCAGACACATGCCACATACCCGTAGCGCACATGGGGTATGTGCGCTACGGTTGTGGCAAGTTTTGTGGTGCACTATGCCATGTGCGCCATAGATGTGTAAACTTAGCCGTAGGGCACCTTGCCCTAGTTCCCTACGGCTAACTACCCTGCACCAACTCCACCCCCCCTTGGATCGCCTTTTTAGGCTTTGCAAAAAATAAAATAAAATGATAAACACTTCAAAAAATAAAATACTTTCATATTTAGGTAGATAATGTGGTATAGTTTCTAGGAAAATTAACAAACATGAGTTTCCACTTTTTCTGAAAAAAAAAGTCATGCCACGGTAAAATGGCCGTAATTTTTGCATACGATGTCAAAAAACTCATATAATATACCAAAATGACGAGAACGAGATTTCACATCCGGTCGTTTAGCGATTATTTAGATTTTAAAAATTCAAAAAGAGTAAAAAGTTACGTTCAAAAGACTGTTTTTTCCTGTAGAAAAAAAATAGACGAAACTTACCCGTAGCGCACCACCACGTAGTGCGCCACGGATAAGCTTGGGCGGGATTCAAATTTGAATCACCACCCCGCCCACCTACCCCTCTCCTTTTCCTTCGCCTTCTCCCTTTTCCTTCTCCTTTTCCTTATCCCTTTTCCTTTTCCTTTTCCTTTTCCTTCTCCCTTCTCCCTTCTCCTTATCCATTCTCCTTCTCCCTTTTCCTTCTCCTCCTTCCCCTTCTCCTCTCTCTGGCCACCTTGCTCCGGTGTCCTTGCCCCGGCGTCCTTTCTCCTTGGAGTGACGGCAGCGCGACAACGGCCTTATCCTCCTCCTCGCAGTGACGACGATCGACGACGACATCCTTCTCCTCACCGACCTCCCTTCCTCCCTCTCTTCCTCTCTTCCTCCATATCTTCCTACCTCCCTCTCTTTCTACCTCCCTTTCTCCAACCGACGGCAGCCAAGACTAGAGCGGGCACGGCCTCCCGCACCTCCCTATGGTGGTAGGTCGTGGCCACGACCATGCTCCAGCGAGGCGACACGACAGCGGCGGCTATGCACGGACCCGATTGCTTTTGCAATTCAAAACGAGGGTGTTTTTGCATTTTTTTTTTGAAAAACACATCAGTGACGCACCATATACCCCTACCCGTGGCGCACCTAGTAGTGTGCTACGCCTATACCCATATAACCGTAGCGCACCAGGCAGTGTGCTACGGGTAAGAGATAGCCGCAGCGTGAGGCTAGTGGCGCACCACTAGTGCGCCACGGATGCCCTTTTCAGGTGCGCCACGAATGACCATTTTCCTAGTAGTGTGAGCACCTTCTCAAACTATTAAGCCTAACTTAAAGGCGTTAAATAAAAGTACTTGTTAAGAGATAACCCAACAGTTTTCTTGAGTCTTGGAAGTTATTACTTTAGTAATGACCTCTCCTCATCCTTTTTGTTTGCTTTTTGTGCCAAGAATGACCTCTAATAAGAGGGAAGTAAGATTTGGAGAGTTGCTGTCCCAAAACAGATTTCTGTCCTTCACCATAAAAATTCGTGAGGAGTCTCTGTAAGTCGGTTTGAGCTTAAAATTTACGAATAAATCCCCCAGTATGTTATCTAACTTCCGTTAGTTAAACACTTTTTTATTTGAGCATCAGAAGGTCTTCGAAAAAATCGGTTTCTACCTTCTGGTCTGTTTTGACAGATTTCTGTCATTATTTGCATTTGCTTCTTATCGATTTATATTTTAGTTATCTTTTGGGGAATTAAGCTTTTTAAAGGAATTTTCTTCAGTAGCTTGTGTTTTTAGTGAAAGTTTTTCTATTCTAAAGCTAAACCCAAGGGTCTATTATCTTTTGAATACACTAATGTTGCTAATGAAGATTGTGTGAATTTTTGTATGAAGGAAAAATTTTAGGTGTAGAGAGAGAATGATGTAATGAGGTAACGAATGGACAAAAGATCAAGCTTGGGTATGCTACCCCGGTGTCACCCCAAGAAATATCCAAGAGGTACAAGCGTCAAAGCTTGGGGATGCCCAAGGCATCCCCTTCTTCATCAATAAAAAGCTCAGCTCTCTCTAGACACTTCGTTTTTATTGTTTCATGCATTGTTGTGTTGTTCTTGGAGCGTCTTAGTTTTCATTTGCTTTGCTTAGTTTGTTTATTTTGCTTGAATAAATTAGTTTGGACCCCCGTTTTCGCTGTGTTGTTTCAAATAAGTCGACTGGTGTTGGAAACGAGTAGGAAGTTCTTGCTTGAAAGTGCAAGAGGAGCTTGCATTGACTGTGACTTAGACTTTATCATGTCATGCTAGATGTTGTTTTGACCTTATTCTTTATTATTATTGTTGTAGCATGACTTGTTCCAAACAATTAGGATTGCTTAGTGTGGCTTGAAGGAATCATGCGTTGTTTTAGCATACAAAAGCATAGTATTGTGGTATTCTCCTTTGATGCTTTGTTTGGGTTGACTTGGCACATGATCACACCATGTTATGACTATTAATAAGTCCCCATAGCCTCTATGATCATTTAGTCCTTGACTGGTAGTACCACTCTATGCTTTGATTAGTAATGTTTCGTCGCTCTGCATGATTATGGGCATTATTGCTCTCTTAGTTGGTTGCTCCCAGTCTTTTGCTAGCCTCCACTTGTATGAGTAAGTTTTACTCATGCTTCCAACTCCCAAGAAACCAAGTTATTTCAAAGTGTCCACTATAAATTCCTATGCATGGTGTGTTGCGCCATTCCAAGTATATTCCTGTTTTCAGCTATCTTCCAATTTAAAAACTATTTTATTATGTGAAAACTTGGTGATTAAAGCTCTCATGAACTTGATGGCACACTTTATATTCCTTGCCCTTAATAAACTTGAACCATTGTGTCATCTATGTTGGAATTATGACCTAAAGGCAATAATAAAGATGTTATTATTATAATTCTTGTTCATGATAAAGTTTATATTCCATGCTAGAATTGTATTAAGCGGAAACTTTGATACTTGTGTGGTTTATGAACAACACCGTGTCCCTAGTATGCCACTATGGACTAGCTCATAGATTAATGATGGTTAAGGTTTCCTAACCATAGACATGAGTTGTCGATTAATAATGAGATCATGTCATTGGGAGAATGATATGATGGACAGACCCAAATCAAGCAGAGCAATTAGATCGTGTCATCGTGTTCATCTTTGCGAAGCTTTTTCTTATGTCAAATATTGTATTCCTTAGACCATGAGATAATGCAACTCCCTGGTATCGGAAGAAAGCTTTGAGGTCATCAAACGTCATCCTATGAGAGGGTGATCATAAAGGTGTCTCTCAGGTGATCGGAAAGTACATGTTGGGTTGTATGTATCGAGATGGGATTTGTCCCTCCCAAGTCGGAGAGATATACTTCAGGCCCACTCGGTAATCGATATCACCACCGCTTGCAAGCACGTGGTTAAGGAGTTAATCACAAAGTGATATCGGATTAAGGAACGAGTAAAGTACTTGCTATGAACGAGATTGAACTAGGTATGCCGATACCGATGATCGAATCTCGGGCAAGTAAAATATCGCGCGATGAAGGGAATATATATATGGGATTAATTGAATCCTGGCATCGTGGTTCATCTGATATGATCATCGATGAATATGTGGGAGTTAATATGGGTTTCCAGACCCCGCTGTTGATTATTGATAGAAGATCATGTCTGCATATTCTCGAACCCATAGGGTCACACACTTAACGTGTCTCGACGCTAGGATAGAATGGATAATTGGTTATGAGTTTTTGTTCGGAGTCTCCGATGATATCCAGGACATCAGGAGAGGTTTCGGAATGGTCCGGAGAATAAGATTCATATAAGGGAAAGCAGTTTTTGGATTTCGGAATTGTTTCGGATTGTTCGGTATTGTACCGGAAGGTTCTAGAAGCTTTCGGAGTGGGACCAACGTGGCCCCACTTGTCGGGAGGGGGCGTGGGCCTACGAGGGAGTGCCCTGGCCGCATTGGGCCAGGGGCACAAGGCCCCATAGGCCCATCCGGCCAAGCCCTAGGAGAAACCCTAGGGAGAGCTTCTAGAAGGGGGGAAACTTGCCCCCCACTCCACCCCATGTGGCCGCCGGCCCTAGGGTTTGGAGGAGGGGGAAGGGCAGCCGGCCAGCCCTCTATATAAAGAGGGCAGGGGCGCACCCTCCCCCCACACCTCCTCAAACCCTAGCCGCCTAGTTGCTGCCCTCCTCTCTTTCTCTCTCGACTGCGCGTAGGCGAAGCCCTGCCGTAGAAACTCTCCACCTTTGCACCACGCCGTCGTGTTGTAGATCCAACCTATATCTCCACCCCACTTGCTGGACCGAGGAAGGAGGAGACGTCGAGGTGTCGTACGTGTGCATCTCTCGGAGGCGTCGTCACTTGCGGCGTTGGATCGGATCGGATCGCGAGGAGGAGAAGGCTAGTACGACTACATCAACCACGTTCCATTGAACGTTCCGCTGTGCGATTTCTTCAAGGGTATGAAGATCTCATCTATCCCCCCTCGTTGTTTACATCTCCTAGATTATATCTTGGCTTCCCCGTTCGCATCCGTAGTATTTTTTTGATTTACTATGCTGCGAAACCCTTCAGTGGTATCAGAGCTAGATCTATGCGTAGATGTGTTTCACGAGTAGAACGCAACATGCTAGTTGTGGGCGTTTATGTTTTCTGTTGCAAGCCTCTTGTTCTGTACTTCTTATGACGCGGGATAGTGAGATCGAAGCGGTCCAGGACAACTTCTGACCTCGTTCATGAGACCGCACTTGACGTGCGGCTTGTTCCACACATGCGGCTAGTGGATGCCAGTTTCTCTCACTATAGTTGTCATGGGATTTACACCGGATGTTTTAAACCATAATATCACCACTTGTGGCTTTCCGTAGGTAAGAATCGTTCTTAGCTTGTTACTCCCATAAGCCACGTAAAACATGCAACAACAAAGTAGAGGCGTCTAACTTGTTTTTGCAGGGAGTGTTTCTGTGATATGGTATGGCCCAAGATGTGATGTGTATGTTGTATGCAATGATCATGTTTTGTAACGTTTCACGACTTGCATGTCGATGAGTACACAACCGGCAGGAGCCATATGGTTGTCTTTATAATTGTGTATCACCTGTGTGTCAACTTCTTATACGCCATGTAATAGCTTTACTTTATCGCTAAGTAGTTAGCAAGAGTTGTAGTTGCTATTCGCGGTGGAGGCAATCATGGTGGAGTGATGGAGATCATGCTGGCACGCACAAGATGGAGATCATTGCGCGGAGATTGGCTATACCATGTCACATAAAATTATATGCATGTGATGTTTATCCTTTTATGTATCTTATTATGCTTAGATCGCGACGGTAGCATTATAAGATGATTCCTCACTTAAAGGTCAAGATAAAACTGTGTTCTCCCCATGTATGCACCGTTGCAAAAGTTCGTCGTGTTCAAGCATCACGTGATGATCGGGTGCTATAAACTCTATGTTCACATACAACGGGTGCAAGCCGCCACGCACGGAAATATTTGGGTTTGACTTGACGAGCCTAGCATGTACAGACATGGCCTCGGAACACACGAACCGAAAGGTTAAGCATGAGTCATATGAATGATATGATCGACACTTTGTTGTCCACCATTGAAACCACATCTCTTCTCGTGAAGATCGGATTAGGTGTGGTGAATTTGGATCATGTTCACTAAACAACTTGAGGGATGTTGAATTTAGTGGGAGTTCATCTAGTAATTTGATTAAGTTGAACTAGATGATGAACATAGTATAAATTGTACTTGCAGATTTTGTAGATCAAATGGCTAAGTCCAACTTCAACTTCAACGTTTTTGCTGAGAAAGAAAAGCTTAAGAACAATGGGTCTAACTTCACCAACTGGTTCCGCAATCTGAGAATCATTCTCGCTGGCAGACAAAAGGACTATGTCCTTGAGAAAGCGCTAGGTGACGCCCCTGCTGTAGATGCGCCGGCTGATGAGAAAGCTGTTTATCGGTCACGCAAGGATGATTATGGTGTGATTAAGAGCACCATGTTGTTTGCTATGGAATCGTACCTTCAAAATCGTTTTGAGGAGTTTGTCGGGCCCTTTGAGATCCTTGAGGAACTGAAAACCATGTTTCAGACTTAGGCCCGTTCTGAGAGATATGAGATCTCTGAGAAATTTTTCAACTGCAAGATGGAGGAAGGGAGTTCCGTTAGTGAGCATGCCATTAAGATGTCGGGCTACACTCAACGTCTCGATCAACTGGACTTCAAGATTCCAGAAGAGCTCAAGATTGAAAGAGTTCTGCAGTCACTCCCTCCAAGCTACAAAGGTTTTGTAGTTACTCATAATCATATTGGTTCCACTGATACGATCACTGAGCTCTTCGCTAAGCTGAAAGCTGCGGAGGTGGACATCAAGAAAGATAATCATGTGTTGATGGTCAACAAGCCCCCTAGCTTTAAGAAAGGTAAGGGTGCAAAGAAGCCCTTCAAGAAAGGCAGCGGCAAGCGCGTTGACCCTGCTGAGAAGAAGCTCAAGTCTGGACCTAAGCCGGACACTGAGTGCTTCTATTGCAAGGACAAGGGTCACTAGAAGCGCAACTGTCCGAAGTACTTAGCGGACAAGAAGGCTGGAACCATCAAAGGTATATTTGATATACATGTTATTGATGTTTACCTTACTAGCGCTCGTTGTAGTGCCTAGGTATTTGATACTGGTTCAGTTGCTAATATTTGTAACTCGAAACAGGAGCTACGGAATAGAAGGTGGCTAGCGAGGGATGAGGTGACGATGCGCGTTGGCAACGGATCAAGAGTTGATGTGATGGCCGTTGGCACGCTCTCCTTAGTTTTACCTCCGGGATTAGTTTTAAACCTTAATAAATGTTATTATGTGCCCGCGTTGAGCATGAACATAATATCTGGATCGTGTTTATTGCAAGACGGTTATTCATTTAAATCGGAGAATAATGGTTGTTCTATTTATATGAGTAACATCTTTTATGTCATGAACCTGCTATGAATGGTTTATTTCTTCTGAATCTCGAAAGCAATGAAACACACATCCATAACATTGAGGCTAAGAGATACAAGGTAGATAGTGATAATACGACTTATTTGTGGCACTACCGTCTAGGTCATATTGGTGTAAAACGCATGAAGAAACTCCATTCTAATGGACTTTTGGAGTCTCTTGATTTTGAATCATTTGACACGTGCGAGCCATGCCTCATGGGCAAGATGATCAAAACCCCGTTCTATGGAATAATGGAGCGAGCAACGGACTTGTTGGAAATCATACATACCGATGTATGCGGACCAATGAGTGTTTCGATGCGCGGTGGTTATCGCTATTTTCTCACTTTTACTGATGACTTAAGTAGATATGGGTATATCTATTTAATGAAACATAAATCTGAAACATTTGAAAAGTTCAAAGAATTTCAGAATGAAGCGGAAAACCATCGTAACAGGAAAATTAAATTTCTACGATCCGATCGTGGAGGTGAATATTTGAGTTATGATTTTCTCACGCATCTTAAAGCAAGTAGAATAGTTTCGCAACTCACGCCACCCGGAACACCGCAGCGCAATGGTGTGTCTGAACGCCGGAATCGAACTCTATTAGATATGGTGCGATCAATGATGTCTCTTACATATTTGTCGTTATCATTTTGGGGTTATGCATTAGAAACCGCTGCATTCACTTTAAATAGGGCACCATCTAAATCCGTTGAGACGACATTGTATGAACTGTGGTTTGGTGCTAAACCTAAGTTGTCGTTTCTTAAAGTTTGGGGATGCGAAGCTTACGTCAAGAAGTTGATGCCAGACAAGCTCGAACCCAAAGCGGAGAAATGCGTCTTCATAGGATACCCTAAGGAAACTATTGGGTATACCTTCTATCACAGATCCGAAGGCAAAGTGTTTGTCGCAAAGAACGGATCCTTTCTTGAGAAGGAGTTTCTCTCGAAACAAGTGAGTGGGAGGAAAGTAGAGCTAGACGAGGTTATTGAACCTTCTCTTGAGTTGGAGAGTAGCGCAGCACCTGAAATTGTTCCAGTGCCGTCTGCACCAACAATAGAGGAGGCTAATGACGAGGATCATGAAGCTTCAGACGATGCTACTGCTGAACGTCGCAGGTCGACAAGGTCGTGTGCCCCTCCTGAGTGGTACGGCAACCCTGTCTTAACTGTCTTGTTGGTAGACAACAGTGAACCTGCGAACTATGAGGAAGCGATGATGAGCCCAGACTCTGAGAAATGTCTAGAGGCCATGAAATACAAATTGGGATCCATGAGTGAAAACCAAGTATGGACTTTGGTAGACCCTCCTAGCGACCGAAAGGCCGCTGAGTGCAAATAGATATTCAAGAAGAAAACGTACGCGGATGGTAATGTTACTGTCTATAAAGCTTGACTTGTCGCGAAAGGTTTTCGACAAGTTCAACGTGTTGACTACGATGAGACTTTCTCTCCCGTAGCTATGTTTAAGTCTATTCGGATTTTATTAGCAATTGTTGCGTTTCATGATTATGAAATATGGCAGATGGATGTCAAGACTGCATTCCTCAATGGCAACATTGATGAAGAGTTGTATATGATGCAACCCGAAGGTTTTGTCGATCCTAAGGATGCTGATAAGGTGTGCAAACTTCAGCGTTCCATTTATGGACTGAAGCAAGCATCTCGGAGTTGGAACCTTCGTTTTGATCAAGTGATCAAGAGCTTTGGATTTGTTCCAAATTGCTACGAAGCTTGTATCTACAAGAAAGTGAGTGGGAGCTCAGTGACATTTTTGGTACTATATGTGGATGACATATTGATTATTGGAAATGACATTGACATGCTTAACGATGTGAAGAGTTATTTGAACAAATGTTTTTCAATGAAAGACCTAGGGGAAGCTGCTTATATATTGGGCATCAAAATCTATAGAGATAGACAAAGACGCCTGATAGCTTTAAGCCAAAGTACATACCTAGACAAAGTTCTGAAAAGGTTCAGAATGGATAAGGCAAAGAAAGGTTCAGTGCCTATGTTGTCAGGTAAGATATTGAGCAAGGCTCAGATTCCAGCTACGGTAAACGATATAGAAGCTTTGAGCAAAGTGCCTTATGCCTCGGCCATAGGTTCTATCATGTATGACATGCTATGTACTAGACCGGATGTGTCCAATGCTCTTAGTTTGACGAGCAGATACCAAAGTGATCCAGGAGTGGAACACTGGACAGCCGTAAAGAACATCCTAAAGTATCTAAATAGGACTAAAGAAATGTTCTTGGTCTATGGAGGTGATGAGCAGCTCGTCGTAAAATGTTACGTCGACTCTAGTTTTGACACCGACAAGGATGATTCTAAATCTCAGACAGGATACGTTTATATTTTGAATGGAGGAGTTGTGAGCTGGATCCCTTCTTCATCAATAAAAAGCGCAGCTCTCTCTAGACACTTCGTTTTTATTGTTTCATGCATTGTTGTGTTGTTCTTGGAGCGTCTTAGTTTTCGTTTGCTTTGCTTAGTTTGTTTAGTTTGCTTGAATAAATTAGTTTGGACCCCCGTTTTCGCTGTGTTGTTTCAAATAAGTCGATTGGTGTTGGAAACGAGTAGGAAGTTCTTGCTTGAAAGTGAAAGAGGAGCTTGCATTGACTGTGACTTAGACTTTATCATGTCATGCTAGATGTTGTTTTGACCTTATGCTTTGTGATTATTGTTGTAGCATGACTTGTTCCAAACAATTAGGATTGCTTAGTGTGCCTTGAAGGAATCATGCGTTGTTTTAGCATACAAAAGCATAGTATTGTGGTATTCTCCTTTGATGCTTTGTTTGGGTTGACTTGGCACATGCTCACACCATGTTATGACTATGAACAAGTCCCCATAGTCTCTATGATCATTTAGTCCTTGACTGGTATTACCACTCTATGCTTTGATTAGTAATGTTTCGTCGCTCTGCATGATTATGGGCATTATTGCTCTCTTAGTTGGTTGCTCCCAGTCTTTTGCTAGCCTCCACTTGTATGAGTAAGTTTTACTCATGCTTCCAACTCCCAAGAAACCAAGTTATTTCAAAGTGTCCGCTATAAATTCCTATGCATGGTGTGTTGCACCATTCCAAGTATATTCCTGTTTTCAGCTATCTTCCAATTTAAAAACTATTTTATTATGTGAAAACTTGGTGATTAAAGCTCTCATGAACTTGATGGCACACTTTATATTCCTTGCCCTTAATAAACTTGAACCATTGTGTCATCTATGTTGTATATGTTGGAATTATGCCCTAGAGGCAATAATAAAGATGTTATTATTATAATTCTTGTTCATGATAAAGTTTATATTCCATGCTAGAATTGTATTAAGCGGAAACTTTGATACTTGTGTGGTTTATGAACAACACTGTGTCCCTAGTATGCCTCTATGGACTAGCTCATAGATTAATGATGGTTAAGGTTTCCTAACCATAGACATGAGAGGGTGATCATAAAGGTGTCTCTCAGGTGATCGGAAAGTACCTGTTGGGTTGTATGTTGTAACACCCTCACAATCGGACCTATGCAAGTTTGAGCAAAATTCGCCAAACCCGCATAGAAACGATTCAAAGGTGCCCACCAGGCACTTTCGTGCGGGTGGAAAACGAAGTAATAACATTACACAACAGTCCTCGATGGGACCCACAGAACAAATATATATACAACAGCGACTCGAAGAGTCAAGAATACAGATATACGGTACAAAGATCCAAATCACCTTTAAAACGTTAGAGCGTCCAGCTACGGACAAGATGCAAATGGGGCTAAGAGCCCTGAAGAATAACCAATGGCGTCCATAACCCTGCCCAGGCCAAGCCGGAAGGGTAACCCTGCTAACGGCGTCGATCTCAAAACCTGCTTAAACAAAAGGGGTGCCAAAGGGCAAAGGAAAAGAGGAGCGTCGATCGAGGCCAAGACAGCGAGGCTAGAATTCCGGTCCTCGCCTACATAGGTATGGTGGATCAAGCGGCAGCATGCACTAAACAACCTATAGAGACTCGATACAACTGGCGGATATCAGAGAGGGGTGAGAATGACCTATCCGGATCCAACCTGAAGCTAACACCAAACAAACCCATCCTGGTGTTTCCCCCTCGATACCAAACGAGGAAGTCAACCGAGGAACTCACACAGTTGGCAGTTTTACTTATTCAGTTTTAGTTGCGGCTCCTTACTAGTCAGGTTTAAATAATCGTCCTGAATAAAGTAGGCAGTGGGCACTTTTAGTTAACCATTCCGTTATAGTTGCAATAATTACTAATCAGATACAGGTAGCATGAGATGAACCCAAAAACCCGGCAGTTGTTGGTACTTTTAATCAGCCATTCCGTTGTAGTTGCAATACTTACTAGTCAGGTACAATGGTCGCAAGCGACACTCCAAACAAGCAAGTGTGGCCAGTATTATTTAGCCATTCCATTATGGTGAAGATGATTACTAGTCATTATAAAGTCAAATTTATAGCAAGAACTTTAGTTATGCTTGTCTATGATCGAGATCTTGCTCCAAGTCGTCCATAACCGCGGACACGGCTTTGAGAAAGTTTTAACCCGCCGGGTGCACCAATAGCAACACACACACGATCAACCTCGGAAAAACCAAATCAAAACCCAACGAGGTCTCACGACGAGTAATCACAAGATTCGAAATATTTCGTGGGCCACCCCATTAAGCTACCCGCAACGGTAAGCAAGCTCGAGACGGACTCAAGGTTTGCGTCGATGGTCAGAACAATGCAGTCCCCAATCGGGACTGCCGATACCGCAAAACATCCCGCTTACCTAAATGCAGACATGTGCTCGTCGCACAATAGTAAATAAAGCGAAAGCATGGCATAAGTACAGATAGTAATAAAACCCCAAACTACTTTGTGGCCCCAAGAAATAAGACGGAATCAAGCTCGCTAAGGGGCCCATACTCCCCATATGTGGATAGCGCGATAAATCAAGGAACAGTATCAAGTACTCGGGGTCTTACGGGACACAAGTGGGCGTCGAAACCAAATATTATCTATCACCCACCGATGCCTCTGCTTATTTCAATTTTAGTTGTTAAACAGAATTAAAGTGACGATAAGTAAAACTAGAATCATCTCCAACATCAACATGCGGCAATACATCAACATCGGTACATGTGGCATATGACACATCAAGACTTGAGCAAGCAATCTGCGACATGAGTCCAACTATCTACCAAACAACAGGTAATAGGATGTGTCCAAGGCAATATAGGGCTGCACGGTATATTCCAGGTACGGTACTAAAGCATCGCAACACAGATAGCAAAAAGATCAACAGGAGGGAAGTAAATACTATAAAAGTAAGATAGGTAGAGAGGGGGAGATGCTCGCCTGAAAAACATTGTCGAAGGGTTCATCCGAAGATCGGGGCGAAGCTCACATCAACTCAACGGCCTTATCCGCGAAGAAGCAAAACACTAGAAGGAACACCGGATGCACTATTTAATACAACGGCAGAAGACCGGCATGATGCATGCATGATGGATGACAAGGCAAAGGTGCGATGCAATTAGGTCAATATTAAGCGGAACCGGGGTCCCGACAATTAATCAAGTGGTTCAAGTTGTTTACCTACCCCGCAATTTAAATGTTGTTTAGCAATGCAACAGATGGAACCGGTTCGCTACCCATGTTTAAATGAGGCCAATATAAGGCTAGATTTGCCCGCATATGGGCCCCATATTTAATTATTAGGTGAATCGGCATAAGGCCCCCAAACCACAGATATGCATGCGAGATGAATGACAATTCAATATGCAACAAGTTGTTGTTATGTTATAAAATAGGGTTCGAGGAAAAGGGGTCACACATTTAGGGTTCGGCGATCTTGTGGATCCGGGGTTTCCGGGGTTCGGGGTCCGGGGTTCGACGGATCTGGGGTTCGGGGGTTCGGCGGAAGCGTTCCCGGTCACGGGGCAGATCTTGTCGCATCGGGGTCTCGATGTCCGGGGAGTAGAACTTGGGTCGGTGTCGGAGCGCATCGGCTTCTTCCGGGTCGGTACCGTTCTCGTCATCGCGAAGGCCTTGCCGGGTCCCACGGGGTCGTTCTTGCCGTTGCGAGGATCTTGGCGTTCCGGGAAAGTTCTCGGTGTTCCGTGTGGTAGACATGTCGCAACCGTGGTCCTCGGCATCGGATCTGGGGAAGGCCTTGGGGTGTCACGGTTCCGTTGTCGGCGGTCTTGGCGTCCGGGGTAGATCTTGTTGGTCTCCCTCCGAAGGACTCGTTGTTCTGCAGCGGAGCTCATGGTCATCGGGGTCCGGGTCTTGGTCGGACGCCGGTAGCTCTTGGTGTCCAGGGGTAGGTCTTGGCGCATCGAGGTGTCGAGGAAACGGTACGGTCTTCGGAGCTCGCGGGTTCTAGACGTGGTCCCACGGTCTTGGTGATCTCGTCGTTGCCATGTGTCGGAGTTCTCGGGGGTACGACCAAAACCAGCTTCATCCATCAACACACACGTGCACCACACATCGCCGGGTACCAACATGGAGGAACGGTTCCCGGAGGCAGCACATGGAGAGAGCTTGGCGATGGGACGACGACGGCGCCGGCTCGGGGCGGTCTCGGCCTGAGGGCACGCAGGACCGACGGCGAGGAGACGACCCGGCGGCGGGGACGCGCGGGGATGGCCGCAGTCGGGCGCCGAATAGCTGCAGGAGGCGGGCCGAGCGGCTTTGCCGGGCGGCGGCTGGCGGGACGGCTTGACGGAGCGCGGGCGCCGCGAACGGAGGCGGGCAGTCGCATGCGGGGCCGAGGCGGACGGAGGCGAGGCGGTCCTGAGCCGGGCGATTAGCCGGGCTGGAGAGCCGCGCGCAGACGGGCCAGCGGAGGGTCTGATCAAGGCGGGACGCGGGGCCTGGGCCGGAGGGGCCACGGGAGATCGGGGCGAGGGAGTTGAGGAGGCGCTGGGCGCGCGAGGTCGACGGGCCGGGCGGAGAGGCGACGCTGGGCGGGGCTCGGAGGGCTGGTGGCGTGGTCGCCGCCGAGCCGAGCTTGGGGCGCAGGCGCGCGAGGCACGGAGGCGAGGGTCATGGCTCCGCGAGCGGAGCATGGAGGTGGCGAGGAAGGTCTGGGGGGTCCGGTTGGAGCTCGGGAGGAGGCTCACGGCAGGGTGAGGAGCGAGCGGGGCTGGGGAAGAGGGCGGTGCGGGGAGAGAAAGGAGGGAGCGTGCGGCGCGGGGGCTGGTGGGGGAGGCGGGTCCCGCAGGGTGGCCGCGTCCGGTCCAGGGTGGACTCGGTCTGGTCGGGGTGGGGCCTGAGGGAAAGGTGTGGGGAGGGGATCGGTTGAGTGGCGTGCGGGGCCTGTGGTGGATCGTGTGCGCTGGGCAAGGCTGGTTGAGCGTGTAAAAGGCCGGTTTGGGGGGCAGGGTGTGGGCCTGAGAGAGGGAGAGGGAAAAGAGAGGGAGAGAGAGGGACAAGTGGCAGGGAGGGATTGGGGGGAGGAGAGGGAGAGGGTGAGGTGGCATGGTGGGATTGGTGGGAGTGATGTGGCAGGTAGGGAGTGGGTAGATTAGTTAGTAGGTTTAGGATTTGGGGGCGGGACTGGTTGGACCGTTTGAAGATTCTGGGGCGGTCGTTCGGGTCAATCGGCCCGTTCGACTGCCCCGCACAAAAATAATTTAATATTTTTAATTAATTGCGACGGATTTTGTAAATAGTTTTTGACAACAAAATATCCGGTTGCATCCGGGGTTTGATACTTAATTAAAAATGGGGCGTTTGGAAAACAACACGGGCTTTGCAAACATAGTTTTATGCAAACAATGCATGATGATGACGATGCAATGCACAAATTCAACGCGATTTTCTAGTAGTGGTTTTTGCGGGATGCCACATATGTATAGAGATGGGATTTGTCCCTCCCAAGTCGAAGAGATATACTTCGGGCCCACTCGGTAATCGATATCAACACCGCTTGCAAGCACGTGGTTAAGGAGTTAATCACAAAGTAATATCGGATTACGGAACGAGTAAAGTACTTGCTGTGAACGAGATTGAACTAGGTATGCCGATACCAACGATCGAATCTCGGGCAAGTAAAATATCGCGCGACGAAGGGAATATATATATGCGATTAATTGAATCCTGTCATCGTGGTTCATCCGATGTGATCATCGATGAATATGTGGGAGTCAATATGGGTTTCCAGACTCCGCTGTTGATTATTGATAGAAGATCATGTCTGCATATTCTCGAACCCGTAGGGTCACACACTTAACGTGTCTCGACGCTAGGATAGAATGGATAATTGGTTATGAGTTTTTGTTCGGAGTCTCGGATGAGATCCAGGACATCATGAGAGGTTCCTAAATGGTCTGGAGAATAAGATTCATATAAGGGAAAGCAGTTTTTGGATTTCGGAATTGTTTCGGATTGTTCGGTATTGTACCGGAAGGTTCTAGAAGCTTCCAGAGTGGGACCAACGTGGCCCCACTTGTCGGGAGGGGGCGTGGGCCTACGAGGGAGTGCCCTGGCCGCATTGGGCCAGGGGCACAAGGCCCGATAGGCCCAGTAGGCCAAGCCCTAGGGGAAACCCTAGGGAGAGCTTCTAGAAGGGGGGAAACTTGCCCCCCACTCCATTCCATGTGGCCGCCGGCCCTAGGGTTTGGAGGAGGGGCAAGGGCAGCCAGCCAGCCCTCTATATGAAGAGCGCAGGGACGCACCCTCCCCCCACACCTCCTCAAACCCTAGCCGCCTAGTTGTTGCCCTCATCTCTCTCTCCCGACTACGCGTAGGCGAAGCCCTGCCGTAGAAACTCTCCACCTTTGCACCACGCCGTCGTGTTGTAGATCCAACCTATCTCTCCATCCCACTTGCTGGACCGAGGAAGGAGGAGACGTCGAGGTGCCGTACGTGTGCATATCTCGGAGGTGTCGCCACTTGCGGCGTTGGATCGGATCGGATCGCGAGGAGGAGAAGGCTAGTACGACTACATCAACCACATTCCGTTGAATGTTTCGCTGTGCGATTTCTTCAATGGTATGAAGATCTCATCTATCCCCCCTCGTTGTTTGCATATCCTAGATTAGATCTTGGCTTTCCCGTTCGCATCCGTAGAATTTTTTTGATTTACTATGCTGCGAAACCCTTCAGTATATGTTTGCACTTATACGTTGGAACCATGCTGTCATGGGGAACGTTTTCAACATTGCACTTGTACTTTGTACTAAGTTGATATCATGCTCTTTTGTCTATGGATGTCACCGGTGTGAAATAAAGAGTGAGCTTGTAAGTCCATGGAGTTATGTATTTTGTGTTAGAGAAACGCCTAAGCCGCTAGCCTAAGCCATGCCTAATCATGGTGGAAACTTGCAGCATCACCATAGTGAGCTATATGTGAAGCATCCTCAATAAAAATTTATGCATATAGTAAACAAAAAGATCGCTGAGATGCTCATTATCTGCTTGCCTTGTCATTTTGGTTATGGGATACCCCGTTAGGGGTTCTCTATGATACGCATGTACTTACTATGACAAGAACTTACAGGTGACTGAAGTTGTGTAGCATGAGGTGTGGCCCTCATATTCAAGGGACATGCCATTGCCAACTTATACTTTGTCAAGCATATACTTCATAGTTTGTTCACTTTAAACTTAATCACTTCAAGATGCTTATGATAGGGGCAATGAGGGCTGAAAGCTAGTAAGTACCATAATTTTTGGAAGCTCTTTTTGAAACTTGAAATCCCTACTTTCCTTTATGAAGGGCCTTTATTCCACCATTATATTGAGTCTCCACATTCTACCTTTAGGCACCATTAAGAGAGCATAGTTGCCATTCTTACTTCTATGTGCATTATCCCAAAACTTACTGATCGATGCATATTGTTGATATTGCTTGTTCTTGTGCTATTTGTATCTAGTCACTCTTATGAACTTTGAAGGTGTCATATGCATCTACTTGCTACTCCATGAGGGACAAGTTGAACGCCACTATGCCATGTTTTCTGTATGTGAAACAAATAAACATTTTTCAATGCATTTTATTCATGATCTTTGTTTATATCCTTTCATGTTGCATGCATAGTTAATTTGTATTATTGTTAGAACTCCATCGTTCATGCACATGTTTAGAGTTCTTTGATCCCAGCTTTCAATGCTTGCAAATGGTTTGATCTTGGTTTTTATGGTGCATGTCACCTCAAAAATTATTCTTTTATCACTTACCTACTCGAGGACGAGCAGGAGTTAAGCTTGATACGTCGGAAACGTATCTATAATTTTTGATGTTCCATCCTTGTTTAGTATCTACTTTGCTTTGCTTTGCCTACACTTTGAGGTGTTTTTATATGTTTTCTGGTACTAACCTACTAACAAGTTGCCACAGTGCCAGTTGCCTGTTTTCTTCTGTTTTTGGTTTTAGAAAGGCAGAAAATCAATATTCTTGGAATTGGACGGGACAAAAGCCAAAGTCAATATTTTACTGTGGGGAACATGAAGCCAAAGTACGAGACAGAGGAGGATCGCCGGGGGCACACACCCTGGCCACGCGGGCTGGGCCCAGCCACGCCTGGGGGGTTCAGCCGCCCTTGTGCCCCCCCCTCGGCCTCGCCTCTTCGCCTATAAAGTCCCCCATATGCCTAAAACCTAAGCACCCGATTAATATTCCACGAAACCATCTGTAGCCGTCGCCACCATTGTCCCTAGATCGGGGGGATCTGAAGTTCTTCCCGGCACCCTACCGGAGGGGAGATCATCTCGGAGGCCTTCTTCTTCATCATGCCAGCCTCCGGTATGAAGCGTGAGTAGTTCCACCTTGGACTACGGGTCCATGTAGTAGCTAGATAGTTGTATCTCCTCCTTTGTGCTTTCGTGTCTAGATCTTGTGAGCTCCGTTCATGATCAAGATCTCATCTATTTGTAATCAGGCATGTTGTGTTTTCAGGGATCCGATGGATATTGAGATTAATATGTCAGATTGATTAATGGTTTTGTCTATTTGATTATATCATGTCTGTGTTGTTTGTGATCTTGCATTATCTCCGTTGTTAGTAGCTATCTTGTCCAAGTAGTTGCTAGTGACTCCAAGAGGGGGTATTTATGCTCGATAGTGGGTTCATGCCTCTACTTAATCAAGGGAAGTGACAGAAATCTCTACGGTTGTAGATGTGCTGTTGCCACTAGGGAGAAAACAATGGTCTCTTGTTCATGGAACAGGTGGATTGTTTACCTTACACACTTTGTTTAAAGCAGTTGTCTGTTGTTTGCAACTTAATACTAGAGGGGGTTCGGATGATAACCTGAAGGTGGACTTCTAGTCATAGATGGAGTTGGATGGCGGTCTATGTATATTGTTGTATTGCACAATCGAATCTCATAGGATATTTGTGTCTAGTATTGCATTGTTATGCCTTGCTCAGTCCTGTCAATTGCCCTGCTATAATTTGTTTACCCTTCATGCCATGTTTGTTTACCTAAGGAGAGCACCTCTAGTGAACTATGGACCCCGGTCCAATCTTTACCATTGATACATCTTCCACTGTTACTGTTTACTTGTTGCAATTCATCATCACCTTCCACACCATACAGTTAATCCTTTGTTACAGCAAACCGGTGAGCTTGACAACCTCACTGTTCGTTGAGACGAAGTCTTGAGTTTGTGTTGTGCAGGTTTCCACATTGCTTGCAACACCTTTGACATGTTTCCTTCCTCCTTATGGTTCGATAACCTAGGTCTCTACTGAGGGAAACTTGTTGTTGTGCTCATCACACCTTGCTCTTGGGGTTTTCAACGAAGCGTCCCACGTCAACACCGGGTGAACGCATCATAGAATGCATGCATTGGCACTGGAAGAACTATCCATTTGTATGGCAGAGAATGTACAAAGACCACAAAGGAGGTTGCAGTGTGACACTCGAGGCAATTGTTACATATGATCTTTGGATCTACCACTCTTTGGCATGGCAGGATCGAACAACGACATCAACGTCCTACAGTCCTCAAATTTCTTTGTCAAACTTGTTGAGGGTCATGCTCCTCCTGCGGACTTTGAGATCAGCGGGCGCCAATACAACAAGGAACATTATCTTGCAGATGTCATCTATCCAAAATGGCCAACATTTGTGAAGACTATCTCAAGCTCGATTCTCCCCAAGCATGCTCAGTTTTCCAAGGAACATGAAGCTTGTAGGAAGGATGTGGATGTTGGAGATATGCCCAAAGGGCAATAATGAAAGTAGTTATTATTATATATTTTTGTTTATGATAAATGTTTACATTCATGCTATATTTGTATTAACCGAAAATATTAATATTTGTGTGATTTGTAAACTTGTTAGAGTCCCTAGTAAAGCCTCTTTGTAATACTAGCTTGTTGGTTGATAGATGATCATGGTTTCCTAATCATGAACATTGAGATGTTATTAACAACAAGATCATATCATTAGGATAATAGTCTGATGGGCATACTCCTATACATAAGCGTAGCATAAAGATGAAGTCATTTCAATAGTTCGTTTGCTATAAGCTTTCAGATACATAGTAACCTAAATCCTTCAACCATGAGATCATGTTAATCACCATCATCGGATGGATGCTTTGATGATATCAAACACCACTTCATAACTGGGTGGTTATAAAGGTGGCATTGAGTGTTCGAAAAGTATGTGTTGAGGCACATGGATCAAGAGTGGGATTTGTCCATCCATATGACGGATAGATATACTCTGGGCCCTCTCAGTGAAATGTCATCCAATTAGCTTGCAATCATGTGACTGGCTCACAAGGGATCACATATAATAGGAACGAGTAAAGAGTACTTATCGGTAACAAGGTTGAACTAGGTATGTAGAGATACTGACGATCAGACCTTGGATAAGTAAAGTATCGCAAGACAAAGGGAAATTGGTATCGTATGTAAATGGTTCATTCAATCACGAAGTAATTGTAGAAATATGTGGGAGCCATTGTTATCGCCATATTTTGGCCAAAGAAGGAGATGGGCCGTGATCAAGATGGGCTTGGAAAATGCATATATTCAACGTGTTGTTGGATCGGCCTAGTGCGTGGATTTGGGCTAAATTGCCCATGTATCTTGTATCATAGTAGGTTTCGTGTTAGTTTAGGTTCCGATTCAGTTTAGGTAAAGATAGAGTTGTAGAGTTATTCCAAAAGTAGAGAGTCTCCGGACTATAAATATGTACCTAAGGTTATCGAGAAAAGAAGGACAATCACGTTCACAACAAACACAATCTCGGCGCATCGCCACCCCTTGTTCTAGGGTTTCTTTCGGGTAAGTGTCATGCTGCCTAGATCGCATCTCGCGATCTAGGCAGTATTTTTACTTATGCGTTATTTAGTGTTACTCGTACTGAAGCCTTGTTGATGGCGAGTAACACTACTATCATAGATTTGTTGAGGCTAGCATCGGTGATTTTTGTTATAATTCTTTGATTTACGCTGCCTCTAGTTATCTCACTACCTTTGCACCTTTTCCCAGGTGCGAGGGTAGCATCTTGCTTCATCTTTATTTAGTTGCTTCGATCTGTTATGGTTATGCCTTGTTCGCCAAGGTTTAGTTTGATATCTACGTAGTCAGGCCTTACAGACGGGTTGAACGATCCAGTAGTGCATAAAGACGTGGCTTACTCGTTCTAGAGAAGTTGTTCCGGTAATTAACTTTACGTTGGTTATTAGGCCTCCTCTAGGGTTAGTATTCTTCATCTTTTGTATTTACCAGGCTCAATTACGTGTAGGACGCCCGATTACGTGGTGAAAACGTCAAACTGTCGTAGATCGATTTAACTTGTAACGATAAAGCAAAACCCCATGTTATCATAAAATCTAATGCAGAATCATGGGATAATCGGCTCTAGGAGCCGATTCACGGGGAACTGGAGCGTCACGGCTCGAATTTTACGATACTTGTTTACCATGCAGGAAATCAATCGAGCAATCCTTCACCTTCCCGACCAGGTATAGGTCAGGCATCTCGAACCAAGCGTAGCGTCTCGGAGTTTTGAGCCGTTGCCCGAGGGACCAGGGCCCACCAGCAGTTCTGGGAGCCTCCCGACTCTTCGTGTTGCTCGTCGCTGCCCGCCGGTGAGTTTTGGCAGGCAACACATTCTGGCACGCCCGGTGGGACATTCAACAACGTCTACATCAACATCCGACGCTGCAATGGAGAACAGACCAGTCACGTACGACGAGCTTCCTGAAGAGCACAAGGCGAAGTATGACGAGATTAGAAATCTCTTCGAAGCCGATCTCATCGGCTCTTTTGAGAGGACCCGTAAGCATGGCATCAAGTGGAGGGGGTTCTCCCCCGAGGGTGCTCTTGATGAGGTGGATCTGTCTGTTCCTTCGGAGGAGCGCACCAGAGCTCTACGACAGGAAGTCAACTACATGGTGGCTCATTCTCTGCACCGCCATTCTGAGAGCCTGGTGAACGCTTTCGAGCGGGTTGCGGTTTGCGTAGTTCAAGAAATCATGAAACATCAGTACTCTCCGTCGGGGCCTACTTTAGGGACTCACCAGGGAGAAAGACCGCTCCAGACTAGGCCGCAGCTGCCATTCACGCTTGCAGCTCCAGAGCCACCAGGAGCAGCGCACGTCGTCTATAAGGCTGGAGGCGACCCAGGCGATTGCCAATTCCTGTTCGAGCCACCTAAGGAAATCCCACACGGATACATATGCGCCTACGTGCCGGACTGCAACAACCTGCCACACACCAACCAGATTGCAACCGCAGGAGTTTCTGCGGCAGGAGTTCTCGCGGGGAGCTCCGGAAGGCGTTCGAGCAGCGATGTCCAGGGTGGACGCCGACAAACAAAGCGTATAGCCAAGTATGCCACTGGAACAAGTCATGAGAATCTAGCCTCGCGCTCAAACAGTGGAGCAAATCCGTACCATCCTGAGAGACCAGTTCGGCTTCGTGCCGAAGAGAAGGACAATCGGCTATTCAAAGCCGTACCCCAACGAGTTTGATCTGATTCCGCTGCCGCCCAAGTATCAGCTCCCTGAGTTTTCGAGGTTTAGCGGGTCGGAAGGGTCGAGCTCAATCGAGCACGTAAGCCGATACCTGGCACAGCTAGGCATAATTTCGGCATCGGATCAGATGCGTGTAAGGTTTTTTGCGCAATCTCTGACAGGACCGGCTTTTGGGTGGTACACCTCGCTGCCACCTGATTCGATTCAGACCTGGAAGCAACTGGAAGAGCAGTTCCACATCCAGTACCATTCAGAGGCTACCGAGGCTGGCATTGCAGACCTCGCAGTCTGGCGAAGGGAGAAACAGAGCGAGTACATCCGGCTTCAAGACCGTCAAGAACCGATGTTACTCGGCTCGTTTAATCGAGAAGGAAGCAATCTGGCGGTGTTGGGTCTCTCGACCCATCAAGGATCTGGCTTTCAAGTAGAGTACAACTCATTGGCGCACATGGCCCGTAAACGACGATGTATGAACAGCCACCACGAAGTTATACCAAGACAAGTTCAAGCGTCCGATAGGCCTGGTCGTCTGAAGAAGGTGATCCTACACAAGACCAGGAGGTGGCCATGGCTGAATGGGCTCGGGGGGCAGACCCCGTGTCCTGCAAATGGGTGAAACAGCAAGGGCCTGCAAAAGGGTTCGACTTCGACGTGAGCAAAGCTGAGCAGATTTTCGATTTATCTTGAAGAGAAGTACCGAGGTTACCCGACGGCCATAAAATCCCACGGCTCAGAAATGAACGGAGTCCATATGCAAGTGGCATCACTCGTTCACCCACACCCCCAATGACTGCAAAGAGCTACGTCGCCAAATCCAAATGGCGATAGAGCAAGGCCGTCTGATCCTTGGGCAGTTCGCCATGAAAGTGGACACAAACCCGTTTCCCGGCGTCAATATGATAGAACTCAAGCTCCGAGGCGCCACTGGATTTTTCGTTCGGTGTTAATATGGCGGTCCGGGTACCACCATGACATGTACAAGGAGGAAGGTGGTCGCCTCGGGCAAAGAAAGAGAAGAGGCTGGTCCATGCGACCGGCCCGCCATAACGACAAAGCGTACTTAACAGAGGAACAGTGAGGAGAGTGCGGTATCATAAGCCGCATTCCACGCATCTCCTTAACAAGTATGAGCGTCAGTATGACCAACGGCGCCAGCGCGATGGAGACGATAAAGGATATGAGCACCTCGCTAGGGGACCGTCAAAAGAAAAGGAAGGCGCAGACAAACATTGGGATTGTCCTTTCTTCAAGTATTGCTGGGACGCGGGAATGAGCCGATTGCCTACAGTCGACAACTTCCCGGAGTGTGGACAGCAGAAGGAGGACACGAGGCCAGTTTCAGTATTCAAACGTTTAGGGCCTCTCCCACCTCGAGCCGTCCAGGAGTCCGCTCGAGCAAAGGACCTCGAGAAGCCAAGGGATGACAATGAAGAAGAGATATCACCGTCCAAGGTGGTGTCGACGGACTCGACATACCCAAAAGCGTAGAGTGCAGCGGCTGCGTAACTTGGAGGAAGCTGAAGCGCGGTATCTCCACGCTTTGAAGAAAGCGCGGCCCGATCTAGCCGTCAAAATCAGGCAGCCCTTGGCAACGGGAGGCCGCCCGACAAGGAAAGGGTGGCGCCAAACCAATAAACGCCGATGCACAGACATCGGCTGGTACGAACATGGTGTTCATACTTCCGTCAGAGTTCTGCGCGCCAAGAACCAATGAGCTACCAGCATGCTCGATCGCGCCCACGGCCGGTTATTTTGAGAAGCCACGTGAGAAGGGTTACAAACATCCGAAAGCCACTGCCTCACGAGGTTACATCAATGGGCAACTGTCGGCAAGATGTTGGTAGACACCGGCGGCAGTCAATATCATGCCATACTCCATGCTACGACGCTTTGGGACGCCCACCGCAGACCGATCAAAACCAACGTCACGTTAAGCGACTTCAACGGTCGGTCTTGGAAACGCAAGGCGTCGAACGTGGATCCGGTAAAGGCAGGAAAACCATACCCACGTCATTTTTCATCGTGGACAAAAAGTACCTACTGTTGTCTTGCTAGGTAGAGATTGGATTCACGCTAATTGCGCATTCCATCCACGATGCACGATTACCCTGATGGGACGGAGATGAAGTGGAGGTCATCCATGCAGATGATTCTATCGAGGTTTCCATAGCTGGCATGAACGCGGGAAGCGAAGACCAAGAACCGATCTCGGAATCGGTTTAGACGGCTGTGAGCGCATTGAAGCTACAAAACGGGGTGAGGCTGGTCTTATCCATCGGCACGACAGAGTAGAAAAGTCCACAACCATCGGTACGGCCGATCCTCGCGATCGGCCACAAAAATGAAAACACCAATCACACGACAAGTGGATCACGTAGTCGTAGGTGAGATGCCCCGCCATTGTAAAACAATAAGGTGTAAACCATCCTTGACTAATGCAAGCAAAGGGGCGATTCAGGCAATCGGCCCAAATTATTTTTGTTACCCTCACCTACCGCTTGCCTGTGTTTACCATCGATTTGACAGTGACGGAAGCTAGGGTATGGGTTTACATCTGGCGATGAGCTAGAAGAGATCGACATTGGTCCCGGGATAAGCCACGACCAACATTTATCGCAAGAAGTTAGACCGAGTCTGGGGTCCGATGATAGCCTGTTGAAAAAATATCCATCGCTACCAGGACTACACAAATGCTCGGTTAGGAGCATCATTGAGCATTGACTCCCGCTTAAAAAAGGATTTCGGCCATTTCAGCAGCGAGCACGACAAATGAAGGCCGAGATTCTGGAAGAAGTCAAGAAAGAGGTCGAGAAAATGTTGACGGCCAAGTTAATCAGGCCATGTAGGTATGCTGAGTGGATTTCTAGTATAGTACCTGTAGAGAAAAAGGATGGCCGGTGGCGTGTTGCCATAGATTTTCGGGATCTCAATAGAGCTACCCCAAAGGATGAGTATCCGATGCCGGTGGCAGAGACGTTAATCAACGCAGCGGCTGGTCATAAAATCCTGAGCTTCATGGATGGCAATGCCGGTTACAACCAAATTTTTATGGCTCCAGAAGATATACACAAGACGGCGTTCAGAGTCCCAGGTTGATGGGGTTGTTCGAGTATGTAGTCATGACGTCGGATGAAGAATGCCGCGCCACGCACTAAAGGGCCATGAATTACATTTTCCATGATCCGATCGGCAAGTTGGTGGAAATTTACATCGATGACGTGGTGGTCAAGTGCGCTTGATTGCGGACACTTGACGATCTTCGGCGCTCGGACCGAACAAGAAAATTCGACTACGGATGAATCCAAAGAAGTGTGCCTTCGGGTCACGGCCGGGTTCTTGGGTTTTTGGTCCATGAGCGAGGATTGAGATCGGCCCGAAAAGTCGAGGCAAGACGGACAATGAAGCCACCTACCACAAAGAAAGAGCTGCAGTCTCTAATCGGCAAGATCAACTTCGTCAGAAGATTCATCTCCAATCTGTCAGGAAGAATAGAACCGTTCATGGGACTGGTGAAAACTAAATCTGACGAGGAATTTCGCTGGGGGGCAGAACAGCAACGAGCCTTCGACGAGATCAAAGAATATCTGACGAAGCCGCCAGTGTTGGTTCCGCCCCAGCCGGACAGACCGTTCTACATTTACTTGTCAGTAGCTGACACGTCCATCGCTTCGGTGGTGGTACAAGTTTATGATGGGCTGGAGCGAGTCGTATTTTACATAAGCAGAAGGATGCTGGATGCAGAGACAAGGTATCCTGATATCGATAAGTTGTGCCTCTGCTGTTTTCACCGCACCAAGTGCGCCACATTTTGCTATCGCAGAGATCATCATCATATGCAACCGACGTTATAAAGCACATGTTGCGGCTCCTATGTTGAAAGGCCGTGCAGGCAAATGGATGTTCGCATTATCGAGTTTGACATCCGGTATCAACCCGCAAAAGCGGTTAAGGGACAGGCGTTGGCGACCTTATCGCTGAAAGGATCAACACTAACATAGCAGCACTGTCTATAAGAGCGTGGGCTATGTTCTTTGATGGATCGGTTTGTGATGATGGCTGTGGCATCGGCATTTTACTTGTGTCGCCTCGGGGGGCAACATTTTCCTTCTCCATCGATTATCTACCTCTCGCACCAACAATGTCCTGAGTACGAGGCGTCTGCAGGGAATGGAGTTACTCCTCGAGCCGGAGCGGTGGAAATTTTGGAGATTCCAAGTTGGTGATTTCCCAACTCACGGAGGAGTACAAGTGTGAGAGCGAGTCCCTCTTCCCATTATGGTTGCACTGCCGTGAGCTGATGACACAGTTCCGGTACATAAACTTCACCTGGATCCCGCGGTCGCAGAACATAGAGGCAAATGATCTTGCACAAATGGCTTCAGGCTACAAGGATGTAGCAGAGGGAGCCGATATTCAGGTACAGTTCCTGGAAGCTGGCGACTGGAGAGTCGATATCTTCAATTACTTGAAGGATTCGGCTCGGGGGGCACCTAAACGGATAAGGTACAAGGCCATGAAGTATGTACTTATTGGGGATGACATGTTTTACAGGACTCTGGAAGGGTTATTGCTCAAATGTCTGGGGACAGCCGAGGCCAATCGGCTCCTGCACGAGGTACACGAAGGCGCCTGTGGAACTCACCAATCTGCTCACAAGATGAAATGGTTGATCAGGCGATCAGGGTTTTATTGGCCCACCATGCTTGAGGACTGTTTCAACTACTACAAAGGGTGTCAAGCATGTCAGAAATTTGGAAAAATTCAGATGGTACCCGCGTCAGCAATGAATCCCATCATCAAGCCTTGGCCGTTCCGAGGTTGGGGCATGGATATGATCGGCAAAATCAATCCTCCATCAAGCAAAGGCCACATGTGGATTTTGGCCATCACTGATTATTTCACTAAATGGGTGGAAGCTGTCCCGATGAAATCGAAACTCAAAGGATGTTATCAACTTTGTGAAAGAGCATGTCATCCATAGATTCGGGATTCCCCAAACTATCACGACCGATGGAGGTTCGGTCTTTATTTCTCAGGAGTTTAGAAAGTTATGCGAGGACATGGGGATTAAGCTGATCAGATCATCTCCATACTATGCTCAGGCTAATGGGCAAGCTGAAGCATCCAACCAGAGCCTCATCAAGCTGATCAAGAGAAAAGTCGATGAGCACCCTAGGCGTTGGCACGAGGTTTTGTCAGAGGCATTGTGGGCTTATCGCATGTCATGCCATGGGGCGATTAAAACTTCGCCATACCATCTAGTATATGGACAAGAAGCCGTATTGCCCTGGGAAATTACGGCTGGATCGAGACGTGTCACTTTTCAGGACAATCTAACAACTGAAGAATATGCAACCCTGATGAGTGACAGTGTTGAGGATTTAACTGAGCTCAGGCTGTGGTCGCTTGAGAAGATCAAAGAGAACAAGGCCAAGGTAGCTCGTGCATACAGCAAGAAAGTGAGGCCAAATGAGTTCCACGTTGGTGATCTGGTATGGGAAGCTGTGTTGCCATTAGGGACTAAGGATGCAACATATGGTAAATGGTCTCCAAATTGGCACGGGCCGTACAGGGTTGATCAAGTTTTAAGAGGAAATGCATACATGCTTGAGGAGCTGGACGGCGTGAAATTCCCGGTGGCGGTCAACGTTCAACATCTCAAGAAATATTTCCCAAGCATGTGGGATGATGGACAATAAAACATGGGGGCCGATACATGAAATCGGCCAGGTAAAAAAGCACGTGAGATGTTGGACAGTAAAGTGTGGGGGGGGGCGATACTGAAAATTGGCCGAATAAAAATATATAGCCGATGCACGGTCATCGACTCTAGAGGTTCACATATGTTACAAACAGGTGCCAGTATCCACATACAAGCTACTAAAGAAATCTTCATCCTTGCCCGTCATTAGCTGTTTGTTCAGGGCACGTATTTCGATGGGCAATTGGAGATCTAGGTCGCCCTTTTTGAAGAGGGTCGCAGGTTACCGTTTGAGACTAAGAAGTGACCGTTTAGGTTTGCCTGAGCATGTGACCAAGTCGGACCTTGTCAACGTTTTTGGGAAAACCGATATGCATCGACTCTTTGAGCTGTGGCTTGGTTGACTGAGTAAACGTAACAAGGGGAAAGCCGATGCGTTGCTATCGGCTTCTGGAGCATCGACCTATTTTGGTTATCGGCAAAAATTGGGGCGACAAGAGCAATCTTCGAGAGAACGGATTTTTCATTTCATTCAGAAGCTGGTTGCTTACAAAAAGGCTGATCGATTACAAAAGGGAGCTTATTGCTACTACTATTACTGCTACTGGTTCCTAATCTAGGCCGAGGTCGTCGTCGCTGTCGTCGCCGCCGTCTTGTGCGCTATCCTCAGCGCTGCTACCGGCGTCGTCTTCGCCTTTGCTCTTTGAAGAAGCTGAGGGGCCTCCTCGTCTTAAATCGTCGGTGTCCTCACCGGACCCGTGCGGAAGTACTTCACCGGCTGGTACTCCTCGAGGAGGTGTCCTCCTCTTCCTCCTCCTCCTCGGAGGAGTCGACGCCCCGTGACATGGCGTCGTCGGTCTTCATCGCCTCCCATCGCCAAGGAACTGCAGGTCTTCTTCGCCGTCAAGGACGCGTCGCCCTCCGACCAAACGCGAAGTCCAACCCTCTCGCCCCACCATTGTGGGCGAGAGTGTTACGCCGCCATCGGCGGTGCTCCGACGTCGCTCTCGGTCGCTCATTGAGTTGGAGGCGTGGGACAGCCGAGGAAGCAGAGGAGGCCATGGCGGAGAAACAGGGTTTTTTGGGCGGAGGAAGAAGGGTTTTTGGGCTGTTGGAGGAAGATGGGGATTGCGAACTGCTTAGGTGGATTTAAATAAGGGGAATAGTGGAGAGACGGTTCAATGCCATAGCGGTTTCCCGAAAATCTTGCCAAATCGTAATCATGCGAAGGAGTTGAGAAGACAGGCGTCATGATGAAGGGGTGGCGTGATTTATCCTGCTCGCAACGATTACAACGCAACCCGATACAAAAAAAAAGAGGGGGAAGAAAAAAAATATCAGCAGAATGGTTTTGGAATTATCATTGCCAAAA
The DNA here is from genome assembly GCA_030063025.1 of Avena longiglumis. Lineage (NCBI taxonomy): Eukaryota > Viridiplantae > Streptophyta > Magnoliopsida > Poales > Poaceae > Avena > Avena longiglumis. The sequence goes on along the minus strand of CP125974.1, from coordinate 475,303,761 downwards.
CCAGGGGGGTATGTGTTATCGCCATATTTTGGCCAAAGAAGGAGATGGGCCGTGATCAAGATGGGCTTGGAAAATGCATATATTCAACGTGTTGTTGGATCGGCCTAGTGCGTGGATTTGGGCTAAATTGCCCGTGTATCTTGTATCATAGTAGGTTTCGTGTTAGTTTAGGTTCCGTTTCAGTTTAGGTAAAGATAGAGTTGTAGAGTTATTCCAAAAGTAGAGAGTCTCCAGACTATAAATATGTACCTAAGGTTATCGAGAAAAGAAGGACAATCACGTTCACAACAAACACAATCTCGGCGCATCGCCACCCCTTGTTCTAGGGTTTCTTTCGGGTAAGTGTCATGCTGCCTAGATCGCATCTCGATCTAGGCGATTTTACTTATCGTTATTTAGTGTTACTCGTCTTGAAGCCTTGTTGATGGCGAGTAACACTACTATCATAGATTTGTTGAGGCTAGCATCGGTGCTTTTGTTATAATTCTTTGATTTACGCCTCTAGTTATCTCACTACCTTTGCACCTTTTCCCAAGTGCGAGGTAGCATCTTGCTTCATCTTTATTTAGTTGCTTGATCTGTTATGGTTATGCCTTGTTCGCCAAGGTTTAGTTTGATATCTACGTAGTCGGGCCTCTGACGGGTTGAACGATCCAGTAGTGCATAAAGACGTGGCTTACTCGTTCTAGAGAAGTTGTTCCGGTAATTAACTTTACGTTGGTTATTAGGCCTCCTCTAGGGTTAGTATTCTTCATCTTTTGTATTTACCAGGCTCAATTACGTGTAGGACGTTCCAGTTACGTGGTGAAAACGTCAAACTGTCGTATATCGATTTAACTTGTAACGATAAAGCAAAACCCCATGTTATCATAAAATCTAATGCAGAATCATGGGATAATCGGCTCTAGGAGCCGATTCACGGAAACACAGGAGCCGTCACGGCTCGAATTTTACGATACTTGTTTACCATGCAGGAAATCAATCGGAGCAATCCTTCACCTTCGACCGGTATAGGTCAGGTGGCATCTCGAACCAAGCCGTAGCGTCGGAGTTTTGAGCCGTTGCCCGAGGGACCAGGGCCCACCAGCAGTTCTGGGAGCCTCCCGGCTCTTCGTGTTGCTCGTCGCTGCCCGCCGGTGAGTTTTGGCAGGCAACAGCCATATGAATTTCTAGATTCCTCTATTGGTTATGGATCGAAGAAGAGTCTCGGTCATGTCTGCATAATTCATGAACCGTAGGGAGACACACTTAAGGATTCGATGTTGTTTAGTAAATATGAAATGTGACTAAGAAGACCAAATGTAGTTCGGAGTCTCAGATGGGATCCGGGATGTCACGAGGAGATCCGGAATGGTCCGGAGAATAAGATTCATATAAGGAAAGTCCAATTCCGGAGTTCGGGAATGGTTCCGGTGTTTTCATCGAAATGTTCTAGAAGGGTCTAGAAGGTTCACCGATCCGGAAGGGGAAGGTTACATGGATGTGTCATGACAAAGTGTAATGGTTGCATCATGCCCGAGTTCACTTGGTTGGACACTTGGAAGAGAGAAATCAAACTCTAATTTGAAAGTCAAAAAGGCGTTTGAAAAAGTGAAACTGGGACAATGTTTCCAAGTGGAGGGAGGGAAGGAATCCTCCATCTCCTTTCCACCGGCCAAGCAAGGGGAGTTGGGGGAGGAATCCCCCTCCCCTTGATGCCCCTCCCTCTCATAAATAGAGGGGAGGGGGCACCACCTTGTACCACACCTCCAAACCCTATCTCGGTCGCGCACTCCTCCAAGTCACTGCCGCCCTAGGCCTCCTCCAAGTCGCCGACTAGGGATAAACCCTAGCCCTAGCCGCCGAACGCACCACCCCCTCGGTGCCCTCTAAAACCTAGATCGTTGAGGCCCTCTTCTACTCCACCATACTCGCTCCGGCTTAGGCGAAGTCCTGCGGGATCTCCCCTCTAAACTCCGACACCACGTCGTCATGCTGCCGGAATCGCGAGGAGAGAGATACAACCTCCGCTGCCTGCTGGAACAAGGGAAATGATGGTCTTCATCGAGTACCGGACGTGTGAACGACTGCGGAAGCGCTGCCAGAACGCGGCGCCGGAAGGATCGTCTACGCAATCTTGAGATCGGCAAGTGAACGACTACATCACCCACGAGAATATGCTCTCGTTAACCGCTTTGGAATCTTCGAGGGTGAGTACTCTATCGACTCGTTGCTACAATCTAGTAGATAGATCTTGGCTTGTATGTGTTTATGTGGTAGAATTTTTTGTTTTCCATGCTACAAACCCTTTCAGTGGAGCGGGCATTTGGTGTGCTCCAACAGAGGTTTGCAGTTTTCTGATTTCCTGTTGTGACCTGATTCGAAAGATCATATGTGGAAAATGATGAACTGTTATGTGACCTTACACAACATGATCATTGAGGATGAGAGGAAGGACCCAGTGGATTTGGCCGAGAAGGACGAGCCATACTATAGACAGGGACCTCTTGCAGAGCCTGATCACTAGATGCTGCCACCTGAGCTGCTTTTATTGCCATGCATCAGGAGATCCGAGACCCGATAGTGTATCAAGAGGTGCAGGATGATCTGGTTGAGCATATATGGATACGCAAGGGTAACATGTGGATGTCGAGCATGATCTGGTCGAACTATGTTGTACTTTCAGTCTATGCCGAACTATGTTTAATTTCACGCTAAACTATGTCCAACATTTGCTTTGTATTCATATTTATGCCGAACTCTGTTTGAATTTGAGCCAAATTTAAACGAAAACTTGTCGATTTTGCGTCGCCTGGGAACCACGTCTAGAAATGCAAGTGGGAAAACGGCTCCTTTTTTGCCACAGTGGCCACGCTGGTATGCCCCCCTTTAACACCGGTTCGTAGAAGAACCGGTGTTAGAGCCCCTTTTCGGGATCAACAAAAGACCTCGTTTCCACTAGTGAAAAGTTACATCCGTCCGACGCTAAATAGTGTTGAATTTCGGACTAAAAATCGCAAGGTGCTTAAAACACTCCTTAGCTATCTAGTGAGTAACTTTGTTGACCCCCCTAGGACAGCGTGCAAATTTCACTCTACCAATACAACCCATAGACATGAAGCGGTTTGCCTAGATCGTCCACAGCGTGGAAATTTCACCGTACCAATACAACCCATAGACATGAAGCGGTTTGCGTAAATCGTCGTAGTTGTACCCCATAAACATTCATCTCCCGAGCATGGATTGATGACTTCTATGCAATCCGACTCCGCTTGAATCTTGTGCTACCCTCTTAGATCAGCTAGCTCCAAGCCATGTTGCATCAGCCACATGAGTCACGGATGACAACAGATGTTCCTCCCGATTCGTGATCAGCGTTGAACGCATCGTCCCTATTAAGCTTTGCAAAACCCTCAATCGGTCGTCAGGGGTTGGATTGGTTTTGTTTGAGTTCTGCATTACTTGCCATATGTACGAGCACGTCAAGGCTAAAGGATTTATACACTTATCAATTATTTTAAAAGACCGATTTGATAAAAATAGATAGTAATACTTATATTTAATACTTTTCTTTATGTCTAGGTTATTTTAGTCCTTAGCGTGGGATAGGAGTAGGCCGCAAAATATTGTTTACCTTTTTTAATACTACGTGAGCAGGATTTTAAACTTAATACCTCTCGACTTTGATATCATAGAGAATTTATAAAATTATTTCAAAAGACTAACCTTGTAAAAAGAATAAAACGGTATATTTATATTCAACAAAGGCTACAGTCCAACGCAGCCCCATTTGACATACACAGTAGCTTCTGTAACAACCGCAACTGTTTCACTCAACCCCAGCACGCACCAAAGTTCTTCTGCCCTCTTGCACTTAAAAAGCATATGCATGCTATCCTCAACTTCAGTTTGACAGGTCGGGCATAGCTCAGATGTAGCAATATGATGCCCAACCAGAGTAGCTCTCAGCGGAATAACTCCATGTAAAGCTCTCAAGCAGAATATCTGTACTTTTCCAGAGGCTTTAATATTCCACGGATTTTTCTAAACCGGGTTTTGTACAGATGCCCCTTGGAGTAATTCTGTGCATGCCCGTCCTCTGTACTAATGTCTCCACTCGACATGGTATGCTGACCTAACATAAAAACACCCCGATCTTGTATAGTTCCACGGCAAGATATCCTCAAAAGCCCCATGGTTTAAAGGAATATTCAGAATTCTATGGGCATCCGCGGGAGAGAAGATAGTCTCGAGGAGCTCCCGTCCCACTGCCCACTAAGGCCTTGTTTATTTTTTCGGTATTTTTATCCCTAAAAGATATAGGGATATACGGGGATTTGGTGTTCACTCAATACTTTCAATTCTCTCAAATACCCTTCCCAAAAATACTCTATCATGATAGAGAGTTTTTAATATAGCCAAAAGTACACAGTGTGAAGGGGATTTGTGAAAATATTCGGGTATTATCTCCTAAAGCTGACCTAGTAAACGACCTATCGGAGAAATTCCAAGATACGAAATAATTCCTTTCCATCTCCTCAAATACCCTAAGTGGGTCGATCAATTCATTAACTTTTGATAAAACAAATGTACCTACTTGCATGGTGATCTTGGGATTAGGCTTGAAGGGGACCCAAGCATCTTCCCAAATATTGATCGGCCTGTTCATCACCTATACAACCATATGCACCCCCCTTTCGAAAGTTTGAATACCCGAGATAATATAGAGCAGCCACTTTTTTCCCCTTTTGTTTACTTAACTTATATCTTTGCATTTATATGCATGTCAACAATGTCATTTTCAAATTCAGTTGAATACTACTACTACTGTAGTTGCTTCTGTCCACAATTCCAGCAGCCTGTAGGATTAGTTTTCATAGTACTCCTTTTTTTATATGAAGCAATAAAATTTAAAGCTAGAGTCGGTATGTTAGTCTGGGAAAATACAAAATGTTAACGAGTTAAGTGAATATTAAACATACTTGATGTATGGCAGGCATATTTTTGAAACAAAACAAATAGAAGATATAGCGACTTATTCACAGTTTTCTTAAAAGCAATATTTATCTTAAAATCTCTCTTAGGTGCATCATCACCAGATCAAAGTTTACTAATACAACACATTGCCAATACAACATCAATTCAGCGCAGTAGGCACGGAAGCAAAGGCGATGTTCTCTCAAAATTGAATAGAAGCAAATCAAATGACAGTACAGCCATCCCACTATACTGTTACAACATATATAATGGAAAGCCACAACAGGATTTGAACAAAATTCATGTGCAAAATTTATCAACTCTAGTGTAACACTGAAGATAAAGAAGCCATTTCTGACACGAGCCGCTTTAGTTTCGAGTCAACCGTTTTCTTGAACTCAGCTAGCAGCTCATGTTCTGCTCCCACAATTCTTCGTAACACACCAGTAGAACTCCATGTTTCCAATGACTTGGAAATCAGATCACCAAGCTCAGAGGCATGTGATGCTGGATTCTCTTCCAGGACACGGAATGTCTGTCCTGGCCCTTCATCACTAGCTCCTTGCAAATGCGACAACAAGGTATCTAAAGCATGCTCCTCTGGACTCATCTGATCAGATAACCATGTTTGTACACTTCGGAGTGTATCAATCAAGCATTGAACAGATCTTTGAATTCCTTGCAAGTGAGGTATGTCTGGTCGTAGCGATGGACCGCTTTTCTTTTTCTTCTTTCCTTGTGGCGCAATCGCTCTTATGCAGGACTGGATTACGATAAGATACCAAGAAATGGGTTCTGTAACCATCTGCACTAGAAGTGGAATGTTATTTCCAGGACAAGTCAGGATTCGATTGGCATCAGTCAGGTGCTCCTCTATGCAAACTTTCACCAAGCTATCGACTATCTGCCAAGAGGTAGGGCTGCTCTCATCAGTTCTGGGAATCACTGACTCATTTGACCACAAATTCATTGCATTAATGAACACAGCAAAGCTCATCCAACTGACAATGTCAGGAGCAAAATCCTGCAAAAAACAGATGTTATCAACAAGGTGCAGATTGGTTTATCATCACGCCACAATAATAAGAGTAGCGGGTTGAAACAACTGTTTCAGATGGAATTACAACATTGTTGCTGTTTCAAAGGAAAATAGTAACTTGTGGAACCAGCCAAAGGTCAGCATCACGAATTTCTGTTGGGCCCATAGCAGCACAGCATAATATTAAATTGAATGAACACCATTCCATTAAGATACGCAAGAGCAATGGATTGCATAATAGACACCATACAAGCATTAATAATAATCTTTAAAGGTACTCCCTCCGACCCATATTATTTGACTCAAATTTGTCTAGATTCGGATGTATCTAGCACTAAAACTTGACTAGATACATTCGTATCTAGATGAATCTAAGTCAACTAATATGGGTTGGAAGGAGTAGTGCTTTTGCTCTTTTAAATAAAAAAACTATTAAGCAAGGGCATGCTATTCAACCGAACACTTATTACAAGCAATACTGATTTAGAATTCAAGCTTTACTTTCAGGAGAGCATAGAAGCAGCAGTCATGCTTTGTTCGTTCTAATCAAAACTGGGCAAAGAACATATAGGAGAATAGTTAGATCTCCCAGCATGTTCTTCAAAAATTACTAACAATACAACATTAATTAAAAATTTAAAAATATTTCTTGATACAAAAACACTATATGATAAAAAAGGGATAACAGGTGTACAATATAGGCAGGCTATTAGGAAAGGTAAATGTAAAAAGAATATATTCAGTTAACTCATACCTTGACAGACTTCTTGCCTGAAGACATACCCAGAATCATGCTTAGAGCATCATCCATGGAATAGCCAATACTCCTAGCATATTTCTCAAGTAAGGTTTTCATTTCTCCAACAGTAATATCAGAAACAGCCCCGTTGGGTTCAGTATCCCTGAGAGAAGATACACAACCATGCATGGAAAGATAAACAAGTCGGGGAACAAGAGATTTTCTCTCAGTATCTCTCATCTTAGGGCCATTCTTCTCGGTAGATTTGTGCTTGCACTACAATAAACATAACCAATTTTGTAAGGGAGGGAATGATTAAATAAAACTTCGTAGATTTAGTTAATAAGTTGCAATAATTTCTATAGGACAATTTTGCTCAACGAAATGGAAGTATTATTTTTTGCAATTGTTCTCATATACTCCCTCCGTCCTGAAATAAGTGACTTGGATTTGTTTAGATTCAGATGTATCTAGACGCATTTTAGTATTAGATACATGTGAATCTAGATAAATTCAAGTCACTTATTTCAGGATGGAGACTTGGATTTGTTTAGATTCAGATGTATCTAGACGCATTTTAGTATTAGATACATGTGAATCTAGATAAATTCAAGTCACTTATTTCAGGATGGAGTGAGTACATGTAAAGAAAGTGTTTCTTTCAATTCTGGGTGTGGGCCAGCAAGGAGGCAACTGCAACTGCCTCCAGGTCTGGTGGATTTTTGAGCCATTCCAAACTGTGGGGCTTGGAGTTTTGGCACATGCTGATATCCACTCACTGGGCTAGGGATCGTGTTGCTCATGACAAGGTAGCCACCACAACAAGGAGATCACTACAGGCACACAGATATTACGCAGGCTTATTTTATCAGCGTCGGCAGGTGACATGGTAAGTAGGCTGCAGCAGCGAAGTAAAAAAATATGCCACACTTTTGAGGAATAGAAGTGTGTTCTTGAAAAAGAATCCCTGGCTAAGAATGAAGAAAATAGATAAGTAGACTACATGATGGCATTTATGTGGAACCTTGCTGAGTAATGGTTATGTCACCAGCAACGCCATCCCATAACGTGGGGAAACATCCGTTGAACTATTAGTGGGCCTATATTTTCGAAATGGGTATTCAAAGTCGCAAAAATGCAACATACGATATATAGATACAATCTACAAAATTTTCAACAATTGACAATAGTTACACTAATACAACAATTCTTCATGCAAAAGTAATAATAAATATCTGTGGGTTCACCCTTTAACTTGTACAAAGAATTCTAGTTTAAGAAATGCAGTGAAGCGTTTGTGCAAAAGTACGAGAAAATAAAAAACAAAATACCAAAGAGACGTTCCATTTTCAAACAGAGATGAAGTAAGAAAAACATATCATTACAAAGGAAAAAAATTGAGATGTGGTGTCTTCTAACACAACTACGATGTTCTAAATTAAGTTAGAAACATGAAATATGTCTTTAATCCTGTTTACTGCCAGTATATTTGTACACTCATGACCTGATGTAGGCCCGCACAGGTAAAGACCCTCCAAAGCTAATCCCTCTGTTTCAAAATATAAGATGTTTTAGCCTTTTTCTGAGATGTATGTATCTAGACGCCTTTTAGTGTGTAGGTTCAGAGCAAAATGAGTGAATCTACACACTAAAAGGTGTCTAGATACGTATTACGTATATTTCAGAAAAAGGCTAAACCATCTATATTTTGAAACGGAGGGAGTACCATTTTGGAGATATACTAAGTTATTAGATAGTTCAAACTTCGGACAGTCGGTTAGACGTCTAGAGCTGGTAGGGGGGAGAACCAAAGTACAGGGGGTTGATAACTTGATATAGACTTTTTTGTTCGAAACATTATGTAATATAGTGTAATGAATGAAGATAATAACAAAGAAAATTGCTTGACTTGTTAAAGGTTTTAAGAAAATGGCGTACCACTTGGGCCCTAAAGCACGCTGGTGTTGAACCTTCATCCATTGGTTCTGTAAAACCACAAGGCCATAATAATAGTAAGAACTTCAGAGCTTACAAGGCCATAGAAGATTCAGACAGACACATAAAATGAATAAGGAATACTAGCATAGTGATCCAAAATAGAGATACTGAAAAGAACAAAAGACATACAATAAAACAATAACATAGTATGAGAAGCCGATACCTGAAAGAAAATTTACACTTGTTGTTGGTGTCCACCAAGGGCGTGCCTCAAGATCTTCATTAAAAGTTAAATGTTTCATGTTATCTTCATTTGATAGATCAACTAAGCCTTCTCCATGATTCACATTTTCAAGAACAGACTGCAGTTAGGGACAATTATCAGTACTGGTATGCAGAACATAAAAAATAGCAGGCATCAATGTTATACACGTATACTTGTATAACAAACTAACCAACACCTAAGCAATAATTGTACATTGAAATTGGCTGGTTAAAATAATATGCAGCACTGTTTATAAACATAACTGTAGGTGCCAGTCATACGAAGTTCAAAATGGTTAAAAGGTGAAGAAAAAATGGTTCTTCCAAGCATCAATGCACACCTTGATAAATTTTACTAAAACTACTTTGTCCTAAATTTGGGTTTGAAATTCACAAGTAACAACTAACCTCCACTTCCTCAAGAGACTCGGAGTTCTGCTTCAGACTCAGTATTACAGAATCAGATTTTACAGCAAGATACTGCATGGAGCGTTGCAAGCGATTTTTGAACTGAACAAATTCAATTACCTGAGCAACAATATCACAGAATAATGAGAAAATGTAGCGCGAGATATCTGTGGAGAACGCAATGTGGCGCAACCAGCAACATAGCCCATGGCAAAGCATGAAGAACAAATGACAATGATCTAAGCTTCCAAAGACATCAGCTGAATTATTTAACAAATAATGCAATAATTTAGATAACTAAATTTGGCATAAGCTTCGCAGATATGTATTGCAGAGAAGAACTCTAAAAATTACGGTAACACTTAGAGGATTCCAAACCAGCAATGGACTTGTTATTGTTAGGTGCTCATCGGTCAAAATACCAGTTCAGATATTAAAACTATGACAAATTACACAAAACATAGGAACAAGACCATGGAACAGTCATCCTAGATTCCAGTTTAAAGGGTATATGTTCCTTCTCATGAAGACTTGCAAACCCTGGCCATGAACGGTAAGAACAAATGTGGTGCAAATTGTGTCATCAGCAGGAAAACACAGATCACTACAACTTTTATGCTGTAAACGTGCAAAATTACCAAGTAAAAATCTGTTTACTCACCTTTGAGTAAGTACGGTGCCTATATGCAAGACAGGTAAGATCAGCAGATTCTTTCAAATGATCATCCATGAACTTAAGATAATCCTTAACAAGACTTGCTGTTTGTTGCAAGTAAGGAGAACTCAACATATGTGGCAAGATGTGATGTGAGACTGACTCTAGAAGAATGTTTTTCACCTCCAGGCTTACATACCTGTATGAAAGAATACAGTTTAGGATCAATAGGTAAAAAACTGGTCTCATGAGTAACCTCAGAAATAAACCAAAAAACGCCAATGCATATAAGTAATTAGCAAACCAAGCATTCTGCACGAACAAGGCATAAGCACATGTGATGGAACAAACGAGTTCTCTTGTGAAAGCACCTTTATACCATGGAGTTATCAAGAGGACAATCCAACAATGGTCCGCAATGGAGCACATTAATATCAGCAATTTATATCACATGAAGGCATCTAATTAGCATGAGCATTATTCAAAATAAATATGCAAGGAAAACAATTACCATTGATGTGCTAACGGAAGAGCTCCCAGGTAAGAGTACAGATGCACCAGAGTGATCTTGTATTGCCATACATGCCTGGGTACACGGCCAAAATACATATTGTCATTCAGCTTCTAGTTACATAAATACAAGTAACAGATTTTTCTTCAAAACCATAGCTTAGCTTCACATTATCTTGGCACATAGGCTTCATAAAGTGGAACCGAGGCATTTATTTACTAACCATTTGCACTTTTAGACTTTAACCAATAAAGTACATTACCACAGACATGCAACAATTCATAGAAGTCATCAAAATTGAAGAGAAAAGATGAAAGAGGTTGTTGCTACTAGGATAAATCCAATGTCTGATCTACTTCCGTACAGGTGCTACAACAATGTTTGGATGACTCCTACTGTTATGCTTCAATAGTTCAGATTCCATTTAGTCAACTCGGTAGCATAATTAAATAATACATCCTGAAAGCTAGATATTTGGCTGCACAATAAATTAACCATACAGAATTCAATGACAGAAGATAGTAATAGACAACTAATCTTTTGATCCATGTTCCAAAAGAAGATTCGTGCATATCACAGAAGACTTACTTGCGAACAGTCAATCCAAACTCTAGCACCAAAATTGCTTCAAGCAAGTATCCTAACTTCCTTGTACGCCAGAATAGCTGTTCCAAGACATCACGTGTATATTTTAGTGCTATTTAAAAGAGTATTTTTGCACAAGAGCAAATTCAATCTACAGCTATCAAAAAATTACATACTTACGAACAATTTCACAGAACTGCAGATTAATGATTGATCATGTCACAGAACTACAGATTTAGGATTTTGAGAGTATGCCATGTGGACCCAGATTTAGTGAAAATGTATTGCAAACAAGATGTCTGTGATACAAACTGACCCTAAATCTCTACTTCCTTGAAATTGGTCCTCAAGTGTAGATTTTTTATAAAATTTGTCCGCAATGTGAAGTTATGTGAAATTGATCTTTTAAGTTTGAATTTACATTAACTTGTATTTTTTGTGAAATTTACTCCTGTTAAATGTAACGGCCAATCAGAACTATGTAACTCAAAGCAACTGGATTACAGAGTTGTTCTGGCAGGTTTGTGCGGAAACAATATAGTTCACTGTATTGAGCAGGTGGATTAGTCTGAGTGACAGATATTTAGAACCAAAATATCTTGCATAATTGCAACTAAGCTGCTGATGACAATGCACGGAAATGTAAAAATAGTAGGTTCAAATTTACTACATTAGCTCATCTAAAGTAAAGTATGAATTATGAAGAACCCTATCCGTATCATACATTACTGATCAGAATTCAGAAACCTATTTCAGAGGATTTTAAGGTAAAACAATCAGTTACAGCTACATGCTTATATACCTGCATAAGAATACTGCTAGCCATGGAAAGCAGTTCTTCGCCATGCATGCTTTCCTGAGGATCCAGGTCTCTTGAGAGAGGCAAGTTTTTGCAAAAAGTCTCGACCATTCCTTTTGCAATGCGCTGAAGATCTGAATTGGCATATGGATTTTGTGGTATTAGTATAAGTAGCTGAGTTAAAATAACACAATATACTCTTCCCAATTAAACATATACAAACACATTAATGTTATTTGTGAAGGTGGACCTGTGGTTGACTTTGATAAAAAAGTTCCCAAAAGTTCTTGAACCTTAAAAGTAGTTATTGCCAAACCCAGTGCTTTTACTGAGACAGATGATGCATCAAAAGATCTGGATATTGTATCTAACAACTCTGTTATTTCATCATTCGATAGCATGTGGAGATATATTTCAACATCTGATGACGAGCAAGACAAGTGACCAAATCTGCAAGGTCGAAAAGTAATTTTAGCTACAGATCAGAGATGGATGTGAAAACATCTAAGAAATGTATCTATGTTTGAAGACTGCAAGCACAAACGGCTCTGTGATGTAGTACTAGTTGATATAATATTGGACATCCAGTAAACAAGAATGCACAAACATGATATGAGCTTGCCAAGCAGCACTTTTACTTCTAGAAGAGAAGGTGACAGGAGCATGGAGACATAATGTCACACGGGCACATGGAAATATAACATACATTTAAATGTAGAAGTCATCCATATAACGCGGGCACAGTGTATAACTATAAACAAGATAATTTAGCTTATACACATGCTTTTGAAACAGCATGTTTCATTTGTAACGGTTGGCTATAGCCTACAGCAGGTGAAGCATTGTAATGATGCCAACTATCAAATGAAAAAGAGTGCAGTGTATGAGAGTATATAGATTAGAAGGTAGAGAAAATGTCTCAAGCATTTTGGTTGGCTATTTCTGATACCAAGTGAGGAGATGGTAACAAGACGCTGGAGTGTGTAGAAACATAGCCAGCAAAGTCTAAAAACACAACTTTTAATGACTCATTAACACATGAAGAGAGATAGGTGAATATAAACAGAGAATGTCCAATCAACTTTCTAGTTCAAAATGCAACAATTGATAGAAAAAATCATGAACGTAGTGAATATCAAAACTTCAAAAGCACCCGACACTGGCTTATTGCATGCTAAAGGCTGTGATTTCCATCATTCTTGCACATAGTATAGAGTATATAGATTCCAAATGGACACAAACAGGAAGAAGATGCACCCAGACAGACCTGTGGAAATAGTTTCCCAGAGCTTCCATAAACTTCCTATCAGTTGCGTTTCCATTGAGGCGGCGTTGCCGCTCAATTTCAATAATAGCTAAGTGAGGTCCTCTAACACAATCACCGGAATCATTTTTTTGTAGCTTTTCCACAAATGATAATGCACTCGCAAGGCGAGATTCGACCTACGAACATATACTTTCATTGGATCAGATGCACGTCACCAAGACAAAGTAAATAATAATTGATTCAGGTGGAGGAAGTACCAGCTCCTCACTAAGAGAAGTCTTGTTCAACATAGTCGAATCTACAGAGCAAGAAGAGCAAGTATGTTCACCAGTGGCTGGTTTAGGTAAGTTCACATCACGCTCCAGCAAACAGCCTAAATAATGGAGAAAGGACTCCCAGTCATCAGGACTGCCATTCAAAAGAAGAAGACAATTATTAAAAACTAAACAGAAAGGGAAATGTCAAATGGCTGAATATACAGATAAAATATGCTGCAATAACTTCAACGGATTTAGTAGCATCAGCTGAGGAACGACAAAGTAAAGAACATGTGAAAACAAAACAGTGACTAATATAGCAGTGTGACCTAATTGAGAATCAACCTCAAAAGCTTAAATTTTAAATAAGAACTACCATGAATCCAAGGATTCTGGTTTACCAAAATAAGGTAAATCAATGCACATTTATGGTGTTATGAACATCATGGAGTATGCTTATGAAGAGATCTGTTGGTCCTTGGAAGGTGCTACTGTACTACTATTTCCTATAATCTGTTTAATAGATGTGTACCCAATAAGTTGTTTAATAGATGCATAGAGCATGACACGTCTTGGAATAAGTTGGTTACGCATGTTTAAGCAGAAATTAGCTTTGTAGAGCAACTGAGAATCTATGGAGTTAATGACAAGAAGAATTACCAGGATACAAGAACCTTCTGATATATCTCAGAAGCAGACACATAGTTACACGCTTGAGTAAGAAGTCGTCCCTGTCAACTTGAAGTCAGACAAAATGTAAGTGGTTCTCACTTTCATTAGCAACAATATTTGATAGGGAGAGAAAAAAAAGACAAAAGTTAAAGGAGCTTATTGTAGGCTGGTGTGCAACAGACATTAGAGATAGTGAGTAATGTTTTTTCTGAAGAACAGTATTGGGGCATTACGTTTCCATTAAATCACGGTTCAATGAACCATCTTAACTGTATGTCCGTTACAGTTTTCAGAAACTTTCCCAAGTTCTGAATTGATTAGAGTATTCTATAGTAATTTAGTGCAGAAAGAATTACAGAACAGCTGGGTTAGCTACTTAGCTGTCAATTTAGATATTCTTACGAGTATGGTACACATTCAGAAAAAAATCCAGTCTTATCTCTAGTCTCTACACTGAAGTTGAGTGCAGACAACGAGATAGGATAGTGCCACGTCAACATAATTCTCTTGCCCACCCAGATCCTAATTTAATGGACACAATAACCTAGGAACTAAACCAGCATGCAATAGTTCAGTCATACAGTAGATATAATGATTTCTAAGGTTTGTAAGTTTATTACCATCAATTTCTCTTGATTACAAAGATAATAAAACATCCACAGCAATGCATGAGCCGAATTCTAGTAAGTTAATGTTTTATGTTCAGATTTCTATTTAGGATGGAGAAATATGGAACAAGGAAATGTGATTAGAGTTTAACTGTGACTCGTAGTCCAGATGAATAGTAATTAACAATACAAGAGAATATCAAAAAAGTTGAATTGAAATTGAAATTACCTGCGTACGAAGCTTGTCCTCCTCCCTTCCCATAAGAGACCCCAAGTCTCCAGAAAGAAGTTCCAAAGCAGCATCATACTTTGCCTGTTGTTCCAGAATTGAAATATAGAGAGCAAGCGCTGCAAATGGTATAACTATGTCAAAAGAGGACAACAAATAAGGAGAAGAAAAAATATAACATGGTAAATGGCGCATTTTAGATCAGCAAGGATACCTTCTGGCTCATGTAAGCTATGTGAACTTATGTGCTTTTTAAGCAAAGCTTCAGCTAATCCTAATAATTTCTCACCTCCGCTGCTAAAATATGCCTGCCATGGGCAAAAGGAAAGTCACATATATAACATAATAGCACATACAGAACACACTTATGATAATCATGGCTAATAATATACATGCCCTCAACTGACTTGTTATATCTAACAGGATATGTTATAAGTATTGATATTACATATTTGATCGAATGACCAAGGAAGCGATAAGCTCGAGCAATAAAAATTCACAGTGAATACTTTCAAGAATTAGGTCGCTTGCATACTTCCTGTTTTATGATACTGCATCACATCAGATGGATAATATCTAGACCAATTGTATGTCGTATCTATTTTATTCAATGATGAGTAGTACAAAGTAGTGTCCACACGAACAAGCTACTGCACTGCAACTAATGAATCAGGAGGTTGTCTAAAATTAACTGTGCGGTTTTGTAAGCTACAATTATTTATAGATCAACCCTAGTTCGAGCCCATGAGACGTTTAAACTTTTTTGTTTCCCCCCATCTACTTTCATTTATGTCCTCCATGACCATGACATTACTACCAATCCCTCTAAGTATTATTTTTCCTACCCAACCTATTCAGTGAGTGTTATACACACATCACACACGTAGTGTATAAGTGTTTGCCACTCATCCCTTACCTTGCAAAAGGTGATTTGCAGAGGCGGGTTAACAACAATCTGCTTGAACCGTCATGTTTCTCATGACAAGATCTGCATACAGCCTGATTTTATTTTGCATTAGTTTATAACTGCCGTATTGATCTTTTTAGCTTTGTTCCGTAAGTTTGTATCACATGTGCCTGTGTTTTTGCACACAAATATACAAGACCAATGGAAATAAGATTGACATGCGCACTTTGCCTGTGAATCAACAAGACATGTTACACTAATACTTTTCATCAATTCCACTAATACAGTTTTATCTGTTCTACTAGCAATTCTTAGCTAGTCCACAGATATTTTTATTTGTTCCACCAGCACTCTTCTGAATCGGTAGTCTGTTACACTAACATTTTTTATCTGTTACATTAATGATTTGTATTTTCCTCACTCATATTCTCTTCTGAAGTATAAGCAGTTCGTTCCTGTAGTAAATTCCGAATGGCGCCCATGGTACCTTCTATTTTTATACTTTGGCATCTTTAATTTGCACCTGTAATACATTTATTTTATTCACAGGCGCATTTGTAAAAAGACTTTCATTCTTATAGTTATACTGAATTTTTAAATATGGCACTCCCTCCGATCCATAATAAGCGTCGTTGATTTAGTACAACTTTGCACTAAATCAACGACACTTATTATGGAACAGAGGGAGCATTCTGTTTTGAAAAAAAAAATCCCAAACTAGAACGCTCCCAAAAATGGGAAATCCAATGATGCAATGATATCAACGACCTAATGGTGTATATGGCATCCCTCTCTTCCGTTCCAATTTCTAACCTCTAGAACCATCAACTCCATCAGCTTATACATGCATTCATAACAATAGATTGTTTTGCTTTATAGCTTTATTAAGTTCTACTGGGCAAAAAAAAGTAACAGTGTTACGTTGCAATACTTGAGCTAAAATTGCAGGTGCAGAACTCATGGATATATGATGAACCTACCTGCAGTAGAATACTGCAAACTGCCCAAAGCAAAAACCTTTCTTCTCCTACAGTTTTGTACATTCTAATTGCTGTCTGCAAAACATACAACGGTTGGAGGGTCAAGAATAGAACAAGGAAACACACACAAAAAAAGCAACTAGCGAAGTACCATCATACCTGTTGTTGCTTCACATATGAGTACTCTCTGACATAGCAATTAAAGAGCCCCATCATTAATTCCAAGTTATTAGAGTATTTTGTACAAGCATACTCATAGCATGAAGTTGCAAGATCCACTGGCAGAAATGTAATTACAGTCACTGATAATTCAGAAGAAATGATGAATTAAAAGAGTTAAAGACAAACAGTGAAGTACAAACATACATCTCTCAAGCCTTTGAAACACTATCTGTAATGTGCTAAGAGTGAGATCATCAAAATGGAAAATGTTATTCGAGTACAATAGCTCCTTGGCATTCAAACAGACACCCAGTGCTTCATCAGGCTTTCCCATCCTTTCCAAAGTAAGAGCCTTGAGGGCCTGAAATTAGATAGTTAAACAGTGCTGTTTAATTGCATTCTTACTAAATACAACAAAGCTAAAGCCTGTAGTTCTGATCAACACTGAGGTAACCCCTTCGACTTTGCGCCATGAAAACAGTTGTTCTTCAAATAGACATAAAGAAAGAAAGTAAATCAAGGCCATGCTACACTGTCACACAAAACAAATAGAGCGTGTTGGATTTTAAATCTCCATATCGATATTACAGACCATAGTTACAGACTTAAATGTCTATTGAAGAGCTTAGTATAAGCCTTAACTTTAATAGCATTATATCATACAAACAGTGCCTAATCATAAGTCACTGGACTATGTGGTTTGCTTCCATGACTCGAGAGTTAGCATCGTGCAACCTGCTGGGACTAGGCATTGGCTTTGACGCTGGGGCTAGGCTTGAAAAAGGCGAAAGGCTAAGTTTAAACCAAATGAGGTGTTAGTTATACTTATGAGTTAAGCAAGTGAAATCACATTCGTCTGGGATAGTATCTCTGTAGTATTAGATGGACTTTGTTTCCTCTAAAAATATTAGTGTCATCTCCCAAAGTTATAGAGTTCCACTTCTTTTAACAACGCTCTGTTTCCATTACCTCTCTAACTTTAATGTCAGTTTCACCAGTCCACGATGCCCGTTTACTACTGCATCCTACCTTAATCCCAACATATTATCTCCACCTCCCATACAACTTGGTAGGCAGCAGTCTAGCAATATTTTGCTGGGGAGAGGAATGAAGGCCTTCAGAAAAATCAACCATGGGGTAGATATAGCTCAGCTTAAAGAGAGAACGTATGGCTTCAGTGCCAATAGTTGCAGACGTTGGTCTGAGCAATTTATTTCCTAGGATTGCCACAGGCCCTTACAGCCACCCGCCAGTTAGAAGCCTCCTATTAAATTTGTCCGACCAACTAGTCATTGGTGCAAGCCCAAATGAACTTCCTAATAAAAGTCTTTTAACCGGTCTCAAACTTTCAAGAGCTCAGGCAAGTCAGTCTATAAGCTAAAACTAGCAAGCAGTTCAGCACAATGCACAGCAAGTTATCTAGCTTCCATCGACACAACCAGTTCCCCGATACATTTGATAAAAAAAAATCACAACACGCTTCAAAATGAAGTTAACGAAACAAACCACTTAACCACACCCATTTCGAAGCCATATTCATCGGACCGTGACGGAAACAACACAAAAATGGGGACGAGACGAGGCGAGGTAGCTCACGAGGACATATGGGGAAGTGGGGTGCTTGGCTAGGAGCGCCGTGCAGAGCTTGAGTGCGGCCTTGTACTGCCGCGAGTCAACGGCGTCCCAGATCGGCCGCACCCGTCGCTCCGGGATTCCGCCGGCGAGCCCGAACTTGCTGGCCATGTCAGACCGCCTCGCGATCTAGGGTTAGGGTTTTGGGCCGCAGGAGGTGGCGTGGGTTGGGAGCGGGAGGAGGAAGAAGGGGGGAAAGCCGGGGGAGGAACGGCGTGGAAGGGTTTATCGAGTCGGGATGTGACGGCGGCGCGGTTCGTGCGAAGGGCCGACCCGAGTGGGCAGTGGGCACGTCCGAGGAAGGGGCGTGATCGGATCCGGGCCGTCCACGGCAGGATGGACGGCGTAGGTTCGTCAGCCGTGTGACCAGGTAGGAAGATGCACGTAACCCTATTGTGGCGGGGGGTATGGAGTTCCAGACCGTTGAGTTTCGGATGAGCGGTCTAGACGGAGGACAGCGTGGTCTGCACTAGGCATGCTTAAACGAAGGTTTAGTTCATATTGGGAGTAACTTGGCCAGTATCATGTATATACATGCAATGCCAACTAAGTAAATTGGGGATATGATATGATAATTAATGATAAAAAAAAGATGGTAACTTAGCTAGTTACCATAATATCACACATACCAGGACAATATGAGTTTATAACCTAATTTATTTTACCTTGCATAACACCACACATGTTACTACTCACTATAAAGGTAGTAACATGAACTAGTAACATATGCAAGTTACTAGTCTAAGTTATTTAGTACTATGACCAGTCATAGTAGGAATGTTACTAGTCTAAGTTACTACCTCCATAGTGGAAAGTGTGGTAACATAGGAAGCTTCGTTAATTGATTTGTAGACACACTTTATATTGAGAAGCGTGATGTGACGGTAATATATTATGTTACTCCATTTGTCTCTCTCCTTATTAATTGTTTGCCACATCATTTTTTGCCTAGATGGCATGCCCGTTACAATCTATGTTAGTCCCACTATGACCAGCCTAATACTATGTTTGAATGTATTGAATTGGATCTTAGAATTAGTTTGGATTGGAATACCAAAATCAAGATGGAAATGAAATGGCCTACAATTCTAATTATGTTGTTGGGTGTGCCTGGTATTTTCCGTTAGAAATCGAAGGGTGAAACCAATTCCAATTTCTGTTTAGAAGTACAAAACATGAAATTGGATGTTCTATTGAGTTTGGATAATATAAACGTGTTTTCTGTATAAAAAATTAGTATGTAATCCCTCTATTCCAAATTATAAGATGTTTTAGCCTTTTTTGACATTCATGTATCTACAAGTCTTTTAGTGTGTGGATTCACTAATACATGTGTTTTGAAAAAAAGGTAAAATATCATATATTTTAAAACGGAGGGAGCATATATTAGAATATTCATACCAAACTAAGAACCTGAATGTCAGCCGAATAAATTCATCAAGAAACAGTCCAATAGTCATGGTCTGTTTAAATTTGACTAACATAATCAAACATTAAGCCTTTCGAGCGGCCAACGTGATTAGTTGGGTTTCCTGCATGCAAATCAGATGCAGGGGCTGGACAGGGAGGTTTATATTGGCGTCCATACATTTGCTAGTTATTCAATACAGGAGCATTCTATGAGCAACTAAGCAATTGTTTTATACATCAATGGGCACATTAGGTACAACACCAAGAACCAAAACCATATACTCTTATGCACCCATCAAACTGATGCATCCGGTGCACCCAGACTAAAATATACATGTGCAACAATTATGTCACAAAGTTTTAAAACAAAATTGCGACTGAGAAAGAAAAATGACAAATCTAGCTATTTTAGTATTAATGGGCTCAATTCATATCCCAACATGAAATAAATACTATTCACAATGTGATTTGCCATTTTTATTCACGAGTTTTTGGTAGAATTTGGAATTGAAATTTTCCAAGTAAGAGATATATCTTCCATCTAACTGATAAATTAATATTTGACATTTTTCTATAATTTTTTGTGTATTTTATATTAGGTGTCAACCGCAGTGCAAAAAGAAGGGGACATGCCCACTTGAGCATATCATACCACATGTACAAACAGAGGAGAACGTATCTTACGCACCCATCAAACTAGTGCAACCGGTGCACCCCAAGATATACATACAATAATTTCGAAAATAAATTTGTTACATAGATACATAGTACAATTATATCACAAAGTGTTACATCAAAATTTCAAACACATCTTGAGAAATAAAAATAACAAATTCAGCCCTCGTATTATTAATGGGCTCAATTATAAGCCCACTGTAAAATAAGTATTATTCACAATGTGATTTGCATTTTTATTTTGGAGTTTTTGGTATAATTTCAAATTGAAATTTTGTGACATCATAGATATTCACTCTACATAAATGATAAGTTATTTTTTATATTTTACTATAACATTTTTTGTATATATTAGGTTGGATGCACCAATTCAAGGGGTGCATGTGTACACGACAGAGGATACACGAAAGAGATGTAGAGCAGAGAAGGGGGCAGGCACCACGTGCGGCTGAAAGGAGAGAACAACCAAGCGCACATGGTGTCCGAAATTGGGATGCCCTACTACGAACAAAATGGACAGATGTACATGAACGTCATGTACCCGATGTACTGCATCCTCAGCAAGGAGGGCACCACTGGCTGTATGGCGGCCTCCGGCCTAGCTGCATCAAGCTCATGCCCATGGCCACCATCTCCTTCATGTGCTACGGGGCCTACAAGAAGATACTCGTTGACGAACAAGAGGACTTCGACGTAGCTGAGGAGGAGGAAGATGCCTGAAGTGGACATACATAAAAGGGATTTCTATTTCCGTGCCCTTGGTTCGTTAGTTATACTTAGTTTTCCCCAACCGCTTAACTTTTTCTCACTTTTCCCCTTGTCATTTAAGAAACCCTCGCGGCGCTCGCAGGCGCTCGGACGGAGGGATGCCGTCAGGTCAAAGGCTTGACCGTTACATGCTGACTGGTGGGACCGCGATGGGGCGGGTCGAGCGTTGAGTGTTATGTTACGAGGCCTCGACTGTTACATGCCTGACCGGTGGGGCCGCGTTGGGACGGGTTCTGCATACGTGGTGAAGGGTGTGGCCGCGTTAGGATGGGTCTTGCATACGTGGTGGAGAGTGGGGCCGTATGGAGATTCGTCGGATCAGCCATTCTCGCTCACCCAAAGCATTCGCTTCCCCCCGAGCCTGGAACAACTCCCACACCGCCGCTCCACTGCCCCGCCGTCATCCCCTCCTACCTTATGTTGTCCTCGGCCCTAGAGTCGCCCCCTTCCCCTAGCCGTGGAGCCCACTTCACCTCCGGCTCTGCTCCCGCCCTTGCTAGATCTACCCCTTTCGCGGAACAGTATGCAACGTCAACTGGTGCACCATCCATCCCCGTCGAGCACGGAGAAGATTGGATGGAATCGCAGGAATCTAACGCATGGATTCCATCTAGGTAAGCATCGTTTTCCTTTGTGGGTTGATTATTGGCAATATTTAAACGTGAATCGCGGGTCCTTAACTAACTGCCTTGCTTTTCGAATAGGATTGATCCAGTGCTGGCGTAATTTGTGGTTGTGAACAATATGTCTCTAGATTTTACTTCCCAGCGGTGGTTCCAACCTCTATAACTCTCAGAGATAGATAAAATCTTCCTGAAATCTATTGTAAATTCCCATGAAACAGTGATGATTCAATTGGTTTGCAAGAGTGTTTATAATTATGAAACTCTCGCGCGGTCTGAAACTATATTTGACACAACTCTTGCACGGCTAGCGATTCACTTTCAAATTAAAAAAAAATATACAACTCTTAATGTACAAGAGTGTTTATAATTGACACTACTCTTGAACACTTTCAAATTAAAATATATATATAACTCTTAATATACAAGAGTGTTTATAATTGACACAACTCTTAAACACTTTCAAAATTAAAAAATTATACAACTCTTAATGTAAAAGAGTCTTTATAATTGACACAACTCTTGAACATTTTCAAATTTAAAAAAAAATCATATAACTCTTAATGTAGAAGAGTGTTTATAATTAACACAACTCTTGAACACTTTTAAATTAAAAAAATCATACAACTCTTAATGTAAAAGAGTGTTTATAATTGACACTACTCTTGAATACTTTCAAGTTAAAAAAATATACAACTCTTAATGTAAAAGAGTGTTTATAATTGACACTATTCTTCAACACTTTCAAATTAAAAAAATACAACTCTTAATGTAAAAGAGTGTTTATAATTCACATTACTCTTGAACACTTTTAAATTAAAAAAATACAACTCTTAATTTAAAAGAGTGTTTATAATTGACACTACTCTTGAACACTTTCAAACTGAAAAATTATACAACTCTTAATGTAAAGGAAAAGGGTGTTTACCATTTTTATAGTGTGAAAAGTGATCCATAAACTTACGTATACGAAAATTATAAACCTTTGAACACTGTGAAATCGCACTTAATACGTGATAATGATGTAATGCATAAACTTGCATATGGCAAAAATTATACACCTTTGAACTCTTTGAAATCTCACTTAAGACATGGAGTAAAATATAATGCAAAAATTATACACCTTTAAACACTTTCCCTTCAAATTATATTCAAAATCATTTTTGTATGGAGTTAAAGCATCGATGGCAAACTCGTTATTTTGCATGGATAGAGAGTGCCCCCGACAGATACAAGGGTTATCATGTCCGCTAGATCACAGAGGATCAATCAGAGGATCAACGGTTGGTGGGTACGATCTGCGTGACAACTGTCTCGACCAATCAGAGTGTAGTAGCTAAGATGAGCATATGTGTGAGAGTTTGTCACTAAGAGGAAGGGGAAAACTAATTAGAACTTAAAAATCAAGGGCAAAACTAACAAGGGGGTTCAAATATAAAATAAAAAGAGATTTTAAAAATGGAAAATGCTTCTTTTATACAATAAAATACATATTGGCATACATGAAACTATTTGCAATTCAAATATACATCAGTTTGACAATTATTGCCTCATCCAGACAAATTATATTTTGGGGAGAGGGTTGAGTAGAAAGCCATGAACCTTCATAGATAGTAGGTGATTTGAGTAGTGGTGATTTAGGTTAAAACTTGATTTATATACATTTCTTATGATGGCAGGTCACATAATAAGACTTCCTGGATAGATGCCACTATGTTTTGATCTTTTTGAATTTGTTGTGCATAAAATGACTTAATTAACTAGCTAAAATCCATTCGTTGACTCTCTGTTGACCAGTCATCGGAGGGTAAAAGTGAGTATATTGCACACAACAGTGTTAGTACTGGAGGGCAAAACTGAGTACAACCAAACTGTCAGTGCTACACTCGAGGGTATAACCGAGCACAACTAAGTGCCCAAGGTTAGACACGAGGGAGAAAACGTGACACACGGTATGCGTGTCGCGGTGCACGGGGTGGTAGCGGACGCGTGTGGTCGTGAACGGTGCAGTAACGCACGCGGTTACGCGGTGCATGGTGGTGCAACGAAACGTCTCCTCCCTTCACCTTTATAGAGGCCTCCTCAATCTCACTCATCACTCACTCACGCAACCATCTCCACTGTCCCATCACCTTCTGCAAACCCACAAGAAAACCCCAACCACGCCGGTGATGGAGAAGAACGGCACGATGGCCATCATCGCCTCCTATGCGGCCAACGAGGAGGCCCCCGTCGAGGCATTGAAGGCAGCCTCCATCCCCGTCCAGACCCCCGTCCCCGCTTCCATCGTAGCCACCGGCGAGGAGTCCCCGTCCCCGTATAGGCCCTCGTCGTTGTAGGGGTTCGTAGCATGGAAAACAAAAAAATTCTACCATATACAAACAAACAGGCCAAGATCTATCTACTAGATTGTAGCAACGAGTCGATGGAATAACTCACCCTCGAAGATTCCAAAGTGTTTAACGAGAGCGGATTCTCGTGGGTGATGTAGTCGTACTCTTGCCGATCTCAAGATCGCGTAGACGATCCTTCCGGCCAAGGTTTCCTAAGCGCTTCCGCAGTCGGTCACACGTTCGGTACTCGACGAAGACCTTCCTCTCCCTTGTTCCAGCAGGCAGCGGAGGTTGTAGCACTCTCCTCGTGATTCCGGCAGCACGACGGCGTGGTACCGGAAGTAGAGGGAAGATCTTGCAGGGCTTCGCCTTAAACCGGAGCGAGTACGGTGGACTATGAGAGAGCCTCGGTGATCTAGGGTTTAGACACATCAAGTAGAGGGAGCTAGGCCGGCGGCTAGGGCAAGGGGATTACCCCAAGTCGGCGGCTTGGGCAAGCCCTAGGGCGGCGGCTATGGTGGCCGGCGGCGGCTAGGGTTAGGTTTTAGAGGGGTGTGGTGTTGTGTCTAGGAGGGGCAGCCCTGCCCCTCCTTATATAGGTGGAGGGGGCGCGCCAAGGGGAGGGGATTCCCTCTCCAACTCGGTCTCCAAGGGCCGGCGATGGAGGGAGAGTAACTCCTCTCCAAGTAGGTTTCCTACTCTCCTTCCACCAAACAAAATAGTCGTTTGACTTTTCAAATTGGCGTTTGACTTTTCAAACTAGGATTCGATTTAACCCTTTATTTTGTTCAGCGATGTCACCTAGTACATGATGCAACCATTCCAACTTGTTATGACACATTCATGTACCCTTCCTCTCCGGAGTGCCGGACATTCCGGAACCTTCTAGAACATTCCCGATGAAAACATCGGAACCATTCTCCAACCCCGAAACAGGACTTTCCTTATATGAATCTTATTCTCCGGACCATTCCGGATATCCTCGTGATATCCCGGATCCCATTCGAGACTCCGAACAACATTTGGTCTCTTACTCATCATTCCATAACTACTCAACAACGTCGAATCCTTAAGTGTGTCTCCCTACGGTTCGTGAATTATGCGGACATGAGCGAGACACTTCTCCGAACAATAACCAATGGAGGGATCTGGAATTCATATGGCTACCACATATTTCTATGATTACTTTGCGATCGAATGAACCACTTACATACGATACCAATTTCCCTTTGTCTCACGGTAGTTTACTTATCCGAGGTTTTGATCGTCGGTATCTCTGCATACCTAGTTCAACCTCGTTACTGATAAGTACTCTTTTCTCGTTCCCGTGATATGTGATCCCTTGTGAGCCAGTCACATGCTTGCAATCTAATTGGATGACATTCCACCGAGAGGGCCCAGAGTATATCTATCCGTCATATGGATGGACAAATCCCACTCTTGATCCATGTGTCTCGACCAATACTTTCCGAGCACTCAATGCCACCTTTATAGCCACCCAGTTACGGTGTGGTGTTTGATGTCATCAAAGCATCCTTCCGATGATGGTGATATGCATGATCTCATGGTCGAAGGAATTAGGTTACTATGTATCAGAAAGCATATAGCAATTGAACTATTAAAATGACTTGATCTTTATGCTACACTTATCTATAGGAGTATGTCCATCATATCATTCTCCTAACGATATGATCTTGTTGTTAATAACATCTCAATGTTCATGATAGGGAAACCACAATCATTTATTAACCAACAAGCTAGTATTATGAAGAGGCTTTACTAGGGACTTCAAATTAGGTTTACAAATCACACAAGTATTAATGTTTCCTTGTTAATACTATTATAGCATGAATGTAAACATTTATCAGAAACACAAAGATATAATAATAACTATATTTATTATT
This sequence comes from Avena longiglumis, assembly GCA_030063025.1. NCBI lineage: Eukaryota > Viridiplantae > Streptophyta > Magnoliopsida > Poales > Poaceae > Avena > Avena longiglumis. The sequence goes on along the minus strand of CP125974.1, from coordinate 475,277,440 downwards.
GCCTCTAGGGCATATCTCCAACAGTCTCCCACTTGCACTAGAGTCAACTAATCTAGATTACATGGTAATATACCAAACACCCATGGCAGTTTGGTGTTGTTCATGTTTTGCCCTCGGGAGAGGTTTAGTCAACGGATCCGCCACATTCAGATATGTGTGTACTTTGAAAATCTTTATGTCACCATCTTGGACATGTTATCGAATAGCGTGGAAACGTAGCTTGATGTGCTTCAGCTTCTTGTGTGACCTTGGTTCTTGCGCATTGGCTATGGCTCCCATGTTATCACAGTAGATAGACATTGGGTCCAACGCACTTGGAACCACACCGAGCTCTGTAATGAACTCTTTCATCAATATCGCTTCTTGTGAAGCCTCCGAAGCAACCATGTATTCCGATTCAGTTGAATATCTCGCCACAACTCTTTGCTTTGCACTCCTCCAGCTAACTGCTGCACCATTCAAAGTAAATACGTATCCAGATTGTGATTTAGAATCATCCGGATCAGTGTTACAACTAGCATCGGTGTAACCATTAACAACGAGTTGTTCATCACCTCCATAAGAAAGAACCATATCCTTAGTTCTTCTCAAGTACTTAAGGATGTTTTTGACCGCTGTCCAATGATCCACTCCTGGATCAGTTTGATATCTGCTAGTCAAACTAACAACATATGCAATGTCGGGTCTAGTACATAGCATAACATACATTAGAGATCCTATGGCTAAGGCATAGGGAGTTTTACTCATCCTTTCTCTATCTTCTGTCGTTGTTGGACGTTGAGTTTTACTCAAGGTCGTATTGGGCAACATGGACAAAAACCCTTTCTTGCTATCTTCCATTCCAAATCTCTTTAGAACTTTGTCCAAATATGTACTTTGTGACAATGATATTAGGCGCCTCGATCTATCTCTATAAATCTTTATGCCTAATATGTAAGCTACTTCGCCAAGATCTTTCATTCAAAAACTATTATTCAAATATTCTTTGACACTATTAAGAAGGTCTACATCATTCCCAATCAACAATATGTCATCTACATATAGTATTAAGAATGCTATAGAGCTCCCACTCACTTTCTTGTAAATACAAGCTTCTCCATAAGTTTGTATAAAACCAAAACTTTTGATCACCTTATCAAAACGTTGATTCCAACATCGGGATGCTTGCTTCAATCCATATATGGACCGTTGAAGTTTGCATACCTTATTAGCATCCTTAGGATCGACAAAACCTTTGGGTTGCATCATATACAACTCTTCATCAATGTCTCCATTGAGGAACGCTGTTTTGACATCCATCTGCCATATCTCATAATCATAATATGCAGCGATTGCTAACATAATCCACACAGACTTTAGCTTCGCTACTGGTGAGAAAGTCTCATCGTAGTCAACTCCTTGAATTTGTTGAAACCCTTTTGCGACAAGTCGAGCTTTATAGACAGTAACATTACCATCAGCATCTGTTTTCTTCTTGAAAATCCATTTGTTCTCGACAGCCTTCCGGCCATCCGGTAAGTCCACCAAAGTCCATACTTGGTTTTCATACATGGATCCAATCTCGGATTTCATGGCTTCTTGCCATTTATTGGAATCTGGACTCATCATCGCTTCATCATATGTCGCAGGGTCATCGGTGTTGTCCACCAACATGACACTCATAACGGGATCATACCAATCAGGAGTGGTACGAGTTCTCGTTGACCTGCGAGGCTCTGTAGCAACTACAACCGAAGTTTCATGATCATCATCATTAGCTTCCTCTCTTATTGGTGCAGGCACCACAGGAACTTCTTCCGATGATGCGCTACTCGCAATTTAGAGAGAAGGTTCGACAACCTCGTCGAGTTCTACTTTCCTTCCAGTCACTTCTTTCGAGAGAAATTCCTTCTCTAGAAAGGATCCATTCTTAACGCGAAGATTTTGCCTTGGATCTATGATAGAAGGTATACCCAATAGTTTCCTTTGGGTATCCTATGAAGACGCATTTTTCCGCTTTGGGTTCAAGCATGTCCTTTTGTAACTTCTTTACATAGGCTTAAGACCCCAAACTTTAAGGAACGACAATTTAGGTTTCTTCCCAAACCATAATTCATACGGTGTCGTTTAACGATTTAGATGGTGCCCTATTTAAAGTGAATGCGTTTGTTTCTAATGCATAACCCCAAAATGATAGCGGTAAATCATAAGTGACATCATAGAACGAACCATATCTAAGAGAGTTCGATTACGACGTTCGGACACACCATTCTGTTGTGGTGTTCCGGTGTGTCAATTGTGAAAGTATTCCGCATTTCTTCAAATGCTCGCCAAACTCGTAACTTAGATATTCACCTCCACGATCAGAACGCAGAAATTTAATCTTCTTGTTACGTTGATTCTCAACCTCACTTTGAAATTCCTTAAACTTCTCAAAAGTTTCGGACTTATGTTTCATGAAATAGATATACCCATATCTACTCAAGTCATCCGTGAAGGTAAGAACATAACGATAACCATCGCGCGATGCTACACTCATTGGACCACACACATCGGTATGTATGATTTTCAGTAAGTCTGTAGCTCGCTCCATCATACCAGAAAATGGAGTCTTAGTCATTTTACCCATCAGACATGCTTCGCATCTTTCAAGTGATTCGAAATCAAGTGATTCAAGAATTCCATCAGAATGGAGTTTCTTCATACGCTTCACTCCAATGTGACCAAGACGACAGTGCCACATATAGGTCGAGTTATCGCTCAATTTCAAACGTTTAGCTTCAATGTTATTAATATGTGTATTTCCACTATTGAGATTCAATAAGAATAGACCATCTATCAAAGGCGCACGTGCATAAAACATATTACTCATATAAATCGAACAACCATTATTCTCGGACTTAAACAAGTAACCGTCTCGCAATAAACAAGATCCCGATATAATGTTCATGCTTAACGCATGCACCAAATAAAAATTATTTAAGTATAAAACTAATCCCGATGGTAGATGAAGAGGTAGCGTCTTAGCGATCACATCAACCTTTGATCCGTTTCCCAGCGCGCATCGTCACCTCGTTCTTCGCTAGCTTCCGTTTATTCTACATTGTTTGAGTTACAAATATGAGCAACCGAACCAGTATCAAATACCCGAGCACTACGATTACTAGTGAGATACACATCAATAACATGTATATCGGATATACCTTTCTTCTTGATGTTGCCGTTCTTCAAATCCGCCAAGTACTTTGGGAAATTCCGCTTCCAGTGACCTTCTCCCTTGCAGTAAAAGCACTCTGTATCAGGCTTAGGTCCAGCCTTGGTCTTCTTCGTCGGTGCGGTAACTTTCTTACCACCCTTCTTGAAGTGTCCCTTTTGCTTAGACATGCCTTTCTTGAATTTGGTGGTCTTATTGACCATCAATACTTGGTGCTCTTTCTTGATCTCCACTTCTGCAGATTTTAACATGGAGAAGAGTTATGGCAACTGCTTGTTCATGCTTTGCATATTGTAGTTCATCACAAAGTTCTTGTAACTTGGTGGTAGTGATTGGAAGACACGGTAAATCCCCAAAGCATTAGGAATCACTATACCCAAGCTTTAAAGTTTGTTTGCGTGCCCAGACATCTTAAGCACATGCTCACTAACGGAGCTGCCCTCTTCCATCTTGCAGTTAAAGAACTTTTCAGAAGCCTCATAGCTCTCAACTGCCGCGTGAGTCTCAAATATCAATTTGAGTTCACGGACAATATCATGTGGCTCTGAATTCTCAAACCTTTTTTGAAGCTCCGATTCTAAACCATACAAGATAGCACACTGAACTATGGAGTACTGATTCTTCCGAGCGAGGTAAACATTCTTTACTTCATCGGTAGCATCAGATGAGTCACCAATGGTGCATCCAAAGACATAGGTCAAATTACCGACGTGAGGACAATCCTCAAATTGCGGAACCAATCCGAAGTTGCTTCCATTGTTTTTCAACTTTTCTTTCTCTAGGAACGCATTAAAATTGATGGTAGGGGCCGCCATTGATCTACAACATATTTGCAATAGTTTAGACTAAGTTTATGACAAATTGAGTTCTAATTAATAGTTAAATTAATCTAGGTGAACTCCCACTCAAAACAATATCCCTCACATTGTTTTAGTGATCACACGAACCAAATCCACCACATCAACACCGATCATCACGAGAGTTGATGTAGCTTCAATGGCGAACAATCGACATGTTCATCATATCTACTATTTGATTTATGCTTTACCTTTCGGTGATCCGTGTTCCGAGACCATGTCTGTACATGCTAGGCTCGTCAAGATCAAACCTTAGCTTCCGCATGAGCAAATCTGGCTTGCTCACGTTGTATACACTTGCAGAATCTAACACACCCGATCATCACGTGGTGCTTCGAAACAACAAGCTTTAGCAACGGTGCTTACTAAGGATGAACACTTTAGAACTTGAAATTTATGTGCATGAGGGATCATCTTATAATGCTACCGTTGTTAACTAAGCAATACAAGATGCATAAAGGATTAACATCACATGCAATTCATAATATGTGATATGATATGGCATTTCTTCTTTGTGCTTCAGATCCCCACCTTCAAGCACGAACATGATCTCCATCATCACCGGCATTGCATCAAGGTCAATGACGCTGCTCCATGGTTGTCGTCCACTGGCTTCAACTATTACAACTACTTTGAATAGACACGCGGGTCTTAACAGAAATTAAAGACAAACATATGGCTCCTGTCGGTTGCCAACTTACAATAAGGAACATTGCATAGATCAAATATAATCACAATCATGGCCATATCACATCACAGCACACCCCTGCAAAACAAAGTTAGATGCCTCTAATTTCTTTGCATGTTTTACGTGGTTTGGGGCTTTCAATAAGTGTTGATCTAACTTACGAACAAGAACCACAACGTTGATGCTTGAACTATCAAGTGCCCGTTGTAAATTGGATCTATACTATAATGGGAGAGACAGACACCCGCAAAGCCACTTATGCAATACAAGTTGCATGTTAAGCGTGGAGCAAGTCTCATGAACGATGTCATGTAAGGTTATCCCGGGCCGCTTCATCCCATCACACCGCAAGATGCAAAGTACACAAGAAGCAATTGATAATAAAAACACCACCTCCCACAATGACCATTGTGTTCTACTCGTGCAACAGATCTACATATAGACACGACTTTGATACCACTGTAGGGGTTCGTAGCATGGAAAACAAAAAATTTCTACCGCATACAAACAAACAAGCCAAGATCTATCTACTATATTGTAGCAACGAGTCGATGGAATAACTCACCCTCGAAGATTCCAAAGTGTTTAACGAGAGCGGATTCTCGTGGGTGATGTAGTCGTACTCTTGCCGATCTCAAGATCGCGTAGAAGATCCTTCCATTGCGTTCAAGATGCTTCCTTGATCGTCACACGTTCGGTACTCGACGAAGACCTTCCTCTCCCTTGTTCCAGCAGGCAGCAGAGGTTGTAGCACTCTCCTCGTGATTCCGGCAGCACGACGGTGTGGTACAGGAAGTAGAGGGAAGATCTCGCAGGGTTTCGCCTTAAGCCGGAGCGAGTATGGTGGACTATGAGAGAGCCTCGGTGTCACATCCCAAGATTTTCCAAATCTTGACATGTGAAAACAAATGATTAAAATAAAACTTTGTTTGATTTTCAGAGCCAGAAGAAACTTTTTAAATTCAATTAGAACTTCAAACCTATTTGAATTAAATAAAACCTAAAGATATTTAAGATGATAAACTTTTATTAAAGGAAAGTAAAAATAATTAAAATATTAATTTGAAAACTCTTAAATGAAAAGATTTGTTTTCAAAAGAGAAGTAGAATTATGAATAAAGATTATTTAATAAAGCCAAATTAAAAACTTTGACCAAACTTTGGAAATTAAAACATTTAATAAAATGGCAAAAGTTGATTTAAATAAATTAATAAGATTTTGTTATCCACCTTTATTTAAATAAGAGGTTTTACCAATTTAAAGTGAAACATCAAAACTTGTTAAATTATTTAAAATAAGCTACCTCAAAATCACAAATAAAATCTACTAAAATATTTTGGTTTATTTTTAAGATTTAAAAATAAATATCTCAATAAAATAAAACTTGTTAGAATTAATAATGAAAGTCTACTTTATATAATTATTAATGGACCCGATATAATCAAATGATATTTTTATAACAAAGTTCCAAGCATTCTTTATTTCCAAATAAAACCTACTGAATTGATTAGGAAAATGTTTAGAATTCAAATAAGGAGTTATTAACTAAATCAAAACATATTAAATAAATAAAGGACCCTCTTGTTTAATTAATAAAAGGTTATAAAAATATTATTTTAATTAATAATTGGTTTAAGTGGATAAAGTAACCAAAACACATTACAAATATTTGAAATTATTTGAATTATTTTGAATGCTTGAATAGTTGGCTGAAATTCAAATCAGAAATACAATAGAAATGGAAAAAGAACACAGAATAAAAAAAATGGAAAATGACCAACTCAACCCGGTCATTCAGAAGCCCACCCCATACGCCCTTATTCCCGAACCGTTATTTTTCACCACTTAAACGACCCAATGAGAAGCTGACAAGTAGACCCTCCTCCTTTCTTTTCCATCGACGCTGGACCCACTCGACCACATTCATCGTTCTCCCGCGACTCCTTCTCCCCTCATGCCGGCCGTTTACGCCGTTGAAACTACGCTTAAATTGCGTTAACCACGGCCTTTACTCCCCTGCGATGCCTACTTAAACGCCACGACTTCACCTCCATTTCCCCAGACCACTCCTCTCTCTCGCCCGGGCCGAGCAAATTCGACCAGAACGCCTCTGCTCGGCGATGTTCGGTGGCGATTCGGCAACACGACACCGCCCTTGCCTCCCTAAGCACACTCACACACTCTCCTAGCCTTGGCGCTTCTCCGGTGCCTCCCACTCACCCGGAAGCCCAGGCGTCAGCACGACAACCGTCATCGCCACCATCCGGTTTCTCCGACGACCCTCCCGGTAAGCTAGACCACCCCTTTCCTCGCGTTGATGCTAACTTGTCGAGGAACGCGCCACGAAACTAACCCCATTCTCCGTTTTCTCTCCGTGCTTTGTAGCGGCATTCCCGAGACGCTGACGCGCTGACGCGAGCGAACTCCGGCGATTAGTATCGCCCAGTGCACCCTCGCCTCCTCGAAACCACGTTGAGCATCGGCGTCGCTCACGAACCGGTGAGCTTCTCTCTCTCTTCTCACGGTATCACTGCTCCGCCACGACAGACCTCACCGCCGCCAACCACCGTCGCCTAGCCGCCGTGGATGATTGATCGGGACCGTTCGATTTAGATCGACGCGTGAAAGCGGTGACTTAAGCCGAAGTGCGTTATCTGGACCACCCGATCTGACTTAATCCAACGCCCCACAGCGTGATCCACCCCGAACCGGTACCTTCCAACCAGAGCATGCCGCGTGTCACCTAACTCGTTTTAAAAGAAATTTGAATCTGATTTAACTACAAACTTCAAACCTTTATATCTTTTGATCCACACGTCCAAATTTGACAAATTTTATATCAATGGATTCAGGAGAACAAGCCCTAGCCAACCATGGCCTTATTTTTGAAAATAGTATCTGTTAGCTTGTTTGAATTTACAGAAACATTTGTGTACTTGTTTAGAGTATAAAATTGTTTAAAAATTTATTCTAGGATTAAATCTTTTGCAAAGTGGATTTTTGTGACCCTACTGACCCTAGGAACCAACCCATAGTGTTAAAAATGATTTTTGTGAAATTTAAGTTGAAATTAGTTAACTTAGTCATTTTCTAGCCAAATAAACTCACTAAAATTTATGATGGAAAAGTTTGTGCATGGAAAACTTTGAGAAAATGTTATGGACCAAACTTACTGACCCAAAACACCAAGCTTTGCCAAAGGAAACTCACTTGGTGATAAATATAAAGTTTTACTTGAAAAAGAATAAATATCCATCACATAAAATGTTGAATGCATTTTAAAATAAGCTTTGGGCAAAACCTCTAACTAATGACTTTGCCATTTTGGTAAATGACCAATGTGGACCTTACAAAGTTTATAAACTTAGTAGAGACCAACTTTGCAATAGAACCCTCTTTTTACAAGACATAGGAACCATTGCTTTGAGTATGTGAACTATTGTTTGAATGTTGGAATGCTACTTGATACTGTGCTTGTTTGATTGTAGTAAAATTAGCAAAGTGTGAGACTAGCAAGATCAAGGAGTAAAACCCTCACTCCCTACCAAAAAGGCAAGTTGCACTATCATACAAAAGACCTACTATCTTCATTATACTTAGTAGATTTTGTAAACATGCATGAAAATGTTTTATACCTATGCTATGCTAATCCTAATAGGATACCCTATACACTCCTTAGTAAAAATATTAAAGTTGTACATGCTTAGCCATGCTATGTTTTTGAAAAAGAGATTCATGTTAAGATTTTACAAAGGATGAGAAAAGGACTTGTGTTTTTATATAAAACAAGGACTCAATGAACCACCTAGGTGGTGGACACTTTATGTTTTGGAGAAGGTGGCAACAAAGGGACCCATGTCTATGGCAATCACTTTGTGTTGTGCTCCAAATGAAAACCACCTAGGAAACTTAGAGATTGAACATGTTTCTCCAATTGTGGCTTTCGTGTACAACCACATGCTATTATGGCTCTGGCTTAGTCAACTACATTAGGAAGACCCATACATTGTCTTTAGTTACTGGGACATGGGGATCTGGAATGCTTCATGGGGTGAAGACAAGCTAGCAATGATGTATGGGAGGACCTTTTGGAAAGACTTCGTCACATTCTCGGTCCAAGATTACTCCATCTTGGTGAGCACTAATCCAGAGGCCACTGGTGGTGGCAACAAGATGGGATTGTGTCATGTGGGTAAAGTGTACTCCTTCGCAGAAGTTAATAAATCTAAGTACTTAGCCGTGTCCCAGGTTATGGACAATCTTGAGCAACTAAAGTTTGAACTATGGGAGATCTCGACATTCTAATTTCTAATATAAAACTTGATGCACTTGGGGTACCAAGGAATTCAAAGAGATTGATAAAGCTTGTTGCACTTGGGGATACCAAGGTGCACAAGAGCATGATGCACTTGGGGTTACCAAGGAACTCATGAGTTTTGAGAAAACTTGTAGCACTTGGGGTTACCAAGGTGCTCAAGGATTTTTGACAAGTACTTGAACACTTGAGTGTCTACCAAGGAGTTCAAGGATCTTGGAAATGAGATTTGACAAAAGACCAAAACCATTTTTAAAAGATAGGATAAAATATTGCTTTATGCCAATGAACCCTAAACTCTACTTAGCCAAATTTGCATGTATGGCTAGGATCCACTCATATTATACATAAAGTGAAACTTGCCAATACAATTCAAATGTATTGACCCTTGTGGCTGTAACTTGTAATGTTGTAGGTTGATTGTTTTGTTAGATGAAGATTGTTTGATTGACTAGGACTACAAAGTCTACAACCAACATCTGCCTGTGGCACTTTGAAGATGAAGGACCCATGACTATATTTATTCCGCTGCAATGTATTGTAATAGCCATATGAGCTATGTATGATGTAATAAAATTACATTATTCCTGGTTATAAAGTTATATTATGACCTTTGTATTTTGATATTACATCTTAACTGTGGATGCTAGCTATTGATCCAGGGACTAGCATTGTAAACACAGGGGTCTCTATCTTATTAAATATTGGGACCTCTACAGATGGTATCAGAGCATTGTGTTGCCTGTAGGATTTTGTAAACCCTAGGATTGGACAAAAACCCTTAGAAAAATAGGAGTGTATTTGTTCCAAAAACTTATTTACAAAAACACTTGTAAACTCTTTCCTCAACCGTTTTGATTCCAACTCTACTTCTCTTCTACTTCAACTTAATGGAAAAGCCTAACCATGACCAAAGATTACATCATGTGCAAGGACTTCTTCAACCTCTTCGACTCAAATGACTTCAACATCTTCAACCTCTTCACCAAGGACTTCCAACATGGAAACTACTAAGGACCCCAATTAAGATAAAGAAAATCTTACTTAAGAAATTAGAGACTGAGGGAATGCAAAATAAGAAGAAACCATCAACAACTTTGAAGTATTGTAACCAAGAGTTTGTCTCAAGGAAGCCATGAACTCATACTAAGGGAAGAAAGATCACAAGTGAATCATATAGAGGGACCACCATATTTTAGTCAAACCCACCAACTTATGTGGTGTAACAAAAATATTTTGTTGCCTAAGTATGGTCTTGAACTTTGTTGTTTGAATGAATTGTTTGATTTGTGATTGCATGCACCTTGTTTGTGTGAATTGAGATGTGTGTGATTAGAAATATTTCCTTAGAAATTTCTTGCCTACTCTAATATTCCTTCAACCCCAAACAGATGACTACCCCAAAGGACTCCAAGGTTGATGACACCAACACCAACCAAGCTGACAGCCTAGGAGAGCTCATAGCAACCCAACATCAATTGAACCAATTGACGGCTCAGTTCCTAGCCAACAATAGTAATGAAGATCCAGCACTGCAAAGGTTTTTGGAGGAGCAGTCCCAATTGATGCTTAAGGTGACTAATCAAATGATTAGCATGGAGGAAAATTATCCTAGAAAAGAGTATGATAGCAAGGATGACAAGAATGTTGTTCTAGATGGAGCCCCAGCTTGCATTATTTGTGGAGACAAGGATCATACTTCCAAGGAACATGAAGGACAATGCCCCAATTGTGATGAATACCATCCTGTTGGAGAATGCCCTACCTCTCAAGCTACTTGCTACCTTTGTGAAGGAAGTGATCATACTCCTGGCCTATGTCCTATCTATGCCATGGTGGAACAAAGGAAACAAGAAGGATCTAAGTCTACCAAAGGAAAAGGACCACTACTACCTCCAAGCAAGACAACCCAATTCAAAGGATCTAGAAAAATCAAGAAGCCCAAGCAAGACATGAGCCTTGTACAATGTAGTAAATGTAAGGAAATGGGACACTACTCTAGTGGATGCCCAGAGAACATAAAGAATAAAGGAATTGATCAAGTGTGGTGTAACAACTGTAATGAACCAGGTCACTTTGTAGCAACATGCCCACAAGAGCCACGTAAAGAACTCAATGACATTCATTGCTTCAACTGCAAGAATCCAGGACACTATGCAAGCAACTGTCCAGAGAGGATGAAGAACAAGTTGAACAAGCCTATGGAGAAACTCAATCTTGGTCCATGAGTCAAGCATAGGAATAAAGCAAAAGTTTAACATAGAGAAATTCCAGGACCCAAGAAGGCCAATATGTAATTTTGTTTGAAAATATTCTAAGGGTGGTAGTACCTTAGCTGCTTTGAACTTGCTTGTAACCCTAACCTTCCCAAATCTCGGGACGAGATTTATTTTAAGGGTGGTAGCCTGTCACATCCCAAGATTTTCCAAATCTTGACATGTGAAAACAAATGATTAAAATAAAACTTTGTTTGATTTTCAGAGCCAGAAGAAACTTTTTAAATTCAATTAGAACTTCAAACCTATTTGAATTAAATAAAACCTAAAGATATTTAAGATGATAAACTTTTATTAAAGGAAAGTAAAAATAATTAAAATATTAATTTGAAAACTCTTAAATGAAAAGATTTGTTTTCAAAAGAGAAGTAGAATTATGAATAAAGATTATTTAATAAAGCCAAATTAAAAACTTTGACCAAATTTTGGAAATTAAAACATTTAATAAAATGGCAAAAGTTGATTTAAATAAATTAATAAGATTTTGTTATCCACCTTTATTTAAATAAGAGGTTTTACCAATTTAAAGTGAAACATCAAAACTTGTTAAATTATTTAAAATAATCTACCTCAAAATCACAAATAAAATCTACTAAAATATTTTGGTTTATTTTTAAGATTTAAAAATAAATATCTCAATAAAATAAAACTTGTTAGAATTAATAATGAAAGTCTACTTTATATAATTATTAATGGACCCTATATAATCAAATGATATTTTTATAACAAAGTTCCAAGCATTCTTTATTTCCAAATAAAACCTACTGAATTGATTAGGAAAATGTTTAGAATTCAAATAAGGAGTTATTAACTAAATCAAAACATATTAAATAAATAAAGGACCCTCTTGTTTAATTAATAAAAGGTTATAAAAATATTATTTTAATTAATAATTGGTTTAAGTGGATAAACAGAACCAAAAACACATTACAAATATTTGAAATTATTTGAATTATTTTGAATGCTTGAATAGTTGGCTGAAATTCAAATCAGGAAATACAATAGAAATGGAAAAAGAACACAGAATAAAAAAATGGAAAGCGACCAACTCCGATCGGCCTGTGAAGCCCACCATTATCGCTTATTCCCGAACCGTTATTTTTTCACCACTTAAACGACCCAACGAGAAGCTGACAAGTAGACCCTCCTCCTTTCTTTTCCCATCGACTTGGACCCCACTCGACACATTCATCGTTCTCCCATGACTCCTTCTCCTCATCTTGGCCGTTTCGCCGTTGAAACTACGGCTTAAATTCGTTAACCACGGCCTTTACTCCCCTGCGATGACGCCTACTTAAACGCCAATGACTTCACCTCCATTTCCCCAGACCACTCCTCTCTTCCCCGGGCCGAGCAAATTTCGACCAGAACGCTCTGCTCCGACGATGTTCGGTGGCGATTTAAGCAACACGACACCGCCTTGCCTCCCTAAGCACACTCACACACTCTCTAGCCTTGGCGCTTCTCCGTGCCTCCCACTCACCGCGGAAGCCCAGGCGTCGGCAGCAGCGACAACCGTCATCGCCACCATCCGGTTTCTCCGACGAGCCCTCCCCGGTAAGCTAGACCACCCCCTTTCCTCGCGTTGATGCTAACTTGTCAGGGAACCGCGCACGAAGCTAACCCCATTCTCCGTTCTCTCTCCCGTGCTTTGTAGCAGCATTCCCAGAGACGCCTGAACGCGCCCGACGCCGAGCGAACTCCGGCGAGCGATTAGTCTCGCCCCAGTGCACCCCTCGCCTCCTCGAAACCACGTTGAGCATCCGCGTCGCTCCACGAACCCGGTGAGCTTCCTCTCTCTCTTCGCTTCGGTATCACCGCCTCACGATGCAGACCTCACCGCCAACCACCGTCGCGGTAGCGCCGCCGTGGATGATTGATCGACCGTTCGATTTAGATCGACGCGTAGAAACAGTGACTTAAGCGCGAAGGGTACGTTATCTGACCACCCGATCGACTTAATCCAACGCCCACAGTGATCCACCCCGAGGTACCTTCCAACGAGCATGCGCGTGTCACCTAACTCGTTTAAAAGAAATTTGAATCTGATTTAACTACAAACTTCAAACCTTTATATCTTTTGATCCACACGTCCAAATTTGACAAATTTTATATCAATGGCTTCAGGAGAACAAGCCCTAGCCAACCATGGCCTTATTTTTGAAAATAGTATCTGTTAGCGTGTTTGAATTTACAGAAACATTTGTGTACTTGTTTAGAGTATAAAATTGTTTAAAAATTTATTCTAGGATTAAATCTTTTGCAAAGTGGATTTTGTGACCCTCTGACCCTAGGAACCAACCCATAGTGTTAAAAATGATTTTTGTGAAATTTAAGTTGAAATTAGTTAACTTAGTCATTTTCTAGCCAAATAAACTCACTAAAATTTATGATGGAAAAGTTTGTGCATGGAAAACTTTGAGAAAATGTTATGGACCAAACTTACTGACCCAAAACACCAAGCTTTGCCAAAGGAAACTCACTTGGTGATAAATATAAAGTTTTACTTGAAAAAGAATAAATATCCATCACATAAAATGTTGAATGCATTTTAAAATAAGCTTTGGGCAAAACCTCTAACTAATGACTTTGCCATTTTGGTAAATGACCAATGTGGACCTTACAAAGTTTATAAACTTAGTAGAGACCAACTTTGCAATAGAACCCTCTTTTTACAAGACATAGGAACCATTGCTTTGAGTATGTGAACTATTGTTTGAATGTTGGAATGCTACTTGATACTGTGCTTGTTTGATTGTAGTAAAATTAGCAAAGTGTGAGACTAGCAAGATCAAGGAGTAAAACCCTCACTCCCTACCAAAAAGGCAAGTTGCACTATCATACAAAAGACCTACTATCTTCATTATACTTAGTAGATTTTGTAAACATGCATGAAAATGTTTTATACCTATGCTATGCTAATCCTAATAGGATACCCTATACACTCCTTAGTAAAAATATTAAAGTTGTACATGCTTAGCCATGCTATGTTTTTGAAAAAGAGATTCATGTTAAGATTTTACAAAGGATGAGAAAAGGACTTGTGTTTTTATATAATAAAACAAGGACTCAATGAACCACCTAGGTGGTGGACACTTTATGTTTTGGAGAAGGTGGCAACAAAAGGGACCCATGTCTATGGCAATCACTTTGTGTTGTGCTCCAAATGAAAACCACCTAGGAAACTTAGAGATTGAACATGTTTCTCCAATTGTGGCTTTCGTGTACAACCACATGCTATTATGGCTCTGGCTTAGTCAACTACATTAGGAAGACCCATACATTGTCTTTAGTTCTGGGACATGGGGATCTGGAATGCTTCATGGGGCTGAAGACAAGCTAGCAATGATGTATGGGAGGACCTTTTGGAAAGACTTCGTCACATTCTCGATGCCAAGACTCCATCTTGGTGAGCACTAATCCAAGAGCCCTTGGTGGCAACAAGATGGGATTGTGTCATGTGGGTAAAGTGTACTCCTTGCAGAAGTTAATAAATCTAAGTACTTAGCCGTGTCCCGGTTATGGACAATCTTGAGCAACTAAAGTTTGAACTATGGGAGATCTCGACATTCTAATTTCTAATATAAAAACTTGATGCACTTGGGGGTACCAAGGAATTCAAAGAGATTGATAAAGCTTGTTGCACTTGGGGATACCAAGGTGCACAAGAGCATGATGCACTTGGGGTTACCAAGGAACTCATGAGTTTTGAGAAAACTTGTAGCACTTGGGGTTACCAAGGTGCTCAAGGATTTTTGACAAGTACTTGAACACTTGAGTGTCTACCAAGGAGTTCAAGGATCTTGGAAATGAGATTTGACAAAAGACCAAAACCATTTTTAAAAGATAGGATAAAATATTGCTTTATGCCAATGAACCCTAAACTCTACTTAGCCAAATTTGCATGTATGGCTAGGATCCACTCATATTATACATAAAGTGAAACTTGCCAATACAATTCAAATGTATTGACCCTTGTGGCTAACTTGTAATGTTGTAGGTTGATTGTTTTGTTAGATGAAGATTGTTTGATTGACTAGGACTACAAAGTCTACAACCAACATCTGTGGCACTTTGAAGATGAAGGACCCATGACTATATTTATTCATTGCAATGTATTGTAATAGCCATATGAGCTATGTATGATGTAATAAAATTACATTATTCCTGGTTATAAAGTTATATTATGACCTTTGTATTTTGATATTACATCTTAACTGGATGCTAGCTATTGATCCGAGGACTAGCATTGTAAACACAGGGTCTCTATCTTATTAAATATTGGGACCTCTACGGATGGTATCGAGCATTGTGTTGCTGTAGGATTTTGTAAACCCTAGGATTGGACAAAACCCTTAGAAAAATAGGAGTGTATTTGTTCCAAAACTTATTTACAAAACACTTGTAAACTCTTTCCTCAACCGTTTTGATTCCAACTCTACTTCTCTTCTACTTCAACTTAATGGAAAAGCCTAACCATGACCAAAGATTACATCATGTGCAAGGACTTCTTCAACCTCTTCGACTCAAATGACTTCAACATCTTCAACCTCTTCACCAAGGACTTCCAACATGGAAACTACTAAGGACCCCAATTAAGATAAAGAAAATCTTACTTAAGAAATTAGAGACTGAGGGAATGCAAAATAAGAAGAAACCATCAACAACTTTGAAGTATTGTAACCAAGAGTTTGTCTCAAGGAAGCCATGAACTCATACTAAGGGAAGAAAGATCACAAGTGAACCATATAGAGGGACCACCATACTAAGGGAAATTCATATGGCTCCCACATATTTCTACGATTACTTTGCGATCGAATGAACCACTTACATACGATACCAATTTCCTTTTGTCTCACGATAGTTTACTTATCCGAGGTTTTGATCGTCGGTATCTCTGCATACCTAGTTCAACCTCGTTACTGATAAGTACTCTTTTCTCGTTCCCGTGATATGTGATCCCTTGTGAGCCAGTCACATGCTTGCAAGCTAATTGGATGACATTCCACCGAGAGGGCCCAGATTATATCTATCCGTCATATGGATGGACAAATCCCACTCTTGATCCATGTGTCTCGATCAATACTTTCCGAACACTCAATGCCACCTTTATAGCCACCCAGTTACGGTGTGGTGTTTGATGTCATCAAAGCATCCTTCCGGTGATGGTGATATGCATGATCTCATGGTCGAAGGAATTAGGTTACTATGTATCAAAAGCATATAGCAATCGAACTATTAAAATGACTTGATCTTTATGCTACACTTATCTATAGGAGTATGTCCATCATATCATTCTCCTAACGATATGATCTTGTTGTTAATAACATCTCAATGTTCATGATAGGGAAACCACAATCATTTATTAACCAACAAGCTAGTATTATGAAGAGGCTTTACTAGGGACTTCAAATTAGGTTTACAAATCACACAAGTATTAATGTTTCCTTGTTAATACTATTATAGCGTGAATGTAAACATTTATCATAAACACAAATATATAATAATAACTATATTTATTATTGCCTCTAGGGCATATCTCCAACAGTCTCCCACTTGCACTAGAGTCAACTAATCTCGATTACATGGTAATATACCAAACACCCATGGCAGTTTGGTGTTGGTCATGTTTTCCCCTCGGGAGAGGTTTAGTCAACGGATCCGCCACATTCAGATCTGTGTGTACTTTGCAAATCTTTATATCACCATCTTGGACATGTTATCGAATAGCGTGGAAACGTAGCTTGATGTGCTTCAGCTTCTTGTGTGACCTTGGTTCTTGCGCATTGGCTATGGCGCCCATGTTATCACAGTAGATAGACATTGGGTCCAACGCACTTGGAACCACACCGAGCTCTATAATGAACTCTTTCATCCATATCGCTTCTTGTGAAGCCTCCGAAGCAACCATGTATTTCGATTCAGTTGAAGATCTCGCCACAACGCTTTGCTTTGCACTCCTCCAGCTAACTGCTGCACCATTCAAAGTAAATACGTATCCAGATTGTGATTTAGAATCATCCGGATCAGTGTTCCAACTAGCATCGGTGTAACCATTAACAACGAGCTGTTCATCACCTCCATAAGAAAGAACCATATCCTTAGTTCTTCTCAAGTACTTAAGGATGTTTTTGACCGTTGTCCAATGATCCACTCCTGGATCACTTTGATATCTGCTAGTCAAACTAACAGCATATGCAATGTCGGGTCTAGTACATAGCATGGCATACATTAGAGATCCTATAGCTGAGGCATAGGGAGTTTTACTCATCCTTTCTCTATCTTCTGTCGTTGTTGGACTTTGAGTTTTAATCAAGGTCGTATTGAGCAACATGGGCAAGAACCCTTTCTTGCTATCTTCCATTCCAAACCTCTTTAGAACTTTGTCCAAATATGTACTTTGTGACAATGATATTAGGCGCCTCGATCTATCTCTATAAATCTTTATGCCTAATATGTAAGCTGCTTCGCCAAGATCTTTCATTCAAAAACTATTATTCAAATATTCTTTGACACTATTAAGAAGGTCTACATCATTCCCAATCAACAATATGTCATCTACATATAGTATTAAGAATGCTATATAGCTCCCACTCACTTTCTTGTAAATACAAGCTTCTCCATCAGTTTGTATAAAACCAAAACTTTTGATCACCTTGTCAGAACGTTGATTCCAACTTCGGGATGCTTGCTTCAATCCATATATGGACCGTTGAAGTTTGCATACCTTATTAGCATCCTTAGGATCGACAAAACCTTTGGGTTGCATCATATACAACTCTTCATCAATGTCTCCATTGAGGAACGTTGTTTTGACATCCATCTGTCATATCTCATAATCATAATATGCAGCGATTGCTAACATAATCCACACAGACTTTAGCTTCACTAATGGTGAGAAAGTCTCATCGTAGTCAACTCCTTGAATTTGTCGAAACCCTTTTGCGACAAGTCGAGCTTTATAGACAGTAACATTACCATCAACATCTGTTTTCTTCTTGAAAATCCATTTGCTCTCGGACCTTCCTACCATCCGGTAAGTCCACCAAAGTCCATACTTGGTTTTCATACATGGATCCAATCTCGGATTTCATGGCTTCTTGCCATTTATTGGAATCTGGACTCATCATCGCTTCCTCATATGTCGCAGGGTCATCGGTGTTGTCCACCAACATGACACTAATAACGGGATCATACCAATCAGGAGTGGTACGAGTTCTCGTTGACCTGCGAGGCTCTGTAGCAACTACAACTGAAGTTTCATGATCATCATCATTAGCTTCCTCTCTTATTGGTGCAGGCACCACAGGTGACATAGTTATACCCTACGGGTACGTAACTTCAGCATACCTAGTCCAGCCCAAGGAAGGACCACTGTAAACATACGCTGGCCCATGAAGATTTTCGGGTAGCCAAGGCCCATGACGTCTTCGGATCCTTGGAGAACAAGACTAGAGGAGATAGGAAACTCAAAAGGGCAAACGCCCTAGAACTTGTAACCGACTAGGACTATGCCCGAGACCTGCCTAAGTCTATATAAAGGCCAGGAGGGTACGTCCTAGGGCAACTCAACCAGCCTCGACTCATACTCTCGCACACGCATCCACGCCAGATCGAATCTGCGCACCCTGTAACCTTCGGTTCCGCCATAATCAAAGAGCAGACAAGCAGGAGTAGGGTTTTCCCTCCGGGGGCCTGAACCTGGGTAAATCTTGTGCCCCCTGGTTGCTTGTCTGTTAACCGTTCCACGATCTCCAGCATCCCCATCTTCTCCAAAACCCAAGTCCATAACAATGGGCATTGACGAGGTGCCCTTCTTGCCTCCGGCGGCGCTGGTCCCAACCGCGGAGGAGGATTTCTTCGTTTTCCCATGACGCTGCAGCGGTGGTGGCGTTGGCAACGACAAAGAACAAAGGAAATGTGGAAGATAATCTCAGCGCGCAACAAGAATCGCTCAAGAACAAGAAGGCAGCGAACAGATGAACTGGTGCGGTGAAAAACAAAAACACGATTTCACCCAGGATTATAACAGCGAAGACGACGCACACCAGCCGTCCATCGAGAAGACCTAACGCATGGCAGATCGACCGTGCATGTCGGTCAACACCACAACGAACCGTCGTTACCACGCCGCCCACTACGGCGGAAATCGAGGAGGCGCCAGAATCATCTCACGCCCGCGACGGTCAATTCAAAGTCAGCAAGTGGGACCCACGCTTCGTCCCGTCAAGTTATCTCTGGCGCAGCAGACGCTTGAGGTCATCAATCGTAAGCACTGACGTCATCAAAAGCTATGCTAGCACCACTTCGGCTACACAACTAAAAGTACTCACTCGAATCTACGATTCGACTAAATACTTGGGGACTACTCCTATCAGGAGCGCTGGCCGCGCACCCGACAGACAAATGAGGACAAAATTACTTCTCTGAGTCCTACGTCGAGTCTGCGACTCCACCACGGACTTGGGGGCTACTCCCATAGGGAGGATGGATTTAAGCATCTGAAAATTTTCGAGTCCTGCGGACCTAAAGACTGAAACAATGTTTGAACTAAAAGTCTCCGTTCGAGTCTACGACTCGAACAGACACTTGGGGGCTACTCCCATAGGGAGAGCTGGTCGCGCACCCTATGAAATCTTCGACTGCAATCTTCCGGATCCACATGAAAAAACTTTTTTGGCAACTCTGCCCCAACAAAACGCTAAGTGAGCAACAATCTCCTTGGCCACCCGAAGCACCTCCGAGGTGATAAATGTTCGGATGCTGCGTCTGCGACGCAAAGATAAGACCTACAGATATCGTCTGATGGCCTGTCAACGCACTCGATACGCTAGCATGAATCCGTGCATCAGTGCGATGAAAATCCTGACGGACGCGTTGGGTACACCAATTAAAATCACTGGAATTACTCTCCTGTAAGTCCTCCGCGGCCTGGGTTGAATTACGCCAGCATATGTTCCAGACCCGGGTTAAGGGACCCGAATATGAGGAAGATCGTGTTGTTTCGTCCTATGACAGTTAACTGACCCTGATCCGTCGGGTGAGTCAGACACACGTATCAACAATCCCTACACATTCTCTTGAAAGACAGAGTTGCACCCGAAGGATTGAAGAGTCCTCAGCCGAATCTACGATTCGACTGATCACTCGGGGGCTACTGACATAGTTATACCCTACGGGTACGTAACTTAAGCATACCTAGTCCAGCCCAAGGAAGGCCCATGGTAAACATACGCTGGCCCATGAAGATTTTCGGGTAGCCAAGGCCCATGACGTCTTCGGATCCTTGGAGAACAAGACTAGAGGAGATAGGAAACTCAAAAGGGCAAACGCCTTAGAACTTGTAACCGACTAGGACTATGCCCGAGACCTGCCTAAGTCTATATAAAGGCCAGGAGGGTACGTCCTAGGGCAACTTAACCAGCCTCGACTCATACTCTCACACACGCATCCACGCCAGATCGAATCTGCGCACCTTGTAACCTTCGGTTCCGCCATAATCAAAGAGCAGACAAGCAGGAGTAGGGTTTTCCCTCCGGGGGCCTGAACCTGGGTAAATCTTGTGTCCCCTGGTTGCTTGTCTGTTAACCGTGCCACGATCTCCAGCATCCCCATCTTCTCCAAAACCCAAGTCCATAACAATGGGCATTGACGAGATTAAACCTCGTCAACAGGAACTTATTCCGGTGCTGCACTACTCGCAAGTTCGAGAGAAGGTTCGACAACCTCGTCGAGTTCTACTTTCCTTCCAGTCACTTATTTCGAGAGAAATTCCTTCTCTAGAAAGGATCCATTCTTGGCAATCGGACCGGTGGCCGCCGTTCGGGAGCAATCGACCTTGTATCGTGTGAGTTTTGTGTGTGTTCATCGTGTTCTTCGTGAGGTGTGTGTTCGCTTCCACTATCTTCTCCCTTTCCCCTCGCTTTCCCATCGATTTGACCATGAGATCCGTGAAGATCGGGCCACCCAATAGGTTAACCCCTTCATCGTCTGGTATCAGTAGCTTTTGGTTGCCACGGATTTCTCATCGATTTGGTATTTTCCCCATAAATTCGAAAATTCCACCAAAAACAGCCCCAATTCGTGTTTTGGATCGATCTATGATTTCAGTGAGTTTTGGTAGGTTTTGATCCGTGGATTACTTGCTAAACTTGTTGATCTACCTTCCCCTGCGTTCCCATGGCCTAATTCCTTGATTTCCCCCATCAATCTAAGGTTTTGGTTCGAGTTTTTCCGCCTAAAACGTGTCCCGTTCGAGTTCTGGACGTCCTGGAATCTCCCGGACCGGAGTCTCCAGCCTAGACCGGAGTATCCGGCCTAGACCGGAGTTTCCGGACTTTTTGAGCTCCAGACCGGAGTCTCCGCCCCTCCCTGGAGACAGAAAAAACTACAACACGGTTTTGAGCATAACTTTTGCATTCGAACTCAGATTTTGGTGTTCTTTAGCTCGTTTTGAAAAGGAGAAGGAGATCTACATCATCATCCACGTTGTTCATGCTATATACTCCATCCAAATTCCGGGAGCAAGGCGGAATCCAACAATAAAGGGTGAAGATCGTCGATGAAAGGTATAAACATTCCGCGACTTTTCCCCACTTGCATTCCTTTGTGAACCCCACTATCTTTGCGAACAACAAACACCTATTGAGACTAGTTCCTCTTATGATTGCTTGGGCTATGCACATTTGATATCTTATAGAATTCCGAGCAAACGTGTGAGCGCTATCTCATATAGTTATCTTGTATAGTTGTTGGCACAAGGAACAGGCAAGTAAAAAATAAAAAGAAAATAGAAAAAAGAAAAAAGAAAAAGAGAAAAAAAAAAGAAAAAATATATACATATGCCTCATAGAATAGGAAGCGCGAGCTCGATGAACATCATATAGGTGGTACTTATTGTGCATATCTTGTAGCCCACCAATCTTATGCAATCGAACTAGCGTATCTCCTTGTACTTGTGTGACACGAGCTTATAGTCTTCACTAGGTAATCATTTGGTTCTTAGCTCACTTTCTCCGTCGCACAAGTCCCATTTATCCCACCGTGTGTGTTTCCTTGTACATATTTCTTATCTTGTGGATTGGCTTGTTTTACTTTGTGATCATTGTGGTTCTTTACTTGTCATTATAACATCTTGATTTCGGATTGGTTCTTGGCATGCCACTTTCCATACCTATCCACCATGGGCCTTGTGTGTGTATGTTTTTTGGTTAGTAGTTGGTTTTGGTGTTCCGCGTGAACTTTACTTTGCTTGGTTTATTGCTCTCAAGTGTGGCCACTTGCACGATACGATCTTCCAAGGTAAAGTAAGGTTTGACGTTGCATCTCCAACACCCACTACCACTTCCATATACAACACTTGGTCTTGTGAATCATGTCTAGGGACTCCAGAACTAGGGATGATATCTATGAAGAATCCATGATGAGCCACCATGACTACGACTCCACAAGTATAGAGGACATGATGGAGCACAACACCGACAATGGCTCCTCATGCATGGAGACTATGGAGCACTACACCGACAATGGCTCCACATGCTTGGGTAATATGGAGTACTACACCAAGAATTACTCCCCAAGCTGTTGGGGATATGCTATATGGGTATCCTCATAGCATGTCCCTTATCCGGCTAACCCGGGTGGCCCATAGTCGGTAACATGGCCTATGGCCTGCTGGGCGGCCCAGTTAGGTGGATCCAGAAGGGAGGCCCATGCCGGATAAAGGAAGGCTACGGTGGAGTCACCAGCGTACCCGGAGCCTTGTAGTGCAAGATACACAAGACTAGTAATAGACGGTGTAGAACTTTGTAACCTGTCCGGCTAGGACTTTTCCCTGTAACCCTAGGACCTGACGACTATATAAGTCGGGCCCATGGGATCCTTTAGGGCATCGTTTTTACATACACCTCGCACAGCGAACCTATCTCTGTAACTCGGCGTATTGCCATTATAGTGATTTATAGCAGGAGTATGATTCCGCCACCGTTGTGGGATCTGAACCTGGGTAAGCTGTGTAACCTCGTACCCGTCAACCGTCTGCCTTACCCCATGTCTCTAAACACGCACTGTGAGGACCCCTCCATGGCGTACTCGTCGGCAATACCACGATAGTTGGTGCCCACCATGGGGCAAGAGGCGCTTCAGGCTCTTCAGCGGGCGAGGACCAAGATCTTCGCGGGAATCGGCGAAACCGTAGCCATCGGTCGTGTTCTCTTCTCCGGCAACGTTCCGATCGTACCCCCCCAACGAGTTCTGGATCCCGACAAAGACGAACCCTACGCGGTGTTCGATCGTTCCTATCGGAGACATCCACCTCTTCATAGGCGAAACCGACTCGGGCACTAGTTCCCTGGGAGTCGGAGAAGCATCAAGACTCGCACGGACCGCCTACGGGCAGGATACGTTCGCGGAAGGATCGATGTCGAATCTCTCCTCGGAGTTTGCCGGCAAAGATCGGAAAAATTCAAGACCCGCACGGACCGTCTACGGGCAGGATACGCTCGCGGAAGGATCGATGTCGGATCTCTCCTTGGAGTTTGCCGGCAAAGATCGGAAAAATTCAAGACCCACCCAAACCGCCCCTGTGCAGGATATAAAGGTGGAAGATCACTGCAAATCCGCCGGCTTTGTCCGTGCGTCTGGACAGCAGAGATCCAAGTTCGTCGACGTGGTTACCATCTTCGATATGGCGCGCTGCGTTCAGAGAGAGGGCGGAAACCCCCGCGATTACCTGGCCAGGTGGCTCCGTATACGAGCCTATCTGGCCAACTACCCCAATGACGATGCCATCTATCACTTTGTGGAAGGACTGGACCATGGCACGCTTCTCCGACATTCTCTAAGACGGCAACAGGCGTCAGGACGCCTCACCTTCGAAGGCATGGTGAACACCGTCAACAACTACGCGGAGGTCGGCGGCTCGAGACGGCGCTTGCGCTCATTGAGCCCCTCAATTCAGCCACCTCCACCGCCTCCGCCATCGTCGCAGCACCACCACTTCCAGTCATCATCGAGGCCGTTGCACCTCCACCGCCCGTCATCGAGGAAGTCCCGGCACCCTCCGACTCTGTCATTGACGCGCTTTATGCTGATTTCAGTGCAGATTCAGAGGAAATAGACTTCAGTCCAGAAGAGCTAGACTCCGCCATGCAGGAGATGGAGGAGGAGTACTCGCGCGACGAGCAAGCTAATAACACCGTCATGTCTCGAGGGGTGTTCGTCACCATTGGGACAGCGATGGATGAAGACCAGCCCATGCAAGCTCCGCCTACGGCACTAGATAAGGGGAAAGGGCCACTAATTGCTGATGATATTGATTGCGCAAAGGTCATGCCGCCTCTGCCTAACCCAGTGCAGCAGCCGCAGGAACTCGGCACCAGTCCGAGCAACAACAACACCACGAACTTGCCGCCTCCAGCATCCACGTCGGCAGCAGCCCATGTTACTCCAGCTGATAGAGTGATGTACGACAACCTCCTCGTTGAACCACTAACCGTTGATCATATCCGGAACGTGACTCAGCTTGACGAGAAGCGCCAACAGCTGTTGGAGGAGGCGCAAGCCATCACGGAGCAAGGCGCTAAACTAGATCAAGATCTGGTCAACGCGTAGAAGTCCATAGAGAAAGCAAGAGCAATGGAGGCCGAGTACAAGACTCTGCTGCAGCAGCAGAAGGCTAAGAAAGCTCTGGCTCGCGTCATCAACGATCCTGGTGTACGGCGCAACCTAGGATGGGCTCCCTCGAAGCCGACACAGGCCAAGCCATACATTGATAGTGAAGGCAAGCAGGTGATGCCCACCCCACTCCTTAACCTCGCCATCGCCAAGACCCTTCTGGAGCAGGATAGATCGCCTGAGGCAGTAGAACAGGTCTATGACCTAGTGGACAAGGAAGTAAAGCAGCAGGAAAAGGCCACCTCAGAGGCTTGAGTCTGACCCAGCGCTCTGCCGATCTAGCCAGTACAAACCGCCAAGGGACAGATCTCCTCAGGATGTCGGATCGCGGACGGGTTCATCAGAACAAAGACGGAGGGATGCGCGCAACAGGAAGGATGCTATCCCCATATCCTCCGACCACGGAGAAAGAGCCCAACCTCGCCGCCCATCGCCACCGCCCCGATCCCCCCGACGTCAGGAAGATTACAAGGCTCACCATCGTACGGATATGCCCCCTCCAAAGCAGTGCGGCATCGTCATCCGCGACAACGCGGCACAGACCCGTCATGATGGAGAGCGCCACCAAGGATATAAGAGCAGGTCACACCATGACCCTTCGTGTCCGGCAAGCAACCATGACAGGCGTGGGGCGTCGCAGGAGGGTAACAGCAAGAAGGCTAACCCACCGCCACCTCCACCTCCGTCACCGCCAAGCAGTCACCATGACGGAAGAGGCCCGCGTCGTTCACGCGGCCCATCCCCTGTTGACAACAAGAAGAAGAACCCGGAGCCATATGACGCACGTTTGCGGATCAATAAGATCCACGAGGCCCGGGAAGGACCATACCTGGGACCATGTTGCTTTGGACCTGCAATACGGTCCGCAACCTACCCCAAAGGTTTCCGGATTGACAAGACCATCAAGCCCTATGACGGTACCGCCAAGCCCGCCACATGGTTGCAGGACTACGGCAACGCGGTAGAGATTGCTGGAGGCAACCCCAACGTCGCTGTCAAGTACCTCCCGTTAATGTTGGCGGGCACGGCCCGTCAATGGATCGACGACTTGCCGAAAAAATCTATCTACAACTGGCTGGACATGTAAGAAGCGTTCACAAAGAACTTTGAGGGTACATACAAGCGTCCCTGCACTGTGGGCGACCTACAGCGGTGCGTGCAAGAGAAATACGAGACATCTCGCGCCTACCTCTCCCGCTGGCTGGATATGAAGAATTCCTGTGCAGGAGTGCACGCCCAGACCGCCATGGCCGCCTTCATCGATGGATTGGAAAGGGGCACATTACTCCGACATAAGCTAAAGCGCTTGCTGGACAATCATCAGCTTGACTTGAATTAGATGGTTCAGTTAGCTAGTGAGTTCGCAGCTGCGGACGACGATGTTCGTGGCTCTTTGCCGGCAACGGCCGTTCCAACCCAAGCTCGGAGGAACAGTAGTACAAAGCGGAAAACCACTCCAGAAGAAAATCAATCTACCGACATGGTCGCCATGACTTTTGCAGGACGAGGAGAAGGCGGACAACGTGGCAGAGGAAGGGGAGCAGGCCGTGGGCAGCAACGTGGAAGTGAAACCAACTCGGTGCCGCTCCGCATCCCCCAAATAGGAAAGCGCGCTCATCGAGTTCCTCCGTGAGAATAGGGACATATTTGCCTGGCAACCTGCCGACATGAAAGGTGTACCTAGGGAACTTGCCGAGCACAGCTTAAACATAGATCCAAAATGTAAACCAGTGAAACAACCTCTACGACGCTTCGGAGATGAGAAGAGACGTGCCATTGGCAAAGAGATAGCTAGGTTACTTAAGGCTAAGTTTATCCGAGAAGTCCTTCACACCCGATGGGTGGCCAATCCTGTACTTTTCCCCAAAAAGGGAACCAATGAATTAAGAATGTGCGTTGATTACACCGGCTTGAACAAAGCATGTCCCAAAGATCCGTTTGCTTTGCCTCGCATTGACCAAGTCATTGACTCGACGGCTGGCTTGGAACTTTTGTGTTTTCTTGATGCATACTCAGGATACCACCAGATCAAGATGAGGAAGTCGGACCAATTGGCCACTTCGTTCACTACCCCATACGACACGTTTTGCTATGTCACGATGCCCTTTGGGTTGAAAAACGCAGGTGCCACGTACTAGCGGACAATGCAACGTTGCCTTCACGACCAAATTGGTCGGAACGTTCACGCCTATGTGGACGATATCGCGGTGATGTCTAAAAAGTCAAACGACTTAATCTCCGACTTAAAAGAAACCTTTGATAATCTCCGGAAATACAACATGATGCTCAACCCTAAGAAGTGCGTCTTCGGGGTTCCAGCTGGCAAACTGTTGGGCTTCATCGTTTCCCAACGCGGAATCGAGGTCAACCCAGAGAAAATCAAGGCCATCTTAAACATAAACCGTTCGACATGCTAATGGACATCCAACGACTAACAAGTTATGTTGCCTTGATTAGTCGGTTGATCGGCCCTCGGAGAAGGCTCTGCCGTATACAAGTTCTTTGAAGACAAATTCACCTGGATGAACGAGGCAGATGCAACATTGAAGCAGCTCAAGGAGTTTCTTTCCTCAGCGCCCATCCTTGCAGCACCCGAGCCTAGTGAGCCCCTGTTAATTTACATGGCGGCAACCAACCGGGTTATCAGCATCGTCGTCGTGGTAGAGCGGAAGGAACCAGGCCATGAGCACGGAGTTCAACGACCATTTTACTATGTAAGCGAGGTCTTGACGGAGTCCAAACAGCGTTACCCGCACTACCAAAAGATAGCTTATGGAGTATTCCTTGTTTCGCGAAAGCTGAGGCATTACTTTCAGGCGGAGATGAACTTGACGGAGGCAAACCTAAGGCGGACCAACACCGTGTTCCATGGCGTAGTTCCTGGACGGGAGGTCCCTTGGGTGCATTACATTTCAGGTAACCTTTGGCGACGTTAATAATTACCGCCAAGAGCGCATGACCTTTGAGGTGGTCCCCTTCAAGAGCGTGTACCACGTCATATTTGTCCGCGACATATTCCACATGTTCATGTCCAAGCCATGCTTCGTCTACAACAAGCTCAAGATACCCGGACCAAACGGTGTCATCACCGTATCCGGAAGCTTTACCAAGGCAAGGGACTGCGAGATCAATGAAGCAGCCGTTGCAGAAGCTGTCCTCTACAACGAAGAATTCATGGAGATCTAGAGCAAGGTCAATGACTCAGAGATGCCCGCGTCGAAGAAGCAGATCTCCGACTCCGCTCCCGCGTTCAAGGCCGCCATCGAAACCAAGCCGATGGAACTTGTGGTAGGCTATGCCTCCAAGACCGTCGCCATTGGGACGAACCTGGATCCCAAATAGGAAAGCGCGCTCGTCGAGTTCCTCCGTGAGAATAGGGACATATTTGCCTGGCAACCTGCCGACATGAAAGGTGTACCTAGGGGAACTTGCCGAGCACAGCTTAAACATGGATCCAAAATGTAAACCAGTGAAACAACCTCTACGACGCTTCGGAGATGAGAAGAGACGCGCCATTGGCAAAGAGATAGCTAGGTTACTTAAGGCTGAGTTTATCCGAGAAGTCCTTCAACGACTAACAGGTTGTGTTGCAGCAGTTAGTCGGTTCATCAGCCGACTTGGAGAGAAGGCTCTGCTGCTGTACAAGTTGCTGAAGAAGGCGGACAAATTCACCAGACGAGCAGCGGCACGCATTGAAGCAGCTCAAGGAGATTCTTTCCTCAGCGCCCATCCTTGCAGCACCCGAGCCTAGTGAGCCCCTGTTAATTTACATGGCGGCAACCAACCGGGTTATCAGCATCGTCGTCGTGGTAGAGCGGAAGGAACCAGACCATGAGCACGGAGTTCAACGACCAGTTTACTATGTAAGCGAGGTCTTGACAGAGTCCAAGCAGCGTTACCCGCACTACCAAAAGATAGCTTATGGAGTATTCCTTGCTTCACGGAAGCTGAGGCATTACTTTCAGGAGCACCCAATCACAGTAGTGAGCAAGACTCCACTTTCCGACATTATCAACAATGACGCTTCTGAAGGGTCACGAAGTGGGGCATTGAACTTGCCGCCTTCGAGATCACCTACAAAAGACGCGACGCTATCAAGTCACAAGCCTTGGCGGATTTTATTGCAGATTGGACGGAGATGCCGGTTCCCACTCCGTTGCCGGAACCAGAGTACTGGGTGATGCACTTTGACGGATCAAAGCTGCTCAACGGCTCGGGGGCTGGTGTATTGCTACAGTCACCAAAAGGAGACAAGCTACACTACGTTCTGAAGATCCACTTCGAGGCTACAAACAACATGGTGGAGTATGAAGCACTCATTCACGGATTGCGTGTAGCCAAGGATATTGGCATCAAGCGCATAGTTTGCTGTGGAGATTCCGACTTGGTTGCCCAGCAGGTGGCTGGCACTTGGAATGTGCGGAACCCTATGATGGCGGCATATCGCGACGAAGTGGACGAGATAGCCAAGTGCTTCTTGGGCTACGAATAGGGGTGGAATCGAGCCGAGCCGAGCCGGCTCGTGGCTCGGCTCGGTCAGCTCGGCAAAACTCGAGCCAAGCCAGGCTCGGCTCGGTGCTAGGAAAAAAACTAGAAAGAGGGATCGTGGCTCGGCTCGGTGGGCTCGTGGCTCGGATCGAAGGGCTCATCGAGCCGGACGACCTGAAGTAGGCATTGACTTTCCCCTGCTCCGTGAAGAATCCCCAATGGTGATTCCTTGCCCGTCGCTCTCCGTGTCTCCATTTGTCCCTTCCTCATCTCGCTAGGGCCGTCACTGTCCGCCGCCGACGCCGGCAACCACCGACCGGACCTCATATCCTCCTCCTGCCATGGGTCCCCTTCCCTATCACCTGCCTCCTCTCAGAATAAATCCCCTCCCGTCGGTCGTCTAAAGTTAGCGGAGACCGTCCCTTCCAGCCCTCCGCCTGCCGGCGCTCCGCCGCCCACCACCGACGGCTGGTCCTCACCTCCACCTCTCACCACCGATGGCTGCAGATGCAGTGAACTCCCAAGTCTCAACAGGGCAAGGGCACTACCTATTTTCTTCCATTTTATTTCTTTGCTAGTAGTCGATAGGAGATTAGGAGTTTATACATCGAGCTAGTGGAGCTGTATGGCTGAGCAAAAAGATCCGGCCTGATCTGAGCTACATATTCTGATTACCATGTATAATTTGGTTGCCATCTAGAGTGACCCGACAGTTACGAGAATACAAGGTTTGCTCATGTAATTAACATACTGCAGCATAAGCTCTGGTCGCATGTGAACTTGAGCTTCTTTCTACTAATATGTTTAGACGAGAAGATTTAGCACATGGCCGGTATGATCAGGAGGAATCGTTCAAGATATTACTAATATAATATGTAAGAATTGGCTCACCTTGTTTGCTTGCCAAAGTAACAACAAGCTAAACCAAGAGCTGGATGCGAATCCTCCCTAAAAAAACCTAGCCGCCGCCTCCTCCCCGCCGGTGATCGACGGGTCCTCGCCTCCTCCGCTTCCGCTCGCGCGGGCGGGAGGGGGTGGGGACCCAGGACCTACGCTCGGCGTTCAACAAGGTCCCTAAAGTTAGTGTTTCTGTGGTGTCGTGGTGGCATAACTCAGATGGTGGTGGATGCGCTACATCGAATAAAGGTACCCCGGCTTCAACCCCATCTCGGGGACGTTTGCGGCGTCGAGAAGCCTGTGGGATTTGGTCTTCGCCGGGAGTGTGCTCCGGCTTTGTGTGGTGTTGATCTTGCCACCTATCTGGTCCTGGCGGCCTTGGAGTGCGGCGTTGCGGATTGCTGTTGGTTTGTGGTGGATGGTGGAGGATCCAGCCGCTTGATAGGCGGGGTGGCGTTGGCCCTGGATCCGGTGTTGAAGATGCTTGGAGGGCTCCTCCGGCCGATGTTTCTTAGCAGTAGGCTAGATCCAGTCTTATGGGGCTGGTGGTTACTGCGGCTCTTTAAAGCCTCATGGCTAGGGGTTTCTTCAGTGCCAAAGTGTGGACCAGCTGCTGTTGATCTTCTTCTTCTCCAGCGACGGCGAAGGATTTGGGTTCTTAGTAGTTGCGGCGAGGACGGTTTGCAGTTTTCCAACCGTTTGTTTTCTCCTTGTTTTCTTTTGCTTGTATTGGTATCTTCCTTGTATTGTTATGGTTATAAATACAAGTAATGTATGCCTATGGGCGTACAAAGTCAAAATAATAATAATATGTAAGAATTAGAAGATCAAATTCAGGAGAGGAAGAGATGATAACGCTCTGCTGGACAGGGAAGAAGAATAGTACTTCTCTTTTGCTCTTGTTATTTTTCCTATTGTGCAGAAAATACTCAGAAAATACATCGTCATGTACTGGACTACTTGTATGCAAGTTGCAAATCACCATCGACATGGATGGTGTATAATAATGGATATGGCCTACAAGCTTTTATGAGTTTGCACTGTGATTTTGCATGTGTTTAACCTGATACTGTGGTCATTAGCTCTGATGGAATTCTTGCATGGCTGCTAACTTGTCTTCTCTTGTTCATGTTGCAAAGTACTTTCTAAACTTGTTTGTACTCTCTAATTTTTTTCTATTACAGAATGAGTGCAACATTGCATTATCTGAATTTGGAAGAACTAAGTGCATGTATTCGCAATGTACGACACTCTTTGTTGGACTAATTAAGTCCATGCATTTGTGTTGTTAACTTGTGATGTATACCACTGTTATGATTAATTATACTTTGTGAGATTTGTTAGACTATGTTATGGATCTATTCATGATCAATTGTTGATTATAACTACGGATTGTTATATGTTTAGAAAAGATTGTGTCATTGTTATATTTTATACCGAGCCTTCGAGCCGGCTTGCGAGCTTCACCGAGCTGGCTTGTCGAGCCTCGAGCCTAAGTAACAAGGTTTAGGCTTGACTTGTCCGTCCTTCGAGCCGAGCTGAGCCCAAGCCGAGCCTTGTCGAGCTCGAGCCGAACCTCGAGCCTCGAGCTTTGTGTCCACCCCTAGCTACGAAGTCAAGTATGTGCCTAGGGAGCAAAACGAAGCGGCTGATCTATTGTCTAAACTTGGACCAGGGCGCAAGCAAATTCCGCCAGGAGTTTTCCTAGAGCATCTACGCACACCATCCGTGAAGGGCGCCGACATCGACAACCCGGACAAAGCTGATTCTTTCGTCAACATGGTGACAAAGACCCCTCCGGCTTGGACAAAACCGTTCATGGAATATCTCGAACACGGAACTTTGCCCGACGACGAGGTCGAAAGACGGCAGATAGTACGACGAGCAAAGGGTTATACCATAATCAATGGGCAACTCTACAAAAGGAGCACTACTGGTCTATACCTAAAGTGTGTTTCCCAGCTAGAAGGTATGGAAATCCTACGCGAAATCCATCTCGGAGATTGCGGGCATCACGCCGCTCCTCGATTGTTGGTCGCGAAAGCCTTCCGGCAAGGATTCTACTGGCTGACCGCGAAGGCGGACGCCGACAAGCTGGTTGAAACATGCACAGGATGCCAGTATTATGCCCGACAACCACATGTCCTCGTCAAGAATTGCGAACAATACCAATAACTTGGCGTTTGCGCAGGGGCTAGACATGGTGGGACCGTTACAAACGGCATCGTGTGGATTTACGCATCTGCTTGTAGCAGTTGACAAATTCACCAAATGGATAGAATCTAAACTCATTAGAAAGCTTGATGGGGCAACTGCCCTCAGGTTTGTCCGGGATCTAGTGGTGAGATTTGGTCTCCCACATAGAATCATCACCGACAATGGAAGCAACCTATAACTCGGAGAAGTGGAGGCCTACTGCTGGGACAAAGGCATCCGACTCGACCTTGCATCTGTGGCACACCCACAATCTAATGGTCAAGTTGAGCGGGCCAATGGATTAATTCTGCAGGGAATCAAGCCACGTCTTGAGGCACCGCTACATAGAGCAGCTGGAGCCTGGGCGGAAGAATTGCCATCTGTGCTGTGGAGTTTACGAACTACACCTAACCGATCCTCCGACTACACCCCTTACTTCATGGTATATGGAGCAGAAGCAATCCTACCCTCTGACATCCTCCACGATGCACCAAGAGTTGCCGCCTACGACGAAGATGACGCTGAAGAATCCAGACGCCTTGATGTGGACCTTCTCGAGGAGGAGCGCGTTTTGGCATGCCAAAGATCCGCCATCTACCAGCAGAAGCTACACAGCTACCATAGTCGCCGCTTTCGGCATCGCTCGTTTAAAGAGGGGGATTTAGTACTCCAACTTAAGCAGAAGAAGTCACACAAATTATCCCCGCCATGGGAAGGACCGTTCATCATAAGCAAGGCATTGCTCAATGGGTCTTATGTAACACCCTCCGAATCGACCCTATGCAAGTTTTAGCGCTTCCCGCCAAACCCGCATAGAAACGATTCAAAGGTGCCCACCAGGAACTTTCGTGCGGGTGGAAAACGAAGTAATAACATTACACAACAGTCCTCGATGGGACCCACAGAATAGATATATACAACAGCGACTCAACGAGTCAAGAATACAGATATAATATACAAAGATCCAAATCACCTTGAAAATGATACAGCGTCCGACTACGGACAAGATGCAAATGGGGCTAAGAGCCCTGAAGAATAATCAATGGCGTCCATAACCCTGCCCAGGCCAAGCCGGAAGGGTAACCCTGCTAACGACGTCGATCTCAAAACCTGCTTAAACAAAGGGGTGCCGACAAAGGGCAAAGGAAAAGAGAGAGCGGTCGATCGAGGCCAGTGCAATGAGGCTAGAATTCGGCGGTCCTCGCCTACATAGGTATGGTGGACTGAAGCGGCAGCGGCAGTGTAACTACCTCGGTGAATTACGCTCCTAGATACAAGCCTGGATGAGCGGTAGTGGTTGAAATAGTACGGTGGGGCCCCAAAAGCCACTCACGGGTAGACCTTTCGACCGTCCCAACCACTTCCATCTCATCGGGACCTGTAGGGGCGGCGTAATCGGCAGGCGAAGGGATCAACTACATACACAAGTGGGTATGTATGTAAGCCACCATACAAGAGTACATCAGAGCCATACCATCTAGAAAGAAAGGAAATATAGCAACGCCATACGGCAAGATTCAAATGACCTAGATAGATATAATATTTTAGGATAATTCCTCATACATCACACATCAGAGTATCAAGCGGAGCGGCAAAACAAAGTCCGATGCGGATAAGAAGCAAATCGGCATAAGATGCCATAGAAATAAGCACATCCATACAGATCTCACGGATCCCGTTCCGGAATCTCTACACCGAACGATCGTTGCCCACATCATCGGCCTCTTCCACCCAAAGATCCGTCCTGCGAGGGTACTGTTCATCCGAACCAATAATTTATCGTGTGAGACCCTAAGGGTACTCGGAAAGTCTTAATGCCTCTAAAGGGGACACAACACAGGGTGACGAATTGCGGCAAAGATAAACCCTAGCAGTTCTACAGATAAACGCTAACCATCCGCCTAACCAATGATAGGCGGATGTCCGTGAATTAATGACAACGATTATAACGAGTTTCATCAGATCCATCCTCCTCCTCGCTTACCAACGAGGAAGCGGACGAACCACCCCCCCATCCGTTGGCAATTTTATTAAACATTCCATGAGTGTTGCACTATTTACTAGTCAAATTACTTAGTCAGATTAAAGCGGTACTTTATTTATGCTTGTCTATGATCGAGAAACTGTGCTCCAAGTCGTCCATAACCGCGGACACGGCTTTCCGAAAGTTTTACCCTGCAGGGGTGCACAAATAGCAACACACACTCGATCAACCTCGGAAAAACCAAATCAAAACCCAACGAGGCCTTCATGACAAAGCAATCACAGGATTGAAATATTTCAGGCCACCCTTAAAGTAGACCATAACAAAGCCCGGCTCGAGACGGACTCAAGGTTGTGGGGACAGAAACGATCGGGAACCCGAAAGTGTGGCTGGGCTTGTCGACCAGCGGAATCGTGCCACGATCCTAAATGAAGCAAAGGTGCTCCTCGCACAATCGTAAATACAAAAGTAGCATGGCATAAGTACAGGATAGTAAATAAAACCTCAAACTAGTTTGTGGCCCCAAGAAATAAGAATGAATCAAGCTCTGGCTCAGGGGGGTCCCATAAGCCTCCCGGATGTGGATAGCGCGAATAAATCTTGGAACAGGAATCAAGTACTCGGGGTCTTACGGGACACAAGTGAGCAGGAAAAACCAAATAGCAGATGTTGCTCACCGGTGCCACTTTCATTAGTTATCCCATTACTACTCAGATTAAGTTGTTTAGGTACCTCGTTATCCATCAGACACTCACAAACCCTACACATGCCGTTCTACGACTCACATGGCTCAAACAACTCCTGTAGTAATGGATCATGGGATGGAGGAACAAGCTCGGTGGGTTTTAAAAGTAAAGGCTATGCAATACTTGGGATTCAATTTAATGCAATCGCGACTCGATGATGCAAGAATAAGATAGAGGCAATAGGTACTGTATGTATGCAAGCATGTGGTAGTGCTTGCCTGGCAACTCAGTTGAAGCGAGAGACGGATCTGGGTAGTGCTCCTGGTTCTCTTGATATATTCCCTGCTCAGAGTCTATCCGAGAAAAACCAAACAAACAAGGCCAACATAAATAAAGTGCACAAGCATAGGAATAAAATGCATCAAGCAAACAATCATGCCATGATGAATGATGCACAAGTTGCATGGCAATAAAGTAGCATGGCATGGGTGGGGTGTAGAACACAAGAAGTAACATTTTTATGAGGTTTTGGATCACATTTTGTTGTCATAATAGTTGTTGTACACTATATATTTATATGATGCATGCTGCAATTTAAGTCATGGATAGCATAAACAGAAAGGTCTCGTCGAGCTGATCATTTTAGACATATCATTTGTTAAATTCGGAGTTATATATCAAAAGTTATTAATTTATTAAGTTCGAGTGGCATTGGTTGTAATTTTACCCAACTTGGAATTTAAAGTATTCAAATAATATTTTGAATGGCATATTTGAATTCCTCACATTTTTCTGATTCAAAAACATATATTATTTGTATTATTTGAAATTATGAATTTAAATTTATTTTAAGTCAAAATAATTAAATAGGGTCAAAGTCAAAGGTTGACTAAATAAACTAATTCTGAAAATATTTGAATAAGGATTTGAATTATAATTCAAAAACTAAACATTTTTCATATAAGGTTTGAATTCAAATTCCATACCATTAATAAGTTATGAATTTATTTAAATTTAAACAGATTTGTATTTGAATTTGATTTGAATTAATTTGCAAAGAATTTAATTTGAAACAGACAGATTTTCTGGGCTTTTATTACTCAGGCAGATCTACCCAGGAGTATGACAGGTGGGGTCAGAGGCGTAAGGGGCCACAGTGGCGCTGGACGACGTTTGCTATCATGAGTTAGCCGACCACAGCGTGCGGGCTTAAGAAGGCTGACGGTCCCCACGTGGCGAGGCCTGGGTGAGCTAAGACGCTGCAATGAGGAGGGGTGCGGTGAGGGCTGGAAAAGCTGGGGTTTTCGTCAAAACTCCGGCGACCAAGCGGTGGGGTTCGGCGCTAGGGATCCGGCGTGCTCGACCAAAACAGGGGGTTTGCAAAACTTCCACGCGAGCTCTGTCTGTCGACGACGCCTGTGAAACTCGTTGGCCTTTGGCGGCGAAGCTTTTCGGCGAGGGTGGCGTCGCGTCCGCGGAGAGGTGGCCCTGGCTACCAAAACGGAAAGTGTAGAAGGTGGCTCCGGCTACAGATCTCACAAGGAGGGGTCGACGGTGGCGTGTTGTGCGGGAAAGGGCACGTCGGGGAACAGGGGGGAACGCCGGTCTGGGCTTGTGCGTCGGCGGGACGGCTCGTCGGCGGGGGTCACAAACAGGCGGCGCTAGGCAGCAGAGGGGGCAAAACGGTAGGGGGCTTGGGGGAGGAGCTTACCTCGGTCGATTCCCACCGGAATCGAGGCATGAGGTGGACGGAGCGGAGGGAAATGGCGGCTGCGCGGCTCCGGGTAGAGGGACGGAGCAGAGAGGCTTCAGGTGCCGCCGGGAAGAAGACGTAGTCGTCGCTCCTAGCGGCTCTGACTCACTGCTGACACGGGCTCGTCGGACGGGTCACTGACGGGGAGGTACCATGCGGTGATTGATCGAGCATGGCGCACGCTGTGAAGAGAGGCCAGTGAACGTGGCGAGGCTCTAGGACGATTGGACTTACCCGGAGGTTGAGGTACTCCCGCCGTGGCGTCGGCTTGAACAGACGCCTTTCAGAGCGGGACCATGGCGGTTCAGAGGCGCCACAGGGAAAAAAGGAGGAGGAGGATAGGGAAGGCTGGCGCAGGGAGGGAGAAGCTAGGGTTCGGGGCCTCGATCTGGGGATAAGAAGAGGAGGGAAGGGTGACGCGGCTGACGGCGGAGACGGCCACCTGCTCCTCTGCTGCTTTCCGTCTGCCGAGGCGAAGGTCGAAGCGTCAAAGCGACTAGAGAAGAAGAACAGGCGAGCGACGGTGAAGCGGTCTTCGGGGAAGGCGAGTCACGGGGAGGTTTGTCTGATGGGCTGCTACTCTCGATCGGCTGAGGCACCTGGGCCAAAATGGCTGCTACCAGGTATGGTTTCTCCCCTTTTATTTATTTGTCTTTTAGACATTTGTTTGTTATTTTATTCTATTTCAATTTTCAAACTAGTTTTATAATTTCAAAAATATTTGGAGCATTTTTACCAGGAGGTTTTGAATAGGGGGGTTTGACTAAGAGGAGAGGCAAAAAGAGGCCAAGATACATAAGAGAAAGCACACATGATCACATGATCATGCATGGAAGGGAAAAGGGGATTAGGGGATTAGGTTTAAAGATTAGCTAGAGAGGTAGAGAGAGGGGTGAGATCTAGGGTTTTAAACAAGTCAAAACAAGATCAAGCAAAGGGAAGGAGTGATCCAAGCAAGCAAAACAAAATAACCTTCAATTGTCAGCAAGAGGTGCCACTTGCATGGCCCATGCAAACAATAAATGCCATGTCTTTATATTGTGAAAACAACATAAAATCATGTGGCATTCTTCCATGCATTCCCAAAAGGCCAAGCATAAGATTATGAGTGGAATCCACCCAACCCACATGAGCTAGAGGTAAACTCAATTAAAAATGCCCAGCTCATATTAGTTGGATGGTGGAATTATAAGGTGGTGAAGAAAAGGTGGTGGAGTCAATAAGAGATATGCCCCCAACTCAACTTGGGCACTTAACAATATATCAAGAACCAAATACAATATCAAGAGGCAAATACAAATATTAATGCATATGAGATAAGAACCAAAACAAAAGGGTTTTTGTATGATGCTCAAATGCAAGGTGACATGATGACATGAGCATGATATGATGATGATGCAACAATTATATGTAGGAAGTGGTCCTTTTATTACTAGAACAAGTAGCATTATAGGTGTTAGACAACTGGGATGCTACAGGCAGCATGCACTGAACAACCTATAGAGACTCGATATAACTGTCGGCTATCAGAGAGAGAGATAAGAAAGATCTATTCGGATCCAACCTGAATCTAACACCAAACAAACCCATCCTGGTATTTCCCCCTCGAGACCAATCGAGGAAGTCAACCGAGGAACTCACACCGTTGGCAGTTTTACTCATTCCGTTATAGTTGCGGCAATTACTAGTCAGGTACAGATGGTCATCCTGATATAATAAGCAGTGGGCAATTTTAGTTAACCATTCCGTTGTAGTTGCAACACTTACTAGTCAGATACAAATAGCATGAGATAACCGCAAAACCCAGCAGTTGTTGGTACTTTTATTTAGCCATTCCGTTGTAGTTGCAATACTTACTAGTCAGATACAATGGTCGCAAGCGACAACCCAAGCAAGCAATTGTTGGCATTTTTATTTAGCCATTCCATTATAGTGAAGCTGATTACTAGTCATTATAAAGTCAAATTTATAGCACTACTTTAGTTATAGTTGTCTATGATCGAGATACTGTGCTCCAAGTCGTCCATAACCGCGGACACGGCTTTGAAGTTTTACCTGCAGGTGCACAAATAACACACACTCGATCAACCTCGGAAAAACCAAATCAACACCCAACGAGGCTTTCACGACAAAGCAATCACAGGATTCAGAAATATTTCAGGGGGCCACCCCATTGAGTACACCCGCAACGAAGTTAGCTGACTCGGAGACGGACCCAACGTTTGGGTGGACTACGTGAACGATCGGGAACCCAAACTGGGCTTGTCGACACCGCGAAATCGTGTCCGATCCTAACAAAGACAGTGTGCTCCTCGACAATCGTAAATAAAGCAGAGTAGCATGGCATAAGTACAGATGGTAAATAAAACCTCAAACTAGTTTGTGGCCCCAAGAAATAAGAATGAATCAAGCTCGCTCTGGGGGTCCCATAATCCTCCGGATGTGGATAGCGCGAAAATTCAAGGAACAAGTATCAAGTACTGGGTCCCACGGACACAAGTGGACGGTTAACAACCAAATAACATCTATTGCCCACCTGTGCCTCTGCATTTACCTACTTCAATTTTAGTTGTTAAACAGTAATTAAAGCTGTGATCAACTCCAACATTAAACATGCGGCAATACTCCAACAACTGTGGTACTGGACGACACGCAACAACACTTGAGCAAGCGACTACGACGCGCAAGTCCAACTATCTACCAAACAACAGGTAATAGGATGTGTCCAAGGCAATATAAGGCTGCAAGGAAATCACGGGTACAAAAACTAGAGCAACGCAACACAGATAGCAATAGATCAACAGGAGGGAAGTAAATACTGTAAAAGTAAGATAGGTAGAAAAGGGGAGATGCTCGCCTGATAAACATTGTCGAAGGTTCATCCGAAGATCGGGGCGAAGCTCACATCAGCTCAACGGCCTTATCCGCGAAGAAGCAAAACACTAGAATAATGTAACTACCTCGGTGAATTACGCTCCTAGATACAAGCCTGGATGAGCGGAAATGGTTGAAATAGTACGGTGGGGCCCAAATGCCACTCACAGGTAGACCTTTCGGCCGTCTCAACCATTTCCAATCATCGGGACAAGTACGGGCGGCGTGTCGGCTGAAAGGGATCAACTACATACACAAATGAGTATGTATGCAAGCCACCATACAATAGTACATCGATCCATTCCATCTAAAAGAAAGGAAATATATAACGCCATACAAGAAGATTCAAATGTCCTAGATAGATATAATAGTTTAGGATATCTCCTCATCACACATCGAGTATCAAAGTGGGCGACAAACAAGATCCGAAAAGTGCGGATAAGAAGCAAATCGGCATAAGATGCCCCATAAATAAGCACATCCGCCCACAGATCTCACGGATCCCGTTCGGAATCTCTACACCGACGATCGTTGCCCACATCATCCGCCTCCTCCACCAAGATCCATCTTGTGAGTGTACTGCTCATCGAATCAAATAATTTATCGTGTGAGACCCTAGGGTACTCAAGAAGTCTTTATGCCTCTAAAGGGACACAACTGGGGTGACGAATTGCAGCGAAGATAAACCCTAACAGTTCTATAGATACTGCTAACCATCCCTAACCAAAGATAGTCGGATGTCCGTGAATTAATGACAACAGTTGTATGATAATCACAGATCCATCCTCCTCCTCGCTACCAACGAAGCGATTTAACACCCATCCGTTGGCAATTTTATTGACCATTCCATGAGTGTTGCACTAATTACTAGTCAATTACTTAGTCAAATTAAAGAGGTACTTTAGTTATGCTTGTCTATGATCGAGAAACTGTGCTCCAAGTCGTCCATAACCGCGGACACGGCTTTCAGAAAGTTTTACCTGCGGGGTGCACAAATAGCAACACACTCGATCAACCTCGGAAAAACAAATCAAAACCCAACGAGGCCTTCACGACAAAGCAATCACAGGATTGAAATATTTCAGGGGCCACCCCATTAAGTATACCATAGAACGGTTAGGTGACTTCGAGACAGACTCAAGGTTTAGGGCGGTCAGAACGATCGGGAACCCGAAGTGTGTGGGCTTGTCGATACCGCAAAACGGGTCACAATTCCTAAGCAAGACAGTGCTCCTCGACAATCGTAAATAAAGCGAGCATGACATAAGCAGGATAGTAAATAAAACCTCAAACTAGTTTGTGGCCCCAAGAAATAAGAATGAATCAAGCTCTTGCTCGGGGGTCCCATAAGCCTCCGGATGTGGATAGCGCGAATAATCAAGGAACAGGAATCAAGTACTCGGGGTCCTGGGACACAAGTGAGCGGAAAAACCAAATAGCAGATATTGCTCACGGGTGCCACTTTCATTAGTTATCCCATCACTACTCAAGGTTAAGTTGTTTAGGTACCTCGTTATCCATCGGACTCTCACATACCCTACACATCTTTGTTCGACTCGCATGGCTCAAACAACTCTGTAGTAGTGGCTCATGGGATGGAGGAACAAGCTTGGTGGGGTTTAAAAGTAAAGGCTATGCAATACTTGGGATTCATTTAATGCAATCGCGACTCAATGATGCAAGAATAAGATAGAGGCAATAGGTATTGTATGTATGCAAGCATGTGGTAGTGCTTGCACGGCAACTCATTGAAGCGAGAGAAGGATCAGGTAGTGCTCCGGTTCTCTTGATATATCCCCTCAGTGTCTATTCAAGAAGAACCAAACAAACAAGGGCCAACATAAATAAAGGCACAAGCATATGAATAAAATGCGACAAGCAAACAATCATGCCATGATGAATGATGCACAAGTTGCATGGCAATAATGTAGCATGGCATGGGTGAGGTGTAGAATACAAGAAATAAACATTTTATTGAGTTTTGGCCACATTTTATCCTCATATTAGTTGCTGTTTACATTATATTTATATGACGCATGCTGCAATTCAGAACATGGAATGCATAAACAGAAAGGTCTCGTCGAGCTGATCATTTTAGACATATCATTTGTTCAATTTGGAGTTATAAATCAAAAGTTATTAATTAATTAAGGTGAAGGGCATTTTATTGTAATTTAATTCAACTTGAAATTTTAAGTGCCCAAAATATATTTTGGATGGCATATTTTAAATCCTCACATTTTTCTGATTCAAAAACATATATTATTTGAATTCATATTTTAAAAGTTATTATAATTCTGATTTGAATTTTGAATTTGAATTAATTTGAAAAGATTTGATTTATACAGAATTTCAGAAAAGCTTTTGTCACTCAGTCAGACACTAGCCTTAGTCACTGATGGGTGGGCAGTCTTGCGGGACACATGCATTAGTGGGTGCACCTGGCGAGGCTTCTGGGCCGAGCTGAGCGGTTAAGAAAAATAAAAGCCAGGGGGGTATGCGCAAAAGGCCACAGCCACTGTTTTTCTTCTCTCGACGGTGCGCGCAAGCGGGCGATGGCCATGGCGAGGTCGATCCTGGACACAGGACTCATGGCGAGGCTGACCACTTGCTGGGTAGTTGTCTGGGAGGTATGCGCGGCCTAGGTGAGGTGTTACGCGGAGCGCGAGCGTGCAGACGCCAGTGCACTCCGGCGCGCGGAGGCCGTTCGACGAAAAGTCCAGCGAGGCTAGGATGGTACAGAGAGGCGGACCATGTCCAGGAGGTCAGGCAGCTCACCGAGAGTGTGTCAGTGCGGTTGGATCGGCTCGAGACGCAGAGGATCGGCGTCGAGGCAGACGGCCAGAGGATCTAGGGTTTGCGTCGCTCACTGGGCAGGCCAGGTCTGGGGCTTCCTCTTCGCGGCTCCATGTACGGGGCTGCTGCAGGGGGTCTCCTTGTACTCCTCGATCGCCTCCACGTCGCGTTCGACCGAT
This sequence comes from Avena longiglumis, assembly GCA_030063025.1. Lineage (NCBI taxonomy): Eukaryota > Viridiplantae > Streptophyta > Magnoliopsida > Poales > Poaceae > Avena > Avena longiglumis. The sequence continues at coordinate 475,234,583 of CP125974.1, read as the reverse complement.
GCACAAGTGTAAGGAGAGGAGGCCGAGGTGCTGAAGCAGTGGGTGGCGATGGAGAAGAAGGGAGGAGAGGGCAGGGCGCCCTGGGGGTAGATCTGCGGTAGCTGGGCGAGGCAGAGAGGGGGCGAGGGAGAAGATAAGGATGGGGAAGGGGTGCCGTGGGGCGTGGGGTAGATGGGAAAAGGTGGCCTCGGTGCCACCTTTCTCTCCTCCTCCTTCACGTGCTAGGGCGGGCAGGCAGGTGTAGAGGAGGGGCTTGGTGGGGCATGGTGGTCTGGGAGGGTAGGCTCGGGCTGGGGTCCTCTTGGTAGAGAGGGGGAGCTAGAGAAAGGAGAGGGGGTAGGCTCGGGCTAGGTTAGGGTTGGAGCTAGACTCGGTTAGAGGGTAGCTAGGGCAGGGGTGAGGTGGCCAGGGGGAGAGGCTGGCCGGTGGGGCCAGCTAGGTGAGAGGGAGGGAGAGGCCGAGAGAGAGAAAGGTAGGTTTAGGGTTTAGATAGGAGAGGGGGTATGGTGATTAGGGGGTAGGGTTTAGGGTTAGATGGGGGAAGAGAGATGGCTTCCTCTTGGCAAGCTCAAGCAAGCACAAGATCAAACCAAAGCTAGACCCCAAAAGAGGGAGAGGTGTTGATATGTTTTTAAGCAAGATCACTAAGACCAAGCCCAAAAGGAGGGATAGAGATAGAGATGAACCACTCAAGAACCAAATAAAATCCAAATGACAAGCAAAAGGTGGTACTTGCATGGGCCATGCATAAATAATTAATACCATGCTTATTTTGTGAAAACAAGATTATTTACATGGCATTGTTCTTATGCATTCCAAAATGTGGAGTAAGGCCCAAGCAAAAGAATTTGTAGAATTGGACCCACCCTATCTCTCATGAGCTAGATTAAACAACAAAAGAAAAATAATTACAAGCTCATGGATAATGGGATGGTGGAATTGTAAGGTGGTGAAAGAAAGGTGGTGGAGTTGAATAAAAGATATGCCCCCAACTCAACTTGGGCATTTAACAATATATCAAGAACCAAATACAATATCAAGAGGCAAATACAATTTACCATGCCTATGAGAGAAGAACCAAATCACAAAGGTTTTATATGATGCTCAAATGCAAGGTGGCATGATGACATGAGCATGATATGATGATGATGCAACAATTATATGTAGGAAGTAGCCATTTTATTACTAGACCAAGTAGCATTACAGTTGTTAGACAAATGGGATGCTATAACTCTCCCCCACTAAACAGGAATCTCGCCCCGAGATTCTAGGAAGAAGAAGAAGACTCAAAGAGGGTAGGATAGTTGGTACGGAGCTCCTCTTCACATTCCCAAGTGGCTTCATTAACGGAATGGTGCGACCACTGCACCTTGCAGAACTTGATGGACTTGTTGCGAGTCCTTCTTTCTGCGGTCTCAAGGATTTTTGTGGGGTGTTCTTGATAAGACAGGTCTTCTTGGAGATCGATTAGCTCATGATCCACGGTCCTGCCGGGATCCTTGAAGCACTTCTTGAGTTGAGAGATGTGGAAAACATCATGAACCTTGAGTTTTTCCGGGAGCTCAAGAGCATAAGCAACTTCTCCTCTTCTACCACGAATTTTGAAAGGACCGATGTATCTAGGAGCCAGCTTTCCTTTGATACCAAAACGGTGTGTGCCTTTCATGGGAGTGACACGAAGGTAAACGAGATCACCAGGGGCATACACCATGTCCGTGTGCTTCCTGTCATAATTGCTCTTGGCGCGACTTTGAGCAATCTTCATTTTCAAGAATGATATGCACCTTCTCCTCCGCTTGAGTTACAATGTCGAGGCCAAACCAAATTCTTTCTCGCACCGACCAACCAATCGGAGTTCGCACTTGCGACCATAGAGAGCCTCAAATGGTGCCATCTTGGACTTTTCGGAAGCTGTTGTAAGAGAATTCAGCATAAGGAAGACATTCTTCCCACTTCATGCCAAAGAGATGGCAAGCACGAAGCATATCCTCCAGAATCGATTGATCCTTTCAACTTGTCCTTCATGTGAGGGTGGTAGTGTCTTTGAAGTTCAACTTTGTTCCCAAAGCATTTTGGAAACTTTCCCGAACTTGGAAGTGAAGATGCTTCCACGGTCCGAATCGATCTCAAGCGGAACCCCATATAGAGACAATTACATTGATATAGAGCTCAGCCAACTGAATTCCAGAAATTGTTTCCTTGACGGGGAAGAAGTGAGCCACTTTAGAAAGCCTGTCGATGACAACAAATATTGCATTGTTGCCCTTCTGCGACCTTGGAAAACCAGTGATGAAGTCCATCTCTACTTTCTCCCATTTCCATTCCGGGGGTTTCAATGGCTGTATAAGACCGAAAGGTTTCTGATGGATAGCTTTCACTCTGCGCTAGACATCACACTCCGAGACATACTTGGCACAATATCGTTTCAATCCCGGCCACCAATATTGTGTTTTCAAGTCCATGTACATCTTTGTGCTGCCAGGGTGGATAGAAAGAACAGAATCATGCGCCTCCTTGAGAACTTGCTCTCTCAAACCCGGGTAGTTCGGAACAAACATCCGGTGTTCAAATAAAAGCGTGCCTTGATCATCGACGTGGAAGGACTCATACTTCGGAAGCTGAAGTTTGGAGATGATATTTTTGGTGTGTGGATCACCAAGCTGACGAGAGCGAATCTTTTCTTCCAAGAGAGGAGTAGCCAGAAGGTTAAGGAGATGCCCTTGTTCCACAACTTCCAGGTTGAGCTGACAGAATTCCTCGCACAAGAGAGGCTGTTGTTCTTCCATCATGAGGTTGTTGACATAAGCTTTGCGGCTGAGGGCATCGGCCATGACATTAGCTTTGCCCGGAGTGTAGTTGATGGTCAAATCAAAATCATTGATTGCTTCAATCCATCTCCTCTGCCGAAGGTTGAGATCAGGCTATGTGAAGATATACTTCAAACTTTTGTGATCAGAAAAGATTTCACAACGGTTGCCAAGCAAGTAGTGCCTCCATAGCTTCAAAGCAAAGACAACTGCTGCGAGCTCGAGGTCATGTGTAGGATAGTTGATCTCATGTCTTCAAGCGTCGAGAGGCATAAGCAACCACTTGTTTTCTTGCATAAGGACCACACCCAATCCTTGCAAAGAGGCCACAGAATATCCGAAAGGCTTAGATGTATCCGGAGGAACCAAGACTGTGTGGAAGTGATCTTCTCTTTGAGTGTCTCAAAGCTTGCTTGACATGCAGGAGTCCAAAGGTATTTCTTGCCTTTCTTGAGGAGATCGGTAAGAGGCTTAGCTATCTTGAAAAGTTCGAACGGCAAGCGGCAATAACTAGCCAAACCAAGGAAGCTCCGCACTTCTTTGACATTAACAGGAGGAAGCCATTCGACAATTGTCTTCACAGCTCGGGTTGATCGCAATGCCCTGACATGGCGGATGACATGGCCAAGATAGGTTACTTGAGGCAGCCAAAACTCACACTTTGAGAACTTTGCATACAAGCGGTTCTCACGAAGCTTGTTTAGGACACACCGAAGGTGTTCTTCATGCTCTTCCTTTGACTTAGAATAGACTAGGATGTCATCCAGATAGACCACAACGAACTTATCAAGGTACTCCATGAAAACCGAGTTCATAAGCCTCGAGAAGGTAGCAGGTGCGTTGGTGAGACCGACAGACATGACCGTATACTCATACAGGCCATAGCGGGTGGTGAACGCTGTTTTAGGAACATCTTCCTTGCGAATCTTGATTTGGTGATAACCACTTCTCGAGTCAAGCTTAGAGAACACCAGCCCAACTAGTGATCGAAGAGATCATTAATCCGCGGAAGGGGATATTTGTTCTTGATGGTTTTAGCATTGAGAGCCCGATAGTCAACACAAAGTCTATCAATCCTGTCTCGCTTTTTCACAAAGATTGTTGGGCTACCCCAAGACGAAGCAATCGTGGTTGAATGAAACCTTCTCTTGTTCATCAAGTTGACGCTTGAGTTCGCCAACTCAAAGAGGACCCATTTTATAAGGCCGCTTGGAGATAGGAGCCGTTCCAGGTTCAAGCTCAATTACAAACTCAACCTCACGATCCGGAGGCATACCCGACAACTCTTCAGGAAAGACATCTGGGAACTCACAGACCACCGGAACACTCTGAATAGCTTCCATAGCATCATCATTCAGAGCCTCCAAAGAGAAAAGCTGGATAACAGGAGTCAAACTTGGAGAAAAGACTATATGGCCTTCAGGAATCTTCAGAGAAACCGAGCGTTCAGCACAATCTATCACAGCTGCATTTGCTATCAACCAATCCATGCCCAAGATGACATCAATGTCAGAATTGCCCAGAACAATTAAGGACGCCGAGAATGAAGAGCCACCAAACTCAATTTGATTGCCATGGCTGATATGAACAGCCCTCATGTTTGCTCCCGGAGAAAGGACCATTAACCGCTTAAGGAGAGGAACCAAGACTAACTCATTATCATTTGCAAACTTGTGAGAAACAAAAGAATGCGATGCACCAGAATCAAACAAAACTCGTGCAGGGACTGAGTTAACGGAAAGCATACCCATCACGACTCCAGGTGCATGCTCAGCTTGAGCGGCGTTGACACAGTTGGCACGAGCAACATTAGACCCAGGCTTGGTGTTGATGTTGAGAGCCCGAGGTGGTGGTGCACGAACCAAAGGAGAGCTTGCCGCAGATCTTGGAGGGGGTGGAGGAAGAGCTTTGTTTTTCAACAGACAGTTCCAGTTTAGATGTCCAGAGTCTCCACACGTGAAACAAGCACCAGGTGGACATGGAGCAACGTAGCCAGGGACTCCGCCAGCGCTCGGGGTAGTGGTGGTTGTAGCCCGGAGCAGCGTGAGGAAGTTTGGTGGCCTTGGCGTAGCTTGCAGGTCTTGGTGGAGCCGGGAGCGACGGTGGGGTGTTAGGAACCCAAACGCGACGCTTAGAAGGAGCTGTCATAGATGAAGAGCTTGGTGCATCACGGTTGTGTTTCTTTGACTCCTCAAACACTTGCCTACTTGCTTCCTCCTGCAGAGCTGTATGCTGAAGTTCCAGAAAAGACGCCGGCCTTGCATGTGTGATTGCATATTTAATCGATGCATTGAGCCCTTGCCGGAACCTCTTTTGCTTCTTCTTGTCATCGGAGATCTCATCGCCACCATAACGAGAAAGATTCATGAAGTTCCTGATGTAGGTATTGACATTATCATTTCCCTGCTTGAGGTTGAGAAACACTTCCTTCATCCTTTCCATGACAATTTCTGACAGATACTGCTCTTTGAATGCCCCAGTGAACCGTTCCCAAGTAGGCTGAAAACCAGTGTAGTTTGCCTTCAGGTAATTCTCCCACCAGAGAGCTGCATCTCCCTTCAGAAGGTGAGTAGCACACTTTACCCATTCTTGCTCAGGAACATCGTGATCTCCAAGAGCCTTGACATCTCACGCAACCAATCATCAACATCAAGTGGTTGATCAAAAACATCAAATTGGCGAGGGTTGAACTTCAGGAAGCTTTTGATGTCTCCTCGCTTGGGAGGTGGAGGTAGCGGAGCAAACTCATTTCTCCTGACACTTTCCTCAAAACGCTGGTTTCTGCATTCTTGCCAAGGCATTGGCGATGTTTGACAACGGACCCCGATTCGGTGGTATGTCCTCATCGAGCAGTGGTGGAGCCATCCTGTGATTGATATAAAACACAAGTCAGTACTATAATGGAGAATAATAATAATCCAAAATAGTACCAAGATGGAATTAACCAAGATTAAAGGATACAATTTACTAAGATGATATTAAAATATCAACAAAGTTCAAAAGCACCTAGAAGATATTAAGCATATCGCACACGACTGAAAAGAGTGTGGTACACAAATATATCAAAGAAAAATTTTCCGCAAATTTCGGCATTAAAATACCAGTAGATGCGCAAAATCACTTAACGAATCAAGATTAGTGACTCTACAAATTCAATATACAAAAGCGAATGATAAGAGTAGTGGTATGGTCGTGACTCCATCCCGCACTCAAATCATTACTCCGCACATGAATAAGTAGAACACATATCCTAACCCCTTCTTCTCACGATGAACCTAAAGATTAGTAACTACGGAAACGAACACCCCAAACAAGATAACGTCGGATAACAAAGAGTAAGACAGATCGCGGCGGTATACAACGAATCAGATAGATCGCGTCGGTTTGCAAAAGCCTGTCGGTATGGAATGTACCAACAGTTGATAACCACAAGGACGATTGAGATAACAACTTGGATGCAACAGATAGACAAGGAATTACACACACACACACACAACCTATGGTACTACGGAAACCCAGAACACGTGAATCCTAGTTTGAATTTTTAAGAAGAGGATTGAAAACGTTACACTTCCTTACCAGAAAAGGGTGGGTGGGTGGGTAAGAAGAAAAATGGAAAGTCCTACTCTCGTTTTGTTTTTCCCTAGTATACATAACTACCAAAAATATTTTGCTAGACTGACAACGACCATTTGGCTGAGACCCTGAAGGGCGGGATGGCTCTGATACCAATTGTAACTACCTCGGTGAATTACGCTCCTAGATACAAGCCTGGATGAGCGGAAATGGTTGAAAATACTACGGTGGGGCCCAAATGCCACTCACAGGTAGACCTTTCGGCCGTCCTAACCATTTCCAATCATCGGGACAAGTACGGCGGCGTGTCGGTGAAGGATCAACTACATACACAAATGAGTATGTATGCAAGCCACCATACAATAGTACATCGAGCCATTCCATCTAAAAGAAAGGAAATATAGCATACGGCAAGATTCAAATGTCCTAGATAGATATAATAGTTTAGGATATCTCCTCATACATCACACATCGAGTATCGTGGAAGCGACAAACAAGATCCGAAAAGTGGATAAAAGCAAATCGGCATAAGATGCCCCATAAATAAGCACATCCCGCCCACAGATCTCACGGATCCCCGTTCCCGGAATCTCTACACCGAACGATCGTTGCCCACATCATCCGCCTCCTCCACCCAGTATCCATCTTGTGAGTGTACCTATTCATCTGAATCAAATAATTTATCGTCTGAGACCCTAGGGTTTTCGGCAAGTCTTTATGCCTCTAAAGGGGACACAACCTGGGGTGACGCAATTGCAGCGAAAGATAAACCCTAACAGTTCTATAGATACTCGCTAACCATCCGCCTAACCAAAGATAGTCGGATGTCCGTGAATTAATGACAACAGTTGTAACAGTAATATCCACAGATCCATCCTCCTCCTCGCTTACCAACGCGGAAGCGGACGAACACCCCCCATCCGTTGGCAATTTTATTGACCATTCCATGAGTGTTGCACTAATTACTAGTCAATTACTTAGTCAAATTAAAGAGGTACTTTAGTTATGCTTGTCTATGATCGAGAAACTGTGCTCCAAGTCGTCCATAACCGCGGACACGGCTTTCAGAAAGTTTTACCCTGCAGGGGTGCACAAATAGCAACACACACTCGATCAACCTCGGAAAAAACAAATCAAAACCCAACGAGGCCTTCACGACAAAGCAATCACAGGATTCAGAAATATTTCAGGCCACCCCATTAAGTATACCCGCGAAGTTAATGACTTGAGACGGACTCAAGGTTTGTGGGGCCTACATGTCAGCTGGGAACCCGAAAGTGTGACTGGGCTTGTCGATACCGCGAAACGGTCACAATTCCTAACAGACAGGTGCTCCTCGCAATCGTAAATAAAGCAGTAGCATGGCATAAGTACGGATAGTAAATAAAACCTCAAACTAGTTTGTGGCCCCAAGAAATAAGAATGAATCAAGCTACCTGGGGGTCCCATAAGCCTCCGGATGTGGATAGCCGAATAATCAAGGAACAGGAATCAAGTACTCGGGGTCCCACGGACACAAGTGAGCAGGAAAAACCAAATAGCAGATATTGCTCACGGTGCCACTTTCATTAGTTATCCCATCACTACTCGGGTTAAGTTGTTTAGGTACCTCGTTATCCATCGACTCACATACCCTACACATGTGTTCTCACGACTCGCATGGCTCAAACAACTCCTGTAGTAGTGGCTCATGGGATGGAGGAACAAGCTTGGTGGGGTTTAAAAGTAAAGGCTATGCAATACTTGGGATTCAGTTTAATGCAATCGCGACTCAATGATGCAAGAATAAGATAGAGGCAATAGGTATTGTATGTATGCAAGCATGTGGTAGTGCTTGCCTGGCAACTCAGTTGAAGCGAGAGAAGGATCTGGGTAGTGCTCCTGGTTCTCTTGATATATCCCCTGCTCAGTGTCTATTCGAAGAAGAACCAAACAAACAAGGGCCAACATAAATATAGTGCACAAGCATATGAATAAAATGCGACAAGCAAACAATCATGCCATGATGAATTATGCACAAGTTGCATGGCAATAATGTAGCATGGCATGGGTGAGGTGTAGAATACAAGAAATAAACATTTTATTGAGTTTTGGCCACATTTTATCCTCATATTAGTTGCTGTTTACATTATATTTATATCATGCATGCTGCAATTCAGAACATGGAATGCATAAACAGAAAGGTCTCGTCGAGCTGATCATTTTAGACATATCATTTGTTCAATTTGGAGTTATAAATCAAAAGTTATTAATTAATTAAGGTGAAGGGCATTTTATTGTAATTTAATTCAACTTGAAATTTTAAGTGCCCAAAATATATTTTGGATGGCATATTTGAAATCCTCACATTTTTCTGATTCAAAAACATATATTATTTGTAATATTTGAATTCATATTTTAAAAGTTATTATAATTCTAATTTGAATTTTGAATTTGAATTAATTTGAAAAGATTTGATTTATACAGAATTTCGAAAAGCTTTTGTCACTCGCCGACGCTAGCCTTAGTCATCGATGGGTGGGCAGTGCTTGGGACATGCATTAGTGGGTGCACTGGCCGAGGCTTACAGGTGGGCCGAGCCGAGCCGGGTTAAGAAAAATAAAAGCCGGGGTATGCGCAAAGGCCACGTGCATCGTTTTTCTTCTCGACGAATCGACGGTGCGACCAGCATGGCGCCAACCTGGCGGGTCGATCCTGGACTGGGACTCAAGGCGAGGCGCTGACCACCGCGGCTTAGGCTGGTAGTTCGCAGGAGGCGCGGCCTAGGTGAGGTGTTACGCGGCCGAGCGTCAGACCTTGATGCACTCCGCGCGGAGGCGTTCGACGAAAAAGTCCAAATGAGGCTAGGATGGTGCAGAGGCGGACCATGTCCAGGAGGTCAGCTCACCGAGAGTGTGTCGCGGTTGGATCGGCTCGAGACGCAGAGGATCGGCGTCGTGAGCCAACTGAAGGATCTAGGGTTTCGTCGGGCTCATGGGCAGTGATCTGGGCTTCCTCTTGGCGCTCGTGCGGGGGCTCTGGGTCTCCTTGTACTCCTCGATCGCCTCCACGTCGCGTTCGTCGCCTGGTACGGTGTAGCCGAGAGGAGGCCGAGGGTGCCGGCGATGGTGTGGACGGTGGCGATGGAGAAGAAGGGAGGAGAGGGCAGGGCACCCTTGGGGTAGATCTGGGGTAGCTGAGCGAGGCAGAGAGGGGGCGAGGGAGTAGATAAGGATGGGGAAGGGGTGCCGTGGGGAGTGGGGTAGATGGGAAAAGGTGGCCTCGGTGCCACCTTTCTCTCCTCCCTCCTTCACGTGCTAGGGCTGAGGCAGGCGGGTGGGAGGGGGCTTCTGGTGGGCATGGTGGTCCGGGAGGGTAGGCTCGGCTGGGGTCCTCTTGGCAGAGAGGGGAGCTAGAAAGGAGAGGGTAGGCTGGGCTAGGGTTAGGGGTTGGAGCTAGGCTCGATTAGAGGGTAGCTAGGCAGGGGTGAGGTGGCTGGGGAGGTGGCGGTGGGGCCAGCTAGGTGAGAGGTAGGGAGAGGCCGAGAGAGAGAGGTAGGTTTAGGGTTTAGATAGGAGAGGGGGTAATGGTGATTAGGGGGTAGGGTTTAGGGTTATATGGGGGAAGAGAGATGGCTTCCTCTTGGCAAGCTCAAGCAAGCACAAGATCAAACCAAAGCTAGACCCAAAAAGAGGGAGAGGTGGTGATATGTTTTTAAGCAAGATCACTAAGACCAAGCCCAAAAGGAGGGATAGAGATAGAGATGAACCACTCAAGAACCAAATAAAATCCAAATGATAAGCAAAAGGTGGTACTTGCATGGGCCATGCATAAATAATTAATACCATGCTTATTTTGTGAAAACAAGATTATTTACATGACATTGTTCTTATGCATTCCAAAATGTGGAGTAAGGCCCAAGCAAAAGAATTTGTAGAATTGGACCCACCTTATCTCTCATGAGCTAGATTAAACAACAAAAGAAAAATAATTACAAGCTCATGGATAATGGGATGGTGGAATTGTAAGGTGGTGAAAGAAAGGTGGTGGAGTTGAATAAAAGATATGCCCCCAACTCAACTTGGGCATTTAACAATATATCAAGAACCAAATACAATATCAAGAGGCAAATACAATTTACCATGCCTATGAGAGAAGAACCAAATCACAAAGGTTTTATATGATGCTCAAATGCAAGGTGGCATGATGAAATGAGCATGATATGATGATGATGCAACAATTATATGTAGGAAGTAGCCATTTTATTACTAGACCAAGTAGCATTACAGTTGTTAGACAAATGGGATGCTACAAATAAACACCGGATGCACTATTTAATACCACGGCAGAAGATCGGGCATGATGCATGTATGATGTATGACATGGTGAATATGCGGTGCAATTAGGCCATATTAAGCGGAACCAGGGTCCCGATAATTAAGTATTAGGTTCGAGTTGTTTAGGTACCCCACAATTTAAATGTTGTCTTAACATGGCAAGATAAGTTACCGGTTCGCTACACAAATTTAAATGAGGCCAATATAAGACTAGATTTGCCCGCATATGGGCCCCATATTTAATTAGAGGTGAATCGGCATAATGCCCCCAAACCACACAAATATGCATGCGAGTATGACAATTTAATATGCATCAATTTGATATTACATTTATAAAATAGGGCTCGGGAGGAATCACACATCGGGGTTCGGAAGATCTTGGGGCTTAGAGGGGCTCGGGGTTCGGTCTCAGGTTTCGGATCTGGGGTTCGGTCTCGGCGGAATCGTTCTTGGATACAGAGTAGATCTTGGCGCATCCGTGGTCTTCGGCCCGTGTAGACGGTCATGGCGTTCAAGGGGAGAACTTGGCGTTCCGTGTAGGCGACCTTGGCGTCAAGGTGGTCGATGCCGAACTTGTCGGATGGCATGTTCTTCGGAAGATCTTGGCTTTCCGACTCCAATGTCGAGGACGTACTTGACACGGCGTCGATCTTGTCTCCCCAAAATCTTGATGGAGGTAGGGTACTTGAAGTGCTTGCATTCGGTGTACTCGGTCATCGGATCCAAGATGGAGAGCATGTTGTTCCGTGATGACGAGCTTCGGGTTCCATTGTAGAAAATCTTGGTTCCGACTTCGTGTCGGTGAAGACCTTGTAGCGGCACCTGGTACACGTTTTCGTCGTCAAGCATCGAAGATCTAGCGGTATTGTGCACACACGCGAGGTCAAAACGTGACTGGTGCTGATGACAAAAAGGGGGAAGCTTGAGCTGGGTACTATGCGGACGTGCTCTAGCCAGAGGAGGACAACATCCTGGACAGGGGACCTCGCGACGCAGGCACGTCGATGCTGCTGTCGGAGGACGGGGCCCGGCGGCAGGGTCGAACGGCGGGGCTCGGGCCAGGAGAGGTGGCGGCCGAGAGAGAGCGAGGCGGCCGAGCACTGCTCTGGCGGGAGGCAGACGTGGCGAGGTGAGCGTCAGGAACGGCGGAGGAGGTGGCCGTGTCTGTGGCCGACAAGCTCGACGCAGAGCAAGGCAGCGACGACGACGCAGGACTCTGGGACGTGGGCGCCAGGGAGGAGGAGTCTGCGAGGGAGGCCCATGGCAGCGAGAGAAAGTGGCGGTTGGGAAGCACCGGAGGACACAAGGCGATGAGGAGGAGGAGGAGGACCGGAGGGCGCGCCATGGTCTGAGAGGAGAGGAGCGGGGATGCGGGGCGTGGCCCAGTGAGGAGAGGAGGCGGACCTAGAGGGCGAGGCAGGGGGCGGTGGTCGGAGGAAGATGGGGAGGAGGGAGAACGGCAGGCGTCAGGCGGTGGTAGGAGTCGGGTTCGACGACGCGGTTGCCGGGAGAACGGCAGCGGGCGGATGCTGGCAGCTGGCGTCAGAAGAAGAGGGAGGGAGAGAGGAGCGGGAGGCGGGGGTGGGACCGGGGCACGGGGAGGTGGGACTGCAGGGTGGGGCCACGCGGGGAGGCTGCTGCGTGTTGTGTGCGTGTGTCGCGTGTGTCATGCAGTGGGGGGGCCAAAGGCTCGCGTCGTGGGGGTGTGAGGGCGGGGGAGTGGGGAGTGGTGGGACCGGGCCCAGGCAGGGTGGGACCAGGCGGTCGGTGAGGGAGAGAGAGAGGGGGTAGGTGGGGCTGTGTGTGGGTGTGGGGCAGAGGAGAGAGGGAGGGAGGGCTGCGGGGTGGGACCGGGGTGTAAGGGAGAGGGGAGAGAAGGGGATTGGTGAGGTGGCGGTGGGTGTGATGAGGTGGAGGGACGGTGAGGTGGCAAGCTGGGGTTGGTGGGTAGACTAGGTTTGGGTAGGAATAGACTAGGGTTTGGGTTTTATTAGTTTGGAAAAATATTTATGGTGTGGTTTTGTTTTAAATCTTTTAGCAAAATAATTTTTAGGCAAATAATTTAACAGATAATTATAAGACTTATTTTGAAATAAGAGAAGGGTATTTTTAGAAAACAAAAATAGGCTTATTGAAAATAGTTTCAGACAAACAAATGCATGATGATGACGATGCAATGCACAAAACAACGCGATTTTCTAGTAATGGTTTTGCGGGATGCCACAATTCGACACCACTAACAATGGATCTCGCCCTCGAGATCCGCCTCATGGTACCGGAAAGAAGGGCGGCGATCTGAATCTTCTCGCATCATGTAGATCCTCGCGACACCACTAACAAGAGGTCGTCGTCCGTGACCGTCGAGGGAACACTCCGGAAACAAAAGGTCGAAGGTAGAGGTATCCACAAATAAAGCCACCTCTAGCTTCCGTGGACGGAGTAAAATTGCTGGATCCACTGGTTCGATGTACAAGAGCGAATGATAAGAGTAGTCGGATGGTGATCAGTCCATCGCGCACCCAAACCATTACTCTCACACGAATAGGCGGATTATGCAACCAACTCTCGGAGTTCAGACTGAAGATCTCGACAAACGAGGTCCAGAAACAAAGGAGTGATGCAGACTCTGCATCGGATCTAGCGTAGATGATGTCGTCGCGTCGGGAAACACCGGAAATCACAATAAAGGAACAAAGAATGGTACTACAGTAGACGGATTCCTCAAACTGCATGAAGACCAGATGTAGCAACACCGTTACCAAAGAAGGAAGCGAAACCCTGAAGGTACGACGGAACCTGACCACGATAAATCCTGGACTCGAAGAGAGAGAAGAGAGCGAATTCAAAACACGCAGAGGTGAGAGGAGAACAGCAGAGGAGTAAGGAGTAAAATTAGACCTAATCAGAACTATCCAACTGTAACACCCTCAGAATCGGACCTATGCAAGTTTCAGCGATTCCCGCCAAACCCGCATAGAAACGATTCAAAGGTGCCCACCAGGCACTTTCGTGCGGGTGGAAAACGAAGTAATAACATTACACAACAGTCCTCGATGGGACCCACAGAACAGATATATATACAACACGACTCCAGGAGTCAAGAATACAGATATACAGAACAAAGATCCAAATCACCTTGCAAAGATACAACGTCCGACTACGGACAAGATGCAAATGGGGCTAAGAGCCCTGAAGAATAACCAATGGCGTCCATAACCCAGCCCAAAGCCGGAAGGTTAACCCGCTAACGGCGCCGATCTCAAAACCTTAAACAAAAGGGGTGCCGACAAAGGGCAAAGGAAAAAGAGGCGCCAAGATCGAGGCCAAGACACAGCGAGGCTAGAATTCGGCGGTCCTCGCCTACATAGGTATGGTGGATCAGCGGCGGCAACATGCACTAAACAACCTATAGAGACTCGATACAACCGGCCATATCGAGAGGGATAAGAAAGAGCTATTCGAACCAACCTCGATACTATCATCAAACAAACCCATCTGGTGTTTCCTCGAGACCAAACGAGGAAGTCAACCGAGGAACTCACACGGTTGGTTTTACTTATTCGCTTATCGCTGCAGAATTACTAGTCGTATAGATAATCATCCCGATAAAGTAAGCAATGCTTTAGTTAACCATTCCGCTAGAAGTTGCAACACTTACTAGTCGATATAATTAGCATGAGATATCCCAAAACCTAGCTTGTTGGTACTTTTATTTAGCCATTCGTTGTAGTTGCAATACTTACTAGTCGATACAATTGTCGCAAGCGACAAACCAAACAAGCAATTGTTGGCGCTTTATTTAGCCATTCCATTATAGTGAAGCTGATTACTAGTCATTATAAAGTCAAATTTATAGCACTACTTTAGTTATAGTTGTCTATGATCAAGATATCAGGCTCCAAGTCGCCCATAACCGGACACGGCTTTAGAAAGTTTTACCGGCCGGGTGCACAAATAGCAACACACACTCGATCAACCTCTAAAACCAAATCAAAACCCAACGAGGCCTTCACGACAAAGCAATCACAGGATTGAAATATTTCAGGCCACCCTTGAGTACACCCAACGGTTAGCTGACTTAGACGGACCCGAGGTTTGTGGGGGCCAGAAGCGACGGGAACCCAAAACTGGGCTTGTCGATACCGAAAATGGGTCACAATTCCTAAAAGACAAAGGTGCTCCTCGCACAATCGTAAATAAAGCAGTAGCATGGCATAAGCAGATAGTAAATAAAACCTCAAACTAGTTTGTGGCCCCAAGAAATAAGAATGAATCAAGCTCGGCTGGGGTCCCATAATCCTCCCGGATGTGGATAGCGCGATAAAACAAGGAACAGGTATCAAGCACTCGGGGTCCTACGGGACACAAGTGGACGGTTAACAACCAAATAACATCTATTGCCCACCTGTGCCTCTGCTTACTTACTTCAATTTTAGTTGTTAAACAGTATTTAAAGTGAACGATAAGTAAAGCCATGATCATCTCCAACAACAAACATGCGGCAATACACCAACAACTGTGGTATTTGGCGACACGCAACAGCACTTGAGCAAGCGACTACGACGCGCAAGTCCAACTATCAACCAAACAACAGGTAATAGGATGTGTCCAAGGCAATATAAGGCTGCAAGGGATATCACGGTACGGAAACTAGAGCATCGCAACATAGATAGCAATAGATCAACAGGAGGGAATAAATGCTATAAAAGTAAGATAGGTAGAAAGGGGGAGATGCTCGCCTGAAAACATTGCCGAAGGTTCAACCGAAGATCGGGGCGAAGCTCACATCAACTCAACGGCCTTATCCGCGAAGAAGCAAACACTAGAATAAACACCGGATGCAATATTTAATACTACGGCAAAAGATCGGGCATGATGCATGACATGGCAAAGATGCGGTGCAATTGGGAGATATTAAGTGGAACCGGGGTCCCGACAATTAATTAATAGGTTCAAGTTGTTTAGCTACCCCCAATTTAAGTGTTGTCTTAACATGGCAAAATATATCACCGGTTCGCTACACAAATTTAAATGAGGCCAATATGAGACTAGATTTGCCCGCATATGGGCCCCATATTTAATTATGAAGTGAATCGGCCTAATGCCCCCAAACCACATGACAATATGCATGCAAGTATGACAATTCAATATGCATCAATTTGTTATTACATTTATAAAATAGGGATCGAGAAAAGGGGTCACACATTAGAGTTCGACGATCTTGGTTCCGGGGGGTTCGGGGTCCGGTCTCGGGGTTCAGGGTTCGACGGGATCGGGATTGGTACGGGAAGGAGGTCTCATCGCCACCGGGAAGCAAGACTTGGTTGGCGTCGGGGGCACATCGGACTCGCCTCGTCGCCGCCGTTTTGTCATCACGAAGGTCTTGTCGGGCCGTCAGATGGGTCGATCTTGGCGTCGGGAAGAAGAACTTGGGGCGACGGCGTCGGCATCGGTGCGGAAGGAGGTCTGCTGCCGTGGTCGGGGACCTTGCATCCGGGTTCTCGGCGAGCTCGGCGTCCGGAAGAAGTACTTGCCGCACCGGGTCTCGGTGTCTCGGATCCGATTGAAGATCTTGCGGTTTCAACTCCATTTGCGGTGTCGGGTTTTGGCGCGTGGTTCACCAAGCGGTGATGTTTGTTGACGGGTCTTGTCATCATCTCGGGCGATCGGACGAGTCAGCAATGCGGCTCGACAACATCTTGGGGCTTCACATGGTCGATCTCGACGGGTATCTTGGACCCGCGGTGAATTCGACATGCACAATCCTGTTTTGGACACACGGCGAACACTCTGCGGCGCATGTGCTTGGTGAGAGGTCCTGGTCGCAGGAGGGCGCGAGACGAGTGGAGGTCGGATGATGGTTGTAGGCGCCATCTTGCAGACGGGTCGGGACGAGCTGGGCCTCGAGGAAGGCGCTGCTGAGCTGGGTCGCAGGAGGGTGGCCTCGAGAGCGGGTCACGCCCGAGGACGCGCAGGAGGCCGACGGCGATGGGAGGCCCGGCCGGCGGCCGCCGAGGTTGTTGCAGGGTCATGGAGGAGAGCCGCGGGCGGTGATGTCGACCGGAGGCGCGAGGAGAGAGGCGGCGGGCCGACGCGCTTGAGGGGGACGCGACGAGGGAGGAGGAGGAGGGCCGGGCGAGGCCTGGCCGGAAGGGGAGCTTACGGGCGAGGCCGATGGTGGTTGAGAGGCGCGGGGAGAGGCGAGTGAGGGTCGGGGCTGAGGAGGCCAAGCTCAGAGGAGGAGTGCCGATGGAGGCAAAGGGGAGAGGGAGGAGGCCGAGGTGGCGCCTGGCTCGCCGGGAAGGCGAGAAGGACTGGCAAGGCCGCTAGGCGAGCCAGGAGAGAGGAGGGCGCCATGGGCGTGGGAGAGGAGGCGGCTGAGAGAGCTAGAGAGGAGGGAGGCACGCGGGGTAGACGAGGTGGGGGTCGGGGAGGGAGGAGACGCGCGGGGAGAGAGAGAGGGTGGGGAGGGGAGCGAGGGAGTGGGGCCGGAGGGGTGGGTCCAGGCGGGCCGGGCGGTTGACCGGGCGGGTGGGGCCAGAGGGACAGGGAGAGAGGTGGCTGAGTGGGGTGGGAGGTTGAGTGGAGAGTGGGGCCAGGGTGGGGCCCGGGTGTAAGTGAGGGGATAGGTGGAAGCTGGGTGAGAGAAGGAGGGGGTGAGGGAGAGGATTGGTGAGGTGGCAAGGTGGGTAGGAAATTGGGGGAGGGGTGAGGTGGCACGCTGCGGTTGGTGGGTAGGTTAGGACTGGGTGGGGATAGGTTTAGGGTTTGGGGCTTTGTGTTAGTTTGTAAATATTTACGGTGTTGTTTTTGTTTCATATCTTTTTAGCAAATAACTTGTAGGCAAATAATTTGACAGGTAATTATAAGACTTATTTTGAAATAAGAGAAGGGCATTTTTAGAAAACAAAAATAGGCTTATTGGAAAATAGTTTCAGACAGACAAATGCATGATGATGACGATGCCATGCACAAAAACAACGCGATTTTCTGGTAGTGGTTTTGCGGGATGCCACAATTCGACACCACTAACAATGGATCTCGCCCTCGAGATCCGCCTCATGGTACCGGAAAGAAGGCGGCGATCTGAATCTTCTCGCTTCGTGTAGATCCTCGCGACACCACTAACAGGAGGTCGTTGTGCGTGATCTCGAGAGAACACTCCGGGAACAAAAGGTCGAAGGTAGAGGTATCAACAAATAAAGCCACCTCTAGCTTCCGTGGACGGAGTAAAACTGCTGGATCCACTGATTCGATGTACAAGAGCGAATGATAAGAGTAGTGGTATGGTAGCTACTCCATCCCGCACTCAAACCATTACTCTGCACACGAATAGGCGAATTATGCAACCAACTCTCGGATTCAGACTGAAGAGCTCGACAAACGAGGTTCAGAATAAAGGAGTGATGGACTCGCATCGGATCTGGCGAGATGATGTCGTCGGAAAACACCGGAAGGTACAAACAAGGAGCAAACAATGGTACCACAGTAGACGGATTCCTCAGGCAGCATGAACACCGGATGGTAGGACACCGTTATCAAAGGAGGAAGCGAGACCCTAAAGGTACGACGGAACCCAACCACGAGAAATCCTGGACTCGAAGAAAAAGACGAGAGCGGATTCAAAACACGTAGAGGTAAGAGGAGAATAGCAGAGGGGTAAGGAATATAAATCAGACCTAACCAGAACTATCCAACCGATTTTTCGAAAATAGTTTGGACACTCTACTTCGGCCGTTAGCTAGGTTATCCTATAGGCTGGACTTGTGGGGTATCGCAACTGCTGAGCTCTGATACCACTCTGTAACACCCTCAGAATCGGACCTATGCAAGTTTCAGCGATTCCCGCCAAACCCGCATAGAAATGATTCAAAGGTGCCCACCAGGCACTTTCGTGCGGGTGGAAAACGAAGTAATAACATTACACAACAGTCCTCGATGGGACCCACGCAGATATATATATACAACACGACTGGAGTCAAGAATACAGATATACGTAACAAAGATCCAAATCACCTTGCAAAGATACACGCTCGACTACGGACAAGATGCAAATGGGGCTAAGAGCCTCAAGAATAACCAATGGCGTCCATAACCCTGCCAGCCAAGCGGAAGGTTAACCTCGCTAACGGCGCCGATCTCAAAACCTGCTTAAACAAAGGGTGCCGACAAAGGGCAAAGGAAAAGAGGAGCGTCAAGATCTTGAGGCCAAGACAGCGAGGCTAGAATTGGCGGTCCTCGCCTACATAGGTATGGTGGATCAAGCGGCGGCAAAGATGCACTAAACAACCTATAGAGACTCGATACAAGCTGGCCATCAGAGAGGGATAAGAAAGAGCTATTCGGAACCAACCTGATACTATCATCAAACAAACCCATCCTGGCATTTCCCCCTCGAGACCAAACGAGGAAGTCAACCGAGGAACTCACACAGTTGGCAGTTTTACTTATTCAGTTATCGTTGCAGCAATTACTAGTCAGGTATAGATAATCATCCTGATAAAGTAAGCAGTGGGCCGTTTTAGTTAACCATTCCGTTGTAGTTGCAACACTTACTAGTCAGATACAATTAGCATGAGATATCCCAAAACCTAGCAGTTGTTGGTACTTTTATTTAGCCATTCCGTTGTAGTTGCAATACTTACTAGTCAGATACAATTGTCGCAAGCGACAAACCAAACAAGCAATTGTTGGCAGTTTTATTTAGCCATTCCATTATAGTGAAGCTGATTACTAGTCATTATAAAGTCAAATTTATAGCACTACTTTAGTTATAGTTGTCTATGATCGAGATACTGTGCTCCAAGTCGTCCATAACCGCGGACACGACTTTCAGAAAGTTTTACCCGGCCGGGGTGCACAAATAGCAACACACACTCGATCAACCTCGGAAAAACCAAATCAAAACCCAACGAGGCCTTCACGACAAAGCAATCACAGGATTCAGAAATATTTCAGGGGGCCACCCCTTGGAGTACACCCGCAACGAAGTTAGCTGACTTCGAGACGGACCCGAGGTTTGTGGGCCAGAAGCGATCGGGAACCAAAACTGGGCTTGTCGATACCGCAAAACGGGTCACAATTCCTAACAAGATGCAGTGTGCTCCTCGCACAATCGTAAATAAAGCAGTAGCATGGCATAAGTACAGGATAGTAAATAAAACCTCAAACTAGTTTGTGGCCCCAAGAAATAAGAATGAATCAAGCTCTGGCTCAGGGGGGTCCCATAATCCTCCCGGATGTGGATAGCGCGATAAAACAAGGAACAGGTATCAAGCACTCGGGGTCCTACGGGACACAAGTGGACGGTTAACAACCAAATAACATCTATTGCCCACCTGTGCCTGTGCTTACTTACTTCAATTTTAGTTGTTAAACAATATTTAAAGTGAACGATAAGTAAAGCCATGATCATCTCCAACAACAAACATGCGGCAATACACCAACAACTGTGGTACTTGGCGACAAGCAACAGCACTTGAGCAAGCGACTACGACGCACAAGTCCAACTATCTACCAAACAACAGGTAATAGGATGTGTCCAAGGCAATATAAGGCTGCAAGGGATATCACGGTACGGAAACTAGAGCATCGCAACACAGATAGCAATAGATCAACAGGAGGGCATAAATGCTATAAAAGTAAGATAGGTAGAAAGGGGGAGATGCTCGCCTGAAAACATTGCCGAAGGTTCAATCGAAGATCGGGGCGAAGCTCACATCAACTCAACGGCCTTATCCGCGAAGAAGCAAACACTAGAATAAACACCGGATGCAATATTTAATACTACGGCAAAAGATCGGGCATGATGCACGTATGATGCGTGACATGGCAAAGATGTGGTGCAATTGGGCGATATTAAGTGGAACCGGGGTCCCGACAATTAATTAATAGGTTCAAGTTGTTTAGCTACCCCCAATTTAAGTGTTGTCTTAACATGGCAAAATATATCACCGGTTCGCTACACAAATTTAAATGAGGCCAATATGAGACTAGATTTGCCCGCATATGGGCCCCATATTTAATTATGAAGTGAATCGGCCTAATGCCCCCAAACCACATGACAATATGCATGCAAGTATGACAATTCAATATGCATCAATTTGTTATTACATTTATAAAATAGGGCTCGAGAAAAGGGGTCACACATTAGAGTTCGACGATCTTGGTTCCGGGGGGTTCGGGGTCCGGTCTCGGGGTTCAGGGTTCGACGGGATCGGGATTGGTACGGGAAGGAGGTCTCATCGCCACCGGGAAGCAGGACTTGGTTGGCGTCGGGGGCACATCGGACTCGCCCTGGTCGCTGTCGTTCTTGTCATCACGAAGGTCTTGTCGGGCCGTCGTATCGGGTCGGTCTTGGCGTTCGGGAAGAAGAACTTGGCGTGCGACGGCGTCGGCATCGGTGCGGGAAGGAGGTCTTGCTGCCTGTCGGGACCTTGGCATCCGGGTTCTCGGCGAGCTCGGCGTCCGGGAAGAAGTACTTGCCGCACCGGGGTCTCGGTGTCCTCGGATCCGATTGAAGATCTTGGCGGTTTCAACTCCATTTGCCGGTGTCGGGTTCGGCGCCGGTGGTTCACCCGAAGCGGCGATGTTTGTTGACGGGGTCTTGTCATCATCTCGGGCGACTGGACGAGTCAGCAATGCGGGCCTGGACAACATCTTGGGGCTTCACATGGTCGATCTCGACGGGGTATCAGTTGGACCCGCGGTGTGGAATTCGACATGCACAATCCTGTTTTGGGACACACGGGCGAACACTCTGCGGGCGTGCTACAGGCTTGGTGCAGAGGTCCTGGTCGCAGGAGGGCGTCGAGACGAGCTGGAGGTCGGATGACGGTTGTAGGCGGCCATCTCGCAGACGGGTCGGGGACGAGCTGGCCTCGAGGAAAGGCGGCGAGCTTGGGTCGCAGGAGAGTGGCCTGAGAGCGCACGGGCGGGTCGCGCCCGAGGACGCCTTGAGGCCGACGGCGATGGGGAGGCCCGGCGGCGGCGGACGGTCGGCCGAGGTTGTTGCAGGGGGTCGCGGTGGAGAGCCGCCGGGGCGGTGACGGTGTCGACCGGAGGCGCGAGGGGAGAGAGGCGGCGGGGCCGACGCCAGAGGGACGCGGCAATGGAGGGGAGGAGGGCTGGCGAGGCCTGGGCACGGGATGGGAGCTTGGCGGGGCGAGGCCGATGGTGGTTGGCGCGGAGGAGGGAGCGGAGGAGGCTCGGGAGGGCAGCAGTGGGCGGCACGGGAGGCGAGAGGAGGGAGGCCGACATGAGGCAGGGAGAGGGAGGCCAAGGTGGCGCCGTGGCTCGTCGGGGAGGCGGAGAAGGACGGGCGGCGGGCGCTGGGCGACAGCGGTGGGGAGAGGAGGGCAATGGGCGTCGGCCGAGGGGAGAGGAGGGCTGAGAGAGCTAGAGAGGAGGGAGGCGCGCGGGGGAGACGAGGTGGGGGTCGGGGAGGGAGGAGGCAAGGGAGAGAGAGGGTGGGGAGGAGAGGGAGTGGGCCGGAGGGGTGGGTCCAAAGGGCCGGGCGGTTGCAAGGCGGGTGGGGCAGAGGACAGGAGAGGTGGCTGAGTGGGGTGGGAGGTTGAGTGGAGAGTGGGGCCAGGGTGGGGCCCAGGTGTAAGTGAGGGGGGTAGGTGGAAGCTGGGTGAGAGAGGGTGAGGGAGAGGATTGGTGAGGTGGCAAGGTGGGTAGGAAATTGGGAGGGAGGTGGTGGCACGCGGTTGGTGGGTAGGTTAGGGGGGTGGGGATAGGTTTAGGGTTTGGGGCTTTGTGTTAGTTTGTAAATATTTACGGTGTTGTTTTTGTTTCATATCTTTTTAGCAAATAACTTGTAGGCAAATAATTTGACAGGTAATTATAAGACTTATTTTGAAATAAGAGAAGGGCATTTTTAGAAAACAAAAATAGGCTTATTGGAAAATAGTTTCAGACAGACAAATGCATGATGATGACGATGCCATGCACAAAAACAACGCGATTTTCTGGTAGTGGTTTTGCGGGATGCCACACCAACCGATTTTGCAAAAATAGTTTTGACACTCTACTTCGGCCGTTAGTTAGGTTATCCTACAGGCTGGACTTGTGGGGTATCGCAACTGCTGGGCTCTGATACCACTCTGTAACACCCTCCGAATCGACCCTATGCAAGTTTTAGCGCTTCCCGCCAAACCCGCATAGAAACGATTCAAAGGTGGAAAACGAAGTAATAACATTACACAACAGTCCTCGATGGGACCCACAGAATAGATATATACAACATCGACTCAACTAGTCAAGAATACAGATATAATATACAAAGATCCAAATCACCTTGAAAATGATACAGCGTCCGACTACGGACAAGATGCAAATGGGGCTAAGAGCCCTGAAGAATAACCAATGGCGTCCATAACCCCTGCCAAGCCGGAAGGGTAACCTCGCTAATGACGCCGATCTCAAAACCTGCTTAAACAAAAGGGTGCCGACAAAGGGCAAAGGGAAAAGAGAGCGGTCAAGATCGAGGCCAAGACACGCGAGGCTAGAATTCGGTCCTCGCCTACATAGGTATGGTGGATCAAGCGCAGCGCAAGATGCAATCGAACAACCTATAGAGACTCGATATAACCACGGCTATCGAGAGAGATAAGAAAGATCTATTCGGATCCAACTGAATCTAACACCAAACAAACCCATCCTCGTATTTCCTCGAGACCAATCGAGGAAGTCAACCGAGGAACTCACACCGCTGGCGTTTACTCATTCTCGTTATAGTTGCGCAATTACTAGTCCGCATGTATGGTCATCCCGATATAATAAGCGTGGGCAATTTTAGTTAACCATTCCGTTGAAGTTGCAACACTTACTAGTCGAGATACAAATAGCATGAGATAACCCCAAAACCCAGCAGCTTGTTGGTACTTTTATTTAGCCATTCCGCTAGAAGTTGCAATACTTACTAGTCAGATACAATGGTCGCAAGCGACAACCCAAGCAAGCAATTGTTGGCAGTTTTATTTAGCCATTCCATTATAGTGAAGCTGATTACTAGTCATTATAAAGTCAAATTTATAGCACTACTTTAGTTATAGTTGTCTATGATCGAGATACTGTGCTCCAAGTCGTCCATAACCGCGGACACGTCTTTCAGAAAGTTTTACCCTGCAGGGGTGCACAAATAGCAACACACACTCGATCAACCTCGGAAAAACCAAATCAACACCCAACGAGGCTTTCATGACAAAGCAATCACAGGATTCATAAATATTTCAGGGGGCCACCCCATTGAGTACACCCGCAACGAACTTAGCTGACTCGGAGACGGACCCAAGGTTTGGGTGGACGGCTGTGAACGACTGGGAACCCAAAACTGGGCTTGTCGACACCGCGAAATCGTGTCCCGATCCTAAACAGTACAGTGTGCTCCTCGCACAATCGTAAATAAAGCAGTAGCATGGCATAAGTACAGGATGGTAAATAAAACCTCAAACTAGTTTGTGGCCCCAAGAAATAAGAATGAATCAAGCTCTGGCTCAGGGGGGTCCCATAATCCTCCCGGATGTGGATAGCGCGAAAATTTAAGGAACAGGTATCAAGTACTCGGGGTCCTACGGGACACAAGTGGACGGTTAACAACCAAATAACATCTATTGCCCACCTGTGCCTCTGCATTTACCTACTTCAATTTTAGTTGTTAAACAGTAATTAAAGCTGTGATCAACTCCAACATTAAACATGCGGCAATACTCCAACAACTGTGGTACTGGACGACACGCAACAGCGCTTGAGCAAGCGACTATGACGCACAAGTCCAACTATCTACCAAACAACAGGTAATAGGATGTGTCCAAGGCAATATAAGGCTGCAAGGAAATCACGGGTACGAAAACTAGAGCAACGCAACACAGATAACAATAGATCAACAGGAGGGAAGTAAATACTATAAAAGTAAGATAGGTAGAAAAGGGGAGATGCTCGCCTGATAAACATTGTCGAAGGTTCATCCGAAGATCGGGGCGAAGCTCACATCAGCTCAACGGCCTTATCCGCGAAGAAGCAAAACACTAGAATAAACACCGGATGCACTATTTAATACCACGGCAGAAGATCGGGCATGATGCATGTATGATGTATGACATGGTGAATATGCGGTGCAATTAGGCCATATTAAGCGGAACCAGGGTCCCGACAATTAAGTATTAGGTTCGAGTTGTTTAGGTACCCCACAATTTAAATGTTGTCTTAACATGGCAAGATAAGTTACCGGTTCGCTACACAAATTTAAATGAGGCCAATATAAGACTAGATTTGCCCGCATATGGGCCCCATATTTAATTAGAGGTGAATCGGCATAATGCCTCCAAACCACACAAATATGCATGCGAGTATGACAATTTAATATGCATCAATTTGATATTACATTTATAAAATAGGGCTCGGGAGGAATCACACATCGGGGTTCGGAAGATCTTGGGGCTCAGAGGGGCTCGGGGTTCGGTCTCAGGGTTCGGATCTGGGGTTCGGTCTCGGCGGAATCGTTCTCGGATACAGAGTAGATCTTGGCGCATCCGTGGTCTTTGGCCCGTGTAGACGGTCATGGCGTTCAAGGGGAGAACTTGGCGTTCCGTGTAGGCGACCTTGGCGTCAAGGTGGTCGATGACGAACTTGTCGGATGGCATGTTCTTCGGAAGATCTTGGCATTCCGACTCCAATGTCGAGGACGTACTTGACACGGCGTCGATCTTGTCGCCCCAAAATCTTGATGGAGGTAGGGTACTTGAAGTGCTTGCATTCGGTGTACTCGGTCATCGGATCCAAGATGGAGAGCATGTTGTTCCGTGATGACGAGCTTCGGGTTCCATTGTAGAAAATCTTGGTTCCGACTTCGTGTAGGTGAAGACCTTGTAGCGGCACCGGGTACACGTTTTCGTCGTCAAGCATCAAAGATCTAGCGGCATTGTGCACACACGCGAGGTCAAAACGTGACTGGTGCTGATGACAAAAAGGGGGAAGCTTGAGCTGGGTACTGCGCGGACGTGCTCTAGCCAGAGGAGGACAACATCCTGGGCAGGGGACCTCGCGACGCAGGCACGGCGATGCTGCTGTCGGAGGACGGGGCCCGGCGGCAGGGTCGAACGGCGGGGCTCGGGCCAGGAGAGGTGGCGGCCGAGAGAGAGCGAGGGCGGCCGGATCACGCGGGCTCGCTGGCGGGGAGGCAGACACGGGCGAGGTGAGCGCGTCCAGGGAACGGCGGAGGAGGTGGCCGTGTGCGGCGGCGCTGACAAGCTCGCACGCAGGCGGCAGAGCAGGCGGAGCAGGGCGACGACGCGGGACCTGCCGGGGGCGGCGGGCGCCAGGAGGAGGCGGGGAGTGCGGCGCGAGGGGAGGCCCGGGCGGCGGCAGCCCGAGAGAGGTGCGGCGGCGGTTGGGAAGCACCCGCGGAGGAGCGCGGCGGCGATGAGGAGTAGGGAGGACCGGAGGAGGTGCGGGCGAGGGGAGCGCCCTGGCAGCGAGGTACAGAGGAGAGGAGGAGCGGGGGATGCGGGGGCCGGCGCCGGTGAGGGGAGGAGCGGCGGAGGGCGGACCTAGAGGGCTGAGGCGAGGGGGGCGGTGGTCGGAGGGGAAGATGGGGAAGGGGAGGGAGAACGGCGGCGAGGCGGCCGCGGGCTCGGGTGGTAGGAGGTGGGGGAGCGAGTGCGGGATGTCGGAGGAGCCAGGGGGTCGGTGACGACGGCGGTTGCCGGGGAGGGCGAACGGCGGCCGGCGGATGCAGGGGGCGGCGAGCGCGTCGGGAAGAAGAGGGAGGGAGAGAGGAGCGGGAGGCGGGGGTGGGACCGGGGCATGGGGAGGTGGGACTGCAGGGTGGGGCCACGCGGGGAGGCTGCTGCGTGTTGTGTGCGTGTGTCGCGTGTGTGCTGCGGCGGTGGGGCTGGGGCCAGGCCGCTCGCGTGCGTGGGGTGTGTGAGGAGCGGCAGGGGGAGTGGGGAGTGGTGGGACCGGGCCCAGGCAGGGTGGGACCAGGCGGTCGGTGAGGGAGAGAGAGAGGGGGTAGGTGGGGCTGTGTGTGGGTGTGGGGCAGAGGAGAGAGGGAGTGAGGGCTGCGGGGTGGGACCGGGGTGTAAGGGAGAGGGGAGAGAAGGGGATTGGTGAGGTGGCGGTGGGTGTGATGAGGTGGAGGGACGGTGAGGTGGCAAGCTGGGGTTGGTGGGTAGACTAGGTTTGGGTAGGAATAGACTAGGGTTTGGGTTTTATTAGTTTGGAAAAATATTTATGGTGTGGTTTTGTTTTAAATCTTTTAGCAAAATAATTTTTAGGCAAATAATTTAACAGATAATTATAAGACTTATTTTGAAATAAGAGAAGGGTATTTTTAGAAAACAAAAATAGGCTTATTGAAAATAGTTTCAGACAAACAAATGCATGATGATGACGATGCAATGCACAAAACAACGCGATTTTCTAGTAATGGTTTTGCGGGATGCCACATCTTACTACCTTGTCGACAATCGTGAGCTCAAGGATAGACCCAATGAGGATCATAAGAGTAAGCGACGTGACCTGGATGATGACTACCCGGAGCTTGATCGGCCATGGAACATAGCACAGCTACGTCCTTTCTACACTTAGCATTTTTTATCTAATCATGTACCTCTTATATGATCAATGAAATAAAGCTCTTTGGTTCACTCATATTGCTGAGTCTTTTACATCCTTTAGTGTTCATTTTTGGATCATATAAAACCTTTATGCACAAGCTTTGCGATTGCACTTGTGAAAATTCCGCCTACGGGCGTTAGCTTAAGTTTTCTGGTCTACACGTTCTTTGTTGTTTTTATGTGGATTCTGGAGTAGTGACTTTCGACACTTATTGTCGGCGATTTTGTGCTCAGGTTATTGGCAGTGCCATTGGGAATCATCACCTAAGCGCATGGTTCCGACAACGAGTCTTCCGACTCACAAAAAGTCAAGCATAAGAACCAGAGTAAGGGATAAGCCAACACTTTCTTAAAACAATATATACATATTGGGCATTAATTCTTAAGTAGAAGGATACGACAACCATTGTTTTCCGCCTTAAGATTACATCACCAAGTTTTTTCAATGCACACTCCAGAGGTGAAACAAGAATTACAAAGTGTTTTTCACTCCTTGGGTGCAGGGGACTTGGAGGCCGAATCATCACCAGCCGGAGATTCACCTTCAACGTCACCACTGTGAGGAGACTTGGAGGATTCAGGGTCGGCGTTGTCAAGAAAGTTCCTGGGCACGAAGAGGTCGACGTCCACCAACTCGGCAACCCTGGTGTCATAGCCCGCGAGTGATGACAGGATGGCTTCGTGATCGATCTCCTTGCCGCCATCATCCACGTCGGGGATACCAGATGTCACCGTGTCGATGTCGGCACCTTCATAGTGTGCCTTCACCATGGACAACGCCATCCTAGCGCCAACCCATGCACATGAAGCTTTCCAGCTCGTGACACGCTCGGGGGCTCGGCGCAGAATCTCCAAGTACTTCACCACGGAGTCGGAGGCCTCGATATAAATTTGGAGGGGCTTGGCAATCTCCTTGGGTTGGGTGATGGCGATATTGATGAAGTTGCCGGCAAGAATCATGCATTCCTTGTCCGAAGGAGGCGAGCGGGTTAAGCCCATAGGCGCTGAAAATTCCGACAAGAATTGCACGAGTTCAATAAATTCTAAGTATCCAGACTACAGAGCTACAAGGCGGAGGACACTTACTGAAGATGCTGGCCTTAGCCTGCCAGACGACATCCGCCAAAGATTCCTTCTCTTGTTGGAGGAGCTTAAACGCCTCGCTATGGCAAAGGTTTTTCTCATCGGCAGCTTGCTTCTGATCCTTTAGGATCGCAAGCTCCTCCTTCAAGCGACTGATCTCAGCGGAGGCGGAGTCCTGCAGGGCTTTCATGGAATCCTTGTGCATCTTCAGCATTTCTTCCCTCTCCTTCTTAAGGATCTTGTTCTCGCTGTCCAGCTGCTAGATGTGCTTGGACTGCTCGACAATATCCTTGGCCTTGGCGACATGCTCTGCAAGTCGGAGAAAACAAAGTACACAGTGAGTACTTGAAGAAGGAAGGCACAAAAGTAAGACGGAAGTGCGCAAAAAGAAAACAGACTCTTGTTTTTGATGATCTGTTCCTTCAAGATGGCGGTTTTACCCTTTTCAGCTTCAAGGTCCGCGCGCATCTTCTGGTACTTATCGTTGGCCATGCCCCTCCGAGCATTCTCGTTCTGTGGAAACAAACACAAAGTCAAGCCGTTGTTTAGTCCGCTTAGAGCCCCTAGTCGGAAATTTCCCACTTAGATGCTCGGGGGCTACAGCGAGAGTTTTTAACTTAGCAATATGCTTAGCTTTTCTTTAAAGCATCTAGTCGGAGCTAATTCAGTTATCAAGTAGAAGTTTGGGGGCTACAGTGAGAGTTTTTCTAACTTAGTCACTCTTAGAGCATATAGATGCAAAGCCAATGGTTTTCCGTCTACATCCTCGGGGGCTACAGTGGGATACTCATATGAAATGCAAAAGGTAAAGTAAAACTTACAAGTGCGATGATCTTGAGGTTTGTAGCACTCTCGGCCAGCAGCTTGCCAAAGGAAACACTGTTACTTCGCAAGATGTCTGCTTGACGGAGTAGCTCCTCAAGACCGCACGTCGGAGATGACGACACTCCTCCAGGAACCATAGTTGTGCTACCCGGTGTAAGTACCGGGAAAATAATCTTCTGCAACTCGAATGGTTTCTGGGGAGTAGAGGAGCCGCCTTCGGCAGAGGTACCATCACCCACCACCGCCTTGCCGCTACCGATGGCATCCTTAGCCGGAGCTTCAGCCATTTGAGGAGCAGCGCTCTCCTGCGTCGCCTGCTCGCCGACAATTGCGAGTTCGGTAGAGGCGCCAAAATCCACTTCCATGGCGGAAGGGCCTGGTGCCTCCTGGGCTTGGGAGCTTGTCGGAGCGGAGGAGGGCTTGACGACACGAGTAGCAGGGGCGTTTGCGGGGGAAGAGTCGCGATGCAGCATGTCTTTGATATTTCTAGAAGCCCCAAGAGTCTTGGAGGACTTCTTGAGGCTGGTTGTGGCTTTCTTCCTGAAACGTGCAAAACGCATAAGTACAGGAATAAGATAGATAAATAAGACAATGTCGGAGAATAAGAAGCTTACACTAGGGGGGGGGGGCGCTTTGGCAAACATCCCGGTGGATTTCTTCTTTTCCGCCTGTATGGCAAGATTTTTTTTGGAGGCTCCACCCTCCGTCTTCTTCTTCTTGCCTCCGTCGGCAGCGTCAGAGGTGGACCTCTTCCGCTTTCGCGCCAACAGGGCATCATCGTTGGACACAACCGTGACTTCCTTCATCTTGGGATCGTAGATTTTGGCGGCCAGGTTGCCCTCCTCTAGATCGCTAAGCTGTTAAGTGAGAAATCATCGTTGAAAGTACAAATGAAGTCGCCTAGAGGGGGGGGGGGGTGAATAGGCTTTTAAAATTATTACGGTTTAGGCTCAAGTAAATGCGGAATAAAACTAACGTTTAATTTGTTGAGCACAAAACCTAGCCACTAAGTTCACCTAGGTGCACCAACAACCTATGCTAAGCAATACAAGCAACAAGGTGATAGCAAGGTATAAGTACTTCAAGCACGATGGCTATCACAATGTAAAGTGCATAAGTAAAGGGTTCGGTTGAGAGATAACCGATGGACGCGGAGACGAAGATTTGTTTCCCGAAGTTCACTTCCAAAGAAGCTATGTCTCCGTTGGAGAGGTGCGATGGCGCAATGCTCTCGAACGCATACAAATGGCTCACCTCGAGGTGTGGTGGCTCGATGCTCACCCAACGCCACACAAGGCCTCACCCGGATCTTGAAGCACACGAACTCACCGACGCCACAAAAAGGCTCACCCTATTCTCCCAAGTGCGCACAAAAAGGCGGGCACTTGCTCTACTATGGGACGCTTGAGGGCGGTCACCGAACCTGACAAGATTGGGGCTAACTCCACAACTCAATTGAGGCTCCCAACAACAAAGCCACAAAAGGCCAACAATGCCACAAAAGGCCAACAATGCCACAAAAGGCTACAAGACCACAAAGGTCAACAAGACCACAAAAGGTCAACAATCCAACCACAACTGCCTAGGGTTCCAAGGAACCCAAGAGAAACAAGCTCACAAGCTTGAACTTGCCGAATCTCCGAGGAGAACTCAAACCTATGCACCAAATGCAAGGAAAGTCCTTCTCCCCAAATTCCAACAAAGCTACAAAAGCTATTGGGGAATAAGGAGGAAGAACACAAGAGTAGAACTCAAACCTATGCACCAAATGCAAGGGCAAATCCTTCTCTCCCAAATTCCAACAAAGCTACAAAAGCTATTGGGGGAATAAGGGAGGAAGAACACAAGAGGAGAACACAAAACTCTCCAAGATCTAGATCCCAATGATTCCTTCACAAAGAAGGGATTTGACTTGGGGGGATTGTAGATCTAGATCTCCTCTCTCAAATCCCTCAAAAAGATGCAAGAATCATAGGAGGGGAAAGGGAGAGGGAAAGCTTCTTCAAGGTTGACAATGGAGGAGAGAGAGAAAGCCAAGAACCAAGAAGAAAAGCTTGTGCCCACGAAGGGGAAGAGGAGCCCCTTTTAAAGGGCTCCCAGATCTGCCCGTTATGGGCATTCGCGACACCTGGCCGGAACTTCCGGTGGGAGGCCGGAAGTTCCGGTGGCACCCAGCCAACGGACGAAAACTGCAGAGCGAGAAACTGAAAAAACGAATCATGGCCGGAACTTCCGGCTCTGGGGCAGAAGTTCCGCCCAGCCTGGCTCCAACGGTCATCAGACCGTTGACGCTCGAGCGCAACCGGAAGTTCCGGTCAAAACAGACCGGAAGTTCCGGTGAACTTCCGAGCAAGTTCCGACAAAGTTCCGGCAAATAGAACGCTTCAAAACAGAAGGTTACTGAGCCTTCACCGGAACTTGGGGCGGAACAAGGGGCGGAACTTTTGAGACGCAAAGCGAGTCTGACCGGAAGTTCCGGCCTTCAGGCGGAAGTTCCGCTCAAGAACTTTTGCCAGGACAAGTTCCGATGCAAGTTCCGGCCAAGTTCCGGCCAAGTTCCGGCAAATAGCACACTTCAAAACAGAAGGTTACTGAACCGCCACCGGAACTTGGGCGGAACTAGCGTCGGAACAAACTGTAGAACAGCCCGCAGAAAGAAGTTTGAGCGGAACTTCCGGTGGGAAGCCGGAACTTCCGGTCAGGGAAATTCCAGAAACCAGAAAACCAGAAACGCAATAACTTTTGCATCCGAACTCCAAACGGGATGAAACCAATTTTGTTGGAAAGATAACGACGAATAGAATCCAAAAAATATTGGGTATCACCTTGGGAGAAAATATCATAAATATATATGTGAAGCATCCCCCAAGGTGTGGAGCCGGAAAACTCGCAAGATCAAAAACCGCAATAAGATATGGAAGTGAAATCCTTAGATGATGAACTAGAGCTTGTTATGATGATGACCACAAACTCTAGATCCTCCATGGACAAGAACCAAATAACAACCAACAAAGATGATGCTATGAATGCAAAGGTTTGAGCTCTCTCCGAACAATGCAAACGAGACACCCGCTTGAGAGCCCCTCTTGATAGTACGACTATCTATCCTAAACCCGGTCTCCCAACTAACAACACGAGACCGGCAAAAGAGAAGCCCTATCAACATACCTTTGCCTTGAGCGTCCCACTTGAACTTGATGTAGACCGTCGTGTTCTTCTATAGTGGGAGCACCTTTCTTGTTTGCTCTTGCTCGATCTAGCTTGATGAAGACTTGCAAAATGCTCCCCCATATTCCATGGGGAAACCTCTTCTTTGAACTTGTCTTCATCATTCCATGAGCACGAGGATGGCAAGCTTCAAGCATGAGATCTTCTAGAGATGGCGCATATTGAGCTCGTCCTCCTTCATCCTTACTTGAGGTTGATCCATCTTGATGCAACTCTTTGCACATGCCTTGATCGACCTTCAAGCTCCTTCTTTCTTCATGATTCCAATGGGCACAAAGCCCTTGGACACTTCTTCATCTTCCAACCTTGAGACCAATACATGGCCCAAGTGATGCCAATGGACAAACCTACAAGTGAAACTCAAATTACACATTAGTCCATAGAGATTGTCATTAATTACCAAAACCACACATGGGGGCATACATGCCCTTTCAATCGTGTTAGCCAAGATGATATTGGCAAGACAAAAAACTGGAGCAATGTCATACACGGAAAATAAATACCTACCTTTGGGCACTTTCCGTTTACGAACATGTCGTATGTGAGGGTGAAGCCACGCTTCTTGTCCTTCACCTTGACGATGTCCTTAAGCCGGAACTTGACGGAGTCGCTCGAGAAGTTGTCCTCGGAGATACGGAGGGTATCTGAAAGTACAAAGGAAGTCGCCTAGAGGGGGGGGTGAATAGGCTTTTAAAAATATTACGGTTTAGGCTCAAGTAAATGCGGAATAAAACTAACGTTTAATTTATTGAGCACAAAACCTAGCCACTAAGTTTACCTAAGTGCACCAACAACCTATGCTAAGCAATACAAGCAACAAGGTGATAGCAAGAAATAAATACTTCAAGCACGATGGCTATCACAATGTAAAGTGCATAAGTAAAGGGCTCGGTTGAGAGATAACCGATGGACGCGGAGACGAAGATTTGTTTCCTGAATTTCACTTCCAAAGAAGCTACGTCTCCATTGGAGAGGTGTGATGGCGCAATGCTCTCCGAACGCCACAAATGGCTCACCTCGAGGTGTGGTGGCTCGATGCTCACCCAACGCCACACAAGGCCTCACCCCGGATGCGGAAGCACGCAACTCACCGATGCCACAAAAGGCTCACCCTATTCTCCCAAGTGCGCACCACAAAAGGCGGGCACTTGCTCCACTATGGGACGCTTGAGGGCGGTCACCGAACCCGTACAAGATTGGGGCTAACTCCACAACTCAATTGGAGGCTCCCAACAACAAATCCACAAATTGATACAATGCCACAAAAGGCCAACAAAGCCACAAGAGGATACAAGACCACAAAAGGTCAACAAGAGACCACAAAAGGTCAACAACCCAACCACACAACCGTCTAGGGTTCCAAGAACCCAAGAGTAACAAGCCCACAAGCTTGTACTCGCCGAATCTCCAAGGAGAACTCAAACCTATGCACCAAATGCAAGGGCAAGTCCTTCTCTCCCAAATTCCAACAAAGCTACAAAAGCTATTGGAGGAATAAGGGAGGAAGAACACAAGAGGAGAACTCAAACCTATGCACCAAATGCAAGGGCAAGTCCTTCTCTCCCAAATTCCAACAAAGCTACAAAAGCTATTGGGGAAATAAGGGAGGAAGAACACAAGAGGAGAACACAAAACTCTCCAAGATCTAGATCCCAATGATTCCTTCACAAAGAAGGGATTTGACTTGGTGGGATTGTAGATCTAAATCTCCTCTCACTTTTCCCTCAAAAAGATGTAAGAATCATGGGAGGGAGAGGGAGTAAGAGAGATCAAATAGGTCAACAATGGCGGGCAAAAACAAGCTCAAAAGATGGGGAACCATTGGGGAAGAAGCCCCCCTTAAATAGGACAAGGAAAAACTGACCGTTTGGGCCAGATTTGCGCCCCCACCGGAACTTCCGGCCTCCCACCGGAACTTCGGCAAATAGAAACACAAGTTACTGAACCTGACCGGAACTTGGGTCGGAACTTGGGCCGGAACTTGGGTCGGAACTTGGGCCGGAACTTCCTCTCAAGCAAAAACACAGGACAACATTGCATGAAAACTTCAATAACTTTTGATCCCGGACTCCGTTTTTGATGATCTTGGGCTCGTTTTGAAGAGAACGAAAAGTTTTACAAGATTATGCAAAGAAACATAATAGTACAGCATGGAAGTATAAAACGAAATTGAGAAAGATATGACCTCTCTAGAACCGATGAACCGGTAAAACCTCCAAAACCCAAAACACAAGAAGTTGAGCTTGGAAACTCCGATTGGGATGAAACCAATTTTGTTGGAAAGATAATGACGAATAGAATCCAAAAAAAAGTCAAAATATTGGGTATCACCTTGGGAGAAAATACTATGAATATATATGTGAAGTATCCCCCAAGGTGTGGAGCCGGAAAACTCGCAAGATCAAAAACCGCAATAAGATATGCAAGTGAAATCCTTAAATGAGTAACTAGAGCTTGTTATGGTGATGACCACAATCTCTAGATCCTCTCATGGACAAGAACCAAATAACAACCAAGAAAGATGATGCTATGAACGCAAAGGTTTGAGCTCTCTCCGAACAATGCAAACGAGACACCCGCTTGAGAGGCCCTCTTGATAGAACTGCTATCTATCCTAAACCCGGTCTCCCAACTAACAATACGAGACCGGCAAAAGAGAAGCCCTATCAAGAACATACCTTTGCCTTGAGAATCCCACTTGAACTTGATGTAGACCGTCTTGTTCTTCTATAGTGGGAACACCTTTCTTGGATGCTCTTGCTTGATGAAGATGAAGACTTGCAAATTGCTCCCCCATACTCCATGGGGAACCTCTTTTTTGAACTTGTCTTCATCATTCCATGAGCACGAGGATGGCAAGATTCAAGCATGAGATCTTCTAGAGATGGCGCATCTTGAGCTCGCCCTTCTTCATCCCTACTTGAGGTTGATCCATCTTGATGCAACTCTTTGCACATGTCTTGATCAACCTTCAAGCTCCTTATCTCTCCATGATTCCAATGGGCACAAAGCCCTTGGACATTTATTCATCTTCCAACCTTGAGACCAACACATGGCCCAAGTTATGCCAATGGACAAGCCTACAAGTGAAACTCAATTTACACATTAGTCCATAGAGATTGTCATTAATTACCAAAACCACACATGGGGGCATACATGCCCTTTCAATCTCCCCCATTTTGGTAATTGATGACAATCCCTTAGCGAGGGTTTAAGTATGACAATTAACGACCAAAGCGGTTTCCCCAACATCAAATACTACACAATTATGTGATGTTGGTACAACCACAATATATAGAGCAAACTCCCCCACAATCTATGCATGTGTGATGAACTTGAATTTCATTGCATAGATTTCCAACCGTTACCGTTGGTTGAGTTTCCTCTATATATTCAACATGCAAAGCAAACACAAAGATGCAAGAGCATGAGAGGCAAATTCTTAAGAATACACTCAAAGCAAAGCCCAACTTCCCTTAAACCCTCCAAAACTTCTCCCCCATTGGCATCGATTGCCAAAATGGTTGAAAAGTTGTAGACGGTCAACATAGTGAGAATTCCTCCAAAGGTGTGGATATGCACAAGTCAAATGATGAGAACTAGGGAGGAAGTAAAACTGAGGACCCAAAGAAAGTAAAAAGAAAAGAAAGAAAAGAAAAGGTCTTCAACAAATGAAGCGAGCAATCAAAAGATCCAAAAGAAACAATTGAAACACCATCAAATGATGTCAAAAGGGAACAACAACCAAAAGAGTGTTTAAATAAAAATAGAGAAGCTCCCCAAACTTTGTGCAAAGATTAGAATACTTGTATTGAATACAATATGCACAAATATGGAATCCTTGCTCCCCCATAAGAATTTAAACCACAAGAAACGAGAAAGAAGGAACATGTGCATCATTAAATGAATTATAGAAGCTCCCCAAAAATTGTGCACCAATTATAGTAATTATATTTGGAAACAATATGCACAACCATGGAATCCTAAATCCTCCAAAAACATTTAACAATGCACACAAAATACAATAATTTGGAAACCACCTAAGAATCAAAATGAAATAAGAGATGATTTCCAAGAAAAGCAAAAACAACAAAATATTGATCTTCTCTTGTGTGTATAAATTTTTAGGCAGAAAATATCACAAAGACATATAACCACAAAGAAACATGCACACACAAGATAGATACTCAAGAGATCACATGAAGACCCAAAAAAAACATAGAATATACCAATAAGATGTTTTGCTTGAAAGCATGCCCAAGGGCTCAAATATATCTTATTGTACATCAATGAGCTTCAAACACCAACATACCCCATACAACACAACTATTCTCAAGGGAAGAAGAGGATAGAAGGAATATATGGAGAAAGGCAACAAGTATCACAAGATAGAAATCAACTTGGCAAAAATACTCACTATTGCACATGAGAGATATTGAGGAAACAATATGCAACAAAATTGCTAGATTGACATATTTGGGATTAGTGAATCATGAGCATGATTTAGTATAGTCCCCATTATATGCACTCATCTCAACAAACACACATTTTCAATAGAGAGAACTCTTCAAAGCCAAAGCAAGAAATCCTACATATGGAAGGACACAAATTCATGCCAACAAGCAACCTACACAAGGTTGGGAACAAGATATGTATGCATGAGAGAGAGATACTTGTTACCGAGATATAATTGGTAGGATGAAGAAGATATGAATTCGTTGATCATCCTAGCTTGCATCCAACTGACATGTAGACGCCACTTCTTCCTTGTTCAAGATACAAGCACCCAATATATATCTCCAATGTACCTAAAACACAATTAAGTACACTATGGTCCCCAAACACATTGGGTCCAAAGTAGTTAGTGAAACTACAATACATAGGAGAGCCCCCCACACAAATATGTGCATATTGATATGAAATTGAATTTCATGCACATCTTAGACTATTAGGATTTGGTGGAGTTTCCCCTATATATTCTATCAAAGGAAGCAAGCATTCCATAATATATACACGAAGTAAATATGCATGCATAGGTTTTCAAGAACCAAAAGGAGATACAATTTGAACAAAAACACCATGTAAACCAATAAGACACACACATATTTGTGACTCGACAAAAGGTGTCCAAATTGTATCGAAGAGCCAAATCAACACATGAAAGAACAGAAGTTCAACAAATTAACTCG
Source organism: Avena longiglumis (assembly GCA_030063025.1). Lineage (NCBI taxonomy): Eukaryota > Viridiplantae > Streptophyta > Magnoliopsida > Poales > Poaceae > Avena > Avena longiglumis. The sequence goes on along the minus strand of CP125974.1, from coordinate 475,196,937 downwards.
AAAGAGCCAAAGAAAAAGGATAAGAAAAATACCAAGGCTCAAGGATTATCTCATCCTAAAAGAACAAAACAAGTGAAACGGAATGAGATAAAGCCAACTCCCAACGAGAGCAAGGAAATAATAACCAAAACAAACTCTTCACACTTTTCATTATGGCACACAAAGTACCAACACAAAAAGGATCGAGCTTCCAAGCCAAAAAACGGATCAAATCAAGAAGCATAAAACAATGTTCTAGATAATATAGGAGAGCTCCCCCATAAGTAGAGCATTATATATAATTTTGCCTTTGAATGCAAAATGCCCACGAATGAGATCATCACTACTACCTACACTAAGTAAAACACAAGGAAAAATAAATAAAATAAGAATATACACAAGAGGCAAGGAAAGCTTGGGAGCAACTAGACAAACATTTTATTGGCCAAAGATAAGACAAAAAGGAAAAGTCCAAAATGAATATGATCAATGAATTCTACCATATATTAAGTACTAATTGTCCAAGGACAAGAAGTAATAGGTATAATTTTCCCGAGGTAGTTTGCAAGGATATCCAAGATCATATTCACACAAAGAAGCATATAACAAGATAGGAATTAAACTTGATGCTTCGAAAGAGATTCTTGATTGCTTCAAATAGTCACACAATCACTAGTGATTGGATTAAATAGAAGCAAGTGGTTCCCATGAGGATATATAGATCCAAATATGAGGAAGCACATATCAAGAATCACTCTCACGAACAATATCCAAAAGATGAGCAATAAAAACATTTAAGCAAATTGGAACTTGTATGAGCAAATGTGCCACATAGGAACTAGATAATTCTCAATATCAAATCTAAGTGGCACTACCTCAAATGTCCACATTTTCTAGGTTTGTAATATGCACAAAGCATATGACTCCCCCATAATGTGATAAACCAAGAAATCTCAACAAGAGGCAAAAAGATCAAACTAGAGGTATTAATGGACATTATGGAAACTTGAGTTTCTCATGAGAGAGACAAACCACATAGAGACAACAAAATGAATACTAAGTGGTTTTTCTCATGTACACACATTTTAGGTTGTGGAATGCCCAAGCATGACACTCCCCCAAAACGGAATAGTCCATTAATCCCTCACAAGAGCCAAATAAGATACCTACTAGAAACAATAAAGGCTCAAAACCAAGAAACACAAATACATGGTGTGCCAACCAACATACACAAAGATAATTCATAGGTCAATATAATTAAGTGGGAAGCACAACATGTACAAGCACATGCAAGGTACAAAACCAACACATGCACAAGGGAGCAAGTAACTATAAATGTAAAGGAGTTTAGCACAAGTTACCGAAAGGAGGAACATTGGATAAGGAATAGAAGCATGATAACCAATGACTTGACTTTAACAACAAGAATATAATGAAGATCTCTCAACTCTTCATAAGATAGCCAAGTATCCAATGCCCTCCAAAAACACCTATTGATCAAGTTTTAGCTTGTTGGTCCCCAACCAAGTTGGGTCCTAAGAAGTTAGTCACAATAGGCTTGGCCACCCAAATGGTTCTTTTCTTGACACCACTTTGGGCACCAACAAATTTGGCAAACACATTGCCACCCTCATCCTTACGAAGTGAATAAGCATCATCAAACAAATAGGATGGGATGAGGAGATACCCATGGTGCATGAGGAAGAAAGGTGCCCCTTCTCACGACATATGTAGCAAGTTCTTCTCTTGCCGTCTTTCTTCTTGGGAGGAGCTGCACCATGAAGAAGAGCTTGAGGCTTCTTGGGAAGTGGCCCATCTTGAGCTTGTGGAGGAGCTTGAGGCCGCTTCCCCCGTTGCTTCTCACTAAGAGGCTTCTTCTTCAATGGGCAATCCCTCACATGATGCCCTTCTTCCTTGCACTTGAAGCACACAATGTTGGCCGGATTCTTCACTTGTACTTGGCCCTTCTTCTTGTTGCCCTTGTGCTTCAACGAGATAGTGGACTTGCTCTTGGTGTTGGAGTTGAATCCAAGCCCACTCTTGTCACTTGGGGGGCGTCGCACACTCAACATATTCTTGAGCATGGTCTTCCCTTCATGACACCTTTTCAAGTCATTCTTCAAAGAAGTGACTTGAGCCTTGAGCTCTTTGACTTCCTCTACATGGTTAATATCAACAACAATACTAGAGGAAGTAGAAGCTTAATTGTTAGAGAAACAAGGCAAAGGATGCAATTCATCACAAGATTTAGCATGGTTGTGAGAGGATGAATTACAAGGACTAGCACATGGCAATATAACATTTGGAGTAGATATAGTGCTAATGTCCACATGAGGCCCACTAGATGTTACCTTTGACATAATGGCCTCATGAGCTAACCTTAGCCTACCATGGGAGACTAGAAGATCCTCATGCGAGCTTGAGAGATTAACATGACTTTCTTATAATTTCCCATAGTTGCTCGTTAGCAAAGCAAGTTGAGCCTTTAGATCAACATTCTACTTTTAAGATAGATGCTTCACAAGAAATAGAGTTAGTAGCACAAGCATCATCATTTAAAGCAAGAGGCGAGGTTAACTTGGAAAGCTCTTTAGAATAAGAAGCTTTAAGTTGATCATGTGACTCGGTGAGTTTGATGAGCTCCCCCTTGATGAACCTAGAGCCATTGTTATGGTTCTCAAAATCCTCAAGGAGTTTGGCATAAGCAACTTCAAGTTCATCATTTTTAATTTGAAGGGCACATGCCACCTCAAAATCTCTATCATGAGATTTCTTCACTGTAGATAGCTCTAGAGCAAAGGTCTCCTCAAGAGATTCCTTAGTGGCTTGTTCCTCTTCAAGAGCTTCATTTAGGTTGGCAATTTCATTAGCATACTCACGCTCAAGACTGCTTATTTTATCTATTTTGTCCTCATGCTCATATATTAGTTGCCTACTTTCAATAGCACAAGTCAAGATTTCAATGAAAGTAGAGCAAGCATTTTTATTAGGATGAAGAGCACGAAGGACTAGCCTCCCCTTCTCTTTTAGAGAAGCAACATCATTATCTACTTCTACATGATCAACATTCACATCATCATGAGATATATTGGAGTCCAAAGGAGAGGTTACCTTTGAACCCTTAGCCATGAGGCACAAGTGAACATTGGAAGAAGATGATGATGAGGGAACACATGAAGCTCTAATGACAACTTTGCCTTGGCCCACACATTCTTCACTTTCCTCTACATGGTTAGCAACACAAGAACTAGAGGAAATGGAAGCACATTTATCATGGAAACAAGGCAAAGCAAGCATATCATCATGAGATATATCCAATTCATTTCTACAAGATATGCAAGGGCAATCAACACTAGGATGTAAATCACATATGGTCCTACAAGTGTTCATGCCCAAAGATACAACATTGCAATGAGATAGAGACAAAGAATCATGAATGGAAATATCACTATCTACATTGCAAGTTCTATCACCACTCACAAATCATTACCTTGTGACAACTCACATGTTGGTCTAGTGGAAGAAGATGAGAACTCATCACGGCCGGAGGTGGATGGAACACAATCATCCTCATTAAGCTTGGACACATCATATTTTGCTTGAAGCTTGGTCCATATATCATGAGCATTCCGGAAAGTCATGATTGAGGAAAGAACTACAAAGCTCACAACATTAACAAGCACATTAGATGCTTGAGCTTCGAGATAAGAGTTTGTCTTCTCCTCCAAAGATAGATTTTGGGGATCCTTAGGAGGAGACAATCCCATATCTAGAATGCGCTCAATGTTAGGGTCAATGGCCCGGAAATGACTAAGCATGCGAGTACGCCAAACATCATAATGTGTGCCATCAAAAGTAAATGTGTGAGAGTGCACTAAACACCTGGGAGACATCTTTACTCTCGAGGCGGTGAAGCCTAAAAGCGAGAGACCTTGCTCTGATACCAATTGAAAGTACAAAGGAAGTCGCCTAGAGGGGGGGGGGTGAATAGGCTTTTAAAAATATTACGGTTTAGGCTCAAGTAAATGCGGAATAAAACTAACATTTAATTTATTGAGCACAAAACCTAGCCACTAAGTTTACCTAAGTGCACCAACAACATATGCTAAGCAATACAAGCAACAAGGTGATAGCAAGAAATAAATACTTCAAGCACGATGGCTATCACAATGTAAAATGCATAAGTAAAGGGCTCGGTTGAGAGATAACCGATGGACGCGGAGACGAAGATTTGTTTCCCGAAGTTCACTTCCAAAGAAGCTACGTGTCCGTTGGAGAGGTGTGATGGCGCAATGCTCTCCGAACGCCACAGATGGCTCACCTCGAGGTGTGGTGGCTCGATGCTCACCCAACTCCACACAAGGCCTCACCCCGGATGCGGAAGCACGCAACTCACCGACGCCACAAAAGGCTCACCCTATTCTCCCAAGTGCGCACCACAAAAGGCGGGCACTTTCTTCACTATGGGACGCTTGAGGGCGGTCACCGAACCCATACAAGATTGGGGCTAACTACACAACTCAATTGGAGGCTCCCAACAACAAAGCCACAAAAGGCTACAATGCCACAAAAGGCCAACAAAGCAACAAGAGGCTACAAGACCACAAAAGGTCAACAAGACCACAAAAGGTCAACAACCCAACCACACAACCGTCTAGGGTTCCAAGAACCCAAGAGTAACAATCCCACAAGCTTGTACTCGCCGAATCTCCGAGGAGAACTCAAACCTATGCACCAAATGCAAGGGCAAGTCCTTCTCTCCCAAATTCCAACAAAGCTACAAAAGCTATTGGAGGAATAAGGGAGGAAGAACACAAGAGGAGAACTCAAACCTATGCACCAAATGCAAGGGCAAGTCCTTCTCTCCCAAATTCCAACAAAGCTACAAAATCTATTGGGGGAATAAGGGAGGAAGAACACAAGAGGAGAACACAAAACTCTCCAAGATCTAGATCCCAATGATTCCTTCACAAAGAAGGGATTTGACTTGGTGGGATTGTAGATCTAGATCTCCTCTCACTTTTCCCTCAAAAAGATGTAAGAATCATGGGAGGGAGAGGGAGTAAGAGAGCTCAAATAGGTCAACAATGGTGGGCAAAAACGAGCTCAAAAGATGGGGAACCATTGGGGAAGAAGCCCCCCTTAAATAGGACAAGGAAAAACTGACCGTTTGGGCCAGATTCGCGCCCCCACCGGAACTTCCGGCAAATAGAAACACAAGTTACTGAACCTGACCGGAACTTGGGTCGGAACTTGGGCCGGAACTTGGGTCGGAACTTGGGCCGGAACTTCCGCTCAAGCAAAAACACAGGACAACATTGCACGAAAACTTCAATAACTTTTGATCCCGGACTCCGTTTTTGATGATCTTGGGCTCATTTTGAAGAGAACAAAAAGTTTTACAAGATTATGCAAAGAAACATAATAGTCCAGCATGGAAGTATAAAACCAAATTGAGAAAGATATGACCTCTCTAGAAGCGATGAACCGGTAAAACCTCCAGAACCCAAAACACAAGAAGTTCAGCTTGGAAACTCCGATTGGGATGAAACCAATTTTGTTGGAAAGATAATGACGAATAGAATCCAACAAAAAGTCGAAATATTAGGTATCACCTTGGGAGAAAATACTATGAATATATATGTGAAGTATCCCCCAAGGTGTGGAGCCGGAAAACTCGCAAGATCAAAAACCGCAATAAGATATGCAAGTGAAATTCTTATATGATGAACTAGAGCTTGTTATGATGATGACCACAATCTCTAGATCCTCTCATGGACAAGAACCAAATAACAACCAAGAAAGATGATGCTATGATTGCAAAGGTTTGAGCTCTCTCCGAACAATGTAAACGAGACACCCGCTTGAGAGCCCCTCTTGATAGAACGACTATCTATCCTAAACCCGGTCTCCCAACTAACAATACGAGACCAGCAAAAGATAAGCCCTATCAAGAACATACATTTGCCTTGAGAATCCAGTTGAACTTGATGTAGACCGTCTTGTTCTTCTATAGTGGGAACACCTTTCTTGGATGCTCTTGCTTGATGAAGATGAAGACTTGCAAATTGCTCCCCCATACTCCATGGGGAAACCTCTTCTTTGAAGTTGTCTTCATCATTCCATGAGCACGAGGATGGCAAATTTCGAGCATGAGATCTTCTAGATATGGCGCATCTTGAGCTCGCCCTTCTTCATCCCTACTTGAGGTTGATCCATCTTGATGCAACTCTTTGCACATGTCTTGATCAACCTTCAAGCTCCTTCTTTCTTCATGATTCCAATGGGCACAAAGCCCTTGGACATTTCTTCATCTTCCAACCTTGAGACCAACACATGGCCCAAGTGATGCCAATGGACAAGCCTACAAGTGAAACTCAATTTACACATTAGTCCATAGAGATTGTCATTAATTACCAAAACCACATATGGGGGCATACATGCCCTTTTAGTATCCCTTCGGTCGCCGGTGTACTCGTGCATAAGCTTCATACGGTGCTGTAGAGGTTGGATCCGCCTGATGAACCAGCACATGGCTAGGTCCAAGCCGGTCAGACCCGTCTCTACGAATCACTCAATCCGCCTTATTGCGCGAGAAGCGTTGAGGTCGGAGGGAAGAGAGTCATGAGACCGCCATGAGGGAACTTCGGCGGCGTCTCCATCCACAAAGTCCGGGTACGTTACTTCTCGGCCCGTCAAAGGAATGTCGGGGCCGTAGAAGTACGCCCGCTGCCAATTTTTGCACGACTCATGGCCGACGATGTCGGGGAACCGCCGGCCAGGTCGGATATTGAAGCTTATGGTGCCGCAGTTTCTAAGCTCCTCCCTACTGTGTCCGGCTTCACGTTTGACGGTGAAGTAGACAAACAAATCTAACCTAGGCATAATCCCTAGGTAACCCTCACAAAGTGCCGCGAAGTTGCTAAGCACTAGGTTACTATTGGGGGAAAGGTTGTGGGGTTGGACCTTGAAGTGATTCAAGACGGACAGGAAGAAGTGGGAGATGGGCAGGGAAACGCCACGTACCAATTGCGCCTTGAGGTATGCCTTCTCTTCAGCTTGGGGAGAAGGGGTCACCTCGCCGGCCGGTGCCGCCCGCCAGGCGAGCCCCTCCGTCGCAGGAAGGTAACCCTCAGCGACCATCTCTTGGATGTCGCGGCCGGTGATGTCCGAGCCGCACCAGTCACCTTTGTGCGAGTCTGGCTCCTCTTCCAGGGGCTCCAGCGCCGCCAGATTGTGGTCGCCGCCGGTGGTTTCTATCACTGCCGATGCGGGGATGACCAGACCCTCTGGGGGCACGACGATGGAGCTCGCCGGCTTCGTCGTGGCTTCGCTTGACGCTGCCATTGATGGGGATGAGCTGCTGCTAGCCATGGAGGAAGAAAAGAACGCGACTGGTGCAGGCAAGAGGCTAGGGTTTCTCGAGGTTTTAGCGGAGAGCTCGAGGAGGCACGTGGCTGGAGTAAGAAGACGATGACGCGAGAGAATGGGGTGAAAAAGTGGCAAGTGTCCCACGGTTACTATTTATCTTACTCCGCGTCAAGATTCGTGCAGCTAATCGTACGGTTGCCGCGTAGACGACGTGTTCGTGAACGTGCGCGGTAATTTCGCCACGTCTCCAACCGCCGCCGCCAACGGTTCGTATCGCTCGCGCGGGGAAAACGGATATGATTACGTTCTCTGCATGTGTGAGTTACGAGGCGTCGCTGACCTACAGCCTACGTCGTCATAACTGACATAGTAGATGAGTCGTCCCATCGAAGATTCTGGCATGGACGGAATTAATCCGACAACGGGAGCGTACGATGGAAGATTCAACATTTCTCCGACTTACTTATAGAAGACAGAGAAAACTTTTGCAGGGTTCTTTGGAGGACTACAAGATATTGCTTGATGATTTGCCGACATCCATCTAGACAGAGCATTCCACGGGAAGAGGCAAGACGACGCAAGATCTCGGAGTTCTCCGGGGGCTACTGTTGGGGATATGCTATATGGGTATCCTCATAGCATGTCTCTTATCCGGCTAACCCGGGTGGCCCATAGTCGGTAGCATGGCCTATGGCCTGCTGGGCGGCCCAGTTAGGTGGATCCAGAAGGGAGTCCCATGCCGGATAAAGGAAAGCTACGGTGGAGTCACCAGCGTACCCGGAGCCTTGGAGTGCAAGATACACAAGACTAGTAATAGACGGTGTAGAACTCTGTAACCTGTCCGGCTAGGACTTTTCCCTGTAACCCTAGGACCTGACGACTATTTAAGTCGGGCCTATGGGAGCCTTTAGGGCATCGTTTTTACATACACCTCGCACAACGAACCTATCTCTGTAACTCGGCGTATTGCCATTATAGTGATTTATAGCAGGAGTAGGATTCCGCCACCGTTGTGGGATCTGAACCTGGGTAAGCCGTGTTACCTCGTACCCGTCAACCGTCCGCCTTACCCCACGTCTCTAAACACGCACTGTGAGGACCCCTCCATGGCGTACTCGTCGGCAATACCACGACACAAGCATGGACGACTTCGAGTGCGACATCGATGACGCCTCGCCAAGCATGGAGGATACGGATAACTTCATTGACTTTGATGGCTCCCCCATGAGCCATGAAGAATTCCTCCACCGTGTGGAGATGGAAGCCTACTACGCCAAGCAAGAGGAGGCACATCATCAAGATTCCATGACCTTCAAGGCCAAGCGTGCCACACAAAAGGGCACCACCTACTTAGATGATCCACCTCCAAGGCGACAAGCTCCATCACCTCCAAGGCGTCAAGCTCCACCATCTCCAAGGCGCCAACCTCCATCACCTCCAAGGCGCCAAGATCCACCTCCTATCCAAACAAGAGTGGCATCCAAACATCATATATATCAAGAGGCGCCAAGAAACAAGAATCTTCATCGACAAACATCCTCTCATGAGCATCGCCACCATAAAGAGGATACAAGACATCGTCAAAGGCATCTTCGCCATAAAGATGAAGAATTCATGATGAGCACCAACCATAATTCTCAAGCAAGCTCAAGAAGGCACCTCAAGGACAATAAGAGTGCCAAGGCAAATGATCACCGTCGTGAGTGTCATGTGGACGACCAAGTGCGACACCTACATCAACCATCGGCAAGGCACGCCAATGACCTCCGTCGACACCATCATAGGGCACCTTCAACTACTCGTGCCACCACCGCAATGGCACCAATAGCAATCCTTCCTCCACGCCATCAAGCTTCAACGCCTACGCTTGACTTCCGTGACCTCGCGAATGAGGAAAATGAAGAAAATGAAGACCTCTACTTTGGCCAGAAAGTTAAGAGGATGTCGCAGGATCAAGAGGACTCCAAGATGGAGAGCAGCCACATATGTGATGAAGTCGATCCGAGCACCTCTCTCGACAACACCATGAGCCTACTTCCACCACTACTACGAGATGGCCACACGACGGTCGAGCATGGGATTTTCTCTTCGACCATGGAGGAGAGCGATGATGCCCATCATATGGCATCCAACCTTGGAGGCGACAAGGTCAAGAATGGTGAGCATGAGATTTTCCCTTCACCAAAGGAGGCGCATGGAGTTGAGGAACCCGAGCCTACCCCTATATGCTTGAGTGATGATGTGGTACCAATCCCATGTGAGTATGAGAGCCACTTAGCCCACTTGAGTGAGAACAAGAGTGAGATGGGTGACTCCACCTTATGTGAGATTGAGTGCTTCCACTTGGAGGGCATTAGCGATACACCTAGTGAGTTGCGAGTGGTAGTTGATAGGTAAAGTGAGACCATTTCTATTTCTAACAACTTACCCTCTACCTCTAGTGTGTTCTCTTATGTTGTGCTAGGTTCCATGGATGAAGACGCGCCAAGCCATGAAGCAATGATGCCTCAATTGGATAAGATGTACATGGTGCATGAAGATGATGTTATGCCATGGATACATCAAGAAGACGAAGTCGTCCACAAGGAGGCCACTACTTCCACAACACCCACTTCATATGAGAGGTATGACCAAGGTAACAATAAGGGTGTTGATGATGCCATGATCCCACTAGTGGACATGATGAATTGTGAGGATATGCATGTTATGGATGATACTTGTGACATTACATATGCTTCACTCATATTCCCATGTGATGATTTGCCTTTGCATCATATTAATCATGTGGAATTGTTTGATTGCGATATGATTGCCATAAACATGCCATGCTATGCATCTTGTGTGTATCCTCCAATTGCTTCGGACTTGCCTTGTCATGCTAGTCATTCAATTTCTCACGTTGCTTGCGATAAGATGAATGCTTGCTATTTCACTTGTTTTGCTTGCAATAGTATTGATCATATGCGTTATAATGAGATGGCCCCCATAGCTTTCTCAATTTTTGGAGATTTTGATGATTTCCATGATAATCATGTTCCCCACTTGAATACTCACCATGCATCTATTTCATACTTGATTGACATTAATGGTGATGTGCACAAGAAGAGATACGTCATGATGGATGATGTGTATCTCTACCATGCACACACATTCTTCCTTTTGTGTATGATGTGTGTAGGTACCCACACTATCATGTCAACCTCGGTTGAGCACGAGTTGACAAAAAGAGCTCTTGAGAGATTCCACAAGTGAGTTCAAGATCGAACCTAGCTCTGATACCTTTTGCATGCTTTGCATCTTTCATGTTGGCAAATTTATCTTTCCTATGGTTTGATTGCAAGCATGTTGATGGTATTATCTCTCATTCATGTTTCTTCGCTTTTGAATAATGATGCTTTGTGTGTTGCAACAAAAATGTTGAACATTTTATCTTTCCGATGTTTTGTGTGCAACCATAATGCCATTAAGAGCATGTATTGTCATGAGAGCTTCCGAGAATCTCGTCTTGTTGTTGCAACAAACATAAGGACCACTTGCTATTTCATTTGGTTTGTTTGCAAACATGTCGTTTTTGTTTCCACATGGGATACTCATATTCCCATGATACTTGATGTTGATGATATGTGTATGGCATCCAACATATTGAACAATTTCTCTTTCCAATGGTTGGTTTGCACACATAATGATGTTGATTTGGATATTTTTCCTCATGTGTTTTTGCCGAATTCTCCTATTCTTGCATCAAAGATGTTGATCGAAATTTTGATCCAATGCTTTGAGTGCCCCACTACTACGTTATATGGAGTTTTTGAGTTCCCACATTTGGAGGATGTTCAAATGCTTTCCATGAACTTTGACCTTGCATATGCATTCCATTTGCTATCCTTGTATTGTGCTAATAGTGTTGTGAACAAGAATGGACATGCCACATTTGAGATGCTCCTCTATCACGCACGAAAATATTTTGCTTGGTCTTTGTTGTGTGTAGGTACAAATGCATACACGTCAACCTCTACCAACCACGTGTTGACAAGAAGAACCGAAGAGAGTTACCTATGTCTACCCTTCATCGAGCTATCTCTACAAGATAAGGTGACTTCCTTCTACTTGAGGACTCATGCAATAATCTTCATGAATTGGCTACGCTTTGAGTGTTGCTTCGCTTTTGTTGTGAGCTTTGTAGGCTTCAAGGAAGGTGAAGGAACATTGAAGTGTTGTCAAGTCAATCTTCCCGAGGACGACTATATGGTGAACCCCAGGATCAAGGATGTCCTTCGACCTCTTCTACTTCGTGATGAACATGGAGAGTCGAGGACGACTCTTTTTGAAGGGGGGAGATGATGCAGCCCGACCTACGGTCGTTACCACATCATGGTCTCCAACTTACGCCAAGTCGTCATGGACTCCAAAGGTGAATCCGTTCCTCTATGCGAGCCCACTTCCTACCCTATTGAATGGTATGCTACTTCATACTCCGTCACATATGCATGATAGGTTCACACCGACAAGTACGGAGGCAAGGGAGGAAGCCCGGAACATCAAGCCCGACAAGACGGAGGCTTGGAAGAGGAGACGGAAGAAGCCACGGCTGAACCACCGGAGTCTCCGGTCCTGCTACACCAGAGTCTCCGGTCCTGAGCACCGGAGTCTCCGGACCGATCTCCGGACCGACCCCAGCAACCGACCCAGGGACAGTTAGTATGCCACTCCGGAGACGACACCGGAGACTGATCGGAATCTCCGGCCCTGACCGGAGTCTCCAGCCTGCACGATGGGCCTGCGCGCCGCCAGCTGGGCCTTCGGCCCATGTACCCCTCTAGCTTGTCCAAACCCTAGTTTTATCCCTAAACTACCCCTGTTTATGTGGTTGGCCTACAAATAGAGCCCCCACCCCTTCATGTATCCCTTAGGCATAGATGATAGACTAAAGACAACCCCCATTGTGGAATTCTAGTTTTGCCTCATCCCCTTTACCAAGGGGACCGACTATCGTCACCAACCTCGATTGGACTTTGCATCACACATCCATCGTTGAACAAGGCCTTGGAGTTCGGTGTCTCCGAGTTGTCAAGACCCTCCCCAAGGTGTTCTTCCCTCTCCGATGTGGATTTGAGGGAGCATGTTGACCGATCTTTCCTTGCGAGGATTCTATCGGACCGGTGGCCGCCGTTCGGGAGCAATCGGCCTTGTATCGTGTGAGTTTTGCATGTGTTCATCGTGTTCTTCGCGAGGTGTGTGTCCGCTTCCGCTACCTTCTCCCTTTCCCCTCGCTTTCCCATCGATTTGACCACGAGATCCGTGAAGATCGGGCCACCCAATAGGTTAACCCCTTCATCAATGAAGTTCGGCCAGTTCAATGGCTTCTTCGTCGGTGATGTCTACAAGTGCCCCTTCTGCACCAGGAGCCTCGCCACCGACTTCAACTCCTTCGTGATGCATGCCGAGGACGTGAAGACATGCAGCCCGTCAAAGAACGTCAATGCCTTCAGAGCCCAACACAAGGCGCTAGGTTTTCACCTCCACAACCTCCAGAAGGTGTCCATCGAGGAGGGTCGCATGCCCCCGATCAAACCCAAGGCGCCCGAGGTCAAGGGACTGGGCAGCAGGAAGTGGAGGAAGCACCACAGGAAGGAGGCGAAGGCCCTCCTAGCGCAGGACATGAGGGGTCACTCATGTTGCTGCTGCTGCTATAAAGCAGCTTCTTTTGTTTTGTTGTCTGTGTTGAACTTGTAAGTTGCTGCTGCTGAGCAGCCTAATTGTCGAACCTGGTTTAAGTATCATACCATATAATCCTTTATTAGCTGCTTTATCTACATCTGCTCTATTCATATACATATTTATGGTGCTGGTTAGATTTGCTGCCAGATTGGGAAAATACGAGGGCCAAAAGGAACCATGAATGAAGAGAGAAGCTGCTCTAGATTCGTTGCCTTTTTGGGCAAAAATAACAAATGTTAGCGACATAAAGGGGAAATGACGTTCTTAAAAAGGCCAATCATAAAAATAACAAAAAATAAATCTTCCAATTTAGTCGACAGGGCGCACGTAACTACCATACGCGCCCCACATGGTCCCACACCACATCCCCTAAAACGCGTTTCCAACAAGCCGGTCCCACACCATGGGGGGTCCTACTACGGGACCCTACTGAACGTGTCCCCACCTATCATCATGTAATGGGGGTGGGTCCTACTTGTCAGCACGTAATGACGAGGGTCCACTATGGGACCCACCTGAATGCGGCCCCACTTGTCAGCACGTAACAGCGAGGGTCTACTAACGTGACCCGATGGAGAGCGAGTTTCAGACCGATGTGAGAGTTCCATAATAGGATCTAGACAAAAGTGAGGAAAAACTAAGCGGCTGGGGAAAAGTGATTACAACTAACAAACCAGGGGCACGAAAATAGAAATCCCTACATAAAAACGGGCCACGCCCAAGAAATTGAAAGGTGGTCGACCATGAACACGGTGAACAAAATGCAGATTTGCAGTTGCAGTGGAGTGGGGTGGACTACAATCGAATACCAAGCTGGAAGAACCACATGATTTTTTCGATTTTTTATGTGTTCAGGGACGGGCCAGTTCATGAGGTGGATTTGCCTAGGAACTAGCAAGCTCGACCAAGTCCCGTTGTCGGTCTCTATCCCCTCCTGTCATTGCTCTCCAACCTCTCCCATCGGTCTCCATCTCCGCACTCCACCCCCATACAAATTAGGGTTAGAGAATATCGAGAAAGAAAGGTTGTGTCCAGGGAGAACGAGTAGGAGAGTTGAGGAAATGGAGGATTGATGGTTATATTCATAGCCCCATTCAGTGCATCCAAACACAACATGATGAATTAATTGTTATATTCATCTTCAAACCTAGTTATAAACTAGCATGCATGTATGCTCTAGAGTCTAGACCATCCAAAAATCTAAAAGACCAAACCATTGCAAAAACAACTCGCATCATCACAACAAACACATACATGATGAACAATTACAAGAGGCTGCCAAATAAGTGGCAGCAACCTCTTAACAGCTCCCCCTTGGACACTTTTAGCATCAATACCAGGTTTCCCTTTATGTACTTGGCACAGAATACCTCAGAGCCATGCCTTTATCCTCAAGATACGGTCCTTCACAGTTACCAATTGTGCATCCAACGTAGTAATTTTTCTAATAAGAGAGGCCTCCTCATCTTCATTAGGATGCAATAATGCACCTAACTTCATCCATATTTCTTTGTTACTTTCATCGTCTCCATCAGAGCTTGGCTGAATGACTGTAGTGCAGTGGCAAGGACAGTGGAGGTTTTTCTGTGCACACAGGACAATCATCTATGACGATGTCTCTGGTGAATTCAGTTTCCGATTCTCCTGTGACAAAGAGTAAGCACTAAGCATGCAATTAAAATGTCTGCATAGTCAAATTGTACAAGGCTATAGTTTTTGGTAATAAAGCATCAATTTACTTGAGCTCTAACACAGGTAGTGGAGATGAAACATGCCAATTTTCCAATCGCAACATCTCATTGTGTAAGCATTATGAAGCATGTGCATAGGAATTTTAGTGGACACAAAAAATTTGAACCTCAAATATGGGGCAATGCAATACTAGTTATATTTATGTTATCATGAGAGATCAGCATAAAACTCATGGTAAAAAATATTGAAAGTATGCAATCCTTGAAAGAACATTTACTATCATAATCACTTTTGGTGTTCGTTAACAACAAGTAGATCATTTTATAGTATGTTACTATCTACAGGTTGATATAATGCTAAGTGAAAAGGACCCTTACACTATGGAAATATTCCTGCAAAGTTTGACATGCTTCTGGAAATTCTAGACCGGAGTCTCCGGTCTGGATGGACCGGAGTCTCCGGTGTGGACCGGAGTTTCCGTGGGAATCCCGGGAGGGGGCTACAAATTTTTGGCTAGGACAATCTGATAGGGGGTCCAGAGTCTACTGCGGAGTCTCCGGTGTGAGCCTAAGACCGGAGTCTCCGGTGCCACTAGACCGGAGTCTCCGGCCCACTTGGCTCACAGTTGGGCTTGGTCAGTTAGTATGCTGGTCCGAAGATGGGACGGAATCTCCGGTGTAGACCGGAGTCTCCGGTCTGACTTTTCTCCAACGGTCAGAAAACGGTTCAGTGGAGGGAGCTGCTTATAAATAGGGGACCTTATCCCCTTCCTCTAGCCGCTCGACCCACTCAAGAACACTACCACCACTTGAGCCACCAAATCAACAAGATCTCTTCATCCAACCATCCAAAGTCATTGATCTTTGGAGAATCGAAGGAGGAGGCCTTGATCTACAGATTCACTAAGAGATATATTCATTTCCCCCTCATTCACTTGAGGGCCCCCATGCTCTAGTGTTTCTTTGGAAACCCTAGCTTTTGATTTGGTTCTTGCCAGCTTGTCTTTGATTGTTTGACAGCTTGCTTGTATTTGGGAGCCTCCAATTAAGTTGTGGATGTGTGCCCCGAACTTGTTGTAAAGGTGTCGGCTTCCACCTTGAAGGTTGCCGATATAGTCGAAGAGGTGAATCGAACCCTTTGGGGTGAGGTTCATCGGATAACCAGTGAGGCCTCTCATGGCGTTGGTGGTTTGAAACCACCCCCTCTCCAAACGTAGACGTACTTCCCCTCAAAAGGAAGGAACTACGGGAAACAAATCCTTGTGTCTCCGCGTCCACCACTTTGGTTACGTCTATCCTTTACCGCACTTTACTTGTTCTTGCTTAGTGTAGTACTAGTTAGTGCTTGTTTGACATATAGGTATATTCACCTTAGTTGCATAATCTAGAGAATTTACCTTTCTTGTCAAACCCTGATTTGAAAAAGGAGAAAATTTGAAGTAGCACCTATTCACCCCCCTCTAGGTGCCCAATACGATCCTTTCAATTGGTATCAGAGCCTCAGATCTTTATTCGGGCTTTACCGCCTAAGAGTATATGGGTAGCCACGATGGGGAAGATGATGGTGGGCGTACTACCTCGGTGACCATGGATGACCTCAATAACTTGGAAACAAGATTGAGCTCCACCTTGGCCAACGAGATCAAACAATTGCACAAGTTACTTGGGCAACTTGTTAAAGATAAAGGTGGCTCATCATCCCCTTCTCCTCAAGAGAAACCTCCATCAGTATTACCTAAGGTGAATGCCCCGGCATCACCCGTGGGTATGGGGGTGGGGGATAATCAAGACAACACTAATTCCACCACAAAAAGGGATGGTGGGAAGGGAGAGCACCATGATTCTCATGGATGGTACACTCTCGACCCTCCAATTCCTCACCCTCATATAAACAATAGAGGAGACCCACCAAAGCTAGATGCATCTACTTTTTCTCAATGGCAGTCTCTAATGAAATCTCATGTGCGCAGCTCTTGTATTGAGTTATAGAACATCATTGAACAAGGACTCTATATTAGGGATCCAAACAACTTGACAAAAAGATAAGTTGTCAATAGTCAACTCAATGCCACCGCCCTACACATGATACAACAAGGATCGGGTACAAAAGATTACCCACACATTGAGCACCTCAACACCGCCAAGGAAGCTTGGGATGCCCTCACGGAGTTGTATGTTGGGAATGAGAGCATGATAAGGAACCGGTATGGTGCACGAAGCAATGAAGCCAAAGGCTTCTATATGAAGGAAGGTGAAGATCATGAATACATGTATCGTAGGCTCAAGACCATCGCCACCGCTTTTAGGAATGTGGGTGCCTCACATGTGGATGATGCTTGGATAAAAAGGAAATATGTGAGTGCACTCATGCCCTTTGAGCCCACCGACTTGAAGAGCCTACAAGGAAGACACAACTACCACCTCATTACCTCCAATGAATTTATGCAAGAGATGGCCTCTTTCAAGGTTGCCGCCAAGAATGCCAAAGATGCCCGTGCTCGAGCCCTTGGAATGAGCAATGTTGTCAACCTTGCATTGAAGGCCAAAGTTGTGGATCATGGGGATGAAGATGATAGTGATGAAGGCCTCTCCACGAGCCACCCCGATGATGTCAAGATTGCTCATGGTGAATATATGGCCTTCTATGCAAAGAACTTTTGGAAGAACCCCGCCAAGGCCAAGATTGAAATGCAACGAATAAGCAACCCAAATGTAAGAAGAGAAAATGTCACTAAATTGAGAAATTGCTTCAATTGTGGTGACCGCTATCACTTTGTGGCGGGTTGTCCCTATGAAAAGAGAGAAGATCATGGGGGTAAACTTGTGTTGAAGAAAACTCCCAAAGCTCCTTACAAGAAACCCTTCATCAAGAAGAATCCCATCAACAAGAAGTCAGGTGAAATTGTGTTCATCACTCATGAAGAATACTCCTCCGACAATGAATATGATGAAGAGGAAACATCAAGTGGTGTGGCTGCTCTTGCCACTACTTCCACTCCCACATTCTCCCTCTTCGACTCTCCAAATCAGAACCTCTCCAACAAGAACGTCACTTGACTTATGGCAAGAGGAACAGAGGTATCTTCATCATCTCACCCCACCCTCTTGAGTAATGATGAAAATGATGATGAAATGTCTCTTGAGGTAAAAAAGGAAATAATTGTCTTTGATGAGTTCAAGAATAACTTGCAAGGGGAACACAATAGACATTTTGTGGACCTACTAAATCAACTTTCTCACACCCAAGAGCTTCTTGATGAAAGATGTAAACTAGGAAGAGAACACATGATTGAGGTAGAATCCCTAAATAATTCTCTAGAAGAAGAACAAGAGACTAGAGTGTCCCTTGAACTAAAACTTGAAGGGCTTTATGGGGCTAATGACTTAATTGTTAATAGACTCGTCAAGGAAAGAGATCATGCAGTTGCTAAATACAAAAAGGCTAGAAGGACAAGATTGAGTTTGGTGTTGTTCATGAAAAACTTACCGAGGACTATAGGATGCTTGACAAGGCTCACAAGGCCTTGGAAAGTGAACTATTGTTACTCACAAAGTCCCATGAAAAGCTTCAAACTCAATTGACCAATATTGCTTCTCCTAGTAATTTCATTCCTTCTAGTAGCATGGATATTCTTGAAGAAAATGCTAGGTTGAAGGGGGAGCTAGCTAAGGCCACCTTTCCAAAAGGAAACAAGTCCATTGATGACCTCTTGAGTAAGCAAAGGTCAAATGGTGAGAAAAGGGGCATTGGTTTTGTATCCAAAGCTAAGAAGAAGAATAACAAGAAGAAGAAGGCCAAGCCCGCACAAGAGAAAGACAAGGCCATTGTGGGTAGTAAGACCACAAGTGGCAAAACTATGTCTCATGATGATTTTGCGGGAAGTGCTAACCCTCACTATGTTTTAATGCGTGATTATTATGGTGATGTGTATGCAAAATATGTTGGCCCATTTGATGGTTATATTGCTTGGTCTATTTGGGTCCCTAAGACCCTTGTTGCTAACAAAAGAGGACCCATTGAAAAATGGGTACCTAAAAACTAGCTTGATCTTTTGTAGACATATGCTTCCGGAGGGTCAAAGTGGGTGCTTGATAGTGGTTGCACAAGTCATATGACCGAAAGCTCTTCTATTGTCAAGGAATTAAGACCAAATGATGATCAAATATCCATGTCATATGTCGACGAGTCCAAGTCTAAGGTAATGGGTTTTGGCAAGGTAGTGGTTGCTCATGATATCACACTCGTGGACATCATGCTTGTTGAGACACTTGGTTAAAATTTACTTCCAGTATGTGCTCTTGGAAAGATGGGCTTTGTCGTCTTTATTGATGATAATATTCTGGTCCTCATGTGGAGCAAGTCTCTCAAGGTCACTGGTGACCCACAAGTATAGGGGGTGTATCGTAGTACTTTCAATAAATAGGAGTGTCGATCCCAACGAGGAGCAGAAGGTGTTGACTAGTGGTATGGAGCAGGAAGTCTTTGTAAATACTTAGCAAACAGATTTTTAGGGGTTTTCTAATAAAGCAAGGAAATAAAGTGCAAGTAAATAAAACAGCAAACAATTACAACAAGTGGCCCAATCCTTTCTTAGCAAAGGACAAGCCGGTGGAAATACTAATGAGGACCAAACGTTCTCGAGGAGACATGGGAATTCTGTCAAGTGCTTTCACTTCATATAGCTGAGTAGTCTTCTCTGGTTTTATAAGTGTTGTGTGGGTGAAACTGTGGTACCGACCTTACTTGTACTAATACATACTTGTGATTAAACCCCTTGCAAGCATCCGCAACTACAGGAAAGCAATTAAGGTATAAACCTAACCACAACCTTAAACTCTGATGTCCTACACTCCCTTGTGCAATGGTTTCCTAACGGGGGTTCAAGTTTCTGTCACTCCGGCAACCCCACAATTAGTATCCAAATACACAATGCATTACCCTAGGCCCATAAATGGTGAAGTATCATGTATTCGATGTTCACATGACACCACTAGAAGAATAGCACCAAAACTTAACTATTAGACCATTGAATAATATCTCAACACAAATCCACTACTAACAACATGACTTCTCCCATGTCCTCAAGAACTAAACGAACTACTCATGATACATCATATGGATCAAGATCAAAGATGATATGGCGATGGATAATAATCTGAACATAAACAATAATCCAATGGTTCCACTCACAAGCATCAACTATAATAGTAATCAACACCGGGAAAGTTCCCCTAAGAACTATGCAAGATTCAACACAATTGTTACAGCGGGATGGAGTGGTGATGATGGTGCTGGTTGATGACCCACAAGTATAGGGGATCGCAACAGTCTTCGAGGGTAGTATTACCCAATTTATTGATTCGACACAAGGGGAGCCAAAGAATACTTGCAAGCCTTAACAACTGAGTTGTCAATTCAGCTGCACCTGGAAATAGTTCTTGCTCACAGAAGTTTATTAGTAACAACAGCAAAGCAACAACAGCAGTAAAATAGAAGCAAAAGTAACAGTAGTAGCAAACAATAGGATATGAGCGCGGTAGGCATAGGGATGGATGGACGGGCGTTGCATGGACGAGTCTAAACATGTAACTTCAAGATCTAGGGAAATTGCAGATAAATAAGAATAAGCATCCAAGTACTAAACAATCATAGGCACGTGCTCCATATATAGTCATGCGTGCTCGCAATGAGAACTTGCATAACATCTTTTGTCCTGCCAGCCCGCGGCAGTGGGGCCTCAAGGGAACTACTGGCAATTAAGGTGCTCCTTTTAATAGAGCACCGGAGCAAAGCATTAACAATCCATGAACATATGTGATCCTCATATCACAGCCATCCCTCCGGTTGTCCCAATTTCTATCACTTCGGGGCCTATGGATCCGGACAGTGATATGTGTACACAACTTGCAGATAAGATCACAAACAATACTATCATAATGATTCAATAATAAGTTCAGATCTGAGATCATGACACTCGGGCCCTAGTGACAAGCATTAAGCACAACAAGTTGCAACAAAGTCAAATAGCACTAATAGAGATACTAGGCACCATGCCCTAAAAATCTTATTCGATTACATGATAGACATCCAATCCCTACCATCCCCATAGCCTATAGCGGGGGATTACTCACTCATGGACGAGGGAAACATTGATGGTTGATGGAGAGGCGTTGGTGATGACGATGGCAATGATCCTCCCCAAATTCCCCATCCCGGTAGGGTGCCAGAACGGAGTTTCTAGATCCGAATCGTGGTATCTGGTGGTGGCGGCGTAGCAGAAATCTTTATGGAAAAAAGTCAAACCCCCTTGAGTTTTTAGGTTAGAAGGCATCTTATAGGCGAAGAGAGAGGCTGAGGGAGTGCCTGGGCTGGCCACACCCCTCCCAGGCGCGGGGTGGGCCCACCCATGCGGCAGGAGGGGGTGTGGGCCACCCAGGGCTCCCCTCCGTCTCGTATTCGGGCTCCGTGGATCTTCTGGTGAAATAGGATTTTTGGCATAATTTCTGGAATTTTTCCTGATAGTTGATTTCTGCACAAAAACTAGACACCAAGGTAATTCTGTTGAAAACATCGTCAGTCGGTGTTAGTTGTATCCAAATCACACAAGTTTAGAGGAGAAACAACAGCAAAAGTGTTCGAGAAAGTAGATACATTTTGGACGTATCAACTCCCCCCAAGCTTAGCTTATTGCTTGTCCTCAAGCAATTCAGTTGAAAACTGAGTGCGATAAAAGAACTTTCACGAGCACATTTGTTTCATATGATGTATATATTCTCAGCAAGGAGTAGATACTTAGACAATTCATAATAAGAAGTATGCAACTAAGTCTACTAAATAGTCATTGCAAGCTATGAATAGAAACCAACTCAATAATAATAAGTAGCATGAAACATAAACATAATCAACATTTCAATGCTCATAATAAGGTATGATAGAGTGGTATCTCGCTTGCCTTTGTTTGTAGATCACAATATAAATTCCAAGGCACCTCTGAAGTTCAAGTGAAGACCAGAAGTAAAGATATCAAAGGTACAAGCATCAAAGTCATGACATAATTAACCAAGTTTTGAAACAAACACAAGAATGACAACTATGCTCTCAAGAGGGTGCACATAGAATAAGTGGTGACTCAACAAGGAAGTGAAAAAGGTTTTGAAAAGTTTGAAAGGCTTCCAAATGCTGAAAGTAAGGTACTCATTAGCTTTGAGATCTCATTGCCCCGATCATAGGCATCTTCATGTGGTTAATGGTGAAAGTGAGGTCCAATATGAGTTATATGCTTGACAGACCATAAACTGGAAATTCCAAGTCCCTTGAGTACGAGGGTCGCTCCTCATGCTACTGCGGTGACACAGCATACCACTGCATGTGTAGTGCACTATATTCATTGACATGACATCCACAGAACACCGTTTCGTAAATATCACATCCCTCAGAGTGGTACAACAGAAACATTGCGGGTCCATATTACAAACATACACACATTCTTATTATTACAATACCAGAGTTCAAGACTTCCAAAAGATTCAACTTACAAACCAAAATATAAAGTGTTTTAGCGGAATTTAAAAGTAACAACTCCAACTAAAGGTTGAGCGCAGCAGCTTATTATATAGTGTTCCTGCTGCTCGGCTCCGTTGGTTACTATTAACTAGAGCAACTAATCTGACTCGTTGCCATCTACTCCATAGTGGATCTTGTAATCCACTCCCTAAATGCCACCTGACAGGTCAGGCTCCTCGTAGAAGACATCTTCTTGGCATTCTGCTGCATACATTGGAGTATCTTCGGGATCCTCAGAGTCTAAGCAAGGGATCAAAGGAAAGGGTGAGTAACAGCGTTACCTAGCAAGTTCATTATATGCAAGGTGGGAAGTTTGATGTTGTATCTACCACCTCGGACTATAAGTCCTTGGCACTATGCAGTTGTCGTAAATCTTTCTTCAAAGATTGATTTTATTGTAAAAACTATGCCCATCAGCCTTCACAGGTTTACCAGAACTTTCATGGAGTTCCTTTCTTGCTGCGTTCATAGCTCCTTCCCGGAACAAGGAGTAACAAGTTACAGTTCTTACACTCTGTAGAGGTGCGTGACTTTACCCATGAGAGATCAATTCCTTGTTGCATAATCGGGCGTACTTTCCCTTCCACAATTCCATGATGTGGGGCCCAGTAGGTGATCCAAGCCAATCACTGCCCCCTTCGCGACCTCGCATGCCTCCTTGGTGTACACCATGCCCACCCATTGAATTACGACACTGGTTTGTATAGACCGTTAGATGCCAGAACTATCATGGGACGATGAGGGTTCCCATCCATATGCTGCATATCCTCTACGAATTACCAATTAATATGCATGCTACGAGTGATAACAGCCACGACTTGCACATCCGGCTACATGCGAGAGGAAGAAGATACAACTGACTTCTCTGTCCCATTCCAAATCTCATGGTTAACGCGTAATATACGGCGCTAGAATCACTGATGTCATGGGGGTTGTTAAGTACCTACTTGGTCATCATTGTTGCAAATAGAAACCTAAATTCTATTACTTCATTATATCATCACTTATGATGATATCTATAATTTGTTTATTTGAGAAAATAATATTTTCTTTCTTCGAAACATAGATGATAACACACAATTTGCAAATACTTTGATAAAGACTCCTCAAAGGACATGAGCAAGTGATGAACTTGCCTTGTGATTGCAAGGTAGTGAAGTCGGATGCTTACACTGGACCTTGAGCTTCTATGTCTACAAAACATCATTATTGCCTGGTAAGGACAATATTTAAAAGGCAAAATGAATATGCATAGTAATGCAATGCATTATTTATCATTTATTTTCTTTGTGTGTTTTACCCATCATTTTAGTTACAGGAATTCCTTTAAGAATAAAGGATTTCATAAAAAATAATCTTTAATAATTGTTGCATACTATATTTTCCATTATATAATACAATAAATTATTTTTAAATTTAAAATTTAATATAAATTCCTATATTTATTCATTTAATAATTATTTTAAGGATTGATATTTAATTAAAAGAATTTCTTTTTATGACCCAAAACATTTATTTAGTATTTTTCTTAAATACTAGGATAATAATATATAATAAAAGTGATTTTTATTTATTTTTATCTTCATTCTTTAATTTTATAAAATTCCATAAAGCATAATTATATTATAAAATTCTCGACCAAAAATTATATACATCAATATTTATTTCTTAATTTAATTAAATAGGTTGGATTATTATGAATCCAAAAATATATTATTTGTGATAAGGATGATAGAAAATCAACACCCGAGGCTTGCCAATTCCTTGGTAGGTCCTTGGTATGTTGGTCTTTTAAGAAGCAAAATTGTATATCTCTCTCCACCGCCGAAGCCGAGTATGTGGTAACTGCTAGTTCTTGCACTCAATTGCTATGGATGAGGCAAACTTTAAAGGAATACGGTGTCCATTGTGACAAAGTGCCTCTTCTATGTGACAATGAAAGTGCTATCAAGATTGTCTACAACCCGGTGGATCACACAAGGACAAAGCATATTGAGATTCGTCATCACTTCATTAGGGATCATGTTGCTCGAGGTGATATTGATCTATCATATGTGTCAACCAAAGACCAGCTTGCCGACATATTCACGAATCCACTTGATGAAGCAGGTTTTTTTTATTTGAGGAATGAACTAAATATCATAGATTCAGGGAGCTTGAATTGAACACCTTGCATACTCACCTATATCTTGACCCTTATTTGGTTTAGGTGCAGGCATGGAAATAGGGGGAGTGTGGTCCTAATAGATTGGGCTATCCCTCCCCCCATAATGCCAAAATTAAGAAATTCAATTATCTTAATATCATTTTGTGATATGTGAGTGTCATTGATGAGTAGTGGCTATGAACCCAAGGATAATTCTTTGCGGTGTCATGCCTCAAACTCTTACATGGTGGCCTCGGCCACCGCCATCTTCTTAGTGAAGAGTTGGTTCTTGGTTCGTGTCTATTTGGAGCTTTTTTGAATATTTTAGTGGTTTTCTATGGCTCTTATTGATTCTTCACGGTGTGTCATATTAACCCAAGCCTATACCTTGTCTTAAAACACTCTATCTCTCATATATGTCCCCAAACACAAAACCTGTAGTTTTTGGTCGAGGAGGACTGGAGTCTCCGGTGCACTCGCACTGGAGTCTCCGGTGTAAAGCGGAGTCTCCGGTCCAGATGGTTTCTGCCACTTAAAGGGGGGATGGGGTGAACTAAAACAACAATTTCATTCATCCACCCCGTTCCCCACTCTCAAACCCGCCGCCCTCTCCTCCAAAACTCCTCCCCGGAGGTCAAGAAGCCCCCGGGATCCGCCGTGCTGCTGACCAACCTCCTTCTCTCCTCCATTGGGTCATTCCCACCAGTGGAATCGATCCCACAGACAGATCTGGTAACTCTCCTCCTCTTTTTCTCCTTGGGTTCAACTCTAGATGTGTTTTTGAGGATTGGTGTTGTTTTGTCCATTGGAATCACTCGTATGCGTGCACTCTGGTACTTTAGCCTTGTTGCATTGCCCGCTCTGTTAGAATCACCCCCACTAGCGGCCTCCCAGTTCATGCTCGAGCCTTCCGACCGGAGATTCTGGCCCTAGGGCCGGAAACTCTGGTCCAGGACGGAGATTCCGGTCCACAGGACCGGAGACTCCGGTATGAGCTGCGGAGACTCCAGTGTGGGGTGACTCAAATAGGTTCGGTAATGCCTCAAAGCTCTTGTACTGCATCTTTGGGACATATATACTTACCCCCATGCTATCTCCCTCACTGCTATTCTGTAACATCCCAAAAATCATAATTTGACAAGTTTGCATATCATTCATGCATTCATAAGCATTTGGTTATTTCAAACAAGATTTCAAAATTAAGAAAACCATATTTTGCCTATTACTTTATGCAAGTAAGGCAATGATTTTATTTTTACTTGCCAAGTATGTGACAGCTTGGGATTGATCAGAAATGTTTTAGAATTGAATAAAAAGCTTACACAAAAAAATTCAAATATTAAACCATTCTTATGCCTAATATCCATACATTAATAAAGGCATGGTTTTTATTTTTATTTTCAAACCCAAAATGGTTTTGAGTGTAAGTATGTGTTTGACACATTTTTGGACACTAGAAACACAGTACAAAAGTCTGGAGAAAATTTAAATTCAAACAGATTTGAATTAGCCATTCAAATTCAATCTACAAAATCAAAACAGAAAAAGAAAAAAAAGAAAAAGGAGAAAAAAAATAACTGCAACGGCCTAACTAGCCCAACCCACCCGCGGCCCAGCTAACAGCCCACCTAGCCCACCCGGGAAACCCCCTCTCCCTATCTGTTTGTCAGCCCGCCCACGCACACCCCTCTCGCTGACAAACAAGGCCCACCGCCACCTCAGCTCATCGTCTCCGCGTGACCCGCTCTCCTCTTCCTCGCTACCGTTTCCTGCAATGAAATCATGACGTCAATTCGTGTTGATTGTGCCAGTGATTCGCCCCACGACCACGCCCTACTTAAGCGCCCTTTCCCCCTCTTCATTCCCCTCAAACCCCAAGCCCCGAGCGCCACCAGGCTGCAAGAATTTCTCGCCCGAAACCTCTCTGCTCCGACGAGCTACAACGCCGATTCCGGCCAACCTCGCGCATCTCCCAGTACCTTTCCCTAGCCCCTGCGCGCTTCAGAACGTCGGCAAGGACAAAGCCAGCACCCCACTGTCCTCTGCTGCAACTCCGGCGAACATTTCCGATAAACCCTGACCGCCCTAACCTTTCTGGTTGATACACGTGTACTCGCCATGCTCGTGCGCGTCTAACGCCACATCTGGCTTGTATTTTCATGCCTAGTAGCGTCGACAACAACCACACCCGAGCGAGCCCGACGCCGACGCCAACTCTGACGATCAATCGACGCCGTGCTCATATGCCCCTGCTCCGTCCACGACCACGTCGAGAATCACCATGTCTCTGTGATCTCTGTAAGCACCCACACTTCCCCCCCATACCCCCTGGCCTCGCTGGAGCGCCATTGCTAGACGCGCCACCGCCGCGCTCGCCATTTGCGCCGCCCATCTATGGCCAGTGCGTTCAGATCCACTGGATCTAGATCCAGCGGCTAGGATTAGAAGAGAGAGTGAAAGGGTACATGAAGATCTGGACCATTACATCTCACTTAGATCCAGTGGCTCGCGAGTGTGATCCGCACGAAGCGGTACTGACCAATCAGGAGCCGCCGCGTGTCAGGATTTTTTCTTTTAAAATCCATATTTGATTTAATTAGATGAATTAACTTGTAAAATCCATAACTTTTGTTCTGTTTATCCAAAAAATGCAAATAATATATCAAAAGATTCACAAAATTAAATCCTACACATCTATGGGATTAGTTTTGTATTTTTTCTATTAAAATGGAATTTTATGCAGAGACATTTGTAGGCTTATTTTGATTATATAAATTATTTAGAAAATCTTTTAAAAGCCAAATTAAGTTTATTTAGTCTCTAAGATGTTTAGTTTAGTGTTCAGTACTGTTTACTTGTCTTGTTTAGTTTAAGAAAAAAATCATCACATGGCCTTTGCATTGATTCATATATTTTTGTTTGATTGTTTGGAATGTGAAGTTGGTGCTATCATTTCATGTGTAGATTTTGGTGCTAGTGGTGATTGTGACTATGAGGATTTTTGCTACTCCTCCAACTACCAAGGCAATTGGTGCTTCATGTATTTGTCCCATTATTTTGACTATGCACTAGTGATATTTTATATAGGGCTTGCATGATATTTTTGCTAAGTATCTTTATGCTATGCTATGGGAAATCCTAGTAATTGTAGAATGGGTAGAAATATTTTCCAAGTTAAGATACTTGCTATATTATCATGCTTAGCCTAGCTAGTAGCAAACAAGGGTGGTATATATTCATGCTATGGAAATTCTACTAAGTCTTGTGACTTATGTTTTTGCTTAATAAAACTACTAAGTGAATGAATCACCTGGGTGGAATGGTATGTTTGGGATATGTTGAGTGGTTACACAAGGCCCAGTGACTGGACAACCTTGTGTATCACACTTGTGGAAAGCCATGCAGGAACAAAGGAATTTGAGATACTTAGTGATTAGAGGCTTCTAGTGCAACCACATGGCATATGGGCTCTGCCTTGATCATATAGGTTGCAATAACTTAGCCAGATGGACAGGAGGTGGTAGGGGTGATAGGTTTGGAACGCGTCCATTTGGTCTAAGGGAAGGCTTCTGAAAGATCTCATCTCGATGCATGTTGAGTCTTGTGGGGAAAGTGCACCACTTCTAGAGATGGAAAATCTAAGTACTTAGACATGTCCCCGACAACGAACAATTTGAGCATCAAGACATTGAAGCTATCAAGGATCTCCTCATCCCAATTTTCTAAGTTAAAACTTGTGATTGAACAAGGGCAAAGGACCAGTGGTTACACAAGGCCCAGTGACTGGACAACCTTGGTATCACACTTCGGTTCCTTGGGAGATTTTGTTAAACAAAAACTTAGTGTTTTCAACTGATGGGAAAAACCTATTTTGAGCAAAGCAAGCCTAAGCTACACTTAGCCAAATTCATATAGAAGTTAGAAACTACTATTCTACTATGGTATCACTTGCCAATACTATTGCAATGGATTGACCCACTGTGGCTGTAACTTATGATGTTGCAGGTTACTCTGATGAGGATTAGGGTTATGAGTATACACTCAACATGCTTTCCTGTGGCACATGAAGATGAAGACTTTACTTTATTTACTTATGTTATGAACTATTGTACTAGCCTATGGCTATGGAGTTGTAAAATACTATGTTGTCTCTGGAATTACGATGTAATAAAGACCTTTGTATCTGTGTACTTCATCTTAAACTATGGATGCTAGCAATTGATCCAGGGACTAGCATTGCAATCACAGGGATCCTTTACCTTATAAACGTGGGGTCTTACAGATGGTATCAGAGCACTGTGTTGCCTGTAGGATTATGACCCTAGGTTGGATTAGACTAAGAAAACCACTAAGGAAAAAATGCAACTCTTTGTAAAATCCCACACTTGTCTTTTTCTTCTCGTAAACCTTTCCTAATCTTCTTTCTCATATCTATATGTAGATGGCCGCCATCAACGAAGCTGTCAAGAAGGGACCACTCATGACCATGACTTTAGAATGTGAGATGGAGTTTCCCAAAGCACTAAAGACCCTTATGGTTAGCTTGGGAATACATGGTGAGGCCGTGTACAAAGGATTTCCAGTAATGGATGAAGGAGAGGAATATTGGTGGGTGCAACTTCACTTGTACAAAAACAAGGGATACAACCACAAAGAGTCGGGATTCTACATGGGCACCAACTCAGAAATGTATACCACATTCTTTGACTCTGCAAGAAATGCAGCTTGGAATGCTATCAAGGAGCTTGGTGAAAGACTCAAGTGTAGAATGCTCAACATTAAAAGTGACCTCGAGGAGGAAAAGAAGTATACCCAAGACTTAGAGACCGCCTTAAAACGTCTAAGGGAGGATATCATAGACTTAGCATATGAGTGAGAATTGTAATGTACTCCGCTTGTTGGACCACCACACTTGTTGTTTTCTCTCAAAAATTTATCTAAGTTATGTTGAACCTTAGTGTTTGTATTGGATTTGTGTATGACATGACTTGTGTGTTTATTGTTAAAAATGTGCTTGTGTTCTATTGTCTTGTGAATTTTTCTCTACTTGTATTGATTCTAACCTTTCTCTATCTTATACAATAGATGCCTAACATGTAGGGGTTCGTAGCATGGAAAACAAAAATTTTCTATCGCATACAAACAAACAAGCCAAGATCTATCTACTAGATTGTAGCAACGAGTCGATGGAGGAACTCACCCTCGAAGATTCCAAAGTGGTTAACGAGAGCGGATTCTCGTGGGTGATGTAGTCGTACTCTTCCCGATCTCAAGATCGTGTAGACGATCCTTCCAAATGCCACGTTCCTAGCTTCATGATCGGTCACACGTTGATCGACGAAGACCTTCCTCTCCTTGTTCCAAAGAAAATGGAGGTTGTAGCACTCTCTCGCGATTCCTAAGAAAGACAACGTGGTACCTGGAAGTAGAGGGAGATCATGAGGCTTCGCCTTAAGCAGTGCAGTATGGTGGAGCTTATGAGAGAGAGGATTAGTGGCCTAGTAATTAGACACACCAATTAGAGGGCTCTAAACCAATTAGAAGGCTCTAAACTGTTGGCTAAAGCAATTAGAAGCTCTAAACCAAAACAGCTCTAAACCGGAGATCTAGAGTAGAAAGTAAACGTCTATGGAGGAGCCCTCCTTTTTATGGGAGGGGTGTTCCTTGGCCAGGAGGGAGGAGTCCTCCCCAACTCGGCCTAGGGCTGGCGCGCCTGGAGGAGTCCTACCTCCTCCAAAGTTGGTTCCAACTCCTCTTGCTTGTTTCCCACAGTTTCTTGTTTTGGCAGTTTGACTTTCAAACTGGACATTTGACTTTTCTGTTTTAGGATTCAATTTAATCCTTTATTCGGGACAGCAATAACACTTAGTACATGATGCAATCATTCAATGAGCAATGACACACTCATGTACCCTCCCCCCCCGGAGTGCCGGACAATCCGGAACCTTCTAGAACATTCCCGATGAAAACACCGGAATCATTCCCGAACTCCGAAACGGGACTTTCCTTATATGAATCTTATTCTCCGGACCATTCCGGATCACCGTGATATCCGGATCCCATCCGAGACTCGAACAACATTCGGTCTCTTTCTCATAATACCATAACTACTCAAACAACGTCGAATCCTTAAGTGTGTCTCCCTACGGTTCGTGAATTATGCGACATGATCGAGACACTTCTCTAACAATAACCAATAGAGGAATCTGGAAATTCATATGGCTCTACATATTTCTACGATTACTTTGCGATCGAATGAACCACTTACATACGATACCAATTTCCCTTTGTCTCACGATATGTTACTTACCCAAGGTTATGATCGTCGGTATCTCCGCATACCTAGTTCAACCTTGTTACTGATAAGTACTCTTTTCTCGCCGTGATATGTGATCCCTTGTGACCAAGTCACATGCTTGCAAGCTAATTGGATGACATTCCACCGAGAGGGCCCAGTATATCTATCCGTCATGTGGATGGACAAATCCCACTCTTGATCCATGTGTCTCAACCAATACCTTCCGAACACTCAATGCCACTTTTATAACCACCCGATTACGGTGTGGTGTTTGATGTCATCAAAGCATCCATCAAAGAAAGGTGATATGCATGATCTCATGGTCAAAGGAATTAGGTTACTATGTATCAGAAAGCATATAGCAATTGAACTAATGAAATGACTTGATCTTTATGCTACGCTTATCTATAGGAGTATGTCCACCATATCATTCTCCTAACGATATGATCTTGTTGTTGATAACATCTCAATGTTCATGATAGGGAAACCACAATCATTAATCAACCAACAAGCTAGTGAAGTATAGAGGCTATACTAGGGACTTCAAATTAAGTTTACAAATCACACAAGTATCAATGTTTCCTTGTTAATACTATTATAGCATGAATGCAAACATTTATCATAAACACAAAGATATAATAATAACTACATTTATTATTGCCTCTAGGGCATATCTCCAACAGTCTCCCACTTGCACTAGAGTCATCTAATCTAGATTACATGGTAATATACCGAACACCCATGGCAGTTTGGTGTTGGTCATGTTTTGCCCCGGGAGAGGTTTAGTCAACGGATCCGCCACATTCAGATGTGTGTACTTTGCAAATCTTTATATCCCCATCCCGGATATGTTCTCGAATAGCGTGAAAACGCAGCTTGATATGCTTGACTTCTTGTGTGACCTTGGTTCTTGCGCATTGGCTATGGCGCCCATGTTATCACAAGAGATAGACATTGGGTCCAGCGACTTGGAACCACACCCAGCTCTGTAATGAACTCCTTCATCCATATCGCTTGTGAAGCCTCCGGCAGCCATGTATTCCGATTCATTGAAGATCTCGCCACAACGCTTTGCTTTGCACTCCTCCAGCTAATCGCTGCACCATTCAAAATAAATACGATCCGGATTGTGATTTAGAATCATCCGGATCGGTGTTCCAACTAGCATCGGTAACCATTAACAACGAAATGTTCATCACCTCCATAAGAAAGAACCATATCCTTAGTTCTTCTCAAGTACTTAAGGATGTTTTTGATCATTGTCCAATGATCCACTCTGGATCACTTTGATATCTGCTAGTTAAACTAACGGATATGCAATGTCGGGTCTAGTACATAGCATGGCATACATTAGAGATCCTATGGCTGAGGCATAGGGAGTCTTACTCATCCTTTCTCTATCTTCTCGCGATGTCGGACTTTGAGTTTTACTCAAGGTCGTATTGAGCAACATGGGCAAGAACCCTTTCTTGCTTTCTTCCATTCCAAATCTCTTTAGAACTTTGTCCAAATATGTACTTTGTGACAATGATATTTGGCGCTTCGATCTATCTCTATAAATCTTTATGCCTAATATGTAAGTGCTTCACCAAGATCCTTCATTGAAAAACTATTATTCAAATATTCCTTGACACTATTAAGAAGGTCTACATCATTCCCAATCAACAATATGTCATCCACATACGATTAAGAATGCTACAGCTCCCACTCACTTTCTTGTAAATACAAGCTTCTCCATAAGTTTGTATAAAACCAAAACTTTTGATTACCTTATCAAAACGTTGATTCCAACTTCGGATGCTTGCTTCAATCCATAGATGGACCGTTGAAGTTTGCATACCTTGTTAGCATCTATAGGATCGACAAAACCTTTGGGTTGCATCATATACAACTCTTCATCAATGTCTCCATTGAGGAATGCGCTTTGACATCCATCCGCCATATCTCATAATCATAATATGCAGATTGCTAACATAATCCTCACAGACTTTAGCTTCCATGGTGAGAAAGTCTCATCGTAGTCAACTCCTTGAATTTGTCGAAACCCTTTTGCGACAAGTCGAGCTTTATAGACGATAACATTACCATCAAGATCTGCTTTCTTCTTGAAGATCCATTTGTTCTCGACAGCCTTCCGGCCATCCGGTAAGTCTACCAAAGTCCATACTTGGTTTTCGTACATGGATCCAATCTCGGATTTCATGGCTTCTTGCCATTTATTGGAACCTGGGCTCATCATCGCTTCCTCATATGTCTCGGGGTCGTCGGTGTTGTCCACCACCATGACATTCATAACGGAATCATACCAATGCTGACGAGAGTGGATGAAGTTCTCGTTGATCTCCGAGGCTCAGTAGTAACTTCAACCGAAGTTTCATGATCATCATCATTAGCTTCCTCCTTATTGGTGCAGGCACCACAGAACTTCTTCCGTGCCGCGCTACTCGCAATTTCGAGAGAAGGTTCAACAACCTCGTCAAGTTCTACTTTCCTTCCAAATCACTTCTTTCGAGAGAAATTCTTCTCTAGAAAGGATCCATTCTTAGCAACGAATGTTTTGCCTTCGGATCTATGATAGAAGGTATACCCAATAGTTTCCTTCGTATCCTATGAAGACGATTTTTCCGCTTTGGGTTCAAGCTTGTCCTCAGTAACTTCTTTACATAGGCTTCAGATCCCCAAACTTTAAGGAACGACAATTTAGGTTTCTTCCCAAACCATAATTCATACGGTGTCGTTTCAACGGATTTAGACGGTGCCCTATTTAAAGTGAATGCGGCTGTTTCTAATGCATAACCCCAAAATGATAGCGGTAATCTGTAAGTGACATCATAGAACGAACCATATCTAAGAGAGTTCGATTACGACGTTCGGATACACCATTACTGTGGTGTTCCGGCGGTGTCAATTGTGAAAGTATTCGCACTTCTTTAAATGCTCGCCAAACTCAGAACTTAGATATTCACCTCCACGATCGTAACGTAGAAATTTAATCTTCTTGTTACGTTGATTCTCTACCGCACTTTGAATCTCCTTAAACTTCTCGAAAGTTTTGGACTTATGTTTCATGAAATAGATATACCCATATCTACTCAAGTCATCCGTGAAGGTAAGAACATAACGATAACCATCCAGCGATGCTACACTCATTGGACCACACACATCGGTATGTATGATTTCCAATAAGTCCGTAGCTCGCTCCATCATACCGTAAAATGGAGTCTTAGTCATTTTTCCCATCGACATGCTTCGCATCTTTCAAGTGATTCAAAATCAAGTGATTCAAGAAGTCCATCGGAATGGAGTTTCTTCATACGTTTCACCCGATGTGACCAAGACGACATGCCACATATAGGTCGAATTATCGCTGATTTCAAACGCTTAGCCTCAATGTTGTTGATATGTGTATTTCCACTATCGAGATTCAATAAGAATAGACCATCTATCAAAGGTGCATGTGCGTAAAACATAAAACATATTACTCATATAAATCGAACAACCATTATTCTCTCGACTTAAACAAGTAACCGCCTTGCAATAAACAAGATCACGAGATAATGTTCATGCTCAACGCAGCACTAAATAACAATTATTTAAGTATAAAACTAATCCCGATGGTAGATGAAGGGTAGCGTGCCGACCGATCACATCAACCTTTGATCCGCTTCCCACGCCGCATCGTCACCTCGTTCTTCGCTAGCTTCCGCTTATTCAAAGACCGCTTCGAGTTACAAATATGAGCAACCGAACCAGATTAAATACCTGCACTACTTTAGTACTAGTGAGATACACATCAATAACATGTATATCGATATACCTTTCTTCTTGATGTTGCCGCTTCAGATCCGCCAAGTACTTTGGGCAATTCCGCCCAAAGGACCTTCTCCTTGCGAAAAGCACTCGATTTCAGGCTTGGGTCCAGCCTTGGTCTTCTTCGTCGGCGTGGTAGCTTTCTTACCACCCTTCTTGAAGTGTCCCTTTGCTTAGACTTGCCTTTCTTGAATTTGGTGGTCTTATTGACCAACAACACTTGGTGCTCTTTCTTGATCTCCACTTCGCAGATTTTAACATGGCAAAGAGTTCGCAACGTCTTGTTCATGTTCTCGCATGTTGTAGTTCATCACAAAGTTCTTGTAACTTGGTGGTAGTGATTGTAGGACACGAAATCCCCAAAGCATTAGGAATCACTATACCCAAGCTTTGAAGTTTATTTGCGTGCCCAGACATCTTAAGCACATGCTCACTGACGGAGCTGCCTTCTTCCATCTTGCAGTTAAAGAACTTTTCAGAAGCCTCATAGCTTTCAATTGCCGCATGAGTCTCAAAAATTAATTTGAGATCCTCGACAATATCATGTGGGTCTGACTCTTCAAACCTTTTCTGAAGCTCCGATTCTAAACCATACAAGATAGCACACTGAACTATGGAGTCTTGATTCTTCCGAGCGAGGTAAACATTCTTTACTTCATCGGAAGCTGGTACGCAGTGGGTCACCCATGGTGCATCCAAAGACATAGGTCAAATTACCAGCTGTGAGGACAATCCTCAAATTGCGGAACCAATCCGCGAAGTTGCTTCCATTGTTTTTCAACTTTTCTTTCTCTAGGAACGCATTAAAATTGATGGTAGGGGCTGCCATTGATCTACAACATATTTGCAATAGTTTAGACTAAGTTTATGACAAATTGAGTTCAAATTAATTAATGAAATTAAACTAGGTGAACTCCCACTCAAAACAATATCCCTCACATTGTTTTAGTGATCACACGAACCAAATCCACCATATCAACACCGATCATCACGAGAGTTGATATAGTTTCAATGGCGAACAATCATCATGTTCATCATATCTACTATACGATTCATGCTTTACCTTTCGGTAATCCGTGTTCCGAGACCATGTCTGTACATGCTAGGCTCGTCAAGATCAAACCTTAGTTTCTGCATGAGCAAATCTGGCTTGCTCACGTTGTATACACTTGCGTAATCTAGAACACCCGATCATCACGTGGTGCTCAAACAACAAGCTTTAGCAACGGTGCTAACTAAGGGTGAACACTTTATGATTTGAAATTGATGTGCATGAGGATCATCTTATAATGCTACCGCTGTCTACTAAGCAATACAAGATGCATAAAGGATTAACATCACATGCAATTCAATATATATGTGATATGATATGGTTTTCTTCTTCGTGCCTTGATCTCCATCTTCAAGCACCTAACATGATCTCCATCATCACCGCATTGCATCAAGGTCAATGACGCTTCTCCATGGTTGTCGCACCGCTTCAACTATTACAACTACTTTGAATAGACACTTGGTCTTAACAGAAATTAAAGACAACCATATGGCTCCTGCCGTTGTCGACTTACAATAAGGAACATTGCATACATCGAATATAATCACAATCATGGCCATATCACATCATCAGACACCTCGCAAAACAAAGTTAGACGCTTCTACTTTCTTTGCATATTTTACGTGGTTTGGGGCTTTCAATAAGTGTCGTTCTAACTTACGAACAAGAACCACAACATTGATACTAGCATTGTTGATCACCCGTTGTAAATTGGATCTTAACTATGCTAGGAGAAACATGCACCATAAAGCCACTTATGCAATACAAGTTACATGTCAAGCGTGGAGCAAGTCTCATGAACGATGTCATGTAAGGTTAGCCCGGCCGCTTCATCCCAACATACCGCAAGATGCAAAGTACACAAAAAGCAATCTACAATAAAAGCATCAACGCCCACAATGACCATTGTGTTCTACTCGCAACAGATCTACATATAGACACGGCTCGATACCATCAGTAGGGGTTCGTAGCATGGAAAACAAAATTTTCTATCGCATACAAACAAACAAGCCAAGATCTATCTACTAGATTGTAGCAACGAGTCGATGGAGGAACTCACCCTAAGATTCCAAAGTGGTTAACGAGAGCGGATTCTCGTGGGTGATGTAGTCGCATTCTTCCCGATCTCAAGATCGTAGACGATCCTTCCAGCGCCACGCTCCGCAGCTCCGCAATCGGTCACACGTTCAGACTGACGAAGACCTTCCTCTCCTTGTTCCAAAGAAAATGGAGGTTGTAGCACTCTCCTCGCGATTCCCAAAGACAACGCGTGGTACCGGAAGTAGAGGGAGATCCCGCAGGCTTCGCCTTGCCAAGTGCAGTATGGTGGAGCTTATGAGAGAGAGGATTAGTGGCCTAGTAATTAGACACACCAATTAGAGGGCTCTAAACCAATTAGAAGGCTCTAAACTGTTGGCTAAAGCAATTAGAAGCTCTAAACCAAAACAGCTCTAAACCGGAGATCTAGAGTAGAAAGTAAACGCCTATGGAGGAGCCCCGCCTCCTTTTATGGGAGGGTGTTCCTTGGCCAGGAGGAGAGGAGTCCTCCCCAACTCGCCTAGGGCTGGCGCCGGCCGGAGGAGTCCTACCTCCTCCAAAGTTGGTTCCAACTCCTCTTGCTTGTTTCCCACAGTTTCTTGTTTTGGCGCTTGACTTTCAAACCGGACATTTGACTTTTCTGTTTTAGGATTCAATTTAATCCTTTATTCGGGACAGCAATAACACTTAGTACATGATGCAATCATTCAATGAGCAATGACACACTCATGTACCCTCCCCGAGTCTTGGGACAATCCGAACCTTCTAGAACATTCCCGATGAAAACACCTAATCATTCCCGAACTCAAACGGACTTTCCTTATATGAATCTTATTCTCCGGACCATTCCGGATCACCTCGTGATATCCCGGATCCCATCCGAGACTCCGAACAACATTCGGTCTCTTTCTCATAATACCATAACTACTCAAACAACGTCGAATCCTTAAGTGTGTCTCCCTACGGTTCGTGAATTATGCGGACATGATCGAGACACTTCTCGAACAATAACCAATAGAGGAATCTGGAAATTCATATGGCTCCCACATATTTCTACGATTACTTTGCGATCGAATGAACCACTTACATACGATACCAATTTCCCTTTGTCTCACGATATGTTACTTACCCAAGGTTATGATCGTCGGTATCTCCGCATACCTAGTTCAACCTTGTTACTGATAAGTACTCTTTTCTCGTTCCCGTGATATGTGATCCCTTGTGACCAAGTCACATGCTTGCAAGCTAATTGGATGACATTCCACCGAGAGGGCCCAGTATATCTATCCGTCATGTGGATGGACAAATCCACTCTTGATCCATGTGTCTCAACCAATACCTTCCGAACACTCAATGCCACTTTTATAACCACCCGATTCGGTGTGGTGTTTGATGTCATCAAAGCATCCATCCAGAAAGGTGATATGCATGATCTCATGGTCAAAGGAATTAGGTTACTATGTATCAGAAAGCATATAGCAATTGAACTAATGAAATGACTTGATCTTTATGCTACGCTTATCTATAGGAGTATGTCCACCATATCATTCTCCTAACGATATGATCTTGTTGTTGATAACATCTCAATGTTCATGATAGGGAAACCACAATCATTAATCAACCAACAAGCTAGTGAAGTATAGAGGCTATACTAGGGACTTCAAATTAAGTTTACAAATCACACAAGTATCAATGTTTCCTTGTTAATACTATTATAGCATGAATGCAAACATTTATCATAAACACAAAGATATAATAATAACTACATTTATTATTGCCTCTAGGGCATATCTCCAACATAACATTGTTATCAGCACTGCCGAGGAGTTCAAGGGAACTCGTTTCGGTTCTCGTCTCGTGGATCTCACTAGTGTGCTCAACCTTCCACTTCCTAGTATCACGACACTTCAGCTCACCAAGTTTGAGAGGAAGTACCTTTGGGGATTCAGAGTCACATAGCCGGGACGCTAGACAGAGCCACCCACGGAGGCTATCACCTTAAAGCTGATGCATGATGACAAGGAGAGAGGCTTAGATGTAGTCATGCAGGAGTTACTTGGACGCCTGGTTGGGAGGCACTCCACCGAGCTTAGTGGTCTCTACTTTCACCCGTTCGGGAGACGCGACGAGGAGGATGAGGCTATAGAGTACGATGACGCTACTAGAGAGACGATTGAGCCAGTTCGTCTGTACCTTCAGGACCTAGAGGGTCTTATTAGACACCTCGACACAGAGAGGACCAACGTCATGCTTAGCAATGACGAGCTCCAGGTTCAGCTGAGGGAGAAGGATAAGCTCTTCGCGGAACAAGACGAGATCGTCAAAGAGATGGAGGCCAGATTTGAGAGCCAGGACAAGAAGTTCAAGAGTCAGGAGAAAAGAGTCCAAGATAGAAACAAGAAGATCAGGGAGATGAAGGCTGAGTTAGAGGCCAAGGACTTCGAGCTTGAGCACCAGCAGGGAGTGATCGAGAGGCTTTACTCACAGAAGAGAGCTCTCCATGCGAAGATCGAGGCCTTGACCACCGATGTGGATGAGTACAAGACCGCCATGGAGAATGCAGATCTTACCCTTGTTGACATGGAGGTCGACATGGAGGAGTAGTATAGACTACTCGACTATCATTTATCTATCATACTTTGATTATTGAGTCGCAATGACCATCCAACATGTGGATGGCTTGCTATTGTGTGTTTGCATTTTCAAAACCTGTTGTTTATGTTGTTCAAACTCTATGTTATTTTGAGCTTGGTTATTGTGATTGCTTCCATGTGATGTATTGTGCATGTTAAGCATCTATGCGTATCTCATTCTTATCCTTATTGAAACCACATATGCCTCCCCGTCGTGCCAACCCCAACCAAAACAACAAGAATAACGTCACTCCCTAGATGCAGCAGTTGATGACAGCTCAAGCTCAACTTATGCAGATGATGACGTAGTTCATGCAGAATCAGAATCAGAACAACAATAACAATCAGAATAATCCTCCAGCATTTGACATGCTCACCAGATTTCTGAGACTAAGGCCTGCAAAGTTCTCAGGAACCACTGATCCAATGGTAGCCAATGACTGGTTACGTTCGGTGAACAAGGACTTAGTGAATGTTGGCTGCACTGACGAGGAAAAAGTCAGGTTTGCAGTGCATCTGATCAAAGGACCAGCAGCAACATGGTGGGACAACTTTCAGATCACCACTCCCCTTGAGGATGTGACTTGGGCTATTTTTTAGGAAGGTTTCCGTACAGCTCACATCTCATCCGGAGTTATGAACTTGAAGAAAAAGGAGTTCCACAACCTGAAGCAGCGTCACCGCAGTGTGGCTGAGTACATTGAGGAGTTCAACAATCTGGCGCGCTATGCACCAGATAAAGTTGATACTGATGATAAGAGGAAGGAGAAATTCCTCGAAGGACTTAATGATGAGTTGAACCTGCAGCTGTCTGTTGCCTATGTCCCAACCTATCAATCAATTTGTGACAAGGCTACCATCTTGGAAAACAAGATGAAACAGGTTGAGGGCAGGAAGAGGAAGCATAGCTTTGATAAGC
This sequence comes from Avena longiglumis, assembly GCA_030063025.1. Classification (NCBI taxonomy): domain Eukaryota; kingdom Viridiplantae; phylum Streptophyta; class Magnoliopsida; order Poales; family Poaceae; genus Avena; species Avena longiglumis. The sequence continues at coordinate 475,156,719 of CP125974.1, read as the reverse complement.
ACAGCTCGGGATCGTCTCACAAGCGTTCCCATCATGATGATAGTGTAAGTTCTGGATTCCACAAACATGGGAAGAACAACAGCCACCACAACCACAACTGTCATCATGACAACAAGCACCATCGCAGTCATGATAATGACAAGTATAAGAGCCACAAGAGTGGACACAAGAACCACCACGGTGGAACTGGTAATGGAAGTCAGCCTGTTAAGAACGATCTTAGTCAGGTTGAGTGCTATAAGTGTAAGAAGATGGGGCATTATGCAAATGAGTGCCCAAAAAAGAAAGTTGATGGAGTCAACAAGCCCAACCCTTTCCAGAAGGGACAAGTGAACCACATCAGTGTGGAGGATATCTATGAGGAGTCTGATGTTGTGGCTGGTAAGTTCAAGCTCAATTCTTTTCCAGCACTTGTTCTTTTTTATACTGGCGCATCGCATTCATTCATATCAAAAGCATTTGTTTATAAAAATGGACTTCCAACTGAAACCATTGGGTGTCCTATAAAAGTAAGCTCTCCCGGTGGAGAGATGATAGTGAACCTTGGATGTCATGATCTAGTAATAGAGTTCGGAAGGTATAAGTTTCCGATCAGTTTGAGAATCCTAGATTCCCAAGGATTGGATATAATTTTGGGAATGGATTGGATGACTAAATATGAAGGAGTACTAGATTGTGCCAATCGTACTGTCACACTCACTACCCCGGATAAGAAACGATTTAGGTTTAAGTCCAACTTTGAATCTAAAAGGAGTAAACTAAATTATCTTAAGGGGGTTAGCATAGATAGTATTCTAATAGTGAGAGAGTATCCGGATGTGTTTCCGGAGGAATTGCCTGGAATGCCACCAGATAGATATGTTGAGTTCCTGATTGAGTTACTGCTAGGATCAGGACCAATAGCAAAGAGACCCTACAAGATGTTAGTTGCCGAGTTGAAGGAACTCAAGAAACATCTTGGAGAGCAGTTACAAAAAGGATTTATTCAACCAAGTTCTTCATCTTGGGGTGCACCAGTCTTGTTTGTTGAAAAGAAAGATATAAGTCAAAGGTTATGCATAGATTACCATTCACTCAATGAGGTAACTATCAAGAACAAATATCCTTTGCCAAGAATCAATGACTTATTTGATCAGTTAGAATGAGCCCGTGTGTTCTCAAAGATTGATCTCCGATCAGGATATTTTCAGCTTAAGATTAGAGAGCAAGACATACCTAAGACTGCTTTCACCACAAGGTATGGTGTGTATGAGTACACCGTGATGCCATTTGGTTTGACAAATGCACCATCCTACTTCATGAATATGATGAACAAAGTGTTCATGGAATTTCTTGACAAGTTCGTTGTCGTTTTCATTGATGACATTTTGATCTACTCCAAGAGCAAGGAAGATCATGAAGAACATTTGCATTTGATACTTGAGAAGCTTAGGGAGCATAAGCTATATGCCAAATTCAGCAAGTATGAATTCTGGTTGAATGAAGTGGGTTTTCTTGGTCATATTGTGTCAGGAGATGGTGTAGCTGTTGACCCCGCAAAAGTGTCAGCTGTAACTGAGTGGGAATATCCTAAGTCAGTGAAAGAAGTACGTAGTTTCCTTGGCTTGGCAGGATACTATAGAATATTCATTGAGAATTTCTCAAAGGTAGCTAAGCCAATAACGGAATTACTTAAGAAAGACAAGAAATTTGATTGGACTGAAGGATGTGAACTCGGTTTCCAAGAGTTTAAGAATAGACTAGTGACATCACCAGTCTTATGTCTGAGTATATTGTGATGCATCTCACCAAGGATTAGGTGGAGTTCTAATGCAAGAAGGGAAAGTTGTAGCTTATGCCTCGAGACAACTCAAAACTCATGAGGTGAATTATCCTACTCATGATTTGGAGTTAGCCTATGTTGTCCATGCACTCAAAACATGGAGACATTATCTTTTGGTAAAACGTTGTGAAGTGTTCACAGATCACAAGAGTCTGAAATATATCTTCACTCAGAAGGAAATCAATATGAGACAAAGAAGATGGATATAACTCATCAAGGACCATGATTTGAGTTTGCAATACCACCCTGGTAAAGCAAATGTTGTAGCGGATGCATTAATCCATAAAGTTTATGTGGATGGCCTCACTAAGGGAGAATTGCCAGATGATCTGTGTGCCCAATTCAAAGATCTCAGATTGGAGATAGTGCCTGAGGGACATCTGATGTCATTGGATGTTCAACCCACCTTGTTGGACAAAATCAGGGAAGCCCAAAAGATGGACAAGGAAATTGAAGAGATTAAGGGAAAATTAGAAAAGGGAAAGCCAACGGATTCCATGAAGACGAACATGGTACTTTATGGTATGGAAAACGTATCTGCATTCCGCAAGATCCGAAACTTCGGAAACTGATTTTACAAAAAGCACACAACTCACCATATTCCATTCATCCGGGTAATACCAAAATGTACATGGATGTGAAGGAAAGATTTTGGTGGAATAATCTCAAGAAGGACATCGCAGAACATATTGCTTTGTGTGATGTGTGTAGTAGAGTGAAAGCAGAACATCAGAAACCAGCAGGATTGTTACAACCACTACCTATTCCTGATTGGAAGTGGGACAAGATTTGCATGGATTTCATCACTGGACTGCCAAGGACTAGATCAGGATATGATTCTATTTGGGTCGTGGTAGATTGCCTAACTAAAGTGGCTCATTTCATACCCGTAAAGACAACCTATACAAGTGCTAAGTTAGCCAATATATATATATGAATATGATTGTGTGTCTGCATGGAGTACCCAAGAGTATTGTTTCGGATCGAGGAACTCAGTTCACTTTTCATTTTTGGCGACAAATGCATGAGTCATTGGGAACGAGATTGGAATTTAGCACTGCTTTTCATCCTCCAACTGATGGATAGACAGAAAGGGCCAACCAGATTCTAGAAGATATGCTGAGGGCCTGTGACCTAGACTATGGTGCTAGTTGGGATGAAAGTCTGCCTTACGCAGAATTCTCTTACAATAACAACTATCAAGCCAGTATTGAGATGGCACCGTTTGAATTTATCTATGGAAGAAAGTGTACTACACCATTACTATGGAGTGGTGTTGGAGAAAGAAATTTGTTCGGGCCAGAGGTAACCAAGGAAGCTGAAGAGAAAGTCAAGTTAGTAAAGGGAAGATTAAAGATGGCACAGTCCCGATAGAAAAGCTACGCATATCCAAAGCGTAGAGAGGTCACCTATGAGGTAGTTGATAGAGCGTATCTTAGAGTCTCACCACTTCGAGGAGTGAAGAGATTTGGAGTCAAAGGAAAATTGGCACCAAGGTATGTTGGACCATTCAAGATTCTGAGCCGCAAAAGAGAAGTGGCTTATGAGATTAAGTTGCCTGAATCACTGTCTGCTGTTCACAATGTGTTTCACGTAAGTCAGCTGAAGAAATGCCATCCGGAGATGGAAGAAACTTCTTTGAAGGATACTATACCTTTGGAAGAGGTTCAGTTGGAAAGTGATCTCACTTATGAAGAGAAACCTATCAAGATTCTTAAGACTGCAAAAAGAGTTACTCGGACAAAGACTATCAAATTCTGCAAAGTTCAGTGGAACCATCATTCTGAGGAAGAAGCAACATGGGAAAGAGAAGATGATCTTCGGAAAGACCACCCTCACCTATTTGCTAGCCAATCTGAATCTCGAGGGTGAGATTCACCTTAAGGGGGTTATATTTGTAACATCCCAAAAATCATAATTTGAAAAGTTTGCATATCATTCATGCATTCATAAGCATTTGGTTATTTCAAAATTAAGAAAACCATATTTTGCCTATTACTTTATGCAAGTAAGGCAATGATTTTATTTTTTACTTGCCAAGTATGTGAAAGCTTGGGATTGATTAGAAATGTTTTAGAATTGAATACAAAGCTTACACAAAAAATTTCAAAACAAAATTCAAATATAAAACCATTCTTATCCCTAATATCCATATATTAATAAAGGCATGGTTTTTATTTTTATTTTCAAACCCAAAATGGGTTTTGAGTGTAAGTATGTGTTTGACACATTTTTGGACACTAGAAACACAGTAAAAAAGTCTGGATAAAATTTAAATTCAAACAGATTTGAATTAGCCATTCAAATTCAATCTAGAAAATCATAACAGAAAAAGAAAAAAGAGAAAAGGAGAAAAAAATAACAGCAACGGCCTAACTAGCCCAACCCACCCGCGGCCCAGCTAACAGCCCACCTAGCCCACCCGGGAACCCCCCTCTCCCTCTCTATTTCTCACCCCGCCCGCGCACACCCCTCTCGCTGACAAACAAGGCCCACCGCCACCTCAACTCATCGTCTCCGCGTGACCCGCTCCCCTCTTCCTCGCTGTCGTTTCCTGCAATGAATCCGCGATGTCAATTCACGTTGATTGCGCAAGTGATTCGCCCCACGACCATGCCCTACTTAAGCACCCTTCCCCCCTCTTCATTTCCCCTCAAACCCCAAGCCCTGAGCGCCACCAGGCTGCAAGAATTTCTCGCCCGAAAGCTCTCTAATCCGACGAGCTGCAGCGCCGATTCTGGCCAACTCCAGCCACCCCTCTGCTCCTAGTTCCCACGAGCACACTCCATGTCGCCTCGCGCATCTCCCAGTACCTTTCCCTAGCCCGCGCGTGCTTCGAAACGTCGGCAAGGACAACGCCAACATTCCTCCGTCCTCTGCTGCAACTCTGGCGAACCTTTCCAGTAAACCCTGACCGCCCTAACCTTTCTGGTTGATACATGTGTACTCGCCATGCTCGTGCGCGTCTAATGCCACATCTGGATTGTATTTTCATGCCTAGTAGCATCGACAACAACCACACCTGAGCGATCCCGACGCCGACGCCAACTCCGACGAGCAATCGACGTCGTGCCCATATGCCCCTGCTCCGTCCACGACCATGTCGAGAATCACCACGTCTCTGTGATCTCTGTAAGCACCCGCACTTCCCCCGTACCCCTGGCCTCGCCGGAGCGCCGTCGCCAGATGCGTCGCCGCCGCGCTCGCCATCTGCGCCGCCCATCTATGGCAGTGCGTTCAGATCCGCTGGATCTAGATCCAGCGGCTAGGATTAGAAGAGAGAGTGAAAGGGTACAGGGAGATCTGGACCGTCAGATCTCACTTAGATCTAGTGGCTCGCGAGTGTGATCTGCACGAAGTGGTACTGACCAATCAGGAGCCGCCGCGTGTCAGGATTTTTTCTTTTAAAATCCAGATTTGATTTAATTAGATGAATTAACTTATAAAATCCATAACTTTTGTTCTGTTTATCCAAAAAATGCAAATAATATATCAATGTATTCACAAAATTAAATCCTAAAAATTTATGGGATTATTTTTGTATTTTTATTCTGTTAAAATGGAATTTTATGTAGAGACATTTGTAGTCTTATTTTGAGTATATAAATTATTTAGAAAATGTTTTAAAAGACAAATTAAGTTTATTTAGTCTCTAATATGTTTAGTTTAGTGTTCAGTACTGTTTACTTGTCTTGTTTAGTTTAAGAAAAAAAAATCATCAGATGGCCTTTGCATTCATTCATATATTTTTGTTTGATTGTTTGAAATGTAAAGTTAGTGCAATCATTTCATGTGTAGATTTTGGTGCTAGTGGTGATTGTGACTGTGAGGATTGTTGATACTCCCCCAACTACCAAGGCAAGTGGTGCTTCATGTATTTGTCCCATTATTTTGACTATGCACTAGTGATATTTTATATAGGGCTTGCATGATATTTTTTGCTAAGTATCTTTATGCTATGCTATGGGAAATCCTAGTAATTGTAGAATGGGTAGAGATATTCTCTAAGCTAAGATACTTGCTATATTATCATTCTTAGCCTAGCTAGTAGCAAACAAGGGTGGTATATATTCATGCTATGGAAATTCTACTAAGTCTTGTGACTTATGTTTTTGCTTAATAAAACTACTAAGTGAATGAATCACCTGGGTGGATGGTATGTTTGGGATATGTTGAGTGGTTACACAAGGCCCAGTGACTGGACAACCTTGTGTATCACACTTTTGAAAGCCACCCAGGAACAAAGGGATTTGAGATACTCGGTGATTAGAGGCTTGTAGTGCAACCACATGGCATATGGGCTCTGCCTTGATCATATAGGTTGCAATAACTTAGCCAGATGGACATAAGATGGTAGGGGGTGATAGGTTTGGAAGGCGTCCATTTGGTCTAAGGGAAGGCTTTTGAAAGATCTCGTCTCGATGCATGTCGAGTCTTGTGGGGAAAGTGCACCACTTCTCGAGAAGGAAAATCTAAGTACTTAGCCTCGTCCCTGGCAACGGACAATTTGAGCATCAAGACACTGAAGCTATCAAGGATCTCCTCATCCCAATTTTCTAAGTTTAAACTTGTGGTTGAACAAGGGCAAAGGACCAGTGGTTACACAAGGCCCAGTGACTGGACAACCTTGGTATCACACTTGTGTTCCTTGGGAGATTGTGTTAAACAAAAACTTAGTGTTTTCAACTAATAGGAAAAACCTATTTTGAGCAAAGCAAGCCTAAGCTACACTTAGCCAAATTCATATAGAAGTTAGAAACTACTATTCTACTATGATATCACTTGCCAATACTATTCCAATGTATTGACCCACTGTGGCTGTAACTTATGATGTTGCAGGTTACTCTGATGAGGATTAGGGTTATAAGTCTACACTCAACATGCTTGCCTGTGGCACATGAATATGAAGACTTTACTTTATTTACTTATGTTATGAACTCTTGTACTATACTATGGATATGGAGTTGTAAAATACTATGTTATCTCTTGAAAGAACATTTCTTAATCCCTAGTGTTTTGTGTGTTAGATAACAATACCAAGGATCATTTAATGTGTGTTGAAGTGTTGCAGCTCTATTTGTGAACAAAGGGAAAAGGACTCTGCCTTTGGGGGCGGATAATCCGGCCCCACCAGGGGCGGATAATCCGCCCATCCCTTGCCCCAGCGCAAGCCCGGAAGGGCGGAATTTTGGCGGATTTTCCGCCCCCTTGATAATCCGCCTCGCCATCAAGGCGCAAGCCCAGAGAGGCGGAGTTTTGCCGGACTTTCCTCTGGCGGATAATCCGCCTTGGGCGGAGTTTTCCAGGGATAATCCACCCCAAGTGGGGGTGGATAATCCGCCCAAAGTTGTGGCCAGATCTGGGGAGGGGGTATTTAAGCCAGCCATCCCCCTCCTGCCAGAACTCTTGATTCATCTCGAAAAAGAACAGATCAGATCTGAAAGCTTCATCCAAGAGTGCTCCACCTAGATCCACCCAAAGGCCCCATACCTGTGGGAATCAAAGGAGGAGAACTCGATCTTCATCATCAGCAATCAAGCGCTTCATCTCCTCTCCATTCATTTGGAGAACCTCCGATCTAGTATTTCTTGCAAATATCTAGATCCTCGTTTTTGTTTATATTGATAAACCTTGTTCTTGTGGCAGCTTTTTGTCATCTCGGGAGCCCCCAATTCGGTTGTGGGTGTGTGCCCCGATAGTGTTGTAAAAGGCACCGGTTCCCTCCTCGAAGGGATCCAATAGTGGAGAAGGTGGATCAGGCCTCTCGTGGCGAGATCCATCGGAGAATAGGGTGAGGCCTATTGTGGTGTGGTGGTCTTAGAACCGCCCACCCCTCCAACGCAGATGTACTTCCCTTAACAAGGAAGGAACTGCGGTAAAACAAATCCCTGTGTCTCCGCGTGCTCCACTACGGTTTCCCCGCTCCTCTTTTACGTGCTTAGTAGTTAGGGTTACATATAGGGAAATTCTCGTAGTTTCATATCTAGAGAATTTACTTTGTGTCAAGCCTAAAATTGAAAAAGTATTAAAAATTGGTTAGCTCCTATTCACCCCCTCTAGGTGCCCATACGATCCATTTCAATTGGTATCAGAGCCTCGGCTCTTATTTCGGGCTTAACCGCCTAAGAGAAGTATGGGTTCCAAGGGAGATGGGAGTGATGCTCCGGAGGTAGTCACCATGAACGATCTCAAGACGTTGGAAACAACCTTGGTGAGTTCAATGGAGGCTAAGATGGAAGAGATGCGTCAATTGATAATGCGCCTCTCCACATTCGCAGCATCACCTCCATTTAACTCTGAGGATACCACTCCGCAATCCAAGGAAACGGGTAAAACTGTTTCCAAAGATAACGAAGTGGTAGGTGATGATACTAGCAAGAGCTCCTCCTCGAAAAAGGATAGCGGTAAGGATGGATACAATGAGGTTTCTCATTTGTATTTCCCTGATCCGCCTATTCCTCACCCACATATACATAATAGGGGTGATCCACCCAAACTTTCAGCATCTACTTTCTCTCAATGGCAATTTTTGATGAAATCTCATGTGTGCAGTTCCTCCATAGAGTTGTGGAAGATCATCGAAAATGGTCTTCATGTTGGAAATCCTAACAATCTCACAAGAAGAGAAGTGGTCGATAGTCAACTCAATGCTACAGCTTTACACATGATATAACTTGGTGTGGGTGAAAAAGACATGCCACACATTCAGCATCTTAGCACGACTAAAGAAGCTTGGGATGCTCTCACCGAGCTCTTCATCGGAAATGAAAGTATGAGAAGGAATAGATATGATGCCTTGAGCAATGAAGCTGAAGGATTTTATATGCTGGATGGAGAAGACCACGAGGACATGTATAGGAGGCTCAAGGCAATAGCCACAACCTTCAGAAACCACGGTGCAACTCATGTTGATGATGCTTGGATCAAGCGCAAGTATGTCAGTGCTCTTATGCCATTTGAGCCCACAGATTTGAAAAGTCTCCAAGGTAGGCATAACTATCACCTCATGTCATCCAATGAGGTAATGCAAGAAATGGCCGCCTTCAAAGTGGCTGCCAAGAATGCCGAAGATGCTCGTGCTCGAGCTATGGGGATGCAAAAGGGGGTCAACATGGCCTTAAAGACTAGTGTGATTGATCATGATGAATATGCGGTAGAAGGTCTGGACTATCCCGAAGATATAAAAAGGATCCACGGACAATACTTGGCTCTTTATGCAAGAAAATTTTGGAAAGATCCAGCCAAGGCTAAAGCTGAACTAGATCGCAAGAGTGGAGCCTATGGAAGAAAAGAAAATGGTCCCAAGCTGAGAACATGCTTTAATTGTGGTGACCGGCTGCACTTCGTAGCTGAGTGTCCATATCAAAGTAGAGAGGACAATGGTGGAAGACTCATTTTCAAGGACAAATCAAAAGCTCCATGTAAGAAACAGTTTGTAAAGAAGAATGCTCCTTTCAAGAAGCAACCAAAGATTGTTCTAGTGGCTCAAGAAGAATATTCATCGGGGAGTGAAGATGAGGACGAGGACGATAGCTCTCAAGAGGTGGCTGCTATAGCCACCACATCTACATCAACATCTCTCTTTGACTCTCCGAACGAAAACATCATCAACAAGAATGCTACTTGCCTCATGGCAAGAAGATCCGAGGTAACTTCTTCTAACTCTTCTTTTCCCAAGGCTATGATAGACATGGATGATCCTGCTAGTCTTAAGGTTAAAGAAGAGATTATTGCTTTGGATTATTTTATACTAACCTGCAAGGTGAGCACAAAGTTCGTTTTGAGGCTCTTATGGATCAGCTGGCCCAAAACGAGACACTCCTCGAAGAAAAGGGCAGAATTGAAAGGGAGGATGCAATGGAAATTGCATCCCTAAAAATGCTCTTGAAGAAGAAGAAGAAGATAGGGTCTCTCTTGAAGAGAGGCTTGAGTCTATGGAAGAGTCACATGAAGAAATTGTGACTAAACTCGTTAAGGAACGTGACAATGCTGTCACCAAGGCAAAGAAGTTAAAGAAGGAAAGGATTGACTTTAGGGTTGCTCATGATAGACTCTCCGAGGAATTGGAGAAACTTGACAATGCTCACAAGCCGTTGAAAAACGAGTTCTCTATTCTCAATGAGTCACATGATCAGCCTCAAAGTCGATTGGCCGAATATGATACTCCTAGCTCGTCCAACTCAACATATAGTAACAAGAAAAATGCTAGTGTGGAAAAAGGAGTGATCAAGGACATCACTACAAAGGACAAAGGTGTGCTTGATGAAGTCCTTGGGAAGCAAAGGTCAAATCATGGTAAATAGGGACTTGGGTATGTCACCAAGTCCAAGAAGAATAAAACCAAGAAGAACAAGACCAAGAATGTGCAATTAAAGACAAGCACTGCTGAGAAGGTTGTCACAAAAGACAAGACTAATAATATTGGTTTTGCAGGGTCTCACAATCCGAATTATGAACTCTTTTGTGATGACTATGGCGATGTTTATGCTTATTATGTTGGTCCTTTTGATGTATATATTGCTTGGTCTATTTGGGTCCCAAAGACCCTTGTTACTAACATGAAAGGACCCATTGAAAAATGGTTACCTAAAACCAAGAAGTAATTTTCTTGCAGGGCTATGCTTCCGGTGGGTCGAAATGGGTGCTGGATAGTGGCTGCACTAGTCATATGACCGAAAGCAAGGAGATCATCACGGAGATGCGTCCAAATCTTGATAATATCACAGTCTCATATGGTGATAAGTCTAAATCTCAGGTATTGGGTCTTGGCAAGGTTGTGGTTGCCCACGATATCTCTCTCGTGGACGTCATGCTTGTTGAGACCCTTGGCTACAATCTTGTCTCTGTTCGTGCCCTTGGCAAGATGGGTTTTGCTGTTTTTATCGATGATTATTTGGTGGTACTCTTATGGAGCAAGTCTCTAAAGGTCGCTTTCGTTGGATACGTCGAAAATGACCTGTATGTGGTGGACTTCTCGGGGAAAACCACTTCGAGTCCGATGTGTCTATTCGGAAAGGCCGACGTGGGTTGGCTATGGCATCGCCGTTTAGCCCATGTCAACATGAGAACTTTGCAAAGTCTCCAAAAGGGTGGCCACATACTTGGACTAAAAGACAATGTCTCTTTTGCCAAAGATCGTGTTTGCAGGGCTTGTGTTGAAGGAAAAATGCATGATTCTCCCCACAAGAGGAAGACTATTGTGTCATCAAAGAGGATCTTGGAATTACTTCATGTGGATTTATTTGGTCCTCCTTCTCATGCAAGTCTTGGTGGGAAGAAATATTGCTTGGTCATCGTCGGTGATTACTCAAGATATACATGGATATATTTCTTCAAGCTGAAAAAAGTGACAACGGCACAGAATTCAAGAACTACACTTTAAACGAGTTTATTAGCGAAGAGGGGATTAGATACCAATATTCTGCTGCGTACACCCCTCAACAAAATGGTGTAGCCGAGAGGAAGAACCGGACTTTGATGGATATGGCAAGATCTATGCTAGCTGAATTCAAGTCTCCTTATAATTTTTGGGCTGAAGCCATATCCACTGCTTGTCACTCATCAAACCGGCTCTACCTTCGGAAGATCTTGGACAAGACCCCATATGAAATACTTACTGGTAACAAACCCAACATCTCATACTTCAGGGTATTCGGGTGTAAGTGTTTCTTTCTTATTAAAGGTGTCCGTTTGTCAAAATTTGAATCCAAGGCTTTAGAAGGTATTTTTGTTGGTTACGGTGCCGAATCCCACACTTATAGAGTCTACAACAAGCTCACTGGGATTGTTGTAGAATCTTGTAGTGTGGAGTTCGGTGAAAATAATGGCTCCTTTGTAGGGCAAGTTGATGTTTGTGATGCAGATGTTGAAATACCCCAAGATGCCATAAGAAGAATGGGCGTGGGATTTTTCCGCCCCATTGAGGAACCCCTTGTGGCGGATCGGGAAGGACAATGCTCCACACATGTGGAGCCCTCATCTACACAAGATCAACAAGTTCCTACTGTTGGAGACACTCCTGCACCAACACCACAATCTGCTGAAGACCATCTGTCCATTGGACAAGCTGATTGTCCCAGGACGGACTATCTTCCCCCTCCAAGGGGCGGACAATCCGCCCCTGGCACTCCAACTCGTTCCAGGGGATCCGAAGGAGAAATCAACATCTCTGAAGCTCCCAGGCCGGATTCTCCGGCCCTGTATGAATCCGCCCTGGGTCTCCAACTCCAGTCAGGCTTTCTCAGGAAGATGGTTCTGGTACTTCACCTCCTAGGCCGGATAGTCCGGCCTCCAAGGGGCGGATTATCCGGGCCTGAAGAAAATGTTCAAAGAACAATCTTACGGCAAGAATGGTGACCAAGATCAAGGGCAAGGCAGTAATCAAGACAAGGATACAACAATTGAATCCACTCCTCCTAGAAACAATAAGGACATTGAGGCTCGTCGCAAGGCTCGTGCTGATCGCAACCTTGAACTAAGTGGTCACACTCTTGACAAGGTTATTGGTGATCTATGACGAAGGGTATCCACTAGAAGAGAGCTTGCAAGCTTCTGTGATCATTAAGCTCACATTTCCATGGTTGAACCAAAGAAGGTTTTTGATGCTCTTGAAGACCCCGATTGGGTTGTTGCAATGCATGAAGAATTAAACAACTTCAAACACAACAAAGTTTGGAAGCTCGTAGAAAAGCCAAAGGATTGCCGCAATGTTATCGGCACCAAGTGGATCTTCAAGAACAAACATGATGAAAATGGCATTGTTGTGAGGAATAAAGCACGACTCGTGGCTCAAGGATTCTCTCAAGTAGAAGGAATTGATTTTGGTGAGACCTACGCTCCTGTGGCTCGCCTTGAGTCCATCCGTATCCTTCTTGCATATGCAGCCCATCATAATTTTAAATTACAACAAATGGATGTTAAGAGCGCTTTCCTTAATGGTCCTCTACATGAGTTAGTATCGTCAGCCCCGGGGTTTGAGGACCCCAAATTTCCGAACCATGTATACAAACTCGATAAGGTGCTCTATGGCCTTAAACAAGCCCCACGTGCGTGGTATGAGCACCTTAAAGAGCTTTTGCTAGACCGTGGATTCGAAGTTGGGCAAATCGATCCCACTCTTTTTACTAAGAAGGTTAATGGGGAGCTTTTTGTATGCCAACTTATGTAGATGACATTATTTTTGGCTCTACTAACCAAGCTTTTAACGATGAATTTTCGAAGCTTATGACTGACAGGTTTGAGATGTCCATGATGGGTGAGCTCAGGTTCTTTCTTGGATTTGAGATCAAACAACTTAGAGAGGGAACCTTTATTAATCAATCTAAGTACATCCAAGACATGCTTAAAACGTTCAAGATGACGGATCTCAATGGCGTTGCTACCCCAATGCAAACAAAGTGTCATCTTGAGCTCAATCCCAAGGGTAAAGATGTGGATCAAAAGGTATACCGATCCATGATCGGCTCTCTCCTTTACCTTTGCGCATATAGGCCCGATATCATGTTAAGTGTAGGAGTGTGTGCAAGGTACCAAGCCGCTCCTAAAGAAAGCCACTTAGTGGCAGTCAAGCGAATCTTCCGATATTTGGTTCATTCCCCAAATTTTGGGTTATGGTATCCCAAGGGTTCAAGTTTCTCTCTATGTGGTTACACTGATTCAGATTGGGCTGGTGACAAAGATGATAGGAAATCAACCTCTGGTGCATGCCAATTCTTGGGCAGGTCTCTAGTGTGTTGGTCATCAAAGAAACAGAATTGTATTTCACTCTCAACCGCCGAAGCTGAATATGTTGCTGCTGCAAGTGCTTGTACTCAATTGTTATGGATGAGGCAAACTTTAAAGGAATATGGTGTCAATTGTGACAAAGTGCCTCTTTTATGCGACAACGAAAGTGCTATCAAAATTGCTTACAATCCCGTGCAACATACAAGAACAAAACATAGAGATTCGCAACCACTTTATTCGGGATCATGTTGCTCGTGGAGATATCGCTCTATCCTTTGTGAGCACGAAGAACCAACTTGCTGATATTTTCACGAAGCCCCTTGATGAAGCAAGATTTTGTTATTTGAGGAATGAGCTAAATATCATAGATTCAAGGAGCTTGGCTTGACTACCCTTGCACACTCACTTGCTCTTATTCATGTATTTGGTTTAGATGCGGGCATAGACATAGGGGGAGTGTGGTCCTAATTGATTGGGCCAACCCTCCCCCCATAATGCCGAAATCAAGTCAAATCAATGCCCTTAATATCATTTTGTGATATGTGGGTCATCGATGAGCATTTGTTTTGAACTCAAGATACATCTTCGTGGTGTCATGCCATCCTCTCCAACATGGTGGCTTCGGCCACCGCCCTCTTCCTCGCGAAGAGTTGGTTTTTCATGTGTCTCGTTGGATTTTCTTGCATATCTCATGTTCTTATGGAAAACACACTCAAATTTGGCTTTTGATTGATTTGATTCTTGCAAATTTGGGTGTGAATTCTGTGTGTCCAGGGGCATTAGCATCGCTCTTCTTTCTTTTTGGCGTTTCGATGCCAAAAGGGGAGAAGTAGTTCTATTAGGTCTCGTGGATTTGCAAGGGTTGGGCGCAAGCTTTTCGATTTTAGTCGTTTTTATTTGCTTGCTTGTGCCTTTTTCTAGGGTGAACTCAGTTGTTTTTTGTGGTTGTTTGTGTAAGACTATGTACTCTCCAGATTTGGTACTATGTTTGGTATTCATGGAATTCTGGATTTATCTATCATGGACCCCATGGAATTCTGGAATTATGGAGCATATTTGATGGCATATGGATTCATGGGATTATCTATGTATGCCTTGGCTATATATTCCGATGGTATGACATTTTTTCCCAAACCTTAAAGTAGTGTTCTACCTAGTGTGTGTATTTGTATTCAAATGCAAATCTTAAATATGCACACATCTAGGGGGAGCGTCTTTCATTATTTAAGGTGGCAGTTGCCGATTTGATTGCAAATCCTAGTATTGTCATCTAACACCAAAAAGGGGGAGATTGAAAGAACATTTCTTAATCCCTAGTGTTTTGTGTGTTAGATAACAATACCAAGGATCATTTAATGTGTGTTGAAGTGTTGCATCTCTATTTGTGAACAAAGGGAAAAGGACTCTGCCTTTGGGGGCGGATAATCCGGCCCCACCAGGGGTGGATAATCCGCCCCTCCCTTTGCCCAAGCAATCCCGGAAGGGGAATTTTGGCGGATTTTCCGGCCACGATAATCCGCCTCGGGGCGGATAATCCGCCCCCGCTCATCGCCAAGGCGCAAGCCCCAGAGAGGGGGCGGAGTTTTGCCCGGACTTTCCGGTCTGTCCGGATAATCCGCCCTCAGGGGGGCCGGATTATCCGCCCCCCAAGAACTTCACCAAGCTTCACCAAGGTGCAAGCCCCAGAGAGGGGGCGGAGTTTCCCCTGGAGAATCCGCCCTTGGGGCGGAGTTTTCCCAGGGGGCGGATAATCCGCCCCCAAAGTTGTGCAACGGCCAGATCTGGGGAGGGGGTATTTAAGCCAGCCATCCCCCTCCTGCTAGAACTCTTGATTCATCTCGAAAAAGAACAGATCAGATCTGAAAGCTTCATCCAAGAGTGCTCCACCTAGATACACCCAAAGGCCCCATACCTTGGGGAATCGAAGGAGGAGAACTCGATCTTCATCATCAGCAATCAAGCGCTTCATCTCCTCTCCATTCATTTGGAGAACCTCCGATCTAGTATTTCTTGCAAATATCTAGATCCTCGTTTTTGTTTATATTGATAAACCTTGTCCTTGTGGAAGCTTTTTGTCATCTCGGGAGCCCCCAATTCGGTTGTGGGTGTGTGCCCTGATAGTGTTGTAAAAGGCACCGGTTCCCGCCTCGAAGGGATCCAATAGTGGAGAAGGTGGATCAGGCCTCTCGTGGCGAGATCCATCGGAGAATAGGGTGAGGCCTATTGTGGCGTGGTGGTCTTAGAACCGCCCACCCCTCCAACGCAGATGTACTTCCCTTAACAAGGAAGGAACTGCTGAAAGAGCATTTTTCTAATCCCTCTGATTTTGATGTTTGATAACAATACATTTATCAATTTAACCGTGTACTAAGTTTATCACAGGATTGACAAAAGAAGGCACAAGTCATGGCATAGCAGTTTTCCCCTTGCAAAACTTCTGTGTCAACCGGTAGTACCGGACCTGCAACCGGTACTACCGCTTGACACCGGTACTACCGGTTCTAGTACCGGTTGGCGCAGATCAAAAGAGAGAAGGGTGAGTACTAGTCAGTACCCACCGGTACCACGGAGCGGCACTACCGGTCCAACCGGTAGTACCGCTTGGTACAAGCGGTACTACCGCTTGAGGCGGTCGTACCGCTCATCGGTACCGCTGCATACTGACTAGCACCCTCCCCTCTCCACTTTGGTCAGTACCAAGCGGTACTTGGGACCGGTACTACCGCTCGAACCGGTAGTACCGCTGACAATGTCCGGTACTACCGCTTGGGGGTAGTACCGCAAGGGGGTACCGCCCAAGACTGAAGATTTCACACAAGGACAAGGTCTCCACCGGTACTTGGTCCGGTACTGGACCGGTAGTACCGCTTGCAAGCGGTACTATCATTGAGTACCGGTCATTTATTGCTCCAACGGCCACCTTTTTTGTGGAGGGGTATAAATACTCCTCCACCTACCTTGGGACAAATTGCTCAGCACATTAAAGTCATTGCCCACCATTGGAGTCCATTGGAGCACCACAAATTCGCAAGATCTCATCATCCAACCATCCAAAGTCCTTGATCTTTTGGGATTCGAAGGAGGAGTCCCCGATCTACTACTTCACCAAACAAGATCTTCATTTCCCCCTCATTTCATTGAGGCCCCCCTTTGCTCTAGTGTTTGTTGGAAACCCTAGCTCAAGTTTTTGTTCTTACAAGCTTGTCTTTGTTTGCTTTGACATCTTGCTTGTATTTGGGAGCCTCCGATTAAGTTGTGGATGTGTGCCCCAAACGTGTAACGGTGCCGGCTTCCACCTTGAAGGTTGCCGATATAGTGGAAGGTGAATCGATCCCATTGGGGTGAGATTCATCGGAGAACAAGGGAGGCCTCTTGTGGCGTTGGTGGTTTGAAACCACCCCCTCTCCAAACGTAGACGTACTTCCCCTCAAAAGGAAGGAACTACGGGAAACAAATCCTTGTGTCTCCGTGTCCACTTTTCGGTTACCTCTATCCTTTACCGCACCTTACTTACTTGTTTCTTCTTTGTGTTGTGGTAGCTCTTGCATTTTGTCATATAGGTAAATTCACCGTAGTTGCATTATCTAGAGAATTTACCTTATTGTCAAACCTTAATTTGAAAAAGAAGTAAATTTGAAGTAGCACCTATTCACCCCCCCTCTAGGTGCCCATACAATACTTTCAATTGGTATCAGAGCCTCGGCTCTTTTTTCCGGGCTTTACCGCCTAAGAGAATATGGGTAGCCAAGAAGGGGAAGGTGGTAGTGAGTCAACTCCGGTGACCATGGAAGATCTCAGAAACTTGGAAACAAGATTGAGCTCTTCCTTGGTCAACGAAGTCAAGAAGATGCTTGAGCAACTTCTTAAAGACAAAGATGGCTCATCACCCCCTTCCCCTCAAGAGGAACTACCATCTGCACCTAAAGGGAATACTCCGGTATCCCCCGAAGGTATGGTGGTAGGGGATAAACTAGACACTACTATTTCCTCCACACGACCTGATGTGGGGAAGGGCGAGCACCGTGACACTTGGTACTCTCCCGATCCTCCCATCCCTCACCCTCATGTGTACAATAGAGGTGACCCACCTAAGCTTGAAGAGTCTGCTACTTTTGCTCAATGGCAATCACTAATGAGAACTCATATGCGCAGCTCTTGCATTGAACTATGGAACATCATCGAGCATGGACTCTTTATTGGGGATCCAAACAACTTGACAAGAAGAGAGGTTGTCAACAGTCAAATCAATGCCACTGCTTTGCATATGATTCAACAAGGATTGGGAACAAAGGATTATCCACACATTGAGCACTTTAGCATTGCCAAGGAAGCCTGGGATGCCCTCACTATGTTGTTTGTTGGAAATGAGAGTATGAGGAGGAACAGATATGATGCTCTAAGCAATGAAGCCGAAGGTTTCTACATGAAAGAAGGTGAAGATCACGAAGACATGTATCGAAGGCTCAAGACCACCGCCACCGCTTTTAGAAATGTGGGTGCCTCACATGTGGATGATGCATGGATAAAAAGGAAATACGTGAGTGCACTCATGCCTTTTGAGCCCACAGACTTGAAGAGCCTACAAGGAAGACACAACTACCATCTCATGACCTCAAACGAAGTTATGCAAGAGATGGCCGCTTTCAAGGTAGCTGCCAAGAACGCCAAAGATGCCCGTGCTCGTGCCCTCGGTATGAGCAATGTGGTCAATGTTGCTTTAAAGGCCAAAGTTGTGAACTTTGAAGATGAAGATGATAGTGATGAAGGCCTCTCCTTGGACCATCCCGATGATGTCAAGATTGCTCATAGTCAATATATGGCTTTCTATGCAAAGAAATTTTGGAAGAATCCCGCCAAGGCCAAGATGGAAATGCAACGGAGAAGCAATCCAAATGGGAAAAGAGAGAATGCCACTAGATTGAGAACGTGCTTCAATTGTGGTGACCGCTACCACTTTGTAGCAAGATGCCCCTATGATAAGAGAGAAGATAATGGTGGGAAGCTTGTGTTGAAGAAGACTCTCAAGGCACCCTACAAGAAACCTTTCGTCAAAAAGAACCCCATCAACAAGAAATCGGGAGAAATTGTCTTGATCACTCATGAAGAATACTCTTCGGATAATGAAGATGATGAAGATGAGGAAGAAGAAGAAACCTCACATGGTATGGCGGCTCTAGCCACCACCTCTACTCCGACAATCTCACTCTTCGACTCTCCAAATGAGAACCCTTCCTCCAAGGACGTCACTTGCCTCATGGCAAGAGGAACGGAGGTATCCTCATCATCCCACTCTACTCAATTAGATAATGATGAAATGTCTCTTGATGTTAAAAAGGAACTAATTGCCTTTGATGAGTTCATGACTAACCTAGAAGGTGATGCTAAACTACATTTTGGGAACATCTTAGATCAACTCTCCCACACTCAAGAACTTCTAGATGTTAGATGTAAACTTGGGCATGAACATATGATTGAACTAGAGGCTTTAAGCAATGCTCTAGAAGAAGAACAAGAGACTAGGTTGTCCCTTGAGTCAAAACTTGAAGGGCTTGATGAGGCCAATGACATCATTGTTAACAAACTCATTAAAGAGCGTGATCATGCTATTGCTAAATACAAAAGAGCTAAAAAGGACAAGATTGAGTTTGGTGTGGTTCATGAAAAACTTGCCGAGGACTTTAGCTTGCTTAACAAGGCCCACAAAGCCTTGGAAAGTGAACTCTTGTCTCTCACAAAGTCCCATGAAACGCTTCAAACTCAATTGGCCAATATTCCTTCACCTAGTAACTTCATTCCATCGAGTAGCACGACTATCCTTGAAGAGAATGCTAGGTTGAAGGGGGTGCTTGCGAAGACCACATTTCCACAAGGTAACAAGTCTATTGATGATCTTTTGAGCATGCAAAGGCTTAGTGGTGATAAAGGGGGCATTGGTTTTGTCTCCAAAACAAAGAAGAAGAACAACAACAAGAAGAAGGACAAGCCCGCACAAGAGACCAACAAGACCATTGTGGGAAGTAAGACCACAATTGGCAAAACTATGTCTCATGACGATTTCGCGGGAAGTGCTAACCCTCACTATGTTTTAATGCGTGACTACTATGGTGATGTGTATGCACAATATGTTGGTCCTTATGATGGTTATATTTCTTGGTCTATTTGGGTTCCCAAGACCCTTGTTGCTAACAAAAGAGGACCCATTGAAAAATGGGTACCTAAAAACTAGCTTGATCTTTTGTAGACCTATGCTTCCGGAGGTTCAAAATGGGTGCTTAATAGTGCTTGCACTTGTCATATGACCGGAATCTCGTCTATTGTCAAGGACTTGGTGTCAAATGAAGATCAAATCACCGTCACATATGCCGACAAGTCAAAATCTACGGTAATGGGTTTCGGCAAGGTAGTGGTGGCTCACGACATTACACTTGTGAACGTCATGCTTGTTGAAACCCTTGGATACAATTTACTTTCTGTCCGTGCTCTTGGAAAGATGGGCTTTGCCATCTTTATTGATAATGATATTGTGGTCCTCATGTGGAGCAAGTCTCTCAAGGCCGCTTTCGTTGGGTACGTTGAAAATGACTTGTATGTGGTGGACTTTTCGGGTCAAGCCACTGCAGGTCCAATGTGCTTATACGGAAAGGCTGATGTGGGTTGGCTATGGCACCGCCGAATAGCCCATGTCAATATGAGAACTTTGCAAAGTCTCCATAAAGAGGGCCATATTGTTGGACTAAAAGAAAATGTTTCCTTTGCCAAAGATCGTGTTTGCAGGGCATGTGTTCTAGGGAAGATGCATGACGCTCCTCATAAGCCCACGAACCAAATCAAGTCTAACAAGATCTTGGAACTTCTTCATGTGGATCTATTTGGTCCTCCATCTCATGCAAGCCTTGGTGGGAAGAAATATTGTTTGGTGATTGTTGACGACTTTTCAAGATACTCTTGGGTTTATTTCTTCAAGTTGAAGAGTGAAACTCAAAGGACTTTCATCGACTTCATCAACTTGGTTCAACGGCAACACAATGTTCCCGTGTTAATTATAAGAAGTGACAACGGCACCGAGTTCAAAAACTACACCTTGAATGACTTTCTTAGTGATGAGGGGATTAAGCATCAGTATTCCGCCGCATACACCCCTCAACAAAATGGTGTGGCCGAAAGGAAGAACCGGACTCTTATTGAGATGGCTAGGACCATGTTGGCGGAGTTTAAATCTCCATACAACTTCTGGGCCGTCTCCACCGCTGCCATGCTTCAAACCGGCGCTGCCTCCGCAAGAAAATCAACAAGACTCCATATGAGATACTTACCGGTAACAAGCCCAACATATCTTATTTCCGGGTGTTCGGTTGTAAGTGTTTCTATCTCATCAAAGGTGTTCGTTTGTCCAAATTCGAATCTAAAGCATTAGAGGGTATTTTTGTTGGCTATGGTCTCGAATCTCACACTTATAGAATCTATGACAAGCTCTCCGGAGTTGTCATAGAATCTTGTAGTGTGACCTTCGAAGAATATGATGGTCCCCAAGGGGGGCGTGTTGATGCTTGTGATGCAGATGTTGAAATGCCTCAGGATGCCATAGGAAAAATGGGTGTGGGTTATATCCGCCCCATTGAGGAACCCCTTGTGGCGGATCGAGAAGAACTATGCTCCACTCGAGTGGAGCCCTCATCTTCACAACCTCAACATGCTCCATCTACCGAGGAGGATGTTGACTCAAGCCATAGACAAGATGTGGACCCTCAACATAGTGATCATTGTGTGAACTCTAGTCAAAGGGAACGTGATCTATCTGATGGGGTGTCAAGTGGAGTCAAGTCTTTTTGCCAAGGAAGATCCATCCAAGCTGTTTTGAGGGATACTCAAGATGAGGCTAGAAGAACACTTGATCAAGACCAAGTTCAATCCGTGCCTCCCAATATAGAGAATGAATCCAATAATGATCAAGGTCAAGTTGATGGTCAAGAAGAGGATCAAAATGATGAAGAGGGTCCTCCAAGAAACAACAAGGAGATCCACGCTCGTCGCGAAGCTAGAAAGGAAAGAATGTTGGAAATAAGAGACCACTCCCTCCAAAATGTTGTTGGAGATTTAAGGAAAGGTATTTCCACACGAGCACAATTGAAGAGGTTCAGTGAACATCAAGCTCACATTTCCATGATTGAACCAAAGAAAGTGTGGGAAGCTCTTGAAGATTCGGATTGGTTAGAAGCTATGCACAAAGAGCTCAACAACTTTGAGAGAAACAAAGTGTGGAAGTTAGTGGAGAAGCCAAAGGATTGCCGCAATGTTATTGGAACAAAGTGGATATTCAAGAACAAGCAAGATGAGCATGGTATTATTGTAAGGAACAAGGCTAGATTGGTTGCACAAGGTTATTCCCAAATTGAAGGCATTGATTATGGAGAGACTTATGCACCCGTGGCTCGCCTTGAGTCCATCCGTATCCTTCTTGCTTTTGCGGCACACCATAACTTTAAGTTGCAACAAATGGATGTAGAAAGTGCATTCCTTTACGGCCCCTTGAATGAATTGGTATATGTCAAGCAACCCCCGGGATTTGAGGACCCCAACTTCCCAAACCATGTCTACAAACTTGATAAGGCGCTCTATGGGCTCAAGCAAGCCCCACGCACGTGGTATGAGCACCTTAGAGAGTTATTGTTTGACCGTGGCTTTGAGGTTGGGAAAATCGATCCCACTCTTTTTACTAAGAGAGTTAATGGGGATCTTTTCGTATGCCAAATCTATGTTGATGACATTATCTTTGGCTCTTCTAACAAAGCTTTTAATGATGAATTCTCAAAGCTTATGACTAGTAGGTTCCGGATGTCCTTGATGGGGGAGTTGAAAGTATTCCTTGGGTTTGAGATCAAGCAAGTTAGAGGAGGAACATTCTTCAATCAAGCCAAGTATACCCAAGATATGCTCAAGAGATTCAAAATGCAAGATTTGAATGGAGCCCCAACTCCCATGGCAACAAAGACTCATCTAGAACAAAATCCAAATGGTAAAGATGTGGATCAAAAGGTATACCGGTCTATGATTGGTTCTTTTCTTTACCTTTGTGCATCTAGACCCGATATTGTGTTAAGTGTAGGTGTGTGTGCAAGATATCAAGCGGCTCCTAAGGAAAGCCATTTAATGGCGGTTAAGAGAATCTTTCGATATTTAGTTCATACCTCACATTATGGTCTTTGGTACCCTCAAGGCTCAACATTCTCTCTTTGTGGATACATGGACTCGGATTGGGCGGGAGACAAGTATGATAGAAAATCAACATCCGGGGCTTGCCAATTCCTTGGTAGGTCCTTGGTATGTTGGTCTTCTAAGAAGCAAAATTGTATTTCTCTCTCCACCGCCGAAGCCGAGTATGTTGCTGCTGCTAGTGCGTGCACCCAATTGCTATGGATGAGGCAAACTTTAAAGGAATACGGTGTCCATTGTGACAAAGTGCCTCTTCTATGTGACAATGAAAGTGCCATCAAGATTGCATACAACCCGGTGGATCACACACGGACAAAGCATATTGAGATTCGACATCACTTTATTAGAGATCATGTTGCTAGAGGTGATATTGATCTATCCTATGTATCAACCAAAGATCAACTTGCCGATATCTTCACGAAGCCACTTGATGAAGCAAGGTTCTGCTACTTGAGGAATGAACTAAATATCGTAGATTCCAGGAGTTTGACTTGATTATCTTGCACTCTCACCTATTTCTCGACCCTTGTTTGGTTTAGGTGTAGGCATGGAAATAGGGGGAGTGCGGTCCTAATTGATTGGACTATCCCTCCCCCCATTATGCACAAATTAAACAAAAATCATTCCTCTTAATATCATTTTGTGATATGTGAGCTCAATGATGAGTTTCGGTAATGGACCCAAGATATATCTTCGTGGTGCCAAGCCGAGTATACTCAAATATGGTGGCCTAGGCCACCGCCTCTCAATCGAGAGGTTGGATGTGCTTACTCATGTTTGTCACTTGGTTATTTTGGTCTTCACTCTTATTTGCCATCTATTTTGAAGTGTCGTCCTTCTTTGTCTCGTGCACTCTAGTTTGGTTTTAGGTGTTTCCTCCATTTGGTTTTAGAGTGCATGTGCTTCAGCTCGTGTCTTAACCCAAGCCTCCGTACTCCCTCATAAAAACCCTCTCTATTCCGCACAAGAATCATCCTTGATCCACGGCTTTGGACTCGATGGAACCGGTACTACGATGAGAGGTACTACCGCACTGGAAGTTCCTGTGTCATGTCCTGGCAAACTTCTCCAGGAACGGTACTACCGCCCACGTGTCCGGCCCTACCGGTGACCGGTACTACCGGTCGTAGAACCGGTACTACCGCTTCAAGCGGTAGTACCGCTCCAACAACCGGTACTACCAGTTGACGGTTCAGTATATAAGGGCGGCGGGGAGAGGCACCTCGTGCCTCATTATTTCCCACTTCCCTGTCTTACTGCCGCCACCAGAGATCTTGAAGGCCCCGGAGCTCTGCCGCGCCCTCCTCCCTCCGGATTCCCTTTGGATTCAGCCTCCGGGCAAGCTCCCACTCCCTTCCACCGCCATGGATCCCGGTACAACCGCCCCTCCTCTTCTTGTTTAATTTCCCATTAGATCTAGGTTTTGGCTTAGATCCGTGGAGAAATTGACTACTTGCAAGGTTGTACTGCCATATTATTCCTTGTTATCGCGTAGGATCTTCAATTTAACAGTATACATTGTAAATTTGGGCCGTTCCCATCAGATCGACAACCTGTGCGCTCAACCGGTAGTCTGGAACTTTTCCAGTACTACCGCTTGCAAGCTGTACTACTGTGTCCGTAGTACCGGTCCACTCTGGCCACTGTGTTCTGCTCAAACTTGTAGATTCTCTCGGTATTGCCTTCTTGATTCTTGTGTCCTTATCTCCGTGCTTTCCTCCCTCGTGCTTTCACAGATGCAGGTGGTTCTCGGGGTGCACGGAAGCGCTCCAAGTCTGACCGTGAGATTGTTGAGGAAGAGACTGAGTCTGAGGAAGAAGTTATGCCTCAGCCTAGACGCCGTTCCAAGTTGCCTACCACTCGAGGTGGTCGTGGGGGTCGCGAAGGGGCTACCAAGCCACCGTGGCGTGTGAGCCCTCCCCCTCGCCCCTTCCACTGGGCGTACCAAGAGTCTCAGCTCTGGGCCATCTGGGCCAAAGACACTCTCTGACATCTCTGAGGCAGAGTTTAGGGCTCTCCGTCTGGACAATGCATACTCTCACAGCAGGAGCGCGTTAAGGGCGGACAGTCTTTTCTATGATGACTTCCAAGAGCGTGTGTACCATGAGGTTCTTATGACCAATACCCAGCTGGTGGTGCCTCAGCAGTGGATTGACTTGGGCCACATTGACAAGAACTCTGACTATTTTGGTGAAGCTAAGGAAATCTGCTCAAACCTTGGTATGCTCCCCATTATGCAGTTTCAGCATGACTATGATCCCCTGCTCATCTGCCAGTTTTATGCCACTGCTCACTTCCACACTGGCCGCACTCGGAAGATTACATGGATGACTCAAGGTGCTGTCAAGGAGGCTACGCTTGCGGAGTTTGCTGCCATTTTGGGGTATGAGGATCGCGGTCGGGACATTCCTTGTGGTTTCCGCTGCCACATGCGGGAGAATCCCTCCAAAAAGGATGTTCTCCGACCATTGTATATTCAAGGCCGTGGGATTGCTGGTAGAATCAAGGACCTCCTCCCCACTTATGACATTCTCCATCGCATTTTCCGTGAGACTGTGGCTCCTCGCGCGGGCAACAAGGACGAGATACATGGCTTCTCCGTTGACTTGCTGTTCAACACCTTCCTCAACAGAGAAACCGGTCAACCCCTTGATGTGACAGACTACATTTGGAATGAGATGGTTGCGGCTGCTCACACTCGGAGGGTTCCACCTTTTGCGCCTTACATTATGGCCCTCATTGTGTCCAAGTGCCCTGTCGTTGCTCGGACGCTCTCCACTCGCTCTCTTGTTGTGCACAAGCCAAAGGCCCTCAAGATCAAGGTTCATGCCAAACCTCGCGCTGCACCAGGTGAGGAGGATGAGGATGAGGATGACTCTGAGCATGCTGACAGTGGTCATGACGATGACTTTGAGATCTCTCGCCGCAAGCACGCCAAGCCCTCTTGGGCCAAAAGGATGGAGGTCAAGCTCAAGAAGATCTTCTGCTTCCAGGTTGACAACCAGAAGCGTTTGTATGAGGCGCACGTGTCTGCAAAGAAAGCCTGTGCTCGTCAGAAGGAGCTCATGTCTGCTCAAGGGTTGACCATCTCTGAGGGATCCGAGAACAATATCACTCCAGAGGATCAGTGGATTTCTCAGCACAGCCGTTGGGACGATGATGTCTCTTCCTCGCACCGCGCCCCACCTACATATGAAGATGAGGAGGATCTTGAGGATGAGGAGGAAGAGGAGGAGGAGGAGTATGATGATTGATCTTTGGGGCGTTAGCTCTGCACTTGTCCCTTTTTGGCGTCTTGATGCCAAAGGGGGAGAAGTTGCACTTTAGGCACGGGTGTTGCATGGGAAGTCACAAGCTCGCTCTTCTCTTGATCCTTTTTATTGCTTGTGAACTTCGATTTCTCTCTATTCTATGTGTGAGACTACTATGTGTTTATGTCGTATGTGAAACTTTGTGGTTGGATCCATCTTATGCGACTATGTGATTTATGTCTGTGGATCCATCTTGTGATGTTATGCAACACCTATTGTCTATTTATTCCTCATCACATGTTTTGGGCAAAGGTAAGTCTTCAAATGCTAGTTTCCATACTTGTGCACCCTTGTTGGGTTTGTAAAATAGAGGGGGAGATTTTTCTCTACACATCTAGCGGGAGTGTCTTCTCTAGTTTACAAATCTCAGTTGCCTATTGTTAAAATCATCCTGCAAAAGTGTATTGTCATCAAACACCAAAAAGGGGGAGATTGAAAGAGCATTTTTCTAATCCCTCTGATTTTGATGTTTGATAACAATACATTTATCGATTTAACCGTGTACTAAGTTTATCACAGGATTGACAAAAGAAGGCACAAGTCATGGCATAGCGTTCCCTTGCAAAACTTCATGTCAACCGGTAGTGGGACCGACTGCAACCGTACTTGACACCTGACACTACCGATTCTAGTACCGGTTGGCGCAGATCAAAAGAGAGAAGGGTGAGTACTAGTCAGTACCCACCGGTACCACGGAGCGGCACTACCGGTCCAACCGGTAGTACCGCTTGGTACAAGCGGTACTACCGCTTGAGGCGGTCGTACCGCTCATCGGTACCGCTGCATACTGACTAGCACCCTCCCCTCTCCACTTTGGTCAGTACCAAGCGGTACTTGGGACCGTAGTACCCTTCGAACCGTAGTACCGTGACAATGTCCGATTACCGCTTGGGGTAGTACCGCAAGGGGTACCGCCCAAGACTGAAGATTTCTCAAGGACAAGGTCTCCACTGCATTGGTCGATCTGGACCGGTAGTACCGCTTGAAAGCGGTACTACCGCTTGAGTACCGGTACTACCGGTCATTTATTGCTCCAACAGCCACCTTTTTCGTGGAGGGGTATAAATACTCCTCCACCTACCTTGGGACAAATTGCTCAGCACATTAAAGTCATTGCCCACCATTGGAGTCCATTGGAGCCACTCAAATTCGCAAGATCTCATCATCCAACCATACAAAGTCCTTGATCTTTTGGGATTCGAAGGAGGAGTCCCCGATCTACTACTTCACCAAACAAGATCTTCATTTCCCCCTCATTTCATTGAGGACCCCCTTTGCTCTAGTGTTTGTTGGAAACCCTAGCTCAAGTTTTTGTTCTTACAAGCTTGTCTTTGTTTGCTTTGACAGCTTGCTTGTATTTGGGAGCCTCCGATTAAGTTGTGGATGTGTGCCCCAAACGTGTAACGGTGCCGGCTTCCACCTTGAAGGTTGCCGATATAGTGGAAGGTGAATCGATCCCATTGGGGTGAGATTCATCGGAGAACAAGGGAGGCCTCTTGTGGCGTTGGTGGTTTGAAACCACCCCCTCTCCAAACGTAGACGTACTTCCCCTCAAAAGGAAGGAACTACGGGAAACAAATCCTTGTGTCTCCGTGTCCACTTTTCGGTTACCTCTATCCTTTACCGCACCTTACTTACTTATTTCTTCTTTGTGTTGTGGTAGCTCTTGCATTTTGTCATATAGGTAAATTCACCGTAGTTGCATTATCTAGAGAATTTACCTTATTATCAAACCTTAATTTGAAAAAGAAGTAAATTTGAAGTAGCACCTATTCACCCCCCCTCTAGGTGCCCATACGATCCTTTCAACTGCGGTAAAACAAATCCCTCTGTCTCCGTGTGCTCCACTACGGTTTCCCCGCTCCTCTTTTACGTGCTTAGTAGTTAGGGTTACATATAGGGAAATTCTCGTAGTTGCATATCTAGAGAATTTACTTTGTGTCAAGCCTAAAATTGAAAAAGTATCAAAAATTGGTTAGCACCTATTCACCCCCCCTCTAGGTGCCCATACGATCCATTTCAATGGAGTTGTAAAATACCATGTTATCTCTGGAATGACGATGTAATAAAGACCTTTGTATCTGTGTACTTCATCTTAAACTGCGGATGCTAGCAATTGATCCTGGGACTAGCATTGCAATCACAGGGATCCTTCACCTTATAAAGGTGGGGTCTTACATATTCATAGGTGGTGGTTCTCGTCGTCCCCCTCGCACCAAGGCCAAGTCAAGAATGGCCAATCCTCGCTATGATGAGTCCGAAGGTCAGTTTATCGTGCCCCCATCCAAATGGAGATAGCATGCCCGTGATGCAGCATATATGAGGAGGGAGCAAGAAAGGACTGAGCAAGAGAACATGCAAAATATGACAATATTCAGTCTTTGGACCACATGTCAAAGAATGAGTACCGTGAGGTGCGGAAGACTGATTTCTATGACTTGCCACGTACCAGCGAGGATCCACACTTTTGGAGGAAGGAGCAGGTTGTGTTCATGAAGGATGTTTACGGTGTGCTTAAGAAGTCACCTTGTGCCCCCAGAAGTTTATGAGCGTTGAGCAGATGAGGCTCAGCCCCTACTTCTCTGATGCACTATGGATTTGTGAGAAGTTGGGGTTGTTCAACTTGATGGAGCTCTGTGAAGACTATAACATCACACTTGTGCAGCAGTTCTACGCCACTGTTGTGTTTGGATCTGACCAAGACATGACCATGACTTGGATGACTGGCACCACCCGCTGCTCGGATACTTTCTATGACTTTGCTAATGTCATCTTCGAGACCTTCCATGCCATATCCACTCTTGTTGGGTTGCGCATGCACTCAGTGGCTCTTGGGGAAACCAAGATGAAGCTTGCACCTTTGTATGGCAGGGAGGGTGTTGTAGGGGGGGTCCAAGGGACTCAAGCCCCTCTAAATTCTGATGTTGAGGATATTCCATCACACCATCTCACCAAGTGCTGGGAATGATGATGCTATTAGATGTGGGTTGGTCAACCTACTCTATCATACCCACAGGATTCACAATGCTGGCCCCAAGGCAGATGCTAATCCTATTGATGTGATGGATTTCATATTTGAGGAGATGTTTGCGGTGACCCAGCATACCACTGCATGATGTAGTATGCTATAGTCGTGGACATAACACCAATGAAACACCGTTCACTAGTATTACATCCCTCAGAATGGCACAACAGAAACACAGCGGGTCCAA
Source organism: Avena longiglumis (assembly GCA_030063025.1). Classification (NCBI taxonomy): domain Eukaryota; kingdom Viridiplantae; phylum Streptophyta; class Magnoliopsida; order Poales; family Poaceae; genus Avena; species Avena longiglumis. Next base: position 475,127,440 of record CP125974.1, on the reverse strand, counting down.
TACATGGCTAAAGGTTACAACCCACTCTTTACATAAGATCTAGAGAATACTCTAGGTTTAAGATAGAGAAAGAACTTCTTATGAAGAAGAATCAAGGATAAACAACGCAAAAACAATTATACTACTAGAACTAACATTTTAACTACGGTTTTGGTGTTGCGGCTTTTGCAACGCACTATAGAGATAGGTTCTTTGGCTAGAGATTATATTACTATCTAATTAGTAACTTCGTCTTCACTTGAGTTGAGGTATATGTTGACTTCCTTGTCTTTATTGAAAAATCTTTAGCTGAGCAAGATAAGTCCTGGAGCATAACTTGATGTGGTTGTTGTCTACTCCGGCTTTAGAATCTAGCAAGGGTTAAGAAGATACTTTGAGTATGAGCGTACTCAGCAAATTCACTAGAAAAGGAGTGTTTGATGCACTATAACTATAGCCACAGACCGTAGGTCGTAGGCAATGCAAGTTTTCATAAACATTTCTTCAAAGGTTGCTTTTATTCTGAAAAGCTATGTCCGTCAGCCTTCACGGGTTTACTAGAACCTTCATGGGGTTCCTTTCCCGCCGCATTCGCAGCTCCTTCCCGGAACAGGGAGTAACAAGTTACAGTTCTTACACTCTGCAGAGGTGCGTTTACTTTACCCATGAGAGATCAACTCTTTGTTGCACAACCGGGCAGCTTATTCCCGTCCACAAGTCCATGTTGTGGGGCCCAGAAGATGATCCAAGCCAATCACTGCCCCCTTCGCGACCCCGTATGCCTCCTTGGTGTACGCCATGCCCACATAAAGAATTACGGCAATGGTTTGTACAAACCGTTAGATGCCAGAACTATCGTGGGACGTTGAGGGTTCCCACCCATATGCTGCATATCCTCTACAAATTACCAATTAATATGCACACTACGAGGATAACAACCACGACCTGCACATCCGGCTTCATGCGAGAGGAAGAAGATACAACTGACTTCTCCGTCCCATTCCAAATCTCATGGTTAACGCGTGATATACGGCGCAAGAATCACTGGCGACATTGGTTGTTAAGTCCTAGGTAATATGTTCCTTTACCACCAGAACTTTTATAGTAGGTTATTACCTCATGGTAATAAACCTATAATCATATTATTATGAAAATAGTGTTTTCGGACCCTTTTCAAATGCAGGTGATGACAACACTGGATTTGTAAAATACTTTACAGAAAATAATCAAAGGACATGAGCAAGTGTGAACTTGCCTTTTGTGATTGCAAGATTATGCACTCACGGTCTTCGAGTCAATGTATAAGATCCAAAATCTGAAATCAGCATCATTGGTCCGGTAAGGACTAATGTTTAAAGAAGAAATATGCTTTTATGCATAAGTAATGTGTTGCATGTTCTAAGCGCAAATCTTGAGAATAACGTTGTGCTAGGGTTTAGATTCCGAAAGGGATTACTTTGGAATGTGTGATGCTTTAGGATAAAGTTCGTAGTTGTACTTTGATTATAGTTTAGGAGTGGTTGTAAACAACGCATATGTAGGAGTAAAGTGTACATACTTATGACATACTAGTTAGAATTACTTATACAAGGTTTCTGTTTAAAAGTGGCAAAAAGGATAACCTTCGAAGAAAAGGTTTCACTTCTAAGGTCTAAGAAAACTTTATGGTTAGTTAGTTGGTTAGTTGTGGTTGATGTCATTTGTTTGCTCACATGGTTTGGCTTGAGTTGCTTTATAGTTTAACTATCTCAGACCAAAGTTAACTATAAAACATATAATAATGCTTATAGTGTTATATTAATATTCTGTAGACTAAAGTTAACTTTAAAGTATAGATAGTTTTGAAAGTATCGTACTTATACATTGGTATCTTGTATATCTGAAATGTGTTTTTTAAGTTACTTAAGAATGTTTATTTTGTTACTTGAGTAATGGTTTCTTGATGTGAGTATGGAGTAATATCATTTATCTTTTGTAGACAAGTGGGTATTGTTTATAAACCCAACATAATATTATTTAATTACTCATGGATTTATATGGGGTTGTAGTAGTTTTTGTATTTTGGTACTTAATATGGTTGAGAAAATATTTGATTGTTTACAAGTTGTTCTTGAGGGATTTATTATTAGTGGAATTCTTTTTAGAGATAGTCTACATTTAAGGTTGAGGATTCTTCTAAAATAAGAATATTTATAATGTTTTAAACCATTATGGCATTAGATTATTAATATTTAAGACTAATACTATTAATTAGACTTATTTGACTCATTTTAGGAATATTAATAAATTTTATTTATCTTTATATGAATTATTAATGAAGTAAATAAGTTTAAATTGGAGTTATTAAAGTGTTTAACCTTTTTATTTAACACAAAAGTGGAATATTATATTTTGATCATATAGGTATTATTTTTGTGGACATTTTGGTATATTACATTTATTTTTGTGATTTAAAAATAGTAAGATATGATTTTTATAATTCTTATTACTTTATAATTACTTAATAAATAATAAATATTTAATTAAGTGAAATAATAATACATAATTATGTTTTAATTTAGAATTCTTTATTTTTCTAGGATTTTTGGTATTTTATTTATATTATAAACATTTATCATTATAGGAATATGAATTATTAAAGTTTCATTACTTATAAAACCTTTATTAAATGATATTCATTTAAATAATTGTCTCAATAATATTTAGTAATAAGTTTAAGTTATAGATTTTATTTTTCTAATTTTTTTCATATATTATACACATTTTTCTGAATTATGAATCAAAAGTTATTAATTAAACAAGATTTAATTCTTTATTTGGTTTCTGGAATATTATTAATTGAATTATAACATTTGATTTTAATTCTTAACAGAAAAATACTTTTTACACCGAACCCAGAACTAGCCCCCAGTCACTAACTAGTGGGCCAGTGTCCACCTCAGCTCTGAGACGAAAGAAATGCACAAGTTACAGACCTCCTCTCTACTCACTGTCGATGACATGTGGGCCCTGTGCCATGTCATTCACCTCGCGAGGCAAAGACTAGTCAAACGGATGACATGGCTCGATCATGAGGTAAGCGTGGCGTCAGCATCACCACCGCCGTCGGTGAGTGGTCACCGGCGACGATCTACGGTGCCCTAGCAAGTGAGATTAGCTTAGTTCGAATCAGCGCAACCTACTGAACCTACGAGTGGCAGCGCCGCTCGGAAATGGTCATCGGAGCCTCAGCTCCGATGAGCTCCAACGATGGCCTACGGTGGCTTACAGTGAAACGATGATTTACAACAAGATCGAACGATTCAGGGATGTTGGAAGATTCAGGAACTCACCCTGATGATGATTGAGTGGTTGGCGAGGACAGGCGCGGCCGGAATCGAGCTTCCCGGTGAGGATCTCGACGAACTGCCGCGAAGGAAAATGATCAAATTCATCCGCTCCAGTGCTCCCTTGATGCACGCTTCTACCCAGAGGATCTACGGAGGCTGGCGCTTCTCCATGACGGCTCAGAATGGTGTGGGGGAGGCGTGGTTCGATGGCGAGGAGTAGCTCCGGCGAGCTAGGGTTCGGTCTCGCTCGTATCTGAGAGGATAAGGAGGGATTGGGGATAGGGATTGAGACGATGCGTCGCGGTGGTCTTCTTATCCCCTCCTGGCAACAACGGCGAGTATCTTGGCGCAACGATGACGATGACGGCATCGGGCGACAATGAGCTCCGCCAGCAAGCTGCCTGTGTGCGTGACGGTGATGACGATGGTCATTTTGCGGATAACCCCCTAACAATTTCTTTAGCTCAACCCGTGGTCCTCTCCTGATCCCACTTGTCAGTCTCAGATAGAATGGGCTACACCTAGGCGTCAAATAGGTATAGGGTGTTGGGCTGCGGACAGGTTTAGTTTTTTATTTGTTTTAACTTTTTTTTTCTGTTTTCTGTTTTCTAATTTAGATTTAAATTTGAATTAGATTTTTGAACCTTTCTTTGTATGTTTAATTTGCTGGATATTGGTAGTAATATTAAAATATATTTGGCAACCTTTGTGAACCTTTATTATGCCTTTTTTATTTCTTTTATTTACTCAATAAGAACTCTTTTTTAATATTTGGAAGAAACTTCTTCTTATTATATTTTTCTTCTATCTTTAATTAGAGATTTATTGAATGGTATGTTCTTATTTGCTTATAAATTTAATTTTAATGAGCTCATAGTTTGAATAGAAACTTTATATATAAGTTTAATGATTTTATACCATTATTTGATGCATGAAATATAAAGACATTAATATGGTAATTATTACTCTCATTAATTTGGAAAATAGCAATGCATGTGAATAACAAAGAAGTTTAGGGTTTTGAATCTTGGAATATTATCCTTGGTTTTAGGATTTTATATAGGTTTAGATTCTCTTTAGATTTAGGATTTATCAACTAAGTGTATTGCCTTTTGTCTATAGTATTGGATGAAATCTCCCTTTTAAATTGGAAAATTATAATTAGAGTGTTTTATAGAAGTGAATATACTTAAGCACATATAGTGAGGATGGTTGAAATTAACAGAGATATGCTTATGTAATTTGCTATAGGAAACTATCTCTATAAAGTGTGATAGACATCAGATGATGAATCAATGGTATTTGATGGATAGTATGTTTGAGTTGAGATTTAGAGTTGAATGCTTACCATGATTAAAATAGGAAAATGATTTATACACATAACTATATTTCTCCACCTTGGGTTTCTAATTAAGGAACTCCTTTCCTAGATATAATACCTTTTTCAATCCATTACCATGGTTAGTTTGAAGGATTTACTTATTAAAATCTTATTATTTAATATCTCATTCTTCTAAACTTTGGAATGAATCCAATGAGTTTGATATAAATATACTTCATAGCTTTATCAATCCTTGCTTGGTTGAATCTACTATTTTTACTATTGACAATCTTCCATCCCACCAGTAGTTCCTTCAAACTCTACTCCCAACCTTCCTTAATCCCCAACACTATTCTTTCTCTAAAGTAAACTATCCTTAAAGATGAATACATCACTTTTCATGACTCTATGCTATACTAGCTTTAGTTGAATAACACCATCTTATAATTACTTAACTCTTATGACTTACAATTCAATCCCTGAATTATATTTATGTGGGTTGCAAAGGCTTCTCTAGAATCACTTATCTTTACTAAGGTTCCACTCATGTTCTACCCACCAATATTACCTTACTAAATATAAGCATTTCATGTTGGTGGCCAAAACATTACCATTATAATACTTTAATCATTTATTATTGAAGTTCTTGGTTGTCTAAGCAGGGCTTTATCAATCCTACCTTTTATTGTCTGGAAATTATCTTCTTAGTATCTTATATTGGATTAAGGTTATTAATGGACTATGCCCTCATTAGAAGATTTGAATAGATGTTCTGATAAGATCAAATAATAGACCAAAGATTAATAGTTAAAGAAGTTGTGAATCAATGGGGAATTATCCAACATTGATGAACAACAGATATTGAGATAAGTTCCATAAAGATTCTATAGAAAGAAGAATATCTATACATATAGTGGATGATCTTGACTTAATCTCCTTCCAACTCCAACTCATCAAAAGTGTTTTAGGATTAAGTGTTACTGTGATTCTCAGAATGTATGCAGATGGAATTTAAGATACAATGGTTACATTCTTATTATTGGTTTTATTTCTTTAACTAGGTATTTATGATTGGTTATAATGAATACTATAAGATGATCACCAATGATCAAATATAATTCACATTATATTAAGGTTTAACTTATGGTATATTTTGATATACCCTTAGATCAAATCTCTCATTAAATGGGACTTTAACAAAGGTCTTATTGAAACTTATCGCGGTCAACTTGATGATCTACTTTAATTCCATCAAGCTAAAAGAAGCTTCAATCACTTTAACAAGTTTTGTTTAAAAGCGCGAAAATTACTCGGATTTTATATGCATGAATGCAATGCACACATCTGGGTTCAACTTATTTCTAGGCTCTAATGCTGGGATGTTACAATATTCCATGCCATTCTGTACAAGAAGTCTCCTCCATATGCACCACTGGTTATGAGGCTCATCAACTCCAAGGAGCATGATTCCCCACTTGGCTTGGCTCCCAGTCTGTAAAGGGAGTGTACCAACCTTTAAACAATATAAGGTGGAGTCCCCTGTGTTTACAATGCTAGTCCCTGGATCAATAGCTAGCATCCATAGTTAAGATGTAATATCAAGAAACAAAGGTCATAATATAACTTTTTAACCAGGAATAAAGTAATTTTATTACATCTTACATAGATCATTTGGCTATTACATTACATTGCAGCGGAATAACTATAAGGATGGGGTCCTTCATCTTCAAAGTGCCACAGGCAGATGTTGGTTGTAGACTTTGTAATCCTAATCAAACAATCTTCACTAAAATCAAATCAAACCTGCAACATTACAAGTTACAGCCACAAGGGTCAATACATTTGAATTGTATTGGCAAGTTTCACTACTATGTTGAATATAAGTGGATCCTATCATTACATGCATATTGGCTAAGTAGAGTTTTGGGCTCATTTGCATAAAGCAATAATTTATCCTATCCTTTCAAAATGGTTTTGGTCCTTTGTTAAATCTCCCTTTCAAAATCCCTTGAACTCCTTGGTAACCCCAAGTGTTCAAGTCCTTGTCAAAAATCCCTTGAGCTCCTTGGTAACCCCAAGTGCATCAAGTTTTATCAAAATCTCTTGAGCTCCTTGGTACCCCCAAGTGCATCAAGTTTATCAAAATCTCTTGAGCTCCTTGGTACCCCCAAGTGCATCAAGTCTTTAAAAGTTTTCTTTTAGAAATTAGAATGTCGAGATCTCCCATAGCTTCAAACTTTAGTTGCTCAGTATTGCCCATAACCGGGGACACGGCTAAGTACTTAGATTTTATTATCTTCTGCAGAAGTAGTACACTTTACCCACATGTCACAATCCCATCCTTTTGCCACCAGTGGCCACTGGATTAGTTGTCGTGGGAATAGTCACGACAGATGCTGCAATCGGCAGCGAGTAGTAGAACGAGGGGCAAGGGCGGCCAGCCATCTACGGTGCGAGATGAGGGCAAAGACACATGGTTTTACCCAGGTTCGGCCCCCCGGAGGGTAAAGACCTACTCCTGCTAGATTGTATTATGGAGGTGTTACAATGGGCGAGCTCGGCGGCTAGGCAGCGAGTCGCTTGGGTGTATGATGGAACGTGTCTCTACTCGCCCTATAGGGAGGTTTATATAGGCTCACCTCCCCTAGGGTTTACATATCTCAACCGATTAAGTTAAAGCTTCGGTAGTCGTTTAACCTAATCCGACTGGGCCTATTACTCGCCTGGGCCTTCAGCTTCCAGTCGCTCGGTGGCTTGCTGGGCTTTAATCCACTCGCCGTTATGCAGGCACACTCGCCAGCTCACGGGCCAGTCGGAAACGTCCTGCTGGGTATACCCTAGTAGGCACATCCCCATCAGTAGTCCCCGAGGCCGTCGTCGATTAGGCGTAGGTGGCTGCTGGCAGTCGGAGTACGCGACTTCAGAGTAGGCATCCAGTCGAATCGTCGGCGGGCTCCTGTACTAAGGAGAAAACCAGTGATCCAAGTCGCGGCTTTGGCGAGTCGATCCGTGAATCATCATCATAGTGATTGGGTCGGCGAGCGAGTGGCGGAGTTGGACCGTCAGCGTGGTCAAACTAGCCGCTGGGGTAATCCAACGGTAACTTTTGGCGTAATCATCGCGAAGAACGGCTTCCGATTTGGCGGGTAACACCCACTATATAAGGGAATGGCGCGATTGTAAAGCCAACTTCGCCACTTCTTCCGATCGCGCATTTTCCTTCCTCGCATCGCGATCCATCCGACCAAATCCTCCGACCCCAACCAACCCTCGCCATGGCCCTCTCCACCGAACCGGGGTAGATCCAAATGCACGAGGGCGCAATGGCCTCTTCGAGGAGGCCGGATCCGCGAGCCGGTTGTTGGCGTATCCTCAGCCGAGAGAAACGACCCCAAACCCGCGAGAGAGGGAATTCATCCGTTTCACCAGTCATCTCGAGCCGGGCTAGGGTTTCACGCCTCGTTCTTCCGGCGCTTCGCTACTACGGATCCACCTCTTCAGATCGGGTCCCCACAGCATCGAGCAGCTCGCCATTTTCGTGGCGTTCTACGAATGCTACTTGGCTGCCGCCCTACTTCCCTTGTGGCAAGATCTTCCACGGACGGATCAGCCGCGAGGAAAGTGACCCAATGCTAGCCGCGGGCGGCCTGACATTCCAACTCAAGTCCAAAGCCTCATTCTTTGATCTAATGCTGCCCGCCAAGGCAGCGAGCGACTGGAAGAAGTCGTGGTTCTACGTGGCCGAGGCGACTCCGGAGGACGAGGCGGCGATCCCGCGGTACTCCGCCAATCGGTCCGAGCCGCGCCATCTCCAAGTCGGCAAGCTTCCCAACGACCAGCGGATGGTCGTCGACGAGATGCTCCAGACCATCCGTGGTCTGAAAAAGAAGGGCCTCCAGACGATAAATCTGTACAACTGCTGGCTCGGGCGGCGGCTCGTCCCGCTCGCCCAGCGTGACCACTACATGTACCAGTACACGGGCCGGGGAGACTCGACGAAGGCCTGCCTCGACGAATGGAAACTGGAGGACTACCTCCCGGCGCTGAAGAAGATTACCCAGGCGGTGTACCTGGACGCGCAGGCTGGGGTCGCCCCCTATACCGTGAAGCGTCCAGCTCCAACGGTAACCACCTTACTTTGCTCGCAGTCGCGATTTATGCAACGCGTAATTCGATTCATTACGTATTCGCAGCTATTCCAAGTGGTGGAAGGGTGGCTCCCTCCTTCGGACGACGAGAGCTCGGGCTCATCCGCCCAGGACGTGGGCGAGTCGCCGCCCGCCAAGGGCGACGAGGACGACAACGACGAGTCCGAGGAGGAGGTCGCCCCGCTGGTCCGAAAGACCCGCGGACAACGACAGCGCGAGATCGAGGCAAGCAGAAGCCTCGAGCGTCACGATGACGATGACGAGCTCCCAGAGACCACCTCGCGCCGTCAAGCCACTCCGTCGAAGAAGAAGAAGGAAAGGGAGGCGAGGGCTCCCCTGAAGAAGAAGACGAAGCCATCCAAGCCGGCCTCGCCGCCGCACTCGGCGAGCAGCTCCAATGCTCCCAGCCCGGCCGGTGAGGACGCGCCGCCAGTGGCAGCCGAACTGGACGCGGCGACCAAGGAAGTGCCGCTGGCTTCAATGCCTCCGCCATTCGCCCCGCCTGGTCAGGGGAGGCTCCAACAAGCCTCGCAAGGAGGCTCCGGCATAACTTCGCCGCAAGGAGGCTCTTGCCGAGGATGTCCCAGAGGCTCCGTGCGCCTCAACGACGAAGAAGCCGTCCGTGTCTTGGGCACGCGACGCCTCGAGATGGGGCTCGATCGGGCCTCGAACTGAAAACCGCCGGCCATATGGGGCTACGTTTCATCCCAGTCGCCAAGTGAGTGCACTCACCCTTCCTTGCCTTCCATAACTATCTCGCTTGTTTTTGCTTATTCGATTGATGCACATGACTGGAGTGAAGAGGATGGGCCATCCAACCGTGGCTAAGGTGCCACCCGTCGTTAGCGAGGAGGACCCCTCCCGCAAGAGGAAGGCGGACGAGGTCGTCGCCTCGGCGGATGGCAGCAAGAAGGCCAAGGGTGATGACGTCGTCACGATTTCGGACGATACGGCGGTCGCGCCGGCCGGGCCCCCGACGGAGGCAGCCGCGTCTATGAAGGAGGGCGCTTCCTTGCCTGGAACGGCGGAGGCGACCTCCCTTGGGGCGGGTGCCTCTATCGCTACCTTCCCACGCTTCGTGACCAAAGAGGCCACGACGAGTGGAGCTGCGCCCTCGAGTCACACTCCTGGGACCGCCGATGCTGAAGTTGACCAACGCCGTGGACACACGCCGGCGTTACACGCGTCCGTGGACGCGATACAACTCCATGGCATGCTTGGCGCAGCCATCCAGGTACATCCAGTCCCCGAGGATCAGGTCGGTGCTTTGCAGCGGCCTGATTCTTATAATTTTTCGCATCCAGTCCCCTAGTGCGCACGCACTAAATTTTAGCGGGTGGGCACTTAGGAATTTCTTGATCGCCAGTCCCCGAGTGTGCACTCGCTGAATTTCAGCGAGTGGGCACTTAGGAATTTCTTGATCGCCAGTCCCCGAGTGCGTACTCGCTGAATTTCAGCGGGTGGGCACTTAGGAATTTTGCGTTGACTAACTTTTTCGGTGATGTGCAGGGTCTGCAGCTTGAGTCGGCGGACCGATTGGCCGCGAAGCAGCGCGCGGAGAAGGAGCTGGCCATCGTCCAGGAAGCGAACAAAGGGCTTCAAGCTTTTGCTGCGAAGGCAGAGGAAGCTCGCCAGGGGCTTGTCCGAGCTGGTGAATTAGCGGCGGCATAATCGGCCTTGAGTGCCGCTGAACAGCGGATTGCCAACCTCGAGCGCGAGCTGCGGAAAGCGAAGGAAGAAGCGAGCTCGGCTGACGAGCGAGCTAAGGCCGCCATTGCAGCCGCCGAGGAGGATCACAAGGTGTCGGAAGTCCTCATTGCTGGGCTTCAGGACGACCATACAACGCTTCAATGCTTCATCACGGAACTCGCCCGTCCGCTGCTTGGTGAGTACTCCTTCCTTTCCGATGGTTGTCTCTTTTGTAGTGTCCGTCGTATTCATTGTTGTCTTCTACTCGCAGGTCGCATCATCGATAGCGAAGGAGAGGCGAGCTCGCTCGACGCCAGGCAGTGCGTAAGTATGCTCGTCGACTCGGCGACATTGTCGGCGACGTGCATCCGTGCCTATCTCCAAGAGATATCGCCCACGGAGGTGATTCCCAGCGACCTCGTTGAGGTGTGGAAATATTTGGAGAAGGCGCCCGCGGTCGTTGAATACATGACGCGGTCGGCGTTTCGGCGTGGAGCGTCGACGGCCCTGAGCCTTGGACTCGCCCACTTCCCCGAAGATTTCGACATCGACGATGTGACGAGTGGATATCCATCGTCGACTGGCGCGGTGGAGCTGTCCGAGGTCCTTAAGTTGCAGGACCGTGCCGCCACGTACTCAGAACGTGTCTGGGCAATGGGCGACCTCCTTCCGTACCAGGAGACGGTCGTCGCACCGAACGCCCGAGCCGCCGATCGTGACTTCAAGGTCGAGCAGCCTTTTCGCGGCGATGGCGGGTGAATCGACGACGTATCCGTCAAACCCGCATACGGCATTCATCCGCAATCGCCAGGATGTTGGCGAAGTCGTCATCAAGGCTTGAGAGTAAGGTAGTTTGCCTTGTGGCGTTAGCAGCAGGTCTGCCACGCGGGCATATTTTGTAACATGAAACAATGCATTACGCGAATGAATGAGACGTTGTGTCTATTTTAGTATTTGTTGTGTGGTTGTGATTGATTTTTGAACGAGTCCCGAGCGTCGCCTTTTTGTGGGGTTTACCTCGTATATGATGTATGTGTTGTTGTCATGTGTTTTGATGTTTTGGTCGACTCGCCCGAGCTCGAAGAGCCAGTCGCTAGGTGACTCCCTTGAGTGCTCTGTACTTTACCGTTTTCCCTTGCGCGAACGAGGTCGGGTGGCCGAGTCCCCGAGCGTGGTACTTGGTTGTTCTAGGCGCGACTCAAGGGTGGTTGAGGACTTAGCGCGTTGGTTTGGGTGCGTCACTCCTGCCTGGCCCGTGGGGTCAGTCGCGTGGCGAGTCCTGGGCATGCTCTCTTACTTGGCGTTTTCCCTGACCGCTCGCGACGAACTGGTCTTCAGTCCCCGAGCGTGGTACTTAGTTGTTCGAGTCGCAATGCCGGGGATGCGGAGGACCAAGGTCGCTGTGAGAAGCGAGGGCAATTGTCTTGGCTCGTAGAACCAGTCGAGCTAGGCGACTCCAATGGGGCTCCGGGTGGGCGTTTTTCGTGGACGATGCAAGACCTAAGGTGATTCAGTGCTCTTACACCGCACTACTTAGCCGTTCCGATCGCTGTACCAAAGGTTGACTTCTGCAGTTAGCTTAACGCTGTTATTACGAAAAGAGTGGCACAAGTTATGGAGAGTAGGCGCAATTTGCGGTAACCGTTTCTTTTTATTTCATAGCGACTGGAGAGTACATGTGTGGGGTTCTAGGAGTAGAACTTCCGTAGGAGGTTTACATTCCATGGTCGTTTGACGTCGAGTTTTCGCCGTCCCCGCGGACGTCGATGAGGTAGTAGGCGTCGTTGCCGAGTACGCGCTTGATAGCGAATGGGCCTTCCCACGGAGGGGAGAGCTTGTGCATGCCCTTCTTGTCCTGGATGAGGCGTAACACCAGGTCGCCTTCCTGGAAGGTGCGAGCTTTCACCCGCCGGCTGTGGTAGAGGCGGAGTCCTTGCTGTAGATGGCAGTGCGTGACCGAGCGAGGTCGCGTGCTTCATCTATTTGGTCGATCACGTCTTGGCGGGCAAGCTCGTTTGCAGCCTCCGTATAGTGGACGACCCGCGGCGAGTCGTGTTCGAGGTCGGTGGGCATGATCGCCGCACCGTAGACCATGAAGAAGGGAGTGAATCCCGTCGATCTGTTGACTGAGGTGCGGATCCCCCAGATGACAGAGGGCAGCTCTTCGACCCAGCACCCGGCGGTGCGCTCGAGTGGTACTTGGAGTCGTGGCTTCAGGCCGTGGAGGATGCTTTGGTTGGCCCGTTCCGCCTGGCCGTTGGATTCCGGGTGGGCGACTGACGCGAGGTCGAGCCGGATATGATGCTCTTCGCAGAATTTGGCCATGGCTCCCTTGGCGAAGTTGGTGCCGTTGTCCGTGATGATGCTGTTTGGGAACCCGTAGCGATATATGAGCTCGCGTAGGAATTTAGTAGCGGTCTTCCCGTCGCATTTCCGGACTGGCTTGGCCTCCACCCACTTCGTGAATTTGTCGACGGCGACTAGCAGGTGGGTGTAGCCAGAGGGGGCCTTCTTGAAGGGGCCTACCATGTCCATGCCCCACACAGCAAATGGCCAAGTGATGGGGATTGTTTTGAGCGCCGAGCTCGGTACGTGCGTCTGATTGGCGTACTTCTGGCACCCGGCGCATCGCTGGACGATATCGACAGCGTCGTGGGCCAGTAGAAGCCATGTCGCATAGCCTTGGCGACCAGGGAGCGAGCGACGGTGTGGTGGCCGCAGTCACCAGAGTGAATGTCGTGGAGGATTTTGCGTCCTTCATCTGGTTGGACGCAGCGTTGGAACACGCCGGTGACGCTGCGCTTGTGGGGCTCGCCGTCGACGATGGTGTAGGACTTGCATCGACGAGCGATCATTCGAGCGTCTGTCTCACGCGGCAGGTGCCGCCTGTGTAGGCGATGTAGGGCTTGGTCCAGTCGTCTGGCTCGTTGACGAGTGCGACCAAGGCTGCCTATGGTTGGAGTGGGACTCCGATGTCGATCTCCCTTGGGGGAGAGACTGATGGCTTGGTGATCGTGTCGAGGAAGACGCCGGCTGGTGGTGCGAGTCGAGCCGACCCGATGCGAGAGAGTGCGTCGGCCTCCTCATTTTTCTGCCTGTCGATCCACTCGACGGAGTAGCCGGTGAAGTGGCCGCCCAACTTGTCCACCGCTTGGCGGTACGCCGCCATGGTAGGGGAGACGGCGTCGCAGGTGCCGGCGACTTGCCCCGCGACAAGGTCGGAATCTCCGTAGCAGCGGAGGCGATTGATGTTCATCTCCTTGGCGGCTCGCATGCCGTGGAGTAGGGCCTCGTACTCAGCCATGTTGTTGGTGCAGGGCGTGAAGTCGAGGCAGAGGATGTAGCGGAGCTTGTCGCCCTTTGGTGAAGTCAGCACTATCCTCGCTACCGCACCGTCTGGCGTTCTTGGAGCCCGGGCGCAGGCTCCAAGAATGGAGGTACAACAGCTTCTCCGTTGTTGGCCTCCTCCCGCCGGCGATGAAGTCTGCCGTTCGTGACTTGATCGCCTTTCGTGGCTCGTATTTGATGTTGTGGACGCCGATCTCGACGGCCCACTTGGCGACCCGCCCGGTCGCCTCGCGATTGCGGATGATGTCTTGCAGTGGTGCTGAGGAGACGACCGTGATCGGGTGCTCCTGGAAGTAGTGCGGAAGGCGCCGCTGAGCTCTGAAGACCGCGTATACTAGCTTTTGGTACTGTGGGTACCGCTGGCGCGACTCGGTGAGAACCTCGCTGATGTAGTACACCGGCTGCTCCTTTCCTTCCTCTGGTCGCTCGACGACCATCACGGCGCTGACGACGCGCTCGGACGCCGCGACGTAAACCAGCATGGGTTCTTTGTCGGCGGGGGCGGCGAGTAGTGGTGCGGCGAGTAGCACCTTTTTGAGGTCGCGGAGCGCGTTGTCCGCCTCCTTGTCCCACTGGAAGGTGGGGTTCTTGCGCATCAGGCGGTATAGGGGCATCTCCTTTTCGCCCAGGCGGGGAATGAAGCGACTGAGAGCCACTACTCGCCCGGCCAGCTTCTGAACGTCGCGCAGGCACTCGGGTTTGCCGAGCCGGGCGATCGTGTCGATCTTCGTGGGGTTCGCCTCAATCCCCCGTTTGGAGACGACGTACCCCAGTAGTTGTCCGGCAGGTACACCGAAGGTGCATTTGCCTGGGTTGAGCTTTATCTTATACCGTCGCAAGTTGGCGAATTTTTCTGCCAGGTCGGCGAGTAGGTCGCCTTGGCGAGCGGATTTCACGACCATGTCGTCGATGTAAACGTGGATGTTGCGGCCAATTTGGCTCGCGAGGCATTCTTGCATGCACTGCTGGTAGGTTGCCCCGGCGTTCTTGAGGCCGAAGGTCATGGCGGTGTAGCAGAAAGCTCCGAATGGCGTGATGAACGCCGTCTTCTCCTCGTCTTCGACAACCATTTTGATCTGGTTGTATCCAGAGTAGGCGTCGAGGAAACATAGCGACTCCGAGCCCGCGGTTGAATCGATTATCTGGTCGATCCGCGGGAGGACGAACTGCGCTTTTGGGCAGGAGCTGTTCAGGTTTGTGTAGTCGATACACATTCTCCAGGTCCCGTTTTTCTTCTCGACCAGGACTGGGTTTGCCAGCCACTTGGAGTACTTGATTGGCCGGATGAAGCCGGCAACGAGTAGGCGCTGCACTTCCTCGGCGATTGCTCGACGGCGTTCTTCATTGAAGGGCCGCAGCGATCGCTGACAGTCGCACTTTGGGGTCGGCGTTTAGCTTGTGCTCACGAGCTCCCTAGGGACACCGGGCATGTCGAGGGTTTCCATGCGAAGATGTCCCTGTTCTCATGGAGGAACTCGATGAGCGCCTTCCTATGCTGGGCTCATGCCCGTCCGATCGCCACCGTCGGGCCGGAGTCGCTTAGGACCAGCTCGACGTGCGGGTGGCGTCGTGGCCTCAAAGGTTGAGGTGTTTGCGCCCGAGTTGGGCTTGAGTATGGTGGGGTCGTCGGTGTTGACCCCGCTGCATTTGGCGAGCTCGTCGCGTGGTTGGTCTCCGCCGCGATGACGGCGTCGAAGCTCGGATCCTTTGGCCTCGACCGGCGCATGTCGGGTCTCCGTGGATGGTGATGACGCCACGCCCGGAGCTTTATCGCGTATACGCCAGTGGGGCGCTGCCATAAATTTGGCGAACTCTGGCGCCCAGACGCAGTGGTAGGGGCTGTCAAGGGCACCAGCTCAAGACGATCCGCCGTGCGGAAGTTTGCCGGTGTCCGAAGGTGACCGGCAGCGACCTTGCCGATCGGGTACGCCTTCGACCGGGACGGCGCCGTGGAATGTGGTGTTGGTCGTCGATCATCGATTGCGGAGCCGCAGCCGCTGAAGGTGTCGAGGTATAGGATGTTGATGGAGCTGCCACCGCCCATCGTGTCTTGGGGAGCCAGAGTCGCCGACCTTGGGCTTGACCACCGGCGACTCGCCCCGGTACTGGCGCGTGGCGAGTGATCTTGGCGGCTCCAGGTGATGGGCTGCTCCGACCAGTTTAGGAACTGGGGGACGTCTATCTGGGCCACCGCGTTGACGGCGACAGCGCGGGCGATGACCTTCTTCTCGCGCTTTGTGTTGAAGCCTGTGAAGGTGTGGAGCGATCCGGCTACTTTGCCGAATTTCCGCCTTTTGGCGGGTCGTTGTCGGGGTCCTCCCGCGCTTGCCGTGCCTTCTCGATTTCCCTGAGGGTGTGGCAGTCGGCGGTGGTGTGCGTTGCGGGCTTCCCTTCCCTGCTATGGAACGCACATGGTTGGTTAAGGAGGGCCCGCGGGGTCGAACCTTGGTTTGTTCTTGTAGTTGCCGCTGTCGCGGCGTTGTCCTCCGTCGCGGCGGAAGCTCTTGGGCTCGCGCTGCGCGTGCCCGGCGTTGGCGACGAAGTTGACTTCGCCATCGCTGCGCGCTTGCCGTGAGGCGAAAGTGCCAGAAGCGTAGGGTCGGTCGCCGTCTGCCGCTTCGTGGCGGCGTTGACCTCTGACTCGCCGCCGCTTCCTGGTTTGGATCTTCCTCGGCGTACCGTTTGGCGATCTCGAGGAGGTCGGGGATGTTGTCGAGTGTGCGGGAGTGTCGCTTGAGCTTGGCGACTAGGGGCTCGTAGCGGAACGAGGTCTTGAAGCAATGGATCGCTGTGTCCGGGTTGATGCCGACCGCGTTGTACCAAAGCTCTTGCCACCGTTGGAACCAGTTGCGGGTCGACTCGCGGGGTCCCTGGACGCACCGCTCCAGGTCCTCGATAGTGGTGGCGCGGGTGTAGGAGCACTCGGCGTGACGGCGGCGTCGCATTTCCTCCCGTGAGTCGACATCGCCCGGGAGGGTGGTGTTGATCCACTGTCGCACGCCCCTCCATCATCGGGAGGTAACGGCGGCGAGGTGTCGGTGGCCCGCGATCCCCATCGCCATGAGGTATGTGTCGAGCCATACGGTGGGGTCGTACGAGTCGATTTTCTATTTCTTTTGGCGCCTTGAAGTTTGGCGGATACTTCGCCGGATCATTGGTCCGGCACTTGGGCCCGAGTCGATCGAGCGACCCCATGGGCTCGCCGCGTCGATTGGTTAGGGTATGTCGCAGTCGGCTGGCGCTTGCGCGCAGCTTTGGTTGTTGATGATGTGGGTGCGGCGTCGATGGTTGCCCGCTGGCGACAAGGTTGGTTGCCGCCCGGGTCGCAGGAGAGGCCGCATTCGCGGGTCGGTATGGAGCTGCAGTGGCTCGTGGCGGCGCTTGAGGGTGTTTGCCGCGGCCGGAGGCCGCCTCGCTTCGAGGAACGCGAGTACTCGACCTGCCGAGTTGGCGCCCGCTTGCTGCTCGACGGCCTTCGCGAAAGGTGGCCCTGATGTATTGGATCTGTAGGGCGCCGTCGCCGGTGGCTGTGATGCTGTCGGCTGCTGCTCGACCTTCCACGAGGTTGTCCATTGGGGTGGAGAACAGTGGGAGGCCGTTTGCGTCTCGCTCCCGTGAGGAGACTACTATCCGTGGCTGGTCCTCGAGGGTGCGGTTGGTGGAGGTGAGGCGCCTCGCCGCTGATCTGGCGGGGCCGGGCGCTTCCTCGGTGGCGCTGCTTCGCAGATCGCGCGCCGCCACGCGGGTCGTTGCCGTCGGTTCAGGGCGCCTGAACGGTGGGGTTCAGCGTGACCTGATCCGCTGCTGGTGGTAGCGTGACAGCTCTGCCATACCGCCGAGGCGAAATTTTTCGCCGGCTTGCTCTTTGTGTACCGCCTCGCCAGCCAGCGGAGTTCCTCGACCTCCGTTGCCGTGGCGTTAGGAGGGATTGGGGTGGAGAACGGGTCCTCCGGCGGATCGGTGCCGGTCGCCGTGTAGGTCGCGGTGTGGCGACCGGTTCCGTCGCGGGGTCGCCGGAGTTCTCCGATCCGGAGTCAAACTCGAAGATCCCGAGGATGGAGGGATCCTCGAAGTCTCCCACGTTGGAGACCTGGGCGATGGATCTCGCGGACGAAGCCGCGGTGATGGATCCGGCGAGTGACTCCGGGGTCGCCGAGTCGGCGTCGTCGGTGAGGGCTGCATCCTCTAAGGCCGCTGAATTCCCGGCCACGTTGCTGTGGGCCGAGTTGTACTCGGAGGCGAGGCGATGGATCGTGCGGATCTGGCTCTCGGAGAGCCGATCGCGCGGCGGCGACTCGCGGATGCGAGCCGAATCCTCCGAGACGATGACGTCGGTGAGACCGACGAAGAGGCTGATCGTGCCGATCAGCAGGATCACGCTGTGCGTGATGGGTCGCGCCGCCGGGACGTAGCTGCTCGGCAGGATTTGGAGCATCTCGCCGATCGCTATCATGCGGCCGGTGGCGACCGTCTCGTTGATGGGCAGATTGGATCTCGCCACAGAACACCGGCCGGACCGGCCAGGCCCCACGGTGGGCGCCACTGTCGTGGGAATAGTCACGGCAGATGCTGCAATCGGCAGCGAGTAGTAGAACGAGGGGCAAGGGCGGCCAGCCATCTGCGGTGCGAGATGAGGGCAAAGACACAGGGTTTTACCCAGGTTCGGCCCCCCGGAGGGTAAAGACCTACTCCTGCTAGATTGTATTATGGAGGTGTTACAATGGGCGAGCTCGGCGGCTAGGCAGCGAGTCGCTTGGGTGTATGATGGAACGTGTCTCTACTCGCCCTATAGGGAGGTTTATATAGGCTCACCTCCCCTAGGGTTTACATATCTCAACCGATTCAGTTAAAGCTTCGGTAGTCGTTTAACCTAATCCGACTGGGCCTATTACTCGCCTGGGCCTTCAGCTTCCAGTCGCTCGGTGCCTTGCTGGGCTTTAATCCACTCGCCGTTATGCAGGCCCACTCGCCAGCTCACGGGCCAGTCGGAAACGTCCTGCTGGGTATACCCCAGTAGGCACATCCCCATCATTAGTGCTCACCAAGATGGAGTACCGGCAGATTGAAAATGTAACGAAGTCTTTCCAGAGGGTCCTCCCATACACCATTGGTAGCTTTTCTTCAAGTACCCATGTAGGATTCCAGGTCCTCATGTCCAGTAGCCTGAAGACAATGCATGGGTCTTCCCAATGTAGTTGACTAAGCCAGAGCCATAAATAGCATGTGGTTGCACACGAAAGCCACAATTGGAGAAACATGTTCAATCTCTAAGTTTCCTGGGTGGTTTTCCTTTGGAGCACAACACAAAGAGATTGCCATAGACATGGTTCCTTTTGTTGCCACCTTCTCCAAAACTCAAAGTATCCTTGGCCACCCAGGTGGTTCATTGAGTCCTTGTTTTATTATATAAATTCACAAGTCCTTTTCTCAACTTCATAAAATCTCAACATGTATCTCTTTTAAAAATATAGCATGGCTAAGCATGTAACAACTACAATGTTTTCACTAAGGAATGTATAGGGAATCCTATTAGGATTTAGCATAGCATAAGTATAGAAATTCTTTTCATGCATGTTTTCAAAATCCACTAAGTATAATGAAAATAGTAGGACTTTTAGATGATAGTGTAACTTGCCTTTTTGGTAGGGAATGTTGGTTCACTTCTTGATCTTGCTAGTCTCACACTTTTCTAACTTCACTACAATCAATCAAGCAAACACAATATCAACTAGCATTCCAAACCAATAATCAATCACACAATTCATTCACATAAAACAATGGGATCTAAGTCATGCATGTAAGCATGCAAGAGATTGTTTTTATATGCAAGGGTGGTCTCCACTATGCTTCTAAACTTGGTAAGGTTCAAAATGGTCATTTTTCCAAAGTGGCAAAGTCATTTGCAAAAGGGTTTTATCCATAAACCATTTTTAAATCCATTCATTATTTTATGTGGTGGAAAATATTTTTATCAAAGCAACAACTTTAAGTAATTAACCAAATAAGTTGTTGTTTTCTCAAAACTTGGTGTTTTAGGGTCAGTAGGTTTGGTCCAAAACATTTTCCCAAAGTTTTTACTCCAAAAACATTTTCATAACAAAACCATTATTTTTATTTGGCTAAAAATGGGCTAAACCAATTAATCCATCCTAAACTTCACCAAATTCATTTTCAAAACCATGGGTTGGTTCCTAGGGTCAGTAAGTTCACAAAGATTTTAACCCTAAAAACCTTTTTGAATAATTTTTCTAAACTAAACAAGCATACAATTGTTTCTGCAAAAACAAGCAATCTAACAGATACTATTTGCTAAACAAATTCCATGGTTGGCTAGGGCTTGTTCCACTGATTCCAACGATATAAAGTTTGTAATTTTTGGATGTGTGGATCAAAAGTTATAAGAGTTTCAATTTGCAATTCAAATATGTTTTCAATCTGTTTTTAAATCGAAAACCTGGCCACGCGTCATGTTCCTATTGGGCGGTACCGCTTCGTGCGGATCAGCAACGTGGACCGCAGGATTTAAAGTGAATCGTGCGGCACAGGCTCGCTCTTACCCCTTCGATAAATCAATCTATCGCGTGCCTCGGATCTGGATCGGACGGCTCCTAATGCTCTGCCAAGAACTGGCGGCGCGACGACGGTGGCGCGCGGCGGCGGCGCTCTGGCTACGGCGTAACGGCGAGAACAGGAAGCGAGAGGAGTAGGGGAGATGCTCAGCAGAATCGCGAGGACGTGGTGATGCTTGACGTGTGGTCGGCGTGGCAAGGGGCGCTCAGGGTCTGCAGCAATTCCTCTCCGGAGTAGAGGACGGCGTCGGGTGGTTCTGTGGTCGGAGGCGACGCTGTCGATCACAAGAAGTCAAACAGAGGGCGTGGTTAGGTGCAGGAGAGTGAGGCGAGTGTGGGAGCGTGAACGAGACGGCGTGGGGCGATCAGTGTTTACCAGGGGACTTCGCCGGAGAAGTTGCAGACACGGCGGTGCTCAGAGCTTGTCGAAGACGGCGTTCTGGGGCGCCCGCGGGTGAATGAGAGGTACAGGAAGATGCGCCAGGGAGTGGTGAGTGTGCTCGTGTGCTCGAGGAGGCAGGAGGTGGCGAGGCTCGGCCGGAATTGGAGGAGGAAGCTCGTCGGAACAGTGAGAGGGAGAGCTCGATTCAGGGCAGCCTGGGGGCAGAGAGAGGGAGGCGCGTGAGGGGAAATGGAGAGGAGGAGGGCTTTATCGCGTGGTCGCAGCGAGTAATGGTGGCCGCAAAGGCGAATTGAAGCCGCGACATCAACGGCAGGAAACGGACGGCGTCGTCTGCGCGAGGAAGAAGGTGAGCTGGAAAAGTGGGGTTGGTCAATGAGTGAGAGAGGGAAGGAGGGTCCACCGGTCAGCTTCTATGCGGGTCAGTAAGTTGGTGCCAAACGTTTTCTTCGGGAGGGAGGTAAACTCGGCTGGTTGGGCCTTGTTGGGCTTGACCAGTTGGGCTGAGTCCAAATTCTATTTTTTTCTTTCTGAATGTTTTTCCTTTTTCCAATTCTGTTTTGAAGTTCAAACAACCAAACTATACTCAAATCAATTCAAACAAACACCACACTAAACAACTTTGAATTTGGTTCTGTTCAGTAACATAAACCAAAATTCCAAAACCAAATTAATAATTTCATTTTAGGGTCCATTATTAATTAAATAAATAGACCATTTTTATTAAATCAAATAGGTTTTGTTTTATTTAAATACTCCTTTTGAAATCTAATTATTTTCAAAACCAAATCAGTAGGTTTTATTTGGGAATATAAAATACTTGGAAAACTTATTTTAAATAAATAAATAAGTTTTGATGTTTTGGAAATAGTAAAACCTTTATTAATAAAACTTGGATATTAAATCCTTATTACTTTATTTAAATAAACTTTTACTAATTTTCCCAAATAGAAATATTTTGTTTTTAAAGACTTGGCCAAGTTTTAATTTGGCTTTGTAAAATAATTTCTTATTTATAAAAACTTCTATTTCTTTTGAAAACCAAATCCTTTTATTTAAAGGATCCAAAATAGTAGTTCCAAATATTTTTATTTTTCCTTTTATTAAATGTTTAACTTCTTAAATCCCTTTAGGATTTATTTGATCCAATTTGGTTTGAAAGTTTCTAATTGGATTCAAAAAGTTTCTTTTCACTCTGAAAATTAAACAAAATTTTATTTTATTCATTTGTTTTTCACATTACAAGATTTGGAAAATCTTGGGATGTGACAGGCTAGCACCCTTAAAATAAATATCGTCCCGAGATTTGGGAAGGCTAGGGTTACAAGTAGGTTCAAAGCAACTAGGGTACTACCACCCTTAAAAAATTTCAAACAAAATTACATATTGGCCTTCTTGGGATCCTGGGGGAAACTTCTCTGGGCAATCATTTGCATTGTGTCCTTTGTTTCCATACTTGACTCATGGGCCAAGGTTGAGTTTCTCCATAGGCTTGTTCAACTTGTTCTTCATCTTTTCTGGACAGTTGCTTGCATAATGTCCTGGGTTCTTGCAATTGAAACGGTTGATATCTTTGAGTTCTTTACGTAGCTCTTGTGGACAAGTTGCTACATAGTGGCCTAGCTCCTTGCAGTTGTTGCATACCACTTGGCTAATTTCCTTATTCTTCTGGTTCTCTGGGCATTCACTGGAATAGTGTCCCATTTCCTTACATTTGTGACATTGCACATGGCTTTTGTCCTTCTTTTGCTTTTTGGGTTTCTCCAAAGCTAGGAGTGCATCAAGTTCATGTTGTTCATATGTTATCTGGTAGGTAGGAATGTCTACATGTTTCCTGGGCCTTCTCTTGCTCTTTGGATAATTCATAGGTCCTTTCTTTGGTCCTTTGAATTGGGTTGTTTTGTTTGGAGGTATAAGTGGTCCTTTTCCTTTGTCATCAACCTTCTTGGTAGACTTGGATCCTTCTTGATGGTTTGCAATCATTTGTTGCACTCCACCTTGTTTCCTTTGTTCAACAATGGAATAGATGGGGCATTGGATAGGAACATGGTTGTTTCCTTCACATAGGTAGCAAGTAGCTTGAGAAGTGGGGCATTGTCCAACAGGATGTTTCTCTTCACAGTTGGGGCATTGATCTCCATGCTCCTTGGAAGTATGATCCTTATCTCCACAAATAATGTAGGCTGGGGCTCCATCTAGAATAACATTTCTGTCATCCTTGTTGTCAAAGACTCTTTTGGAATAGATTTCTTCCATATTGATCATTTGATCAGTCACCTTAAGCATCAATTGGCCTTGAGTTTCCAAAAATCCTTGCAGGGTTGGATCTTCTCCACTGGAGTTGGCTATGAATTGAGCTGTCACTTGGTTCAACTAGTTCTGGGTTGCTATGAGCTCTTTCATGCTGTCCTCTTGGTTGGTGTTGGTGTCATCAACCTTGATGTTGGAGTCTCTTGGAGTAGTCATCTGTTTGGGTTGAAGGGAGATTAGAATATGCAAGATATTTCTAAGGAATTATTTCTAATCACACTCATCACAATTCACACAAACAAGGTGCATTCAATCATAAACAACTTTTCACTCAAACAACAAGTTCAAGCACATACTTAGGCAACAAAATATTTTTTTTACACCACATAAGTTGGTGGGTTTGACTTAACTAAAATACGGTGGTCTATCTATATGGTTCACTTGTGATCTTTCCTTCCTTCTTGGTTCTTCTTGTATGAGATCATGGTTTCCTTGAGAAAACTCTTGGTCACAAGACTTCAAATGATGTAGGTTACTTCTAACTTTTGCATTCCCTTAGTCTCCAAATCTTGAGCAAGATTTCCTTGTCTCACTTGTAGTCTTTTAGTGGTATCCAAGTTGGAAGTCCTTGGTGAATATGCTGAAGATGTTGAAGTCATTAGAGTTGAAGATGTTGAAGTCATTAGAGTTGAAGAAGTCCTTTGCACATGGTGTAGTCTTTGGTCATGGGGTAGGTTTTTCCATCAAGTTGAAATAGAAGAGATGTAGAGTTGAAACCAAAATAGTTGAGGAAAGAGTTTACAAGATTGTTTGTAAATAAGTTTTTGGTACAAATATAACTCCTATTTTGCTAAGGGTTTTTGTCCAATCCTAGGTTTACAAATCCTACAGGCAACACAATGCTCTGATACCATCTGTAGAGGGAGTGTCCCAAACTTTAAACAATATAAGGTGGAGTCCCCTGTGTTTACAATGCTAGTCCCTGGATCAATAGCTAGCATCCACAGTTAAGATGTAATATCAAGAAACAAAGGTCATAATATAACTTTTTAACCAGGAATAAAGTAATTTTATTACATCTTACATAGATCATTTGGCTATTACATTACATTGCAGCGGAATAACTATAAGCATGGGGTCCTTCATCTTCAAAGTGCCACAGGCAGATGTTGGTTGTAGACTTTGTAATCCTAATCAAACAATCTTCACTAAAATCAAATCAAACCTGCAACATTACAAGTTACAGCCACAAGGGTCAATACATTTGAATTGTATTGGCAAGTTTCACTACTATGTTGAATATAAGTGGATCCTATCATTACATGCATATTGGCTAAGTAGAGTTTTGGGCTCATTTGCATAAAGCAATAATTTATCCTATCCTTTCAAAATGGTTTTGGTCATTTGTCAAATCTCCTTTTCAAAATCCCTTGAACTCCTTGGTAACCCCAAGTGTTCAAGTCCTTGTCAAAAATCCCTTGAGCTCCTTGGTAACCCCAAGTGCATCAAGTTTTATCAAAATCTCTTGAGCTCCTTGGTACCCCCAAGTGCATCAAGTTTATCAAAATCTCTTGAGCTCCTTGGTACCCCCAAGTGCATCAAGTCTTTAAAAGTTTTCTTTTAGAAATTAGAATGTCGAGATCTCCCATAGCTTCAAACTTTAGTTGCTCAGTATTGTCCATAACCGAGGACACGGCTAAGTACTTAGATTTTATTATCTTCTGCAGAAGTAGTACACTTTACCCACATGTCACAATCCCATCCTTTTGCCACCAGTGGCCACTGGATTAGTGCTCACCAAGATGGAGTACCGGCAGATTGAGAATGTGACGAAGTCTTTCCAGAGGGTCCTCCCATACACCATTGCTAGCTTGTCTTCAAGTACCCATGCAGGATTCCAGGTCCTCATGTCCAGTAGCCTGAAGACAATGCATGGGTCTTCCCAATGTAGTTGACTAAGCCAGAGCCATAAATAGCATGTGGTTGCACACGAAAGCCACAATTGGAGAAACATGTTCAATCTCTAAGTTTCCTGGGTGGTTTTCCTTTGGAGCACAACACAAAGAGATTTCCATAGACATGGTTCCTTTTGTTGCCACCTTCTCCAAAACTCAAAGTATTCTTGGCCACCCAGGTGGTTCATTGAGTCCTTGTTTTATTATATAAATTCACAAGTCCTTTTCTCAACTTCATAAAATCTCAACATGTATCTCTTTTGAAAATATAGCATGGCTAAGCATGTAACAACTACAATGTTTTCACTAAGGAATGTATAGGAGGAATCCTATTAGGATTTAGCATAGCATAAGTATAGAAATTCTTTTCATGCATGTTTTCAAAATCCACTAAGTATAATGAAAATAGTAGGACTTTTAGATGATAGTGTAACTTTCCTTTTTGGTAGGGAATGTTGGTTCACTTCTTGATCTTGATAGCCTCACACTTTTCTAACTTCACTACAATCAATCAAGCAAACACAATATCAACTAGCATTCCAAACCAATAATCAATCACACAATTCATTCACATAAAACAATGGGATCTAAGTCATGCATGTAAGCATGCAAGAGATTGTTTTTATATGCAAGGGTGGTCTCCACTATGCTTCTAAACTTGGTAAGGTTCAAAATGGTCATTTTTACAAAGTGGCAAAGTCATTTGCAAAAGGGTTTTATCCATAAACCATTTTTAAATCCATTCATTATTTTATGTGGTGGAAAATATTTTTATCAAAGCAACAACTTTAAGTGGTTCACCAAATAAGTTTTTGT
This sequence comes from Avena longiglumis, assembly GCA_030063025.1. Taxonomy (NCBI): domain Eukaryota; kingdom Viridiplantae; phylum Streptophyta; class Magnoliopsida; order Poales; family Poaceae; genus Avena; species Avena longiglumis. The sequence continues at coordinate 475,101,636 of CP125974.1, read as the reverse complement.
TTTCTCAAAACTTGGTGTTTTAGGGTCAGTAGGTTTGGTCCAAAACTTTTTCCCAAAGTTTTTACTCCAAAAACATTTTCATAACAAAACCATTATTTTTATTTGGCTAAAAATGGGCTAAACCAATTAATCCATCCTAAACTTCACCAAATTCATTTTCAAAACCATGGGTTGGTTCCTAGGGTCAGTAAGTTCACCACAAACTAATTTGCAAAGATTTTAACCCTAAAAAACCTTTTTGAATAATTTTTCTAAACTAAACAAGCATACACTTGTTTCTACAAAAACAAGCAATCTAACAGATACTATTTGCTAAAAACATTCCATGGTTGGCTAGGGCTTGTTCCACTGATTCCAACGATATAAAGTTTGTAATTTTTGGATGTGTGGATCAAAAGTTATAAGAGTTTCAATTTGCAATTCAAATCTGTTTTCAATCTATTTTTAAATCGAAAACCTGGCCACGCGTCATGTTCCTATTGGGCAGTACCGCTTCGTGCGGATCAGCAACGTGGACCGCAGGATTTAAAGTGAACCGTGCGGCACAGGCTCGCTCTTAACCCTTCGACAAGTCAATCTATCGCGTGCCTCGGATCTGGATCGGACGGCTCCTAATGCTCTGCCAAGAACTGGCGGCGCGACGACGGTGGCGCGCGGCGGCGACGCTCTGGCTACGGCGTAACGGCGAGAACAGGAAGCGAGAGGAGTAGGGGAGATGCTCACCAGAATCGCAAGGACATGGTGATGCTTGACGTGTGGTCGGCGTGGCAAGGGGCGCTCAGGGTCTGCAGCAATTCCTCGCCGGAGTAGAGGACGGCGTCGGGTGGTTCTATTTGCGGTCGGAGGCGACGCTGTCGATCACAAGAAGTCAAACAAAGGGCGTGTTTAGGTGCAGGAGAGTGAGGCGAGTGTGGGAGCGTGAACGAGACGGCGTAGGGCGATCAGTGTTTACCAGGGGACTTCGCCGGAGAAGTTGCATACACGGCGGTGCTCAGAGCTTGTCGAAGACGGCGTTCTGGGGCGCCCGCGGGTGAATGAGAGGTACAGGAAGATGCGCCAGGGAGTGGTGAGTGTGCTCGTGTGCTCGAGGAGGCAGGAGGTGGCGAGGCTCGTCCGGAATTGGAGGAGGAAGCTCGTCGGAACAGTGAGAGGGCGAGCTCGATTCAGGGCAGCCTGGGGGCAGAGAGAGGGAGGCGCGTGAGGGGAAATGGAGAGGAGGAGTGGGCGCTTTATCGTGCGTGGTCGCAGCGAGTAATGGTGGCCGCATTAAGGCGAATTAAAGCCGCGACATCAACGGCAGGAAACGGATGCCGTCGTCTGCGCGAGGAAGAAGGTGAGCTGGAAAAGTGGGGTCGGTTGGTCAGCGGAGTGAGAGAGGGAAGGAGGGTCCACCGGTCAGCTTCTGTGCAGGTCAGTAAGTTGGTGCCAAACGTTTTCTTCGGGAGGGAGGTAAACTCGGCTGGTTGGGCCTTGTTGGGCTTGGCCAGTTGGGCTGAGTCCAAATTCTATTTTTTTCTTTCTGAATGTTTTTCCTTTTTCCAATTCTGTTTTGAAGTTCAAACAACCAAACTATACTCAAATCAATTCAAACAAACACCACACTAAACAACTTTGAATTTGGTTCTGTTCAGTAACATAAACCAAAATTCCAAAACCAAATTAATAATTTCATTTTAGGGTCCATTATTAATTAAATAAATAGACCATTTTTATTAAATCAAATAGGTTTTGTTTTATTTAAATACTCCTTTTGAAATCTAATTATTTTCAAAACCATATCAGTAGGTTTTATTTGGGAATATAAAATACTTGGAAAACTTATTTTAAATAAATAAATAAGTTTTGATGTTTTGGAAATAGTAAAACCTTTATTAATAAAACTTGGATATTAAATCCTTATTACTTTATTTAAATAAACTTTTACTAATTTTCCCAAATAGAAATATTTTGTTTTTAAAGACTTGGCCAAGTTTTAATTTGGCTTTGTAAAATAATTTCTTATTTATAAAAACTTCTATTTCTTTTGAAAACCAAATCCTTTTATTTAAAGGATCCAAAATAGTAGTTCCAAATATTTTTATTTTTCCTTTTATTAAATGTTTAACTTCTTAAATCCCTTTAGGATTTATTTGATCCAATTTGGTTTGAAAGTTTCTAATTGGATTCAAAAAGTTTCTTTTCACTCTGAAAATTAAACAAAGTTTTATTTTATTCATTTGTTTTTCACATTACAAGATTTGGAAAATCTTGGGATGTGACACAATCTTATCGAGCACACTCTGGTATCACTGTAGAAGAAGGGGCGCATCTGGCCTCCTAGACGGTCGTATGGCAATGAGGATGAGGAGATCACTAAGACTGAGAGGGCCTCCTCTCCTCCTAGAGCTCGAAGGAAGAAGGCCTCCAATTCACCCATGCCTCCCATGACCCGTGACTATGTACATGAGAAGGTCAAGAAGGCCACTTTCAGGGAGAGGACCCTGTGTTGCATGAATGTAGACATCTGTAAGCAACAACATGCCTCCTACCAAAGCAATCGGCGAATTGAGAAGCTCCTCAAGGAAATTAAGGCTTGGGGAGAAGAGGATGATGAGGAAGGAGAGGGTGAGTACAATGATGAGCATGGTGCTCAGCAGTCCACTGAGTCAGATCACACTCTTTCTTTTGGGGCATGGAATGCCCAACATGACAGCTTGGTGGACTGGAAGACTTTTTCAGATATCACCTCTGGATATGGATACCAGGGTACCTCCTCTTCTCGCCCTCACGGCAAAGGGCTTGCAGCTCCTGATGATGATGATGATGACTATGATGATGGTGATGAGGATCATGACATGGATGAGGATGAGGATGATGAGGACTATTGAGTTGTTGTTGGGGTGCTACCTTAGGTCTTTTCCCTTTTCAGCATTTCGATTCTAAAGGGGGAGAAGACATTGTCATCGATTTGCATGGGTTTGGGTTGGATTTGATGTTTATTTGCTATCTTGAATTTTCTCTCTTGAATTTGCTATCTTGAACTTCGTGTTTTATTTGTCATATTATGTGCTTGCGAGACTATTTGATATTTGTGTGTGACTATGTGGTTGTGCACCTATTATTGTATCTCATGTGAGAACTATGTGATTTATCTATGAACCATCTATCATGCATGATTTAATTGTTTTACATTAATGCACATAGTCAGGGGGAGCTTAATACAAATTATTCCATGCAAAATCACTTGTTGTCATCGAACACCAAAAAGGGGATATTGAAAGAACATTTACTGTCATAATCACTTTTGGTGTCCGTTAACAACAAGTAGATCATTTTATAGTATGTTATTGTTTACAGGTTGATATAATGCTAAGTGAAAAGGACCCTTACACTATGGAAAGGTTCCTGCAAAGTTTTACATGCTCTTGGAAATTCCAGAACGGAATCTCCGGTCTGGATGGACCGGAGTCTCCGGTGTGGACCGGAGTTTCTGTGGGAATCCTCGGAGGGGGCTACAGATTTCTGGCTGGGACAGTCTGATAGGGGGTCCGGAGCAAGGTCCGAAGTCTACTGTGGAGTCTCCGGTGTGAGCCTAAGACCGGAGTCTCCGGTGCCACTGGACCAGAGTCTCCGGCCCACTTGGCTCACAACTGGGCTTGGTCAATCAGTATGGTGGTCCGGAGGCTGGTCCGGAGATGGGCCAGAATCTCCGGTGTGCAGGCCGGAGTCTCCGGTATGACTTTCCTCCAACGGTCAGAAAACGGTTCAGTGGAAGGGGCTGCTTATAAATAGGGGACCTTATCCCCTTCCTACAGCCGCTCGACCCACTCAAGAACACTACCTCCACTTGAGCCACCAAATCAACAAGATCTCTTCATCCAACCATCCAAAGTCAATGATCTTTGGAGAATCGAAGGAGGAGGCCTTTATCTACAGCTTCACCAAGAGAGATCTTCATTCCCCCCTCATTCACTTGAGGGCCCCCATGATCTAGTGTTTATTTGGAAACCCTAGCTTTTGATTTGGTTCTTACAAGCTTGTCTTTGATTGTTTGACAGCTTGCTTGTATTTGGGAGCCTCCAATTAAGTTGTGGATGTGTGCCCCAAACTTGTTGTAAAGGTGTCGGATTCCACCTCGAAGGTTGCCGATATAGTGGAAGAGGTGAATCGAACCCTTTGGGGTGAGGTTCATCGGAGAACAAGGGAGGCCTCTCGTGGCGTTGGTGGTTTGAAACCACCCCCTCTCCAAACGTAGACGTACTTCCCCTCAAAAGGAAGGAACTACGGGAAACAAATCCTTGTGTCTCCGCGTCCTATCCTTTACCGCACTTTACTTTACTTGTTCTTGCTTAGTGTAGTACTAGTTTGTGCTTATTTGACATATAGGTATATTCACCTTAGTTACATAATCTAGAGAATTTACCTTTCTTGTCAAACCCTAATTTGAAAAAGGAGAAAAGTTGAAGTAGCACCTATTCACCACCCTTCTAGGCGCCATACGATCCTTGCAATCCATGTACTAATATAGTCCTCAATTGAATTCTTGAACTATGATCTATATAGAAACTTGTACATATGTGAGCAGCCGCCAGAATACGGCGACCAGCTAAACCCATCTAGGGTTGCGTCCCCTCGCCGGTGACGCTGCTAGTACGCTCTGTCTCCGGTGGCCTTAGGACCTTGGAGGTGTGGCAGACCATTGCCTCTCGCCGACAGGAGGGTTTTGTTATTTTTAGTCTTTTTTCAATGTTTTTTTTGGGATGTTGAGACAACGGCTGCATCCTAATGTCAGAATAAGATCCTTCCCGCCCTATCTCGCTCCGGTGGTGTGTCTAGCACCGACGAAGGACGCGTGGAGTCGTGTGTCCAACGAATATCTTGGGATTTGATCGTTTTTCATATTCGTCGGTGTGGTTTGAGGTCAGTCTATTTCAATCTATGGTTGTCATATTTGGCGATGGTTTTTGGTCTGGTGCGCTGGTCCTATGGGGCCTTAGCACAACGATTCCCATCTGTCTACTACAAAAAGCTCAACTATGACAAGCTTTGTCTCTCTCCGGTGATGGAGGGACGAGGACAGTAGCGTCCCTTCGGCTCGTGCTAGTGTCTATAGTCGTCGCTAGGTGGTTCAGTGACCTGTTTGTAATTTCTATTACTTTTATGTCTCTTTGTACTATTATTGATGATTCTTAATAGATTGGTGGAATTTTGCAAAAAAGACAGACATGTTACTACGTCTAAACCTAAGATAAGAGCCGACACAACCGTCTCACAACAACACAACAAATAACTTAATTCCATACAATGTACAAAAAAAGCACCTAAAGAAAATTTCACACGTAAACATGGATCACCTTGTTTTGTAGCAAAGAGGGAGGCCATGCCATGACGTATGGATAGGCATCCTCGGGATGCCGATACACGCCTTTAAATAGCTCATTGATCTCTAGATACTACTCAAAATATTGTGTCCTAGAAAATACAGAGATACGCATAGCCACGGATGACCGCCACAAGGTCCACCCTGACACGCCAATTTCCTTCCTCTATCACACACCCCCGGTGAATTCCTTAACAATCGGGATCGAAGAATAGCTCTTGTACATCATCCACCTCTCCACAACACTGCCATCATTTTGGTTGCCATGAACCAAGAAACAAGTGTGTTATCATGTATATTTACGATGCATAACTTCTCATCATCGGTCTCGCAAAGCTTATACGTCGATTCATCCAATTCGATCTTCAAAGGCATCAGCAAATCAATTAGGGAGAATTGACAAGTCATGGTGTCAAACAACACAATTTGGTTAATCATCCAGTCTTGCCAGCGGATGAGCCCACACACCGCCATGCTTGTCATAATCGTGTTAGATTCAATCAGCCACATGGTGCCCTTACATGAAATTTGCCAGTCCATGGTGTCTGATGAGAAGATGAAACAGTGTACTCCGATCGGTGTTCATTACAGACAGAGACCACACGGGAAGGACCCTGACCATCTTCAGAGGAGAGCGTGTAGATGGTCGGCTCTATCCCAGGGCAAGAGGGGAGATGACCAGGGGGCCAGCCAAATTGGGCCCATATCTACTACTACCTCCGTTCCACAATATAAGCCTCTTTAGCAAACTAAAACAACTTGCTAAAAAGGCTTATATTATTGTAGGGAAGTTGCATTCGTCATATCCGCTTTCATGAGAATAAGGGAATTATCAGCAAATAAAAGGTGTAAAACTGACGGTGTTTTTCTGTACAACCGTATCCCATCAATGCCACCGACTTCTTCAAACAACAAAAGACTCGATAAACCTTATGCACACACAAGGAACAAATAAGGGGATAAAGGATCCCCTTGGCAAAGCCCTCTAGTAGGTGTAAACATGTCAGTATCCTCAGAATTGAATCTCACTTGATATCTAGCAGATTTGACACAGGACATCATCATCACAATCCATCTTTCATCAAAACCTAGTTTTCTTGTCATGTTATCCAAGAATACCCACTCCACCTGATCATATGCTTTATGCATATCAAGCTTAACTACACATGTCCCTACAACTCCCTTCCTTTTATTCTTTATAGCATGAACACTTTCATAAGCCACAAGTACATTGTCCATAATAAGGTGCCTAGGGACAAATGCACTCACCATAGGGGAAATAATCTCAGGCAGAACTACCTTTAGTCCCAATACCAGCATCTTTGAGACTATTTTATAAATAACATTACACAAACTTATTGGGTGGAATTGTGTAATCAACTCTGGATCAACAGTCTTTGGAATTAGAACCACTGTAGTATCATTCCACCCTTTAGGAATAATGATTGTATTGAGAACATGTAGAACCTCCTGAATAATATCCTCACTACATAAACTCTAGAATTGTTTATAGAACACTACATGGAGACCATCAGGGCCCGGATCCTTAAAATCCCCAATGCTAAAATGCTAAACACTGCTTTTTTGATGTCATCAGTAGAGTATGGAGCCATAAGTTTCTCATTCATTGCTTGAGTGACTTTTGGCCGAATTTTATCCAGGAAACCTGTGTCAATTTGCTGCACCTCAAACGTAAAGAGGTTAGCAAAGTAATAAAAAATTAATGGTTTAAGCATCTCCGTACCTTCAACTCAGTCTCCATCATCATTCTTCAGTTTCTTTATATAATTCTTTTTTACGTCGAGCCATGGCAAAATTATGGAAAAAAAGTATTACGATCACCATGCCGAAGCCAATTAGCCCGAGATCGTTGTATCCATTTAACCGCTTCCTGTTCAAGAAGCATCTCTATATGCTCGACTATTGATGGATCAAATGATGTAGAGCTCGTTGGGGAACCCCAAGTGGAAGGTATGATGAGCACAACAACAAGTTTCCCTCAGTTATGAAACCAAGGTTATCGAACCAGTAGGAGAAAAAGCCAACTTCCAAGGTGTTGCTAGCAACTTGGAACCTGCAACAACACAACCACAATACTTTTCCCCAACTTACAGTGAGGTTGTCAATCTCACCGGTTTGCTGGAAACAAAGGATTAAACATATAGTGTGGAAGAAACTAATTGCTTTGTAGGAATTGCAGAAAGTAAACAATAGGCACTAGATGAATATCAGTGGGAAGGAATAGACCGGGGTCCATAGTTCACTAGAGGTGTTTCTCCATAAGATAAATAACATGTTGTGTGAACAAATTACAGTTGGATAATTGACAAGATAGAGAAAGCATAACAATGCATATACATGTCATGATGATCCCTATGAGATTTGTTTGGGAATTACAACATAATACATAGATCGTAATCCAACTGCATCTATGACTAATAATCCACCTTCAAGTTATCATCCGAACCCCCTCCAATATTAAGTTGCAAGCAATAGATAATTGCATTAAGCAAAGTGTGTAAAGTAAACAATACAATTGCCCCATGGACGAAGGATTGTTGTTTTCTCCCTAGTAGCAGCATCACATCTACAACCTTAGAAGTTTCTGTCACTCTCCTAGATTACTAGAGGCATGAACCTACTATCGAGCATAAATACTCCCTCTTGGAGTTATAAGCATCTACTTGGCCAAAGCATCTACTAGCAACGGAGAGCATGCAAGATCACAAAAAACATAGACATGATAGAATCAATAATCAATCTTGATGTAGTACTCAATATACATCAGATCCCAACAAACACAACATATAGGATTACAAATACATGATCTTGATCATGAACCGAGCTCACAAGATCTAAACATGATAGCACAAAGGAGGAGAAACTACCATCTAGCTACTGCTATGGACCCATAGTCCAAGGATGAACTACTCACGCATCACACTGGAGGCTGGTATGGTGATGAAGAAGGCCTCCAGGGTGATCTCCCCTCTCTGGCAGGGTGCCGGGAAGAGCTTCGTATCCCTCCCGATCTAGGGACAATGGTGGCAATGGCTACGGACTTTTTAGTGGATTTCTGATCGGGTCCTTAGGGTTTTTGCCTCAAGGGGCTTATATAGGCGAAGGGGCAAGGTCGGTGTGCCCGAGGGGCCCACACCATGCCTAGGCACGACCAGGGGTGGTCCCGCTCCTAGGGGTGGTGCGACTACCTCGTGAATCTCCTCCGTCTCCGCTTTGGACTCCGTCTTGTGTCGGAAAAAATAGGAACTTCTACTTTTGTTCCGTCCAATTCCGAGAATATTTCTTTACTAGCTTTTCTAAAACCAAAAACAGCAGAAAACAGGTAACTAGAACTGTGGCATCTTGTTAATAGGTTAGTTCCAGAAAATGTATAAAAATGCCTCAAAGTGTAGACAAAACATAAGATAGTTGATACAAAACAAGCATGGAGCATAAAAAATTATAGATATGTTTACGACATATCAAGCATCCCCAAGCTTAACTCCTGCTTGTCCTCAAGTAGGTAAGTGATAAAAAGAATAATTTTTTAGGTGACATGCACCATCACAATCTTGATCAAGATATTGTAAAGCATTGATAGATGGGATCAGAGTACTCTAACATAAGTATGAAATATATAGTTCTAACAATAAGACAAAGCAACTATGTTGCATCATGAAAAGGTTACAAACAAAATATCAGGTGTAACAATGCATTGAAAACATAGTAAGAGTGGCATTCAGCTTGTCCTTCATGGAATAGCAAAACATAAATGCATGGGAGACATTCAAAGTTCGTAAGGGTGACTAGATACAAATAATTTAACAACAAGCAATACCAAAATTATGAATCAATTAATAAGTTTTGGGATAATGCACATTGAACTAAAAATGAAAACTATGCTATCTCAATTAGTGCATAAATATAGAAAGTGGAGACTCAACAAAATGTGAAAAGAAAGGCCCTTCATAGAGGGAAGCAGGGATTTCAAGTTTCATAAAGAGCTTCCAAAAATTATGGTACTTACTAGCTTCGAGCTCTCATTTCCCCTATCATTGGAATCTTGAAGTGATTAAGGTTAAAGTGACACAAATATGAGTATATGCTTGACAGATCATCAGTTGAAAATCTCATGCCCCTTTCCCCATGACACATGAGCTATCCATATTAAAATGACAAGGCAACAAACAATGAGCATCTCAGCGATCTTTTTATTTGCTATTTGCATAGGTTTTTATTAAGGATGCTTCACATAATGCTCATTATGGTTACGATGTAAGTTTCCACCATGATTAGGCATGGCTTAGTCTAGCCACCCATGCGTTTCTCTAACACATATATAAACTCCATGAGCTTATAAGCTCCCTTTTATTTCACACCACCGGGATCCATAAACAAAAGAACATGATATCAACTGAATAGAATAAGTGCAATGTTGAAAGCATTCCCCATGAAAACATGGTTCTGCTAACTCGCAACTTATAATTTGCAAGCATATAAGCAACATAGATGGGCGCAATGGTTCAAGTTTATTAAGTGCAAGTAAATAAAAGTGTGCCATCAAGTTCGTGAGAGCTTTAATCACTAATTTTCACATAACAAAAGTTTAATTTGGAAGATAGATAAAAACATGAATAGACTTGGAATGGTGTAACACACCATGCATATGAATTTATAGTGGACTCTTTGGAATAACTTGGTTTCTTGGGAGTTGGATGCACGAGTAGAGCTTACTCAATACAGGTTGAGGCTAGCAAAAGACTGGGAACAACCAACTAAGATAGCAATAATGGCCATAATCATGTAGAGCGACAAAACATTATTAATTAAAGCATAAAGTGATATCACAAGTCAAAAAGTAAATGATCATAGAGGCTAGGGTGAGTGTTTTATAGTCATAACATGGTGTAAGCACGTGCCAAGTCAACCCAAATAAAGCATCAAAGGAGAATACCACAATATTACGCTTTTGTCTGCTAAAACAACGCATGATTCTTTCAAGGCACATTAAGCAATCTCAATTGTTTGAAACAAGTCACGCTACAACAATAATCACTAAGCATATGGTCAAAGAAACATTTAACATGACATGATAAAGTCTAAGCCATAGTCAAAACAAGCTTCCTTTTGTACCACTATAAGCATGAAACTTTCTACTCTTTTCCAACACCAATCGACTTATTTGAAACAACTCACAAAGATAATAATTAATAAAGATCAGAGAGCTTGTATCACTTAACTACAAAGAAGAATTAAAAAGTTCTAAGCAAAAAGCATAAGAAAACTAAAGCTAAACATAGTACTAGCAAAAGAGAACACTCATAGAACAATAAGAGTGAAAACTAAAGTGTTCTAGGCAATGAATAACTAGGTGTAACTTCTCTAAAATAAGAATGTTGGGGTCCAACCAACTTATCACAGAAAACAAAGGAAAAGAAAACTAAAAACAAAAACAAAGACGCTCCAAGAACAACACAATAGTGCGTGAAGCAATAAAAATAAAGTGTCTTGAAAGAAGACTTGAGATTTTTATTGATGAAGATGGGGATGCCTTGGGCATCCCCAAGCTTTGATGCTTGTACCTATTGAATATTTCTTAGGGTGGCACGGGTGGCATCCCCAAGCTTGAGATTTTGTCCATTCTTCATCTCATCATATCATTCTCTCTCTACACTTAAAAATTTCCTTCATACAAAACATCACGCAATCTTCATTAGCAACATTAGTGTATTCAAGATAATAAACCTTTGGGTTTAGTTTCAACTCAAGTAAAACTTCCATTAAAACATAGGCTACTATAGAAACTTCTTTTAAAATCTCAAGTGATCAAGAAGAACTCAAAAGAAACCGATTAAGAGGCAAATGCACATAATGGCAGAAATCTGTCAAAACAGACCAGCAGGTAAAGACTGTTTTTTTTAGAAAATATTCTGTTGCTCAAATATAAAAGTTCAAAACTAACAAAAGTTGGGTAAATAACAGGGGCATGCACACAAAAAATTCAGCTCAATCCGACGTACTGGGATTTTTCATGATTTTTTACAGTGAAGCATAAAAATCTATTTCGAGACAACAACTTCCCCAAATCTTACTTCCCTCTCATTAGAGGTTATTCTTGGCACAAAAACCAAGCAAAAAGGATAAGGAGAGGTTATTACAGGAGCAATAACTTCCAATACTCAACAAGATAAAAACTTATTGAAAGAAAAAATATAATGGGTTGTCTCCCAAAAGCTCTTTCTTTATAGCCATTAAGATAGCTTGAGAAGATGCTCACATAAGAAATATGAATTGAAGTAAAAGAGAGCATCAAGAAGAAAATTCAAAACACATTAAGTCTAACCCACTTCCTATGCATAGGAATCTTGTAAGAAAATAAATCAAAGAAGCACATAGTAACAAGAATGGGTAGATAAAACAAGAGCAACTTCGGAACTTTCAATATAAAAAGAGGTGTTTTAGTACCATGAAAACTTCTATAGCCATATTTTACTCTCTCATAATAATTTCAGTAGCCTCATGAATAAATTCAACAATATAACTATCACATAAAGCTTGCTTTTCATGATCTTCAAACACATAATTTCTATCAAGCTCAAAAATAGTGGGATTAAAACCTTCAAACCCACTTTTAACAATTTTATAACAAGATGACTGATCATTCTCAAGAGGTATGGGGTTCCAAGATAAAGTCAAGACCCCTCCAATCTCATTTCTAATAGTAGTACAATTAATATTATCAACCAACATAGGACCATCATCTAGAGCTTTATCATAAACATTTTCTAAGCAAAACTCTTTAGTACCATGCATTTTGAAGTTAGGCACAAATAAAGGATTATCATAAGATTTATAAAAATAGCATGGATTATCATAGATAACATGAGCATAATTATTATCAGAAGTTTTACCCATAGTAGATATTTCAAAAGAATCCACAGGAACATAACATTCATCCTCCTTTGGTAAGCATGTGGGACAATCAAATAATGTAAGGGGTAAAGAGTTACTCTCATTAGAAGGTAGGCATGGGTATCTAATCCATTCTTCCTCTTTTGTTCATCACTCTCCTCCTTTTTTTTATCTAATGAGCTTTCAAGTTCAGCGATTTCTTCTTCCATAGGCTCCTGCAAGGCATTAGTCTCTTCCATTGGTGGAGAGCATCTATTAAAATATTTAAGAATATATCCATTTTCTTCCTTGTAATTATCAAAGAAAAATTTAAGTATATCATAAACCTCATATTTATAAGGTGCATCATCAGTATTTTCAAGCAAATAAGAAAGTTCGAATGCACCCTTCCAAGCAATAAATTCTTCAATTTGTTCCACATCATAAAAGTCATAATTTCCCTTAACATAAGAAGATATGGTAACATTATCATTATACTCACATTGAAAAGGGAGGTGTTTATACCTCCTACAGCAATAAGATTTATCAAAGCAATAAGTAACATTATAAGTAGATGATACGTCATAAACGTATCTATAATTTTTGATGCTTCATGCTTGTTTAGTATCAGCTTTGTTATGTTTTGTCTACACTTTGAGGTATTTTTATACATTTTCTGGGACTAACCTATTAAACAGACGCCGCAGTGCCAGTTGCCTATTTTCTGCTGTTTTTGGTTTCAGAAAAGCTAGTAAATAAATATTCTCGGAATTGGACGATACAAAAATCAAATTCAATATTTTTCCCGACACGACACGGAGCCCGAAGGAGAGACGGAGGAGGGCACCAGGGCGGCAACACCATACGGTGGCGCGGGCCCCCCTAGCCGCACGACCACATGGTGTGCCCCTGGCCCTCCACCTATCTTGCCCTTTCGCCTACATATACGTCTCCCCGAGACGTAGGCGAATCAGATCTCCACAAAAAGTTCCACAGCGCTGCCGCCACCGAAGAGGAGATTCGGTGGACAAAAGTCTCTGTTCCAGCACCCTGCCGAGACGGGGAATTGCCCCCGGAGCCATCTCCATCGATCTCCATCGCCATCTCCATCACCGTTGCCGACTCTCATGATGAGGAGGGAGTAGTTCTCCCTCGAGGCTAAGGGCTCTACCGGTAGCTATGTGTTCATCTCTCTCTCTCTATGCGTGATCTTATTGTGGTCATGAGCTATGTAATCAAGTAGATATACTCTGCTACTCAAGTGATTTAATTGTAATCTCCGGTTATCCCCAAATGTGTGAAGTTGACAGTGTGCACACCGTGTGGCACTTAGGCTAAAGATTACTGAAATACTTATCATGAGTTATATTTTGAGTTGGATGTCTCTATAAAATTGTGGTGTTTGTTGGAACCATCTAGCGCTAAAGGTGACAGTGTGGGGTTACCTAGATGGGGAATGCAAACTTTAAGGAGAGATTTTGTAGCCCTACCATGGATTGGAGTTGTCCAACCGGGGAGTAGTTCAGGGTAGCATCATGAAGAGAATATATTTATATGAGAGTGTTCACTAGTGAAAGTATGATCCCTAGGTCTTGTTTCTAAGCATTGAAACACCATTTACAATCAGTCATGTTACATGTTTGCTTGTTGCCATCTTTATTTCATATTGCAATTACCACTTATAATCATCCATATTACTTGTATTTCACTATCTCTTCGCCGAACTAGTGCACCTATACACCTGACAAGTGTATTGGGTGTGTTGGGGACATAAGAGACTTATTATATCTTGATTACAGGGTTGTCTGACAGGAATACCTTTAACCACTTCCTCCATGAGATCAATAAACCTTGGGTGATCCACTTAAGGGGAAGTTGCTGCTGTTCTACAAACCTTTGCGCTTGGAGGCCCAACACTGTCTACAAGAATATAAGTGTGCGTAGACATCAAGCTCTTTTCTAGTGCTGTTGTCGGGGATCCATTAAATCTTCTTCCTCCCTGTCAAGCTCTTTTCTGGCGCCATTGCCAGGGAGGTAAGGTAAAAGGTACTCACATCCTCTGGCTACTGAGCTATCTTCTAATACTGTTGCTGGTGGGTGAGTGCTCTAAGTTATTTCCTTTAGATTCTGTAATTATAACTTTTTGTTTCTTGTTTTTATTTTCACTAGTTAGGCTTAATGGAAAACAACAACAAAATTAGAGAGATATACCTCCAACAAAATTAGTTAGGCTTAATGGAAAATTTGTTATGATGATATATACCTCCAATATATGATGATCACAATGATGAATATGATTTTTTAGTCCACCTACTATTGAGGAGAAAATTAATTATGATTACAATATACCTCATATATTTGATGATTATGGTGATGAGAATAATAATGATAGCTATTTTGTTGAATTTGCTCCCACTATAATTAATAAGAATGACTATGCTTATGTGGAGAGTAATAATCATTTTATGCATGTAGCTCCTGATAAGAATGTTTTATGTGATAGTTATATTGTTAATTTTATTCATGATGCTACTGAAAGTTATTATGAGAGAGGGAAACATGGTTTTATGTATCTCAACAATATTAAGTTTCCCCTCTTTATGTTGAAAAAATTTAAGTTGCACTTGTTTTGCTTTCCTATGCTTGTTGCTTTGTGCTTTCATGACTTGTTTCTTTACAAGATTATTTTTCATAGGAAGTGGGTTAGACTTAAATGTGTTTTTAATTTGCTTCTTTATGCTCTCTTTTACTTCAATTTGTCACATCCCAAAATTTTCCAAATTTTGAAATGTGAAAATAAATAAACAAATAAACAATTGCTAATTTTTAGGGTAAGAAGAAACTTTTTGATTCCAATTGGAAACATCAAAACCTATTTTGATCAAATAAAATCCTAAAGGGATTTCAAAAGATAAACAATTAATAAATAAAGTTAAAATAATTGGAATCACTATATTTGGATCTTTGAATAAAGAGATTTGGTTTTCAAAAGAAAAGGTAGAATTATAAATAAGGATTATTTTATAGAGCCAAATTAAATCTTGGCCAATCTTTTGAAAATAAAATATTTCTATTTGATAAAAAGAGTAAAGGTTTTTTAAATAAAATAATGAGGATTTATTAATATCCAATTTTATTAAAGAAAAGGTTTTTCCCATTTTTTTTAAATAAACACTAAAACTTGTTAATTTATGTTAAATAAGTTTTCCAAGAGTTCTAATTATTCAAATAAAACCTACTGAAATGATTTTGGTATTATTTAGATTTCAAATGGAGTTTTTAAATAAATAAAATCCTATTTGAATTAATGACTAGGGTCTATTTATTTAATTGTTAATGGATCCTAAAAAGAATAAAAAAATATTTTGTTTTGGACCTTGGAATGTGTTGTTAAACAGAATTAAAATCAACACAAAGTTTGGTGGTGATTTGATTTGAATTCGTGTTTGAATTGTTTGTTTGAAAATCAAATCAGAATATTCAAACAGAAAAAGGAAAAACTTTGTGTATAAAGAAAAAGTGAATCAAACCCAGCCCAGCTAACAGGCCCAGCAAGCCCAACAGTCCAGCCCAACTAACCCCCGTAGTGAACCATTTTACACTGAGAAACACATCCGCTGAGTCACAGACAGGTGGCCCCATCTCCCACTTTCCCCACCTCGCTGACAGACAGGCCTCACTACCTCGTCATCGTCATCAACCCCGCGCCAGCCGTTTCCCCCTTGCTCATCGCCGTTCTGCCGCGAGTTAATCCCGTTAAATTCGAGTAAATGGCTAACTTAATCCTTGTTGTGACCACGCCCATTTAATCGCCCACGCCTCTCCTCTATTTCCCCCAAACAGCGCCTCCCCTCTGCCCCTAGGCTGCTCCGATTTTGAGCTCAACCACCACTATCTCCGACGACATCCCAGAGCAATTCCGGCGAACCATGGCCGCCCCTATCCTCCCAGAGCACGAGAGCTTGCTGCCCACCACCTGGCGCATCTCCCCGTGCCACTAGTTCGCTCGCGCGCGCTCAGAATCGTCGGCAACAACGACAACCAGCAGGGCCACCGTCTGCAAGCGACTCCGGCGACCCTTCCCTGGTAACTCCGACCGCCCCGAGCCCTCTCAGTGATGCTCCCATACTCCCCATGCTCTCCCGCATCTGACCATGTCTTTGTTTTGCCTCGGCACGATCTGTAGCTCCATCCCCGACGACCTCCAGAGCCGCCTGACGCCGCCACCGACTCTAGCGAGGAATTGCCAGCAGCTCCGAGCGCCCCTCGCCAAGCCAACGCCACCTTGAGCTTCACCTCGACCACGCGAACGCTATAAGCCAATTCCCCCTCTCCCTCTCTTCCTGTAATGTCGGCAAGCACACCGTCTGACCGCGTGCCGCCGCCAGCCGCCGCGCAGCGCCGCCAGGCAATGGTCAAACTCATCTGCACCGTTAGATTTAGATCCGACGCGTAGGAACAGATGACTTAACAAAGAGGTATCACTCAATCTGCGCCGTGCAATCTAAATAAGATCCTGCGTTCCAGAGAGCTCGATCCACCCGAAGCGGTACCGGCCAATTAGATTGCGCCACGTGGACAGGGTTTTGTTTAAAAACAGAATTAGAATCTGTTTGAAATGCAAACTTGTAAAATTCATAACTTTAATTCTACACGTCCAAATTTTGCAAATTTTATATCAATGGATTCAGCAGATCATGTAATTTGCAACCATGCATTTGTTTAATGTTTTGCTTCTTTAAAATTGGTTGAAATTTCAGAAACATGTGTAGGCTTATTATATATATAAAAATTGTTCTAGATATAATTTTAATGTAAAATCTTTGCAAAATGGATTGTTGTGAACCTACTGACCCTAGGAACCAACTTATGGATTTAGAAATGTATTTTGTGAAGTTAGGGAATAAATAATTGAATTAGCTCATTTCTAGTCAAATAAAAATATTGATTTTATTTTAGAAATGATTTTTGAGTAAAATCTTTGGGAAATGAATTGATTCAAACCTTCTGACCCTAAACACCAAGTTTTGAGAATTAAAATATATTTGGTGAACTCTTTAAAGAATATTGCTTTGCTAAAAGCATTTTCAACCACATAAAATATTGATTTGATTTAAAAATGGTTTATAGATAAGACCTTTTGCAGATGGTTTTACCACTTTAGTAAATGACCACTTTTGAACTTTACAATGTTTAGAGCCTAGTATAAACCACTTTTGCAAATAAAACTATCTTTTGCATGCTTGCATGCATGACCTTGTTTCTATTATGTTATGTGTGATAAATTGGTTGGATTGCTAGTTGAATTTGTGTTTGTTTGATTGTATTGTAGTGGAGTTAGAAGAGTGTGATAGATCAAGAAGTGAACCAACATTCTCTACTAAAAAGGCAAGTGACACTATCATCCAAGTCCTACTATTTTCATTACACTTAGTGGATTTTGTAACATGCATGGAAAGGTTTACTATATTTTATGCTATGCTAAATCCTAATAGGATACCCATATATTTCCCTTAGTGGAAACATTGTAGTTGTAGTATGCTTAGCCCTTCTATATATTGGGATGGGATACATGTTATGATTATATGAAGAGTTGAAAAGATATATGTTTTATATAATAAAACAAGTACTCAATGAACCACCTGGGTGGACAAGGATACTCAAGGTTGGACAAGGTGGCAACAAAACGAACCATGTTTATATGGCTATCTCTTTTTGTATGTGCACTAGAAGAAAACCACCCAGGGACTTAGAGATTGAACATGTTTCTCGTACAGTGGCTTCCGTGTACAGCCACATGCTAAATGGGCTCTGGCTTAGTCAACTGCATAGTGGAAGACCCATGCATTGGAATCTTCAGGTTAACTAGAATTGTGTAAGGGAACTTGAAACCCTACATTGGTGCCTGGATGACAAGCTAGCATTATGTATTGGGAGGACTCCTATGGAAAGACTTTGTCACATTCTCAATCTGCCAGTACTCCATCTTGGTGAGTACTTATCCAGCGGCCACTGGTGGCATCAAGATGAGATTGTGTCATGTGGGTAAAGTGTACAACTTCTACAGAAGATCAAAATTCTAAGTACTTAGTCGTGTCCCCGGTTATGGACAATACTGAGCAACTAAGGCATGAAGCTATGGAAGATCTCGACATTCCAATTTCTCAAAGTTAAAACTTGAGGGTGACAACAAGGGATTTGAAGCACTTGGAGTTTTCCAAGAAGTTCAGAAAGATTTGACAAAAGATCAAAACTATTTTTCAAAAGATAGGACAAAATATATTGCTTTCTGCAAAAGAGCCTAAACCCTACTTAGCCAAATATGCATGTAAATGATAGGATCCACTTATTTATACATAGTAGTGAAACTTGCCAATACAATTCAAATGTATTGACCCTTGTGGCTGCAACTTATTATGTTGCAGGTTTGTTTGATGTTAGTGAAGTGTGTTGAATAGGATTACAAGTCTACAACCAACATGACTGCCTGTGGCACTTTGAAGATGAAGGACTCCATGCTTTATAGATTTCTGCTGCAATGTAATGTAATAGCTAAATAAGCTATGTAAGATGTAATAAATTATTTTATTCCTGGTTATAAAGTTGTATTATGACCTTTGTTTCTTGATATTACATCTTAATTGTGGATGCTAGCTATTGATCCAGGGACTAGCATTGTAAACACAGGGATCTCTATCTTATTAAAGGTTGGGAACCTTACATAATTCATATTTTTTATGTGAGCATCTTCCCAAACTATCAAGCCTAACTTAAAGGCGTTAAAGAAAAGTACTAATTGGGAGATAACCCAAATTTAAGTAGGTTTTTCTTTTGATGAGTCTTGGAAGTTATTGCCTCTATAATAACCTATCCTTATACTTTATGTGTGGTTTTTGTGCCAAAAATAACCTCTAATGAGAGAGAAGTAAGATTTGGGGAAGTTGTTGTCCCGAAATAGATTTCTGTGCTTCACTATAAAAATTCATGAAAAATCTCTGTATGTAGGATTGAGCTGTAATTTTCTGAGATTATGCCCCAGGTTATTACATAACTTTTTTTAGTTCAACACTTTTCGATTTGAGCAACATAAGGTCTTCGAAAAAATCGGTTTTTACCTTCTGGTCTGTTTTGACAGATTTCTGCCATTATTTGCATTTGCCTCTTATTTGTTTCTTTTTTAGTTCTCTTTGATCACTTGATCTTTTAAAATAAAGTTGCTACAGTATCTTGTGTTTTAATGGAAGTTTTATTTGTGTTGAAACTAAACCCAAGGGCTTATTATCTTGAATACACTAATGTTGCTAATGAAGAATTGTGTGAAGTTTTGTATGAAGAAAATTTTCAAGTGTAGGGGAAGAATGATGTGATGAGATGAAGAATGGACAAAAGCTCAAGCTTGGAGATGCCACCCGTGTCACACCAATAAATATTCAATAGGTACAAGCTTCAAAGCTTGGGGATGCCCAAGGCATCCCCTTCTTCATCAATAAAAATCTCAGGTCTCTTTCTAGACACTTTATTTTTATTACTTCATGCAATATTGTGTTGTTCTTGGAGCGTATTTGTTTTGGTTTTTAGTTTTATTTTGCTTTGTTGATGCAATAATTTGGTTGGATTACAACACACTTCTTTTGGAGAGAGACACGTTCAGTTTTCATTGCCTAGAACACTCTAGTTTTCACTCTTAATGTTCTGTGAGTGTTCAATTTTGCTAGCATTGTGTTTAACCTTAGTTTTCTTATGCCTTTTGCTTAGAACTTTTTAGTTATTCTTTGTGAATGTGCGAGACAATCTCACTGATCTTTATTGATTATTATCTTTGAGAGTTGTTTCAAATAAGTCGATTGGTGTTGGAAAAGAGTAGAAAGTTTCATGCTTATAATGGTACAAAAGGAAGCTTGTTTTGACTGTGAATTAGACTTTATCATGTCATTCTAGATGTTTCTTTGACATTATGATTAGTGATTATTGTTGTAGCATGACTTGTGCCAAACAATTGAGATTGCTTAATGTGCCTTGCAAGAATCATGCATTGTTTTAGCATACAAAAGCATAATATTGTGGCATTCTCCTTTGATGCTTTATTTGAGTTGACTTGGCACATGTTTACACCATGTTAAGACTATAAACCAGTCACCTTAGCCTCTATGATCATTTAGTTTTTGACTTGTGATACCACTTTATGCTTTGATTGATAATGTTTTGTCGCTTTGCATGATTATGGCCATTATTGCTCTCTTAGTTGGTCGATCCAAGCCTTTTGCTAGCCTCCACTTATACTGAGTAAGCTCTACTCATGCATACAACTCCCAAGAAACCAAGTTATTCCAAAGAGTCCACTATAAATTCCTATGTATGGTGTGTTACACCATTACAAGTATATTCATGTTTTATCTATCTTCCAAATTAAACTTGTTATGTGAAAATTAGTGATTAAAGCTCTCACAAACTTGATGACACACTTTACTTTCTTGCACCTAATAAGCTTGAACCATTGTGTCATCTATGTTGTATATGCTTGCACTTATAAGTTGGTAATTAGCAGAACCATGCTGTCATGGGGAACGCTTTCAACACTTGTATATATTACCCAGTTGATATCATGATCTTTTTTTTGCGGATGTCGGTGGTGTGAAATAAAAGGGGAGCTTGTAAGTCCATGGAGTTATGTATACGTGTTAGAGAAACGCCTGGGAGGCTAGCCTAAGCCATGCCTAATCATGGTGGAAACTTGCAGCATAACCGTATTAAGCAATTTGTGAAGCATCCTCAATAAAAACATATGAAAATAGCAAATAAAAAGATTGTTGAGATGCTCATTGTCTGTTGCCTTGTCATTTTGATATGGGATAACTCCTGTGTCATGGGGCAAGGGGTACCCCGCTGGCGGTTCTCTATGATACACATATACTTACAATGATAAGAACTTGCTTGTGACTAAATTTGAGTAGCATGTGAAACGACCCTCGTACTCAAGGGATGTGAGATTGCCAACTTATGATTTTTCAAGCATATACTTCATATTTGTTTCACTTTAACCTTAATCACTTCAAGATTCTTATGATAGAGGCAATGAGAGCTGAAAACTAATAACTACCATAATTTTTGGAAGCTCTTTATGAAACTTGAAATACCTGCTTCCCTTTGTGAAGGGCCTTTCTTCCCCCTTTTATATTGAGTCTACACCTTCTATCTTTATATACAAATTAAGAGAGATGTCATTCTTAGTTCAATGTGCATTGTCCCAAAACTTATTGATTGATTCAAAATGTTGATATTGCTTGTTCTTAAACTATTTGTATCTAATCATCCTTATGAAATTTGAAGGTGTCCTATGCATTTATGTTTTGATATTCCATGAGGGACAAGCTGAATACCACTCTTGCTATGTTTTCTGTATGTGAAACAAACAAACGTCTTTCAATGCATTGTTATTCATGATCTTTGTTTGTACCTTTATCATGTTACAACATAGTTGCTATGTCCTATTGTTAGAACCACATCTTTCATGCTCATGTTTAGAGTACTTTGATCCCAACTATCAATGCTTTACAATATCTTGATTAAGATTGTTATGGTGCATGTCACCTCAAAAATTATTCCTTTTATCACTTACCTACTCGAGGACGGGCATGATTTAAGCTTGGGGATGCTTGATACGTCGTAAACGTATCTATAATTGTTGATGCTCCATGCTTGTTTAGTATCAACTTTGTTATGTTTTGTCTACACTTTGAGGTATTTTTATACATTTTTTGGGACTAACCTATTAACAAGATGCCGCAGTGCTAGTTGCCTATTTTCTGTTGTTTTTGGTTTCAGAAAAATTAGTTAAGAAATATTCTCGGAATTGGACGAAACAAAAGCCAAAGTCAATATTTTTTCCGACACGACATGGAGCCCGAAGGAGAGACGAAGGAGTAGATCCCACAGAGCTTTGCCTAAACCACGCGGCCACATGGTGTGGGCCCCCTGGCCCTCCATCGACCTTGCCCTTTTTCCTACATATACGTCTCCCCGAGACGTAAAACCTAGGCAGATCAGATCTCCACAAAAAGTTCCGTAGCGCTGCCGCCACTGAAGAGGAGATTCGAGGGACAGAAGTCTCTGTTCTGGCACCCTTTCGGGATGGGCAATTGCCCTCAGAGCCATCTCCATCGATCTCCATCGCCGTTGCTAACTCCCATGATGAGGAGGGAGTAGTTCTCCCTCGAGGCTAATTGCTCTACCAGTAGCTATGTGTTCATCTCTCTCTATGGGTGATCTTATTGTGGTCATGATCTTTGTAATCAAGTAGATATACTCTGCTACTCAGGTGCTTTAATTGTAATCTCCGGTTATCCACGTGTGTGAAGTTGACAGTGTGCACACCGTGTGGCACTTAGGATAAAGATTACAAAAATACTTATCATGAGTTATATTTTGAGTTGGATGTCTCTATGAAATTGGGGTGTTTGTTGGAACCATCTAGCGCTCAAGGTGACAGTGTGGGGTTACCTAGATGGGGAATGCGAACTTTAAGGAGAGCTTTTGTAGCCCTACCATGGACTGGAGTTGTCCAACCGGAGAGTAGATCAGGGTAGCATCATGAAGATAAGATATTTATATGAGAGTGTCCACTAGTGAAAGTATGATCCCTAGGCCTTGTTTCTAAGCATTGAAACACCATTTACAAACAATAATGTTACATGTTTGCTTGCTTCCATCTTTATTTCATATTGCAATTACCACTTATAATCACCCATATTACTTGTATTTCACTATCTCTTTGTCGAACTAGTGCACCTATACATCTGGCAAGTGTATTGGGTCTGTTGGGGACACAAGAGACTTCTTGTATATTGATTGCAGGGTTGATTGAGAGGGATACCTTTGACCACTTCCTCCCTGAGATCGATAAACCATGGGTGATCCACTTAAGGGAGACTTGCTTCTGTTCTACAAACCTCTGCACTTGGAGGCCCAAAACTGTCTACAAGAATAGAAGCGTGCGTAGACATCAGTAGAGCACACGTTTCTAGCAATGGTACACAAGTTATCAATTTTTTCCCATAAGTGTTTCCTTTTTTGTGATAAGCGGTGTTCCTCATAATATTTTTGTTCTTACATGAACCCATCTTGCTAATAAATTATAGTTTCAAAGAAACCAACCATTGATAGAAAGCATGATAAAGCAAGACAATAACAGACCAACAAAAATAACAACTATAGTAGGAACTATTTTTTTGTGTTTTTTGATAAAAATAAGTAAGCAAAACAAAGCAAAATAAACTAAGCAAAACAAAACAAAAACAAAGTAAATAGATTGATCTTACTGTTCAAGAAGCATCTCGATAAGCTCGACTATTGATGGATCAAATAATGTAGAGCTCGTTGGGGAACCCCAAGTGGAAGGTATGATGAGCACAAGAACAAGTTTCCCTCACTTATGAAACCAAGGTAATTGAACCAGTAGGAGAAAAATCCAAATCCCAAGATGTTTCAAGCAACTTGGAACTTGCACAACACAACCACAATACTTTGCCCCAACTTACAATGAGGTTTTCAATCTCAACGGTTTATTTAAAACAAAGGATTAAACATATAGTGTGGAAGAAAGTAATTTCTTTGTAGGAATTACAGAAAGTAAACAATAGGTAGTAGATTTAATATCAGTGGGAAGGAATGGACCGGGGTCCACAGTTCACTAGGGGTGTTTCTCCATAAGATAAATAGCATGTTGGGTGAACAAATTACAGTTGGGCAATTGACAGGATAGAGAGAGCATAACAATGTATATACATGTCATGATGATCGATATGAGATTTGTTTGGGCATTACAACATAGTACATAGACCTTAATCCAATTGCATCTATGACTAATAATTGATGACCCACACGTATAGGGGATCGCAACATTCTTCAAGGGTAGTATAACCCAATTTATTGATTCGACACAAGGGCAACCAAAGAATACTTATAAGCCTTATCAACTGAGTTGTCAATTCAGGTGCACCTGGAAATAGTCTTGCTCACAGTAGTTTATCGGTAGCAACAGTTTTGTAGTAGCAATAGCAAAGTAACAGCAATAGTAAAACAAAGGCAATAGTAACAATAGTAGCAAACATCTGGATTTGAGTGCGGTAGTCATAGGGATGGATGAACGGGCGTTTCATGGACAAGAATATTCATGTAATATCAAGATCTAGGGCATTTGCAGATAAATAAGATAAATCATCGAAGTACTAAACAATCATAGGCATGTGTTCCATATATAGTCATACGTGCTCGTAATAAGAACTTGCACAACATCTTTTGTCCTGCCAGCCCTTGCAGCGGGGCCTTAAGGGAATCTACTGGCAATTAAGGTACTCCTTTTAATAGAGTACCAGAGCAAAGCATTAACACTCCATGAACACACGTGATCCTCATATCATAGCCATCCCCTCCGGCTGTCCCAATTTCTATCACTTCGGGGCCTTTGGTTCCGGACAATAATATGTGTAAAAAACTTGCAGATAAGATCGCAAATAATACTATCATCATGAATCAATAACATGTTCAGATCTGAGATCATGGCACTCGGGCCCTAGTGACAAGCATTAAGCATAACAAGTTGCCACAAAGTCAAATAGCACTAATAGAGATACGAGGCACCATGCCCTAACAATCTTATTCGATTACATGATAGATTTCATCCAATCCCTATCATCCCCATAGCCTACAACAGGGGATCACTCACTCATGGATGGGGAAACATGGATGGTTGATGGAGAGGCGTCGGTGATGGTGATGGCGAGGGTGCGAGAACGGAGTTTCTGGTTCCGAATCGCGGTTTTTGGTGGTGGCGGCATAGCGGAACTCTTTCTGGAAAAACGTCAAATCCCCCCTCTGTTTGTAGGTTAGAAGGCTTTATGTAGGAGAAGAGGGAGACCGAGGGGGTGAACGAGGTGGCCAAACGTCCCCCAGGTGCGGTGTAACATCCCAAAAAATATTAATGAGGATCATTCCCTAATTAATCAAGATTAGGGTAAACAAAAGCTTTTATTAATTAAATTTAAATCTTATTGTTTGAGTGTATGAATGCTTGCAATGCCATGTATGATTATTGTAAATGATGAGAAGTGGTTTAAAGATAAAAACCATATCATCTAAGTCACTATCAAATCAGATCAAAACAAAAGGAAATGAAAATATGAGGCCTAAGACCTAATGGTCATTTCTGCCCTAGTTAACCACTAGCTCACATTGAGCATCTCTACCAACTAATCTCAAATAGAAACTTTCCCATTTCTTTTCTCCCCTTGCTATACCTAGTGACACTGAACCCAATGGAGCTTCCAACTTGGTAGAAATATTTTCAAACTCTTTTGAGAGGCAATTCAAATTTGAATCTATCTTATGTATCAAGATAGCCATTTTTGGAAAACCACTCCAATCATCACCACTTGACCAATCCAAGAAACCAGAGACTACCAAGTGTGTGAGCATCACACTCACCAAAAATCTTTCAAAAATTTGCAAGTAATGTTCATGCGGCCATTTGATCGAACACTTAGCAGACACAGTACCACTACCAACTATTTACTATTTGTGATCAATCAATTGCTCAGCAATTGTACCCCAATTCCTTTCCCTAGTTCACCCACGATCACCCCCAGTATGCAGCCGTGCAATTGAGCCACTCTTCTTCACTATCTTGATCAATGCAAATGGTACCCGAGCTCACCATGTCACTCGGACATGGACAACACGCCACAGGCCACTCCTCGCTTGCCCATGATGTCTAGATAGTAGCAGTGACCTCATCGCCCCTCTCTGTCCACCCCTCGACCAACGGAGAGATGCGGAGACACTAGAACAGCCACGCCCATTTAAGACACGGACATGCCAAGAGCACGACGGAGCACCGTAGCCGCTTCGCGCAGCCACGCAACAACTCGCCCTCTCCGCTCGTACTCGCACCCGTGGCGTCACCAGCCACCGCCCAGACATGATCATTGGTCACCACACACCCCCTTGACCACCATACGCGCTGACGAACACTGTGATACCCGCACAGAGCACCGACGTCGCACAACCGACTAATACCGCCCCTTGTCGCACCACCACTCGCATGACGATCGCCACACCCAGCAGCCTTGACCCATGCCCTCCTCCATGCTTAGCTTGACCTGTAGCAACATCGTCGACTAGCCCTTGCCATGCCGCACTGCCTCACCCGCGAGGGTATAAATAGACCCCTTCCCTAGCCTCAATCTCCACACCATTCCACTCCTCTCTCACTCAGAAACATCCCTGACCTGTTTCCGGAGCAAGGCGAGCACTCTATCTCCGGAATTTGATCGGAGTTTGCCGCTGCCGTGAGGAAAAGGTGTCGTCGATTGGAGCCACCTCAGGAGCTACCATGACCGCCATTCAACTCGCCTTCGTCGACAAGCTCATTCGCCTGCATCGCCAACCCTAGCTGGAGCCCTAGTAAGCCCCAAGCCATCCTCACTGTGCCACTAGGTTAAAATCTCGCCGGAGCATCGCAACATAGACGATGAGCCTCGACCATAGATCATGTTGTAATCGTAGGGCCAGCATTGATCGATACCGATTCGTTCAGAAGCACCCACTGACGCGTGGGACCAGCCTAAGTGAGCCTGCTGCACACGCGCTGTGTAGTTGGGCCAGCCCAGTAGTGTTTCCCGTGCGAGCCCAGTAATTCAAACCTACTTTTATCTTTTATTTGAAAATCCCTTTCTATTATGAACTTTAAAAATCAATTCAGAGAGATTCATTGCACCAAATTGAATGAATCCAATTTTGTTTGAAAGTAGATGAAAATCTCTAATCACTCCCGTTGGATTCAAACAGTTTGAAACTATGGATCACCCTTGGTAAAAAGAACAAGCCAGTAGCTTTTGCAACTTCAAACATTTTTATAAAATCAACCATAAGTGATTTTGAGTTGATTCCAACTCTCAAAAATCACATTTGATAAGACATTTCTGAATATGTAAAAATCTACATACTTACATACAGTAGTCCTGGACCAAAACTAAAAGAATGACTTTCTAGTCATTTTTAGCCACTTAAATATTATTAAATAATAGTGTTAAAATTCATACATTAGGCCAACCAATTTAAATCACATTCCCAAGTATTAGAGTATGTGGTGATGACATGTGTCAATATGATCCCCTATTTTTAATTTGGAGAATATTAAATCCTAAGTAACTTTTTAATGAGTAGAAATTACTTTTCTAAAAAGTTTTGTCAATATGATCCCCTACAATATGACATGTGTCAATATGATCCCCTACATTATGCATGTTATTCTATGCAATTCCCACTTGCAAGCCTTTGTCATACCCCTTTTTATTATACCAAATCCTAGTTTTATTTGCAAGCTTCACTTTTGCAAAGTTGTTCCATCGTTAATTAATTGATGATTAGTGGAAATGAAGGAAACTGCCATCAAGATCTTATAACTTGATGTAGGTAGAAACAGTAGTTGATACCCCTCAAATAGTGACACCCCCATTTGGTAGATGCTAGTGCTAAATTAAACTTGATCACTAGATGGGAACAAATGATTATGAAAACCTTGGAATGATGAGTCATTCTACTGAAATGTTTTGACATGTGTTGTGGAAACAATGACTTGAAGATGATGGTGAAGGAAGTATGTGAGTTGACTTTGATAAAAACTTATGGTTGAGTTCGGATGCAATACCATTCCAATGTTTACCGTACAACCACAATACCCGAATTTGGGTAGGGCTTGACTGGAAGTTTATATGTCTTAGTATGGGTTCCCTTGCGGAATGAGGTGAGCTGAGGCTACCTTGTGAATGTGACTGTCCACCTATGCAGTGCCCAAGATGACAGATGGTCATGGTTGGGAGTCCAAACTCATAGGATAGGTGCCTATACTAGGATGTGTAATTGAAAGGTTAGGATTGATTATCCGCATACCAAGTATGATGATTCGGGATTGTTCCTGACGGATGTATTGAATGTTGTGGTGAAAGTGTACCACCTCTACAGAGTGTCAAACTATTCGAATAGCCACGTCCGTGGTTATGGACAGTTGGATGGCCATATTGTTTCGTTGTTAGATGTTTTCCAAAATGACCCGTGACTTGAATGATGACTTTGACTTGAACCCACAAGTTGTCGAGATGAAGTTAGGTTCCCACCTAAGTAACCTAGACAACTAAAGTTAGGTTTTATTACTAGATACTGGTTGAAATAAAATTGGCTTGTGGCAAACAAACCTAGAGGTTAGGATTCCTATTAGAATGGCCTTACTACTTTAGTGACAGTTTGTGAATACTTCAAAGTACTCCTGGCTTTATCCCTGGCTATTCCCATGGCCAGACTATGAAGGAGACTATGAGGAGGATGGACAGCAAGACGCTTACGATAACTAGGATCATCTCCCAGCGTCAGCATTGCCTGTGACCCTGAAGATGGAGCCCAAACCATGCTACCTTTATTTTTGGTCTTTTTGTGTTTTTGGGAAAGCAGAAATAAAAACTAAAAAGAAAGAGAAACATGGATATACAAAGTACCGACAGAACATGATATATAGATGACTGTGATGTCGGTATACCTCACCCCTAGCTTAGGATTTTGGCCTAAGTGGAGATCAATAAATAACACGGGTAGTAACCCCAAGCCGGTGGGTCAATCATAGGAATGATCATAATCAGGCCCTCGCGATGAAGAAGAAGAAGCGCCCCAATCATAAGAGGGCTGCTGGTATGAAGACTCCCCCATGTTGGAGGGCTGAACCAAATTATCCTCGGCATCCTCTCCAACATTCTCCTCTTGCTGGGAGAGCTCCGCCATGTATGTGTCAAGTTCTTCCTCCGTGAGCGACCATCCTTGCCTGGTATCAAAGTTAAACAAAGAAGGTGCAGGCAAAGGGACTACTTTATCAGACTTACCCCCTCTCCAACCACTCTTGACAAAGGTTATTTCATAAGGTAACTCGCTCGAACTAGCCCAATAAGAAACAAATTTATGCTGAACCATGGAATTGAGATCAAGTATCTCTATGGGAAACTGCAAGTCTGAATGATGAGGCGCTAAACCATGAAAAGCTAATAGACGAGATGCAATGAGACCTCCACAAATTCCACCTTTCTCACGGTTAGCAGCAAGACGGGAAGCTATCAAAGCACCCAAGTTATAAGTCCTATCTCGTTTCAAGGTGGCTGAGATAAAAGCTTGATCAAATAAAGATAATTTCCTAGCAGTCTTCCTAGCAAGAACACACCTGGCAATGAAATAGGCAAAATATCTAATGGATGTGATGATGTGTAGCTCAGATCACTGTAGAGCTTCGTTGGGAAACCCCAAGAGGAAGGTATGATGAGCATAGCAGCAAGTTTTCCCTCAGTAGAAACCAAGGTTATCGAACCAGTAGGAGGAAGGAAACGACCCAAAGGTGTTGCTAGCTACTTGGAAACCTGCACAACACAAACTCAAGACTTTGCCCCAACGAACAGTGAGGTTGTCAATCTCACCGGTTTGCTGAAAATAAAGGATTCAATGTATGGTGTGGAAGGTAATGGTGGCTTGCAGAAAGTAAACAGTAATAGTGTAAGATGTATCAATGGTAAAGATTGGACCAGGGTCCATAGTTCACTCCAGGTGTTCTCCTTAAGATAAACAACATAACATGCTGGGTAAACAAATTACAGCGGGGCAATTGACAGGACAGAGCAAGACATAACAAATGCAATACTAGACATTCATGATCCTATGAGAATTGATTAGGCATTAATACATAGACCGCCATCCAACCGCATCTATGACTAGTAATCCACCTTCAGGTTATCATCCGAACCCCCTCCAGTATTAAGTTTCAAACAATGGATAACTGCTTTAAGAAAGGTGTGTAAAGTAAACAATACACTTGTTCCATGAACAAGAGATTGTTGTTTTCTCCCTAGTAGCAACATCACATCTACAACCTTAGAGATTTCTGTCACTTCCCTAGATTAAATAGAGGCATGAACCCACTATCGAGCATAAATACTCCCTCTTGGAGTCACTAGCATCTACTTGGCCAAGATAGCTACTAGAAACAGAGAGCATGCAAGATCTCAAAAACACAGACATGATAGAATCATTAACCAATCTGACATAGTAATCTCAATATCCATCGGATCCCCGCAAACACAACATGCATGATTACAAATATATGATCTTGATCATGAATGAAGCTCACAAGATCTAAACATGGTAGAACAAAGGAGGAGAAACAACCATCTAGCTACTACATGGACCCGTAGTCCAAGGTGGAGCTACTCATGCTTCATACCGGAGGCTGGCATGGTGATGAAGAAGGCCTCCGGGATGATCTCTCCCCTCTAGCAGGGTGCCGGGAAGCGCTTCAGATCCCCTCGATCTAGGGACGATGGTGGCGGCGGCTACGAGCTGTTTCATGGAATATTTATCGGGTACTTAGGTTTTAGGTATCGGGGGCTTCTTATAGGTGAAGAGGGCGGGGTGCCGAGGCGCACCCCTAGGCGGGCAGCCAGCCAGGGGTGTGGCCCCCTCGAGGCCCTCCTTCGTCTCGTCTTCTGGCTTCGTGTTCCCCACGGTACAATATTGACTTTGGATTTTGTCACGTACAATTCCGAGAATATTCATTTTCTAACTTTTCTGGAACCAAAAACAACCGAAATAGGCAACTGGCACTGTGGCATCTTGTTAATAGGTTAGTCCCAGAAAACATATAAAAATACCTCAAAGTGTATACAAAGCAAAGCAAAGTAGATACTAAACAAGCATGGAACATAAAAAATTATAGATACGTTTACGACGTATCATGTTTGTTCATAATAGGAACTACACTCCCCCTAAAACCATGCCTACATCCAAACAAAGATACACATTGATACATGTGTAGGTGTGCAAGGTACTCATGCCACATTGATCGAATCTATGATATTTATCTCATGCCTTAACTCTAGGAACCTTGCTTCATCTAGAGGCTTCGTGAAAATATCCACAATATTTGCCTTGGTGGGAACATACTCCAAAGAAATGTCTCCTCTTGCAACATGATCCTGAATAAAATGATGACGAATCTCAATATGCTTAGTCCGGCTGTGTTGCACGGGGGTTGTGAGCAATGGCAATAGGACTCTTATTGTCACAAAGAAGAGGCACCTTGTCAAAAGAAAGTCCAAGATCCTTCAAGGTTTGCTTCATCCAAAGCAATTGAGCACAACAACTTGCGGCGGGGATGTACTCAGCTTTGGCAGTGGACATAGACACACCGTTTTTATTCTTCGAGGACCAACATACCAAGGACCATCCAAGAAATTGACAAGCTCTGGAGGTTGACTTCCTTCCCACTTTGTCTCCATCCCAATTCGATTCCGTGTATCCAATGAGGTCAAAGCTGGCTCCCTTGGGGTACCACAGCCCAAAGTTTGGGGTATGAACCAAATATCGAAAGATTCTCTTGACCTCCACCATATGGCTTTCTTTTGGTGCAGCTTGGAATCTTGCACACATACCCACACTCAACATAATATCCGGTCGGGATGAACAAAGATAGAGCAGAGAACCAATTGTAGAGCGATAAAGTTTTTGATCCACATCCTTACCCTTAGGATCGAGATCAATATTAACCTTAGTTGGCATGGGAGTCTTGGCACCTTTGACTTGATCAAACTTGAACTTCTTGAGCATGTCTTGAATGTATTTGGCTTGGTTGATGAAAGTCCCCTTCCTCAATTGCTTGACTTCAAATCCAATTAAGAACTCCAACTCTCCCATCATAGACATCTCGAAGCGGTCAGTCATGAGCTTAGCAAAATCCTCATTAAAAGCTTTGTTAATACACCCAAAGATAATGTCATCAACATAGATTTGGCAAATGAACAAGTGGCCTCCTACTCTCTTAGTAAAAAGAGTGGGATCAATGAGGCCCACTTCAAAACCATGGTCTAACAAGAGCTCTCTAAGGCAATCATAACACGCACGTGGGGCTTGTTTGAGACCATAGAGTGCCTTATTGAGCTTGTAGACATGGTTCAGGAAAAGTGGATACTCAAAGCCCGGAGGTTGCTTGACATATACTAACTCTTTCAAAGGACCATTAAGAAAATCACTTTTAACATCCATTTGATGCAACTTGAAGTTATGATGAGTAGCAAAAACAAGAAGCATACGAATGGATTCAAGGCGAGCAACAGGGGAATAAGTATCACCGTATTCGATGCCCTCAACTTGTGAGTATCCTTGCGCAACTAACCTTGCCTTGTTGCACACGACTATCCCATGTGAATCACACTTGTTCTTGAAGACCACTTGGTCCCAATGATGTTTTGACAATCTTTAGGCCGCTCAACAAAGGTCCATACTTTGTTCCTCTTGAAGTTGTGAAGTTCTTCATTCATAGCGTCGAGCCAATCATTACATTCAAGAGCCTCGAAGACTTTCTGTGATTCCACATGAGAGATAAAAGCATGGTGAGAGCTAAAAGAGGCTAATTGCCTCCTAGTAGTGGAACCTCTATTGAAATCTCCATAAACATTATCAAGGATATGGCCATCTCAGACGAGGTTGGCGATACGATAGGCTTGACTGTGGGCTTGAGCATCAATACGAGATTCTTGAGCAACCACTTGGTCATTGCCACCATTTGAGTCCCCGCCTTAACTATAAGCACGAACACGAGGATCATCTTCATCAATATCCACCTCGGGAGAATCATCATTTGGAGTAGAGCCTTGATCAACATTAGCTTTCCCTTGTTCTTGACGAGCTTGACCTTGGGAGATGTCTTGAGAGGGAGCCCCATCTTGGGGAGGTAGATGTTGTTGACGAAGAGCTTGATTATCGGGGCTTGAAGAGTCATGAGCAAGAGGAGCTTCGGAAGAGCTTGAGGGGGCTTGTGCCAAAATAGTTGGTCCTTGAGGGGCAAGATAATCTTGAGAGAGTGAGGGCTCCACTTGAGTAGAGCTTGGTCCTTCTCCATCGGCCACAAGGGGATCCATAATGGGGAGGTGGAAACCCACACCCGTTCTTCTTATGGTCTTAGGAGGAATTTCATCACTTGGATCACAAACACCATCTTGCCTAACAAGGAACTCATGGTCTTCATCAAACTTCACATTGCTCGTCCCTTCAACTCTTCCATTGGTTTTGTTGTAGACTCTATAAGCATGGAACTGATTTGAGTACCCAACAAAAATTCCTTCTTGTGCCTTGGATTCAAACTTGGACAAACGAACTCCTTTCTTGAGAATATAGCACTTGCAACCAAACACTCGAAAGTAGCTAACATTGGGCTTTTTCCTGGTGAGCAGCTCATAAGGGGTCTTGTTCATTTTCTTGCGAAGGTAAAGCCGATTGGTTGCATGACAAGTGGTGGAGATGGCCTCGGCCCAAAAGTTGTATGGAGACTTGAATTCAGCTAGCATAGACCGAGCCGCGTCCATCAAAGTGTGATTCTTACTTTCGACAATACCGTTTTATTGAGGGGTATAAGGAGTGGAGTATTGATGCTTGATGCCTTCATCAATAAGAAACTCATCCAAGGTGTAGTTCTTGAAATCGGTGCCATTGTCACTTCGGATGGAAAGAATGGTTGCATTGTGTTTCCATTGAACTTCATTGGCAAAGTCGATGACGGTTTGTTAAGTCTCACTCTTGTACTTGAAGAAGAACACCCCAGTGTATCTTGAGAAATCATCCACAATGATCAAACAATACTTCTTGCCTCCAAGAATATCATGGTAAGGAGGGCCAAAGAGGTCCATGTGCAAGAGCTCCAAGCATCTTTTCGTGGTGATTTGATTGAGAGCTTTGTGAGGAGTTTCATGCATCTTTCCTTCAATACAAGCCCTACACACACGATCTTTGGCAAAAGAAACATCGTTAAGACCAAGGATGTGGCCCTCGGAGTGAAGTCTTTGCAAAGTTCTCATGTTAACATGGGCTAGGCGGCGATGCCACAACTAGGCCTTGTCGGCTTTAGCATAGAGACATGGAGTATGAGGAGTGATGGTCCCTGAAAAGTCCACCACATATAATTCATGCTCTATATACCCTACGAAAGCCACCTTGAAAGACTTGCTCCACATGAGGACCACAGAGTGCTCATTAAAGAAAGAAGAGAGACCCATAATGGCAAGAGCACGAACTGAAAGTAAATTGTAACCGAGGGTTTTGACAAGCATGAAGTCAACCAAGGATACATCCGGGGTTACCACAACTTTGCCACAACCCAATACCTGAGAACTTGTTTTATCACCGTAGGAGACCATAGTGTTGGCAATATTTGGCCTTATCTTCGATGTGATAGACTTGCTTCCGGTCATATGACTTGTGGCGCCGCTATCAAGCACCCATTTTGCTCCACCAGAAGCATAGTCCTACAATAAAATCAAGCTTTGGTTTTAGGTACCCATTTTGCAATGGGTCCCCTTTTGTTAGTAACAAGAATCTTTGGCACCCAAATGGCCCAATGATAATCATGCGTGTAAGAAGTTCCAACATATCTAGCATATACATGACCATCATAGGACTTGCAAAGAATATAAGAGGGTTTGTTCTTCTCGGCAAAGTTGTCACTTTGCAAGATAGAGGGACCACAAGAGGGTCCTTGAGATTTGCCCTTGTTCTTTCTCCTCTTCTTGTTCTTTTCCTTCTTTTTATCCTTGGCAAGTTGATCCTTCAAAACCTTGTTCTCCTCAATGAGATGCTCATGCTTGCAACTAGGGTTATAAGGGCTGGACAAGTCTATAATTTGCACAACGGAAGACTTAGCATGTTCACAAGTTAGTTGAGTTTGAATTTGTTCATGGGCTTCAAAAAGACTTGAGAATTTTCTCTCCAAGGCTTTGTGTTCCTCTTTGAGTTTCTCAAGGTCTTCTCGATTCCTATCATGACCAACACCAAACTCAACTTTCTCTTTCTTAAGCACCTTAACCAAAGCTAGAGCATGATCACGTTCTTTAGTGAGAGAGAACATGGAGTTTTTATGGTCATCTATAAGATTAGAAACATGTTCTTCAAGGTTAGTTCTCATATTTTGTTCATCCTCAAGACTTTGAGTGAGAGACGCAATTTCATCATCCGCATCCCTTTCATTTTTACTAAGCAAGTCAAGAAGTTCTTCCTTCTCATCTAAAGCATCCCTAGCATTATCAAGTTGTGCGAGCAAGGAATCAAAGCAAGTTTTAGTTTCTTCATCCAAGGTAGCAATAAACTCACACATGTCTATCATCTCTTTCTTTATCTCTAGACCTTCAAGATCAAGAGAGGAAGGCTCACTAGAGATGGGTTGAGGAGTGGGTTTAGATGTTACCTCGTTGGCCTTGGACATGAGAGAATTTTGGTTGGAGGAGATGATGTTCTCGTTTGGTGAGTCAAAGAGGGAAAATCGTGGAGTAGAGGTAGTGGCAATAGCACCAACTCCCACAATCTCTCCGCCTTGGAATTCATCATCATCTTCATCCGTGCCCGAAAGGTATTTTTCATGGACCACAATAGCCCTTTCCTTGTTGGCGACATTCTTGACGGTGTAGTTCTTGTTCAAAGTATGAGGAGGCCTTGGCTTGATCTTGCAGATGAGACGACCACCATTGTCTTCACGGTTCTCAAAGGGACACTTGGCCACAAAGTGACTCTTGTCATTGCAATTGTAGCATGATCTTCCCTTGGGAGACTTGTTGGATGAGTTGAATCTTGTGTTGTCCCTTGATCTTGACTTGATGACGGACTTGTTCCAAAAGGCTCTTGAAGCGAGTGCAAGATGTTCATTGAAGGCACACTTGAGGTCCTCTTGAGACAACTCACTTGATGTATCATTGATACGTCCAATTTGCATCACCATTCTATATCATAATTTGCCTCTATTCATTGATATATTTCATATTAAGAGGTGTTACTTATGTTTTTTCATCTGTTTTTGCATGTTGGATGATACTTGGAGAATGAACTGCCGGAGTCAGGATTCTGATGGAAAAAAGCGGTGTTCTGATGCAATTTCGCGAAGATCGGAAAAATACCAGAAAAACTACAAAAAATTATATTTTCCCAGAAGACGAAGGATGCCAGAAGGGGACGTAGAGTTGGGCCACAGGGGGCCCACACCCCTCAGGCGCGGGCCACCCTGGGCCACGCCTACAGGGGGTGTGGCCACCTCTGGCTCCGCTCTCTCGCCTATATATTCTCCTCGAAACCCTAAAGTTGGGAGAGGGACCACAGAAAGATTCCGCCGCCTCTGCGGGGAGGAAAACATCGAGAGAGAAAGAGCTCTTCGGCAGACAGATTTCTGCCGAGGAAATTCCTTCCCAGAGCAGGGAGATCGTCGCCATCAACACCATCATCAAGCTAGACTTCATCGGGATCATCATCATCCACACCATCATATCCACCAACACCATCGTCACCACTCCATCCCGCTGTAACAATTGTGTTGAATCTTGCATAGTTATCGGGGGATAACCCCCGGTAGGGTCACGAGAGGTGAAGCATAGAACAACTTGGTTGGCTCCAAGTAAAGAAAGAACCAGGCCGGGTAAGAACGGCCGACATACAAACTATGTCGTGTAGGGGTTCGTAGCATGGAAAACAAAAAATTTCTACCGCATGCACACAAACAAGCCAAGATCTATCTACTAGATTGTAGCAACGAGTCGATAGAAGCACTCACCCTCAAAGATTCCAAAGAGGTTAACGAGAGCAGATTCTCGTGGGTGATGTAGTCGTACACTTGCTGACCTCAATATCGCATAGACGATCCTTCCAAATGCGTTCTGCGTTAAGCGCTCAGGTCACATCGCTCGTACTTTCGATGAAGACCTTCCTCTCCCTTGTTTCAGTAGGCAGCAGAGGTTGTAGTTCTCCCCTCGTGAATCCGGCAGCACGACGGCGTGGTGTCGGAAGTAGAGGGAAGATCCCGCAGGGCTTCGCCTAAGCCGGTGCGAGTTATGGTGGATTAGGGTTTCCCGGTGATCTAGGGTTTAGAAGACCGGGAGGAGGAGGAGGTGTCGGCGGCGGCGGCGGCTTGGGCGCGGCGACGCGGGTGTGGGGAGGGCTTGTCTCTTGTGTGCTTTGGGGCAGCCCTCCCCCTCTATTTATGAGAGGGGGGCTGCCTTGGGAGGGGTGGGTTTGAATCCAAACCCAAACCCAAGTTGGATTGAGAGAAGGACTTGTTTCTTCTCCCACTAGGAAACCATTGTTCCAGTTTGACTTTTCAAACTTCCCGTTTGACTTTCAGTTTAGAGCTTTAATTCTCTCTTGCAAATGCCCACACCAAGTGACCTAGGATATGATCCAATCATTCCACTTACCCATGACACATTCATGGTCCATTCCCCTTCCGGTTCGGTGAACCTTCTAGAACCTCTACGATGAAAACATCGGAATCTTTCCCGAACTCCGGAATCGAACTTTCCTTATATGAATCTTATTCTCCGGACCATTTCGGATCTCCTCGTGATATCTCGGATCCCATCCGAGACTCCGGACAACATTCGGTATCCCTACTAACATTCCATATCTACTAAACAACATCGAATCCTTAAGTGTGTCTCCCTACGGTTCGTGAATTATGCGGACATGACCGAGACACTTCTTTGATTAATAACCAATAGAGGAATCTAGAAATTCATATGGCTCCCACATATTTCTACGATTACTTTGCGATCGAATGAACCACTTACATACGATACCAATTTCCCTTTGTCTCACGATAGTTTACTTATCCGAGGTTTTGATCGTCGGTATCTCTGCATACCTAGTTCAACCTCATTACCGATAAGTACTCTTTTCTCGTTCCCGTGATATGTGATCCCTTGTGAGCCAGTCATATGCTTGCAAGCCAATTGGATGACATTCCACCGAGAGGGCCCAGAGTATATCTATCTGTCATATGGATGGACAAATCCCACTCTTGATCCATGTGCTTCAACCCATACTTTCCAAACACTCAATGCCACCTTTATAACCACCCTGTTACGGTGTGGTGTTTGATGTCATCAAAGCATACTTCTGGTGATGGTGATTAGCATGATCTCATGGTCGAAGGAATTAGGTTACTATGTATCAGAAAGCTTATAGAAAACGAACTATTAAAATGACTTGATCTTTATGCTATGCTTATCTATAGGAGTATGT
This sequence comes from Avena longiglumis, assembly GCA_030063025.1. NCBI lineage: Eukaryota > Viridiplantae > Streptophyta > Magnoliopsida > Poales > Poaceae > Avena > Avena longiglumis. Next base: position 475,063,259 of record CP125974.1, on the reverse strand, counting down.
CCATCACACCATTCTCCTAATGATATGATCTCGTTGTTAATAACATCTCAATTTTCATGATCGAGAAACCACGATCATCTATTAACCAACAAGCTAGTATTATAAAGAGGCTTTACTAGGGACTCTAATTTAGTTTACAAATCACACAAGTATTAATGTTTCCGGTTAATACTATTATAGCATGAATGTAAACATTTATCATAAACACAAAGATATAATAATAACCACTTTTATTATTGCCTCTAGGGCATATCTCCAACATGTCGGCCCGCATAAGACAAAGTTGTAATTCTTGCAGGAACCGACGAGCCGAGTCTACCGAGGAAGGGCCGAGTCAAGTAACCGACGCGTGGCACCTTTCCGAGTAAGGTTTAGGAGGGACCATGGTAAAGCATGGTCAAAAGATAAGGGCGACACCGGGTGTCACAAAAGGAGCCGGGTGACGCCAAAAGCATCTGTTGACGTAACAAAGATGACATGGCCAAAAGGAACAGAGCGTGCACTGTAAGACCGTTAACTGTCAAGCTTTATGGACATGGCCATTGGGCTTAGGGCAAGCCCATGACCCGACCCACATTATAGTGACCAAGATCCAAACAGTAAACCCTAGAACCCAAAGGGGTATAAGCTAGCTAGCACTACCTATATAAGGAAGGGCATAGCAGTAGTAGAAGGAGGTTGGGCCAAGTAGGGAACTAGTGCACTAAACCCTAGTTCATACATCTCAAGGAGCACTTGTAATCTTCGGGTATCAATCAAATCGCTAAGTCTGGAGAGTTCTTCTTGTTCTTCGTGCATGGCTCGACCGTGCACTCCCTCCCCGGTGACCACAAGCACCCATTCGGCCCCCAACTTAAGCCTACCCATGGCATCTGCTGTGCCACCACCATGACAATAGTTCTTAGGGTAAACTTTCTCGGTGTTGATTACTATTGTAGTTGATGCTTGTGAGTGGAACCATTGAATTATTGTTTATGTTCAGATTGTTATCCATCATTATATCATCTCTGATCTTGATCCATATGATGTCTCGTGAGTAGTTCATTTAGTTCTTGAGGACATGGGATAAGTCATGTTGTTAGTAGTGGAATTGTGTTGAGTTATTATTCAATGGTTTAATATTTAAGTTGTGGTGCTATTCTTCTAGTGGTGTCATGTGAACATCGATGCGGTGACCCAGCATACCACCGCATGATGTAGTACACTATATTCGTTGACATAACACCAATGAAACACCGTTCACTAGTATTACATCCCTCAGAGTGGTACAACAGAAACACAGTAGGTCCAAGACATGACTATAGGTTACAATTCAACTCTTTACACAAGATCCAGAGAGCACTCTAGATTAAAGAGAGAGAAAGAAACTTCTTACAAAGAAGAATCAGAAATAAACAACTCAAAAACTATCATACTAATAAGACTAGTATCTGAACTATTGGTCTGGCATTGCTGCTATTGCAATACACTACAGAAATAGGTTCTATGGCTAGAAATTATATTCCTAACTATTTAGTAACTTCGTCTTCACTTGAGTTGATGTATATGTTGACTTTCTTGACTTCATTACAGAGTTTTAGCTTCTGATGATGATTCCTGGAGCATAACTTGATGTAGACATCGTCTTAATGGCTTCAGAATCTAGAAAGGGTTAAGAAGATACGTTGAGTACGAGCGTACTCAGCAAGTTCACTAAAAAGGAGTGTTTGATGCACTATATCTACAGCTATAGACCATAGGTCATAGGCAATGCAAGTTTTCGTAAACATTTCTTCAATGGTTGCTTTATTCTGAAAAGCTATGTCTGTCAGCCTTCACGGGTTTACCAGAACTTTCATGGAGTTCCTTTCCCGCCGCGTTCGTAGATCCTTCCCGAAACAGGGAGTAACAAGTTACAGTTCTTACACTCTGCAGAGGTGCGTTAATTTACCCATGAGAGATCTTAGCTTCGTTGCACATCCGAACAGCCAACCCAGTCATACTTCCTTGGTATGAGGCCCAGACTAAGATCCAAGCCAATCACTGCCCTCTCCGTGACCCCATATGTCTGCATGATCCTTCGGGGCTGGCTCACCTCCGTTGAGACCCCTTTCGGGCAGGCTAAAACCCTGATGAGTCCCGAAGACTCTATGAGCTGGTGATGCCCAGGTAAGTACCTTATAGGTCCGGCTAAACCCTCGGCAACCACTCATAGATAATCTAGACACCAAAAACGCGGGGCCTAAGGGTGCCCACCCATATGTTGGATCTGCACAAGGAATCACAACGTCACGTTAATGTAGTCTTGCCTCCATACGAAAGGAAAATGATACAGTTGACTTCTCTGTCCCATTCCAAATCTCATGGTTAACGCGTAATATACGGCGCAAGAATCACTGGCGACATTGGTTGTTAAGTTCTAGATATTATGTTCCTTTACCACCGGAACTTTCATAGTAGGTTATTACCTCATGGTAAATAACCTATAATCATATTATTATGAAAATAGTGTTTTCTAACCTTTTTCAAATGCAGGTGATGACAACACTGGTTTGCAAAATACTTTATAGAAAATAATCAAAGGATGTAACACAGGCAACTGACCCGGCACGTGTGCAAACCGAGTTGGAGGAGGCCCGGATAAAAGTTTTGGAGAAAACCAAGGAATTAGCGCAGTTACAGCAGGATGTGGATATCACGATCCGAGAGCTCAACTCGGCAAATCGAGTCAAGGGCGCAAAGACCCAGCTTGATGCGATGAGATTGAGAGGAAGAAACCTCAACGAAGAGTTGGCAGATGCAACATAAAAAATAATGCAAGAGAACAACAACGAAACAGCTATGCGGCCAACATATAACACAGCAGCAGCTAATCTGCGAGCAGCAGAAGCAACAATGGCAGAGTTAACCCATTTAGAGGGAGAAGCAAAGAAAATACAACAAGAACGAGTCAATGAACTAGTAAGAGCAGCTAGCATGCTGAATGAAGCGTATTACAGAGAAAATCCGGGTATAGCAGGAAGGTCATAGCTGGTTCACTCAGCGAATCCTGTCCCGGCAAGATCAGCAGGGCATACAACATCCTCACCCGGAGCGACGCCTAGACCGAGAAAAAAAAGTGTGGATTCTGGAAGGAACAAGCAGATGGTCAACTATGATCCGGCGATGGTTCAAGGAAACCCGACACATGCATAGGGGGCGAGAAGGAATAATGCCCAAGGAAATGAAAACCAAGAGAATGCAGGCCGAGAAAGGCAAGCAGGGAAAAGAAATGACAACGGGGGGCAAAATTTTGCACCTCAAGCTAGGCATAGAACTCACTCGGCAGGAGAAGGAAATCCAGCGCCGAATAATGCACCAGCTCAACCCGAAAGAAGACAGCAAAGCACGGGAAAGGCAGCTCAACAGCCTGCTGACCCGAACGCAAATAAGTACAATGATGGTTACTCGGCTATGGTGAATGACGGATATGAATTGCCGGATCACGCATATCAAGCAATGGGAGCTAGACTCGGAGGCAGGAACCTTCAACCGGATGATGCAAGGCTGAAGCTTGACCGAATAAATATGGCGGAGCTGATTGAATCGCAAGGTCCGCAGGGTCCACCGTGATTTGGCCCAAGGATCATGAAGGAGTCACCAGTACCAAATTTCCAGCTGGCCAGAGGGACAAAAACGTATGATGGAAGTAAAAAGCCAGAGGATTGGCTCATAGATTATGGAACTGCTGTGAAGATCACGCAGGGAAATTTGAGATGGGCAGAACGTTATGTACCGCAGATGCTAGAAGGACCAGCTCGGGTATGGCTGAACAATTTGCCACCCGGAAGCATGAACAGTTGGATCGATTTTCAAGACGCTTTTGTGAGCAATTTCACGAGCACTTACAAGAGGCCGAATCGCCCACAACAACTGGTGATGTGCAAGCAAAGACCGAATGAGACAGACAGGGAATTCCTCACAAGGTGGTGTACGATGCGCAACTCTTGTGAAGGGGTAATCGAGTCACAGGAAATCGCTTGGTTTGCACAAGGATGCAGACATGGAAGCGTGCTATGGCAAAGGTTATAGAGAGTTATGCCGGCAAGTCTGGTAGAAACGATAAGAATTGCTGATTCATATGCGTTAGGAGATCCGACTCAGCCGCTGCTTATGTTGGTAGACGGGATGACTGAGACTCAGATCTATAATGCTGTCGGGTCGCAAAGGCGCCATGAAAGGTCCAAATACAGAAGCAAGAGAAGAGACGAAACGCCAGACTACAGATATGGTTCGACTCAGGTTGCGGTCGTGAGTCAGGATCATCCAAATGCTGGAGGTAGCCAACGTCAAAGGACAAGTGGACAGCAACAGTGGGTGCCAAAGAATGATGGAAAAAGCCATACGAACAGAGGAAGCAATATCAGGACCGACAAAAATATACCTATGAGATGATGATGGACCAGCCGTGTAAGTTTCACACGCCTAGTCCGAGTAAACCGGATAATCACACAACAAGACAATGCACTTGGTTTCAGAAAGGAGATAGAGTGGATTCGCCGAATAAGCAGCTTCCACCACCTCCTGCTCCACCACTTACATGAGGAAATGCTTAGACAATGGGAATAGATAACAGATACGAAAACAGGCAGCCAAGGTATCACAATCAGGAAAGAAGAGAAACTGTGCATGAGGTGCACAATCCAAGAGGTGACGACGCTCATGTCGGCCATAGAACTAGAAATGAGTACAGAGAACATCACCAAAGTTATGTTGTCTTTTTCATAGAGCCGGATGACAAAAAGAGCCAGCAGCGACGGATGATGGAGGTGAATGCCACAATGCCGGCAATTCCCAAGTACATGCATTGGTCTGAGCAAGAAATAACTTGGAGCATAAAAGATCACCCCAAGATCATGCCAACCCCAGGAGGATATGCTCTAGTTTTGGATCCAACGTTCATGGGCCCAGATATGAATGTCAAGTTTTCAAAAGTGTTGATTGATGATGGCAGTAGCATCAACATCATGTACAAGGATACTGTGCTCAAGTTAGGCATTACCATGAACATGCTGGAGCCGACTAAGACCACTTTCCACGGTATTGTGCCGGGATTGTCCTGTGAGCCAATTGGCAAGATCTGGGTCGACGTCTTATTCGACAATAGAGATAACTGTCGCACTGAGGCCACAGAGTTCGAGGTAGTGGATTTCGTCAGCTCATATCACGGCTTACTCGGCAGGCCGGCTATGGCAAGATTCATGGCTACTACCCACATTGCCTACTTAAAGATGAAGCTGCCAGGCCCATGTGGGGTGATTACAGTTGAAGGGGATTACAAAAGATCCATTGCTTGTGCCTTAGCCAGATCTTCACTGGCCGAATCACTCATCATAGCACAAGAAAAGAATCAAATGTTGGAAGTGGCAGCATTGGCCAAAGAAGCACAAATGTCCATGCTGGCACTCACCAACCCGCATGGCAATGTGTCATTTCAAGCTACCAAAGAAACCAAGAAGGTACAGGTGGATGAGACTTTCCCAGAGCACACAGTTACCATTGGGACTGGCCTCATGGGCAAATAGGAAAGCGAGATCACTAGCTTCCTCCGTGAGAATTGGGATATCTTTGCATGGTCCACTCAAGATCTGCAAGGGGTTTCGAGGGAGCTGGCTGAGCACTCTCTTCATGTAAGACCAGATGCCAAGCCGGTGAAGCAACCCCTCCGCCGCTTCGCCGAAGATAGGAGGAAAGTAATGCTGCCGAGATTGCTAGACTTTTAGCTGCTGGATTAATCATGGAAGTACTGCACCCAGATTGGTTGTCAAATCCAGTCTTGGTCGAGAAGAAAAAAGATGACCCGAACGTGGCAGTGGTATGGCACATGTGTATTGATTACACGAACCTCAATAAGGCGTGTCCAAAAGATCCATTTCCCCTGTCACGGATCGATCAAGTCATAGATTCTACCGCTGGGTGTGAGTTGTTGTCGTTTGTGGATGCGTATTCAGGATTCCATCAGATACCATTGAATCCGGATGATCAAATAAAGACAGCTTTCATCACCCCGTACGGGGCTTATTGCTATTGTACCATGCCATTTGGGTTGAGAAATGCAGGTGCAACATATCAAAGATGCATGCAAAAATGCTTACAAGATCAATTGGACAAAAACGTTCAAGTATACATCGATGACGTGGTAATAAAAATCAAACAAAGTCATACTCTAATTGAGAACTTGCGTCAAACATTCGCAAACTTGAGAAGATTCCGGATGAAGCTTAACCCAAAAAAATGCACATTTGGTGTCCCGGCTGGCAAGTTACTCGGATTCCTCGTATCCAGCCGAGGAATTGAAGCTAACCCGACAAAGACTAGGGCCATCGAAAGAATGGAATTGCCAAAAACCCTCAACGATGTCCAGAAGTTTACTGGATGCCTGGCCTCGTTGAGCAGGTTTGTTAGTCGGCTAGGGGAAAAAGCCCTACCATTATATCAACTGATGAAGAAATCAGATAAATTCACGTGGACACAGCAAGCTGATAGCGCTTTCCACGAATTAAAGAAAATGTTGGCAACAACACCAATATTGGCATCACCACTATCCAAAGAGCCAATGTTGCTCTATGTCGCCGCAACCAACAGAGTTGTAAGTGCAGTAATAGCGGTTGAACATGAAGAAGGGGGCAAATCAATCCAAAGACCAGTTTATTACTTGAGCGAAGTGCTCTCTGTCTCGAAACAGAATTACCCGCATTATGAGAAGATGACATATGGGGTGTATATGGCAGCAAAGAAGCTGAAACATTATTTTCAAGAACACCCAATCCGGGTAATATGCGAGGCACCTATCTCGGATATATTGGGAAGCAAAGATGCCAGTGGCCGAGTTGCAAAATGGGCCATAGAACTGGCACCATATACTCCACAATATGATAGGCGAGATGCAATAAAGTCTCAGGCTGTTGCAGATTTCTTTGTAGACTGGATGGAAATGCAGTACGAACCACCACTACCAGATCCGAACTACTGGAAAATGCATTTTGGCGGGTCCAAGACGAAAATGGGTCTGGGCGCCGGGATAGTGATCACATCTCCAAAGAGGTATCAACTCAGGTATGTGTTGCAGATTCATTTTGCTGCTTCCAACAAAGTTGTCGAGTATGAAGCACTTGTCCGCGACATCAAAGTGGCCAAGGAAATTGGTATCAAAAGGATCATGTGTTTTGGAGATTCGGATTTGGTGATTCAGCAAGTGTCTGGACATTGGGATGCGTTGGACGCAAACATGGCATTATATCGTTTCCATGTGCAACAAATTTCGGGATACTTTGACGGATGCGAATTCCATCATGTTCCTAGAGCAGAAAATGAGGCAGCATATGTGCTATCCAAACTAGGGTCATCTCGGCAAGCAATACCACCAGGAGTAGCGCTGGAGCACCTCAGGAAACCATCGATCAAGCCGTCACTAGAATCCGACTCGATCAGGGTCACCCCGGCAATTCAGGAGTTAGATGTGGTACCAATGGATATCGACTCAGGGGTAGGTTCGAACCACTCGGGGACTGATCCGCTCAATTCAGGGGCTGCCGAATCACACTCGGGGACTCCTCAGGTCATGTCGGCAGATCCAATGGACATTGATGCTGAATCAGACCTGGAACCACTGATACCAACATGGGTACATCCAATATTCTACTACTTAAAAGATGGGACTTGCTGAGTGATGAAATGTTGGCAAGGCAAATAGTACGAACAGCAAAAGCGTACACCATAATCAATAAGGAATTATACAAGCGAAGCGTGACGAGTGTACTATAGCGTTGTATCAGCCCAGAGAAAGGCCAAGAGATGTTATTGGATATTCATCAAGGAGAATGTGGGCACCATGCGTCATCAAGAGCGTTGGTGGCCAAGGCATTCCGACATGGATTCTATTGGCCAAGCGCATTGGCACAAGCGCAAGAGTTAGTCAGAAAATGCAGTGGTTGTCAACACTATGCATCCTAGTCACATCTACCAGCGTCTGAATTAAAGACTATACCAATCACTTGGCCTTTTGCAGTGTGGTGCCTAGATATGGTAGGACCATTCAAACCGGCAAGGGGAGGCATGAATCATATTTTGGTCATGATTGATAAGTTCACCAAGTGGATAGAAGTGAAACCAATCAAAAAGTTGGACGGTAAAACAGCTATCACATTCTTAAAGGATATAATCCTCAGATATGGTTACCCACACAGTGTAATCACTGATAATGGTACGAACTTTGCTGAAGGAGCTTTTTCTCATTTTTGCGGGAAACACCGAATAAGACTCGATGTAGCATCAGTCGCCCATCCAGAATCAAATGGACAAGTTGAACGGGCTAATGGCTTAGTTCTGTCAGGGATAAAACCCCGCTTAATGGAACCACTCTAGAGGTCACTGGTTGTTGGATAGAGGAACTACCCTCAGTGTTATGGAGCCTAAGAAAGACTCCGAATCGGTCAACGGGTTATACGCCATTTTTCCTCGTGTATGGGGCAGAAGCAGTTTTGCCTGCCGACATAGAGTATGACTCGCCAAGAATAAGGCAATACTCGAAAGCCGAGGTAAAAGAGGCCCAAGAAGATGGAGTAGACTTACTCGAAGAAGCAAGGGAACTGGCATTATCCAGATCTGCTATATATCAACAGAATCTCCAATGCTACCATAGACGGAAAGTGCAACCTCGTGTTTTTCGAGAAGGGGATATGGTGCTAAGGCTGGCGCAGCGCACAGCGGGAATGCATAAATTATCACCCCCATGGGAAGGTCCATTCATTGTAAGCAAATCATTGCACTATGATTCCTATTATCTCATAGATGCTCGTGAAGCACAAAAGAACAAAGCGGACAGGTCAGGAGATGAGACCAAAAGGCCATGGAATGTGGCGCTACTTCGTCTCTTCTATACTTAGGAGAAGCAATGCATGTATCACTCGAACTCTCATATGTTGGACGTGTGTGCCGGCTATGTGCTGATAATAAAATGGTATGATTCGAAAAACTGACTCAGGGACTACCCCTTAAGTTTTGCCTCTCAATTATTTTATGTCGGCTGGCGTGAAACCCGAAATTTATCTGGGAACAAGTAGTGTTTACTCGGAAGAAATCAACTCTTTGACTATGCCATTGTCCGAAAACATCGCTTCATGGCAAGCAAGAGAAAAGGATGTATGACGGGTAAACATGAACGCCAGATAAGTACAAAGGAGAAACGCGAGCTGGCTTTAAGTTTTTTCCTAACTCTCTGCAGGTCACATTATACTGCATGTCAAACAATTTCGGCCAAGTGATCCAAGTTTCATATCCGCTAACTATATCCTTAGTACTTTGAGACTCTAATGTCGAACACCGAAAAAGGTAGATAGGGGCCAAAGTCAAGGAAAAGTGACACGGCAAAATGAAACTCGGGGACTTGCCCTTGAATGGTCCACATTCAGAACATAACAGAAATATATAAAGCCTATCAAAAGGCGCATAATCAAACTTAAAGTGCAATATATGTTATATCTGTACCCGGCATACCGGGGATCTAATCAAGAGTTCAAGTATTTGTTAACCTAAGAAGAAAAAGGACTCGGAGGAGCACCCTTGGAGCCAGGAGCATCGCTTGGAGCATCGGCCGAGTCAGGGGCATCCGTGGCCGGGTCATTCGGACCATCTGACTCGGTTGCTTCGCTGTCGCCACCCTCTTCGTCAGCAACTTCAATGAGCGGGTCGGCAAGGTCGAGGAAGTTGGGCCCGTCGCACCAAGCATACACCATGGTATACTCGATCATGGCGTAAGCTCGCTCCTGGCGTCTCTTGATCAGCTCCGGGTCATTCAGCCATTTGCCATCTCCTCTTATGCGAGCAAGAACATCGAGGTTGATGTCCTCATACCATGAAAGCATGAAGGAGAGAGCCTTGTCCGCTGCAGTTCGGCCGGCCGACTCACGCCATTGATCCAGCCGGTCTTCAGTAAGGAGCAATCTCTCAGCAAGTGGCTCGATGAGTTCAGGTGGGTCTTCATCCAGCCAGAGCATGCGAAACTAGCCGACTTGAGCAGGTCCACACCGCAAGACTTGAGGGTCCTGACCCGTTCGGACACCGCTTCGAGAAGCTCCTCCATGGACACCTCGCCGTCGGTCGGAGCACCAGATTCGGCCCTCACTTTCTTCATGGCTCGAATGGCAAACATATTGGCCTCAAGAAAATTCTCTACAAGCAAAAAGAGAAAGTTAGCAAAATAACAAAAGTGGATGGAAGAAATCCAGAGCGACCTATATAGTGCAAAAAAAGTAAGAACTCACTACTGAGAAAGAAGTTGATGGTGGCAAGATTGCTATGCCAAGTTTTGGCCTTGGCTTGGAGGGCGTCAAAGTTCAGATTTGCCGACTCAACCGATGGCTCGGCCTCGTCGAGCAGCCTCTTGGTCTTCTCGGCACTGGTGGCCTGCTGCTCATTCTTCTCGGCAAGCTCCTCCTTCAGCCCCTTCACCTCGGCCAAGTGCTTCTGCTCCGTCTCGGCCATCATCCTCTTCAGCTGAGTCACCTCATCTCGCTCCTTCTGGAGTTCGGCTTGGTGCTTCTCTGCTTATTCTAAACAAATTACTTGTCAGCACCAACAGAAACCTTCAGCTATCGAATTAATGAGGCAAGAAACTTACTCTCGGCCTCGCTGATCTGCGAGTGAAGAGCATCGATGGTGGACTGAGCGGAGGCTGTGAGAAAAGAGCAAGAAAAGATTGAGGAAATGAACCAAAGAAAAATACACCGAATAGAGAAAGGACGACTAAGGACATTACCTTGGCCTTGGGTGTCAGTCTGCAGCTTTTCAGACGCAAGTTCGAGCTTGCGATGCGCCAGAACGAGAGCTTGGTGCACCTTGGTGCGCTCGTTATGCGTGAGCTGGACAAAGAAGACAGAGAGTAAGGAAAGGTCAAGTCAAGCAGCCTGCCAGATTAAAAATCTTAAGAGCTTACAGCCGAGTAAGTTCCTTACTCGACAGTAACCTTGAGGGCTAGGGATCGAAGCTCTAACATATAAGTTTGGCATAAGGAAATGAAAAAGCTTAAGATCTTACAACCTAGTAAGTTCCTTACTCAACAGTAACCTCGAGGGCTAGGGATCGAAGCTCTAACATGCAAGCTTGGTGTGAAAAATTTAAAGACTAAGTGATTATTAAGAGCTTACGGCCGAGTAAGTTCCTTACTCGGCAGTAACCTCGGGGACTAGGTGATATGTATAAAGGGAATACGCAACAATACAAAAGAGTAAGAAGTTAATTTACCTCGTTCACTTCATCGGCGTGGGCCATTAGAGTAATGGCCTGATGGGTCATGTCAGAGATGGCCTTAGGGCCCAGCTTTAGTTTCTTGCCAGCGCGGGTGCTGACCTCCTGCTCGCCAGCTGCATTCCATGCCACAGCATAAGGCTCAGTCGAACCAAGGCTTTTTCCACTCAGCGTCCAAGTGAGAACTTGACCCATTTTCAGGATAGTTCCCACATTGGCACGGGTCGCTGCAGCGGAAGTATGGAGGGTAACAGCCTTAGAGCCATCACCTGACCCGACAGCCGCGGACTCGCCCGCCTTACCCATTGAAGCAAGCATTGACGCCAACGTCGGAGGTCGGATCTGAGCAGAACCCGGAGCGCAGACCAGCGTTGTTTGCTTGGATGAGGTGGATTTGCCGGATAAAGGACGAACAGATCCAGTGGCCTGGGGATGGGTCTGGCCCTTTGACAGAATTGGAGAGAGAGCAAGGGCATTTATAGAATAAAGTGGAGTCGGCTGACTGGGCTCAGCAGTTTTGCTGGCTCCAAGATCAGGAAGTTGTTCATTCGCACCATCCTGAGGGCCGATGCTAGAGGAACTAGTGGCGGAAGGTTTCTCGGCGCCAAAATCACTAGCACCAAGATCATAAAATTGTTCCTGGCTAGCACCAGGGGCGCTAGCCGAATGACCCGTCGGGTCTGACTAACACTGAGAGGCGTGAGCCTCAACAGTGGGAGCCTCGACTCAGACGGGACTCGACGCCGTCGAATCAGCTGGAGGAGGCGCAGGCCTTAGCAGCGTGGCGATACTAGAAGCACCTAGTTCACCGACAAAGGTGCGACGCTGAAAACAACGATACATGTATAAGAGAACATTAGTGAAAAAAAAAGAACGAAGAAAGCAGAGTATAAAAACTTACCTGGTGACGACCGGGTCACGGGTGACTCGGCGTGTGACTCGGCGCCCAGCGGCTTGGCGGGTCTTAGCCAGAGTGGCAGCAGCAGAGGCAACAGGAGCTGCTGGACTGGGCTTGCTCTTCTTGGCCGGCTGAGTGCAGGAGGAGGCTCCGCGTCGCTTCAGTTTGGTGACGAGGATTTTGCCGACTCCGCCCACGACGAGAGGAGGAGTGTCATGTACCTGGCCAGCTGCATAAGTAAATAACAGGCTTACTCGGATAAGTTGGGAGACTAAGGTCACAAGGCATGTACCTCCAAAAGCGTACAATCATCATCCTCATCATCGTCAGACCAATCTTGTAAGGGATTGCGAGATCGACACTTACCCGAAGCTGAAGCAGCTGCAGCGTGTCAGATGGGCATGAAGCACTCCAGGTCATACTCGACTTCGTCGGAGTCGGAGCGATCCCCGTTATAACCGCAGGGAGGGACAGTACTGTCATCAATCTCGTGAAGAAGATTCTGCAAAAGACAAACAAAATGAGTAACCAAAAGCTAGACTCAGAGTGGCAAAAGAGCTAAAGCCTACTCAACAAGGAAAAAGACCCAGAAAACTTACCCAGGGGACATGCCTGACCCGGCTAAACGGAGGGCAACTCCAAGCCCAATCATCCACCAAGTTTAGTTTAAAGATTGAGCTTACTCGGTGGGCAATGGAGTCATGGGTGAGCCTTAGTGGAGTGCCGAGTGGGATCATGGGAGCCACTCATGAAGCACATCTTGTGGCTCCTCGCTTGGATGGGGCTTACCCGACGTGATATGAAGGCGCACATGAGGTCAGTGTCGACAAGATGAAAGTTTTCATCTAGCGACAACACCCTTTCTAGGATCACGTTAGCCTCATTCACCGCATCGTCTTGGTCGCGCGGTTCAAGCTGCCAGAGCTTATTGCTGGGGACCTCGTCAAAGAAAGGGGGAGTCGGATGTTATCGGTGGACCCGCTGTTTTTGACATAGAAAAAGGTCCTATGCCACTTCTTGCAAGAATCAAGCCCAGCAACCCAAGGAAATATGGAGTCTCTCCTGGGCGTGATGCTAGCGGCACCGCACCGAGTCGGCTTCTTCTCGGCTCTAGGAGCACCAGGCTGGGGAACAACCTGAACCCTCAATCTAAAATATTTGGCCTACAGAAGAACTGTAGGCCAAATTCCGAGGTAAGCCTCGCAAGCAGATATAAAGCAGGAAAGAGAGCCAATCGCATTGGTAGGAAGATGATGGGTTTGCAGATGGAAGGTGGAGATAAACAAGGAGAAGAAGGTGATCAATAGAAGAGCGAAACCGCGCTCAAAGTGAGGAAGGAAAACCACCCGCTCATTAGCTTCGGGTTTGGGAGAGATCTCACCGGCAGGAAGACGGCAATCCACTTGCAGCGGAATGCGCCTGGTGGAGCGGAGCCATTCTACCTTCTCGGTGGAGACCTCCGAGCCTTCCCAACCGCCGCGCTCGCCGGCGGGAACCTCCTGCTCCTCCGCACCATCAGCGCCGTCGTGAGCTTCCATCACCCTCGCAGACTCAGTCTCCTCCGCCGTCGGGAGTGGCTTGGAAGAACACGGACCCTGGTGGAATGGAAAGATAAATGGAGCAATTGCAGGGCAAGAACAGGAGGAAGAAGAAACCGCAAAGGGGGCAGTTCGATCTCGCAGGCGCAAGGAAGAAGAAGAGGCAAGTGAAAACTGAACGGGCGTGGGGGAAGTGGAAACCCCCAACCCCTACTTAAAGATAGTAAAAACCCTGGTCGTGGGATCCATCTGTGCCGTGCGGCCAGCGTGTGGCCGTGTACCAGGCCGAGTAAGCCAATCAGCAAGCGCCACATAGCCAGAGATACATGAAAAATCCCGAGCCACGTCATGAAAGGAAGGACAAGGGGTGCAGGACGATGGGACTTCCACAGTGATGGGGAATAATTGCGCAACCGTCACTGTGCCGCCAGAGCTTAGAACAAAATTTGAGGCAAGTAATCATGATTACCAGATGTCAGTGACTGAAGCGCGCCGAAAATGACTCGGAATTGGCCAAAGTGACTCGGCTCGAGGCAAGAATGAGGCAAGAAGTCAAACAGTGGATCCGAAAACTGTCAGACAGACCTGGCAAGGTATAAGATTGCGACAAATAAGGACAGAAAATCACACGAAAGGAACCTGGAGACGCCTAACAGCTTGAAATGCTAGACCTCACCAGCTTCAGGGACTAATGTCGGGGGGATAACCCCCGGTAGGGTCACGAGAGGTGAAGCATAGAACAACTTGGTTGGCTTCGAGTAAAGAAAGAACCAGGCCGGGTAGAACGGCCGGGTAAGGAAAGCCTGAGCGGCCGGCATACAAACTATTCCGTCCTGCATAAGACAAAGTTGTAATTCTTGCAGGAACCGACGAGCCGAGTCTACCGAGGAAGGGCCGAGTCAAGTAGGACGCGTGGCACCTTTCCGAGTAAGGTTCAGGAGGGACCATAGTAAAGCATGGTCAACAGAGAAGGGCGACGCCGGGTGACACAAAAGGAGTCGGGTGACGCCAAAAGCATACGCTGACGTACAAAGTAACAACATGACACCAAAAGGAACAAGAAGCAGTGTACCAGAAGACCGTTAACTGTCAAGCTTTATGGACTGGGCCATTGGGATTAGGGCAAGCCCATGACCCGACCCACATTATAGGGACCAAGATCCAAACAGTAAACCCTAGAACCTAAAGGGGTATAAGCTAGCTAGCACTGCCTATATAAGGAAGGGCATAACAGTAGTAGAAGGAGGTTGGACCAAGTAGGGAACTAGTTGTCGTGGGAATGACCACGGCAGATGCTGCAATCGGCAGCGAGTAGTAGAACGAAGGTCAAGGGCGGCCAGCCATCTGCGGCGCGAGATGAGGGCGGAGACACAGGCTTTTACCCAGGTTCGGCCCCCCGGAGGGTAAAGACCTACTCCTGCTAAATTTTATTATGATGGAGTTACAAATGGCAAGCTCGACGGCTAGGCGGCAAGTCGCTTGGGTGGATGATGGAACGTATGTTTACACGCCCTGTAGGGAGGTTTATATAGACTCACCCCCTAGGGTTTACATATCTCAACCGAATCAGTTAAGGTTTTGGTACTCGTTTAACCTAATCCGACTGGGCCTATCTACTCGACTGGGCCTTCAGCTTCCAGTCGCTTGGATCCACGCCAGGCCTTGATCCAGTCGTCGTCCTGCAGGCCCACTCGCCAGTTCCTGGGCCAGTCGGAAACGTCTTGGTGGGTATACCCCGGTAGGCACATCCCCATCAGTAGTCCCCGAGGCCGTCGTCGATTGGGCGCAGGTGGTTGCTGGCAGTCGGAGCATTCGGGTCCAATGCGGACCTCCAGTCGAATCGGTGGCGGGCTCCTGAATAAAGGAAAAAACTATTCATTCTGGTCGCAGCTTGGTGAACGGGTCGGAAAAATATTTAGTCACTGTTGTAGTGATCGGGTCGGCGAGACGAGTGGCTGAAGTTGGACCGTCAAACGCATTCAAAATTGGGGTAATCCAACGGTAACTTTTGACGTAATCACCGCGTAGTAACGGCTTCCTGATTTGGCGGGTAACAACCGCTATATAATGGGAATGGTAGGCGATCGGAGAACCACTTCCTCGTCATTTCCTCCGATTGCGCGCACCTCCGTTTTCCTCCGCATCGCAATCCAGCCGATCCAAAATCCTCCGACCTCCACGAACCTTTCCGCCAATGGCCCCCTCCACCGAACCATGGGGCAGGTCCAAGTGTCTGAGCGCTCTGGCGTCTTCGAGGCCGGATCTCGCGTCGGCAGGTGGCGCATCCCCGCGGCCAGAGAGGTGACTCCGGACCCGCGCGAGGGAGAATTCATCCGCTTCACCAGCCACCTGGAACGGGGGATGGGATTCCCCACATCTCTCTTTTTCCGGCGCTTCTGCGCCTTCTACGGGATCCAGCCATCAGACCTGGGCCCACACAGCATCGAGCAGCTCGCCATTTTCGTGGCACTCTGCGAGTGCTACCTAGGCTGCAGGCCCTACTTCCCCTTGTGGCAAGATCTGTTCCACGGGAGGATCAGTCGCGAAGAAGCAGGCGGCCCAATGCTTGCTGCAGGCGGCTTGACGTTTCAGTTGAAGTCGAAGGCCTCCTTTTTCGATCTGATGCTACCTGCCAAGGCGGCGAGCGAATGGAAGAAGTCTTGGTTTTACGTTACCGAGGTGACTCCAGACGGCGAGGCGGCGATCCCAAGATACTCCTCCGACCGGCCCGAACCGCGCCGACTCCAAGTTGGCAAACTCCCAACAGACCAGCGGATGGTCGTGGATGAGATGCTTCAGACCATCCGTGGCCTGAAGAAGAAGGGTTTCCAGACCATAAATTTGTACAATTGCTAGATCAGGCGGCGACTCGTTCCCCTGGCCCGCCGTGACCATTATATTTACGAGTACGCGAGCTGGGAGGATTCGACGAAATCCTGCCTCGCCGAGTGGACACTCGAGGACTACATCCCGGCCTTGAAGAAGATCACCCAGGCGGTGTACCTGGACGCGAATGCTGGGGTCGCCCCCTACACCGCGAAGCATCCAGCCCCGATGGTAAGTCATTTTCTATCATTCGCAGTCGCAGTTGATGCTGTTGCGGTTATACTGATATTGTCTCATGCCTATTGCAGTTATTTCAAGTGGTGGAAGGGTGGCTTCTGCCCGCGGACGACGATAATTCGAGCTCGTCTGTCCAGGATGGGGGCGAATTGCCTCCTGCCAAGGGCGACATCGAGAGCGACAGGAGCGATGACGACGACGAGTCCGAAGAAGAAGCCGTCCCACTGGTTCGCAAAACTCGCGGGCAGCGTCAGCGCGAACTCGAGGCGAGTAGAAGCCTTGAACGTCATGATGATGAAGATGACGATCTTCCCGAACTCACCTCAAGTCGTGAGGCCACTACGTCGAGAAAGAAGAAGAAGGAGGCGAAGGCCCCTCCGAAGAGGAAGATGAAGCCAGCGAGACGGGCATCTCCGCCTCATTCGGCGAGTAGCTCTGACGCCACCAGCCTGGCCAGGGATGAAGTGCCACAGACCACGGCAGCACCGGATGTCACCGCCGTCTTGAGTGAGGTGCCTCTGGCCTCGATTCCTCCGCCATTCGCCCCAGTCTCTAGGTCGGGGGTCGCTCCAGCCGCGGCATCTTCGCCTCCCAGGAGAGCTCCTGCCAAAAACGTTGTGGAGGCTCCTGTCGCGGCCTCATCAACAAAGAGGTCGTCCGTGTCTTGGGCGCATGATGTCCTGGATATGGGCCTCAGTCGGAAACTGGGCCCCGAACTGGAGAAGCCGGCTAGCACCCCGAATTGGGATCCTGTAGCGGTTCATACCAGTCGCCAAGTGAGTTTTATTCTCCTGCTTTACTTTTCGTTGTACTCGAACTACTTTGCTCATGTAATCAATTTGCAGGATTGGGGTTAAAAAGATAGGCCACCCGTCTGTGGACAAAGTGCCGCCAGTCGTCGCCGAGGAGGACCCCTCTCGGAAGAGGAAGGCTGATGAGGTCGCTGCCCCCACAGACAGTGCCAAGAAGGCCAAGAGCGACGATGTCGTCACGGTGTCTGACGGCATGATGATTGCTCCGAGTGATCCTGTGGCGGGGGAGGCCTTGACGACCAAAGAGGGTTCTTCCTCACCTGGGATGGCCGAGCCGGCCTCTTTTGGTGCCGGCGCATCCATCGTGACCTTCCCCCGATTCATGGCCAGAGCGGCTACGGCGAGTGGTACCACGCCATCGAGCTGCGTGCCCGAGGTCGCCGAAATGGAGGTCGAGCAACGTCGCGGGCACACTCCGGCTCTTCTCACATCCATGGACGCGCTACAGCTTCATGGCATGCTGGGCGCAGCCATCCAGGTATGTCCAGTCCCCGAGGATCGGGCCACTGAATTGCAGTGGTCAGATTCTTTTGGTGTTTTTATTTTATTTCTCGTGCCCAGTCCCCGAGTGCGCATTCGCTGAATTTCAGCGGGTGGGCGCGTAGGGTTTTTGATCTCCAGTCCCCGAGTGTCCAGTCGCTGAATTTCAGCGGGTGGGCACTTAGGATTTTTGATCTCTAGTACCCGAGTGTCCAGTCGCTGAATTTAAGCGGGTGGGCACTTAGGATTTTTGATCTCCAGTCCCCGAGTGTCCAGTCGCTGAATTTCAGCGGGTGGGCACTTAGGATTTTTTATCTCCATTCCCCGAGTGTCCAGTCGCCGACTTTCAGTGGGTGGGCACTTAGGATTCCGTTTTTGTTAACTGTTTGAGTTTTGTACAGGGTTTGCAGCGTGAATCAGCCGATCGGCTTGCTGCAAAGTGTCGCGCAGAAAAGGAACTTGTCGCCGTCCAAGAGGCGAACAAGGGACTCCAGGCGATTGCAGCGAAGGCAGAGGAGGTTCGCCAGGGCCTTGTCCCGGCGAGTGAGCTGACGGCGGCTCAATCTGCGTTGAGTTTGGCTGAGAAGCGGATCGCCGAGCTTGAGCGCGAGCTTAAGGACACGAAGGAGGAGGCGAGCTCGGCGGATGGGTGAGCCAAGGCTGCTGTTACGGCCGCCGCTAAGGAGCGTAAGGTCTCTGACGCCCTTGTTGCTGGGCTACAAGACGACTACTCCTCTCTTCAAAGCTTCATCACAAATCTCTCTCGTCCTTTGATTGGTAAGTGTGCCTGCCTCTGCCTGTAATATTTCCATTGTGTGATCTTTGATGTACTCACTACCCCCCTCTGTCCACAGGTCGGATCATCGACAGCGCGGAAGAAGCGCAGTCGTTCGATGCGCGGCAGTGTGTGGCCACTCTGGTCGACTCGGCCACGTTGTCGGCGACTTGTATTCGGGCGTATCTGCAGGAGATATCGCCCACGGAAGTGATTCCCAGCGACCTCGTCGACGTGTTGCGGTACTTGGAGAAGGCGCCATCATTCGTCGAGTTCATGACGCGGTCGACATTTCGGCGCGGGGCGGCGATGGCGCTTAGCCTTGGGCTCGCCCACTTCCCGGAAGATTTCGATCTGGACGACGTGACGAGTGGCTACCCGTCGTCGACGGGCTCGGTGGAGATCGCCTAGGTGCTGAAGCTGACGGACCGTGCCGCGGTGTACTCCGATCGCGTCTGGGCGATGGGCGACCTCCTTCCTTATCAGGAGACGATCGTTGCGCCTAACGACCCCAAGCCGCAGCACCGGGACTTCAAGATCGAGCAGCCCTTCCGTGCGGCGATGGCGGGTGAGCTGACGACGTACCCGTCAAACCCGTACACTCCCTTCATTCGCAACCGCAAGGGTGGCGGCGAGTCGACATCGAAGCCTGCAGAATAAAACATTGTGCCTTGGGCCGTTAGTAGCGGTTCTGCCGTTAGGCATACTTTGTACTTTGTGACAATTGTGATATGCTATAATGAGATATCGTCTTATTTTCTGAATTGTCTTGTGTTGGTGATTGAGTCCCCGAGCGCGTCCGCCCTTTTTATGGGGTTTACCTCGTTTGCTTATGCGTTTCGTAGTTTTGAACGTTTTGTTATTGAGGTCGACTCGCCCGAGCTTGGAAAACCAGTCGCAAGGCGACTCCCATGAGTGCTCTGTACTTCACCGTTTTCCCTTGCGCGAACGAGGTCGGGTAGCCGAGTTCCCGAGCGTGGTACTTGGTTTTTCTAGGCGCGACTCTAGGGTGGGTGACGACTGGGCGCGTTAGAGTGAGCGCATCACTCCTGCCTGGCCCGTCGGGTCAGTCGCATGGCGAATCCTGGGCATGCTCTCATACTTGGCGTTTTCCCTAGCCGCTCGCGCTGAACTGGTCGTCAGTCCCCAAGCGTGGTACTTGGCCGTTCGAGTCGCTGTGTCGAGGATGCGGAGGATCATGGTCGCTGTAAGGAGCGAAGGAAGTTGTCTTGGCTCGTTAAGCCAGTCGAGCTAGGCGACTCCAATGGGGCTCCGGGTAGGCATTTTTCGTGGACGTTACAAGACCCGGGGTAACCCAGTGCCATTGTAGCGCATTACTTGGCCGTGCCGATCGCTATACCAGAGGTTGACTTCTACAGTTAGCTTGGTGTTGTTACTACGAGTGCGAGTGGCACAAGACACGGAGAGTAGACGCAATTTGCGGTAACCAATATTTTTTATTTCATAGCGACTGGAGGATACATATGTGGAGTTCTAGGAGTAGAACTTCCGTAGGAGGTTTACATTCCATGGTCGCTTGACGTCGAGTTTGCCGTCCCCGCGGACGTCGATGAGGTAGTAGGCGTCGTTGCCGAGTAATCGCCCGATGGCGAATGGTCCCTCCCATGGGGGGGAGAGCTTGTGCATGCCCTTCTTGTCATGGATGAGGCGTAGCACCAGGTCGCCTTCTTGGAAGGTGAAAGTTTTCACCCGCCGGCTATGGTAGCGGCGGAGTCCTTACTGGTAGATGGCAGTGCGTGAGCGATCCAAGTCGCGTGCCTCGTCGAGTTGATCGAATCCATCCTGACATGCGAGTTCGTTCGCAGCCTCCGTGTAGTGGACGACCCTTGGCGAGTTGTGTTCGAGGTCGGTGGGCATGACTGCCTCGACGTCGTACACCATGAAGAAGGGGGTGAATCCTATCGACCTGTTGACCGAGGTGCGAATACCCCAGACGACGGAGGGTAGCTCCTCGACCCAGCACCCGGCGGTGCGCTCGAGTGGTACTTGGAGCCGCGGCTTCAGGCCGTGGAGGATGCTCTGGTTGGCCCGTTCCGCCTGGCCGTTGGACTCCGGGTGGGCGACTGACGCGAGGTCGAGTCGGATGTGATGTTCCTCGCAGAACTCGGCCATGGCTCCTTTGGCGAAGTTGGTGCCGTTGTCCGTGATGATGCTATTTGGGAACCCATAGCGATATATGAGCTCGCGTAGGAATTTGGTGGTGGTCTTCCCGTCGCATTTCCGGACTAGCTTGGCCTCCACCCACTTGGTGAATTTGTCGACCGCGACCAGGAGGTGGGTGAAGCCGGAGGGGGCCTTTTTGAAGGGGCCTACCATGTCCATGCCCCATACGGCGAATGGCCAGGTGATGGGGATGGTCTTGAGCGCTGAGCTCAGCACGTGTGTTTGGTTGGCGTACTTCTGGCACCCCGCGCACTGCTGGACGATGTCGACGGCGTCGGCGTGTGCGGTGGGCCAGTAGAAGCCGTGTCGCATGGCCTTTGCGACCAGAGAGCGGGCTCCGGCATGGTGGCCGCAGTCGCCGGAGTGGATGTCGTGGAGGATCTTGCGTCCTTCGGCGGGTTGGACGCAGCGTTGGAACACGCCGGTCACGCTACTCTTGTGGAGCTCGCCGTCGATGATGACGAAGGATTTGCAGCGTCACGTTATCATCCGAGCATCTGTTTCGTCTGCCGGCAAGGTGCCTCCCTCCAGGTAGGCCATGTATGGCCTAGTCCAGTCTTCTGGCTCGGCGAGGAGTGCGAACAAGGCTGCCTCTGGTTGCAGCGGGACTCCGATGTCGATCTCCCTTGGGGTAGAGACGGATGGCTTAGTGATCGTGTCGAGGAAGACGCCGGCGGGTGGTGCGAGTCGAGCCGACCCGATGCGAGAGAGTGCGTCGGCCTCCTCGTTCTTTCTCCTGTCGATCCACTCGACGGAGTAGCCTGCGAAGTGTCCGCCCAACTTGTCCACTGCTTGGCGATGCCGCCATGGTGGAGAGGCGTCGCGCGGTGCCGACTTGCCCAGCGACGAGGTCGGAGTCTCCGTAGCAGCGTAGGCGGTTGACGTTCATCTCCTTGGCAGCTCGCATGCCGTGGAGTAGTGCCTCGTACTCGGCCATGTTGTTGGTGCAGGGGGTGAAGTCGAGGCAGAGGACGTAGCGGAGCTTGTCGCCCTTCGGGGAAGTAAACATGATCCCTGCTCCTGCGCCGTCTGCGTTCTTGGAGCCATCGAAGTGCAGGCTCCAGTAGTGGAGGTACGACAGCTTTTCTGGCTACTAGGCCTCTTCCCAGTCGGCGATGAAGTCCGCGAGAGCCTACGACTTGATCGCTTTCCGTGGCTCATACTTGATGTTGTGGACGCCGATTTCGATGGCCCACTTGGCGACTCGCCCGGTCGCCTCACGGTTGCGGATGATGTCCTGCAACGGTGCTGAGGAGACGACCGTGATCGGGTGCTCCTGGAAGTAGTGCGGCAGTCGCCGTTGTGCTCTGAAAACTGCGTACACCAGTTTCTGGTATTGCCGGTACCGCTGGCGTGACTCGGTGAGGACCTCGTTGATATAGTACACCGGTCGTTGTACCGGGCGCTCCTTTCCTTCTTCTGGCTGCTCTACGACCATGACAGCGCTGACGACGCGCTCGGAAGCCGCGACGTAGACCTGCCTGGGTTCTTTGTCGACGGGGGCGGTGAGTACCGGTGCTGCGAGTAGCACCTTCTTGAGGTCGCGGAGGGCGTCGTCCGCCTCCTTGTCCCACTGGAAGGTGGGGTTCTTCCACATCAGGCGGTATAGGGGCATCGCCTTTTCGCCCAATCGGGGGATGAAGCGGCTGAGAGCCGCGACTCGCCCGGCCAGCTTCTGGACGTCACGCAGGCACTCGGGTTTGCCGAGTCGAGCGATTGTGTCGATCTTGGTGGGGTTCGCCTCGATCCCACGCTTGGAGACGACGCACCCCAGTAGTTGCCCTGCTGGTACACCGAAGGTGCATTTGCCTGGGTTTAGCTTTATCTTGTATTTCCACAGGTTGGTGAATGTTTCCGCCAGGTCGGCGAGTAGATCGCCCTGGCGAGCGGACTTCACTACCACGTCGTCGATGTAGACGTGGATATTGCGGCCAATTTGGCTCGCAAGGCATTCCTGCATGCACCGCTGGTAGGTCGCCCCGACGTTCTTGAGGCCGAAGGTCATGGAGGTATAGCAGAAGGATCCGAATGGCGTGATGAACGCCGTCTTTTCCTCGTCCTCGACAACCATTTTGATCTGGTTGTACCCAGAGTAGGCATCGAGGAAACACAGCGACTCCGAACCCGCGGTGGAATCGATTATTTGGTCGATCCGCGGGAGGACGAATTGCTCCTTCGAGCAGACGCTGTTTAAGTTTGTGTAGTCGATACACATCCTCCAGGTCCCATTTTTCTTCTCGACCAGGACTGGGTTTGCCAGCCACTTGGAGTATTTTATTGGCCGGATGAAGCCTGCAGCGAGTAGACGTTGTACCTCCTCGGCGTTGGCTCGGCGGCGCTCTTCATTGAAGGGCCGTAGCGACTGCTTGACAGGTCACACTTTGGGGTCGGCGTTGAGTTTGTGCTCAGCGAGTTCCCTAGGGACACCAGGCATGTCAGAGGGCTTCCATGCGAAGATGTCCCTGTTCTCACAGAGGAACTTGATGAGCGCGCCTTCCTATGCTGGGCTCATGCCCGTCCCGATCGTCACCGTCTGGCTGGAGTCGCCTGGGACCAGTTCGACGGTGCGGGTGTGCATCGTCGTCTCGAAGGCAGAGGTGTTGATGCCCTCCGAATTTGGCTTCTTGAGTATGGTGGGGTCGTCGTTGTTGACCCTGCTCGCATATTTGGCGAGCTCGTCGGCGTGGTTGGTCTCTGTCGCGATGACTGCGTCGGCGAGTTCGGCTCCTTTGGCCTCACACTCGGCGGCCATGTCGGGGTCGCCGTTGATGGTGATGACGCCGCGCGGCCCGTGGAGCTTCATCGCGTTGTACGCGTAGTGGGGCGCTGCCATGAATTTGGCGAACACCTGGCGCCCCAGGACGCAGTGGTAGGGGTTGTCGAAGGGTACCAGCTCGAAGACGATCCGCTCGGTGCGGAAGTTTGCTAGTGTGCCGAAGGTGACTGGTAGCGTGACCTTGCCGATCGGGTACGCCTTCCGACCGGCGACGATGCCGTGGAACGTGGTGTAGGTCGTCTCGACCATCGACTGCGGGAGCCACAGTCGCCTGAAGGTGTCCAGGTACAGGATGTTGATGGAGCTGCCGCCGTCCATCAATGTCTTGGGGAGCCAGTAGTCTCCCACCTTGGGCTTGACCACCAGGGCGACTCGGCCTGTGTACTCGATGCGTGGCGAGTGGTCCTGGCGGCTCCAGGTGATGGGCTGCTCCGACCAGTTGACGAACTGGGGAACGTCCATCTGGGCCACCGCGTTGACGGCGACGACGCGGGCGATGACCTTCTTCCCGCGCTTCGTTTTGAAGCCTGTGAAGGTGTGGAGCGAGCCGGCCACACTGCAGAATTTTCCGCCGTTTGGTGGGTTGTTGTCGGGGTCCTCCCGCGCTCGCCGTGCCTTCTCGATCTCCTTGAGAGAGTGGCAGTCGGCGGTCATGTGCGTGGCGGGCTTCCATTCCCTGCTATGAAACGCACAAGGTTGGTTAAGGAGGGCCGCGGGGTCGAACCTTGGTTTTGCCTTGTAATTGCCGTCGTCGCGGCGTTGCCCTTTGTCGCGGCGGAAGCTCTTGGGCTCGCGTTGCGCGTGCCCAGCGTTGGCGACAAAGTCGACTCGCCCGTCACTGCGGCGCTTGCCGGTGAGGCGAGTGTTGCTGTAGCGTAGGTCGGACCGTCGTCCGCGGTGCCGTTTGTGCGGCGTTGACCGCCCGACTCGTCGTCGGTTTCCTGGTTTGGGTCTTCCTCCGCGTATCTCTTGGTGATATCGAGGAGATCCGGTATGTTGTCGAGT
Source organism: Avena longiglumis (assembly GCA_030063025.1). NCBI lineage: Eukaryota > Viridiplantae > Streptophyta > Magnoliopsida > Poales > Poaceae > Avena > Avena longiglumis. Next base: position 475,038,466 of record CP125974.1, on the reverse strand, counting down.
GTGCGGGAGTGTCGTTTGAGCTTGGCGACCAGGGGCTCGTAGCGGCATGAGGTCTTGAAGCAGTGGATCGCGGTGTCCGGGTGGATGCCGACCGCGTTGTACCATAGTTCTTGCCACCGCTGGACCCAGCTGCGGGTCGACTCGCGGGGTCCCTGGACGCATCGTTCCAGGTCCTCGATGGTGGTGGCACGGGTGTAGGAGCACTCTAAGTGCGTGACGAAGGCATCGAGCATCTCTTCCCAGGAGTCGATGCTGTCCGGGGGAAGAGTGTTGATCCACTGCCTGCACGTTCCCTCCATCATCAGGGGGAGGTAACAGGCGGCTAGCAGGTCGGTGTGGCCAGCGATCCCCATCGCCATGAGGTAGGTGTCCAGCCACACGAAGGGGTTGTACGAAGGGTCGTACTTCTCTATTTCCTTCGGCGCTTTAAAGTTCGCCGGGTATTTTTCGCCGCGGGTCATCGATCCGAAGCACCGGGGCCCGAGTCGGCTTAGCGACCAAATTGGCTCGCCGTCGCGCTGTCGCCGCGGCGGTGGCTTTTGGTTGTTGATGATGTGGTGCGGCGTCGACGGCTAACCGTTGGCAGCGACGGTGTTGGTCGCTGGCCTGTCATTGGTGGAGAGTTCAGCGTCGCGGTCGGTGTTGGAGCTACAGTGGTTGGTGGCGGAAATTGAGGGTGTTTGCCGCCAATGGGCGGCCGCTGAGGCCGCCTCGCTGCCCAAGAACGTGAGTACACCGACCCACGAGTCGGTGCTCGCGTTTTGCTTTCGACCGCCTTTGAAAGCGAGGCCACGACGCATCGGATCTGTAGGGCGCCATCACCGGTGGCCGTGATGTTGTCGGCCGCTGCTCGGCCCGCCACGAGGTTGTCCATCGGGGTGGAGAACAGTGGTAGGCCATTCGCGTCTCGCTCCCGCGAGGAGACCATGATCCGCGGCTGGTCCCTGGGGGGTGCGCGGTTGGGTGGAGGTGGGGCGCCGTTCGCCGTCGACCCTAGCGGGGGTCGAGCGCTTCCTCCGGGTGGCGCGTTCTCACATATCGTGCTCTCGGCCACGCGGGCCGGGTCGTTTTCGTCATCGAAGTTCAGGGCGCGCCCCTGGACGGTCGGGTTCAGGCGCGACCTGATTCGCTGCTGGTGGTAGTGTGACAGCTCCTGCGCCGTCACCTACTCGAGGGGAAATTTTTTGCGCTCGGCCTGCTCCTTGCGTACTACCTCCGCCAGCTTCAGGCGGAGTTCCTCGACCTCCGTTGCCGTGGCGTTAGGAGGGATCGGGGTGGAGAAGGGATCCTCCGGCGGATCGGTGCTAGTCGCCATGTTGGTCGCGGCGTGGCGACCGGTCCCGTCGCGGAGATCGGCGGAGTTTTCTGACCCGGAGTTGAAGTCGAAGATCCCAAGGATGGAGGGATCCTCGAAGTCTCCCACGTTGGAGACCTGGGTGATGGAGCCCGCGGGCGAAGCCCCAGTGATGGATCCGGCGTGTGACGTCGGGGTCGCCGAGTCGGCGTCGTCATTGAGGGTCGCGTCTTCCGCAGCCGCGGTGTTTTCAGCCACGTCGCTGTGGGCCGAGTTGTACTCGGAGGCAAGGCGATGGATCGTGCGGACCTGGCTCTCGGAGAGCCGGTCGCGTGGCGGCGACTCGCGGAGGCGAGCCAAGTCCTCCGAGACGATGACGTCGGTGAGGCCGACGAAGAGGCTGATCGTGCCGACTGGCAAGATCATGCTGTGCGTGACGGGTCGCACCGCCGGGACGTAGCTGCTCGGCAAGATCTGGAGCATCTCGCTGATCGCTATCATGCGGCCGGTGGCGACCGACTCGTTGATGGGCAGATTGGATCTCGCCGCAGAACACCGGCCAGACCGTCCAGGCCCCACGGTGGGCGCCAGCATCGTGTGGGAATGACCACGGCAGATGCTGCAATCGGCAGCGAGTAGTAGAACGAAGGGCAAGGGCGGCCAGCCATCTGCGGTGCGAGATGAGGGTGGAGAGACAGGGTTTTACCCAGGTTCGGCCCGCCGGAGGGTAAGACCTACTCCTGCTAGATTGTATATGATGGAGTTACAAAGGGCAAGCTCGACGGCTAGGCGGCGAGTCGCTTGGGTGGATGATGGAACGTATGTTTACACGCCTTGTAGGGAGGTTTATATAGACTCACCCCCCTAGGGTTTACATATCTCAACCGAATCAGTTAAGGTTTCAGTACTCGTTTAACCTAATCCGACTGGGCCTATCTACTTGCCTGGGCCTTCAGCCTCCAGTCTCTTGGATCCACGCCAGGCCTTGATCCAGTCGCCGTCCTGCAGGCCCACTCACCAGTTCCTGGGCCAGTCAGAAACGTCATGCTGGGTATACCCCGGTAGGCATATCCCCATCACTAGTGCACTAAACCCTAGTTCATACAGCTCAAGGAGCACTTGTAATCTTCGGGTATCAATCAAAATCGCTAAGTCTGGAGAGTTCTTCTTGTTCTTCGTGCATGGCTCGACCATGCACTCCCTCCCCGGTGACCACAAGCACCCATTCGGCCCCCAACTTAAGCCTACCCATGGCATATGCCGTGCCACCACCACGACAATAGTTCTTAGGGGAAACTTTCCCTGTGTTGATTACTATTGTAGTTGATGCTTGTGAGTGGAACCATTGAATTATTGTTTATGTACAGATTGTTATCCATCATTATATCATCTCTGATCTTGATCCATATGATGTCTCATGAGTAGTTCATTTAGTTCTTGAGGACATGGGAGAAGTCATGTTGTTATTAGTGGAATTGTGTTGAGGTATTATTCAATGGTTTAATATTTAAGTTGTGGTGCTATTCTTCTAGTGGTGTCATGTGAACGCCGATGTGGTGACCCAACATACCACTGCATGATGTAGTACACTATAGTCGTTGACATAACACCAATGAAACACCGTTCACTAGTATTACATCCCTCAGATTGGTATAACAGAAACACAGCAGGTCCAAGACATGACTATAGGTTACAACTCAACTCTTTACACAAGATCTAAAGAGCACTCTAGATTAAATAGAGAGAAAGAAACTTCTTACAAAGAAGAATCAGAAATAAACAACTCAAAAACTATCATACTAACAATACTAGTATCTGAACTATTGGTCTGGCATTGCTGCTATTGCAATACACTACATAAATAGGTTCTATGGCTAGAAGTTATATTCCTATCTATTTAGTAACTTCGTCTTCACTTGAGTTGATGTATATGTTGACTTTCTTGACTTCATTGAAGAGTTTTAGCTTCTGATGATTATTCCTGGAGCATAACTTGATGTAGACGTCGTCTTAATGGCTTCGGAATCTAGCAAGGGTTAAGAAGATACGTTGAGTACGAGCGTACTCAGCAAGTTCACTAAAAAGGAGTGTTTGATGCACTATATCTGCATCCACAGACCATAGGTTGTAGGCAATGCAAGTTTTCGTAAACATTTCTTCAATGGTTGCTTTATTCTAAAAAGCTATGTCTGTCAGCCTTCACGGGTTTACCAGAACTTTCATAGAGTTCCTTTCCCACCGCGTTCGTAGCTCCTTCCCGGAACAGGGAGTAACAAGTTACAGTTCTTACACTCTGTAGAGGTGCGTTACTTTACCCATGAGAGATCTTAGCTTTGTTGCACATCCGAGTGACCAACCCGTTCATACTTCCTTGGTATGAGGCCCAGACTAAGATCCAAGCCAATCACTGCCCTCTCCGCGACCCCATATGTCTGCACGATCCTTCGGGGCTGGCTCACCTCCGTTAAGCCCCCTTTGGGGCAGGCTAAAACCCTAATGAGTCCCGAAGACTCTATGAGCTGGTGATGCCCAGGTAATTACCTTATAGGTCCGGCTAAACCCTCGGCAGCCACTCATAGATAATCTAGACACCAAAAATGCGGGGCCTGAGGGTGCCCACCCATATGTTGAATCTGCACAAGGAATCACAACCTCATGTTAAGATAGTCTTGCCTCCATACGAAAGGAAAAGGATACAACTGACTTCTCTGTCCCATTCCAAATCTCATGGTTAACGCGTAATATACGGCGCAATAATCACTGGCGACATTGGTTGTTAAGTTCTAGATATTATGTTCCTTTACCATCAGAACTTTCATAGTAGCTTATTACCTCATGGTAAATAACCTATAATCATATTATTATGAAAATAGGGTTTTCTGACCTTTTTCAAATGCAGGTGATGACAACACTGGTTTGCAAAATACTTTATATAAAATAATCAAAGGACATGAGCAAGTGTGAACTTGCCTTTTGTGATTGCAAGATTATGCACTCACGGTCTTCAAGACAATATAAGATCCAATATCTGAAATCAGCATCATTGGTCCGGTAAGGACTAATGTTTAAAGAAGCAAAATGCTATTATGCATCATTAATGTAATGCAATTTCGAAAACTTGAATCCTGGGGATAACATTGTTCTAGGGTTTGGATACAGGAAATGGTTACTTTAGAATGAGTTGTTCTTTTAGATAAGTTTCATACTTGTACTTCTTATTAAGGCTTGTGAGTGTGTGTGAAACAACATGTAATTATAATATCATACAATAGCAAGATATACTATTGAGGTATGCTACTCAAAGACTACTTATATAAGATATGTTGTTTGAAGTGGCAAAAAGAATAACATTTGAAGAAAAGATTTCTTTTCTAAGGTCTAAACAATCTTTGTGGTTAATTAAATGTGGTCGATGTTGGTTGTGCTTGCTTGAACAATTTGGACTTGAGATGTTTTATGACTTAATTATAATAGACCAAAGTTAACTATAAAACACATAATAAGGTTTTTAGCGTTATACTTAAAGTCTTGTAGACTAAAGTTAACTTTAAGAACATGGATGGATGTAAGGTGTAATGCTTATGATATTTATATCTTGTTCACTTTATATTTTTTCCTTAAAGTTACTTAAGAATGGCATTACCTTTATTTGAGTAGTGGTTTCTTAATTTTTAATAATGGAACAGAAGCTTTTATCTCCTTATAAAGGTATGTTTTTCATTTGTATCTAAGGAATAATAATACTTAACTACTTATGGATTTACTATAGTGTGGTGATATGTTTATAAACTTGTAGTTGAAGTAATGGGAAAGATTTTATTTAGTCACAAATTATTCCTGAAAATTTTATACTGGATAATAATCTTTTTAGAAAATAATCTACACTTATGGTTGAATGATAATTCAATAAAATTGCATTTTAAAATGTGTTGAAATATTTTCACTTCATATTATTAATATTTAAGACTAATACTACTTATTAGACTCAATTGGCTAATTTTAGAAATGTTAGCAATTTTTATTTACCCTTAGATGATATATCAATTAAGGAATTAGATTTAAATTCAAGTAATTAAAGTGTTTAAATTTTTATTTACCTCAAAAGTGGAATATTATATTTTTAACATGTAGTTATTAATTTTGTGATCATTTTGGTATATAACATTTATTTTTGTGATATATAAATAATAAGATATGATTTCTATAAGTTTAATTATTTATAAACATTTAATAAATAATAGATATTGAATTAAGCGAAATAATAATACATGATTATAGTTCTTATTTTTCTAAGATTTTTGGAATATTATTTCTATTTTTAATATTTATCAATATTAAATTATGAATTTTCAAAGTATTAATACTTATAAAATCTTTATTAAATAATAATTATTTAAATTGTTGTCATAATAATGTTTGATAATGGTTTAATGTTATAGATTTTATTTTTCTGAAAATTTTCATATATTACACAAATTTTTCTAAATTATAAAACAAAAGTTATTGATTTTACAAGATTTAATGATTTTATTTTATTTCTGGAATATTTAGATTTGGGTTTATATCATTTATTTATTTACTAACATGAAATACTTTTATACCGAGCTAAACTGGACATAGTCACTGACTGGTAGGCCACATGACACATGGCATACCCAGCTCGATTAATGAGTTTGTTACTGGAGTTGTTTCTACTCACAAACAATGACATATGGGCTAGGGGCCACGTCACACGCCACATCGGCAAAGACCAGCCAAACAAGTTGAATGAGTCAAGGATGACGTGATATCACATCCAAAATTTTAGATTTGGTACTTCATAGCATACATGTCATTGCATCATGAACATCATTGCAAAAATTCAGTTTGAAAAGGTTTTGGCAAAACACCTCATTTGCATTTGCATTTTGACACCTACACTTGAGTGCTCGGTTTGTATCATGCATCTGCTAAAATGGTATATTCTAGTTGTTTGGAAGGCATAGGTGCGTAGAAGGTTCCGACACGAACCCGTGGCACTTTGAATCGCCTAAATCGGAGATTCACAGCAAATTCCACAACGATCTAAATTTTTGCTTATCTATAGACAGTTTCAGACACAAAAATTTAGTAAAGAATTGCTCAGGAAAAATAAAAATAAAAATAAATAAAAAAAAAAGAGGCAGTGCGGCCAGCCGGCATGAATACCCAAGAATATGAGGCGGCAGCCGTGCTTGGCCTTTCAGCGGCGGCGAATATACCGTCGCCGCGGCCACCGCGTAGCCACGTTGGCGAGGAGGCCCCAATCGACCTGGTGGAGCAAGCGGCAGCGGACTCCTCCGTCGTCGCCGATTCTCGCGGCGGCCGTTCCGTGCGGGACTCCGTTTGAACCCCCTACCACTTAAACCTTCGAGGTAGCCACCTCTTCCCCCCTCCCCCCGCCTCGAACCCTAGCCGCCCGAGCTAGCCCGTCCCGCCGCCGCACCATTAACGCCGCCGGTGAGCTCGCAGGACGAGGTAGGAGACGCCGCCCCGAGCTCTCCCTTTGCCTCTGTGATGTTCGCCATGCTCGACCGCATCGCCTCATAGTTTTCCCTCCTCTGTAGAGCCTCACGTCGCCGGCGATTTCTCGCCGTTTCTCTCGCCAGAGCTGACGCCGACGCTGCACTCCAGCCACTCACTGCCGCCGCCCGCGGACACGCCAGCCGACGCCGTCGCCCCCCAGAGCTCCGCCGCCTCGCCCCGCATGTCGTCGCACCAACCTCTGTCGGCGGTGACCGCCAGAGCCGCGCCGCCGTCGTTGTCGAGCCGTGCCGCCGCCGTTGACCGCAGGTGAGCGCCGCCGCCCTTCCTGACCTTCAATTTGGAACAGACGGTCCAGATGGACCGTTGACCAACCACTCTTACCGCTGACTGGTCAGCGTGTCACGTCAGCGTGGTCAAGCCAGTCAACTTTGACTGATATTGTAACTCGAATTAATTTTGGCAGAAATTAGATAGATCTTGTAAAATCGATAGAAATTAAACTACTGGGCCAAAAATTGCAAATAAAATATGTATGGATTCAGTGTTTCACGTAGAATATTGTTGTACAGTTGTTTCATACTTTTGCAGCAAGGATTTGTCTTTATTAATTAAATATTTTAATGTCCTTTTTAGAGTAATAAATTCATAGTAAAAGTTCTATAACTCCAAAAATTGCAAATGAGATGTCCCTGGAATCAGTAGAACAAGCGGAATCTTTTAGTGAATTAAAAAGGTAGACTTGCAGTACTGGAATTTGCAGAATCTATAAAAAGTCTTACTGGAGTATTTTAATTACCTAGGAAATTATGGAAAATCCTTTTTGAGTGATTCCAGTTGGTACTGGTTCTATTTTAGGTTGCCTACATAGTGGATATTTTTCCAACATTTTACAAACTATTCAATAGAAGTGGCCAAATAATTGGCTTATAGCTCAATTGTTGGTCATTTAAAATTGCATGCTTTGTTTCCTATGCACTTAAAATGTTTTCCATGCATGCATTCAGTAGGTACTGAATAACATTATATTAAGCTACTGTAGCATTGTTCAACTTTTCATGCATGCATCTTGCATTGTCATGTTTGTATATGATTGTGTTTGGTTTTATTATGTGATTGCAATTGTATCGTGTAGATTGTGACGAGTGCAACGCTTGCTTGTGTGAGGATTGTTCGTTCGACCGCTACAGCCAAGACAAGTAGATGCTACTTTTTTCATGATGTTTTCCTACTATTTTCAATGCATGGTTCTGTATTTTGTAGATGCATGTGTAGGAAAGTACTATTTCTATGCTATGTCCTATTATGTGGTAGGGCTTTCCTGTAGATGAGCCACCATTGGTAGATGTGCTTAGCCATGCTATGATGAACGAGGGCTAGGTTACATCACTGAAGGTGGTTTCTAAATGTGTTGGTTTGTCAAAACTAAAAACAACTTAATCAATGAACCTCCTGGGTGTGATGGGATTGAAAATTTTGGTGGTATCATTGCGGAAAGGCACCCAGGTATCAAGAGAAAATGATTGGCTTTTTAATTTTATAGCTTACGTGTATAACCATGTGCCAATAATGGAATGGGCGGTTGGTTGGACTCAGTAGGTTGTGGTAACTCGAACCCACATATCCAGAGATGTAGAATTTTGGTAGGTTGGACCGGTGCATGTTGGGTTTGGGAAGCTACTTCCCGAACGGTGCCTTCTTGGACTTCTCCCTATCATCACCCAATATGAGAGTAGTGGTAAGATCTAGGCTGGCCAAGTCACATGGGTAAAGTGTACTAACCCCTGCAGGGTATATAAACTAATCGATTAGCCGTGTCCCCGGTTATGGACATCTGAGTTGCTTGATATTGAGTTCATGACATGTTTCTCGCTCATTCTAATTTCCTAATTGCTTTAATGTTTATGGGTTAACCTAATTGGGATATTTTCAAAGAAAATCAAAAACTGTTTAAGAAAGTAGGAAAAAGGTATTCGCAACCCACAACTCCACTAGCTATATATGCATGTAGATGTTAGCTCTATTGTCTCCTTTAATAGCTCTACTTGCCATACATTCCATGTATTGACCCTTCGGGGCTATTACGTTTCATGTTGCAGGATATTCAGATTCTGAGTGATCGATTTAGGCCATGGTACTCCACTCGGCACTTGTTCACTTATGGGCAATTTGAAGAATGGAGGAGTTATTTTATTTATGTTGCTGCTTGAATAAGCTGATCTAGCCTTGAGCTAATCCCTTATTGTAATAATGTTACTCTGGATCTTCATTATTTATGATGCACAGATATTTTTCTATGTTATTCATATTTATTCTATTGTGGGCCAATGAACCGATCCAGGGATTGGCATGTCACATAGAAGCTACGGTCTTTTCAGAACCGTAGTGTTACAAGATGGTATTAGAGCCCGTGTGTCGACTATAGGATCGTGACCTAGGTTTGGATTAGGAAGCCATAGAATTATTAAAGATTATTTTAACTCCGTCTTTCATCTTATGCCTTTCACTCTCGTAAATCTTTACCATGTGCTATTCTCACACTTTCCTCTTTTAATTGATAAATGGGAGAATTCAGGACTGAGTATGCAACGATGGAGTCACCAAGTCCCTTTGCAAGACAGTTGGTACAGCTCTCACATTCATTGGGATTGCCACTGCCCATGTTCAAGGGAAGAAGGCTATACACCTATGGATATGGCGAGGACGTCTGGGAGATCACCACTTTCATCTTCAGGGATGCCGCCTTGCCAAACCCTGTGCATCTGGTCTACACCAAGACATATTGCAACTGGGGGCTTGGGATAAACTTGGCCCTAAATGTAGCATCCCAGTTGTCTAACACCTGTAATGCTACTTGTTCTAGTAATAAAAAGGGCCACTTCCAACATATAATTGTTGCATCATCATCATGTCATGCTCATGTCATCATGCCATCTTGCATTTGAGCATCATACAAAACCCCTTCTTGTTTGGTTCTTATCTCATGTGCATTATTAATTGTAGTTGCCTCTTGATATTGTATTTGGTTCTTGATATATTGCTAAATGCCCAAGTTGATTTGGGGGCATATCTCTTATTAACTCCACCACCTTTTCTTTCACCACCTTATAATTCCACCATCCAACTAAATATGAGCTTGGCATTTATGGGTTTACTTCTAGCTCATGTGGGTTGGGATGGATCCATTTCTTTTCCACATGTTCTCATCTTGGCATCATTTTGTTTTCACATTATTGATGCATGAGAGCCACATGGCCACCTTTGCATGCCTTGTGAGTGGGACCCTTTCTCCCTAGCTTCCATATGTGTGTTGTTGGGGTTATCATCATGTGGGGATATTTTGTGGGCTTATTAAATATCTAGTGGCATATACACACTAGCAAGTCCCAAATATATTCCAATGTGATCATCTCCTCATACTCCACTTGGAATTCTTCCTAATTTCTTTTGCTTGGGCCTTATTCCACACTTTGGAATGCATAAGAAAATGCCATGCAAATAATCTTGTTTTCACAAAGATAAATATGGTGTGAATTAACTATGCATGGCCCATGCAAGTACCCCTTAGCTTGACATTTGTTTGTTTTTGGATTTTTTACAATGGATCATCTCTCTCTACCCCTTAGGCTTGGTCTTGTTTGATCATTGCCAAAACCTCATCGCCTTTTCCCCTTGCTCTAGTCTTGGGTCTTGTTGGGGATTTGTTTGGTGCATGGGTGGATCTTGTCAAAAGGAACCCCAAGCATCTAACCTTCCCCCTCTCTAGACCAAAACCTTAATCCACCCCTCTTTCCTTAAATCCCCAAAACTAAACCCTAGCTAACATGTCCCTCCCTCTCTCTCCCTCTTTTTCTCTTGTTCTTGCTTGGTCTTGGTTTGGAGAATGCTTGCTTCTACACCTAGCCCCACCCCTCTCTCAACTTTCTCCCTAAACCTATCTCTATCACTCTAAACATCTAACCCTAGTCCACATCTAACCCTAGCCCTGCCCCTCTCGACCACCCAGCTGGGAACCAACCTGACCACCCTCCCATGTGCTTTCCCTGACCTCTCTCTCTCTTCCCCTCCTAAACCCTAGCCACCCGAGCCAGCCCCCTCTCCCTCTTTTTCTCTCCCTGGCCAAGGGGCCCCTCCAGACCTACCTGCCCCGAGCCCCCCTCTCCAACCTCGCCCTACCCCACCTGTCAGCCCGTGCCCAGCTAACCTGGCCGACCCATGCACGTGAGGGAGGACAAGGTGGCACCGAGGCCACCTTTCCATCTACCCCTCCCCCACGCAAGCCCCCACCTGCCCCTCTCGTTCTTATCCTCTCCCTCGCCCTCTAGCCGTCCCCAGATCCACCCAGAGGCTCTGCATCGCTTCTTCCCCTCTGCCCCCTCTTTCTCCACCGCAGCGCACCCCGACGCCGGCCACAGCATCGATCTTCCTAGTGCACACGAACCTGGAGGCGGGCGCGGAGCTGTGGGTGTCGAGGAAGCTCCGGAGGTCCCCTGCATCGCCCTGCTCTCGTCGTCGAGGAGGAGGAGGACCGGAGCCGCCGGAACCAGCGCTGCGCCGGCCGAAACCCTAGCTACGCCCGACGTCAGCCCCGCCGTCGATCGCGACCGCCCCTGCCCGAACCAAGCACGCCACCGAGCCCACGGTGAGCTCCTAGCCCTCCCAGACATCCTCCCGACCTTAGTCGCTTCCTGGACGCGACGATCTTTTCGTCGAGCGGCCTCCGCGCGCCAGAGCTCGTCGACGTCTGCCGCTAACCCGTGCCGCGTCAGCCTTACCTAGGCCACGCGCCTCCACATCACCTACCCAAGCCTACCGCGGTGGCTCGGCCCTCTGTGAGCCAGCGGTCCAGCGTTCGAGCCCCACTGCCGCGCAGCGTCTGTCGCGCATGCTCTGTCGGTTCAGAGGAAGAACAACGGTCGAGGCTGTTTGCCAATAACCCCAACCTTTTAGTTCACAACCCGCACTCCCTCATTACCGTCTGTCTGTGAAGTTTTGCAAAAAGGTGCCCGATGTTTCGATCTAGCAACCCGCGGTCCCTCCCGCTGCGCCGCGTGGCCGCCTCGCGTCCACTCGCTGGCGTGTGGGCCTGCTAACCACCCCCACTGTCATCTCTGGCTAGCGAGCCGCGGTGGCAAGTTTTGGCTTGGCGTGGGCCCTCTGTCGCCCTGGCCCATCTGTCTGCGGCTGGAGCTAGCTGTAGATGGGTGTAAAAAAAAGTTTCTGCTTTGTCTGTTTATTTCAAATCTAATCAAATTATTTAAATTCAAACTCAATCCTGTTTTAATATAACTTTTGAAATACAAACTCAAATAATGCATATGTTATATGTTTCTGAACCAGAAAAATGTGAGGATTTCAAATATGCCATTCAAATTGCCTGTTGCACATTTTAAATTCCAAGTTGAATCAAATTACAACAAATGCCACTGGAACTTAAATAATTAATAACTTTTGATTTATAATTCCAAATTCAACAAATGATATGTCTAAAATGATCAGCTCGACGAGACATTTCTGTTTATGCTATCCATGACTTCAATTGCAGCATGCATCGTACAAAAATATAGTGTACAGCAACTAATATGACAACAAATGTGATCCAGAACACCATTAAAATGTTATTTCTTGTCTTCCACACCTCACCCTTGCCATGCTACTTTATTGCCATGCAACTTGTGCATCATTCATCATGGCATGATTTTTTGCTTGTCACATTTTATTCCTATGCTTGTGCACTATATTTATGTTGGCCTTTCTTGTTTGGTTCTTCTCTCGAATAGACGCTGAGCAGGGGATATATCAAGAGAACCAGGAGCACTACCCAGATCCGTCTCTCGCTTCAACTGAGTTGCCAGGCAAGCACTTCCACATGCTTGCATACATACAGTACCTATTGCCTCTATCTTATTCTTGCATCATTGAGTCGCGATTGCATTAAATGGAATCCCAAGTAATGCATAGCCTTTACTTTTAAACCCCACCAAGCTTGTTCCTCCATCCCATGAGCCATTACTACAGGAGTTTTTTGAGCCATGCGAGTCATAGAACAGCATGTGTAGGGTATGTGAGTGTCTGATGGATAACGAGGTACCTAAACAACTTAACCTGAGTAGTAATGGGATAACTAATGAAAGTGGCACCGGTGAGCAACATCTGCTATTTGGTTTTTCCTGCTCACTTGTGTCCCGTAAGACCCCGAGTACTTGATTCCTGTTCCTTGATTTATCGCGCTATCCACATCCGGGAGGTATATGGGACCCCCGAGCGAGCTTGATTGTCTTATTTCTTGGGGCCACAAACTAGTTTGAGGTTTTATTTACTATCTGTACTTATGCCATGCTCTGTTTACTTACGTTTGTGCGAGGAGCACTTTGTCTTGTTAGGTAAGCGGAATGTTTTCGCGGTATCGACAATCCCAGTTTTGGGTTCCCGGTCGTTCTGACCATTGTCGCAAACCTCGGGTCCGTCTCGAGAGTCTAACCGTTCTTGGTGTACTCAAGGGTGGCCCCTGAAATAATTCTGAATCCTGTGATTGCTTTGTCGTGAAGGCCTCGTTGGGTTTTGATTTGGTTTTTCCGAGGTTGATCGAGCGTGTGTTGCTATTGGTGCACCCCGGCCGGGTAAAACTTTCTGAAAGCCGTGTCCGCGGATATGGACGACTTGGAGCACAGTTTCTCGATCATAGACAAGCATAACTAAAGTACCGCTTTAATCTGACTAAGTAATTTGACTAGTAAATAGTGCCACACTCATGGAATGGTTAATAAAATTGCCAACGGATGGGGGGTTGTTCGTCCGCTTCCTCGTTGGTAAGCGAGGAGGAGGATGGATCTGATGGAATTACTGTTATAACTGTTGTCTTTATTTCACGGACATCCGTCTATCATTGGTTAGGCGGATGGTTAGCGTTTATCTGTAGAACTGCTAGGGTTTATCTTTCGCTGCAATTGCGTCACCCCAGGTTGTGTCCCCTTTAGAGGCATTAAGACTTGCTGAGTACCCTTAGGGTCTCACACGATAAATTATTGGTTCAGATGGACAGGTACCCTCGCATGACGGATACTGGGTGGAAGAGGCTGATGATGTAGGCAACGATCGTTCGGTGTAGAGATTCCGGGAACGGGGATCCGTGAGATCTGTGGGCGGGATGTGCTTACTTCTATGGCATCTTATGCCGATTTTCTTCTTGTCCGTACCCGGACTTTGTTTTGTCGCTTCTGCCTGATACTCTGATGTGTGTTGTATGAGGAATTATCCTAAAATATTATACCTATCTAGGTCATTTGAATCTTGCCGTATGGCGTTGCTATATTTCCTTTCTTTCTAGATGGTATGGCTCTGATGTACTCTTGTATGGTGGCTTGCATACATACCCACTTGTGTATGTAGTTGATCCCTTCGCCTGCCGATTACGCCGCCCGTACAGGTCCCGTTGAGTTGGTAGTGGTTGGGACGGCCGAAAGGTCTACCCGTGAGTGGCTTTTGGGGCCCCACCGTACTATTTCAACCACTACCGCTCATCCAGGCTTGTATCTAGGAGCGTAATTCACCGAGGTAGTTACAATTGGTATCAGAGCCATCCCGACCTTCAGGGTCTCAGCCAAACGGTCGTTGTCAGTCTAGCAAATATTTTGGTAGTTATGTATACTAGGGAAAAACAAAACGCGAGAGTAGGACTGCTTCCACTTTTCTTCTTACCCACCCACCCACCCTTTTCTGGTAAGGAAGTGCAACGTTTTCAATCCTCTTCTCAAAATTCAAACTAGGATTCACGTGTTCTGGGTTTCCGTAGTACCATAGGTTGTGTGTGTGTGTGTTCAATCCCTTGTCTATCTGTTGCACCCAAGTTGTTATCTAATCAGCCTTTGCTTATCAACTATTGGTACATTCCATACCGACAGGCTTTTGCAAACCGACGCAATCTATCTTTCTCGTTGTATCCGACGCTATCTTGTTTGGGGTGTTCGTTTCCGTAGTTACCAATCTTTAGGTTCAACGTGAGAAGAAGGGGTTAGGATATGTGTTCCACTTGTTCATGTGCGGAGTAATGATTTGAGTGCGGGATGGAGTCGCGACCATACCACTACTCTTATCATTCGCTTTTGTATATTGAATCGGTAGAGTCACTAATCTTGATTCGTTAAGTAATTTTGCGCATCTATTGGTATTTTAATGCCGAAATTTGTGAAAAAAAATTCTTTGATATATTTGTGTACCACACTCCTTTTTAATCGTGTCATTAATGCGATATGCTTAATATCTTTTAGGTGCTTTGAACTTTGTTGATATTTTAATATCATCTCGATAAAATTGTATCCTTTAATCTTGGTTAATTCCATCTTGGTACTATTTTGGATTATTATCATCTTCCATTATAATCTTGACTTGAGTTTTATATCAATGACAGGATGGCTCCACCACGCCGGATGATGAGGACATACCTCGAACTGGGCTCATGTTGTCAAACATCGCTAATGCTTTGGTAGCAGCATGAGAACCAGGCGCTTTGAGGAGAGTGTCGGGAGGCAGTTTGCTCCACTACCTCCACCTCCCAAGCGAGGAGACATCAAGAGCTTTCGAAATTCAACCCTCGTCGGTTTGATGTTTCGACCGACCTCGGGCGGATGATTGGCTGCGTGAGATGTCAAGGTTGCTCGAGGCTGCGATGTTACGGGCGAGTGGGTCAAGTGTGCTACCCACCTTCTGAAGGGAGATGCAGCTCTCTGGTGGGAGAACTACTTGAAGGCAAGCTGCACTGGTTTCCAGCCAACTTGGGAGAGGTTCACTGGAGCGTTCAAGGAGCAGTTTCTGTCAGAGATTGTAATGGAAAGGATGAAGGAAGCATTTCTCAACCTGAAGCAAGGAAATGATAACGTCAACACCTACATCAGGAACTTCATGAATCTCTCTCGTTATGGTGGTGATGAGGTATCTGATGACAAGAAGAAGCAGAAGAGGTTCAGGCAAGGGCTCAATGCATCGATCAAGTATGCAATCACACATGCAAGGCCAGCATCTTTCCTGGAACTCCAACACACAGCTCTGCAAGAGGAAGCAAGCAGGCAAATGTTTGAGGAGTCCAAGAAACACAACAGGGATGCATCAAGCTCTGCAGTTATGGCAGCTCCTTCTAAGCGGCGTGTCTGGGTTCCTAACACCCCACCGTCGCTCCCGGCTCCACCAAGACCTGCAAGTTACGCGTCAAGGCCACCAAACTTCACCACTGCGGCTCCCAGGGGCTACAACCACCACTACCACGAGCGCTGGGCGAGTCCTCAGCTCTGTTGCTCCACGCCCAGTGGTGCACGCTTCACGTGTGGAGATCTGGACATCAAAATCGAACTGTCTGCTCAAGAACAAAGCTCTCCTCCACCCCGCCAAGATCTGCAGAAGCTCTCCTATGGTTCGTGCACCACCACCTCGGGCTCTCAACATCAACACCAAGCCCGGGTGCGGTTGTTCGTGCTAACGCTCAGCCGCTGAGCATGCACTGAGTTGTGATGGGTATGCTTTCCGTTAACTCAGTCCCTGCACGAGTTTTGTTTGATTCTGGTGCATCGCATTCTTTTGTTTCTATAAAGTTTGCAAGTGAGAATGGGTTAGCGTCGGAGCCTCTTCTCAAGCGGTTAATGGTTCTTTCTCCTGGAGCAAATATGGTAGCATCTAAGATCAGCCATGGCAACCAAGTTGAGATTGGTGGCTCTTCATTCTTGGCTTCTTTAATTGTTCTGGGCAATTCTGACATTGATGTCATCTTGGGCATGGATTGGTTGACAAAGAAATGCGCTGTGATTGATTGTCTTTGAACGCTTTCTCTGAAGATTCCTGAAGGCCATATAGTCTTTTCTCCAAGTCTGTCTCCTGCTGTCCAGCTCTTCTCTTTAGCGACTCTGAATGATGATGCTATGGAAGCTATTCAGAGTGTACCAGTGGTCTGTGAGTTCCCAGATGTTTTTCCTGAAGAGTTGGCGGGTATGCCTCCGGATCGTGAGGTTGAGTTTGTGATTGAGCTTGAACCTGGAACGACTCCTATCTCCAAGCGGCCTTATAAAATGGGTCCTTCTGAGTTGGCTGAACTCAAGCGACAACTTGATGAACAAGAGAAGTTGGGTTTCATTCAACACAACACTTCTTCTTGGGGTAGCCCAACAATCTTTGTGAAGAAGCGTGACAAAACCGATAGACTCTGTGTGGACTACCGGGCTCTCAATGCTAAAACCATCAAGAACAAATATCCCCTCCCGTGGATTAATGATCTATTCGATCAGCTAGCTGGAGCTGTGGTGTTCTCTAAGCTGGACTTGAGAAGTGGTTATCACCAAATCAAGATTCGCAAGGAAGGTGTTCCCAAAACAGCTTTCACCACCCGCTATGGACTGTATGAGTACACGGTCATGTCTTTCGGACTCACCAACGCACCTACTACCTTCTCGAGGCTTATGAACTCCGTTTTCATGGAGTACCTTGATAAGTTCGTGGTGGTCTATCTGGATGACATTCTGGTCTATTCCAAGTCTAAGGAGGAGAATGAAGAACACCTGCGGTGTGTCCTAAACAAGCTTCGTGAGAACCGCTTGTATGCAAAGTTCTCAAAGTGTGAGTTTTGGCTGCCTGAAGTAACCTATCTTGTTCATGTCATCTCTGCCAAGGGCATTGCAGTCAACCCGAAAACTGTGAAGACAATTGTCGAATGGCTTCCTCCTGTTAATGTCAAAGAAGTGCGGAGTTTCCTCGGTTTGGCTAGTTATTGCCGTCGCTTCGTTCAGAACTTCTCAAAGATAGCGAAGCCTCTTACCGATCTCCTCAAGAAAGGCAAGAAATACCTGTGGACTCCTGCGTGTCAAGCAAGTTTTGAGACACTCAAAGAGAAGATCACTTCCACACCAGTCTTGGTTCCTCCGGATACATCTAAGCCTTTCCAGATATTCTGCGACGCCTCCTTGCAAGGATTGGGTGCGGTCCTTATGCAAGAGAAACAGGTGGTTGCTTATGCCTCTCGTCAGTTGAAGACGCATGAGATCAACTATCCCACACATGACCTTGAGCTCGCAGCAGTTGTCTTTGCTTTGAAGCTATGGAGGCACTACTTGCTTGGTAACCGTTGTGAGATCTTCTCTGACCACAAGAGTTTGAAGTATATCTTCACACAGCCGGATCTCAACCTTCGGCAGAGGAGGTGGATTGAAGCAATCAATGACTTTGATTTGACCATCAACTACACTCCGGGCAAAGAAAATGTCATGGCAGATGCGCTTAGCCGTAAAGCTTATGTCAACAACCTCATGGTGGAAGAGCAACAGCCTCTCTTGTGCGAGGAATTCCGTCAGCTCAACCTGGAAATTGTGGAACAAGGGCATCTCCTGAACCTTCTGGCTACTCCTCTCTTGGAAGAAAAGATTCGCTCTCGTCAGCTTGGTGATCCGCACACCAAAAAGCTCATTTCTAAACTTGAGCTTCCGAAGTACGAGTCCTTCCACGTGGATGATCAAGGAACGCTTTTCTTTGAACACCGGATGTTTGTTCCAAACTACCCGGGTTTGAGAGAGCAAGTTCTCAAGGAGGCGCATGATTCGGTTCTTTCTATCCATCCTGGCAGCACAAAGATGTACATGGACTTGAAAACACAATACTGGTGGCCTGGGTTGAAACGGTATTGTGCCAAGTATGTCTCAAAATATGATGTCTGCCGCAGAGTGAAGGCTGTCCATCAGAAACCATTCGGTCTTCTACAGCCATTGAAACCTCCGGAATGGAAATGGGAGAAAGTAGAGATGGATTTCATCACTGGCTTTCCAAGGTCGCAGAAGGGCAACAATGCAATTTTTGTCGTCATCGATAGGCTTTCTAAAGTGGCTCATTTCTTCCCAGTCAAAGAAACAATTTCTGGAATTCAGTTGGCTGAGCTCTATATCAACAGAATTGTCTCTCTGTATGGGGTTCCGCTTGAGATCAGTTCAGACCGTGGAAGCATCTTCACTTCAAAGTTCTGGGAAAGTTTCCAAAATGCTTTGGGAACAAAGTTGAACTTCAGCACTGCTTACCACCCTCAGTCGCAAGGACAAGTGGAAAGAATCAATCAGATTCTGGAGGATATGCTTCGGGCTTGCGTCATCTCTTTTGGCATGAAGTGGGAGGAATGTCTTCCTTATGTGGAATTCTCCTACAACAACAGCTTCCAGAAGAGTCTGAAGATGGCACCATTTGAGGCTCTCTATGGTCGCAAGTGCAGAACTCCGATTGGTTGGTCAGGTGCAGGAGAAAGAATCTGGTTTGGCCCTGACATTGTAACTCAAGCAGAGAAGAAGGTGCATATCATTCTTGAGAACCTGAAGATTGCTCAAAGTCGCCAGAAGAGCAATTATGACAGGAAGCACATGGACATGGTGTATGTTCCTGGTGATCTCGTGTACCTTCGTGTCACTCCCATGAGAGGAACACACTGTTTTGGTATCAAAGGAAAGTTGGCTCCTAGATACATCGGTCCATTCAAGATTCGTGGTAGAAGAGGAGAAGTTGCTTATGCACTTGAGCTTCCAGAAAAACTCAAAGTCCATGATGTTTTCCACATCTCTCAGCTCAAGAAGTGCTTCAAAGATCCCGGCAGGACCGTGGATCATGAGCTAATCGATCTCCAAGAAGACCTGTCTTATCAAGAACACCCCACCAAAATCCTTGAGACCGCAGAAACAAGGACTCGCAACAAGTCCATCAACTTCTGCAAGGTGCAGTGGTCACACCATTCTGTGGATGAAGCCACTTGGGAGCGTGAAGATGAACTCCGTGCCAACCATCCTTCTCTCTTTGTGTCTTCTTCTTCTTCCTAGAATCTCGGGGCGAGATTCCTGTTTAGTGGGGGAGAGTTGTAGCATCCCAGTTGTCTAACACCTGTAATGCTACTTGTTCTAGTAATAAAAAGGGCCACTTCCAACATATAATTGTTGCATCATCATCATCATGTCATGCTCATGTCATCATGCCATCTTGCATTTGAGCATCATACAAAACCCCTTCTTGTTTGGTTCTTATCTCATGTGCATTATTAATTGTAGTTGCCTCTTGATATTGTATTTGGTTCTTGATATATTGCTAAATGCCCAAGTTGATTTGGGGGCATATCTCTTATTAACTCCACCACCTTTTCTTTCACCACCTTATAATTCCACCATCCAACTAAATATGAGCTTGGCATTTATGGGTTTACTTCTAGCTCATGTGGGTTGGGATGGATCCATTTCTTTTCCACATGTTCTCATCTTGGCATCATTTTGTTTTCACATTATTGATGCATGAGAGCCACATGGCCACCTTTGCATGCCTTGTGAGTGGGACCCTTTCTCCCTAGCTTCCATATGTGTGTTGTTGGGGTTATCATCATGTGGGGATATTTTGTGGGCTTATTAAATATCTAGTGGCATATACACACTAGCAAGTCCCAAATATATTCCAATGTGATCATCTCCTCATACTCCACTTGGAATTCTTCCTAATTTCTTTTGCTTGGGCCTTATTCCACACTTTGGAATGCATAAGAAAATGCCATGCAAATAATCTTGTTTTCACAAAGATAAATATGGTGTGAATTAACTATGCATGGCCCATGCAAGTACCCCTTAGCTTGACATTTGTTTGTTTTTGGATTTTTTACAATGGATCATCTCTCTCTACCCCTTAGGCTTGGTCTTGTTTGATCATTGCCAAAACCTCATCGCCTTTTCCCCTTGCTCTAGTCTTGGGTCTTGTTGGGGATTTGTTTGGTGCATGGGTGGATCTTGTCAAAAGGAACCCCAAGAATCTAACCTTCCCCCTCTCTAGACCAAAACCTTAATCCACCCCTCTTTCCTTAAATCCCCAAAACTAAACCCTAGCTAACATGTCCCTCCCTCTCTCTCCCTCTTTTTCTCTTGTTCTTGCTTGGTCTTGGTTTGGAGCATGCTTGCTTCTACACCTAGCCCCACCCCTCTCTCAACTTTCTCCCTAAACCTATCTCTATCACTCTAAACATCTAACCCTAGTCCACATCTAACCCTAGCCCTGCCCCTCTCGACCACCCAGCTGGGAACCAACCTGACCACCCTCCCATGTGCTTTCCCTGACCTCTCTCTCTTCCCCTCCTAAACCCTAGCCACCCGAGCCGGACCCCTCTCCCTCTTTTTCTCTCCCTGGCCAAGGGGCCCCTCCAGACCTACCTGCCCCGAGCCCCCCTCTCCAACCTCGCCCTACCCCACCTGTTAGCCCGTGCCCAGCTAACCTGGCCGACCCATGCACGTGAGGGAGGACAAGGTGGCACCGAGGCCACCTTTCCATCTACCCCTCCCCCACGCAAGCCCCCACCTGCCCCTCTCGTTCTTATCCTCTCCCTCGCCCTCTAGCCGTCCCCAGATCCACCCAGAGGCTCTGCCTCGCTTCTCCCCCTCTGCCCCCTCCTTCTCTACCGCAGCGCACCCCGACGCCGGCCACACCATCGATCTCCCTAGTGCACATGAACCAGGAGGCGGGCGCGGAGCTGTGGGTGTCGAGGAAGCTCCGGAGGTCCCCTGCATCGCCCTGCTCTCGTCGTCGAGGAGGAGGAGGACCGGAGCCGCCGGAACCAGCGCTGCGCCGGCCGAAACCCTAGCTACGCCCAGCGTCAGCCCCGCCGTCGATCGCGACCGCCCCTGCCCGAACCAAGCACGCCACCGAGCCCGCGGTGAGCTCCTAGCCCTCCCAGACATCCTCCCGACCTTAGTCGCTTCCTGGACGCGACGATCTTTTCGTCGAGCGGCCTCCGCGCGCCAGAGCTCGTCGACGTCTGCCGCTAACCCGTGCCGCGTCAGCCTTACCTAGGCCACGCGCGCCCTCCTGTCACCTACCCAAGCCTACCGCAGTGGCTCCGGCCCTCTGCGCGAGCCAGCGGTCCCGCGTTCGAGCCCCCACCGCGCCGCGCGCGTCGCGCGAGCGTCTGTCGCGCATGCTCTGTCCGGTTCAGAGGAAGAACAACAGTGCGCGAGGCTGTTTAGCCAATAACCCCCCCAACCTTTTTAGTTCACAACCCGCACTCCCTCGGCCCCACACGTCTGTCTCTGTGCAGTTTTGCAAAAAGGTGCCCGATGTTTCGATCTAGCAACCCGCGGTCCCTCCCGCTGCGCCGCGTGGCCGCCTCGCGTCCACTCGCTGGCGTGTGGGCCTGCTAGCCCACCGGCCCCACCTGTCTGTCTCCTGGGCTAGCCAGAGCCGCGGTGGCAGAAGTTTTGGCTGCGCGCGTGGGCCCTCTGTCGCCCTGGCCCATCTGTCTGCGGCTGGAGCTAGCTGTAGATGGGTGTAAAAAAAAAATTCTGCTTTGTCTGTTTATTTCAAATCTAATCAAATTATTTAAATTCAAACTCAATCCTGTTTTAATATAACTTTTGAAATACAAACTCAAATAATGCATATGTTATATGTTTCTGAACCAGAAAAATGTGAGGATTTCAAATATGCCATTAAAATTGCCTGTTGCACATTTTAAATTCCAAGTTGAATCAAATTAAAACAAATGCCACTAGAACTTAAATAATTAATAACTTTTGATTTATAATTCCAAATTCAACAAATGATATGTCTAAAATGATCAGCTCGACGAGACCTTTCTGTTTATGCTATCCATGACTTCAATTGCAGCATGCATCATACAAAAATATAGTGTACAACAACTAATATGACAACAAATGTGATCCAGAACCCCATTAAAATGTTATTTCTTGTCTTCCACACCTCACCCTTGCCATGCTACTTTATTGCCATGCAACTTGTGCATCATTCATCATGGCATGATTGTTTGCTTGTCGTATTTTATTCCTATGCTTGTGCACTATATTTATGTTGGCCTTGCTTGTTTGGTTCTTCTCTCGAATAGACGCTGAGCAGGGGATATATCAAGAGAACCAGGAGCACTACCCAGATCCGTCTCTCGCTTCAACTGAGTTGCCAGGCAAGCACTTCCACATGCTTGCATACATACAGTACCTATTGCCTCTATCTTATTCTTGCATCATTGAGTCGCGATTGCATTAAATGGAATCCCAAGTAATGCATAGCCTTTACTTTTAAACCCCACCAAGCTTGTTCCTCCATCCCATGAGCCATTACTACAGGAGTTGTTTGAGCCATGCGAGTCGTAGAACAGCATGTGTAGGGTATGTGAGTGTCTGATGGATAACGAGGTACCTAAACAACTTAACCTGAGTAGTAATGGGATAACTAATGAAAGTGGCACCGGTGAGCAACATCTGCTATTTGGTTTTTCCTGCTCACTTGTGTCCCGTAAGACCCCGAGTACTTGATTCCTGTTCCTTGATTTATCGCGCTATCCACATCCGGGAGGTATATGGGACCCCCCCCTGAGCCAGAGCTTGATTCCGTCTTATTTCTTGGGGCCACAAACTAGTTTGAGGTTTTATTTACTATCCTGTACTTATGCCATGCTACTGTTTAGTTACGTTTGTGCGAGGAGCACACTGTACTGTTTAGGTAAGCGGAATGTTTTCACGGTATCGACAATCCCAGTTTTGGGTTCCCAGTCGTTTACAGCCATTGTCGCAAACCTCGGGTCCGTCTCGGAGTCAGCTAACTTCGTTGCGGGTGTACTCCAAGGGGTGGCCCCCTGAAATAATTCTGAATCCTGTGATTGCTTTGTCGTGAAGGCCTCGTTGGGTTTTGATTTGGTTTTTCCGAGGTTGATTGAGCGTGTGTTGCTATTGGTGCACCCCGGCCGGGTAAAACTTTCTGAAAGCCGTGTCTGCGGATATGGACGACTTGGAGCATAGTTTCTCAATCATAGACAAGCATAACTAAAGTACCGCTTTAATCTGACTAAGTAATTTGACTAGTAAATAGTGCCACACTCATGGAATGGTTAATAAAATTGCCAACGGATGGGGGGGGTTGTTCGTCCGCTTCCTCGTTGGTAAGCGAGGAGGAGGATGGATCTGATGGAATTACTGTTATAACTGTTGTCTTTATTTCACGGACATCCGTCTATCATTGGTTAGGCGGATGGTTAGCGTTTATCTGTAGAACTGCTAGGGTTTATCTTTCGCTGCAATTGCGTCACCCCAGTTGTGTCCCTTTAGAGGCATTAAGACTTGCCGAGTACCCTTAGGGTCTCACACGATAAATTATTGGTTCAGATGGACGGGTACCCTCGCAGGACGGATCTCGGGTGGAAGAGGCGATGATGTAGGCAACGATCGCTCGGTGTAGAGATTCCGGAACGGGATCCGTGAGATCCGTGGGGATGTGCTTACTTCTATGGCATCTTATGCCGATTTGCATCTTGTCCGCACCGGACTTTGTTTTGCCGCCCGCTTGATACTCGATGTGTGTTGTATGAGGAATTATCCAAAATATTATACCTATCTAGGTCATTTGAATCTTGCCGTATGCTATATATTCCTTTCTTTCTAGATGGTATGGCTCGATGTACTCTTTTATGGTGGCTTGCATACATACCCACTTGTGTATGTAGTTGATCCCTTCGCCGACACGCCCGTCTGAGGTCCCGTTGAGTTGGTAGTGGTTGGGACGGCCGAAAGGTCTACCCGTGAGTGGCTTTTGGGGCCCCACCGTACTATTTCAACCACTACCGCTCATCTAGGCTTGTATCTAGGAGCGTAATTCACCGAGGTAGTTACACTAAATGAAGCCCTATCACGCCAGTGCCATCTTGTTCGACACCTGCTGCCAGAAGACTCACCCTACTGTGACTATGGAAGGTGTGATGAGAATGGGAACATTGTCGTTACCCCGGGCGACAGGAACAACATGCCGCCCCGTCGGAGGCACATAGAGGATATGGAGAGGGAGAATGGAGCTCTAGCTGAGAAAGTGATGATGGTAAAGGAGATAGCAGATTTTGCCAGCAACGGTGTGGTGGTCCAGGGACAGGAGATTGAGACCTTGCATGAAGTTGTGGATGTTCTGAACCATGCACTGATTGGCAGGGACGCAACCATAGCCCAGCTGAATGGGACCATCCATGAGAATAATCAAGCCATAGCACAGCTTAATGGGACCGTGCAGGAAAACAATCAAGCCATACAACAGCTGCAAGGGACCGTCTAGGAAAGGTACCAGACTATTGTTGATATGACAGCCCAGATTGTCGCTCTCCAAGCACAGTTGAATCCACCCGCTGATGACAACAATGGAGATGATGGAAACAATGATGATGATGACGACAGTGGGAACAATGATGATGATGACGACAAAGATGATGATGATGATGATGATGGAAACGACGATGGTGGAGGAGATGAAGCTGTTGTAGCTGCAGCAGAGGATGAAGAAGAAGAGGAGGATCCAGAAGAGGTGGAATTTGAGGTTTCAAGTGATGATTCAGGAGAGGTGTATACTCTGCCGCATGGTTGGTTCGTGGACAGAAGCGCCAACGCATGAATGCAAGGACCTACTGCAACCTCTTCATGAAGTAGTTAGATGTCCACCAAATAGTCTTCGTTAGGATACATCGTTAGCTTAAGTCCCGATCAATGTAAAACTTATTTACTGTTAGTTTTTAGTGTTTAGTTGCTCCTATGTGTACTCCAAAGTTCCAGGATTATTTGTGCGAATTTTATAAATGAGTTATGACAAGTTTTGGTTGATATCCGAGTTTTCCCTGATGCAGTTTTCTGCTGACCCTACTGTACTATATGATTTTTCATATTTTATTGATAACTGGGGAAAATCTTAAAAAAGAGGGTTTGGTTAGAAACTCTATTTACTGTATACACAAAAATCAGCAAAAATTTATGACGAGTTTAAGTCAGGTAGAAAAATTCGTGAACACTGCTGGACTGTTTTGGCAGATTCCTGTTTTAATGCTTTGTTGGCCAATTTATGTTGATAATTGTTGCCAACGCTTCTAAAAATATTCCAGTAGATATATACTGCTAGGATAACCCCTGGAACATTGCTAGATTGCTTGCTTGCTGATGTGTTTCTTGCTTGAGATTGTCTGTGATTGTTTTGTTGTTGTTTGAGCATAATGCATGGGTAGAATCCTATTTTCGCAATCGATTCTTTCTAAGCTTACCTGTGCTAAACCACAGATGCCTCCCCGCCGTAAACCCAATGAGATGGAGCAGCTTATGGCAGCTCAGGCACAGCTAACCCAAGTGATGACCCAGTTCATGGAAGCTCAGAACAACAACAACAACAACAACAACAATGGGAATAACCAGCCCCAGGGAGATGCACTTACAAGGTTCCTGAGGCTAAGGCCAGCGAAGTTCTCTACTGCAAATGAGCCGATGGTTGCTCTCGACTGGTTGCGTTCAATGAATAAGAATCTGGTAACTGTTGGGTGCACAGATGTTGAGAATGTGAGATTTGCCGCTCACCTACTGGAGAGACCAGCCGCTTCGTGGTGGGACACTTTTTAGATCACCCACCCGCTGGACACTATGACTTGGGCCATGTTTGAGGAAGGTTTCAGGACTAACCACATTTCTTCAGGAGTTTTGAGCCTGAAGAGGAAGGAGTTTCACAACTTGCACCAAACCAACCGCACCGTGGCTGAATATATAGAGGAGTTCAACAACCGGTCGCGTTATGCTCCTGAGGATGTTGACACTGATGCCAAAAGGATAGAGAGGTTCCTGGATGGCCTCAGTGATGAGCTTTCAGTACAGCTGCTAGTGGTTTATTGTCCCACTTTCCAGGAGCTTATGGACAAGGCCAGAATCTTGGAGGGGAAGCACAAGCAGGTGGAAAACCGCAAGAGGAAGAGCAACAATAACCACTCTGTCTCTCACCACAAGTCTCGCACTTCTTATGATGGATACTCCAAGCATGGGGTAAGTGACCATGGGAGCCATGGAAGCCATGACCGCCACAGCCATGGAAGCGATGGACATCGCCATGAGAGCCACAAGAGCAACCGCCACGGCCACAAGGGAGGACACATTCACCATTCTGGAGTACACAATGGACATGACCGCAACCGTGATCGCAACTTTGTGAAGAAGTACCTGAGTGAGGTGACATGTTTCAAGTGCGGCCAGAAAGGACATTATGCAGATAACTGTCCGGAGAAGAAGGGACTGAATCCAGGCAACAACTAGAAGGCCACAGTGAACCACATGAATGTGGAGGAGATCCTAGATGAGCCTGAGCTTGTGGTTGGTAAGTTTCCAATCAAGACTCACCCTGCACTTATACTTTTCGATACTGGTGCATCGCATTCATTCATATCAAGGGCATTTGTGGATAAGTATAAGCTACCTATGGAGTCTCTAAAAGGGTCTATTAGAGTAAGCTCACCTGGAGGGGATATGATAGCTAGCGCGGGATGCCGCGACTTAACTGTGAGGATTGGAGCACACAATTTTATTGCACATCTGGTAATATTGGAGTCACAAGGTTTAGATGTAATATTTGGCATGGATTGGATGTCTATGCATGAGGGACACATAGATTGTGCACAGCGAGCGGTGTGGCTCAAAATCCCGGATGGTAAGAGAATTAGGTTCAAGTCATCGGTGCGAATGGGAATATGTAAGCTGAATTCTCTTAAGGGGGTTAGCATGGATACTATGCCTGTAATAAAGGAGTACCCAGACGTGTTTTCGGAGGAGCTGCCAGGGATGCCACCTAATAGGGATGTGGAGTTTCTCATCGATCTGATGCCGGGAACAGGACCTATAGCAAAGAGACCATATAAGATGGATGTGGATGAGCTGAAAGAATTAGACAAACAACTAAAGGAGTAGTTGGACAAGGGATTTATTCATCCTAGTTTGTCGTCATGGGGTGCACCTGTTCTATTTGTGGAGAAGAAGGACAGTAGCAAGAGGTTAGTGGTGGACTATCGCTCGCTGAATGAAGTGACCATCAAGAAAAAATACCCCCTGCCGAACATAAATGATTTGTTTGATAAAGTAGAAGGAGCAAAGGTGTTTAGAAAAATTGATCTGCGATCGGGCTATTTCCAATTGAAGATTCGGGAGGAGGACATACCAAAAACTGCTTTCACCACTAGGTATGGTTTATATGAGTATACGGTTATGTCTTTTGGGCTAACGAATGCTCCGACATATTTCATGACCATGATGAACAAGGTGTTTATGGAGTACTTGTACAAGTTCGTGGTTGTGTTCATCGATGACATACTGATATATTCCAAGGATGATGCTGAACACGAGATACATCTGCGACTTATTATGGAGAAGCTCAGGGAACATAAGTTGTATGCCAAATTCAGCAAGTGTGAATTCTGGCTTAACATTGTTGGATTTATTGGACACGTGGTGTCAGGAGAAGGAGTCGTTGTTGATCCAAGCAAAGTGACGGCAGTGACTGAGTGGGAAGCGCCCAAGAATGTGGGCGATATTCGGAGCTTTTTGGGACTTGCTGGATATTACAGGAGGTTCATAGAGAATTTCTCCAAGATTGCTAAGCCGATGACGAAACTTCTAAAGAAGGAGAAGAAGTTTGAGTGGTCAGATGTATGTGAAGATAGCTTTCAGGAACTGAAGCATCGTCTAGTGACCGCACCTGTTCTGTGTTTACCAGATCTTCAAAAGGATTTCCAAGTGTACTGTGATGCTTCTCGACAGGGACTTGGAAGTGTGCTGATGCAATATGGGAGAGTGGTGTCATATTCCTCACGGCAACTTAAACACCATGAGAGGAATTACCCCATGCACGACTTGGAATTGGCATCAGTTGTGCATGCGCTCAAGGTATGGAGGCACTACCTAATGTGAAAACACTACGATGTGTACACCGACCACAAGAGCCTGAAGTACATATTTACACAGAAGGAACTGAACATGAGGCAAAGGAGATGGTTGGAGCTTATCAAGGATTATGATATGAATTTGCAATACCACCCAGGAAAAGCCAATGTAGTAGCGGATGCTAAGCCGAAAGGTTTATGCCAATGGATTGACTGTTGGGGAATTGCCCGAGGATTTGTGCAAGCAATTCAAGGAGCTTAGACTGGAGGTAGTGTCAGAGGGATATTTGGCAGTAATGGAAGTCCAACCAACGCTATTGGACATGATCAGGAAGGCTCAAGTAGGAGACAAGGAGATAGCAGAGATAAAGGAAAAGATCAAGGAGAATCGAGAAAAAGAAATCCGCGAGGATGAGCAAGGAACCTTGTGGTATGGATATTGTTTGTGCGTGCCCAGCGATCCTGAGATAAGGAAGCTAATTCTGCAGGAAGCTCATGACTCGCCGTATTCCATACATCCGGACAATACAAAGATGTATATGGATCTAAAGGACAGATTTTGGTGGAACAACATGAAGGGAGACATCGCCAAGCATATTGCCCTATGTGATGTATGCAGCCGAGTGAAGGCGGAACACCAGAAGCCAGCAGGATTGCTACAGCTATTGTCCGTGCCGGATTGGAAGTGGGATAGAGTGGGGATGGATTTTATCACAGGATTTCCCAGGACCAGGTCAGGATACGACTCTATTTGGGTAGTGGTCGACCATTTGACCAAGGTAGCCCACTTTATACCGGTGAAGACAACCTACACGAGTGCAAGGTTGGCCAAGATTTATATGGACAGGATTGTGTGCCTACATGGAGTTCCCAAGAGCATTGTATCAGATAGAGGCACCCAATTTACATCGCACTTTTGGCGCCAGTTGCACGAGTCATTGGGAACTAGGTTGGAGTTTAGCACAACATTCCACCCTCAGACAGATGGACAGACAGAGAGGGTGAATCAGATTTTGGAGGATATGTTGAGAGCTTGCACTTTGGCTCATGGCTCTAGTTGGGATGAGAATTTGCCGTATGCTGTGTTTTCCTACAACAACAGCTACCAAACCAGCATCAAGACATCACCGTTTGATGTGCTATATGGGAAAATATGCCGTACGCCATTGCTATGGGATGGAGTAGGAGAGCGTCAGCTATTTGGACCTGATTTGATCAAGGATGCCGAGGACAAGGTCGCTTTGATTAGGGACAGGCTGAAGGTAGCACAATCGAGACAGAAGAGCTATGCTGACACCAAGCGCAAGGAAGTGGTGTATGAGATAGGTGATAGATCATACCTCAGAGTGTCACCACTGCGTGGAATTAAGAGATTTGGAATCAAGGGTAAGCTGACACCTCGGTTTATAGGACCATACCGGGTCTTAGCACGCAAGAGAGAGGTTGCATATCAGTTGGAGTTGCCAGAGGCTCTGTCCGCCATCCACAATGTGTTCCACGTGTCCCAGCTGAAGAAGTGCCATCCGGAGATGGTGGATACACCATTGAGAGACACGGTGCCACTAGAGGAGGTTCAGCTGGAGAGTGACTTGACCTATGAGGAGAAGCAGGTCAAGATACTGGAGACGGCGGAGAGGATTAGCCGTACCAAGACGATCAGGTTTTGCAAGGTGCAATGGAGCCACCACACCAAAGAGGAAGCCACTTGGTAGCGTGAGGATGACATCCGAGAGGACCACCCACACCTATTTGCTAGCCACGCCGAATCTCGGGGACGAGATTCATCTTAAGGGGGTTAGTCTTATCACATCCCAAATTTTAGATTTGGTACTGCATAGCATACATGTCATTGCATCATGAACATCATTGCAAAAAAACAGTTTGAAATGGTTTTGGCAAAACACCTCACTTGCATTTGCATTTTAACACCTACACTTGAGTGCTCGGTTTCTATCATGCATCTTCTAAAATGGTAAATTCTAGTTGTTTGGAAGGCACAGGTGCGTAGAGGGTTCCGACACGAACCCGTGGCACTTTGAATCGCCTAAATAGGAGCTTCACAGAAAATTCGACAACGATCTAAATTTTTGCTTATCTATAGACAGTTGAGACACAAAAATTCAGTTAAGAATTGCTCAGGAAAAAAAAAGAGGAATGTCGGCCGACCAGACAGCCCACAGGCCGCAGGGCACTGGCTCGCCAAACAATGCCCAAGAAGAACACAGCTGCTCGAGCCGGCAGATAGCCACCGCTGCCAGCCACATTGCACTGGCCGACAGTGGAGGCCCCACTGCCGGCCATGAGCAAAGCAGCCGATGTGGACTCCTCCGTCATCGCCGATTCTCGCGGCGGCTCTTCCGTGTGGGACTCTGTTTGAACCCCCCTACCACTTAAACCTTCGAGGCAGCCACCTCTTCCCCCCCCCCCGCCTCGAACCCTAGCCGCCAGAGCTAGCCCGTCCCGCCATCGCGCCATTAACGCCGTCGGTGAGCTCGCGGGACGAGGTGGGAGATGCCGCCCGAGCTCTCCCTTTTCCTCTGTGACGTTCGCCACGCTCGACCGCATCACCTCATAGTTTTTTCCCCTCTGTAGAGCCTCACGTAGCCGGCGATCTCTCGCCGTTTCTCTCGCCGGAGCCGATGCCAACGCCGCCGCAGACTGGCCACGCCGCCCAATGACGCCATGACGGCGTCAAGCCACTGCCACGAGCTGCGTCGCCGCGTGATCGCTTTCGAATTTCGAAGAGCGCGCCGCATGACCGAGTGGCGCGCGCATTCCCCAGATGGACCATTGACCAACCACTCTGACCGCTGACTGGTCAGCGTGCCACGTCAGCGTGGTCAAGTGAGTCAACTTTGACTGATATTTTAACTCGAACTAATTTTGGCAGAAATTAGATAGATCTTGTAAAATCGATAGAAATTAAACTACTGGGCCAAAAATTGCAAATACAATATGTATGGATTCAGTGTTTCACGTAGAATATTGTTGTACAGTTGTTTCATACTTTTGCAGCAAGTATTTGTCTTGATTAATTGAATAGTTTAATGTCCTTTTTAGAGTAATAAATTCATAGTAAAAGTTCTACAACTCCAAAAATTGCAAATGAGATGTCCCTGAAATCAGTATAACAAGAGGAATCTTTTAGTGAATTAAAAAGTCAGACTTACAATACTGGAATTTGCAGAATCTATAAAAAGGCTTACTAGAGTATTTTAATTACCTAGGAAATTGTATAAAATCCTTTTTGAGTGATTCCAGTTGGTACTGGTTCTATTTTAGGTTGCCTACACAGTGGATATTTTTCCAAGATTTTACGAACTATTCAATAGCAGTGGCCAAATAATTGGGTTATAGCTCAATTGTTGGTCATTTAAAATTGCATGCTTTGTTTCCTATGCACTTAAAATGTTTTCCATGCATGCATATAGTAGGTACTGAATAAGATTATATTAAGCTACTGTAGCATTGTTCAACTTGTCATGCATGCATCTTTCATTGTCATGTTTGTATATGATTATGTTTGGTTTGTTTATGTGATTGCAATTGTATCGTGTAGATTGTGACGAGTGCAACGCTTGCTCGTGTGAGGATTGTTCGTTTGACCGCTACAGCCAAGGCAAGTAGATGCTACTTTTTTCATGATGTTGTCCTACTATTTTCAATGCATGGTCGTGTATTTTGTAGATGCATGTGTAGGAAAGTACTATTGTTATGCTATGTCCTATTATGTGGTAGGGCTTTCCTGTAGATGAGCCACCATTGGTAGATGTGCTTAGCCATGATATGATGAACGAGGGCTGGGTTACATCACTGAAGGTGGTTTCTAAATGTGTTGGTTTGCGAAAACTAAAAACAACTTAATCAATGAACCTCCTGGGTGTGATGGGATTGAAAATTTTGGTGGTATGATTACGGAAAGGCACCCAGGTATCAAGATAAAATGATTGGCTTCTTTATTTTTTAGCTTACGTGTACAACCATGTGCCAATAATGGAATGGGCGGTTGGTTGGACTCAGTAGGTTGTGATAACTCGAACCCACGTATCCAGAGATGTAGAATTTTGGTAGGTTGGATCGGTGCGTGTTGGGTTTGGGAAGCTACTTCCCAAACGGTCCCTTCTTGGACTTCTCCCTATCATCACCCAATATGAGAGTGGTGGTACGAGCTGGGCTGGCCAAGTCATATGGGTAAAGTGTACTAACCCCTACAGGGTGTATAAACTAATCGATTAGCCGTGTCCCCGGTTATGGACATCTGAGTTGCTTGATATTGAGTTCATGACATGTTTCTCGCTCATTCTAATTTCCTAATTGCTTTAATGTTGATGGGTTAACCTAATTGGGATCTTTTCAAAGAAAATCAAAAACTGTTTAAGAAAGTAGGACAAAGGTATTTGCAAAATGCAAGCTAGCCACAGCTCCACTTGCCAAATATGCATGTAGATGTTAGCTCTATTGTCTCCTTTAATAGCTCTACTTGACATACATTCCATGTATTGAACCTTCGGGGTTGCTATGTTTCATGTTGCAGGATATTCAGATTCTGAGTGATCGATTTAGGCCACGGTACTCCACTCGGCACTTGTTCACTTGTGGGCAATTTGAAGAATGGAGGAGTTATTTTATTTATGTTGCTGCTTGAATAAGCTGAGCTAGCCTTGAGCTAAGCCCTTATTGTAATAATGTTACTCTGCATCTTCGTTATTTATGATGCACGGATATTTTGCTATGTTATTCATCTTTATTCTATTGTGGGCCAATGAACCGATCCAGGGATTGGCATGTCACATAGAAGCTACGGTCTTTTCAGAACCGTAGTGTTACACGTAAGCCTGACGTCATCATGTCGGATCCTCTCAGATCGATGATTGATCGAGTGATCCCGTATGCGCGCGTGGTTGTGGTTGTGCTGGTTGGAATGAGGACAAGCGAGGAGCATAGCTGTGGTGGCGCCGCCAAGAAATGGTAAATGGAGGATGACCGGCGACGAGGTACCATGGCGACGGTTACAGATGATCGTGGTGGTGATGATTCTAGAAGCAATTGAGAAAAAGAATGGCACTGGCGTGTTCAGCAACTCACCAGGAACGTGATGGTCTGGCCGGTGAAGCGAGGCAAGGTCGGAGACGACGGTGAGGTCGACGAACAACGTCGGTAACCAAGGGTGCAATAGGACTGAATTGCGCCTCCCCGGCTGGTGTGAGTTGGGGCAAACGAACAAGAGGAGCACGGCGGTCTCCACCATGATCTCATCTGGCCGAGGCGAGCACAGAATCGACGGCACCGGCTCACCTCCAAACTAGGGTTATCGGTGGGAAGAAGGGGATTTGCTCTAGAGAGCGAGAGAGAGGATAAGATCGGTATGGATGGATAGAGGATAGTGTGGCTGATCTTATCAGCGAGGTCTAGGGCGGCGGCGAGCATCAGGGCGGTCCAATTTCGCAGACAACGTTGATTGGCATCGAGCGACGGTGAAGCCTCCAGAGAGATGCTTGTGACGTCGAGGAAGACGACGATGAACTGGTACGGGCTGACGCTGGGCCGTGCATGGGCCAACTCGGGCTGCAGCAAAGTTTGCTAGATGGGCTACTATGGCTGCTTGTGGCGACGGATAACTAAGAGGGAAAATGGGCCACGGGCCAGAAACTGTTTCCTCTATTTTTTTCTTTTTGTTTGTTTTTCATTTTCTGTTTCATTTTTCATATTTGTATTTTTCATTTGTTTTGGAATCTTTCTTTACAGAATTTATTTGCTAAATAATTTTAGCAATATTGGAATGTGTTTAGTATCATTTAGTGAACTTTTATTATATATTGTTATATTTCTTTATTTTCTTTATATGAACCCCTTTTTGATATTTTGGAAAGGCCTTTGTTATTAATTTTATTTATATAATAAACCATGGATTTATTATATGATATTTCCTTATTTATTTACTAAATTAGTTCTAGTTAATTTAGAGTTTGGAGGAAATTTTTATATTATGAGCCTATATCATTATTTGATGCATGATATACTAAAGAATTAATATGGTTAATATTATTCCCATGAATCTAGGAAATAGCAATGTATATATTTTATTATAACTAACATAGTAATTAGGATTTTAGGGATTTGTTAATTATATTATACCCTTATAGATTGATTTTTATTTCCTCCTAATGAATGTAATGATAATGCTTTAAGATAGCTAAATATTTGCAAAGCATGTATCCATCTTTATTATTATAAAAATCATTATATAAGAGAATTTAATTATTAGGGTTCTAAAAATGGTGAATTCTATTATTCAAAATCTACTAACAAGTGAATCCTAGCCACCCTTCTTATTTAAAATATGCATAGTTGTTTTCTGGAACTAACTATTCATTACTTGCTTAAGTGTGATTAATATATGGATATAATATTGGGCATAATGGTTTATAGTAATTTTAAATCATGTGGTACACATGATTTAGATGTTTGAAAGTGTCAAAGATATGCTTGGGTGATTTGCTATAGGAAAATATTCCTATAAAGCTTTGTGGAAATAAGATGATAGATCAATCAGATGAAATGGATACTATGTTTGGTTAAAGATTTAGGGTTTAGTGTTTACCAAGAATTCTTATCTTCCATAATTCACAATCCTGGACTTCTAATTAAGGAATTACTTTCCTAGATATACTACTTCTTCCTGTCCATCAGCATGTGTTAACATGATGACCTTTACTTCACAAGAATATTCTTATCCACCTTTTATTCTTCTAAATCCATTTATAAATCCAATGAACTTGACACTGAAGATTTCATAATCCTCTCATATCCATACTTGGTTATATCAACTACTCTACTGCTGATAATCTCCAATCCAACAAGTAGTTACTTATACTCCATGCATACACTTCCTTAATCATCCACCATTAATATAACTCCAGTAGGTGTATATATCAAACTACTTTCCTCAAAAGCTTACTATTCTCTGAGAGGAATAACACTACTTCAATAACTCCATGCTACTCTAGCTTTAGCTTAATTATACTGGATTATATCTACTTAACTTCAGTAGCTTATATACAGACTTTATATTATATCATGGTGACTTGTCATGGCTAACCTAGAATAACATATCTATACTAGGGTTCAATCATGTTCTATCCACCTATGTCACTTATACATGATATAAGCATTCAGTCTTGGTGACTAAAGCATGATCATTATAATCCTTTGATCCTTTATGGTTTAGGTTTCCAGTTGGCTAATTAAGGCTTCATCAATACAACATTACAGTTGTATTGAAATTATATTCTTAGTATCACTATTGGATTAAGGGATGTTATTCATGGACTATGCCTACTTAATCCAATAGGATTACTCCTTGGTATCTATCTTCAATGTTCATCCTTATAATCCTATTTATTACCATATAATTATATCTTCCATATAACTCTTCTATCATTTAGGAGTGAATTAACTCCATCAATTTATCATATAGATTTAATTCCCATCAATCACTCCCATCCTATAGATGACATTTAAATCTAGCATTACCATGTACCTCTTCTTACTTCTTTCACTATAGGCCTTAAGTGAATGCTATGATAAGGACAAGAGTTGATAGATCAAGAATTGATAGGTAAATAGTTGATTACTCAACATCAATGAACAATGGATATTAGAATAAGGTTCAATAGAGATGATAAGGATTGATATGGTAAGAAAGATATATGGTGAATGATCTTTGAATTGGTTTCCTTCTTACTCCATATAACTAAATAGTTAGGGTTAAGTATTTACCATGATTCGCATGGTAAAAATAAATAAGGATAAAGTAGGTCATGAGTTAGTTATTACATTATTGTGACTTGAATTTTATTCATAGCTTGGTATTCATGGGTTATTGTAATGAATACTATGGAATGATCACCTAAGGATCAGATATAAATCATGCGGTGATCCAGCATACCACTGCATGTGTAGTACACTGTAGTTGTTGACATGACATCCACAGAACACCGTTCCGTAAATATCACATCCCTCGGAGTGGTACAACAGAAACATTGCGGGTCCATATTACAAACATACACACGTTATTATTATTACAATACCGGAAGTTCAAGACCTCCAAAAGAGTCAACTTACAAACCAAAATATAAGTGTTTCAGCAGGAAGTTTCAAATTTAAAACTTAAACTCCAAATTGAGCTCAACAGCTTATTGCTATATATTGTTCATGTTGCTCGGCTCAAGTGGCTACTAGAACTATAATAATTATTCAGACTCTTGGAACTCTCCTCCGTAGACGATGTCGTAGTCCTACCCTTCTACGGCTCCATACAGGTTGGGCTCTTCATAGAAGACCTCATCTTGACTCTCAGATGCATACATTGGAGTATCTTCGGGATTCTCAGAGTCTAAGCAGGGATTCAAAGAAAAGGATGAGTAACAGCGTTACCCAACAAATTCATTATATGCAAGGTAGGAAGTTTGATGCTCTATCTACCACCTCGGACTATCAGTCTTTGGCACTATGCAATTTTCGTAAATCTTTCTTCAAAGGTTGATTTTACTATAAAAATTTATGACCATCAGCCTTCACAGGTTGAACAGAACTTTCATGGAGTTCCTTTCCTGCCGCGTTCGTAGCTCCTTCCTGGAACAGGGATTAACAAGTTACAATTCTTACACTCTGCAGAGGTGCGTTACTTTTTCCATGAGAGATCAACTCCTTGTTGCACAACCGGGCGTACTTTCCCGTCCATAATTCCATGATGTGGGGACCAGTAATTGGTCCAAGCCAATCACTGCCCTCTCCGTGACCTCATATGTCCACACGATCCTTCGGGGATGGCTCACCTTCGTTAAGCCCCCTTTCGGGCAGGCTAATACCCTGATGAGTTCCCGAAGACTCTATGACCTAGTGATGCCCGGAATAGTACCATTTACGTGGACTATATCCCTAAACACCATTCATAGATAATCTAGACACCAAAAGTCTGGGGCGTAAGGGTGCCCACCCATATGTTGGATCCGCACAAGGAATCACAACATCACGTTAAGATCGTCTTGCCTCCATACAAGAGGAAAAGGATACAACTGGCTTCTCCGTCCCATTCCAAATCTCATGGTTAACGCGTAATATACGGCGCTAGAATCACTGATGTCATGGGTTATTAATCCATAATTGTTCATCATTATTGCAATTAGAACCCTAAGTTCTATTGCTCCATCATATCATCACTTAGGATGATATCTAAGATTTAGTATCTTGAGGATAACACACAATTTGCAAATACTTTGATAAAGACTCTTCAAAGGACATGAGCAAGTGATGAACTTGCCTTGTGATGGCAAGGTAGTGAAGTCTGATGCTTGCACTGGACCTTGAGCTCATATGTCTACAAAAACATCATTACTGCCCGGTAAGGACAATATTTAAAGAAGCACAATGATTATGCAAAGTAATGTAATTCATCCTTTAGCTTTATATGTATTCTTCCCCATTTATTTAAATTATAAAATTCTTTTAATATTAAAGAATTTATAAATATTTATTGAACATTGTATTCTTTTATTTTATTTCAATTTATTTGCATTTTATTTAATTAATAATTCCTTTAAGAATTATCATTAAATACCAAAAATTGATATAAAATATTTTTTAGTATTTTTATAAAATACTACAATATTAATATATAATGAAAGTGATTTTTATTTATTTTTATCATCTTTCAATAATTTTGTAAAATTCCATAAGGAATTTATATATTACAAAATTCTTAATAAAATTTATATGTCTAAAATTTTATCTTTTAATTTATTTGGATAGTTTGGATTATTGTGAATCCAAAAATATTTTATTTATAATTTTTGGACTTTTATTTTATTTTCTAGAATTTATTTAAGTTCAAGGGCATTTTGAACTTTTCCTATTTATTAAAACAGGATTAAAGTGATTGGGGCTGACTGTTTGGTTTTATTGGGCCCTTGTGGCCTAGTAAGGCAAAGTCAAAACAACACCCTGAAGGGGTATTGGCCTAACCAGCCCAACTCACCCCCTATCTCTCCCTCGATCTCACCTCTCTTCTTCTCCTCTCCCGACTCCGTGGTCAGCGATGCTACCGCCGGCGATTCACGCTGCCGTGGAACTTCCTAGCCGCCGCCGTGGTGGATAGGGTGGTTGTCAACCCTGCTTCACCCTTCTGTCCAATTCGATTTGGACCTGGAGCCCTCCTGTGGCCAGATAAATGTCGTTCCGAACCCTAGGGTTGGGATGGCGTTGGTGCTGACGCCGCCACTGCTGTCGTGTGCCGTGGTGATGCTCCTCGCCCCCAGGCGTGCCTATGGTCGCCGCATCGGTGTGGTGTGGGTCGCAGCACCCCCTTGGGGGTGCTCCCCGTGCCGCCGTGTTCGTCGTCGACCCTCTGCTTCCTCTTCTAATCTACAGCGAGGACCTTCGGTAAGTTGTTTCTCTCCCCCTCATGCTCTATGTGCTAGGCCATTCCATGCTAGATGTTGGTAATGGCCATTCCTAGTTAGTGTCCTGTCCTGATTAAGCTGGTTTGTTCTGCTTAGGGTTCATACCCCTCTGTGGATTAGACATCTGATGAGTTGGATCAAGTTTTGATGGTCCCTAAGCATGATAAATGGTTGTTAGATGTGGCTTGCTGCTTATGATTAGCTGTGGTGATGCTAGTGGTTTACCAGATGATTCTATGGATTAAATTTGATATGGTTCAGATGGTAAAGTTGCTCTAGAAGCAATACTTGGGAAATCTAGTGGTTTAATAGCTCAACACTATCATTACTTGGTTAATGACAGTGAGTGTTGTGTGATGAAGTCACTATATTAGTACTGTTGGCTTAAGA
The DNA here is from genome assembly GCA_030063025.1 of Avena longiglumis. Lineage (NCBI taxonomy): Eukaryota > Viridiplantae > Streptophyta > Magnoliopsida > Poales > Poaceae > Avena > Avena longiglumis. The sequence continues at coordinate 474,999,126 of CP125974.1, read as the reverse complement.
ATTTATATATAGCTTGAGATCAAATGGTCTATTACAGTGATGATATATATATATATATATGAATATTTCTGGTTATGATTCCTGTGATTAAGAACAGGAAAATGATTTATAGTTGGTTGGTTGTATCTATGAAGATTGTATGCTTAACCTGCTTAGTTTAGAACTATTCTTGTGAGACCATCCTTGTATGGCACACAAGATTAGATTCTATTACTTGGTTTGGTTTGTTCAAGCTTAAAATTAGCTTGGCATTATAGATAAGTAGAAACTTCTTTCCTTAAATCCCTAAGAGATATGATGTTGGTATGAGGTTTAGGGATTAGACCCTTCTCTTATTATTTCTCATGGATTGGTTCTGGTAGTGATACCAGCTACTGTTTCTTGAATCAAAGTAGGGGAAAAATGATTGTAGGCCTGATAACTTATATAGATCCATAAGATTAAATTCTAAGATGCTACTCCTAGTTAAGAGATGTGCCTAGAAGTTTAAATCTTGGCTATATTCATTCTGATTGCTAGCTAGGATCAATGATGTTGCCCTGAGATCCTAGTTGGATCTTTATAGTTTTCTTATTGCATTTAGTGTTTAAAACTTCAATGATGGAATCACCCCACTTGGGTGTTTTTCTGAGAAGTGGAGTATGAGACAACTCATAAATATTTGTATAACTTAGATAGATAGATTATGTGATGGTCTGTTACTACTCACCACACTTGGTTGTTGTTGTTGATCTTGTGGCTAGCTTGATCTGGTGCTCCCCTGGTATTTCCAGCTCCTAGGCTTGTTCTTGATCTAGCCCTTCACCTCCTGGTCCTGATGGCTTGATCTTGGTCTTGCTATCCACCTGATCTACCCCCTCCTTATGTCACCATTTTGGTGATGTGATCCAGGGTTTTGATTGGTGTGATCTTGCTTGGCTTTGGCTTGGTTTAGTTGGGCTGTTGTTCTTGGTGTGTATGAACAAGGAAATGGTGTGGGGATGCCTCCCATGGCTGTGCTGATTGTTTTGTGTGATTGAGATGTTGTTGTGGTGCTGACAGCACACACCATGCAGTTTGGTGTGTGTGTTGCATGTGTGCCTGCTGCACAACTTGTGGATATGTTCTGAATTTAAAAGTTAATTTTATCAGATTACCTTTTACTTGGCTGGTGAAACTTGCCCCTCCTTGCTGTTTATTTGACTTATGGCTTAAAATTATGAAAGATATATTCTTTCATATTGGTGAAATTTGCCCCTTTAAAATATTACTCAAGAAATCTTGAATAGTGCACTTCACTGCCAATTCTGAGAGTACTATAATTTTAACCTTAACTTTCTTTCTTTTTGTTTGTGTTTGTTTTGCAGGTACCAGACTTGGAAATTCAAGACTTTAGTCTAGGTTTTATTTTTTCTTTGTAGAATAGTCATATGTAATATTTCTTTATTCTTTTGTAATGTTATTTTTATTCTTTTGTAATAAAAATTGTACTATTATTCAATACAGAAATATTATTCTTCTATTTAATTACTATTGTAAAGATTGTTACTTATTTCCATAAGTTACATTTGTGTAACTTATTTATTGAATAAAATTTTGAAATGAAGATTCTTATTCTTAATTGTTTTCTTTATATAAAGTTTGAACTACTACTTATTAACTCTTGACTAAAGCATAATACTCAAACATAACTTTAAATCCTTTTGAACTATAAATTCAACACTCAAGTTTAAATTTAAATTTCATTTCCTAAAACACATTAGTCCACAAAGATCATATCAAAGTCTATAACAATCATCCTTCAAGACTATACGTAATCTCAAAGCATGAAAGAAACTTTGATCACTTTAGGTTTTTATTTGGTGAAAAATTTACCCACATTTTCACAGATGAATGCATGAAGTTTCACAGATTCCTAAATCTACCCTTCGTTGGTTCCTAAATGCTAGGATGTTACAAATCATTAAGTAATGTATTAGGGTTTAATTTTATTACATTTGATCTACCCTTAGATCAAATCTCCCTTACCCAAAATAAGGTTTTAGCAAAGGTCATATTGAAACTTATCGTAGTCAAATTGATGATCTACTCCAATTCCATCAAGTTGAGAGAAGCTTCAACCACTTTGACAAGTTTTGTTCAAAAGCACGAAAATTATTCGGATTTTCTATGCATGAATGCAATGCACACATCTGGGTTCAGCTTATTTCTAAGCTCTAATGCTGGGATGTTACAGTCGACTACATGATACTTAACCATTTATGGGCCTAGGGGAATGCATTGTGTATTTGGCTACTAATTGTGGGGTTGCCAGAGTGATAGAAACCTAAACCCCCATTAGGAAACCTTTGCACAAGGGAGTGTAGGATCTCAGAGTTTAAGGTTGTGGTTAGGTTTTTACCTTAATTGCTTTCTTGTAGTTGCGGATGCTTGCAAGGGGTTTAATCACACGTATGTATTAGTCCAAGTAAGGTCGGTACATTAGCACAGGTTCACCCACACAACACTTATAAAACCAAAGAAGATTAATCAGCTATATGAAACAAAAGCACTTGACGGTATTCCCATGTGTCCTCGAGAACCTTTGGTCCTCATTAGTATTTCCACTGGCTTGTCCTTTGCTAACAAAGGATTGGGCCACTTGCTGCAATTATTTGTTGTCTTTATTTACTTGCACTTTATTTCCTTGCTTTATCAGAAAACCCCTAAAAATCCGTTTGCTAAGTATTTATAGAGATTTCCTACTCCATACCACTAGTCAACACCTTCTGCTCCTCGTTGGGATCAACACTCCTATTTATCGAAAGTACTATGATACACCCCCTATACTTGTGGGTCATCAAGAATATTTTTTGGCACCGTTGCCGGGGAGTGAAACGCTATTGAAGAGTGGAACTGGTAAAGGAAACTTCTACTATGAGTATTGCTTTTTATTTCTGTTTGTTACTTTGTTTCCAATATGGATAACCCACTGGGTATCCTATTTGGGAAAAATACTACCATTGTTAGTGTAGTAGATGAATCACCACCTGTTGAGATAGATCATTTTAAGATACCTACAAGTATTGTTGATCGTGTTATGGATAACTATTATTTTGGGGATGGAACTTCCATCCTGGTGATCATTTGCCTTTTATCCATGAATTATGCGGATTGTTTAAGTGTGTAGGTATCACAACTGAACAGGTGAAGAAGTTAGTCTCTATATCATTAAAAAGAAAGAGCTGGAGAATGGTATAAGCTGCTGAAGAATGGACAATCCATGGAATGGGAGGAAATAGTACCTCTCTTTTATTCTAAATTCTATCCTCCCAGTGAGATTTTCATAAGGATAGGAATCAAATATATAACTCTTGGCCTCGTGATGGAGAGAGTACATCCCAAGCTTGGGGGAGATTGAAGTTACTAATGCTTAAATGTCCTATTCATGAACTCCCTAACAATATTATTAACAATAACTTTTATGCAAGGCTTTCTCTTCATGATAAAGATTTATTAGATGCTTCTTGTGCTGGATCATTCACACGTATGAAGGAAGAAGCTAAATGGGATCTCCTAGACCGTATTCAAGAGAACACTGAAGCATGGGAGAATGACAAAGGAAGAAAGTCAGGTTTAAATTATGATTATGAATGCATTAAATCTTTTATGGGAACTGATGACTTTCGTGATATTAGTACTAAGTATTGTCTTGATTATCAAAGTATTGCCAATTGTTTTAAGGCTTTTGCATCTCATATAGAAATTCCTTAAAAGAAGTGGAATAAGTACCATGCACCTTATAAATATGTTGTTAATCATGTTCCTGTTAGAAGAGCTGAAGTTTGTACTATTGATCATATTTTGTCTGAACCTTACGTTGAGAAAACACCTTTCCTAGCTAAGGTAAAGGAGTATCCCATGATAATTAGTGCGGTTAGCAAAAGTACAAAGAACACAATGAAACCTGATGAGCAAATAAACATTGAACCTGTAGTATCCATTGTGAAAGATCTTGTCACTAAAAATATAGAGGATGAGCACATTGTCTTCTGTGAAGACGCTTCTAATATTGTCTCTCATCCTAGAAAAGATAGGAAAACTAGTATCCCTATGCTTTTTGTTAGAATTGGTGATCATTGCTATTATGGTTTATGTGATATTGGCGCTAGTTCTAGTGCTATTCCTTATGAGCTTTACAGGGAAATTATGCATGAAATTGGTCCTTGTGAACTTGAGGACATTGATGCGGTTATTCACCTTGCTAATAGAGAGACAGTCTGTCCAATTGGCATTGTAAGAGATGTGGAGGTTCTTTGTGGTAAGATTAAATATCCTCCTGATTTCCTAGTACTTGGTTCAGAAGCTAGTAAAACCTGTCCTATTATCTTTGGTAGACCTTTCTTGAATACTTGTGGGGCTATTATAGATTTAAGAAGGAGAAAGTTTTAACTAAGTTTGATGAAGATTCTTATGAGTTTAAATTTTCCAAATTTCCTAAAGCTCCTTATGAAAATAATGCGCCTAATAAGGATTTCAGGGTTGAACAACTTGCTTCTATTGATCCAGTTTATGACCTTAGACCTCTTTTTGATGATTGTAAGTATGCTCATTCTGAAGATAAAGTTGTTTCATATGACAGTTATATTGTCAACTTTATTCAAAGTGCTACTGAAAGTTATTATGAGAGAGGGAAACATGCTTTCATGCATCTCAATAGTATTAAGTTTCCCAACTTTATGTTGAAAGCTCTGAAGTTGCATTTGTTTTGTCTTCTTATGCTAGTGTCCTTTTGTTTCAATAATCTGTTTTCTCATGAGACCCCCATGCATATGAAGTGGGTTAGACTCAAATGTGTTGGATATTTTCTTCTTGATGATCTTTTTCACTTCAAATACATATCTCCTATGTGAGAATTTTTGAAATTATCAAGCCTAACTTAAATGCATTAAAGAAAAGTACTTCTTGGGAGATAACCCAATAGTTTTATTGAGTCTTGGAAGTTATTACTTGTAATAACCTCTCCTTATCCTTTTTTTTTGTTTTTTGAGTCAAGATCAAACTCTTCTGAGAAGTAGAGGAGTTGTGAAAAGTGGTTGTCCTGGGACAGATTCTTTGTGCTGCATTGTACAAATTCGTGAAAGAGCTCAGTACAACGGATGGAGCTGAAATTTTTTGTGCTTGTTCTCCAAGTTGTTATCTAACTTTCATTAGGTTTGCACTTTTTGATTTGAGCAAAAAAAGTTTATCAAAAAATCAATATTTACCTGCTGGTCTGGTTTTGGTAGATTTCTATCATCATTTGCATTTGCATCTTATATTTATTCCCCTTTATGATTCTTTTTGGGCTTTTGAAAAGGAGTTGCTACATTATCTTTTGTTTTGATGGGCTTTAGTTGAAGTTTGAACCTAAAGGTTTATTGTTTTTGCATACACTAATGTTGCCAATGAAATTTGTGTGAGGCTTTGCATTTAGGAATTTTCAGGTGATGCAGAGAAGGAATCTGCAGAGTCTGTCTTTGAATAGGTAAAAAGTGCTGCAAACAGAAGGTTCGTGAAAACCATATTTTTTTATATTTTTGATGTTTTTATTACATATGGAAGGTTACGAGATGAAACAGAGGAGGAAATGGAGCCTAGGTAGGACACACCCACCAGTGGCGCGGGACCCAGCTGGTCGCGCCACTGATACGTCGGAAACGTATCTATAATTTTTTATGTTTGCGGTGACCCAGCATACCACTGCATGATGTAGTACACTATAGTCGTTGACATAACACTAATGAAACACCGTTCGCTAGTATTACATCCCTTAGAGTGGTACAACAGAAACACAGCGGGTCCAATACATGGCTAAAGTTTACAACTCACTCTATACACAAGATCCAGAGAATACTCTAGGTTAAACAGAGAGAAAGAACTTCTTACAAAGAAGAATCAAAGATAAACAACGCAAAAACTATTATACTATTAGGACTAGTATTTTAACTAAGCGGTTAACATTGCTGCTATTGCAATGCACTACAGAAATAGGTTCTTTGGTTAGAGAGTATACTCCTATCTAATCAGTAACTTCATCTTCACTTGAGTTGATGTATATGTTGACTTCCTTGTCTTTGTTGAAGAGCTTTAGCTTTGGATGATGATTCCTGGAGCATAACTTGATGTAGATGTTGTATGCACTGGCTTCATAATCTAGCAAGGGTTTAAGAAGATACGTTGAGTATGAGCGTACTCAGCAAGTTCACTAGAAAAGGAGTGTTTGATGCACTATATCTACAGCCACAGACCATAGGTCGTAGGCAATGCAGGTTTTCATAAACATTTCTTCAAAGGTTGCTTTTATTCTGAAAAACTATGTCCGTCAGCCTTCACGGGTTTACCAGAACTTTCATGGAGTTCCTTTCCCGCCGCGTTCGTAGCTCCTTCCCGGAACAGGGAGTAACAAGTTACGCCTTACACTGCGTAGGTGCGTTACTTTACCCATGAGAGATCAACTCCTTGTTGCACAACCGGGCAGCTTACCCGTCCACAATTCCATGTTGTGGGGCCTAGTAGATGATCCAAGCCAATAACTGCCCTCTCCGTGACCTCATATGTCTGCACGATCCTTTGGGGCCGGCTCACCTCCGTTAAGCCCCCTTTCGGTCAAGCTAAAACCCTGATGAGTTCCCGAAGACTCTATGACCTGGTGATGCCCGGACAAGTACCATATTAAATGGACTATACCCCTAAACACCATTCATCGATAATCTAGACACCAAAAGTGTGGGGCGTAAGGGTGCCCACCCATATGTTGGATCCGCACAAGGAATCACAACGTCACGTTAAGGTCGTCTTGCCTCCATACGAGAGGAAAAGGATACAGCTGACTTCTCCGTCCCATTCCAAATCTCATGGTTAACGCGTAATATATGGCGCAAGAATCACTGGCGTCATTGGTCGTTAAGTCCTAGATAATATGTTCATTTACCACCGGAACTTTCATAGTAGGTTATTACCTCATGGTAAATAACCTATAATCATATTATTATGAAAATAGTGTTTTCTGACCTTTTTCAAATGTAGGTGATGACAACACTGGATTTCCAAAATACTTTACAGAAAATAATCAAAGGACACGAGCAAGTCTGAACCTGCCTTGTGTGATTGCAAGATTATGCACTCATGGTCTTCAAGACAATATAAGATCCAATATCTGAAATCAGCATCATTTGTCCGGTAAGGACTAATGTTTAAAGAAGCAGGATGCTCTTAAGCATAAGTAATGTGATGCATTTTATAAACGCAGATCCCGGGGATAACGTTATTCTAGGGTTTCAATACTAGAAATGATGTCTTTAAAATGTGTTGTACTTTTAGTTAAGTTTCACACTTGTGCTTCTTGTTAAGGCTTGTGAGTGTGTGAAACAACATGTAATTATAATAACATAAAACAATGAGATACACACCAACGTGAAATGTTACTCAAAATTGCTTACGTTATAATTGTTTATCTTTAAAATTTTACTTTACAAGTACTAGCCTTAATATGGAACTTAAGTGTTTACAATCCTAAGTATACAAGTAAAGTTTGAAACAATGTGATTGTGATTAATTGTCATCTATTGATTATAATGAGAATTCCTTGAATTTAATTTGTTAAGAACTGGGGTTATTATTATAAGGTTTGTTGATTGAAGTGGCAAAACGAATAACTTTTGAAGAAAGGATTCCTTTTCTAAGGTTTAAACAATCTTTGTGGTTAATCAAACATGGTCGAGGTTGTTTGTTCTTGCTTGATTAGTTTGGACTTGAGATGCTTTATAACTTAATTATAACAGACCAAAGTTAACTATAAAACATATAACAAAGTCTTTAGTCTTATATTGAAAGTCTTGTGGACTAAAGTTAACTTTAAAAACATGGATGGTTTGAAAGTGTAATGTTTATGATTATTGTACCTTGTGTACCTTGTGTACCTTGTAATGTTTCCTTAAAGTTACTTAAGAATGGTTATTCTCATATTTAAGTAGTGGTCTCTTCATTTTATAATGGAACAAGATCACTTATTTCCTTATAAAGGTGTGATTATAGTTTGTGGATAAGTAAATAGTACTAGTGACTACTCATGAGTTATCTTTGGATTCAGTCCATTATAAGGTTGGGAGTGGAACAATGGGAAAAGGTTGTATTTGATTAAAATATCATTCTTGAAGATTTTATAATTGTTAAAGATCTTTTAAAAAATAAACTACACATATGTTTGAAGGATAATTTAATAAAATTGTATTTATAATGTTTTGAACCATTATGACTTCATAATATCAACACTTAAGACTAATATTATTTATTTAGATTCCATTGGCTAATTTTTAGAATTATAAGCAATTTTTTATTAACCCTTATATGAATTATTCATTAAGGAAATAAGTTTAACTTCAAGTTATTAAAGTATTTAAATTTTTATTTAATCAACAGTGGAATATTATATTTTTAACATGTAGGTACTATTTTTGTGATCATTTTGGTATATTACATTTATTTTTATGATTTATAAATAATAAGATATGAATTTTATAAGATTTATTACTTTATAAATACTTAATAAATAATAAATATTTAATTAAGTGAAATAATAATGCATGACTATAGTTTTAAATTATAGTTCTTATTTTTCTGAGATTTTTAGTATTTTATTTATATTTTTAATATTAACCATTATTAAAATATGAATTATCTAAGTTTTATTACTTATAAAACCTTTATTAAATAATATTTATTTAAATATTTATAACAATAATATTTGATAATAGTTTTAAGTTGTAGATTTTATTTTTCTAAAAAAATTCATATATTGCACATATTTTTCTACATTATAAATCGAAAGTTATTGATTTAACAAGATTTAATAATTTGATTTAATTTCTGAAATATTTAAATTTGGGCTTATAACATTTATTTACTTCTTAAACAGAAAACAACTTTTCACACCATAGCCAAAGTGTCACACCCCAAGATTTTCCAAATCTTGAAATGTGAAAATAAATGAATAAAATAAAACTTTGTTTGATTTTCAGAGCCAGAAGAAAATTTGTGAATTCAATTGGAACTCCAAACCCATTTGAATTAAATAAAACCTAAAGGGATTTAAAAAGATAAACATTTAATAAAAGGAAAAATAAAAACATTTGGAAATACTATTTTGAAACAATTAAATGAAAGGATTGTTTTCAAATGGAATAGAAGTTTATAAATAAAGAATAAAGCCAAATTAAACCTTGACCAAGATTTGGGAATTAAAACATTTTATTTTTAATAAAAATTAGCAAAGGTTTATTTAAATAAAATAATAAGGATTTAATATCCAAACTTTATTTAAATAAAAGGTTTTACCAATTTAATTGAAACATCAAAACTTATTAAATTATTTAAAATAAGTTTTCCAAATATTTGATATTCACAAATAAAACCTACTAAAGTGTTTTGGCTTTATATTAGATTTCAAAATAAATATCTCAATAAAACAAATCCTATTTGATTTAATAAAGAAAGTCTATTATATTTGATTAATAATGGACTCTAAAATAAAATGTTGTTTTGTTTTAAAACAAGTTTCCAAATATTCTTTATTGCCCAAATAAAACCTACTGATTTGGTTTTGAAAATATTTAGGTTTCAAATAAAGATTTTATTAGTAAAATCAAACTATATTTGATTTGATAACTAAGGACCATTTTGTTTAATGGACCCTAAAATAAAAGGTTAATTTTGTTTTCTAAATATTCTTTATTTCCAAATAAACTACTAAATGGTTTAAAATTAATTAGTTCTCAAGTGGAACTTTGGAATTAAATCAAAACCTATGGATTTAATAGTTGATACATCTATTTAGTTAATTATTAATGGACCCTATTATTTAAATTATTAATTTGAATTTGGATTTTGGTTCATGTTACTGAACAGAACTAATTTCAATATTACAAAGTTTGGGTGTTGTTTGAATTGATTTGAACATTGTTTGTTTGTTTGAAATTTCAAAACAGAAAAATAGAAATAGAAAAGGAAAAAGAACTCAGAAGAAAAAAATGTATAAACAGACTGGCCCAACTACCCCAGCCCAACAGCCCACTCGCAGCCCACCTCCTCTTATTCCCCGAACCGTTTTCTTCACCGCAGAAGCAACCCGTTAAGTCACTGACCGGTGGACCTCCTCCTCATTTCTTTTCCCACTGACCAACAGACCCCACTTTCCCACTCCTCCTTCTTCCTCGCGGTGACAGCGCCCCCCTCTCCTCGACCGTTTCTGGCGACATTTGCGAGCATCAATTGACGTTAACGCGGCAGTTAATCGCTCCTACGACCGCGCATTCTTAAGCACCTCTCCCACCTCGACATTTTCCCCCAGACAACTCCTCCTCTCCGCCCCTAGGCTGTCGCCAATCTCTTCTGCACCGCCGCCGTCTCCGACGAGCTTATTCCTCGATTCCGGCCATACACTGCCACCACTTGCCTCCCTGAGCACCCTAGCAGCTTCCCCACTCCCAGACACTCCTCCCCGTACCACCCGTTCGACCATGGACGCCCTGAGCATCGGCAACGACGACACCGAGCGTGCGCCGCCGTTTGCCATTGCTCCGTCGAGCATTTCGTGAACTCACCACCGCGCATCCTAGATCACGCACAACATCGCCTTGGTCTTGCGATCCGACATCGCTTCCATTTGTCCTAGCGTGCATCGCAGACCGTCTCCTACAAGCTCCGAAAGCGCCGCTGCAACTACCCGGCGACGCTTTCTGTAAGAACTGACCACCCCGAGCCCTCTCTTTCACGCGAGAAGCTTCGCCTTGATCTTGCGCGACTAACTTCGTCTTCATTTTCCCTCGGGGCGAACCACAGCTCCACCCTCGACGAGCTCCAGGACCATCTAACGCCGTCCACGTCTCCGGCGAGCAATTAACCGCAACCTTGCGCGCCCCTCGTCGAGCCATCAGCACGTTGAGCATCGCCGTGACCCCCTGAGCCCGGTGAGAATCTCCCCTTTCTCCCTCACCTCCTGTAGCATCGGCACCGTCGTCGACCGACAGCTCCGCCGCCGGTAGCCACCGCAGCGCCGCCCATCTGTGGCTGGTGTGCCTAGCACCGTTAGATCGTAATCGGATGGCCACGATAGAACGTAACTGAAGCGGTAAGTAACCTCTGCGCGCCGCACGATTTAACTTAAATCCAACGGCTGTCGTCGCGTGATCCAACCGAAACGGTACCGACGAATAGGAAGTCGCCGCGTGTCCAGCTGATGATTTAAAAACAGATAGAAACCAGATTTGAATTGCAATTTGAAAACCCTATAACTTTTGATCCACACGTCCAATTTTTGCAAACTTTATATCGTTGGAATCAGTGGAACAAACCCTAGCCAACCATGCCCTTAGTTTAGCAAATAGTATTTGTTAGTTTGTTTGTTTTTGCAGATTCTTTTGTGTGCTTGTTTAGAGTATAAAAATTGTTTAAAATTGATTTTAGGGTTAAAACTTTTACAAATGGTTTTATGTGACCTTACTGACCCTAGGAACCAACCCTTGGTGTTAAAAATGATTTTGGTAAAATTTAGGTTGGATTATTTGACTTAGCCAATTTCTAGCCAAATAAAATTATTGATTTTATTATGAAAATGTTTATGGAAAGAAAACATTGAGAAAATAGTTTGGACCAAACCTACTGACCCAAAAACACCATGTTTTGCAATATCAACTCATTTGGTGAAAAACTTAAAAGTTTTGTTTTGACAAAAACATTTTTCACCACATAAAAAGATGAATGGATTTTAAAATAGTTTTGGGCAAAACCCTCTAACTAATGACTTTGCCATTTTGGTAAATGACCAATTTGGACCTTACAAAATCTAGAAACCTAATGGAGACCATCCTTGCAATAGAACCATCCTTTGCATATTTATGCATGACTTAGTTTCCTTTTGTCTTGTGTGTGTAATTTTGTTTGAGTAATGGTGGTTTGGAATGCTAGTTGATTTGGTGTTTGCTTGATTGACTTGTAGTGAAGATTAGCGAAGTGTGAGACCAGCAAGATCAAGGAGTGAACCACCATTCCCTACCAAAAAGGCAAGTTACACCCTCATACAAAAAGCCCTACTATTTTCATTATACTTAGTGGATTATGAAAACATGCATGAAAAATATATCTTTATACTTATGCTATGCTAAATCCTAATAGGATTCCCTATACACTCCTTAGTGAAAATATTGTAGTTGTACATGCTTAGCCATGCTTTATTTTGAAAAGAGATACATGTTGAGATTTTACAAAGGTTGAGAAAAGGACTTATGTTTTACATAATAAAACAAGGACTCAATGAACCACCTAGGTGGTGGATACTTTAAGTTTTGGAGAAGGTGGCAACAAAAGGAACCATGTCTATGGGAATCACTTTGTGTTGTGCTCCAAAATAAAACCACCTAGGAAACTTAGAGATTGAACATGTTTCTCCAATTGTGGCTTTCGTGTGCAACCACATGCTATTATGGCTCTGGCTTAGTCAACTACATTAGGAAGACCCATACATTGTCTTTAGTTACCGGACATGGGGATCTGGAATGCTTCATGGGGGCTGAAGACAAGCTAGCAATGGTGTATGGGAGGACCTTTTGGAAAGACTTCGTCACATTCTCAATCTGCTAGTACTCCATCTTGGTGAGCACTAATCCATTAGGCCACTGGTGGCAAAAGGATGGGATTGTGACATGTGGGTAAAGTGTACTCCTTCTGCAGAAGTTAATAAAATCTAAGTACTTAGCCGTGTCCCCGGTTATGGACAATACTGAGCAACTAAAGTTTGAACTATGGGAGATCTCGACATTCTAACTTCTAAAATAAAAACTTGACGCCCTTGTGTGTCTACCAAGGAATTCAAAGAGATTTTGTTAAAGCATGTTGTACTTGGGGTTACCAAGGAACTCATGAGATTTTAAAGCTTGTTGCATTTGGGGTTACCAAGTGGCTCAAGAGATTTTGACAAGGACTTAAACACTTGAGTTTCTACCAAGGAGTTCAAGGGATTCTTGGAAAAGAGATTTGACAAAGGACTAAAACCATTTTTGAAAAGATAGGATAAAATATTGCTTTGTGCAAATAAGCCCTAAACTCTACTTAGCCAAATATGCATGTATTGATAGAGTCCACTCTTATTAAACATAGAAGTGAAGCTTGCCAATACAATTCAAAATGTATTGACCCTTGTGGCTGTAACTTGTAATGTTGCAGGTTTGATTGAATTTAGAGAAGATGGTTTGAATAGGATTACAAAGTCTACAACCAACATCTGCCTGTGGCACTATGAAGATGAAGGACCCCATGACTATAGTTATTCCGCTGCAATGTAATGTAATAGCCAAATGAGCTATGTATGATGTAATAAAATTATATTATTCCTGGTTATAAAGTTATATTATGACCTTTGTTTCTTGATATTACATCTAAACTGTGGATGCTAGCTATTGATCCAGGGACTAGCATTGTAAACACAGGGGACACCACCTTATATTGTTGTAAGGTTGGGACACTCCCTCTACAGATGGTATCAGAGCATTGTGTTGCCTATAGGATTTGTAAACCTAGGATTGGACAAAAACCCTTAGAAAAATAGGAGTTGTATTTTGTTCCAAAAACTTATTTACAAAAACACTTGTAAACTCTTTCCTCAACCATTTTGGTTTCAACTCTACATCCCTTCTACTTCAACTTGATGGAAAAGCCTACCCCATGACCAAAGACTACACTATGTGTAAAGGACTTCTTCAACTTCTTCAACTCTAATGACTTCAACATCTTCAGCATTTTCACCAAGGACTTCCAACTTGGAAACTACTAAGGACCACAAATGAGACAAGGAAGTCTTACTCAAAATTTAGAGACTAAGGGAATGCAAAATAAGAAGGAGCCATCAACAACTTTGAAGTATTGTGACCAAGAGCTTTTCTCAAGGAAACCATGATCTCATACAAGAAGAATCAAGAAGGAAGGAAAGATCACAAGTGAACCATATAGATGGACCACCGTAATTTAGTTAAGTCAAACACACCAACTTATGTGGTGTAACAAAATATTTTATTGACAAAGTATGTGCTTGAACCTTGTTTGAGTGAAATGTTTGACTTGTGATTGCATGCACATTGTTTGTGTGAATTGTGATGTGTGTGACTAGAATTGATTCCTTATAAATATCTTGCCTATTCTAATATTCCTTCAACCCAAACAGATGACTACTTCCAAAGACTCCAAGGTTGATGACACCAACACCAACCAAGCTGATAGCATGAAAGAGCTCATAGCAACCCAACACCAGTTGAACCAACTGACAGCTCATTTCATAGCCAACAATAGTGATAAAGATCCAGCACTGCAAAAGTTTTTGGAGGAACAATCCCAACTGATTCTTAAGGTGACTAATCAAATGATCAACATGGAAGAAAGCTATCCCAAAAGAGTCTTTGATAGCAAAGATGACAAGAATGTTGTTCTAGATGGAGCCCCAGCTTGCATTATTTGTGGAGACAAGGATCACACTTCCAAGGAGCATGAAGGTCAATGCCCTAACTGTGAAGAAAATCATCCTGTTGGACAATGTCCCACCTCTCAAGCTACTTGTTACCTTTGTGAAGGAAATGACCATGCCCCTATCCAATGCCCTATCTACTCCATGGTAGAACAAAGGAAACAAGAAGGATCCAAGTCTACCAAAGGAAAAGGACCACTCATACCTCCAAACAAGACAACCCAATTCAAAGGATCAAAGAAACCGAAGAAACCAAGGCCAGACATGAACCTTGTGCAATGTCGTAAATGTAAGGAAATGGGGCACTACTCCAGTGAGTGCCCAGAGAACAAGAAAAATAAGGGAATTGACCAAGTGGTGTGTAACAACTGCAAAGAGCCAGGCCATTATGTAGCAACATGTCCGCAAGAGCAACGTAAAGAACTCCAAGATATCCATTGTTTCAACTGCAAGAATCCAGGACACTATGCAAGCAATTGTCCAGAAAAGATGAAGAGCAAGTTGAACAAGCCTATGGAGAAGCTCAACCTTGGCCCATGAGTCAAGTATGGAAATAAGGGTCACTATGCAAAAGTTTGCCTAGAGAAGTTTTTCCAGGATCCCAAGAAGGACAACATGTAATTTTTGTTTGAAAAATTTTAAGGGTGGTAGTACTCTAGTTGTTTTGAACATGCTAGTAACCCTAACCTTCCCAAATCTCGGGACGAGATTTATTTTAAGGGTGGTAGCCTGTCACACCCCAAGATTTTCCAAATCTTGTAATGTGAAAATAAATGAATAAAATAAAACTTTTTTTGATTTTCAGAGCCAGAAGAAACTTTGTGAATTCAATTGGAACTCCAAACCCATTTGAATTAAATAAAACCTAAAGGGATTTAAAAAGATAAACATTTAATAAAAGGAAAAATAAAAACATTTGGAAATACTATTTTTAAACAATTAAATGAAAGGATTGTTTTCAAATGGAATAGAAGTTTATAAATAAAGAATAAAGCCAAATTAAACCTTGGCCAAGCTTTGGGAATTAAAACATTTTATTTTTAATAAAAATTAGCAAAGGTTTATTTAAATAAAATAATAAGGAATTAATATCCAAACTTTATTTAAATAAAAGGTTTTACCAATTTAATTGAAACATCAAAACTTATTAAATTATTTAAAATAAGTTTTCCAAATATTTGATATTCACAAATAAAACCTACTAAAGTGTTTTGGCTTTATATTAGATTTCAAAATAAAAATCTCAATAAAACAAATCCTATTTGATTTAATAAAGAAAGTCTATTATATTTAATTAATAATGGACTCTAAAATAAAATGTTGTTTTGTTTTAAAACAAGTTTCCAAATATTCTTTATTGCCCAAATAAAACCTACTGATTTGGTTTTGAAAATATTTAGGTTTCAAATAAAGATTTTATTAGTAAAATCAAACTATATTTGATTTGATAACTAAGGACCATTTTGTTTAATGGACCCTAAAATAAAAGGTTAATTTTGTTTTCTAAATATTCTTTATTTCCAAATAAACTACTGAATGGTTTAAAATTAATTAGTTCTCAAGTGGAACTTTGGAATTAAATCAAAACCTATGGATTTAATAGTTGATACATCTATTTAGTTAATTATTAATGGACCCTATTATTTAAATTATTAATTTGAATTTGGATTTTGGTTCATGTTACTGAACAGAACTAATTTCAATATTACAAAGTTTGGGTGTTGTTTGAATTGATTTGAACATTGTTTGTTTGTTTGAAATTTCAAAAGAAAAAATAGAAATAGAAAAGGAAAAGAACTCGTAAGAAAAAATGTATAAACAGATCGCCCAACTACCCCAGCCCCAAAAATTTCACCAATTTCACCTCTTATTCCGAACCGCTTTTCTTCACCGTATAAACGTTAAGTCACTGACCGGTGGACCTCCTCCTCATTTCTTTTCCCACTGACCAACAGACCCCACTTTCCCACTCCTCCTTCTTCCTCGCGGTGACAGCGCCCCCCTCTCCTCGACCGTTTCTGGCGACATTTGCGAGCATCAATTGACGTTAACGCGGCATTTAATCGCTCCTACGACCGCGCATTCTTAAGCACCTCTCCCACCTCGACATTTTCCCCCAGACAACTCCTCCTCTCCGCCCCTAGGCTGTCGCCAATCTCTTCTGCACCGCCGCTGTCTCCGACGAGCTTATTCCTCGATTCCGGCCATACACTGCCACCACTTGCCTCCCTGAGCACCCTAGCAGCTTCCCCACTCCCAGACACTCCTCCCCGTACCACCCGTTCGACCGCGGACGCCCCTGAGCATCGGCAACGACGACACCGAGCATGCGCCGCCGTCTGCCATTGCTCCGTCGAGCATTTCAGGTGAACTCCGACCACCCCGCGCATCCTAGATCACGCACACAACATCGCCTTGGTCTTGCGCATCTGATACTTCCTTCCATTTGTCCTAGCGTGCAACGCAGACCCGTCTCCGACAAGCTCCGAGCGCCGCCGCGTCTGCAACTACCTCCGGCGACGTTTCCTGGTAAGAACTGACCACCCTGAGCCCTCTCTTTCACGCGAGAAGCTTCGCCTTGATCTTGCGCGACTAACTGCGTCTTCATTTTCCCTCGGGGCGAACCACAGCTCCACCCTCGACAAGCTCCAGGACCATCTGACGCCGTCCACGTCTCCGGCGAGCAATTAACCGCAACCTTGCGCGCCCCTCGTCGAGCCATCAACACGTTGAGCATCGCCGTGACCCTCGAGCCCGTGAGAATCTCCTTTCTCCTCACCTCCTGTAGCATCGGCCGCTGCCGACAGCTCGCCCGCCATACCGTAGCCGCCGCCCATCTGTGGCTGGTGTGCCTAGCACCGTTAGATCGTAATCGGATGGCCACGATAGAACGTAACTGAAGCGGTAAGTAACCTCTGCGCGCCGCACGATTTAACTTAAATCCAACGGTTGTCGTCGCGTGATCCAACCGAAACGGTACCGATGAATAGGAAGTCGCCGCGTGTCCAGCTGATGATTTAAAAACAGATAGAAACTAGATTTGAATTGCAATTTGAAAACCCTATAACTTTTGATCCACACGTCCAATTTTTGCAAACTTTATATCGTTGGAATCAGTGGAACAAACCCTAGCCAACCATACCCTTAGTTTAGCAAATAGTATTTGTTAGTTTGTTTGTTTTTGCAGATTCTTTTGTGTGCTTGTTTAGAGTATAAAAATTGTTTAAAATTGATTTTATGGTTAAAACTTTTACAAATGGTTTTATGTGACCTTACTGACCCTAGGAACCAACCCTTGGTGTTAAAAATGATTTTGGTAAAATTTAGGTTGGAGTATTTGACTTAGCCAATTTCTAGCCAAATAAAATTATTGATATTATTATGAAAATGTTTATGGAAAGAAAACATTGATAAAATAGTTTGGACCAAACCTATTGAACAAAAAACACCAAGTTTTGAAATAGCAACTCATTTGGTGAAAAAATTAAAAGTTTTGTTTTGACAAAAACATTTTTCACCACATAAAAGGATGAATGGATTTTAAAATAGTTTTGGGAAAAACCCTCTAACTAATGACTTTGCCATTTTGGTAAATGACCAATTTGGACCTTACAAAATCTAGAAACCTAATGGAGACCATCCTTGCAATAGAACCATCCTTTGCATATTTATGCATGACTTAGTTTCCTTTTGTCTTGTGTGTGTAATTTTGCTTGAGTAATGGTGGTTTGGAATGCTAGTTGATTTGGTGTTTGCTTGATTGACTTGTAGTGAAGATTAGTGAAGTGTGAGACCAGCAAGATCAAGGAGTGAACCACCATTCCCTACCAAAAAGGCAAGTTACACACTCATACAAAAAGCCCTACTATTTTCATTATACTTAGTGGATTATGAAAGCATGCATGAAAAATATATCTTTATACTTATGCTATGCTAAATCCTAATAGGATTCCCTATACACTCCTTAGTGAAAATATTGTAGTTATACATGCTTAGCCATGCTTTATTTTGAAAAGAGATACATGTTGAGATTTTACAAAGGTTGAGAAAAGGACTTATGTTTTACATAATAAAACAAGGACTCAATGAACCACCTAGGTGGTGGATACTTTAAGTTTTGGAGAAGGTGGCAACAAAAGGAACCATGTCTATGGGAATCACTTTGTGTTGTGCTACAAAATAAAACCACCTAGGAAACTTAGAGATTGAACATGTTTCTCCAATTGTGGCTTTCGTGTGCAACCACATGCTATTATGGCTCTGGCTTAGTCAACTACATTAGGAAGACCCATACATTGTCTTTAGTTACCGGACATGGGGATCTGGAATGCTTCATGGGGGCTGAAGACAAGCTAGCAATGGTGTATGGGAGGACCTTTTGGAAAGACTTCGTCACATTCTCAATCTGCCAGTACTCCATCTTGGTGAGCACTAATCCATTAGGCCACTGGTGGCAAAAGGATGGGATTGTGACATGTGGGTAAAGTGTACTCCTTCTGCAGAAGTTAATAAAATCTAAGTACTTAGCTGTGTCCCCGGTTATGGACAATACTGAGCAACTAAAGTTTGAACTATGGGAGATCTCGACATTCTAACTTCTAAAATAAAAACTTGATGCCCTTGTGTGTCTACCAAGGAATTCAAAGAGATTTTGTTAAAGCATTTTGTACTTGGGGTTACCAAGGAACTCATGAGATTTTAAAGCTTGTTGCATTTGGGGTTACCAAGTGGCTCAAGAGATTTTGACAAGGACTTGAACACTTGAGTTTCTACCAAGGAGTTCAAGGGATTCTTGGAAAAGAGATTTGACAAAGGACTAAAACCATTTTTGAAAAGATAGGATAAAATATTTCTTTGTGCAAATAAGCCCTAAACTCTACTTAGCCAAATATGCATGTATTGATAGAGTCCACTCTTATTAAACATAGAAGTGAAGCTTGCCAATACAATTCAAAATGTATTGACCCTTGTGGCTGTAACTTGTAATGTTGCAGGTTTGATTGAATTTAGAGAAGATGGTTTGAATAGGATTACAAAGTCTACAACCAACATCTGCCTGTGGCACTATGAAGATGAAGGACCCCATGACTATAGTTATTCCGCTGCAATGTAATGTAATAGCCAAATGAGCTATGTATGATGTAATAAAATTATATTATTCCTGGTTATAAAGTTATATTATGACCTTTGTTTCTTGATATTACATCTAAACTGTGGATGCTAGCTATTGATCCAGGGACTAGCATTGTAAACACAGGGGACACCACCTTATATTGTTGTAAGGTTGGGACACTCCCTCTACACAAAGCTACCCTAGGTCACTGACCAGTGGGGTCAGGGCCATGTCAGTCTGCCACCTAGGCGTGGATTGGTCAACTGGTGGTCTGGGTCAAGGGTGACATAGATATGACGTCACTATGACGTCAGCACAACCACCACCGTCAGTTGGTGGTCGCCGGCGACGATCTATGGTGCCCTAGCAAACGAAACTAGCCTAGCTCGAATCAGCGCAACATGATGAACCTTAGAGTGGCGACGCCGCTCGAAAATGGTCATCGGAGCCTCGGCACCGACGAGCTATGACGGTGGACGATGGTGGTATAAGGTGTGACGGTGATTTACAACGAGATGATGCGATTTAGGGGTACTGGAAGGTTCAGGAACTCACCCGGATGATGATAGAGAGGTCGACGAGGACCGGCGCGGTCGGAGATAAGCACACGGTCGACTTTTCTGGCGAACCCTGACGGAAAGGAATGATAAAATTCATACCCACCAGAGCTCCCCCTGATCTATTTATGCTACTAAGATGAAGAGGGGAACGTGGCGGTTCTCCTCAACCACTCCATAGGCTCTGAGGTGGACACTATCGACGGTGATGCGTGGCTCCGACGAGCTAGGGTTTCGGCTAGAGGAGGAATCCTTGAGGAAGGAAGGAAATGGGGATGAGGACAAGGGAAACGAGCTCCATGGCGTTCTTTTCCTTCCCCGGTGTCCGCAGTGCTAATCTTGGCACAGATGCGGTCGCGGACGGCATCGCCGGCGTCGTGCGAGCTGCTTCCAGATGGAGGAGGAAGACGACGACGTCGCTTTTGCAGAAAACTCCCTAACGATTCTTTCAACTCAACCCGCGGTCCTTCTTCGGTCCCACCCATCAGCCAGAGAAGAGGACAAGCTAGGCTGGCTGCTGGGCCATTGCAAAGTGAGCGGTAAGTTTGTTGTTGCTACTCGTGGGCGACAAATAGAAAGATGAGAGAATGGGCCATGGCCAGAAACTGTTTTTATTTGTTTTTCTTTTCTGTTTTCTGTTTCTGTTTTGCTTTTCATATTTGTATTTTAATCTTTGATTTAACCTTTTCTAACAAAGTTTATTTGTTGAATACTTGCAGCAACAATTGATATTAATCGAGATTTATCTTGTAAACCTTTATGATAAATATTTTTATATTTCTTTATTTCTTTATAAGAACCCCTTTTAATATTTTGTAGAAGCCTTTGTTATTAATTTTCTTTCTATACTAAACCATGGCTTTATTACATGATATTTCCTTATTTGTTTATAAAACTTAATTTTAGTTAGCTCATAGTTTGGATGGAAATTTTTATATAATGATCATATATCATTATTTGATGTATGATATACAAAGGAAATTATTTGGTTAATATTACTCCCATCAATTTAGGAAATAGCAATGTATATATTCTATTATAATTAACATAGAAGTTAGAGTTTGAATTGTAAGTGCTAA
Source organism: Avena longiglumis (assembly GCA_030063025.1). NCBI lineage: Eukaryota > Viridiplantae > Streptophyta > Magnoliopsida > Poales > Poaceae > Avena > Avena longiglumis. Next base: position 474,977,871 of record CP125974.1, on the reverse strand, counting down.
CCCTAGAGTTTAGGGTTCTTAATATACTTATGTTCTTTTGTTGATAAAAGTTTATGGCTAAGCATATTGTCTTTTTGTTTGTGATCTTTAATGATATCACCTTTTAAAATAGAAAGTTATTAACTAGAATGTCTGATGGAAAAGAATTGATAAAAATATCTCTTAAACACATATGGTTAAGATAATTGGAAATGTCAGAGATGTGCTTAAGTGATTTGCTATAGGAAATATTCCTATAAAGCATTGTGGAAATAATATGATTTATCCAACAAATGGGATGGATGTTAAGCTTGATCATAGATTTAGGGTTTAGTGTTTACCAAGAATTCCTATCTTCCATACTTAATAATTCTGGACTTCTGATTAAGGAATTCCTTTCTTAGATAATCTACTTCTTCATATCCATCATCATGCGATAGCATGATGAGCTTTAATTCACAAGAATATTCTTATCCACCTTTTATTCTTCTAAACCCATTGATAAATACAATGATCTTGACACTAAGGCTTTTCATAATCTTCACCTATCCAGACTTGGTTATATCAACTGCTCTTCAGCTGATAATCTCCCATCCATCAGATGGTTACTTCTAACTCCATTTCTATTCTTCTATAATCATCCACCACTAATATTACTCCAGTAGATGTATTTATAATTAGATATCCATCCAATCCTACTTCACCTCAAGTGTTTACTATTTTCCTAGAAGAAAATACTAACTCTATAATTCAATGCTACTCTAACATCATCCTAATCATACAATCTTATCTTTACTTGACTCCAATATCTTATATTAGATTTTAACCATGTTTTACCCACCAATGTCACTTATACTGGATATAAGCATTCAATCTTGGTGACTAAAGCATGTTCATTACAATCCTTTGATCCTTATGGTTTAGGTTTCCAACTGGCTTATCAAAGTTTCATTAATACAACATTCAGTGATGTTGGAATTATCTTCTTAATATCTCTAATGAGTTAAGAGATATGATTCATTGACTATACATACTTGATCCCATAGGATTACTCTTTGGTCTCTATCTTCAATGTTCATCCTTATAATCCTATTTGCTACCATATAATTAGATCTTCCATATAACTCTTCTATTTATTCAGTAGTGAGTTAACTCCATCAATAATCATATTTATTTTATTCACTTCCAACACTCCCATCCTATGGATGATATTTATAATTAGCATTACCATCTACCTCTTCTTACTTCTTTCTATAAAAGACTTTAAATGAATGCTAAGATAAGGACAAGAGTTAATAGATCAAGTATTGATCGATTAAGAATTGGTGAATCAATAGTTGATTTCTCAACATTGATGAACAACAGATATTAGAATAAAGTTCAACAGAGATGATAAGGATTCTTATGGAAAGAAAGATATATGGTGAATGATCTTGACTTGGTTTGTTTCCCACTCCATCTCATTATAGAGTTAAGGTTAAGTATTACCATGATACTCATGGTATAATTGGATAAGAAATAAATAAGTCAAGGGTTAGTTATTACATTCTTATTACTTGGGTTACATTCTTAACTTGGTATTTATGGGTTGTTGTAATGAATACTATGACATGATCCCTTAAGGATCGGATATTAATCATAAGCAATGCATTATGATTTATTTTTATTATATTTGATATACCCTTAGATCAAATCATGTTTACCCAAATAAGGTTTTAGCAAAGGTCATTGTTGGGGATATGCTATATGGGTGTCCTTATAGCATGTCTCTTATCCGACTAACCCGGGTGGCCCATAGTCGGTAGCATGGCCTATATTTCTTTGGCCCAGTTAGGTGGATCCAGAAGGGAGGCCCATGCCGGATAAAGGAAGGCTACGGTGGAGTGACCAGCGTACCCGGAGCCTTGGAGTGCAAGATACACAAGACTAGTAATAGACGGTGTAGGACTGTAACCTGTCTGGCTAGGACTTTTCCCTGTAACCCTAGGACCTGGCGACTATATAAGTCGGGCCTATGGGAGCCTTTAGGGCACAACTTCAGACAACCTAGTATCGATTCATACAACCTCACATAGCGAACCTGTCTCTGTAACTCGGCGTATTGCCCTTATAGTGATTTATAGCAGGAGTAGGATTCCGCCACCGTTGTGGGATCTGAACCTGGGTAAGTTGTGTTACCTCGTACCCGTCAACCATCTGCCTTACCCCACGTCTCTAAACACACACTGTGAGGACACCTCCATGGCGTACTCGTCGGCAATACCACGATAGTTGGCGCCTACCGTGGGGCAAGAGGCGCTTCAGGCTCTTCAGCGGGCGAGGACCAAGATCTTCGCGGGAATCGGCGAAACCGTAGCCATCTGCCGTGTTCTCTTATCCGGAAACGTTCTGATCGTCCCTCCCGACGAGTTCTGGATCCCAGCGAAGAGGAACCCTACGCGGTGTTCGATCGTTCCTATCGGAGACATCGACCTCTTCATCGGCGAAACCGACTCGGGCACTAGTTACCTGTGAGTCGGAGGAGCATCAAGACCCGCACGGACCGCCTACGGGCAGGATACTTTCGCGGAAGGATCGATGTCGGATCTCTCCTCGGAGTTTGCCGGCAAAGATCCGAAAAATTCAAGGCCCACCCAAACTGCCCCTATGCAGGATATAAAGGTGGAAGATCACTGCAAATCCGCCGGCTTAGTCCGTGCGTCAGGACAGTAGAGATCCAAGTTCGTCGGCGTGGTTACCATCTTCGATCTGGAGCGCTACATTCAGAGAGAGGGTGAAAACCCCCGCGATTACCTGGCTGGGTGGCTCCGTATACGAGCCGACCTAGCCCACTACCCCGATGATAATCTCTGTATCACTTCATGGAAGGACTGGACCGTGGCAGGCTTCTCCGACATTCTTTAAAACGGCAGCAGGCAACATGACGCCTTACCCTCGAAGAGATGGTGAGCACTGTCAACAACTACGCGGAGGCCGAAGCGGCATCTCAGACAACACTTGCGCTCATTGACGGAGCCCCTCCGATTCAGCCACCGCCACCACCGCCTCCGGCCGCCATCGTCGCAGCAGCAGCAGCACCACCTCCAGTCATCGTCGAGCCCATTGCACCTCCACCGCCCGTCGTCGAGGAAGTCCCAGCACCCTCTGACTCTGTCATTGACGCGCTTTATGCTAATTTCAGTGCAGATTTAGAGGAGATAGACTTCAGTCCAGAAGAGCTAGACTCCGCTATGCAGGAGTGTTGGAGATATGCCCTAGAGGCAATAATAAATATAGTTATTATTATATCTTTGTGTTTATGATAAATGTTTACATTCATGCTATAATAGTATTAACAAGGAAACATTGATACTTGTGTGATTTGTAAACTTAATTTGAAGTCCCTTGTATAGCCTCTATACTTCACTAGCTTGTTGGTTGATAAATGATTGTGGTTTCCCTATCATGAACATTGAGATGTTATCAACAACAAGATCATATCGTTAGGAGAATGATATGGTGGACATACTCCTATAGATAAGTGTAGCATAAAGATCAAGTCATTTCAATAGTTCAATTTCTATATGCTTTCTGATACATAGTAACCTAATTCCTTCGACCATGAGATCATGCATATCACCTTTACCGGATGGATGCTTTGATGACATCAAAAACCACACCGTAACTGGGTGGCTATAAAGGTGGCATTGAGTGTTCGGAAAGTATTGGTTGAGACACATGGATCAAGAGTGGGATTTGTCCATCCATATGACGGATAGATATACTCTGGGCCCTCTCGGTGGAATGTCATCCAATTAGCTTGCAAGCATGTGACTGGCTCACAAGGGATCACATATCACGGGAACAAGAAAAGAGTACTTATCGGTAACGAGGTTGAACTAGGTATGCAGAGATACCGACGATCATAACCTCGGATAAGTAAACTATCATGAGACAAAGGGAAATTGGTATCGTATGTAAGTGGTTCATTCGATCGCAAAGTAATCGTAGAAATATGTGGGAGCCATATGAATTTCCAGATTCCTCTATTGGTTATTGTTCGGAGAAGTGTCTCGATCATGTCCGCATAATTCACGAACCGTAGGGAGATACACTTAAGGATTCGACGTTGTTTGAGTAGTTATGGTATTATGAGAAAGAGACCGAATGTTGTTCGAAGTCTCGGATGGGATCCAAGATATCACGAGGTGATCCGGAATGGTCCGTAGAATAAGATTCATATAAGGAAAGTCCTGCTTTGAGTTCGGGAATGATTCCGTGTTTTCATGGAATGTTCTAGAAGGTTCCGAATGTCCAGACTCGAGGGGAAGGGTACATGAATGTGTCATTGCATATTGGGATGATAGCATCATGTACTAAGTGTTCTCGCTGTTCCAAATAAAGGATTAAATTGAATCCTAAATTGAAAAGTCAAATAGCAAGTTTGAAAAGTCAAACGGCTAAAATTGGAAAGAGGAAAGAGGAAGGAGAGGAAACAGTTGGGGAGGAGACCTCCTCCAACCAGCGCCTCCTCCAAGCCGAGTTGGGAGGGACTCCTCCTCCCCATGGAGCAGCCGGCCTCCACCTATATAAGGAGGGCAGGGCTCCTCCTCTAGACACACAAGTTCCTATCCTCTAAATCTAAACCCTAGCCCTAGCCTCCGTTTAGAGCCGTTTTGGTTTAGAGCTTCTAATTGCCCTAGCCTACGGATTAGAGCCTTCTAATTGGTGTGTCTAAACCCTAGACACGAGGAACTCTCTCATACTCCACCATACTCGCTCCGCTTAAGGAGAAGCCTCGGGATCTCCCTCTACTTCGGGTACCACGCCGTTGTCTTGCGGAATCGCGAGGAGAGTGCTACAACCTCCGCCGCTTTGGAACAAGGGAGAGGAAGGTCTTCGCCGAGTACCAAACGTGTGACCGATCATGGAAGCGCTGCGAACGCAAGCGCGGAAGGATCATCTACACGATCTTGAGATCGGGAAGAGTACGACTACATCACCCACGAGAATCCGCTCTCGTTAAACACTTTGGAATCTTCGAGGGTAAGTTATTCCATCGACTCGTTGCTACAATCTAGTAGATATATCTTGGCTTGTTTGTTTGTATGCGATAGAAATTTTTTGTTTTCCATGCTACGAAACCCTACAGTGGTATCAGAGCCATGTCTATATGTAGATCTATTGCACGAGTAGAACACAATGGTCATTGTGGGCGTTGATGCTTTTATTGTCGATTACTTCTTGTGTACTTTGCATCTTGCGGTATGTTGAGATGAAGCGGCCCAGGCTAACCTTACATGACATCGTTCATGAGACTTGCTCCACGCTTGACATGCAACTTGTATTGCATAAGTGGCTTTGCGGGTGCCTGTTTCTCCTAGCATAGTTAAGATCCAATTTACAACGGGTGATCAACAATACTAGTATCAATGTTGTGGTTCTTGTTCGTAAGTTAGAACGACACTTATTGAAAGCCCCAAACCACGTAAAATATGCAAATAAAGTAGAGGCGTCTAACTTTGTTTTGCAGGTGTCTTGATGATGTGATATGGCCATGATTGTGATTATATTTGATGTATGCAATGTTCCTTATTGTAAGTTGGCAACCGGCAGGAGCCATATGGTTGTCTTTAATTTATTTTAAGACCCGCGTGTCTATTCAAAGTAGTTGTAATAGTTGAAGCCGGTGGACGACAACCATGGAGAAGCGTCATTGACCTTGATGCAATGTCGGTGATGATGGATATCATGTTCGTGCTTGAAGATGGAGATCGGAAGCACATAGAAGAAAGGCCATATCATATCACATATTATTGAATTGCATGTGATGTTAATCCTTTATGCATCTTGTATTGCTTAGTAGACGACGGTAGAATTCTAAGATGATCCCTCATGCACATGAATTTCAAGTCATAGAGTGTTCACCCTTAGTTAGCACCGTTGCTAAAGCTTGTTGTTTCGAAGCACCACGTGATGATCGGGTGTGTTAGATTCTGCAAATGTATACAATGTGAGCAAGCCAGATTTGCTCATGCGGAAACTAAGGTTTGATCTTGACGAGCCTAGCATGTACAGACATGGTCTCGGAACACGGATCACCGAAAGGTAAAGCATGAATCATATAGTAGATATGATGAACATGACGATTGTTCGCCATTGAAACTGTATCAACTCTCGTGATGATCGGTGTTTATGTAGTGGATTTGGTTCGTGTGATCACTAAAACAATGTGAGGGATGTTGTTTTGAGTGGGAGTTCACCTAGTTTAATTTCATTATTAATTTGAACTCAATTTGTCATAAACTTAGTCTAAACTATTGCAAATATGTTGTAGATCAATGGCAGCCCCTACCATCAATTTTAATGCGTTCCTAGAGAAAGAAAAGTTGAAAAACAATGGAAGCAACTTCATGGATTGGTTCCACAACTTGAGGATTGTCCTCACGTGGTAATTTGACCTATGTCTGGATGCACCACTGGGTGACCACTGCGGTGATCTTGCCGATGAAGTAAAGAATGTTTACCTCGCTCGGAAGAATCGGTACTCCATAGTTCAGTGTGCTATCTTGTATGGTTTGGAATCGAGCTTGAGAAAAGGTTTGAAGAGTCGACCATATGATATTGTCGAGGATCTCAAATTGATTTTTGAGACTCATGCGGCAATTGAAAGCTATGAGGCTTGAAAAGTTCTTTAACGCAAGATGGAAGAAGGCAGTCCACTGGTGAGCATGTGCTTAAGATGTCCGGCACGCAAACAAGCTTCAAAACTTGGGTATAGTGATTCCTAATGCTTTGGGGATTTACCGTGTCCTCCAATCACTACCACCAAGTTACAAGAACTTTGTGATGAACTACAACATGCGAACATGAACAAGACGTTGCGTAACTCTTTGCCATGTTGAAATCTGCAGAAGTGGAGATCAAGAAAGAGCACCAAGTGTTGTTGGTCAATAAGCCCACCAAATTCAAGAAAGGCAAGTCTAAGCAGAAGGGACACTTCAAGAAGGGTGGTAAGAAAGTTACCACGCCGGCGAAGAAGACCAAGGCTGGACCCAAGCCGACATCGAGTGCTTTTACCGCAAGGGAGAAGGTCCTCGAAGCGGAATTGCCCAAAGTACTTGGCGGATCTGAAGAACGGCAACATCAAGAAGAAAGGTATATCTGATATACATGTTATTGATGTGTATCTCACTAGTACTCGTAGTAGTGCCTGGGTATTTGATACTAGTTAGGTTGCTCATATTTGTAACTCAAACAGTCTTTGCAGAATAAACGGAAGCTAGCGAAGAACGAGGTGACGATGCGCATGGGAAACGGATCAAAGGTTGATGTGATCGCGGTCGGCACGCTACCCCTTCATCTACCATCGGGATTAGTTTTATACTTAAATAATTGTTATTTGGTGCCTGCGTTGAGCATGAATATTATATCGGGATCTTGTTTATTGCGAGACGGTTACTTGTTTAAGTCTGAGAATAATGGTTGTTCGATTTATATGAGTAATATGTTTTATGCACATGCACCTTTGATAGATGGTCTATTCTTGTTGAATCTCGATAGTGGAAATACACATATCAATAATATTGAGGCTAAACGTTTGAAATCAAGCGATAATTCGACCTATATGTGGCATTGTCGTCTTGGTCACATTGGAGTGAAGCGTATGAAGAAACTCCATTCCGATGGACTTCTTGAATCACTTGATTTTGAATCACTTGAAAGATGCGAAGCATGTCTGATGGGAAAAATGACTAAGACTCCATTTTCTGGTATGATGGAGCGAGCTACGGACTTGTTGGAAATCATACATACCGATGTGTGTGGCCCAATGAGTGTAGCATCGCGCGGTGGTTATCGTTATGTTCTTACCTTCACAGATGACTTGAGTAGATATGGGTATATCTATTTCATGAAACATAAGTCCAAAACTTTCGAGAAGTTTAAGGAGTTTCAAAATGAGGTAGAGAATCAACGTAACAAGAAGATTAAATTTCTACGTTCTGATCGTGGAGGTGAATATCTAAGTTACAAGTTTGGCGAGCATTTGAAGAAATGCGGAATACTTTCACAATTGACACCGCCGGGAACACCACAGCGTAATGGTGTGTCCGAACGTCGTAATCGAACTCTCTTAGATATGGTTCGTTCTATGATGTCACTTACAGATTTACCGCTATCATTTTGGGGTTATGCATTAGAAACAGCATTCACTTTAAATAGGGCACCGCCTAAATCCGCTTAAACGACACCGTATGAATTATGGTTTGGGAAGAAACCTAGATTGTCGTTCCTTAAAGTTTGGGGATGCGAAGCCTATGTAAAGAAGTTACAAGGACAAGCTTGAACCCAAAGCGAAAAATGCGTCTTCATAGGATACCCAAAGGAAACTATTGGGTATACCTTCTATCATAGATACGAAGGCAAAATCTTCGTTGCCAAGAATGGATCCTTTCTAGAGAAGGAATTTCTCTCGAAAGAAGTGACTGGAAGGAAAGTAGAACTCGACGAGGTTGTCGAACCTTCTCTCGAAATTGCGAGTAGCGCAGCACCGGAAGAAGTTCCTGTGGTGCCTGCACCAAATAGAGAGGAAGCTAATGATGGTGATCATGAAACTTCGGTTGAAGTTGCTATAGAGCCTCGGAGGTCAATGAGAACTCGTACCACTCCAGATTGGTATGATCCTGTTATGAGTGTCATGTTGGTGGACAACACTGATGGTCCCGAGACATATGAGGAAGCGATGATGAGCCCAGATTCCAATAAATGGCAAGAATCCATGAAATCCAAGATTGGATCCATGTACGAAAACCAAGTATGGACTTACCGGATGGCCGGAAGGCTGTCGAGAACAAATGGATTTTCAAGAAGAAAACAGATGCTGATGGTAATGTTACTGTCTATAAAGCTCGACTTGTCGCAAAAGGGTTTCGACAAATTCAAGGAGTTGACTACGATGAGACTTTCTCACCGATAGCGAAGCTAAAGTCTGTGAGGATTATGTTAGCAATCGCTGCATATTATGATTATGAGATATGGCAGATGGATGTTAAAACAGCATTCCTCAATGGAGATATTGATGAAGAGTTGTATATGATGCAACCCAAAGGTTTTGTCGATCCTAAAGATGCTAACAAGGTATGCAAACTTCAACGGTCCATCTATGGATTGAAGCAAGCATCCCGAAGTTGGAATCAACGTTTTGAGAAGGTGATCAAAAGTTTTGGTTTTATACAAACTTATGGAGAAGCTTGTATTTACAAGAAAGTGAGTGGGAGCTCTGTAGCATTCTTAATACTATATGTGGATGACATATTGTTGATTGGGAATGATGTAGACCTTCTTAATAGTGTCAAAGAATATTTGAATAATAGTTTTTCAATGAAGGATCTTGGCGAAAGCTTACATATTAGGCATAAAGATTTACAGAGATAGATCGAAACGCCAAATATCATTGTCACAGAGTACATATTTGGACAAAGTTCTAAAGAGGTTTGGAATGGAAGAAAGCAAGAAAGGGTTCTTGCCCATGTTTCACAATACGACCTTGAGTAAAACTCAAAGTCCGACATCGGCGTAAGATAGAGAAAGGATGAGTAAGACTCCTATGCCTCGACCATAGGATCTCTAATGTATGCCATGCTATGTACTAGACCCGACATTGCATATCTTGTTAGTTTAACTAGCAGATATCAAAGTGATCCAGAGTGGATCATTGGACAATGATCAAAAACATCCTTAAGTACTTGAGAAGAACTAAGGATATGGTTCTTTCTTATGGAGGTGATGAACAACTCGTTGTTAATGGTTACACCGATGCTAGTTGGAACACCGATCCGGATGATTCTAAATCACAATCGGATACGTATTTATTTTGAATGGTGCAGCGATTATGGAGGAGTGCAAAGCAAAGCGTTGTGGCGAGATCTTCAATCGAATCGGAATACATGGCTGCCGGAGGCTTCACAAGAAGCGATATGGATGAAAGAGTTCATTACAGAGCTGGGTGTGGTTCCTAGTCTGGACCCAATGTCTATCTCTTGTGATAACATGGGAGCCATAGCCAATGCGCAAGAACCAAGGTCACACAAGAAGTCAAGCATCAAGCTGCGTTTTCACGCTATTCGAGAACATATCCAGGATGGGGATATAAAGATTTGCAAAGTACACAGATCTGAATGTGGCGGATCCGTTGACTAAACCTCTCCGAGGGCAAAACATGACCAACACCAAACTGCCATGGGTGTTGGGTATATTACCATGTAATCTAGATTAGATGACTCTAGTGCAAGTGGGAGACTGGAGATATGCCCTAGAGGCAATAATAAATATAGTTATTATTATATCTTTGTGTTTATGATAAATGTTTACATTCATGCTATAATAGTATTAACAAGGAAACATTGATACTTGTGTGATTTGTAAACTTAATTTGAAGTCCCTAGTATAGCCTCTATACTTCACTAGCTTGTTGGTTGATAAATGATTGTGGTTTCCCTATCATGAACATTGAGATGTTATCAACAACAAGATCATATCGTTAGGAGAATGATATGGTGGACATACTCCTATAGATAAGCGTAGCATAAAGATCAAGTCATTTCAATAGTTCAATTGCTATATGCTTTATGATACATAGTAACCTAATTCCTTCGACCATGAGATCATGCATATCACCTTTACGGATGGATGCTTTGATGACATCAAACACCACACCGTATCGGGTGGCTATAAAGGTGGCATTGAGTGTTGGAAAGTATTGGTTGAGACACATGGATCAAGAGTGGGATTTGTCCATCCATATGACGGATAGATATACTCTGGGCCCTCTCGGTGGAATGTCATCCAATTAGCTTGCAAGCATGTGACTGGCTCACAAGGGATCACATATCACGGGAACAAGAAAAGAGTACTTATCGGTAACGAGGTTGAACTAGGTATGCAGAGATACCGACGATCATAACCTCGGATAAGTAAACTATCGTGAGAAAAAGGGAAATTGGTATCGTATGTAAGTGGTTCATTCGATCGCAAAGTAATCATAGAAATATGTGGGAGCCATATGAATTTCCAGATTCCTCTATTGGTTATTGTTCGGAGAAGTTTCTCGATCATGTCCGCATAATTCACGAACCGTAGGGAGACACACTTAAGGATTCGACGTTGTTTGAGTAGTTATGGTATTATGAGAAAGAGACCGAATGTTTATCGGAGTCTCGGATGGGATCCGGGATATCACGAGGTGATCCGGAATGGTCCGGAGAATAAGATTCATATAAGGAAAGTCCCATTTCGGAGTTCGGGAATGATTCCGGTGTTTTCATCGGGAATGTTCTAGAAGGTTCCGGAATGTCCGACACTCCGGAGGGGAAGGGGTACATGAATGTGTCATTGCATATTGGGATGATTGCATCATGTAATAAGTGTTCTCGCTGTTCCAAATAAAGGATTAAATTGAATTCTAAATTGAAAAGTCAAATAGCAAGTTTGAAAAGTCAAACGGCTAAAATTGGAAAGAGGGAAAGACGAAGGAGAGGGAAACCGAGTTGGGGAGGGAGACCCTCCTCCAACCGGCGCGCCTCCTCCAAGACGAGTTGGGGAGGGACTCCCCTCCCTCCCCATGGCGCAGCCGGCCCCTCCACCTATATAAGGAGGGGCAGGGCTCCCTCCTCTAGACACACAAGTTCCTATCCTCTAAATCTAAACCCTATCCCTAGCCTCCGGTTTAGAGCCGTTTTGGTTTAGAGCTTCTAATTGCCCTAGCCTCCGGATTAGAGCCTTCTAATTGGTGTGTCTAAACCCTAGACCGCCGAAGAACTCTCTCATACTCCACCATACCTGCTCCGGCTTAAGGCGAAGCCCTGCGGGATCTCCCCTCTACTTCCGGTACCACGCCGTTGTGCTGCCGGAATCGCGAGGAGAGTGCTACAACCTCCTTTTCTTTGGAACAAGGGAGAGGAAGGTCTTCGTCGAAACCGAACGATGTGACCGACTGCGAAGCGCCGGAACGCTTGGCCGGAAGGATCGTCTACACGATCTTGAGATCGGGAAGAGTACGACTACATCACCCACGAGAATCCGCTCTCGTTAAACACTTTGGAATCTTCGAGGGTAAGTTATTCCATCGACTCGTTGCTACAATCTAGTAGATAGATCTTGGCTTGTTTGTTTGTATGCGATAGAAAATTTTTGTTTTCCATGCTACGAAACCCTACAAGGAGATGGAGGAGGAGTACTCGCGCGACGAGCAGGCCAACAATGTCGTCGCGTCCCGAGGGGTGTTCGTCGCCATTGGGACGGCGATGGATGAAGATCAACCCGGACAAGCTCCGCCTACGGCACTGGAAAATGGGAAGGGGCCACTTATTGCTGCAGACGATGATCGTGCAAAAGACATGCCTCCTCCGCCCAACCCAGTGCAGCAGCCGCAGGAACTCGGCACCGGCCCGAGTAACAACAACACCCCAAAGTTGCCGCCTCCAGCATCTACGTCTGCAGCAGCCCAAGTTACTCCAGCTGATAGAGTGATGTACGGCAATCTCCTCGTCGAGCCACTGACCGTTGCTCATATCCGGAACATGACCCAGCTTGATGAGAAATGCCAGCAGCTATTGGAGGAGGCGCAAGCCATCGCGGAGCAAGGCGCTAAGCTAGATCGAGATCTGGTCAACACGCAGAAGTCCATAGAAAAAGCTAGAGCAATGGAGGCCGAGTACAAGACTCTGCTACAGCAGCAGAAGTCTAAGAAAGCTCTGGCTCACGTCATCAACGATCCCGGTGTACGGCGCAACCTAGGATGGGCTCCCTCGAAGCCGGCACAAGCCAAGCCATACATTGACAGTGAAGGCAAGCAGGTGATGCCCACCCCACTCCTTAACCTCGCCGTCGCCAAGACACTTATGAAGCAGGATAGATCGCCTGAGGCTCGAGTCTAACCCAGAGGCTCTGCTAGTCTAGCCAGTACAAACCGCCAAGGGACAGATCTCCTCTTGATGTCGGGTCCCAGACGGGTTCCTCAGAACGAAGACGGAGGGATGCACGCAACAGGAAGGATGCTATCCCAATATCCTCCAACCACGGAGAAAAGGCCCAACCTCGTCGCCCATCGCCACCGCCCCGGTCTCCTCGACATCACGAAGATTACAACGCTCACCATCGTACGGATATGCCCCCACCAAAGCAGTGTAGCATCGCCATCCGTGACAATGTGGAGCAGACCCGTCATGACAGAAAGCGCAACGAAGGACATAAGAGCAGGTCGCGCCATGACCCTCCGCGTCCGACAAGCAACCGTGACAGACGTGAGGCGTCACAGGAGGGTAATAGCAAGAAGGCTAACCCACCGCCACCTCCGCCTCCGTCACCACCAAGCAGTCACCATGGCGGATAAGGCCCGCGTCGTTCACGCAGCCCATCCCCTGTTGACAAGAAGAAGAAGAACCCGGAGCCATACGATTCACGTTCGCGGATCGATAAGATCCACGAGGCCCAAGAAGGACCATACCTGGGACCACGTTGCTTTGGACCTGCAATACGGTCCACAACTTACCCCCAAAGGCTTCCGGATTGACAAGACCATCAAGCCCTATGACGGCACCGCCAAGCCAGCCACATGGTTGCAGGACTACGGCAACGCGGTGGAGATTGCCGGAGGCAACCCCAACGTCGTCGTCAAGTACCTCCCATTAATTTTGGCGGGTATGGCCCGTCAATGGATCGACGACTTGCCGGAGAAATCTATCTACAACTGGTTAGACATGCAAGAAGCGTTCACCAAGAACTTTGAGGGTACATACAAGCGTCCCTGCACTATGGGCGATCTACAGCGGCGCATGCAAGAGAAAGACGAGACATCTCGCGCCTACCTCTCCCGCTGTCTGGACATGAAAAATTCTTGCGCAGGAGTGCACGCTTAGACCGCCATGGCCGCCTTCATCGATGGGTTGGAAGGGGGCACGTTGCTCCGACATAAGCTGAAGCGCTTACAGGACAATCACCAGCTTGACTTGAACCAGATGATTCAGTTGGTGTCAAATCCCAAGATTTTCCAAATCTTGTAATGTGAAAATAAATAAACAAAATAAATAATTGTTGATTTTTAGGGTGAGAAGAAACTTTTTGATTCCAATTGGAAACAATCAAAACCTATTTTGATTAAATAAAATCCTAAAGGGATTTAAAAAGATAAACAATTAATAAAAAAAGTTTTAAATAATTAGAATCACTATTTTTGGATCTTTTAATAAAAGGATTTGATTTTCAAAAGCAAAGGTAAAAATTATAAATAAAGATTATTTTAAAGAGCCAAATTAAATCTTGGCCAAGCTTTTGAAATAAAATGTTTTTATTTGATAAAAGAGTAAAGGTTTATTTAAATAAAATAATGAGGATTTATTAATATCCATTTTTATTAAAGTAAAGGTTTTGCCAATTTAAATAAACACTAAAACTTGTTAATTTATTTTAATTAAGATTTCCAAGTGTTTTAGCTTTTTAAATGAAATCTACTGAAAATATTTTGATATTATTTAGATTTCAAAAGAGTTTTAAAAATAAATTAAAACCTATTTGAATTAAAGACTATAGTCTATTTATTTAATTATTAATAGATCCTAAAAAGAATTATTTTATTTTGGACTTTGAAATATGTTGATAAAAAGAATTAAACTTCACCCAAAGTTTGGTGATGATTTGAATACAAATGGAGATTTAAAAATATTATTAAATATTATTTAATTAATACTAGAGCCTATTTTAAATAATTATAAAACCCTAAAAAGAAATAAATATTTTATTCTAAATTTGACTTTGTAATGTGCTATTAATCAGCATATGAATCTGAATAAAAAAATTGATGTTTGAATTGATTAAATAAAATCAAAACAGAATATTAAAAAAGGAAAAAGAAAAAAAATCTGAATAAAAAAATGAAACAGACTCGACCAAGTCAGCAGGCCCATTAAGCCCAACACCAGCCCACCTCTCCCTCTCACACCGAGTGAATCGTTTTTCACCGCAGACAGAACCCACAGAGTCTATGATGCGTGGACCCCACCTCCCCTGTCTCTCCTCGCTGACGAAACAACCCCACCGCCACACAATCATCTTCCTCACCCCACTGACCCCGCCCCTCACCTCGCGACCGTTCTCTGCGCTTTGATTCGAGGCTTAATTCTGATTGATGGAGTGATCAATCCACGCCAGTAAACATGCACACATAAACGCTTGCCTCCCCTCTCTCGCCCAACCCTCTCTGCCCTCAGGCTGTCTCCAATTCCTCCAAGAACGCCAATGCCTCCGGCGAGCTTCACCAGCAATTCCGGCCAAACCCTGCCGCTGTCGTGGGAATGGTCACGGCAGATGCTGCAATCGCCAGCGAGTAGTAGAACGAAGGGCAAGGGCGGCCAGCCATCTGCGGTGCGAGATGAGGGCGGAGACACAGGGGTTTACCCAGGTTCGCCCCCCCGGAGGATAAAGACCTACTCCTGCTAGATTGTATTATGGTGGAGATACAATGGGGCGAGCTCGACGGCTAGACGGCGAGTCGCTTGGGTGTATGATGGAACGTGCCTCTACACGCCCTGTAGGGAGGTTTATATAGACTCACCTCCCCCTAGAGTTTACATATCTCAAACGAATCAGTTAAGGCTTCGGTACTCGTTTAACCTAATCCGACTGGGCCTATGTACTCTCCTAGGCCTTCAGCTTCCAGTCGCTTGGATTCGCGCCAGGCCTTGATCCAGTCGCCGTCTTGCAAGCCCACTCGCCGGGTCGTGGGCAGTCAGAAACGTCCTGCTGGGTATACCCCGGTAGGCATATCCCCATCAGTAGTCCCCGAGGCCGTCGTCGATTGGGTGCAGGTGGTTGCTTGCAGTCGGAGCATACGGGTCCAATGCAGACATCCAGTCGAATCGGTGGCGGGCTCCTGAATAAAGGAAAAAACTAGTCATTCTGGTCATAGCTCGGCGAACGGGTCGGCGAAATACTTGGTCACTGTTATAGTGATCGGGTCGGCGAGCCGAGTGGCTGAAGTTGGACCGTCAAACGCAGTCAAAACTAGCCGTTGGGGTAATCCAACGGTAACTTTTGGCGTAATTACTGCGTAGTAACGGCTCCCTGATTTGGCGGGTAACAACCGCTATATAAAGGGAATGGTAGGCGATCGGAGAACCATCTTATCATCATTTCCTCCGATTGCACACACCTCCGTTTCTCCCGCATTGCGATCCAGCCGATCCAAAATCCTCCGACCTCCACGAACTTCTTCGCCAATGGCCCCCTCCACCGAACCATGGGGCAGATCCAAGTGTACGAGAGCGCTACTGGCGTCCTTCGAGGAGGCCGGGATCCTGCGCGCCGGAAGGTGGCGCATCCCTGCGGCCGGAGAGGTGACTCCGGACCCGCGCGAGGGAGAGTTAAATCGCTTCACCACCATCCGAACGGGCTGATTCCCCACATCTCTTTTCTTCCGTAACCTGCGCTTCACGGATCCACCGTCGGACCTGGGCCCGCACAGCATCGAGCAGCTCGCCATTTTCGTGGCATTCTGCGAGTGCTACCTGGGTTGCAGGCCCTACTTCCCCCTTTGGCAAGATCTGTTCCACGGGAGGATCAGTCGCGAAGAAGCAGGCGGCCCAATGCTTGCGGCGAGCGGCTTGACGTTTCAATTGAAGTCGAAGGCTTCCTTTTTTGATCTGATGCTACCCGCCAAGGCGGCGAGCGGGTGGAAGAAGTCTTGGTTTTACGTCACCGAGGCGACTCCAGACGGCGAGGTGGCAATCCCAAGATACTCCGCCGACCGGCCCGAACCGCGTCGACTCCAAGTCGGCAAGCTTCCAACAGACCAACGGATGGTTGTGGATGAGATGCTTCAGACCATCCGCGTCCTGAAGAAGAAAGGTCTCCAGCCCATTAATTTGTACAACTGCTGGCTCGGGCGGAGACTCGTCCCCCTAGCCCGCCGTGACCACTATATGTACGAGTACACGGGCCGGGAGGACTCGACGAAATCCTGCCTCGCTGAATGGAAACTCGAGGATTACATTCCGGCATTGAAGAAGATCACCCAGGCGGTGTACCTGGACGCGAAGGCCGGGGTCACCCCCTACACCGCGAAGCATACAGCCCCGACGGTAAGTCATTTTCTGTCATTCGCAGTCGTAGTTAATGCAGTCGCGGTCGTACTGATGCTGTCTTATGCCCATTGTAGTTATTTCAAGTGGTGGAAGGGTGGCTTCCGCCCGCAGACGACGAGAACTCGAGCTCGTCCGTCCGGGACGGGGACGAGTCGCCTCCTGCCAAAGGCGGCATCGAGAGCGACAGGAGCGACGACGACGAGTCCGATGAGGAGGTCGCCCCGCTGGTTCGCAAAACTCGCGGGCAGCGTCAGCGTGAACTCGAGGCGAGTAAAAGCCTCGAACGTCACGACGATGATGACGACGAACTTCCCGAAACCACCTCATGTCGCCAGACCACTCCGTCGAATAAGAAGAAGAAGAAGAAGAAGAAGAAGAAGAAGAAGGCGAAGGCCCCTCCGAAGAGGAAGACGAAGCCAGCGAGACAGGCATCTCCGCCTCACTCGGCGAGCAGCTCCGACGCCACCAGCCTGGCCAAGGACGAAGCGCCACAGACGATGGCAGCGGCGGACGTCACCGCCGTCCTGAGTGAGGCGCCTCTGGCCTCGATGCCTCCCCCATTCGCCCCCGCCTGGTCGGGGTTGCTCGTCATGGCGGCTTCACCTCCCAGGGAGGCTCCCACCGAAAATGTTTCGGAGGCACCTGTCGCAGCCTCCACAACGAAGAATCCGTCCGTGTCTTGGGCGCACGATGTCTTGTAGATGGGTCTCAGTCGTAAACTGGGACCCGAACTGGAGAAGCCGGCCGGCATCTGCACGGGGCTGCAGTTCCTACCAGTCGCCAAGTGAGTTTTATTCACCTGCCTTTGTTTTTCATTGTACTCGGACTACTTTGCTCATGTGATCAATTTGTAGGACTGGAGCTAAGAAGATAGGCCACCCGACCGTGGCCAAGGTGCCGCCAGTCGTCACCGAGGAGGACCCCTCTCGGAAGAGGAAGGCGGACGAGGTCGTCGCCCCCGCAGATAGTGCCAAGAAGACCAAGGGCGACGAAGTCGTCACGGTGTCTGACGACACGACGATCGCTCCGAGTGAACCCGTGGCGGAGGCGGCCTTGACGACCAAGGAGGGTGCTCTCTCGCCTGGGGTGGCCGAGCCGGCCTATTTTGGTGTCGGCGCATCCATCGCGACCTTCCCACGCTTCATGGCCAGAGCAGCTACGGCGAGTGGTACCATGCCCTCGAGCCGCGCACCTGAGGTCGCCGAGACGGAGGTCGAGCAGCGTCGCGGGCATACTTAGGCTCTTCTCGCATCCGTGGACGCGATACAACTTCATGGCATGCTTGGCGCAGCCATCCAGGTATGTCCAGTCCCCGAGGATCGGGCCGCTGACTTGCAGCGGTCGGATTCTTTTATTGTCTTTGTTTTTGTTTCTCGCGTCCAGTCCCCGAGTGCCTGGTCGATGAATTTCAGCGGGTGGGCACTTAGTTTTTTTGATCTCCAGTCCCCGAGTGCCTACTCGCTGAATTTCAGCGGGTGGGCACTTAGGATTTTTGATCTCCAGTCCCCGAGTGCCTACGCGCTGAATTTCAGCGGGTGGGCACATAGGATTTCTGATCTCCAGTCCCCGAGTGCCTACGCGCTGAATTTCAGCGGGTGGGCACTTAGGATTTCGTTTTTGTTAACTGTTTGTCTTTTGCGGCAGGGTTTGCAACGTGAGTCAGCCGACCAGCTTGCTGTGAAGCGTCGCTCGGAGAAAGAACTTGCCATCGTCCAAGAGGCGAACAAGGGACTCCAAGCGACTGCTGCGAAGGCAGAGGAGGTCCGCCAAGGCCTTGTCCCAGCGAGTGAATTGACGGCAGCGGTTAGTTGGAGGAGCTCCAAACAACCTGTGGTAGCGGGATCAACAACGGAGGCCGAATATGTTGCTGCTTCAGAAGCGGCTCAGGAAGCAGTTTGGATGAAGGATTTCATATCCGAACTAGGAGTGGTGGCAAACGCGTTGGACCCAATGGTGATCTATTGTGACAACAATGGTGCCATTGCCAATGCCAAAGAGCCAAGGCCTCACAAGCATTCCAAGCATATTAAGCGTCGGTTTCACTCCATCCGCGAGCATGTCAAGGATGGAGATATAAAGATTTGTAAAGTACATACGGATCTCAATGTAGCAGATCCGTTGACTAAAACTCTCCCTAGAGCAAAACATGATCAACACCAGAACTCAATGGGTGTTAGATTTATCACTATGTAACTAGATTATTGTCTCTAGTGCAAGTGGGAGATCAAGGAATATGCCCGAGAGGCAATAATAAAGTGTTTATTATGTGTATTCCAAGTATATGATAGATGTTTATTTTGCATGCTATAATTGTATTGATACGGAAACGTTAATACATGTGTGTTTAATAAACAACAGAAAGTTCCTAGTTATGCCTCTCATAAACTAGCTCGTTGATTAACAAGATGATCAAGGTTTCACGATCATGGACATTGGATGTTGTTAATAACGGGATCACAACATTAGTGTAATGGTGTGATGAACATTCATCCAAGTATAGCATTACGATCAAAGTCATTGAGTTTATATTGCTATAACAACTTACGAAGTGATCCTAATCCTTAGACCATGAGATCATGTCAATCACTAACACGGAAGAGTTTCTTGATAACATCAAACGTCACACCGTAGTAAGGTGATTATAAAGATGGATTCAAAACTAATAAAGTGTTATGTTGAGGCTCATGGATCGAGAGTGGAATTTGTTCATCCCGATGACGGATAGATATACTCTGGCCCTCGGTGATATCACATTGATTAGCTTGCAAGCAAGTGATTTGATCACTAGAATGTTATATCACGAACGAGAAAGAGTGCATGTAACGAGATCAAACTAGGTATGGAGATACCGATGATCGAATCTCGGACATGTAATATATCGTGAAACAAATGGATTAAGATACTAGCGTAAAAGGTTCCGACGATCACAAGAAAGTCATCAGAGAATGTGTGGGAGTCGATGGGTCTCCGGATCCCGCTCGATTATTGATCCGAGAGGGGTCTCGATCATGTCCGCATTATTCATGAACCGTAGGGTGACACACTTAAGAGACACCGACATCCAATTGGAGGAAATGTTTCATGCCGAAAGAATGAACAAGCGCAGGAATTTATTTCACTAGATACCGAAACAGGTTTTCGGGTGAAATTGCATAAAGTGGTTATGCATGTGAAATAGAATTCTAGCAAGGGGTTATTTGTGAATGTTTGTCATTAAAGTAATTGACAAAATTCTGAATAAAATAAAAGAGTTTTATTTAATGAGAGTTTGCATTAAATTTGGTGGAAATTTAATGGCAATTTGAGTGGACTTTTGAGTGGAGGGAATTTAAAGGAGATTTGTGAGTGGAGTGTCCACCCACATGAAGAGGGGAGGGCAAGGGGGCAGCCCCATGCGCCGGCCACCCCCTTGGGGTTCCCCCCCCCCTCCTCGTATAAAAGGAGCCCCCTCCTCACTTGTCTCTTACACCTCCTCGTGAACGATCTCTCTCCCCCTCTAGAATTTATCCCCCATGGTCTCGGACTAGCGAGATACATGTTCCCGGTGGCTATTCGGCAAGAAAGAGTTGTGCTTCCGCTGCATCGCTGGAGTGAGGAGGCGGAGGTTGCTCGATGCCTCGAACGTGTGTGCGAGCACGGATGCGCTGCTGATTTGCGGCGCTAGGACTTCCTCTCGATCTTGAGATCGGCAAGAGATCGTCTACATCAACCACGAGTTGAACTCGTTAAGCTTTGTCGGTCTTCAAGGGTATGTTCTCTACGGATATACATCCTCCCGTTGTTTGTATCTAGTAGATAGATCTTGGTATATAGTTCACATCGTAGAAAATTTTTGTTTTCTATGTTGCGAACCCTCAAAGGGTATCGAGCCGGATCTATGCGTAGATACTTTACACGGTAGTACACATATGAGTATGTGGGCGATGATCATGTTGTTGCTCCTTTGTTGTAATTTTGGATCTGGTGGCATAGTGGGATGAAGTGGCCGGACAAACTTTACATATCCTCGCACATGAGACCTGTTCCACGCTTGACATGCAACTAGTTTGCATAAGTGGCTAGCGGGTGTCCGCTCTCCTACTATAGTCAATATCTATTTTGCAAGCGAGTTGTCAACAATTTGATTATCCTCGTTGGTTCATGTTCATAGGTAAGAACGGTTCTATCTCGAAAGCCCTAAGCCACGTAAAACTTGCAATGGATAAATTAGAGGTCTAGTTTAGATTGTTGATGGGCTAGTGTTATGATATGGTAGTGTTGTAAGTAGAAGTATGAGATGATACTCTTACAACACACATAGCGTAAGTTCCATAGACCTTGGCCCTACACATAGAGGTATGATAGTGATCATACCATGATGCACATGATGGAGATCATCTGCGGGAATCATTTCACTAATAAACATATGATGTTTGATAGCATCTTATATTGCTTGTTTAGCGCTTTGTTAGCATAATAAGATGATCCCTCATTTAAATATCAAGATAAGAATGTGCTCTTCCTTTAGTATGCGCCGATTATGTTTTCGCCGCCCAAGACATCACGTGATGATCGGGTGTT
Source organism: Avena longiglumis (assembly GCA_030063025.1). NCBI lineage: Eukaryota > Viridiplantae > Streptophyta > Magnoliopsida > Poales > Poaceae > Avena > Avena longiglumis. The sequence goes on along the minus strand of CP125974.1, from coordinate 474,956,218 downwards.
CTTGGATCCACGACCATATGGTGTAAAACATTACACACGCGAATACTAAGGTTCTAACTTGGCGAGCCTAGCATGTACGTATATGGCCTCGGAACACGGACCAAAAGGTTAAGCAAGAGTCATATAGTTGATATGATGCCCATTTGATGCTCGCCTTTGAAGCTATACCGACTCACGTGATGATCGAACTTGGTGTAGTGGATTTGGTTCATGTAATCACCAAAAAGGCACGAGGGATGTCGTTTTTGAGTGGGAGTTCATTCGTAATATAGATTAGTTGAACTCAATCTATCATACACTTAGTCTAAACTTTACAAATTCTGCTGTAGATGGCACCACCTGCTTTTAATTTCAATGTGTTCATGGAGAAAGAGAAACTAGCAACGAACGGTAGCAACTTTACCGAATGGGCCATGAATTTGAGGATTCTCCTCTCTGCTGCACAAAAGCAATATGTGCTAGAAGCGCCGTTAGGCCCCCCACTTTTAGGTGATGCCCCTGACGAGGAGAATAATGTCTATCAGACTCGTCAGGAGGACCACAACTTAGTTCATTGCGGCATATTGTATGGGCTAGAGCCGGAACTTCGAAAGCGTTTCGAAAACGGCAATGCATTTTGTCGTGGGAATGACCACGGCAGATGCTGCAATCGGCAGCGAGTAGTAGAACGAAGGGCAAGGGCGGCCAGCCATCTGCGGTGCGAGATGAGGGCAAAGACACAGGGTTTTACCCAGGTTCGGCCCCCCGGAGGGTAAAGACCTACTCCTGCTAGATTGTATTATGGAGGTGATTACAATGGGCGAACTCGGCGACTAGGCGGCGAGTTGCTTGGGTGTATGAGGGAACGTGTCTCTACTCGTCCCTTAGGGAGGTTTATATAGACTCACCTCCCCTAGGGTTTACATATCTCAACCGATTCGGTTACAGCTTTGCCAATTGTTTAAGTCAAACCGACTGGGCCTATCTACGCTTTGGGCCTTTGACCTCGATGCTGGTGCCTTGACGGGCTTCGATCCACTCGCCGTTCTAGGCCCACTCGCCAACCTTTGGGCGGAAGCCCCACCGAGGATACCCGGAGGGCATATCCCCATCGAGTCCCGAGGCCGCGTTGATTAGGCGCGGGTGGCCTGGCGATGGAGTATACGGCTTCTAGTTGGCATCCATCGAATCGTCGGGCTCGCACGAAGGAAAAATCCAAACCGAGTCGCGTCTTGGGTGAGTCGAATCAACGGGTCGCGCCTCGGCGAATAACTCAGCGAGCCGGGTGGCGAGGCGGACCGTCGGGCGTGGTCAAACTAGCCGTTAAGGTAACTTAACGGTAACTTTCGCGTAATCATCGCGCGTAACGGCCCCTAATTTGGCGGGTAGCTCGCTATATAAGAGGATGGTAGGCTATCGGAAAGCCAACCACCCATCATTTCCTCCGAGTGCACGCATCTCCGTCTGATCCCGCTGATCGACGACCGCAATCTTCCGCCCCAAAGCGAATCTCAGCCATGGCCTTCCACCGAACCTTGGGAAGATCCAAGTGCACAGAGGCATCGGCCTCCTTCGAGGAGGCCGGAATCGCGGGCTGTCGGCGAATCCCGCAGGGGATACGACCCAACCCGCGCGAGAGAGTTTATCTGTTTACCTAGTCACCTCGAGCGGGTTTAGGTTTCCACTTCTGTTTCTTCCTGCGCTTACTACGAGATCCAGCCCTGACCGGGTCCCCACAAGATCGAGCAGCTCGCCATCTTCGTGGCGTTCTGCAGTGCTACTGGGCTGCCGCCCTACTTTCCCTTGTGGCAAGATCTGTTCCATGGACGGATCAGCCGCGAGGAGGCGATGCCCAATGCTAGCCGCAGGGGCTTAACTTTCCAGCTTAAATCCAAAGCCTCCTTCTTCGACCGATGTTGCCGCCAAAGCGGCGAGCGATCGAAAAGGTCTTGGTTTTACGTGACCGAGGCGACCCCGGCGACAGGCGGCGATCCCGGTACTCGCCAACCGTCCCGAGCCAAGAACCTCCAGGTCGTCAAGCTCCCGATGACCAGCGAATGGTCGTCGACGAGATGCTCCGACCATTCGCGTCTCAAGAAGAAAGGGCTGCGACGGTGAACCTATACAACCGCTGGCTTGGGCGGCGGTTGCCCGCCGCCTAACGCGAGCATTATATGTACCAAGACACGGCCGAGAAGACTCGACGAAGGCCAGCCGCCGAGTGGAAGCGGAGGACTACCTCCAGCGCTGAAGAGGATCACCCAGCGGCATACACGGACGCCAGCAGGCCGATTTCCATACACCAAGCGTCCGCTCCAACGGTAATTATCTTTCTTATTCGCAGCCGCAGCGATCGCGGTAACTTTAACTTCGTTTCATGTTTTCACGCAGCTATTCCAAGTGGTGAAGGTGGCTACCACCACGACGACGAGAGCTCCGCCATCCGCCCAGATACAAGCGGTCGCCACCGCCAAGGGTAACGCAGACGACGAGGACGAGTCCGAAGAAGAGATTGCCCCACCGGTCCGAAAGACCCGCGGGCAACGTCAACGCGAACTCGAGGCAAGCAGGAGCCTCGAGCGTCATGACGATGACGAAGAACTCCCGGAAGCCACCTCGCTCCGTCAGGCCACTCCCGCGAAGAAGAAGAGAGGCAAGGGCTCCTTGAGGAGGAAGACGCCACGAAGATGGCTTCACCGTGGCCAGCGAAAGCTCGATGCCCACAGCTGCCGGTGACGAGGCGGCCCGCCAACAACCGCTAGATGCGCCATCCACGGAGGCACCGCTGGCCTCAATGCCTCCGCCATTCGCGCCAGTCTCCGGGCTAGGGAAGGCTCCAACCGAGGCGACTTCACCTCGCAAGGAAGTCCCGAGCGCAGCGGTCTCGCCTCGCAAGGAAGCTCCGGCCGCGGAAGCCCCTCCTCACAGAGAGGTCTCCGCCGAAGGCGCCCCGGAGGTACCAACCGCTACCTCGACATCAAAGAAGCCATCCGTATCCTGGGCCCCTGGCGTCCTGGAACTGGGGCTCAGTCGCCGGTTGGGCCCCGAGCTGGAGAAACCAGCCGGCCTTCGTACGGGGCTGCGTTTCATTCCAGTCGCCAAGTAAGCGACGGCCTTCACCTTTCTCTTACCATTTTTACTGTTTTTACCGAGTTGTCTCGTCGTGGGACCGGAGTGAAGAAGATGGGCCACCCGACGGTGGTGGCCAAGGTGCCCTCAGCGGCTAGCGGGAGGACCTTTCCGCAAGAGGAAGGTGGGCGAGGTCGCCTTCCGGAAGGCAGCAAGAAGGCCAAGCGGCGACATCGTCGCTATCTCTCGACGACACGAATGCACCGCTAGGCCCGCTGGCGAAGCGCATCATCCGAAGGGGCATCTCTGCCGAGGCCGGAGGAGGCGAGCCTTGAGCGGGCGCTAATCGCTACCTTCCCCGCTTCATGACCAAGGCGGCCACGGCGAGTGCAGCGCGATGCGAGCCCTACTCCGAGATCGCCGCACCGAGATTGACCAACGTCGCGACACACCGGCGTTGCTTGCGTCGGACGCGCGAATCGCTCAACATGCTTGGCGCCATCCGTACCTCCAGGTCTCGAGGATCGTTGTTTTGCAACGGCACGATTCTTAATTTCTGATTTGCGCGTTTCGAGTCCGGTCCCGAGTGCGTACTCGCTAAATTTTAGCGGGTGGGCACTTAGGAACTTTTTCAACCGCCGGTCCTCGTGCGCTCGCTAAATTTTAGCGGGTGGGCACTTAAGGAATTTCATGTGTGCTAACTTTGACGATGTGCAGGGTCTGCAGCTGGAGTCGGCAGAGCGATTGGCTGCGAAGCAGCGTGTTGAGGGGGAGTTGGCCGCTCTTCAAGAGGTTAACAAGGACCTTCAGGCTGTTGCACAGATGAGGCTCGCCAAGAACTTGTACCAGCTGGCGAGCTGACGGCGGCAAGGTCTGCATTAGGCACGGCCGAGCAAAGGATCGCCGACCTCGAGCGCGAACTGCGGGAGGCGAAAGAGGAAGCAAGCTCGGCGAATGGGCGAGCTAAGGCCGCCGTGGCGGCCATGAAGAAGACCGGAAGGTGTCGAGGCCCTCATTGTTGGGCTTCAAGACCATTCATCGCTTCAAAATTTCATCACGGAACTCGCCGCCCATTGCTTGGTAAGTGCACCTTCCCGTCTTGCAATCATATTGTTTGTGGTTTCCGTAGTGCTCACAACTGTTTCCATCTCGCAGCCGTGATTGGTAGCCTGAGAAGCGACCGCTCTTGATGCGAGGGAGTGAGCATGCTTGTCGACTCGGCGACGCTGTCGGCGACGTGCATCCGCGCCTATCTTCAAGAGATGTCGCCCACGGAGGTTATTCCCAGTGACCTCGTTGAGGTGTGGGAGTACTTGGAGAAGGCGCCCGCGGTCGTGGAGTTCATGACGCGGTCGGCGTTTCGGCGTGGAGCGTCGACAGCTCTGAGCCTTGGACTCGCCCACTTCCCCGAAGATTTCGACCTCGACGATGTGACGAGTGGGTATCCTTCGTCGACTGGCGCGGTGGACCTGTCGGAGGTCCTCAAGCTGCAGGAGCGAGCTGCCGCTTACTCGGAGCGTGTCTGGGCGATGGGCGACCTTCTTCCTTATCAGGAAACGGTCGTCGCGCCGAACGACCCCGAGCCGCCGCATCGCGACTTCAAGGTCGAGCAGCCCTTCCGCGCGGCGATGGCGGGCGAGTTGACAACGTATCCATCGAACCCGTATACTCCGTTTATTCGGAAGCGGCGGGATACGGGTACGTCATCGTCGAAGCCTGCAGAGTAGTGTGGTATGCCTAGATAAGTTAGTAGCAATTCTGCCGAACAGGCATAGTTTGTAATGTAAGACAATGCGATGTGCGATTGAATCGGATGTTGTGTTTATTTTGCTAAATCGTGTTTTGGATTGATTTTGGATGAGTCCCCGAGCGCGTCCGCCCTTTTGTGGGGTTCACCTTATATATGATGTGTGTTGTTATCATGTGTTTTGTTAAGTTAGTCGACTCGCCTGGCTCGAGAGCCCGATGCATGGCGACTCCCTTGAGTGCTCATGATTTTACCCTTTCCCTTACGGGGGCGGGTGGCGAGTCCCCGAGCGTGGTACGGTAGTTCAAGGCGCGACTCGAGGTGGTTGAGGACCGAGCGCGTTTGTGGGCGTCGCTCCTGCCCGCCCGTGGGTCATCGCGTGGCGAGTCCCGGCACGCTCTCTTACTTGGCGTTTCGACCGATCGGGACGAATCGGGTATGCAGTCCCCGGCGTGGTACTTAGTCGTTCGAGTCGCTATGCCGATGCGGAGGACCAGGGTCGCTGTGGGAAGCGAGGATGATGTCTTTCGTTAAAACCAGTCGAGCTAGGCGACTCCGATGGGGCTCCGGGTTGGCGTTTTGTGGACGATGCAAGACCTGAAATGAGTCGGTGCTCTTACATCGACTACTTAGCTGCAGTCGCTGTACCAAGGGTTGACTTACGTGTTTTAGCATGACGCATTAATTACAGTGCGAGTGGCACAAGGTATGGAGAGTAGACGAATTTTGCAGAACCGCTTTTTATTCATAGCGATGGAGAGTACATATGTGGGGTTCTAAGTATAGAACTTCCGGAGGAGGTTTACATTCCAGGCCGCTTGACGCCGAGTTCACCGTCCCGCGGACGCCGACGAGGTAGTAGGCGTCGTTGCAGTACGCCGCCCGACAGCGAACGGCCTTCCCATGGAGGGAGAGCTTGTGCATGCCCTTCTTGTCTGGATGAGGCGTAACACCAAGTCACCTTCACGGAAGGTGCGGGTTTTCACCCGTCTGCTGTGGTAGCGACGGCCCTTGCTGATAGATAGCGGTGCGCGATCGGGCGAGGTCGCGTGCTTCGTCGAGTTGGTCGAGCCCGTCTTGGCGGGCTAGTTCGCTTGCGGCCTCCGTGTAGTTGACGACCCGTGGCGAGTCGTGTTCGAGGTCGGTGGGCATGACCGCTTCAGCCAGTAGACCATGAAGAAGGGGTGAATCCGTCGACCTGTTGACCGAGGTGCGGATTCCCGGATGACGGAGGAAGCTTCGACCCAGCATCCAGCGTGCGCCGAGTGGTACTTTGGAGTCGCGCTTGTGCCGTGGAGGATGCTTTGGTTGGCTCGCTCCGCCTGGCCGTTGGATTCCGGGTGTGCGACTGACGCGAGGTCGAGCCGGATGTGGTGCTCCTCGCAGAACTCGGCCATTGCTCCCTTGGCGAAGTTTGTGCCGTTGTCCGTGATGATGCTGTTAGGGAAACCGTAGCGGTATATGAGCTCGCGTAGGAACTTGGTGGCAGTCTTCCGTCGCACTTCGGACCGCTTGGCTTCTACCCACTTGGTGAATTTGTCCACGGCGACCAGCAGGTGGGTGTAGCCGGATGGGGCCTTCTTGAAGGGGCCCACCATGTCCATGCCCCACACGGCGAATGGCCAGGTGATGGGGATGGTTTTGAGCGCCGAACTTGGAACGTGCGTCTGGTTGGCGCATTTCGGCATCCGGGCGATCGCTGACGATGTCGAGCGTCGGCGTGCGGTGGGCCAGAGAAGCCGTGTCGCATAGCCTTGGCGATTAGGGAGCGCCAGGCAGCGTGGCCGCAATACCGAGTGGATGTCGTGTAATATTTTGCGTCCTTCGGCTGGTTGGACGCAGCGTTGGAACACGCCGGTGACGCTGCGCTTGTGTAGTTCGCCGTCGATGATGGTGTAGGACTTGCATCGGCGAACAATCATTCGAGCGCCCCACGGTGGGCGCCACTGTCGTGGGAATGACCACGGCAGATGCTGCAATCGGCAGCGAGTAGTAGAACGAAGGGCAAGGGCGGCCAGCCATCTGCGGTGCGAGATGAGGGCAAAGACACAGGGTTTTACCCAGGTTCGCCCGAGGGTAAAGACCTACTCCTGCTAGATTGTATTATGGAGGTGATTACAATGGGCGAACTCGGCGACTAGGCGGCGAGTTGCTTGGGTGTATGAGGGAACGTGTCTCTACTCGTCCCTTAGGGAGGTTTATATAGACTCACCTCCCCTAGGGTTTACATATCTCAACCGATTCGGTTACAGCTTTGCCAATTGTTTAAGTCAAACCGACTGGGCCTATCTACTACTTTGGGGCCTTTGACCTCCAGTCGCCTGGTGCCTTGACGGGCTTCGATCCACTCGCCGTTCTACAGGCCCACTCGCCAACCTTTGGGCCAGTCGGAAACGTCCCGCTGAGGATACCCCAGTAGGCATATCCCCATCACATTTGATACAATGGGTGAGTTGAAAATGATTTTCGACACACATGTTGCTGTAGAGAGCTACAACGCTTCAGAAAAGTTCTTTAGCTGCATGATGGAAGAGCACAGCTTCGTTAGTGAGCATGTACTCAAGATGTCGGGTTACGCCGATAAGCTTGTGTCCTTGGGAATATCGATTCCCATTGACTTAGGCATCCATCGTGTTCTGCAGTCTCTGCCACCTAGATATAAGAGCTTCGTGATGAACTATAATATGCAAGGCATGAAGAAGTCTCTCCCCGAGCTTCACAATGCTTAAAACCGCAGAAGTGGAGATAAAAAAGGAACATCAAGTGTTGATGATCAATAGGAACACTGGTTTCAAGAAAGACAGGAAGGGAAAAAGGAAGGGAAGTAAGGGCGCAAGCCTGTTGCCGCGCCTGAAAAGAAACCCCGAGTTGGACCTAAGTCTGATTCCGAGTGCTACTATTGTAAGGGGATGACCATCGAAGCGCAAATCGCCCAAGTATCTCGCATAAGAAGGCCGGCAAGGCAAACAAAGGTATATATGATATACATGTTATTGATGTGTACTTGACTAGTGCTCGCAGTAGCACCTGGGTATTTGATACCGGTTCAGTTGCTAATATTTGTAACTCGAATCAGGGGCTGTGGAACAAGCGACCGCTAGCAAGGGGTGAGGTCAAGATGCGTGTCGGCAATCGATCAAGCGTTGATATGATCGCCGTCGGAACGCTGCCTCTCCACTTGCCGTCGGGATTAGTTATAAACTTGAATAAATGTTATCTGGTGCCTGCACTGAGCATGAACATTGTATCTGGATCGTGCTTGATGCGAAGTGGTTATTCATTTAAATCCGAGAATAATGGTTGTTCCATTTATATGAATGAAATCTTTTATGGTCATGCACCGATGATGAATGGTTTATTTCTATTAGATCTCGATGATAATGTTACACATATTCATAATGTTGATGCTAAAAGGATTAAACTTAATGATGATATATCCGCATATATGTGGCACTGCCGTCTAGGTCATATTGGCGTTAAACGCATGAAGAAGCTCCATTCGGATGGACTTTTGGAATCACTTGATTATGAATCATTTGATACATGTGAGCCATGCCTTATGGGCAAAATGACTAGAACGCCGTTTTCGGTTCAATGGAGCAGGCGACGATTTATTGGAAATCATACATTCGATGTATGTGGTCCAATGAGTGTGTTTGGCGAGGTGGATATCGTTATTTTGTTACTTTCACGGATGATTTGAGTAGATACGGTTATATCTACTTGATGAAACACAAGTCTGAAACCTTTGAAAAGTTCAAGGAATTTCAGAATGAAGTGGAAAATCATCGTAATAGAAAGATCAAATTTCTGCGGTCCGACCGTGGAGGTGAGTATCTAAGTTACGAGTTTAGCACTCACATGAAAGAGTGTGGAATTGTTTCACAACTCACGCCTACCGGAAGACCACAGCGAAATGGTGTGTCGGTACGTCGTAATCGTAGTTTATTAGATATGGTTCGATCTATGATGGCTCGGACGGACTTGTCGTTGTCATTTTGGGGTTCTGCATTAGAAACTGCTGCATTCACTTTAAATCGGGCACCATCTAAATCCGTTGAAAAGACGTCGTATGAATTGTGGTTTGGAAACAAACCTAAGGTCATTTCTTAAAGTTTGGGGATGCGATGTTTATGTGAAGAAACTTCAACCAGATAAACTCGAACCCAAAGCGGAAAAATGCGTCTTCATAGGATACCCTAAAGAAACTGGGTATTCCTTCTATCAGATCCGAGGGCAAGGTTTTTGTTGCCAAGAATGGATCCTTTCTAGAGAAAGAGTTTCTCGCGAAAGGTGTGAGTAGTCGGAAGGTAGAACTCGAAGAGGTTGTGGAACCTTCTCTTCAAAGTATGGCGAGTAGCGCAGCACCGGAAGTCGTTCCGGAGTTGGCTCCACCTGTTGAAGAGGGAACTAATGATAATGATCATGAAACTCCGAAAGAGATTACTACCGAACCTCGCAGGTCAAACAGGACGCGTGCAGCTCCCGAGCTATACGGAAATCCTATCATGAATTTCATGGTTGATGAAAATGATGACCCTGCGACGTATGAAGAAGCGATGATGAGCCCGGATTCCAACAAATGGTTAGAAGCCATGAAATCCGAGATGGAATCCATGTATGAAAATCAAGTTTGGAACTTGGTGGAATTACCTCACGACCGAAAGGCCGTGGAGAACAAATGGATTTTCAAAAGGAAAACTGATGCTGATGGTAATGTGACCGTCTATAAAGCTCGACTTGTCGCAAAGGGGTTTCGACAAATTCAAGGAGTTGACTACGATGAGACTTTCTCTCCCGTAGCAATGCTAAAGTCAGTTAGGATTATGTTAGCAATTGCTGCATATTTCGATTATGAGATATGGCAGATGGATGTCAAAACCGCGTTTCTCAATGGTAATATTGAAGAAGAGTTTTATATGATACAACCAAAGGGTTTTGTCGATCCTAAGGATGCTAACAAGGTGTGCAAGCTTCAGCGATCCATCTATGGATTGAAGCAAGCATCACGAAGTTGGAATATCCGCTTTGATGAGGTGATCAAAGAGTTTGGATTTGTCCAAACTTATGGAGAAGCTTGTATTTACAAGAAAGTGAGTGGGAGCAATGTTGCATTTCTGATATTATATGTGGATGACATATTATTGATCGGAAATGATATAGATCTTTTAAACAGTGTTAAAAATTATCTAAACAGCAAATTTTCAATGAAGGACCTAGGTGAAGCGTCATACATATTAGGCATAAAGATCTATAGAGATAGATCTAGGCGCCTAATAGGGCCATCGCAAAGTACATACCTTGATAAGATTTTAAAGAAGTTTTAAATGGACGGAAGTAAGAAGGGGTTCTTACTTATGTTGCAAGGCAAGACATTGAGTAAGACTCAAAGTCCGGCTTCGGCGGAAGAAAGAGAGATAATGGACAAAGTCCCCTATGCTTCAGCCATAGGCTCTATAATGTACGCCATGCTATGTACAAGACCGGATGTGGCACATGCTATTAGTTTGACTAGTAGGTACCAATCGGATCCGTTGAACCTTTGGATAGCGGTCAAGAATATCCTTAAGTACTTACGAAGAACTAAGGATATGTTTCTTGTATCTGAGGTGAAGAAGAGCTCGTCGCTAAGTGTTATGTCGATGCTAGCTTTGACACCGATCCGGATGACTCTAAGTCTCAATCCGGATACGTATTTCTCATGAATGGCGGCGGTTAGTTGGAGGAGCTCCAAACAACCTGGTAGCGGGATCAACAACGGAGGCGAATATGTTCTTTGCTTGAGCGGCTCGAGCGATTTGGATGAAGGAGTTCATATCCGAACTAGGAGTGGTGGCAAACGCGTTGGACCCAATGGTGATTATTGTGACAACAATGGTGCCATTGCCAATGCCAAAGAGCCAAGGCCTCACAAGCATTCCAAGCATATTAAGCGCCGGTTTCACTCCATTCGCAAGCATGTCAAGGATGGAGATATAAAGATTTGTAAAGTACATACGGATCTCAATGCAGCAGATCCGTTGACTAAAACTCTCCCTAGAGCAAAACATGATCAACACCAGAACTCAATGGGTGTTAGATTTATCACTATGTAACTAGATTATTGTCTCTAGTGCAAGTGGGAGACTGAAGGGAATATGCCCTGAGAGGCAATAATAAAGTGTTTATTATGTGTATTCCAAGTATATGATAGATGTTTATTTTGCATGCTATAATTGTATTGATACGGAAACGTTAATACATGTGTGTTTAATAAACAAACAGAAAGTTCCTAGTTATGCCTCTCTCATAATCTAGCTCGTTGATTAACAAGATGATCAAGGTTTCCTGATTATGGACATTGGATGTTGTTAATAACGGGATCACAACATTAGTGTAATGGTGTGATGAACATTCATCCTAAGTATAGCATTACGATCAAAGTCATTGAGTTTATATTGCTATAACAACTAACGAAGTGATCCTAATCCTTAGACCATGAGATCATGTCAATCACTAACACCGGAAGAGTTTCTTGATAACATCAAACGTCACACCGTAACAGGGTGATTATAAAGATGGATTCAAAACTAATAAAGTGTTATGTTGAGGCTCATGGATCGAGAGTGGAATTTGTTCATCTCGATGACGGATAGATATACTCTGGGCCCTCTCGGTGATATCACATTGATTAGCTTGCAAGCAAGTGATTTGATCACTAGAATGTTATATCACGAGGCAGAAAAGAGTGCATGTCGGTAACGAGATCAAACTAGGTATGGAGATACCGATGATCGAATCTCGGACATGTAATATATCGTGAAACAAAGGGATTAAGATACTAGCGTAAAAGGTTCCGACGATCACAAGAAAGTCACCGTAGAATGTGTGGGAGTCAGTATGGGTCTCCAGATCCCGCTTCTGATTATTGATCTGAGAGGGGTCTCGATCATGTCCGCATTATTCACGAACCGTAGGGTGACACATTTAAGAGACACCGACATCCAATTGGAGCAAATGTTTCATGCTGAAAGAATGAACAAGCGCAGGAATTTATTTCACTAGATACCGAAACAGGTTTTCGGGTGAAATTGCATAAAGTGGTTGTGCATGTGAAATAGAATTCTAGCAAGGGGTTATTTGTTAATGTTTGTCATTACAGTAATTGACAAAATTCTGAATAAAATAAAAGAGTTTTATTTAATGATAGTTTGCATTAAATTTGGTGGAAATTTAATGGCAATTTGAGTGGACTTTTGAGTGGAGGGAATTTAAAGGAGATTTGTGAGTGGAGTGTCCACCCACATGAAGAGGGGAGGGCAAGGGCGCAGCCCCATGCTCCGGCCACCCCCTTGGGGTTCCCCCCCCTCCTCCTATAAAAGGAGCCCCCCTCCTCACTTGTCTCTCACACCTCCTCGTGAAGGATCTCTCTCCCCCTCTAGAATTTATCCCCCATGGTCTCGGACTAGCGAGATACATGTTCCCGGTGGCTATTCGGCAAGAAAGATTTGTGCTTCCGCTGCATCGCTGGAGCGAGGAGGCGGAGGTTGCTCGGTGCCTCGAACGTGTGTGCGAGCACGGATGCGCTGCTGATTTGCGGCGCTAGGACTTCCTCTCGATCTTGAGATCGGCAAGAGATCGTCTACATCAACCATGATTTGAACTCGTTAAGCTTTGTCGGTCTTCAAGGGTATGTTCTCTACGGATATACATCCGCCCGTTGTTTGTATCTAGTAGATAGATCTTGGTATATAGTTCACATCGTAGAAAAATTTTGTTTTCTATGCTGCGAACCCTACATACACCTCTCTTCAAAGCTTCATCACGGATCTCTCCCTTCCCTTGATTGGTGAGCATGCCTGCCTCTGCCTATAACATATGCATTGTGTAATCTTTGACGTATTGATTGTCACCTTTTGTCCGCAGGTCGGATCATTGATAGCGCGGAAGAGGCGAATTCGTTCGACGCACGGCAATGTGTAGCCACGCTGGTCAACTCGGCCACATTGTCAGCGACATGCATACGGGCGTATCTTCAGGAGATGTCGCCCACGGAAGTGATTCCCGGCGACCTCGTCGAGGTGTGGCGATACTTGGAGAAGGCGCCGTCGGTCGTCGAGTTTATGACGCGGTCAGCGTTCCGGCGCGGGGCGGAGACGGCGCTGAGCCTTGGGCTCGCCCACTTCCCGGAAGATTTCGATCTTGATGACATGACGAGTGGCTACCCGTCGTCGACTGGCTCGGTGGAGATCGCCGAGGTGTTGAAGCTGACAGACCGCGCCGTGGTGTACTCCGATCGCGTCTGGGCGATGGGCGACCTCTTTCCTTATCAGGAGACGGTCGTCGCACCCAACGACCCCGAGCCACAGCACCGGGACTTCAAGATCGAGCAGGCCTTCCGTGCGGCGATGGCGGGTGAGTTGACGACGTACCCGTCGAACCCGTATACTCCCTTCATTCGCAACTGCAAGGGTGGCGGCGAGTCGTCATCGAAGCCTGCGGAATAAGACATTGTGCCCTTGGGGCGTTAGTAGAAGCGGTGCCGTTGGGCATACTTTGTATTTTGTGACATTTGTGATATGCTATAATGAAATTTCGTGGTATTTTGTGAATTGTTGTGTGTTTGTGATTGAGGGTTGAACGAGTCCCCGAGCGCGTCTGCCCTTTTTTATGGGGTTTACCTCGTTTATTGTGTGTTTGTGATTTGGAATGTTTTGTTATTGATGTCGACTCGCCCGATCTCGGAAAGCCAGTCGCAAGGCGACTCCCATGAGTTCTATGTACTTCGATGTTTTCCCTTGCGCGAACAGGGTCGAGTAGCCGAGTCCCCGAGCGTGGTACTTGGTTGTTCTAGGTGCAACTCTAGGGTGGGTGAGGACTAGGCGTGTTAGAATAAGCGCGTCACTCCTGCCTGGCCCGTTGGGTCAGTCGCATGGCGAGTCCTGGGCATGCTTTCATACTTGGCGTTTTCCTAACGCTCATGGCGGGCGTCGGTCCCGGCGTGATACTTGGCCGTTCGAGTCACTATGTCGAGGATGTGGAGGATCATGGTCGCTGTGAGAAGCGAAGGCAGTTGTCTTGGCTCGTTGAGCCAGTCGAGCTAGGCGACTCCAATGGGGCTCCGGGTAGGCGTTTTTCGTGGACGTTACAAGACCTGGGGTAACCCAGTGCCCTTGTAGCGCACTACTTGGCCGTGCCGATCGCTGTACCAGAGGTTGACTTCTGCAGTTAGCTTGACGTTGTTATTACGAGTGCGAGTGGCACAAGACACGGAGAGTAGACGCAATTTGTGGTAACCAATATTTTTTATTTCATAGCGACTGGAGGATACATATGTGGAGTTCTAGGAGTAGAACTTCCGTAGGAGGTTTAGATTCCATGGTCGCTTGAAGTCGAGTTTGCCGTCCCCGCGGACATCGATGAGGTAGTAGGCGTCGTTGCCGAGTACTCGCCCTATGGCGAATGGTCCCTCCCACGGGGGGGGAGAGCTTGTGCATGCCCTTCTTGTCCTGGATGAGTCGTAGCACCAGGTCGCCTTCCTAGAAGGTGCGAGTTTTCACCCGCCGGCTATGGTAGCGGCGGAGTCCTTGCTGGTAGATGGCAGTGCGTGAGCGAGCCAGGTCACCTGCCTCGTCGAGTTGATCGACTCTGTCCTGACGTGCGAGTTCGTTCGCAGCCTCCGTGTAGTGGACGACCCTTGGCGAGTCGTGCTCGAGGTCGGTGGGCATGACTGCTCTCGGCTCCGTACACCATGAAGAAGGGGGTGTACCCTGTCAACCTTTTGATTGAGGTGCGGATGCCCCAGATGACGGAGGGTAGCTCCTCGACCCAGCACCCGGCGGTGCGCTCGAGTGGTACTTGGAGCCGCGGCTTCAGGCCGTGGAGGATGCTCTGGTTGGCCCGTTCCGCCTGGCCGTTGGACTCCGGGTGGGCGACTGATGCGAGGTCGAGTCGGATGTGATGTTCCTCGCAGAACTCGGCCATGGCTCCTTTGGCGAAGTTGGTGCCGTTGTCCGTGATGATGCTGTTTGGGAACCCGTAGCGATATATGAGCTCGCGTAGGAATTTTGTGGCGGTCTTCCCGTCGCATTTCCGGACTGGCTTGGCCTCCACCCACTTGGTGAATTTGTCGACCGCGGCCAGGAGGTGGGTGAAGCCGGAGGGGGCCTTTTTGAAGGGGCCTACCATGTCCATGCCCCATACGGCGAATGGCCAGGTGATGGGGATGGTTTTGGCCCGAGCTCGCACGTGTTTGGTTGGCGTACTTCTGGCACCCGGCGCACCGCTGGACAATGTCGACGGCATCGGCGTGTGCGGTGGGCCAGTAGAAGCCGTGCCGCATAGCCTTTGCGACCAGAGAGCGGGCTCCGGTGTGGTGGCCGCAGTCGCCGGAGTGGATGTCGTGGAGGATCTTGCGTCCTTCGGCGGGTTGGACGCAGCGTTGGAACACGCCGGTCACGCTGCGCTTGTGGAGCTCACCGTCGATGATGGTGAAGGATTTGCATCGCCGTGCAACCATCCGGGCGTCTGTCTCGTCTGCGGGCAAGGTGCCAGCCTCCAGGTAGGCGATGTATGGCTTGGTCCAGTCATCTGGCTCGGCGATGAGTGCGACCAGGGCTGCCTCTGGCTGCAGCGGGACACCGATGTCGATCTCTCTTGGGGTGGAGACGAACGGCTTAGTGATCGTGTCGAGGAAGACGCCGGCGGGTGGCGCGAGTCGAGCCGAGCCGATGCGAGAGAGTGCGTCGGCCTCCTCGTTCTTTTGCCTGTCGATGCACTCGACAGAGTAGCCTACGAAGTGTCCGCCCAGCTTTTCCACTGCTTAGCGGTACACCGACATGGTGGGGGAGACGGCGTCGCAAGTACCAGCGACTTGCCCAGCGACGAGGTCGGAGTCTCCGTAGCAGCGTAGGCGGTTGACGTTCATCTCCTTGGCAGCTCGCATGCCATGGAGTAGTGCCTCGTACTCGTCCATGTTGTTGGTGCAGGGGGTGAAGTCGAGGCAGAGGACGTAGCGGAGCTTGTCGCCCTTCGGTGAATTCAACACGATCCCTGCTCCTGCGCCGTCCGCGTTCTTGTAGCCGTCGAAGTGTAGGCTCCAGTAGTAGAGGTATGGCAGTTTTTCCGGCTGCTGGGCCTCTTCCCAGTCGGCGATGAAGTCCGTGAGAGCCTACAATTTGATCGCTTTTCGTGGCTCGTACTTGATGTTTTGGACGCCGATTTCGACGGCCCACTTGGCGACTCGCCCAGTAGCCTCGCGGTTGCGGATGATGTCCTGCAGCGGTGCTGAGGAGACGACCGTTATCGGGTGCTCCTGGAAGTAGTGCGGCAGTCGCCGTTGTGCTCTGAAGATTGCGTACACCAGTTTTTGGTATTGTGGGTACCGCTGGCGCGACTCAGTGAGGACCTCGCTGATATAGTACACCATTCGCTGTACCGGGCGCTCCTTTCCTTCCTCTAGCCGCTCAACGACCATGACGACGCTGACGACGCGCTCGAAAGCCGCGACATAGACCAGCATGGGTTCTTTGTCGACGGGGGCGGCGAGTAGCGGTGCTGCGAGTAGCGGTGCTGCGAGTAGCACCTTCTTGAGGTCGTGGAGCGCGTCGTCCGCCTCCTTGTCCCACTGGAAGGTGGGGTTCTTGCGCATCAGGCGGTATTGGGGCATCGCCTTTTCGCCCAGGCAGGGGATGAAGCGGCTGAGAGACGCGACTCGCCCGGCCAGCTTCTGGACGTCGTGCAGGCACTCGGGTTTTCCGAGTCGAGCGATCGTGTCGATCTTGGTGGGGTTCGCCTCGATCCCGCGCTTGGAGACGACGTACCCCAGTAGTTGACCTGCTGGTACACCGAAGGTGCATTTTCCTGGGTTTAGCTTTATATTGTATTTCCGCAGGTTGGCGAATGTTTCCGCCAGGTCGGCGAGTAGATCGCCCTGGCGAGCGGACTTTACTACCACGTCGTCGATGTAGACGTGGATGTTGCGGCCAATTTGGCTCGCAAGGCATTCCTGCATGCACCGCTGGTAAGTTGCTCCGGCGTTCTTGAGGCCGAAGGTCATGGCAGTGTAGCAGAAGGCTCCGAATGGCGTGATGAACGCCGTCTTCTCCTCGTCCTCAACGGCCATCTTGATCTGGTTGTACCCAGAGTAGGCGTCGAGGAAACACAGCGACTCCGAGCCCGCGGTGGAGTCGATTATTTGATCGATCCACGGGAGGACGAACTGCTCTTTCGGGCAGGCGCTGTTTAAGTTTATGTAGTCGATACACATCCTCCAGGTCCCATTTTTCTTCTCGACCAGGACTGGGTTTTCCAGCCACTTGGAGTATTGAAGCCCGCAGCGAGTAGACGCTGCACCTCCTCGGCGATGGCTCGGCGGCGCTCTTCATTGAAGGGCCGTAGCGACTGCTTGACGGGTCGCACTTTGGGGTCGGCGTTTAGTTTGTGCTCAGCGAGTTCCCTAGGGACACCAGGCATGTCAGAGGGCTTCCATGCGAAGATGTCCCTATTCTCACGGAGGAACTCGATGAGCGCGCCATCCTAGGCTGGGCTCATGCCCGTCCCGATCGTCACCATCTGGCTGGAGTCGCCTGGGACCAGCTCGATGGTGCGGGTGTGCGTCGTTACCTCGAAGGCTGAGGTGTTTGCGCCCTCCGAATTGGGCTTCTTGAGTATGGTGGGGTCATCGTTGTTGACCCCGCTCGCGTACTTGGCGAGCTCGTCGACGTGGTTGGCCTCTGCCGCGATGACGGCGTCGGCGAGTTCGGCTCCTTTGGCCTCGCACTCGGCGGCCATGTCGGGGTCGCCGTTTAAGGTGATGACGCCGCACGGCCCGGGGAGCTTCATCGTGTTGTACGCGTAGTGGGGCGCTTCCATGAACATGGCGAACGCCTGGCGCCCCAGGACGCAGTGGTAGGGGTTGTCGAAGGGTACCAGCTCGAAGACGATCCGCTCAGTGCGGAAGTTTGCTGGTGTGCCGAAGGTGACTGGCAGTGTGACCTTGCCGATTGGGTACGCCTTCCGACCGGGGATGATGCCGTGGAACATGGTGTAGGTCGTCTCGACCATCGACTGCGCGAGACACAGTCGCCTGAAGGTGTCCAGGTACAGGATGTTGATGGAGCTGCCGCCGTCCATCAATGTTTTAGGGAGTCAGTAGTCTCCCACCTTAGGCTTGACCACCAGGGCGACGCGGCCTGGGTACTCGATGCGTGGCGAGTGGTCCTGGCGGCTCCATGTGATGGGCTGCTCCGACCAGTTGAGGAACTGGGGGACGTCCACCTGGGCCACCGCGTTGACGGCGACGGCGCGGGCGATGACCTTCTTCTCGCGCTTCGTGTTGAAGCTTGTGAAGGTGTGGAGCGAGCCGGCCACATTGCCAAATTTTCCGCCGTTTGGCGGGTTGTTGTCGGGGTCCTCCCGCGCTCTCCGTGCCTTCTCAATCTCGCTGAGAGTGTGGCAGTCAGCGGTCATGTGTGTGGCGGGCTTCCCTTCCCTGTTATGAAACGCACAAGGTTGGCTAAGGAGGGCCACGGGGTCGAACCTTGGTTTCCCCTTGTAGTTGTCACCGTCGCGGCGTTGCCCTCCATCGCGGCAGAAGCTCTTGGGCTCGCGCTGCGCGTGCCCAGCATTGGCGACGAAGTCGACTCGCCCGTCACTGCGGCGCTTTCCAGTGAGGCGAGTGTTGCTGTAGCGTAGGTCGGACCGTCGTCCGTTGTCGTTGCCGCTCGTGCGGCGTTGGCCTCCCGACTCGTCGTCGGTTTCCTGGTTTGGATCTTCCTCCGCGTACCTTTTGGGGAGCTCGAGGAGGTCCGGTATGTTGTCGAGTGTGCGAGAATGTCGCTTGAGCTTGGCGACCAAGGGCTCGTAGCGGCACGAGGTCTTGAAGCAATGGATTGCGGTGTCCGGGTGGATGCCGACCGCGTTGTACCATAGTTCTTGCCATCGCTGGACCCAGTTGCAGGTCGACTCACGGGGTCCTTGGACGCATCGCTCCAGGTCCTCGATGGTGGTGGCGCGGGTGTAGGAGCACTCGAAGTGCCTGACGAAGGCGTCTCGCATCTCTTCCCAGGAGTCGATGCTATCCTGCGGAAGGGTGTTGATCCACTGCCTGCAAGTTCCCTCCATCAAGGGGAGGTAACGGGTGGCTAGCAGGTCGGTGTGGCTAGCGATCCCCATTGCCATGAGGTATGTGTCCAGCCACACGGAGGGGTCGTACGAAGGGTCGTACTTCTCTATTTCCTTCGGCGCTTTGAAGTTCGCCGGGTACTTTTCACCTCGGATCATCGGTCCGAAGCACCTGGGCCCGAGTCGGCTTAGCGACCTCATCGGCTCGCCGTCGCGGCGATTGGTTAGGGTGTGTCGCAGATCGTCGGGCTGGCGTGCGCGCCAGCTTTGGTTGTTGATGGTGTGGGTGCGGGCGTCGATGGGCTGACCGTTGGCAGCGACGAAGTTGGTCGTTGGCCTGGGGTCGTTGGTGGAGAGTGCCGCGTTCGTGGGTCGGTGTTGGAGCTGCAGTGGTTCGGGTGGCGGGAAGTTGAGGGTGTTTGCCACTAATGGGCGGCCGCTTGAGGCTGCTCTGCTGCCCGAAGAATGCGAGTACACCCGACCCTGCGAGTCGGCGCCTACATTTTGCTGCTCGATCGCCTTTGCGAGCAGGGCCCTGACGTACTGGATCTGTAGGGTGCCGTCAACGATGGCCGTGATGTTGTCGGCCGCTGCTCGGCACGCCACGAGGTTATCCATCGGGGTGGAGAACAGTGGTAGGCCGTTCGCGTCTCGCTACCGCGAGGAGACCACTATCCGCGGCTGATCCCTGGGGGTTGTGCGGTTGGGTGGAGGTGGGGCGTCGTTCGCCGTCGACCCTGGTGGGGGCCGGGCGCTCCCTCCTGGTGGCGCGTTCTCGCAGATCGCGCGTTGACCGGGCGTCGTTCTCGCCATCGAAGTTCAAGTGCGCCCACGGGGGGTTCAAGCGCGACCTGATTCGTTCTGGTGGTAACGCTGACAGCTCTGCGAATCACCGCCGAGGCGAAACTTTTTGCGCTCGGCTTGCTCTTTGCGGACTGCCTCCACCAGCTTCAGGCGGAGTTCCTCGACCTCCGTTGTCGTGGCGTTAGGAGGGATTGGGGTGGAGAATGGATCTTCCGGCGGATCGGTGCCAGTCGCCATGTAGGCCGCGGCGTGGCGACCGGTCCCGTCGCGGAGATCGGCGGAATTTTCCGAACCAGAGTCGAAGTCAAAGATCCCAAGGATGGAAGGATCCTCGAAGTCTCCAACGTTGGAGACCTGGGTGATGGAGTCCGCGGGTGAAGCCGCGGTGATGGATCCGGCGAGTGACGCCGGGGTCGCCGAGTCGGCGTCGTCGTTGAGGGCCGCGTCTTCCGCGGCCGCGGAGTTTTCGGCCACGTCGCTGTGGGCCGAGTTGTACTCGGAGGCGAGGCGATCGATCGTGCGAACCTGGCTCTCGGAGAGCCGGTCGCGTGGCGGCGAATCACGGATGCGAGCCGAGTCCTCCGAGACGATGACGTCGGTGAGGCCGATGAAGAGGCTGATCGTGCCGACCGGCAAGATCATGCTGTGCGTGATGGGTCGCGCCGCCGGGACGTAGCTGCTCGGCAAGATTTGGAGCATCTCGCCGATCGCTATCATGCGACCGGTGGCGATCGACTCGTTGATGGGCAGATTGGATCTCGCCGCAGAACACCGGCCAGACCGGCCAGGCCCCACGGTGGGTGCCACTGTCGTGGGAATGGTCACGGCAGATGCTGCAATCAGCAGCGAGTAGTAGAACGAAGGGCAAGGGCAGCCAGCCATCAGCGGTGCGAGATGAGGGCGGAGACACAGGGGTTTACCCAGGTTCGGCCCCCGGGAGGGTAAAGACCTACTCCTGCTAGATTGTATTATGGTGGAGATACAATGGGGCGAGCTTGACGGCTAGACGGCGAGTCGCTTGGGTGTATGATGGAACGTGCCTCTACACGCCCTGTAGGGAGGTTTATATACTCACCTCCCCCTAGGGTTTACATATCTCAACCGAATCAGTTAAGGATTCGGTACTCGTTTAACCTAATCCGACTGGGCCTATCTACTCTCCTGGGCCTTCAGCTTCCAGTCGCTTGGATTCGCGCTAGGCCTTGATCCAGTCGCCGTCTTGCAAGCCCACTCTCCAGGTCGTGGGCCAGTCGGAAACGTCCTGCTGGGTATACCCCGGTAGGCATATCCCCATCAGCCGCCCCTCGCCCCCTCGAGCACCCGAGCGTGACCCCCAGACCCTGGCGATTCTCTCTGCATCCTCAACTTGCCCGCGCTTGACCCAGGACGTGGGCAACCACCTCAACTGAATGTCACCGGCGTCTGCCTCCGCTCCGTCAACCTTTCCCGGTGAGTGCTGACCGCTTTTCTTCCTCTCGATGATGCACACATGATCACCAACCTCGTGCGTAGATGATGCCGTTCTTACCTTGTCTTTTTGTGGTTCGAAACATCGCCAACGACGACAGCCCGAGCGAACCCGTCGCCAGGAGAAACTCCGGCGAGGAATCGCCAGTGACCCCGTGCGCCCCTTGCCTCCTCGCGACCATGTTGAGCATCACCACGATCCCCTGAACACGGTGATCCCTCTCCCACTCTTTATCGCGTCATGCATCACCGGCGACGACCACGCCAGAGCGCTGCCGCCAGAGCGCCGCCGTCAGCGCTGCCCGATTTAGGTCAAATCGTTTTACACCGTTAGATCTCCATATGGTGGCTTAGATAGAATCATTAAACGAAGAGGTACGGGCTAATCTGAACCGCACCATCTCACTTAGATAAAATGGTTGTAACTGCGCAATCCACGCGAACCGGTATCAGCGAATAAGAAACAGACGCGTGGCACTGGTTTAGTTTAAAACAGAAATTAGAATCTGATTGAATTGCAAACTTGTAAAATTCATAACTTTAATTCTACAAGTCCAAATTTTGCAAATTTTATATCAATGGATTCAGCAGATCATGTACTTTGCAACCATGCATTTTGTTTAATGTTTTGCTTCTGTAAAATTGGTTGAATTTGCAGAAACATGTGTAGCCTTATTTTGAATATAAAAATTATTCTAGATATAATTTTAATGTGAAATCTTTGAAAAATGGTTTGTTGTGAACCTACTGACCCTAGGAACCAACTTATGGATTTAAACATGTATTTTGTGAAGTTAGAGAATAAATAATTGAATTGGCTCATTTCTAGTCAAATAAAAATATTGATTTTGTTTTAGGAATGATTTTTGTGTAAAATCTTTGGGAAATGATTTGATTCAAACCTTCTGAACCTAAACACCAAGTTTTGAGAATTAAAATATATTTGGTGAACCCTTTAAATAATATTGCTTTGCTAAAAGCATTTTCAATCACATAAAATATTGATTTGATTTAAAATGGTTTATATATAAAACCTTTTGCAAATGGTTTTACCACTTTAGTAAATTACCACTTTGAACTTTATAATGTTTAGAGCCTAGTAGAAACCACTTTTGCAAATAAAACTATCGTATGCATGCTTGCATACATGACCTTGTTTCTATTATTTTATGTTTGATAAATTGTTTGAATATTGGTTGGAATGCTAGTTGAATCCATGTTTGCTTGATTGAATTGTAGTGGAATTAGAAGAGTGTGATATTTGCAAGATCAAGAAATGAACCATCATTCTCTACTAAAAAGGCAAGTGACACTATCATCCATGTACTACTATTTTCGTCACACTTAGTGGATTTTGTAACATGCATGGAAAGGTTTACTATATTTTATGCTATGCTAAATCCTAATAGGATACCCTTATATCTCCCTTAGTGGAAACAATGTAGTTGTAGTATGCTTAGCCCTGCTATATATTGGGATGGGATACATGATATTATTATATGAAGAGTTGAAAAGATTTATGTTTTATATAATAAAACAAGTACTCAATGAACCACCTGGGTGGACAAGGATACTCAAGTTTGGACAAGGTGTCAACAAAAGGAACCATGTTTATATGGCTATCTCTTTTTGTATGTGCACTAGAAGAAAACCACCCAGGGACTTAGAGATTGAACATGTTTCTCGTACAGTGGCTTCCGTGTACAGCACATGCTAAATGGGCTCTGGCTTAGTCAACTACATAGTGGAAGACCCATGCATTGGCATCTTCAGGTTAACTAGAATTGTGTAAGGGAACTTGAAACCCTACATTGGTGCCTGGACGACAAGCTAGCATTGTGTATTGGGAGGACTTCTATGGAAAGACTTTGTCACATTCTCAATCTGCCAGTACTCCATCTTGGTGAGTACTTATCCAGCGGCCACTGGTGGCATCAAGATGAGATTGTGTCATGTGGGTAAAGTGTACAACTTCTGCAGAAGATCAAATTCTAAGTACTTAGCCATGTCCCCGGTTATGGACAATACTGAGCAACTAAGGCTTGAAGCCATGGAAGATCTCGACATTCCAATTTCCCAAAGTTAAAAACTTGAGGGTGACAACAAGGGATTTGAAGCACTTGGAGTTTTCCAAGAAGTTCAGAAAGATTAGACAAAGATCAAAAACTATTTTGAAAAGATAGGATAAAACTATATTGCTTTTTGCAAAATAGCCTAAACCCTACTTAGCCAAATATGCATGTAATGATAGGATCCACTTATTTCTACATAGTAGTGAAACTTGCCAATACAATTCAAATGTATTGACCTTTGTGGCTGCAACTTATTATGTTGCAGGTTTGTTTGATGTTAGCGGAGTTTGTTGAATAGGATTACAAGTCTACAACCAACATGTTTGCCTGTTGCACTTTGAAGATGAAGGACCCCATGCTTATAGATATTCTGCTGCAATGTAATGTAATAGCCAAATGAGCTATGTAAGATGTAATGAATTATTTTATTCCTGGTTATAAAGTTGTATTATGACCTTTGTTTCTTGATATTACATCTTAACTATGGATGCTAGCTATTGATCCAGGGACTAGCATTGTAAACACAGGGATCTCTACCTTATTAAAGGTTGGGAACCTTACAGATGGTATCAGAGCATTGTGTTGCCTGTAGGATTGTAACCCTAGGATTGGACAAACCCCCTTAGAAAATAGGAGATGTATTTGTTCCATAACTTATTTACAAACAATCTTGTAAACTCTTTTCTCAACCATTTTGGTTTTGACTCTACATCTATTCTATTTCAACTTGATGACTAAAGCCTACCCCATGGCCAAAGACTTCACCATAAGAAAAGGACTTCATCAACTATAATGACTTCAACATCTTCAAGTGATTTCAACCTTATTCACAATAAGGACTTCAACCTTGGACATCACTAAGGACTACAAGTGAGACAATAAATGTTACTCAAGACTTGAATACTAAGGAAACACAACTTAGAAGGAACCATCATCACCTTGAATTTTTTAGACCAAGATGCAAGAAATTCTCTAAGGATGCAAACATCTTGTTCAAGAAGAATCAACTAAGAAGGATGAAAAGATCTCAAGTGAACCATATAGATGGACCACCATATTTAGGTTAAGTCAAACCCACCAACTTATGTGGTGTAACAAAAATATTTTTGGTTGCCTAAAAATATGCTTGAAACTTGTTGTTTGAGTGGAATGCTTGTTTGTGATTGCTTGCACTTTGCTTGTGTGAATTGTGATGGGTGTGATTAGAATTATTCCCTTAGAAATATTTTGCCTATCCTAATCCCAATCCAACCCAAACAGATGACTTCTCCAAGAGACTCCAACATCAAGAAGAGTGACATCAACAACCAAGAGACCAACATGAGAGAACAACTACTAGCAAACCAAACCCAGTTGAACCAAGTGACAACTCAGTTTTTAGCCAACAACAATGGAATAGACCCAACCATACAAAAGATTTTGAAAATTCAATCCCAATTGTTGCAAGGGATGGCCACTCAAATGATCAACATGGGAGACAACCCTTCTCAAGGAGTTTGTGATAACAATGATGCCAAGGATGATATTTTAGAAGGAACTCAAGCTTGCAATATTTGTGGAGACAAGGATCACACTTCCAAGGAACATGAAGATCAATGTCCCAATTGTGAAGAGAAACATCCAACAAATCAATGCCCCACATCTCAAGCTACTTGTTTCTTGTGTGAAGGAAATAATCATGTCCCTATCCAATGCCCCATCTATTCCATAGTTCCACAAAGGAAACAAGGTGGAGTGCAACAACTGATTGCAGATTACCATGAGAGAGCCAAGTCTACCAAGAAGGATGAAGACAAAGGAAAATCTCAGCTTGTACCTCCCAGCAATATGACCCAATTTAAAGGACCAAAGAGGAGACATATGTATTATCCAAGGAATAAGAAAAGGTCAAGGAGACCAGGAAACTTTCCTACCTTTGAGATAACATATGAAGAAAATGAATTAGAAGCACTCTTAGCTTTGGAGAAACCCAAGAAAAAGAAGGACAAAATCCATGTGCAATGTTGTCATTGCAAAGAAAGGGGACACTATGCCAATGAATGTCCAGAGAAGAAGAAAAAGTATAAGGAGATTAGCCAAGTATGGTGCAACAACTGCAAAGAGTTAGGTCACTATGTGTCAACTTGTCCACAGAAGATACGTGAAGAACTCAATCTTATCACATGTTACAATTGTGGTAACCAAGGACATTATGCAAGCAATTGTCTAGAAAAGATGAAGCACAAGATAAAGCCTATGAAGGATCTCAGCCTTGTCACATGTTTCAAGTGTGGAAACAAAGGACACTATGTAGATGTTTGCCCAGAAAGATTTCAACAAGATCCCAAGCAAACCAAGATGTAATTTAGTTGGAAAATTTTTAAGGGTGGTAGTACCCTAGTTGCTTTGAGCCAACTTGTAACCCCTAGCCTCCCCAAATCTCGGGACGAGATTTATTTTAAGGGTGGTAGCCTGTCACATCCCAAGATTTTCCAAATCTTGTAATGTGAAAATAAATAAACAAAATAAATAATTGTTGATTTTTAGGGTGAGAAGAAACTTTTTGATTCCAATTGGAAACAATCAAAACCTATTTTGATTAAATAAAATCCTAAAGGAATTTAAAAAGATAAACAATTAATAAAGAAAGTTTTAAATAATTAGAATCACTATTTTTGGATCTTTTAATAAAAGGATTTGATTTTCAAAAGCAAAGGTAAAAATTATAAATAAAGATTATTTTAAAGAGCCAAATTAAATCTTGGCCAAGCTTTTGAAATAAAATGTTTTTATTTGATAAAAAGAGTAAAGGTTTATTTAAATAAAATAATGAGGATTTATTAATATCCATTTTTATTAAAGTAAAGGTTTTGCCATTTTAAATAAACACTAAAACTTGTCAATTTATTTTAATTAAGATTTCCAAGTGTTTTAGCTTTTCAAATGAAACCTACTGAAAATATTTTGATATTATTTGGATTTCAAATGAGTTTTAAAAATAAATTAAAACCTATTTGAATTAAAGACTATAGTCTATTTAATTAATTATTAATAGATCCTAAAAAGAATTATTTTATTTTGGACTTTGAAATATGTTGATAAACAGAATTAAACTTCACCCAAAGTTTGGTGATGATTTGAATACAAATGGAGATTTAAAAATATTATTAAATCTTATTTAATTAATACTAGAGCCTATTTTAAATAATTATAATACCCTAAAAAGAAATAAATATTTTATTCTAAATTTGACTTTGTAATGTGCTATTAATCAGCATATGAATCTACATAAATTTTGGTTGAAGTTTGAATTCAAATTGATGTTTGAATTGATTAAATAAAATCAAAACAAGATATTAGAAAAGGAAAAAAGAAAAACAATCTGAATAAAAAAAATGAAACAGACTCGACCCAGTCAGCAGGCCCATTAAGCCCAACACCAGCCCACCTCTCCCTCTCACCCCAAGTGAATCGTTTTTCACCGTAGACAGAACCCACAGAGTCTATGACGCGTGGACCCCACCTCCCCTGTCTCTCCTCGCTGACGAAACGACCCCACCGCCATGCAATCATCTTCCTCACCCCGCTGACCCCGCCCCTCACCTCGCGACCGTTCTCTGCGCTTTGATTCGAGGCTTAATTCCGATTGATGGAGTGATCAATCCACGCCAGTAAACACGCACACATAAACGCTTGCCTCCCCTCTCTCTTTCCCCTCTCTCGCCCGACCCTCTCTGCCCCCAGGCTGTCTCCAATTCCTCCAAGAACGCCACTACCTCCGGCGAGCTTCACCAGCAATTCCGGCCAAACCCTATCGCCCCTCGCCCCCTCGAGCACCCGAGCGTGACCCCCAGACACTAGCGATTCTCTCAGCGTCCTCAACTTGCCCGCGCTTGACCCAGGACGTGGGCAACCACCTCAACTGAACGTTGCCGGCGTCTGCCTCCGCTCCGTCAACCTTTCCCAGTGAGTGCTGGCCGCTTTTCTTCCTCTCGATGATGCACGCATGATCGCCAACCTCGTGTGCAGCTAATGCCGTTCTTACCTTGTCTTTTTGTGGTTCGAAACGTCGCCAACAACGACATCCCGAGCGAACCCGTCGCCAGGAGCAACTCTGGCGAGGAATCGCTAGTGACCCCGTGCGCCCCTTGCCTCCTCGCGACCACGTTGAGCATCGCCACGATCCCCTGAACACGGTAAGCCCTCTCCCAGTCTTTCTCCCGTCATGCATCACCGGCGACGACCAAGCCAGAGCGCTGCCGCAGAGCGCCGCTCGATTTAGGTCAAATCGTTTTACACCGTTAGATCTCCATCTGGCGGCTTAGATAGAATCATTAAACGAAGAGGTACGGGCTAATCTGAACCGCACCATCTCACTTAGATCCAACAGCTGTAACTGCGCAATCCACGCGAACCGGTATCAGCGAATAAGAAACAGACGCGTGGCACTGGTTTAGTTTAAAACAGAAATTAGAATCTGATTGAATTGCAAACTTGTAAAATTCATAACTTTAATTCTACACGTCCAAATTTTGAAAATTTTATATCAATGGATTCAGAAGATCATGTACTTTGCAACCATGCATTTTTTTAATTTTTTGCTTCTGTAAAATTGGTTGAATTTGCAGAAACATGTGTAGCCTTATTTTGAATATAAAAATTATTCTAGATATAATTTTAATGTGAAATCTTTGCAAAATGGTTTGTTGTGAACCTACTGACCCTAGGAACCAACTTATGGATTTAAAAATGTATTTTGTGAAGTTAGAGAATAAATAATTGAATTGGCTCATTTCTAGTCAAATAAAAATATTGATTTTGTTTTAGGAATGATTTTTGTGTAAAATCTTTGGGAAATGATTTGATTCAAACCTTCTGACCCTAAACACCAAGTTTTGAGAATTAAAATATATTTGGTGAACCCTTTAAATAATATTGCTTTGCTAAAAGCATTTTCAATGATTTGATTTAAAATGGTTTATATATAAAACCATTTGCAAATGGTTTTACCACTTTAGTAAATGACCACTTTGAACTTTATAATGTTTAGAGCCTAGTAGAAACCACTTTTGCAAATAAAACTATCTTATGCATGCTTGCATACATGACCTTGTTTCTATTGTTTTATGTGTGATATTTTTTTTGAATATTGGTTGGAATGCTAGTTGAATCCATGTTTGCTTGATTAAATTGTAGTGGAATTAGAAGAGTGTGATATTTGCAAGATCAAGAAGTGAACCATCATTCTCTACTAAAAAGGCAAGTGACACTATCATCCATGTCCTACTATTTTCATCACACTTAGTGGATTTTGTAACATGCATGGAAAGGTTTACTATATTTTATGCTATGCTAAATCCTAATAGGATACCCTTATATCTCCCTTAGTGGAAACAATGTAGTTGTAGTATGCTTAGCCCTGCTATATATTGGGATGGGATACATGATATGATTATATGAAGAGTTGAAAAGATTTATGTTTTATATAATAAAACAAGTACTCAATGAACCACCTGGGTGGACAAGGATACTCAAGTTTGGACAAGGTGGCAACAAAAGGAACCATGTTTATATGGCTATCTCTTTTTGTATGTGCACTAGAAGAAAACCACCCAGGGACTTAGAGATTGAACATGTTTCTCGTACAGTGGCTTCCGTGTATAGCCACATGCTAAATGGTCTCTGGCTTAGTCAACTACATAGTGGAAGACCCATGCATTGGCATCTTCAGGTTAACTAGAATTGTGTAAGGGAACTTGAAACCCTACATTGGTGCCTGGACGACAAGCTAGCATTGTGTATTGGAAGGACTTCTATGGAAAGACTTTGTCACATTCTCAATCTGCCAGTACTCCATCTTGGTGAGTACTTATACAGCGGCCACTGGTGGCATCAAGATGAGATTGTGTCATGTGGGTAAAGTGTACAACTTCTGCAGAAGATCAAATTCTAAGTACTTAGCCGTGTCCCCGGTTATGGACAATACTGAGAAACTAAGGCCTAAAGCCATGGAAGATCTCGACATTCCAATTTCCCAAAGTTAAAAACTTGAGG
This sequence comes from Avena longiglumis, assembly GCA_030063025.1. Taxonomy (NCBI): domain Eukaryota; kingdom Viridiplantae; phylum Streptophyta; class Magnoliopsida; order Poales; family Poaceae; genus Avena; species Avena longiglumis. The sequence continues at coordinate 474,926,944 of CP125974.1, read as the reverse complement.
GTGACAACAAGGGATTTGAAGCACTTGGAGTTTTCCAAGAAGTTCAGAAAGATTTGACAAAGATCAAAAACTATTTTGAAAAGATAGGATAAAACTATATTGCTTTTTGCAAAAGAGCCTAAACCCTACTTAGCCAAATATGCATGTAATGATAGGATCCACTTATTTCTACATAGTAGTGAAACTTGCCAATACAATTCAAATGTATTGACCTTTGTGGCTGCAACTTATTATGTTGCAGGTTTGTTTGATGTTAGTGAAGTTTGTTGAATAGGATTACAAGTCTACAACCAACATGTTTGCCTGTGGAACTTTGAAGATGAAGGACCCCATGCTTATAGATATTCTGCTACAATGTAATGTAATAGCCAAATGAGCTATGTAAGATGTAATGAATTATTTTATTCCTGGTTATAAAGTTGTATTATGAACTTTGTTTCTTGATATTACATCTTAATTGTGGATGCTAGCTATTGATCCAGGGACTAGCATTGTAAACACAGGGATCTCTACCTTATTAAAGGTTGGGAACCTTACAGTTGGCCAGTGAGTTCGCAGCTGCCGACGACGATGCTCGGGGCTCCTTGCCGGCAACGGCCGTTCCAACTCAAGCTCGGAGGAACAGCAGTACAAAGCGGAAAACGGCTCCAGAAGAAAATCAATCTACCGACATAGTCGCTATGACTTTTGCAGGACGAGGAGAGGGCGGACAACGTGGCCGAGGAAGGGGAGCTGGTCGTGGGTAGCAATGAGGAAGTGAAACCACCTCGGCGCCGCTCCGCGTTCCCCAAACCTACGAGGATTACCATGATATGCCATGCCTCGTACACCTCGACGTCAACGGCAAAGCCACCCATACCAATCGACACTTCAAGTTCATCAACGACCTCAAGGAAGACCCGGAGTCCGGCTACAAGCGAAGTCGTAAGAACAGACCGCACGGCAAGGGCAAGGGGAAGAAGAAGGAGGAGGAGTCCAAGGATTCAAGTGACATGGACGAGGACGTTGACCCCAAGCACGCCGCCAAGAGCGACGACAAAGGCAAGAACCCCTTCGCGAAGAAGGCCCCAGTCTACCACACTTTCCTTGGCACCCCCACCGTCCGACAATAGAAGACCTCTCTGAGGATCCTGATGGCTACTCTCCCCCCAGTCCCCCAGTACCTGCGCTGGTCGGAGGTTCCAATAACAGGACAGATGGACCACCTGCACTCATACCCACGGAGAACCAGTACGCCATGGTCATCAACCCCTTGATTGATGGCGTGGAGTTCACCAAGTGTATGGTGGACAGTGGAAGCAACATCAACATCATGTACCTGGATACACTGCAAAAGATGAACTTGACGGAGGCAAACCTAAGACGGACCAACACCATCTTCCACGGCGTAGTGCCTGGTCGGGAGGCTCGGTCCCTTGGGTGCGTTACACTTCAGGTTGCCTTTGGCGATGTTAATAATTACCGCCAAGAGCGCATGACATTCGAGGTGGTCCCTTTCAAGAGCGTGTACCACATCATATTCGGCCACGAAATATTCCACATGTTCATGGCCAAGCCATGCTTCATCTACAACAAGGTCAAGATACCCGGACCAAACGGCATCATCACCGTATCCAGAAGCTTTAGCAAGGCAATAGACTACGAGATCAACGAAGCAGCTATTGCAGAAGCTGTCCTCTACAGCGAAGAATTCAAAGAGATCCAGAGCAAGGTCAATGACTCAGAGATGCCCACGTCGAAGAAGCAGATCCCCGACTCCGCTCCTGCGTTCAAGGCCGCCATCGAGACCAAGCCGGTGGAACTTGTGGTAGGCGATGCCTCCAAGACCGTCGCCATTGGGACGAACCTAGATCCCAAATAGGAAAGCGCGCTCGTCGAGTTCCTCCGTGAGAATAGGGACATCTTTGCCTGGCAACCCGCCGACATGAAAGGTGTACCTAGGGAACTTGCCGAGCGCAGCTTAAACATTGATCCAAAATGCAAACCAGTGAAACAACCTCTACGAAGCTTTGGAGATGAGAAGAGACGCGCCATTGGCAAAGAGATAGCTAGGTTACTTAAGGCTAGATTTATCCGAGAAGTCCTTCACACCCAATGGGTGGCCAATCCTGTACTTGTCCCCAAAAAGGGAACCAATGAATTAAGAATGTGCGTTTATTACACCGGCTTGAACAAAGCATGTCCCAAAGATCCGTTTGCTTTGTCTCGCATTGAACAAGTCATTGACTCGACGGCTGGCTCAGAACTTTTGTGTTTTCTTGATGCATACTCAGGATACCACCAGATCAAGATGAGGAAGTCGGACCAATTGGACACTTCGTTCACTACCCCATACGGCACGTTTTGCTATGTCACGATGCCCTTTGGGCTGAAAAACGCAGGTGCTACCTACCAGCGGACAATGCAACGTTGCCTTCATGACCAAATTGGTCGGAACGTTCACGCCTACATGGACGATATCGCGGTGATGTCTAAAAAGTCAAACGACTTAATCTCCAACTTAAAAGAAACCTTTGATAATCTCCGGAAATACAACATGATGCTTAACCCTAAGAAGTGCGTCTTCGGGGTTCCAGCCAGCAAATTGTTGGGCTTCATCGTTTCCCAGCATGGAATTGAGGTCAACCCGGAGAAAATCAAGGCCATCTTGAACATAAACCGTCCAACATGCCTAAAGGACATTCAATGACTAACAGGTTGTGTTGCAGCAGTTAGTCAGTTCGTCAGCCGACTTGGAGAGAAGGCTCTGCCGCTGTACAAGTTGATAAAGAAGGCGCACAAATTCATGTGGACGGACGAAGCAGATGAAGCATTGAAGCAGCTCAAGGAGATTCTTTCCTCAGCGCCCATCCTTGTAGCACCCGAACCTGGAGAGCCCCTGTTAATTTACATGGCGGCAACCAACCGGGTTATGAGTATCGTCGTCATGGTAGAGCGGAAGGAACCAGGCCATGAGCACGGAGTTCAACGACCAGTTTACTATGTGAGCGAGGTCTTGACGGAGTCTAAGCAGCGTTACCCGCACTACCAAAAGATATCTTATGGAGTATTCCTTGCTTCTCGGAAGCTAAGGCATTTCTTTCAGGAGCACCCAATCAAAGTGGTAAGCAAGACTCCACTGTCCGACATCATCAACAACAGCGACGCTATAGGAAGGGTCACGAAGTGGGGCATTGAACTTGTCGCCTTCGAGATCACCTACAAGAGACGCGGCGCTATCAAATCACAAGCCTTGGCGGATTTTGTTGCAGATTGGACAGAGATGCCAGACGCTACTCCATTGCCAGAACCAGAGTACTGGGTGATGCACTTTGACGGATCAAAGCTGCTCAATGGCTCGGGGGCTGGTGTATTGCTACAGTCACCAATAGGAGACAAGCTACACTACGTTCTGCAGATCCACTTCGAGGCTACAAACAAAATGGCAGAGTATGAAGCACTCATTCACGGACTACGTGTAGCCAAGGATATTGGCATCAAGCGCATAGTTTGTTGTGGAGATTCCGACTTGGTTGCCCAGCAGGCGGCTGGCACCTGGAATGCGCGGAACCCTATGATGGTGGCATATCGAGACAAAGTGGACGAGATAGCCAAGAGCTTCTTGGGCTACGAAGTTAAGTATGTGCCTAGGGAACAAAACGAGGCGGCTGATCTGTTGTATAAGCTAGGATCAGGGTGCAAGCGAATTCCGCCAGGAGTTTTCCTAGAGCATCTGCGCACACCATCCGTGAAGGGAGCCGACATCGACAACTCGGATAGAGCTGACTCTTTCGTCAACATGGTGACTAAGGTCCCTCCGACTTGGACAAAACCGTTTATGGAATACCTCGAACACGGAACTTTGCCCGACAACAAAATCAAAAGACGGTAAATAGTACGACGAGCAAAGGGTTATACCATAATCAATGGGCAACTCTACAAAAGGAGCACTACTGGTGTATACCTAAAGTGTGTTTCCTAGCTAGAAGGTATGGAAATCCTACGCGAAATCCATCTCGGAGATTGCGGGCACCACGCCGCTCCTCGATCGTTGGTCGCGAAAGCCTTCCGGCAAGGATTCTACTGGCTGACCGCGAAGGTGGACGCCGACAACCTGGTTGAGACATGCATGGGATGCCAGTATTATGCCCGACAACCACATGTTCCTGCTGAAGAACTGCGAACAATACCAGTAACTTGGCCGTTTGCGGTCTGGGGGCTAGACATGGTGGGACCGTTACAGATGGCACCTTGTGGGTTTACGCATCTGCTCGTAGCAGTTGATAAATTCACTAAATGGATAGAAGCTAAACCCATTAGAAAGCTTGATGGGGCAACTGCCCTCAGGTTCGTCCGAGATCTAGTGGTGAGATTTGGTATCCCACATAGCATTATCACCAACAATGGCAGCAATTTATCACTCGGAGAAGTGGAGGCATATTGCTGGGAGAAAGGCATCCGACTTGACCTTGCATCTGTGGCACACCCACAATCCAATGGACAGGTCGAGCGAGCCAATGGATTAATTCTGCAGGGAATCAAGCCACGTCTTGAGGCACCGCTACATAGAGCAGCTGGAGCCTGGGCGGAAGAATTTCCATTTGTGCTGTGGAGTTTAAGAACTACACCCAACAGATCTACCGGCTACACCCCTTACTTCATGCTATATGGAGCATAAGCCATCCTGCCTTCCGACATCCTCCACGATGCACCAAGAGTTGCCGCCTACTACGACGAGGATGACGCTGAAGAATCCAGACGCCTGGATGTGGACCTTCTCGAGGAGGAGCGCGTTTTGGCATGCCAAAGATCCGCCATCTACCAGCAGAAGCTACGCAGCTACCATAGTCGCCGCGTTCGACATCGCTCGTTTAAAGAGGGGGATTTGGTGCTCTGACTTAAGCAGAAGAAGTCACACAAATTATCCCCGCCATGGGAAGGACCGTTCATCATAAGCAAGGCGCTGCTCAATGGGTCTTACTACCTTGTTGACAATCGTGAACTAAAGGATAGACCCAACGAGGATCACAAGTGTAAGCGACGTGACCCGGATGATGACTACCCGGAGCTTGATCGGCCATGGAACATAGCACAGATACGTCCTTTTTATACTTAGCATCTTTTATCTAATTGTGTATCTATTATATGATCAATGAAATAAAGATCTTTGGTTCACTCATATTCCTAAGTCTTTTACCTCCTTTAGTGTTTATTTTTGGATCATGTAAAACCTTTATGCACAATCTTTGCATTTGCACTTGTGAAAATTCCGCCTACGGGCGTTAGCTTAAGTTTTCTGGTCTACACGTTCTTTGTCGTTTTTATGTGGATTCTGGAGAGTGACTTTCGGCACTTATTATCGGCGATTTTGTGCTCAGGTTATTGATGGTGCCATTGGGGATCATCACCTAAGCGCATGGTTTCGACAACGAGTCTTCCGGCTCACGAAAAGTCAAGCATAAGAACCAAAGTAATGGATAAGCCAACACTTGCTTAAAAAATATATACATGCTGGGAACTAAGTTCTTAAGTAGCAGGAAATAACAACCATTGTTTTCCGCCTTAAATTACATCATAAAGTTTTTTCCGTGCATATACCAAAGGCAAAACAAATATTACATAGTGTTTTTCACTCTTTGGGCGCAGGAGACTTCGAAGCAGCATCGTCCCCAGCCGGAGAATCACCCTCAACGTCGGCGCTATGATGAGACTCGGAGGAATATTGGTTGACGCTGTCGACGGTGTTCATGGGCACGAAGACGTCGATGTCCACCAACTCGGCAACTCTGGTGTCATATCCCGCGAGTGATGACAAGATGGCCTCGTGATCAATCTCTTTGTCGTCATCATCAATGTCGGGGATGCCAGAGGTCACCGTGTTGATGTCGGCATCTTTGTAGTGTGCCGTCACCATTGAGAGCGCCATCCTCGTGCCAGCCCGTGCACATGAAGCTTTCCAGCTTGTAACACACTCAGGGGCTCGGCGTAGAATCTCTAAGTACTTCGTCACGGAGTCCGAGGCCTTGATATATATCTGGAGGGGCTTGGCAATCTCCTTGGCTTGGGTGATGGAGGTGTTGATGAAGTTGCCGGCAAGAAACATGCATTCCTTGTCCGAAGGAGCGAGCGGGTTAAACCCATAGGAGCTGAAGATTCCGACAATGAGCGCATGAGTTCAATAAACTCTAAGTATCCAGACTACAGACATACAAGGCGGAGGAAACTTATTGAAGATGCTGGCCTTGGCCTGCCAGATAGTGTCCGCCAAGGATTCCTTCTCTTTTTGGAGAAGCTTAAATGCCTCGCTGTGGCGTTGGTTTTGCTCATCAGCAGCTTGCTTCTGATCTTTTAAGATCGCAAGCTCCTTCTTGAAGCGATTGATTTCCGCGGAGGCGGAATCCTGCAGGGCTTTCATGGAATCCTCGTGCATCTTCAGCATCTCTTCCCTCTCCTTCTTAAGGATTCTGTTCTCGCTGTCCAGCTGCTGGATATGCTTGGACTGATCAACAATATCCTTGGCCTTGACGACATGTTCGGCAAAGTCGGAGAAAACAAAAGTACACAGTGAGTACTCGGAGAATGAAGGCATAAAACCAAGACGGAATGCGCAAAAAAGAAAACAGACTCTTGTTTTTGATGATATGTTCCTTCAAGATGGCAGTTTTACCCTTTTCGGCTTCAAGATCTGCGCGCATCTTCTGGTACTTGTCGTTGGCCATGCCCCTACGAGCATTCTCGTTCTGGGAAACAAAGGAAAAAGTTAAACTGTTGTTTAGTCTGCTTGGAGCACCTAGTCGGAAACTTTCCATCTAGGCGCTCGGGGGCTACAGCGAAAGTTTTTCAACTTAGCAATATGCTTAGCTTTTCTTTAAACATCTAGTCAGAGCTACTTCAGTTCTCGATTAGAAGCTTGGGGGCTACAATATAAAGTTTTAACTCGGAAAATGCTTAGCTTTTCTTTAACCATCTAGTCGGAACTAATTCAGTTACACCTAGAGGCTTGGGGGCTACAGTATTGAAAATTATAAACACTGCGTATGCTACTCTTAAATCATCTGGTCGGAATAGTTTATTCCATCTAAATGCTTGGGGGCTACAGTGAGAGTTCTTTCTAACTTAGTCACTCTTAGAGCATATAGATGCAAAACCTATGGTTTTCCGTCTACATCCTCGGGGGCTACAGTGGGATACTCATACGAAATGCAAAAGGCAAAGTAAAAACTTACAAGTGCAATAATCTTGAGGTTTGTAGCACTCTTGGCCAGCAGCTTGCCAAAGGAAAGGCTATTTCCCCCCAAGATATCTACTTGTCGGAGAAGCTCCTCAATACCGCACGTCGGAGATGACGGCACTCCTCCAGGAACCAGAGTTGTGTTACTCGGCATGAGCGCCGGGTAAACTATCCTCGGGAACTCGAAGGGCTTATGGGGAGCGGGGGCGCCTCCTTCGGCAGAGGTACCAGCTCCCACTGCCTCCTTGCTGCTATCGATGGCATCCTTAGCCGGAGCTTCAGCCATTTGTAGAGCAGTGCTCTCCTGCGTCGCCTGTTTGCCGACAACAGCGAGTTCGCTAGAGGCGCCAGAATCCACTTCCATGGCGGAAGGGCCTGGTGCCTCCTGGGCTTGAGAGCTTGTCGGGGAAGAGGAAGGCTTGACAGCAGGAGTAGCAGGGGCGATGGCGGGGGAGGAGTCGCGATGCAGCATGTCCTTCATATTTCTAGAAGCCCCCAAAGTCTTGGAGGTCTTCTTGAGGCTGGTCGTGGCTTTCTTCCTGAAACGTGCAAAGTGCATAAGTACAGGAACAAGACAGATAAATAAGACAATGTCGGAGAATGAGAAGCTCACACTAATGGGGGTGCTTTGGCAAAAATCCTGGTGGATCTTTTCTTTTCCGCCTCCAGAGCGGCAGTAGTCTTCTTGGAGGCTCCACCCTCCGTCTTCTTCTTCTTGCCTCCATCGGCAACGTTAGAGGTGGATCCCTTCCGCTTTCGTGCCAACGGGACATCGTCATCGGACACGACCGTGACTTCTTTCATCTTTGGATCGTAGATTTGGGCAGCCAGGTTGTCCCCATCTAGATCGCTAAGCTGTTAAGTTAGAAATCACTGTGTTAAATGGGGTGGCAATGGCAAGACGGAGAAACTGGAGTACATGTCGTACACGGAAAATACATATCTACCTTTGGGCACTTGCCGTCTACGAACATGTCGTAGGTGATGGTGAAGCCACGCTTCTTATCCTTCACCTTGACGATGTCCTTCAGGCGGAGCTTGACGGATTCGCTCGAGAAGTTATCCACGGAGATCCGGAGGGTATCCCTTCGGTCACTGGTATACTCGTGCATGAACTTCATGCGGTGTTGCAGAGGTTGGATTCGCCTGATGAACCAGCACATGGCCAGGTCCAAGCCGGTCAAACCCGTCTCTATGAACCATTCGATCCGCCTTATTGCGCGAGAAGCGTCGAGGTCGGAGGGAAGGGAGGCATGGGATCTCCATGTGGAAACTTCAGCGGTGGCTCCATCCGCGAAGTCCGGGTACGTTACTTCTTGGCCCGCCAAAGGAATGTCGGGGCCGTAGAAGTACGTCCGCTGCCAGTTTTTGCAGGACTCGTGTCCGACGATGTCGGGGAACCGCCGGCCAGGTTGAATCTTGAAACTTATGGCGCCACAGTTCCTAAGCTCCTCCCTACTGTGTCCGGCTTCATGTTTGACGGTGAAGAAGTACACGAACAAATCTAACCTAGGCCTAATCCCTAGGTAACCCTCACAAAGTGCCGCAAAGTTGCTAAGCACTAGGATGCTATTGGGGGAGAGGTTATGGGGTTGGACCTTGTAGTGGTTCAAGACGGAAAGAAAGAAGTGGGAGATGGGCAGGGAAACGCCGCGTACCAGCTGAGCCTTGAGGTACACCTTTTCTCCGGCTTGGGGAGAAGGTGTCACCTCGCCGGTCGGCGCCGCCCGCCAGGCGAGCCCCTCCGTCGCGGGGAGGTAGCCTTCGGCGACCATCTCTTGGATGTTGCGGTCGGTGATGTCCGAGCCGCGCCATTCGCCCTTATGTGAGTCTAGCTCTTCTTCCAGAGGCTCTAGCGCCGCCAGATTATGGTCGCCGCCGGTGGTTTCGATCACTGCCGATGCGGGGATGACCAGGCCCTCTGGGGGCACGACGACGGAGCTCGCCGGCTTCGCCGTGGATCCGCTCGACACCGCCATCGATGGGGAGGAGCTACTATTGGCCATGGAGGGCTGGAAGGATGCGACTGACACAGAGGGAGGCTAGGGTTTTCGAGGTTTCTCGCAGAGAGCTCGAGGAGGCGTGCGGCTGGAGGAAGAAGACGATGACGCGAGAGGAATGAGGTAAAAAGGGGAAAGTGTCCCACGGTTACTATTTATCATGCTCTGCGTCAAGATTCGTGCAGATGATCGGACGGTTGCCGGGTAGATGACGTGTTCGTGAGCGTGCGCGGTAATTTCGCCACGTCTCCAACCGCCGCCGCCAACGGTTCGTATCGCTCGCGCGGGAAAATCGGATATGATTGCGTTCTCTGCATGTGTGAGTTACGAGGCGTCGCTGACCTAAGCCTACGTCGTCCTAGCTGACACGGGTAGATGAGCCGTCGCATCGAAGATTCCGGCATGGACGGATTTAATCCCACTACGGAAGAGTACGATGGAAGATTCAGCATTTCTCCGGCTTACAAATCGAAGACGGAGAAAACATTGCAGGGTTATTTGGGAGGACTACAAGATATTGCTTGACGATTTGCCGACATCCATCTAGACGGAGCATTTAACGTGAAGAGGCAAGACGGCGCAAGATCTCGGAGTTCTCCGGGGGCTACTATTGGGGATATGATATATGGGTGTCCTTATAGCATGTCTCTTATCCGACTAACCCGGGTGGCCTATAGTCGGTAGCATGGCCTATGGCCTGCTGGGCGGCCCAGTTAGGTGGATCCAGAAGGGAGGCCCATGCCGGATAAAGGAAGGCTACGGTGGAGTCACCAGCGTACCCGGAGCCTTGGAGTGCAAGATACACAAGACTAGTAATAGACGGTGTAGGACTCTGTAACCTGTCCGGCTAGGACTTTTCCCTGTAACCCTAGGACCTGGCGACTATATAAGTCGGGCCTATGGGAGCCTTTAGGGCAGAACTTCAGACAACCTAGTATCGATTCATACAACCTCGCACAACGAACCTGTCTCTGTAACTCGGCGTATTGACCTTATAGTGATTTATAGCAGGAGTAGGATTCTGCCACCATTGTGGGATCTGAACCTGGGTAAGCTGTGTTACCTCGTACCCGTCAACCGTCCGCCTTACCCCACGTCTCTAAACACGCGAGGACCCCTCCATGGCGTACTCGTCGGCAATACCACGACAGTCATATTGAAACGTATCACTGTCAACTTCATGATCTACTTCAATTCCATCAAGTTGAGATAAGCTTCAATCACTTGGACAAGCTTTGTTCAAAAGCACAAAAATTACTCGGATTTTCTATGCATGAAAGCAATGCACAAATCTGGGTTCAACTTATTTCTAAACTCTAATACTGGGATGTTACAGACTCTCCCCCTTAAAATAAACTTCGTCCTCAAAGTTCGCAAACTCTCACGTTTCGGAGTAAGGAATTGACTTATGTTGGTTATGGTATTTATCCACTCCATGGTAACCTTACATGGAAATAATTGTAGTATTCCATATCCAGATAATTTTCTTGTATTCTTTGCATACTTGGAATCTCCAATTTGTTGTCTCAATCCTTCAAAGTTTCTTTTACAATCCTCCTTGAGAGATATGTACTTATTCTAACTCCTTTATTTTGGGGTATCTTCTTTAGTTCCATATCATGATTAGGTATCCTAATCCAACTCTTTCACTTAATCATTGAACTTTCTTACTATGTTATATAAGGTCTAGGAAGTCTCACTAAAACAGGTTTAAATTTCTGTTAGCCAATAATTGTGGCCAAAAGACTATATTTGACTTGTCTTTGGATGGTTTATACTGGTGGTCCTTCTGAAGCTTGGGTTTGAACTCATTTAGTTCATACCTATTGGAATTTCTTATTCCTCTACACCTGTCCAATTGTATGTGCTTCATTCTCTCCTATGAATCACTTAAGAGTAGTTTTCCTCGAGAGTTAGACTATTAAGAGTAATCTATTTTACTATCTTCAAGTTTTTACTTTAACAGGCTTTAGATAATCTTTTATTATTATCTTAGATTCTTCTAGGAGTACTTTTATAATGATGACTTCTTTTAACCCTATGAAAATAAGAATTAATTTGTCAGAGGTTAGTATTTCTTTCCTAGCCTTTACTCTAGGATTCAGATACAGTACCTTTGTTTACTGTTTACTCTCCCCCTTAGGGTTTACTAATAGTCTCTAAACTACATATATAGTAACCATTGGCTTTATAGTTAGAATGTTGGTCTCTATCCAGCTATACCATACCTTGTTAAGGTCTTACGAAAGCTTGTACGGTGTATCCACACAATTGTGGATATCCGAAGCAAATCTTTTAGCATGTTAATCCTACTTACTATTTGGACATTTTCGCTTTAGTAAGCTGACTTCGCGAAACGCTTCGAAAGACGTTCGCTCTAAATTTTATGCTCCTCTATGTCTTACTTAACTTAGGCAAAATTTCATAATCTTTATGCAACTTTTAAAATGATCTGATTAACTATTTTTACTGATACCTGCTACGGCAAGTTACCGACTACGGACTATCCTAGGGTGTATGTATTACCCTACGATTTCCGACATATTTCTCGCATTCACTCTAACTTATTCGAGTTTGGATACCACCCATTTCTGGTGAACTTATTTTCACTAATTCTTGTTGTTTTATTCTACATGTAAACCTCCTTGGTATAGGGAATTCGTCACTCCCTTAAACAGATTCCCATTCATATTTAGGTCTATAACATCAAGTAATAACTGGGTGTTACATCATGCATTTGCACACCTAATTAAACTTCATGTACAGATCTAGCCAATCAAGAAGATTCAAGAAAATCCAAAAGTCGATAAACAACAAAACATATACCATGTATTATACATATGTTTTAAATAATTTACAATTGTACTAAACGTTCCGATGGTTTGCCCCTCACATACATTACACAACTACCTTACAAGAACTTCCTAATCTTGTGAGTACATCCTCACTTATTTCGGCAAACCCTTCAAACTACAATACGCATTACCCTCTATGTACATTATTCAAGCACTCATCCCTTGGGATGTCGTTCCTTTCTTACTTTCATCTTCCTCTAGTGCTTCCTGGAGTTCCGTCCATGATGACGTGAAGTCCTCATTTATACAGGCGTAAGAGCATCCAGGAGGTGCGTATTCTTGATTAGAAGTACCGAGACTGAGATTAGTCATTGAAAAATGACTAGAGCTGGCGTAATCTTCTACAGGATATTCCTGGTTTTCCGGCACCCCACAAAGTAATTTGGATCATTAGACTTTTCTTGGATCCATTTGTACATATTGGTATAGTATCTATCGGAATACTCTTCTAAGTCGATTGGATTGGTATCACCCCATATGGTCCATAAGGCTATCTATGGTTATAGTTGGTCCCTTCTCTGATACCTGTATCACAAGGTATAGGATTTCCTATGGTTCCACCTTGAGATTCTACTCCCCATTCATACTGGTTTTGCTCAGGGTTATTTGGAATAGCTCCAGCCCATTCCTGTTGTTCGGAGTTATACTTGGTCCATAGATCTTCAGGTGGCTGGGGTTTATTTTGGTAGTAGGCATAGTTTTCTGAGTGTGGATCATCAAACTCAGTTTCCTCATACACTTCTCCTGATGGTATGTATTTGGGATGCCTAGCTTCTTTATCTAACTTCTTCCTACGTGCCATTGCCTTATCAGGATCAGTAAAATCCTCAATAACTGTATCCAGTTCCTGAACTAAGACTTGGTGAGTGTTATGATAAGTGTTTAACAAAGACCGATAACGATCCATATACTCTATGACGAGAGTAGGTTCAGTTTGGAGTAGAGTAGAGTGATCTAACTCATGCTCTGGTTTTGAGGTTTCATGGGGTATAATGGTGTGAGTACTTCCTTCTAAAGCTTGGGATTTCTATTCTCGGATCATGGTTATGGCTGATGCTACGGCAATCTGATATGCAAATGCCATGCACCTTGCCTCTCCTGATGGCATTTCTCCCTTAAGTCCTAACTTCTTGGGTAACATGATCATGACACGGTATTTAGCTAATACCTGCCCATCATAATAACTGTAAATCTTGACCAAAAGTCTCGATTCACATTCCAAACTCCATAGAAGTTGTCGGAGATTATCTGTCCAATCCCCTCCGTAGTCATTCAGCGTCCTGTTTATCACTTGGACGTTCCAGGGTGGATACCAGGGTGCCATGTGGAACTGTAGATAAGAAATTATCATCAGTCACATAGAGTTAAAACTCTTGGGTAATGATCGGGATTGCAATCATACTAAAGAATTATCGCACTAGCAACATGACAGGATTATTCTCAAGTGAATATCCCTCATATCACTAGAGAACTCTTTATTATTGCAGATATGTGTCCTACAGGTTCTACCCATGTACTAGGTTTTCAACCTAAGGTCAAAGCATATGCTCTGATACCAACTGCGGTGACCCAGCATACAACTGCATGATGTAGTACACTATAGTTGTTGACATAACACTAATGAAACACAGTTCACTAGTATTACATCCCTCAGAGTGGTACAACAGAAACACAGCAGGTCCAATACATGGCTAAAGGTTACAACTCACTCTATACACTAGATCCAGAGAATACTCTAGGTTAAAGAGAGAGAGAAAGAACTTCTTACAAAGAAGAATCAAAGATAAACAACGCAAAAACTATTATACTATTAAGACTAGTATTTTAACTAAGGGGTTAACATTGCTGCTATTGCAATGCACTACAGAAATAGGTTCTTTGGTTAGAGAGTATACTCCTATCTAATCAGTAACTTCATCTTCACTTGAGTTGATGTATACGTTGACTTTCTTGTCTTCGTTGAAGATCTTTAGCTTTGGATAATGATTCCTGGAGCATAAGTTGATGTAGATGTTGTCTGCACTAGCTTCAGAATCTAGCAAGGGTTTAAGAAGATACGTTGAGTACGAGCATACTCCGCAAGTTCACTAGAAAAGGAGTGTTTGATGCACTATATCTACAGCCACAGACCATAGTTCGTAGGCAATGCAGGTTTTCGTAAACATTTCTTCAAAGGTTGCTTTTATTCTGAAAAACTATGTCCATCGGCCTTCACGGGTTTACCAGAACTTTCATGGAGTTCCTTTCCCACCGCGTTCGCAACTCCTTCCCGGAACAGGGAGTAAGAAGTTACAGTTCTTACACTCTGTAGAGGTGCATTACTTTACCCATGAGAGATCAACTCCTTGTTGCACAACCAGGCAGATTACCCGTCCACAATTCCATGTTGTGGGGCCCAGTAGATGATCCAAGCCAATCACTACCCTCTCCGCGACCTCATATGTCTGCACGATCCTTCGGGTCCGGCTCACCTCCGTTAAGCCCCCTTTAGGGCAGGCTAAAACCCTGATGAGTTCCCGGAGACTCTATGACCTGGTGATGCCCGGACAAGTACCATATTAAATGGACTATACCCCTAAACACCATTCATAGATAATCTAGACACCAAAAGTGTGGGGCGTAAGGGTGCCCACCCATATGTTGAATCTGCACAAGGAATCACAACGTCATGTTAAGGTCGTCTTGCCTCCATATGAGAGGAAAAGGATACAGTTGACTTCTCCGTCCCATTCCAAATCTCGTGGTTAACGTGTAATATACGGCACAAGAATCACTGGCGACATTGGTCGTTAAGTCCTGGATAATATGTTCCTTTACCACCAGAACTTTCATAGTAGTTTGTTACCTCATGGTAAATAACCTATAATCATATTATTATGAAAATAGTGTTTTCTGACCTTTTTCAAATGCAGGTGATGAAAACACTGGATTTGCAAAATACTTTACAGAAAATAATCAAAGTACATGAGAAAGTATGAACCTGGATTGTGTGATTGCAAGATTATGCACTCACGGTCTTCAAGACAATATAAGATCCAATATCTGAAATCAGCATCATTGGTCCGGTAAGGACTAATGCTTAAAGAAGCAGGATGCTCTTATGCATAAGTAATGTGATGCATTTTATAAACGCAGATCCCGGGGATAACGTTATTCTAGGGTTTGAATACTGGAAATGATGTCTTTAAAATGTGTTGTACTTTTAGTTAAGTTTCACACTTGTGCTTCTTGTTAAGGCTTGTGAGTGTGTGAAACAACATGTAATTATAATAACATAAAACAATGAGATACACACCAACATGAAATGTTACTCAAGATTGCTTACGTTATAATTGTTTATCTTTAAATTTTACTTTACAAGTACTGGCCTTAATAAGGAACTTAAGTGTTTACAATCCTAAGTACACAAGTAAAGTTTGAAACAATGTGATTGAGATTAATTATCATCTGTTGATTGAAATGAGAATTCCTTGAACTTAATTTGTTAAGAATTGGGGGTATTATTATAAGGTTTGTTGATTGAAGTGGCAAAACGAATAACTTTTGAAGAAAAGATTCTTTTTCTAAGGTTTAAACAATCTTTGTGGTTAATCAAACATGGTCAAGGTTGTTTGTGCTTGCTTGATTAGTTTGGACTTGATATGCTTTATAACTTAATTATAATATACCAAAGTTAACTATAAAACATATAACAAAGTCTTTAGTCTTATATTGAAAGTCTTGTGGACTAAAGTTAACTTTAAAAACATGGATGGTTTGAAAGTGTAATGCTTATGATATTTGTACCTTGTGTACCTTGTAATGTTTCCTTAAAGTTACTTAAGAATGGTTATTCTCCTATTTAAGTTGTGGTCTCTTCATTTTATAATGGGACAAGATCGCTTATTTCCTTATAAAGGTGTGATTATAGTTTTTGGATAAGTAAATAGTACTAGTTACTACCCATGAATTATGTTTGGATCCAGTCCATTATAAGGTTGGGAGTGCAACAATCGGAAAAGGTTGTATTTGATTAAAATATCATTCTTGAATATTTTATAATTGTTAAAGATCTTTTTAAAAAAAATAAACTACACATATGGTTGAAGGATAATTCAATAAAATTGTATTTATAATGTTTTGAACCATTATGACTTCATAATATCAACACTTAAGACTAATATTATTTATTTAGATTCCATTGGATAATTTTTAGAATTATTAGCAATTTTTTATTCACCCTTATATGAATTATTCATTAAGGAAATAAGTTTAACTTCAAGTTATTACAGTATTTAAAATTTATTTACTCAATAGTGGAATATTATATTTTTAACATGTAGGTACTATTTTTGTGATCATTTTGGTATATTACATTTATTTTTATGATTTATAAATAATAAGATATTATTTTTATAAGATTTATTACTTTATAAATACATAATAAATAATAAATATTTAATTAAGTGAAATAATAATGCATGATTATAGTTTTAAATTATAGTTCTTATTTTTCTAAGATTTTTAGTATTCTATTTATATTTTTAATATTAACCATTATTAAAATATGAATTATCTAAGTTTTATTACTTATAAAACCTTTATTAAATAATATTTATTTAAATAATTATAACAATAATATTTGATAATAGTTTTAAGTTGTAGATTTTATTTTTCTAAAAAAATTAGTATATTACACATATTTTTCTAAATTATAAATCAAAAGTTATTGATTTAATAAGATTTAATAATTTGATTTAATTTCTGAAATATTTCAATTTGGGAGTATAACATTTATTTATTTCTTAAACAGAAAACAACTTTTCACACCACAGCCAAAGCTTCCTTAGGTCACTGACCAGTGGGGTCAGGGCCACGTCAGTTGTCACATCCCAAGATTTTCCAAATCTTGTAATGTGAAAATAAATTAATAAAATAAAACTTTGTTGATTTTCAGAGCCAGAAGAAACTTTTTGAATACAATTGGAACTTCAAACCCATTTGAATTAAAATAAACCTCAAGAGATTTAAAAAGATAAACATTTAATAAAAGGAAAATAAAAACATTTGGAAATACTATTTTGAAACAATTAAATGAGAAGATTTGTTTTAAAATGAAATAGAAGTTTTATAAATAAAGATTATTTATTAAAGGCCAATTTAAACCTTGACCAAACTTTGGGAATTAAAAACATTTAGTTTTGAATAAAAACAACAAAGGTTTATTTAAAATAAAATAATAAAGAATTAAAATCCAAACTTTATTAAAATAAGAAGTTTTACCAAATTAATTAAAACATCAAAACATATTAAATTGTTTTAAATAGGTTTTCCAAATACTTTATATTCTCTAATAAAACCTACTAAAGTGTTTTGGCTTTGTTTTAGATTTCAAAATAAATATCTCAATAAAACAAATCCTATTGAATTTAATAATGAAAGTCTATTATAAATTAATAATGGATACTAAAAAAAATAAAAGGTTATTTTGTTTTAAAATAAATTTCCAATTATTATATATATTTCCCAAATTAAACCTACTAATTTGATTTTGAAAATATTTAGGTTTCAAATAAAGATTTTATTAATAAAAATCAAACCCTATTTGATTTAATAACTAAGTCCATTTTATTTAATTATTAATGGACCCTAAGGTAAAAGGAATATATTATTTTAAACAATTTTTCCAAATATTCTTTATTTCCAAATAACACCTACTGATTGGGTTTTGAAAATATTTGGATTTTAAGTGAATATTTTATTAAATAAAACAAACCCTATTTTATTTAACTAATGATCCATTTATTTAATTAATAAATGGAACCTAAAAGACTTAAAATAATATTTATTTTAGAATGTGAATTATGATGTTAAGCAGAACCAAATTCATATTTGAAAGGCTTGATGATTGTTTGAATCATTTTGAATGTGTTTGGTTGTTTGAATTTCAAAAGGAAAATAGAATTAGAAAAGAAAAAGGAATCGAGAAAAAAATAAGAAAAGCACCAGCCCAACTACCGGCCCAAACAACCCATCTAGCCCACCTCCTCCACGCCGAACTGCTTTTCTCACCGGAAACAACCCAAAAGCCCGACAAGTGGACCCTCCTCCTCACTCCTTTTCTCACCGACAACAGACCCACCACCGCCTCTTCTTCCCCACCACCCCAGCTGTTTCTTCCCTTCTCCTCGCCGTTGCATATAAATTCGGCTTAATTACGCCTTAATCTCGCAATGAAACTGCCACTTGACCACGCAGTTAAAGCGCCTCTCCTCTCTCGTTCCTCCGCCTTCTTCCCCAGACGCCTCAGTGTCGTCGCACTGCTCGAACGGCCGTCTCCGACGAGCCCTCTCGCAAATTCCGCCAGACACTCTCCTTTCCGCCTCCCCGAGCACACGAGCACTCACCATACACCGCATCCTTCAGTGTCGGCCACCGACATGGGCGCCCAGTCGCCTTCGACAAAAGTTCGACACCGCCGCCTTCCTCAACTCCGACGATGCCCACAGTGATTCCAGACCACCCGACCCTCTCGCTCACACAAACACGTCGCCTTATCCTTGCGGCGTCGACCATGCATCTTGTTTGTCTCGGGTGATCCCCAGCGCTATCCTCGACGACGATCGAAAGGTCGAGGCATAGCTCCACTCCGGCGAGCAATTCCGCCCAACCTCGTACGCCCCTTCACCAACCAGTGCCTCCTTGAGCTTCCCCAAGCGTCGGCGAACACGGTGAACATCCTCTCCCTCCTTCTCGCTTCCTGTATCGCCGGAACCGTCGTCGACCGACCGCCACCGACGCCGCCTTGGCCAGGCGATAGGAACCGTAGGATGCAGATCCACTGGCTGAGATAGAACGACTTAAGCCGCGAAGAGGTACTCGATCTGAGCCACACGATTTAACTAGATCCAACGCATCAGAACGTGATCCGCAGCGAAGCGGTATCCGCGAATGAGAAGCTGCCGCGTGTCCAGTGTTCGATTTAAATCAGAAATTTGAATCAGATTTAATTGCAAACTTCAAACCTTTGTAACTTTTGATCCATACGTCCAAATTTGACAAATTTTATATCAAAAGATTCAGGAGAACAAGCCCTAGCCAACCATGGCCTTAGTTTGTCAAATAGTATTTGTTAACTTGTTTAAATTTGCAGATTCTTTTGTGTGCTTGCTAACATTAGAAAAATCATTTAAAAATGAATTTTGAGATTAAACCTTTGCCAATTGGTTTATGGTGACCCTACTGACCCTAGGAACCAACCAATAGTGTTAAAATGATTTTTGTGAGAATTAAGTTGAATTATTTAACTTAGCCATTTTCTAGCCAAATAAACTCACTAATTTTATTATAGAAATGTTTATGAAAGAAAACTTTTGAGTAGATGATTTGGATCAAACCTACTGACCCAAAAGCACCAAGCTTTGCAATAGCAACTCATTTGGTGAACAACTTAAGAGTTTTGCCTTAATAAAACATTTTTCACCACATGAAATGATGAGTGGAATTAAAATAGATTTTGACAAAACCTTCTTACTAATAACTTTGCCACTTTAGTAAATGACCAATTTGGATCTTACAAAGTTTAGAAACCCATAGAGACTCCTTTGCAAAATAAAACTATCTTGTGCATGCTCCCATGCATGACTTAGATCCCATCACTTTGTGTGTGTGAAGAATTGTTTGTTTGACTTTGGTTGGAATGTGGATTGAATTTGGGTTTGCTTGTTTGACTTGTAGTGAAGTGTGAGACTAGCAAAGATCAAGGAGTGAACTACCATTCCTTCCAAAAAGGCAAGTGATGCTACATACTTTCTATCCCAATACTTTTATTATGCATTAGTGATTTTGCTAAGTAAACTTGCATGGATTTTGCTAAGTATAGATCTTGCTATAGGAAAATCTAGTAGATGAATCCTTAGTAGGATTTTCCTAAGTTAGAGATTCCTACTACTACCAAGCTTAGCCTAGCTAATAGAAAACATGGGTGGAATGTATATTCACACTATGGAAAAATATTCTAAGTCTAAGGACTTGTGATTTTGTCTAATAAAACAACTATGTTAATGAATCACCTGGGTGGAATGGAATAGATTGGTGGAGAATGGTTGAGTGGTTCACAAGGCCATGGACTTGGATTGTGTATCTCACTTGTGGAATGCCACCCAGGAAACAAAGGGATTTGAGATGTCAAATGTTGAGAAGCTTCAAGTGCAACCACTTGGCAATATGGGCTCTGCCATGATCATATAGGTTGCAAGAACTTAGCCAAATGGACAGTGGGTGGTAGTGTTTTGATAGGTTGGAACGTCCATTTTGGTCTAAGGGAAGGCTTCTGAAAGATTTTGTCTTGGGAAACCAAGTCTTGTGGGTAAAGTGCACCACCTCTGCAGAGTGTAAAACCTAAGTACTTAGCCATGTCCCTGGTAAAGGACAATTTGAGCATCAAGACATGGAAGCAATCAAGGATCTCATCATTCCAATTTCTAAATAAAAACTTGTGGGTGAACAAGGGTTTTTGTGTATTCTTCAATCTTTGATGGAAAGATGGCTTGATATAAGGATCTTGAAATCTTGGATTGAGGAAAATGTTTTTACCAAGCACTTCAGTCTTTGATTTGTAGATGCCTCGAGAAGGATCTTCAGTCTTTGATTGAGAGAAGCATTGGAAAAGTTTTTGACAAAACTATTTATTTTCAAAATGATAAGGAAAATCTATTTTGAGCAAAGCAAGCCTCAACTCCACTTAGCCAAATGCATATAGATGATAGACTCCACTATACTACCATAGTATCACTTGCCAATACAATTCAAATGTATTGACCCTTTGTGGCTGTAACTTGTATGTTGCAGGTTTGATTGTTTTAGTGAAGATTGAATGATTAGGATTACAAAGTCTACAACCAACATCTGCCTGTGGCACTTTGAAGATGAAGGACCCATGACTATATTTATTCCGCTGCAATGTAAAGTAATAGCCATATGAGCTATGTATGATGTAATAAAATTATGTTATTCCTGGTTATAAAGTTATAATATGACCTTTGTATCTTGATATTACATCTTAACTGTGGATGCTAGCTATTGATCCAGGGACTAGCATTGTAAACACAGGAGGACTCTACCTTATCAGGTTGGGACCTCTACAGATGGTATCAGAGCATTGTGTTGCCTGTAGGATTTGTAAACCCTAGGATTGGACAAAAACCCTTAGAAAAATAGGAGTTGTATTTGTTCCAAAAACTTATTTACAAAAACACTTGTAAACTCTTTCCTTAACCAATTTGGTTTCAACTCTACTTCTTTTCTATTTCAACTTGATGGAAAAACCTACCCATGGCCAAAGACTACACCATGTGCAAAGGACTTCTTCAACATCTTCAACTCTAATGACTTCAACATCTTCAGCGTGTTCATCAAGGACTTCCAACTTGGAAACTACTAAGGACTACAAGTGAAACAAGGAAAACCTACTCAAGATTTAGAGACTGAGGGGAATGCAAAATAAGAAGGAGCCATCAACAACTTTGAAGTATTGTGACTAAGAGTTTTCTCAAGGGAACCATGATCTCAAGTAAGAAAAAATCAAGAAGGAAGGAAAGATCACAAGTAAACCATTAGATGGACCACCATATTTTAGCTAAGACAAAACACACCAACTTATGTGGTGTAACAAAAATATTTTGTTGCCCAAGTATATGCTTGAACCTTGTTTGAGTGAAATGTTTGGTTTATGATTGCATGCACATTGCTTGTGTGAATTGTGATGTGAGTGATTAAGATTGACTCCTTAGAAATATCTTGCCTATTCTAATCTCCCTTCAACCCCAAACAGATGACTACCCCAAAGGATTCCAAGGTTGATGACACCAACACCAACCAAGCTGACAGCATGGGAGAACTCATAGCAACTCAACATCAATTGAATCAATTGACAGCTCAGTTCCTAGCCAGTAATAGTAATGAAGATCCAGCATTACAAAGGTTTTTAGAGGAACAGTCCCAATTGATGCTTAAGGTGACTAATCAAATGATTAGCATGGAAGAAAACTTACCTAGAAGAGAGTATGATAGCAAGGACGAAAAGAATGTTGTTCTAGATGGAGCCCCAGCTTGCATTATTTGTGGAGACAAGGATCATACTTCCACAGAGCATGAAGGACAATGCCCAAATTGTGATGAAGATCATCCTGTTGGAGAATGCCCTACCTCTCAAGCTACTTGCTATCTTTGTGAAGGAAGTGATCATACTCCTAGCCTATGTCCTATTTATGCCATGGTAGAACAAAGGAAGCAAGAAGGATCCAAGTCTACCAAAGGGAAAGGACCACTACTACTTCCAAGCAAGACAACCCAATTCAAAGGATCAAGGAAAATCAAGAAGCCCAAGCAAGACATGAGCCTAGTACAATGTCGTAAATGTAATGAAATGG
This sequence comes from Avena longiglumis, assembly GCA_030063025.1. NCBI lineage: Eukaryota > Viridiplantae > Streptophyta > Magnoliopsida > Poales > Poaceae > Avena > Avena longiglumis. The sequence goes on along the minus strand of CP125974.1, from coordinate 474,904,470 downwards.
GACACTACTCCAGTGGATGCCCAGGGAACATAAAGAACAAAGGAATTGACCAAGTATGGTGTAACAATTGTAATGAACCAGGTCACTTTGTAGCAACTTGCCCAAAAGAGCAACGCAAGGAACTCAAGGACATTAATTGTTTCAACTGCAAGAATCCAGGACACTATGCGAGCAACTGTCCAGAAAGGATGAAGAACAAGTTGAACAAGCCTATGGAGAAGCTCAATCTTGGTCCATGAGTCAAGCCTAGGAATAAAGCAAAGGTTTAACTTAGAGAAATTTCCAGGACCCAAGAAGGCCAATATGTAATTTTTGTTTGAAAAGTTTAAGGGTGGTAGTACCCTAGTTGTTTTGAACTTGCTTGTAACCCCAGCCTCCCCAAATCTCGGGACGAGATTTATTTTAAGGGTGGTAGCCTGTCACATCCCAAGATTTTCCAAATCTTGTAATGTGAAAATAAATTAATAAAATAAAACTTTGTTGATTTTCAGAGCCAGAAGAAACTTTTTGAATACAATTGGAACTTCAAACCCATTTGAATTAAAATAAACCTCAAGAGATTTAAAAAGATAAACATTTAATAAAAGGAAAATAAAAACATTTGGAAATACTATTTTGAAACAATTAAATGAGAAGATTTGTTTTAAAATGAAATAGAAGTTTTATAAATAAAGATTATTTATTAAAGGCCAATTTAAACCTTGACCAAACTTTGGGAATTAAAAACATTTAGTTTTGAATAAAAACAACAAAGGTTTATTTAAAATAAAATAATAAAGAATTAAAATCCAAACTTTATTAAAATAAGAAGTTTTACCAAATTAATTAAAACATCAAAACATATTAAATTGTTTTAAATAGGTTTTCCAAATACTTTATATTCTCTAATAAAACCTACTAAAGTGTTTTGGCTTTGTTTTAGATTTCAAAATAAATATCTCAATAAAACAAATCCTATTGAATTTAATAATGAAAGTCTATTATAAATTAATAATGGATACTAAAAAATAAAAGGTTATTTTGTTTTAAAATAAATTTCCAATTATTATATATATTTCCCAAATTAAACCTACTAATTTGATTTTGAAAATATTTAGGTTTCAAATAAAGATTTTATTAATAAAATCAAACCCTATTTGATTTAATAACTAAGTCCATTTTATTTAATTATTAATGGACCCTAAGGTAAAAGGAATATATTATTTTAAACAATTTTTCCAAATATTCTTTATTTCCAAATAACACCTACTGATTGGGTTTTGAAAATATTTGGATTTTAAGTGAATATTTTATTAAATAAAACAAACCCTATTTTATTTAACTAATGATCCATTTATTTAATTAATAAATGGAACCTAAAAAGACTTAAAATAATATTTATTTTAGAATGTGAATTATGATGTTAAGCAGAACCAAATTCATATTTGAAAGGCTTGATGATTGTTTGAATCATTTTGAATGTGTTTGGTTGTTTGAATTTCAAAACAGAAAATAGAATTAGAAAAGAAAAGGAATCAGACGAAAAAAATAAGAAAAGACCCACTTCAACTACCCGGCCCAAACAACCCATCTAGCCCACCTCCTCTCCACGCCGAACTGCTTTTCTCACCATGAAACAACCCGCAAAGCCCACGACAAGTGGACCCTCCTCCTCACTCCTTTTCTCACCGACAATGACCCCACCACCGCCTCTTCTTCCCCACCCCACCTCATGAAATGTTCTTCCCTTCTCCTCGCCACAGGCATATAAATTCCTGGCTTAATTACGCCTTAATCTCGCAATGAAACTGCCACTTGACCACGCAGTTAAAGCGCCTCTCTCCTCTCTCGTGCCCTCCTTCTTCCCAGACCGCCTCAGTGTCGCAATTGCTTCGAACGCTGCCTCCCGACGAGCCCTCTCGCAAATTCCGCCAAGACACTCTCCTTTCCGCCCCCGAGCACACGAGCACACTCACCATACACCGGCGCATCCTTCTGTGTCAGTCACTCGACCGCGGGCGCCCCGAAGCCATCTTCGACAAAGTTCGACCGCCGCCTTCCTCAACTCCGACGATGCCCACAGTGATTCCAGACCACCCGACCCTCGCTCACACAAACACGTTCGCCTTATCCTTGCGCGTCGACCATGCATCTTGTTTGTCTCGGGTGATCCCGCGCTATCCTCGACGACGATCGAGCAAGGCCGAGGCATAGCTCCACTCCGCGAGCAATTCCGCCCAACCTCGACGCCCTTCACCAACCAGTGCCTCCTTGAGCTTCCCAAGCGCCGGCGAACACGGTGAACATCCTCTCCCTCGCTTCCTGTATCGCCGAACTGCCGACCGACCGCCGCTCACCGACGCCGCCGCCATTGGCCAGCGATAGGAACCGAGGGATGCAGATCCACTGGCTGAGATAGAACGACTTAAGCCGCGAAGAGGTACTCGATCTGAGCCACACGATTTAACTAGATCCAACGCATCAGAACGTGATCCGCAGCGGTATCCATGAATGAGAAGTGGCGTGTCCAAGTGTTCGATTTAAATCGAAATTTGAATCGATTTAATTGCAAACTTCAAACCTTTGTAACTTTTGATCCATACGTCCAAATTTGACAAATTTTATATCAAAAGATTCAGGAGAACAAGCCCTAGCCAACCATGGCCTTAGTTTGTCAAATAGTATTTGTTAACTTGTTTAAATTTGCAGATTCTTTTGTGCTTGCTAACATTAGAAAAATCATTTAAAAATGAATTTTGAGATTAAACCTTTGCCAATTGGTTTATGGTGACCCTACTGACCCTAGGAACCAACCAATAGTGTTAAAATGATTTTTGTGAGAATTAAGTTGAATTATTTAACTTAGCCATTTTCTAGCCAAATAAACTCACTAATTTTATTATAGAAATGTTTATGAAAGAAAAACTTTTGAGTAGATGATTTGGATCAAACCTACTGACCCAAAAGCACCAAGCTTTGCAATAGCAACTCATTTGGTGAACAACTTAAGAGTTTTGCCTTAATAAAAACATTTTTCACCACATGAAATGATGAGTGGAATTAAAAATAGATTTTTGACAAAACCTTCTTACTAATAACTTTGCCACTTTAGTAAATGACCAATTTGGATCTTACAAAGTTTAGAAACCCATAGAGACTCCTTTGCAAAATAAAACTATCTTGTGCATGCTCCCATGCATGACTTAGATCCCATCACTTTGTGTGTGTGAAGAATTGTTTGTTTGACTTTGGTTGGAATGTGGATTGAATTTGGGTTTGCTTGTTTGACTTGTAGTGAAGTGTGAGACTAGCAAAGATCAAGGAGTGAACTACCATTCCTTCCAAAAAGGCAAGTGATGCTACATACTTTCTATCCCAATACTTTTATTATGCATTAGTGATTTTGCTAAGTAAACTTGCATGGATTTTGCTAAGTATAGATCTTGCTATAGGAAAATCTAGTAGATGAATCCTTAGTAGGATTTTCCTAAGTTAGAGATTCCTACTACTACCAAGCTTAGCCTAGCTAATAGAAAACATGGGTGGAATGTATATTCACACTATGGAAAAATATTCTAAGTCTAAGGACTTGTGATTTTGTCTAATAAAACAACTATGTTAATGAATCACCTGGGTGGAATGGAATAGATTGGTGGAGAATGGTTGAGTGGTTCACAAGGCCATGGACTTGGATTGTGTATCTCACTTGTGGAATGCCACCCAGGAAACAAAGGGATTTGAGATGTCAAATGTTGAGAAGCTTCAAGTGCAACCACTTGGCAATATGGGCTCTGCCATGATCATATAGGTTGCAAGAACTTAGCCAAATGGACAGTGGGTGGTAGTGTTTTGATAGGTTGGAACGTCCATTTTGGTCTAAGGGAAGGCTTCTGAAAGATTTTGTCTTGGGAAACCAAGTCTTGTGGGTAAAGTGCACCACCTCTGCAGAGTGTAAAACCTAAGTACTTAGCCATGTCCCTGGTAAAGGACAATTTGAGCATCAAGACATGGAAGCAATCAAGGATCTCATCATTCCAATTTCTAAATAAAAACTTGTGGGTGAACAAGGGTTTGTGTGTATTCTTCAATCTTTGATGGAAAGATGGCTTGATATAAGGATCTTGAAATCTTGGATTGAGGAAAATGTTTTTACCAAGCACTTCAGTCTTTGATTTGTAGATGCCTCGAGAAGGATCTTCAGTCTTTGATTGAGAGAAGCATTGGAAAAGTTTTTGACAAAACTATTTATTTTCAAAATGATAAGGAAAATCTATTTTGAGCAAAGCAAGCCTCAACTCCACTTAGCCAAATGCATATAGATGATAGACTCCACTATACTACCATAGTATCACTTGCCAATACAATTCAAATGTATTGACCCTTTGTGGCTGTAACTTGTATGTTGCAGGTTTGATTGTTTTAGTGAAGATTGAATGATTAGGATTACAAAGTCTACAACCAACATCTGCCTGTGGCACTTTGAAGATGAAGGACCCATGACTATATTTATTCCGCTGCAATGTAAAGTAATAGCCATATGAGCTATGTATGATGTAATAAAATTATGTTATTCCTGGTTATAAAGTTATAATATGACCTTTGTATCTTGATATTACATCTTAACTGTGGATGCTAGCTATTGATCCAGGGACTAGCATTGTAAACACAGGAGGACTCTACCTTATCAGGTTGGGACCTCTACATCAGTCTACCACCTAGGCGTGGACTGGTCAACTGGTGGACTGGGTCAAGGGCGACATAGATATGACGTCGCTATGACGTCTGCACAACCACCACCGTCAGTTGGTGGTCGCCGGCGACGATCTATGGCGCCCCAGCAAATGAAACTAGCCTAGTGCTGAACCTTAGAGTGGCGGCGCCGCTCGGAAATGGTCATCGGAGCCTCGGCTCCGACGAGCTCCGACGGTGGCCGATGGTGGTATAAGGTGTGAAAGTGATTTACAACGAGATGATGCGATTTAGGGGTATTGGAGGGTTCAGGAACTCACCCTGATGACAATAGAGAGGTCGACAAGGACCGGCGCAGTCGGAGATAAGCACACGGTCGACTTTTCCGGCGAACCCCGATGGAAAGGAATGATAAAATTCGCACCCACCCGAGCTCCCCCTGATCTATTGATGCTACTAAGGTGAAGAGGGGAACGTGGCGGTTCTCCTCGACCACTCCATAGGCTCTGAGGTGGACTCTATCGACGGCGATGTGTGGCTCTGACGATCTAGAGTTTCGTTTAGAGGAGGAATCCTGGAGGAAGGAAGGAAATGGGGATGAGGACGATAGAAACGAGCTCCATGGCGTTCTTATCCTTCCCCGGTGTCAGCAGTGCTAATCTTGGCGCAGATGGGATGGCGAACGGCATCGCCGGCATCCAGCGAGCTGCTTCCAGCTGGAGGAGGAAGACGACGATGTTGCTTTTGAAGAAAACCCCCTGGCGATTCTTTCAACTCAACCCATAGTCCTTCTTCGGTCCCACCCGTCAGCCAGAGAAGAGGACAAGATGGGCTACTCGTGGGGCCTTTGCAAAGTGAGCGGTAAATTTGTTGTTGCTACTCGTGGGCGACAGATAGAAATGAGAGAATGGGCCACGGCTAGAAACTGTTTTTTATTTGTTTTTCTTTTCTGTTTTCTGTTTTGCTTTTCATATTTGTATTTTAATCTTTGATTTAAAATTTTCTAACAAAGTTTATTTGATGAATACTTGCAGCAAAAATTGATATTAATTGAGATTTATTTTGTAAACCTTTATGATAAATATTTTTATATTTCTTTATTTTCTTTATAAGAACCCCTTTTAATATTTTGTAGAAGCCTTTGTTATTAATTTTCTTTCTATACTAAACCATGGCTTTATTACATGATATTTCCTTATTTGTTTATAAAACTTAATTTTAGTTAGCTCATAGTTTGGATGGAAATTTTTATATAATGATCATATATCATTATTTGATGTATGATATACAAAGGAAATTATTTGGTTAATATTACTCCCATCAATTTAGGAAATAGCAATGTATATATTCTATTATAATTAACATAGAAGTTAGAGTTTGAATTGTAAGTGCTTACCCTAGAGTTTAGGGTTCTTAATATACTTATGTTCTTTTGTTGATAAAAGTTTATGGCTAAGCATATTGTCTTTTTGTTTGTGATCTTTAATGATATCACCTTTTAAAATAGAAAGCTATTAACTAGAATGTCTGATGGAAAAGAATTGATAAAAATATCTCTTAAACACATATGGTTATGACAATTGGAAATGTTAGAGATGTGCTTAAGTGATTTGCTATAGGAAATATTCCTATAAAGCATTGTGGAAATAATATGATTTATCCAACATATGATATGGATGTTAATCTTGATCATAGATTTAGGGTTTAGTGTTTACCAAGAATTCCTATCTTCCATACTTAATAATTCTGGATTTCTGATTAAGGAATTCCTTTCTTACATAATCTACTTCTTCATATCCATCATCATGTGCTAACATGATGAGCTTTACTTCCCAAGAATATTCGTATCCACCTTTTATTCTTCTAAACCCATTTATAAATCCAATGAGCTTGACACTAAGGCTTTTCATAATCTTCACCTATCCAGACTTGGTTAAATCAACTACTCTTCTGTTGATAATCTCCCATCCATCAGATGGTTACTTCTAACTCCATTTCTATTCTTCCATAATCATCCACCACTAATATTACTCCAGTAGATGTATTTATAATTAGATATCCATCCACTCCTACTTCACCTCAAGTGTTTACTATTTTCCTAGAAGAAAATACTAACTCTATAATTCAATGCTGCTCTAACATCATCCTAATCATACAATCTTATCATTACTTGACTCCAATATCTTATATTAGAGTTCAACCATGTTTTACCCACAAGTGTCACTTATACTGGATATAAGCATTCAATCTTGGTGACTAAAGCATGTTCATTACAATCATTTGATCCTTATGGTTTAGGTTTCCAACTTGCTTATCAAAGTTTCATCAATACAACATTCAGTGGTATTGGAATTATCTTCTTAATATCTCTATTCGGTTAAGAGATATGATTCATTGACTATACATACTTGATCCCATAGGATTACTCTTTGGTCTCTATCTTCAATGTTCATCCTTATAATCCTATTTGTTACCATATAATTAGATCTTCCATATAACTCTTCTATTTATTCAGTAGTGAGTTAACTCCATCAATAATCATATTGATCTTATTCACTTCCAACACTCCCATCCTATGGATGATATTTATAACTAGCATTACCATCTACCTCTTCTTACTTCTTTCTCTAAAAGACTTTAAATGAATGCTAAGATAAGGACAAGAGTTAATAGATAAAGTATTGATAGATTAAGAATTGGTGAATTAGTAGTTGATTTCTCAACATTGATGAACAACAGATATTAGAATAAAGTTCAATAGAGATGATAAGGATTCTTATGGAAAGAAAGATATATGGTGAATGATCTTGACTTGGTTTCTTTCCCACTCCATCTCACTATAGAGTTAAGGTTAGGTATTACCATGATACTCATGGTATAATTGGATAAGAAATAAATAAGTCAAGGGTTAGTTATTACATTCTTATTACTTGGGTTACATTCTTAACTTGGTATTTATGGGTTGTTGTAATGAATACTATGACATGATCCCTTAAGGATCAAATATTAATCATTAAGCAATGCATTATGATTTATTTTTATTATATTTGATATACCCTTAGATCAAATCATATTTACCCAAATAAGGTTTTAGGAAAGGTCATATTAAAACTTATCACAGTCAACTTGATGATCTACTTCAATTCCATCAAGTTGAGAGAAGCTTCAATCACTTGGACAAGTTTTGTTTAAAAGCGCGAAAATTACTCGGATTTCCTATGCATGAACGCAATGCTCAAATTTGGGTTCAACTTATTTCTAAGCTCTAATATTGGGATGTTACAATGTTCCATGCTTGTTTAGTATCTACTTTGCTTTGCTTTGTCCACACTTTGAGGTGTTTTTATATGTTTTCTGGTACTAACCTGTTAACAAGTTGCCGTAGTGCCAGTTGCATGTTTTTCCTGTTTTTGGTTCCAGAAAAGCTAGTAAGGAAATATTCTCGAAATTGGACGGGACAAAAGCCAAAGTCAATATTTCATAGAGGAGAACACAAAGTCCAAAGGAGAGATGGAGGGGATCCACAGGGCGGCTGCACCCCTAGGCGCGGGCCCACCCTAGGCCGTGCCTAGGAAGGGTGTGGGCCCCCTGGCAGCCCTCATGTCTCGCCTCTTCGCCTATAAGAAGCCCCCAATGCCTAAACCCTAAGTACTCGATCAATATTCCACGAAACCGTCTGTAGCCGCCGCCACCATCGTCCCTAGATCGGGGGGATCTGAAGATCTTCTCGGCACCCTGCTGAAAGGGAGATAATCCCGGAGGACTTCTTCTTCATCATGCCAGCCTCCGGTATGAAGCGTGAGTAGTTCCACCTAGGACTACGGGTCCATGTAGTAGCTAGATGGTTGTTTCTCCAACTTTGTGCTACCATGTTTAGATCTTGTGAGCTCCGTTCATGATCAAGATCATCTATCTGTAATCATGCATGTTGTGTTTGCGGGGATCCGATGGGTATTGAGATTACTATGTCAGATTGATTAATGGTTTTGTCTTATGATTCTATCATGTATGTGTTGTTTGTGATCTTGCATGCTCTCCGTTGTTAGTACCTATCTTGGCCAAGTAGTTTCTAGTGACTCCAAGAGGGGTTATTTATGCTCGATAGTGGGTTCATGCCTCTATTTAATCTAAGGGAAGTGACAGAAATCTCTAAGGTTGTAGATGTGTTGTTGCTACTAGGGAGAAAACAACGGTTTCTTGTTCATGGAAAAAGTGGATTGTTTACCTTACACGCTTTGCTTAAAGAAGTTGTCTGTTGCTTGCAACTTAATACTGGAGGGTGTTCAGATGATAACCCAAAGGTGGACTTCTAGTCATAGATGCAGTTGGATGGCGGTCTATGTATCTTGTTGTATTGCCCAATCAAATCTCATAGGATCATGATGTCTAGTATTGCATTGCTATGCCTTGCTCACTCCTGTCAATTGCCCTTCTGTAATTTGTTTACCCAGCATGACATGTTTGTTTATCTAAGGAGAACACCTCTAGTGAACTATAGACCCCGGTCCAATCTTTACCATTGATACATCTTCCACTGTTTACTGTTTACTTGTTGTAAACCACTATTACCTTCCACACCATACAGTTAATCCTTTGTTACAGCAAACCGGTGAGATTGACAACCTCACTGTTCGTTGGGGCAAAGTCTTGAGTTTGTGTTGTGCAGGTCTCCAAGTTGCTAGCAACACCTTTGAGTCGTTTCCTTCCTCCTACTGGTTCGATAACCTTGGTTTCTAGCTGAGGGAAAACTTGCTGCCGTGCTCATCATACCTTCCTCTTGGGGTCTCCCAACGAAGTGCCGCTGCACTCATCATCCACCAGGGGGTGTGAGCCCCCTGGAGTCCATCTCCGCCTTGTTTTTGCACAGTACCTTCCTTATGTCGTCAAAACTTCATAATATATAACCCACTGGATCCCCCGATTTTCGTATATCGTGTTCTCATCGTGTTTTCGTTTTGATCTGTTTATGTCAAGAAATACTCTCAAGTTTAGATGCGCCATGGTCTCCGCCAATGACAAGGGTAAGAAACCCGTGGAAGATTATCCTCAAAACCCCAAGGAGGAGGAGATCTTGGTTGGGGATGAAGAGGGCGTGAGGGAGGACGAGCATCCGGACACCTGTGCTACCGTTGCAAGCATTGGAGTTGTGGCAAACCCTACCAAGCTTAGGAGGACAGCACAAATGTCTACAGGAGGGAAACCTCCGCATCATTGCCTCACTCCACACTCACTTCCTCCATGTACCAAGAACCCCTTACATACTCTTATACATGAGCAACAATTCCAAAAGGTGCCCAAAGGGAAGTTGCCCTCCAGTTGGGATATTCCTCGTTCTAACCATGCAGGGAAGTAATACTCTAAGGAAGAGTGGGGAAAAAATAACAAGGACTGGGATTATCGGTCCGACATGATCATGAACTGCATTGAGCATAATTCAGAGTTGATTTGTACTCTAACCTTCGAGATTGAGGATTTGAGGAAGCTGATTGAAAAGCTCATCAAGGGAACACCACCACCACCGAAGGAGTAATTCGTCACCAGGTTTGGCATCCCCTAGGCTTGTTCCAAGCTTGGGGGAGTGCCGCGGTATCACATCATTATCTTTTATCTTTTTACCTTTTTAGCAGAGTGTAACACCCTCAGAATCGACCCTATGCAAGTTTTAGCGAAACCCGCCAAACCTGCATAGAAACGATTCAAAGGTGCCCACCAGGAACTTTCGTGCGGGTGGAAAACGAAGTAATAACATTGCACAACAGTCCTCGATGGGACCCACAGAACAGATATATATACAACAGCGACTCAATGAGTCCAGAAAACAGATATACGGTACAAAGGTCCAAATCACCTGTAAAACGATACAGCGTCCGACTAAGGACAAGATGCAAATGGGGCTAAGAGCCCTGAAGAATAACCAATGGCGTCCATAACCCTGCCCAGGCCAAGCCGGAAGGGTAACCCTGCTAACGACGTCGATCTCAAAACCTGCTTAAACAAAAGGGGTGCCGACAAAGGCGAGGAAAAGAGGAGCGTCGATCGAGGCCGATGCAGCGAGGCTAGAATTCGGCGGTCCTCGCCTACATAGGTATGGTGGACTGAAGCGGCAGCGGCAGCATGCACTAAACAACCTATAGAGACTCGATACAACTGGCGGCTATCAGAGAGGGGTAAGAAAGACCTATTCGGTACCATCCGGATGCTACCACCAAGCAAACCCATCTTGGTGTTTCCCCCTCGAAACCAAACGAGGAAGTCAACCGAGGAACTCACACCGTTGGCGCTTTTTATTATTCGTTGCAGTAATTACTAGTCAGGTATAGATAATCATCCTGATAAAATAAGAAGTGGGTAATTTTAGTTAACCATTCCATTGTAGTTGCGACACTTACTAGTCAATACAATTAGCATGAGATATCCCAAAAACCCAGCAGTGGTTGGTACTTTTATTTAGCCGTTCCGTTGTAGTGAAGCTGATTACTAGTCATATCGGATGCAAGTCAAATTATAACAGTAAACTTTAGTTATAGTTGTCTATGATCAAGCACTGTGCTCCAAGTCGTCCATAACCGCGGACACGGCTTCTCGAAAAGATTTAACCCTGCAGGGGTGCACCAAAATATCCACAAGCACTTCGACCCTTTTTGCAAGATCAGTTAACATACACCCATCGGTATGTCGGCGGGGCCTAAGTCATGACGTTCCCAGACCCAAAGCAAGCACGGGGGGCCACCCCACTAAGTCTACCCGCAACGAAGTCGGCCGGTCTCCGAGACGGACTTAGGGTTTATGACGATGGTACAGCAACAAATCCCAAAAGCTGACTGTCGATACCGCGAAAACACTCCGCTTCCTAAACAGTACAGCGTGCTCCTCACACAATCGTAAATAAAGCAGTAAAACATGGCATAAGTACAGGATAGTAAATAAAACCTCAAACTAGTTGTGGCCCCCAGTACAATACTTTGAAATCAGGTAATAATCAATGGGGGGCCCATATCTGCCCACCTGTGGTTAGCGCGCTCGATCTCGGAACAGTGTCAAGAACTCAGGTCCTCGGGGCACAAGTGGTGATCGGAAACCAACATTATCTATCACCCACCGATGCCTCTTCTTACTTACTTCCATTTTAGTTGTTAAACAGTATTTAAAGTGAACGAAAAGTAAAGCCATGATCATCTCCAACATTGAACATGCGGCACTTCTCCAACAACTGTGGCACTTGACGACACGCGAAAACACTTGAGCAAGCGACTACGACGCGCGGGTCCAACTATCTACCAAACAATAGGTAATAGGATGTGTCCAAGGCTATATATGGCTGCAAGGGATATAACGGGTACGAAAACTAGAGCATCGCAACACAGATAGCAAAGATCAACAGGAGGAAATAAAGACTATAAAGTAAGATAGGTAGAAAGGGGGAGATGCTCGCCTGAAAACATTGTCGAAGGTTCAACCGAAGATCGGGGCGAAGCTCACATCAACTCAACGGCCTTATCCGCGAAGAAGCAAAACACTAGAATAAACATCGGATGCAATATTTAATACTACGGCAAAAGATCGGGCATGATGCATGTATGATGCATGACATGGCAAAGGTGCGATGCAATTAGGTCATATTAAGCGGAACTGGGGTCCCGACAATTAATTAGATGGCTCATGTTATTTATCTACCCCGCAAATTAAATGTTGTCTTAACATGGCAAGATATGGTACCGGTTCGATGCACAAATTTAAATGAGGCCAATATGAGGCTAGATTTGCCCGCATATGGGCCCCATATTTAATTATATGGTGAATCGGCAAAAGGCCCCCAAACCACGTGATATGCATGCGAGATGAACAATTTAGTATGCAACAGGTTTTATGTTTAGCATTTATAAAAATAGGGGTTCGGATAAGGTTCACACATTAGGGGGTCTCGACGAACTTGGGGTTCCGGGGTTCGGGGTCGGTCTCGGGGTTCAGGGTTCGACGGGAGCGTTCTCGGACTCCGGGATCGGTCTTCGGATCTCAACATGGCCGGTCTTGGTGACGATCTTGTCCGATGGGGATCTTGGTTCAACATCATCGCGGTCTTCGGGTCCGAGGGTTAGACCTTGGCGTCCGAGGGAAGTTCATGTCGTATCCGTGCCGACGACCTTGGCGTTCAGGGGGAGTTCCAGGTGTCCCGAGGAGAAGATCTTGGCGTTCCGCGAAGCTCTTGATGTTTTCCCTTTATTCACCGGTGGCGAACTTGGAAACGGCGTCAGGGTCCTCGGGGTACGCCTTCGATGTTGATGTCGAACTTGAGTTTCGATGCAGTTAATCTTCGGATGGTGCTCTGGTTGAGGCAACAGATCGAGGAGCCTCTGGGTTGCACAGGGCTATACCACCGAGACACGCACCAACGCCACACTTCTTCCATAGATGTCGAGTTGAAGGGTCAACCTTGGTCACCGGGTAGCAGCCGTTGCACACACGCGGAGGAGGCGCCGAGGGCGTCCTGGCGAGCTTTCCTCCACGCAGTCGGGACGACAGGGCTGCAGCGTCTGGGCGGAGAAGGGAGGCGGTTGTGGCCGAGCTCGGGAACCGGGGGAAAAGCAGGGCTGGCAGCGGACAGACGGGTACGGGCCGCGGTGGCCGACGCGGGAGGCGAGGAAGGGGTCGGTGAGCTAGGGAGGCGCCTGAGCAGGTGGTGGGGCGAGAAAGCGGCGATGCGGTGGCCGGCCTTGGCGGAGGCGAGGTGGGGTCTGAGGCGGGCTGAGGGAGCAGGCGCGTGGCGGAGGACGAGGTGGGGTGGAGGCGGCTACTGAGGAGCGCAGGCGGTGGACGAGGTGGGCGAGGAGGCCGACGGCGAAGGAGGTCCCGAGGTAGCGAGGAAGAGGAAGGCCTTGGCCGGAGGAGAAGAGGAGGAGCGTCGGGAGAGGGAGGAAGGCGAGGTGCAGAGCGGAGCGGCGGAGGCGTGATGGAGGGTCGGGGCTGCGGAGAAGGGTGCGGGCGGGGGTCGGACGGCGATGGGCGGTGGCGGGACCGACGGTGGTTGCAGGAGGTAGGCCGAGCGGGGGAGGTGGTTTCGGGGGGGAGAGGAGAGCTAGGGGAGAACGGGGCCGCGTGGGTGGGGCCAGAGGAGGGGTCGGGCGGCAGGTGGAGGTGGGGGTTGACCAGGCGGGAGCGGGGTGGTGGTCCTGTGGGCGGGGCGTGTGTGAGGGAGTGGGTGTTGGGTCTGCAGGTGGGGCCAGGGGAAGGTGACGCGGGGTGGAGTGTGGGTTGGTGGCCGGTTGGCAGGGAGAGTGGGGCTGAGGTGGCAGCATAGGATAGGTTAGAGGGGAGGAGAGGGGTGAGGTGGCGGCAGGTTACTGGTTGGGGTGAGGTGGCTGGAGGGGTGGGTAGATAGGACTAGGTAGATTAGGGATTTTGGGGTGGACCGTTTTATTCTGGGGTGGTCGTCCTAATCGGCCCGATCGGCCCACTAAAAAATTTAATACTTTATTATTTGCAAACGGGATTTTTGCAAACCGTTGACCGACAAAACAATTAATCCGGAGACCCGGTTTTGTGTTTGAACAAAGACGGGGCATTTAGAAAACAAAAATATGTTTTTCCGAAAATAGTTTTATACAAGCAAATGCAAGATGATGACGATGCTCAAATGCAATGTGGCATGATGACATGAGCATGCGGACATGATGATGCAATGCACAAAACAACGCGATTTTCTAGTAGTGGTTTTACGGGATGCCACAATTCAACACCACTAACAATGGATCTCGCCCTCGAGATCCGCCTCATGGTACTGGAAAGAAGGTCGGTGATCTGCATCTTCTCGCTTCGTGTAGATCCTCGCGACACCAATAACAAGAGGTCGTTGACCTTGTTCGTCAAGAGAACACTCCGGATAACAACAGACGAAGTTAAAGATAAGGCCACCTCTAACTTCCCTGGAAGGAGTAAGAATTGCATCGATCCACCATTCAATATACAAAGCAAATGATAAGAGTAGTGGTATGGTCGCGACTCCATCCCGCACTCAAAGCATTACTATGTACACGAATAGACAGATTATGCATCCAACCCTCAGGATTCAGACTGAAGATCTCGACAAGCGAGGTTCGAAAAACAACGGAGTGATGCAGACTCTGCATCGGATCTGGCGTAGATGATGTCGTCGCGTCAGAAAACACCGGAAGGCACGAGAAGGAACAAAGAGAAGTCCGCCAAACGAAGGATTCCTCGGATAGCATGAAGACCAGATGTAGCAACACCGTTACCAAAGAGGAAGCGAAACCCTGAAGGTACGACGGAGAACCCAACCACGAGAAGTCCTGGACTCGAAGCAAGAGAAGAGAGCAGATTCAAAACACGCAGAGGTAAGAGGAGAATAGCAGATGGGTAAGGAGTAAAATCAGACCTAATCAGAACTATCCAACCGATTTTGCAAAAATAGTTTTGACACTCTACTGCGGCCGTTAGCTGGGTTATCCTACAGACTGGACTTGTGGGGTATCGCAACTGCTGAGCTCTGATACCATTCTGTAACACCCTCAGAATCGACCCTATGCAAGTTTTAGCGAAACCCGCCAAACCTGCATAGAAACGATTCAAAGGTGCCCACCAGGCACTTTCGTGCGGGTGGAAAACGAAGTAATAACATTGCACAACAGTCCTCGATGGGACCCACAGAACAGATATATATACAACAGCGACTCAATGAGTCCAGAAAACAGATATACGGTACAAAGGTCCAAATCACCTGTAAAACGATGCAGCGTCCGACTACGGACAAGATGCAAATGGGGCTAAGAGCCCTGAAGAATAACCAATGGCGTCCATAACCCTGCCCAGGCCAAGCCGGAAGGGTAACCCTGCTAACGACGTCGATCTCAAAACCTGCTTAAACAAAAGGGGTGCCGACAAAGGCGAGGAAAAAGAGGCGTCGATCACGAGGCGATGCAGCGAGGCTAGAATTCGGCGGTCCTCGCCTACATAGGTATGGTGGACTGAAGCGGCAGCGGCAGCATGCACTAAACAACCTATAGAGACTCGATACAACTGGCGGCTATCAGAGAGGGGTAAGAAAGACCTATTCGGTACCATCCGGATGCTACCACCAAGCAAACCCATCCTGGTGTTTCCCCCTCGAAACCAAACGAGGAAGTCAACCGAGGAACTCACACCGTTGGCAGTTTTATTTATTCAGTTATCGTTGCAGTAATTACTAGTCAGGTATAGATAATCATCCTGATAAAATAAGAAGTGGGTCATTTTAGTTAACCATTCCGTTGTAGTTGCGACACTTACTAGTCAATACAATTAGCATGAGATATCCCAAAAACCCAGCAGTGGTTGGTACTTTTATTTAGTCGTTCCGTTGTAGTGAAGCTGATTACTAGTCATATCGGATGCAAGTCAAATTATAACAGTAAACTTTAGTTATAGTTGTCTATGATCAAGCACTGTGCTCCAAGTCGTCCATAACCGCGGACACGGCTTCTCGGAAAGATTTAACCCTGCAGGGGTGCACCAAAGTATCCACAAGCACTTCGACCCTTTTTGCCAGATCGGTTAACATACACCCATCGGTATGTCTGCGGGGCCTAAGTCATGACGTTCCCAGACCCAAAGCAAGCACGGGGGGCCACCCCACTAAGTCTACCCGCAACGAAGTCGCTCGGTCTCCGAGACGGACTTAGGGTTTGACGATGGTTATAACGACAAATCCCAAAACTGGGACTGTCGATACCGCGAAAACACTCCGCTTCCTAAACAGTACAGCGTGCTCCTCACACAATCGTAAATAAAGCAGTAAAACATGGCATAAGTACAGGATAGTAAATAAAACCTCAAACTAGTTGTGGCCCCCAGTACAATACTTTGAAATCAGGTAATAATCAATGGGGGGCCCATATCTCCCCACCTGTGGTTAGCGCGCTCGATCTCGGAACAGGTGTCAAGAACTCAGGGTCCTACGGGGCACAAGTGGGCGGTCGGAAACCAACATTATCTATCACCCACCGATGCCTCTTCTTACTTACTTCCATTTTAGTTGTTAAACAGTATTTAAAGTGAACGAAAAGTAAAGCCATGATCATCTCCAACATTGAACATGCGGCACTTCTCCAACAACTGTGGCACTTGACGACACGCGAAAACACTTGAGCAAGCGACTACGACGCGCGGGTCCAACTATCTACCAAACAACAGGTAATAGGATGTGTCCAAGGCTATATATGGCTGCAAGGGATATAACGGGTACGAAAACTAGAGCATCGCAACACAGATAGCAAAGATCAACAGGAGGAAATAAATACTATAAAGTAAGATAGGTAGAAAGGGGGAGATGCTCGCCTGAAAACATTGTCGAAGGTTCAACCGAAGATCGGGGCGAAGCTCACATCAACTCAACGGCCTTATCCGTGAAGAAGCAAAACACTACAATAAACACCGTATGCAATATTTAATACTACGGCAAAATATCGGGCATGATGCATGTATGATGCATGACATGGCAAAGGTGCGATGCAATTAGGTCATATTAAGCGGAACCGGGGTCCCGACAATTAATTAGATGGCTCATGTTATTTATCTACCCCGCAAATTAAATGTTGTCTTAACATGGCAAGATATGGTACCGGTTCGATGCACAAATTTAAATGAGGCCAATATGAGGCTAGATTTGCCCGCATATGGGCCCCATATTTAATTATATGGTGAATCGGCAAAAGGCCCCAAACCACGTGATATGCATGCGAGATGAACAATTTAATATGCAACAGGTTTTATGTTTAGCATTTATAAAAATAGGGGTTCGGATAAGGGTCACACATTAGGGGGTCTCGACGAACTTGGGGTTCCGGGGTTCGGGTCGGTCTCGGGGTTCAGGGTTCGACGGGAGCGTTCTCGGACTCCGGGATCGGTCTTCGGATCTCAACATGGCCGGTCTTGGTGACGATCTTGTCCGATGGGGATCTTGGTTCAACATCATCGCGATCTTCGGGTCCGAGGGTTAGACCTTGGCGTCCGAGGGAAGTTCATGTCGTATCCGTCAGCGACCTTGGCGTTCGGGGAGTTCAGTGTCCGAGGAGAAGATCTTGGAGTTCCGCGAAGCTCTTGATGTTTTCCCTTTATTCACCGGTGGCGAACTTGGAAACGGCGTCAGGGTCCTCGGGGTACGCCTTCGATGTTGATGTCGAACTTGAGTTTCGATGTAGTTAATCTTCGGATGGTGCTCTGGTTGAGGCAACAGATCGAGGAGCCTCTGGGTTGCACAGGGCTATACCACCGAGACACGCACCAACGCCACACTTCTTCCATAGATGTCGAGTTGAAGGGTCAACCTTGGTCACCGGGTAGCAGCCGTTGCACACACGCGGGCGGAGGAGACGCTCGAGGACGTCCCTGGCGAGCTTGCCTCCACGCGGTCGGGACGACAGGGCCTGCAGCGTCTGGGCCGGGAGAAGGAGTCCGGCGGTTGTGGCGAGCTCGGGAACCGGAAAGCAGTGGCAGCGATGACGAGTGCAGACGCGGTGGCCGCAGGAGGCGAGGAAGGGGGTCGGTGAGCTAGGGAGGCGCCTGAGCGAGGTGGGGCAGAGAAAAGCGGCGATGGCGGTGGCGAGCGCCGGTGAGGCGGAGGACGAGGTGGGGTCGCGGAGGCGGCTGCAGAGGGGAGCCGGGCGCGGCGGCGGAGGACGAGGTGGGGTCGCGGAGGCGGCTGCAGAGGGGAGCCGGGCGCGGATCTTTATCACTATTGCAGTTGGGTTTGTTCCTCCAAAAACTTTTGCAGTGCTGGATCTTTATCACTATTGTTGGCTATGAACTGAGCTGTCAGTTGGTTCAACTGGTGTTGGGTTGCTAGGACCTCCTTCATGCTATGAGCTTGGTTGGTGTTGGTGTCATCAACCTTGGAGTCTTTTGGAGTAGTCATCTGTTTGGGTTGAAGGAAAATTTAGAATAGGCAAGATATTTCTAAGGAAATATTTCTAATCACACACATCACAATTCACACAAGCAATGTGCATGCAATCACAAACCAAACATTTCACTCAAACAATGTTCAAGCACATACTTAGTCAACAAAATATTTTGTTCTACCTCATAAATTGGTGGTTTTGACTTAACTAGTATATGGTGGTCCATCTATATGGTTCACTTGTGATCTTTCCATCTTTCTTGGTTGGTTCTTCTTTCTACATGATATCTTGGTTTCCTTTAGGAAAACTCTTGGTTATAATACTTCAAATGATGTAGGCTCCTTCTAACTTTTGCATTCCCTCAGTCTCTAAATCTTGAGCAAGTTTTCCTTGTCTCCCTTGTAGTCCTTAGTGATATCCAAGTTGGAAGTCCTTGGTGAACATGCTGAAGATGTTGAAGTCATTAGAGTTGAAGAAGTTGAAGAAGTCCTTTGCACATGGTGTAGTCTTTGGCCATGGGTAGGTTTTTCCATCAAGTTGAAATAGAAGAGATGTAGAGTTGAAACCAAAATGGTTGAGGAAAGAGTTTACAAGTGTTTTTGTAAATAAGTTTTGGAACAAAATATAACTCCTATTTTTCTAAGGGTTTTGTCCAATCCTAGTTTTACAATCCTACAAGCAACACAATGCTCTGATACCATCTGTAGGGGTCCCAATCTTTAATAAGATAGAGCCCTCTGTGTTTTACAATGCTAGTCCCTGGATCAATAGCTAGCATCCACAGTTAAGATGTAATATCAAGATACAAAGGTCATATTATAACTTTATAACCAGGAATAAAATAATTATATTACATCACACATAGCTCATATGGCTATTACATTACATTGCAATGAATAACTATAATCATGGGGTCCTTCATCTTCAAAGTGCCACAGGCAGATGTTGGTTGTAGACTTTGTAATCCTATTCAAACATTCTTCACTAAAAACAATCAACCTGCAACATACAAGTTACAGCCACAAAGGGTCAATACATTTGAATTGTATTGGCAAGTGATACTATGGTAGTATAGTGGAATCTATCATCTATATGCATTTGGCTAAGTGGAGTTGAGGCTTGCATTGCTCAAAATAGATTTTTCTTATCATTTTAAAAATACTAAGTTTTTGCTTGACAAAATCATTTTTCTCAATCAAAGATGGAAGATCCTTTCCAAGGCATCTACCAATCAAAGATTTAAGATTTCAAACAACCCTTGTTCAACCACAAGATTTTAACTTAGAAATTTGAATGATGAGATTCTTGATTGCTTCCATGTCTTGATGCTCAATTTGTCCTTTACCAGGGACATGGCTAAGTACTTAGATTTTACACTCTGCAGAGGTGGTGCACTTTCCCCACAAGACTTGGTTTCCCAAGACAAGATCTTTCAGAAGCCTTCCCTTAGACCAAAATGGACGCGCTCCAACCTATCAAACACTACCACCCACTGTCCATATGGCTAAGTTCTTGCAACCTATATGATCATGGCAGAGCCCATATTGCCAAGTGGTTGCACTTGAAGCTTCTCAACATTTGACATCTCAAATCCCTTTGTTTCCTGGGTGGCCATCCACAAGTGAGATACACAAGGTCAACCATAAACATGGGCCTTGTGAACCACTCAACATAACCCAATCCTTCCATTCCACCCAGGTGATTCATTAACTTAGTTGTTTTATTAAACAAAACATAAGTCCTCAGACTTAGAATATTTTTCCATAGTGTGAATATATATATTCCACCCATGTTTTCTATTATCTAGGCTAAGCTTGGTAGTAATAGGAATCTTAACTTAGGAAAATCCTACTAAGGATTCATCTACTAGGTTTTACTATAGCAAGGTCTATACTTAGCAAAATTTCCATGCAAGTTTTACTTAGCAAAATCACTAATGCATAGAGAAAGTAATGGGACAAAAAGTATGAAGCATCACTTGCCTTTTGGAAGGGAATGGTGGTTCACTCCTTGATCTTGCTAGTCTCACACTTCACTACAAGTCAATCAAGCAAACACAAATTCAATTCACATTCCAAACCAAAGTCAAACAAACAATTTTTCACACACAAAGTAATGGAATCTAAGTCATGCATAAGCATGCAAAGGTTGGTTCTATTGCAAGGATGGTATCTACTAGGTTTCTAAACTTTTTAGGGTCCAAATTGGTCATTTACCAAAATGGCAAAGTCATTAGTTAGAGGTTTTTGCCCAAAAACCATTTTTAAATCCATTCATCATTTTATGTGGTGAAAAATGTTTTTATCAAGGCAAAACTATTAAGTTGTTCACCAAATGAGTTGCTATTTCAAAACTTGGTGTTTTTGGGTCAGTAGGTTTGGTCAAACCATTTTCTTAAAGTTTTCTTTCCATAATTATTTTTATAACAAAAACCATTCTTTTTATTTGGCTAGGAAATGACTAAGTCAAGTAATCTAACCTAAATTTTACCAAATCCATTTTCCAAACTATGGGTTGGTTCCTAGGGTCAGTAAGGTCACAACAATCCAATTTGCAAAGGTTTTAACCTTAAAATCAATTTTAAACAATTTTTATACTCTAAACAAGCTCACAAAAGAATCTGCAAATTTAAGCAAACTAACATATACTATTTTCTAAACTAAGGCCACAGTTGGCTAGGGCTTGCTCTCCTGAATCCAACGACATAAAATTTGTAATTTTTGGACGTGTGGATTCAAAGTTATAAGGGTTTGAAATTCACAAAATATTCTGTTTTCAAATCAGTTTTTAAACAGAACAGTGACACGCGGCGCTTTCTAACTGGGTGATACTGGTTCGGCTAGATCACGCGATGACAGCCGTTGGATTTCAGTTAAATCGTGCGGCACAGGCGTGCTCTTACCGCTTCGTTCTACTTTCTATCCTATCCACTGGATCAAGATCGGATGGCCCTCAGTGCCCGACCATAAGCTGGCGGCGATATGTTAACGGCGAGCGGCGGAGCGGCCAGTTGGCAGCGGCGCTGGCGAGGCAGGAAGCGAAACAGGGAGGAAGCAAGCTCACCGAGGTCGCGAGGATGAGGTGATGTTGTTCGTGTGGTCGTCGTGGCAAGGGGCGCACGGGGGCGGGCAGGATTCCTCGCCGGAGTTGGTTCTGGCGACGGACGCACGCGGTCGAGGTCGAGGACGACGTTAGGGATCACCCGGAGACAAACAAAGCACATAGTCAGGAGCGCAAGGACACGGCGAAGGTGTGTGCGTGAACGAGAGGGGTCGGGGTAGTCTGGTTTACCAGAGAGGTCCGCCGGAGTAGAGCCAGACGGTGGCGGTGCTGGGGGTTGTTGTTGGCGAGGCTCAGGGGCGTCCGCGGTCGAACGGGTGGTACGGGGAGGAGTGTCTGGGAGTGGGGAAGCTGCTAGAGTGCTCGAGAAGGCAGGGGGTGGCGTGTACTGGCCTGAATTGGTCGAAGACGGTGGTCGGAACAGAGGAGCTCGAGGAGGAATCAGGCGGCTGGGGCGTGATCTGCTTGGGGTGACAAGGGAAAGCGGAGAGGAGGGCGTTTATCGGGCATGGTCAATGGCGGTTTAATCCATCCTTCAATGCACGAATTATGTCGGTTTAACTACTTTAACGGCCGGCGAGGCGTGGTTCGGGTGGGGAAGAAGAGGCGTGGTGTGGGGTCCTCTGCGGTGAGAAAGAGTGGAGGTGGGGCAGTAGTGATCGCTCGGTGGGTAAGTTGCTGGGTGAAAGAAAACGATTCGGGGTGGAGAGGAGGTGGGCTGCGAGTGGGCTTAATGGGCTGTCTCAGTTGGGTCAGGTCCACTTCCATTTTTTTTATTCTGTATCTTTTTCTTTTTCTATTTCTGATTTATGTTTTGAATTTTCAAACAAACAAATCACACCCAAATCAATTCAAACAATCATCCAATTTTGTAATTTTGAATTTGATTCTGTTTATCAACATACCCAAATCCAGAATAAAATAATATTTTTATTCATTTTAGAATCCATTCATTAATTAAATAAAATGGATCATTAGTTATTTAATAAAAGTAGGGCTTGATTTAATTAATAAAATCCCCATTAAAAAATTCAAATATTTTCAAAATCAAATCAGTAGGTTTAATAAAGAATACTTGGAAACTTGTTTAAAACAAAATAACATTTTTGCTATAGGGTCCATTAGTAATTAAATAAATAGACCAAGGTTTATTAATCAAATAGGGTTTTGTTTTATTTAAAAAAACTCTTTTGAAATCTAAATATTTTTTAAAACCAAATCAGTAGGTTTTATTTGGGAAATATAGAATACTTGGAAATTTGTTTAAAACAAAATAACCTTTTACTTTAGAGTCCATTATTAATTAAATATAATAGACTTTCATTATTAAATCAAATAGGATTTGTTCTATTGAGATATTTATTTTGAAATCTAAAATAAAGCCAAAACACTTTAGTAGGTTTTTATTTGTGAATAACAAATATTTGGAAAACTTATTTTAAATAATTTAATAAGTTTTGATGTTTCAATTAAATTGGTAAAACCTTTTATTTAAATAAAGTTGGATATTAAAGCTTTATTAATTTATTTAAATAAACCTTTGCTAATTTTATTAAAAATAAAATGTTTTAATTCCAAAGCTTGGCCAAGGTTTAATTTGGTTTTATAAAATAATCTTTATTCATAAAACTTTTATTTCTATTGAAAACCAATTCTCTTATTAAAGGATCCAAAATAGTAATTCCAAAACATTTTAATTTCCTTTAAAATGTTTATCTTTTTAAATCCCTTTAGGATTTTATTTGATCCAATTTGATTTGAAGTTCCAATTAAATTCAAAAAGTTTCTTCTGGCCTTGAAAATCAAACAAAGTTTTATTTTATTCATTTATTTTCACATTACAAGATTTGGAAAAACTTGGGATGTGACAGGCTACCACCCTTAAAATAAATCTCGTCCCGAGATTTGGGAAGGCTGGGTTTACAAGCAAGTTCAAAACAACTAGGGTACTACCACCCTTAAAAAAATTCAAACAAAAATTACATATTGGCCTTCTTGGGATCCTGGGAAAACTTCTCTAAGTAACTTTTGCATTGTCCTTGGTTTCCATGCTTGACTCATGGGCCAAGGTTGAGTTTCTCCATAGGTTTGTTCAACTTGTTCTTCATCTTTTCTGGACAGTTGCTTGCATAATGTCCTGGATTCTTACAGTTGAAACAATGGATATCTTGGAGTTCTTTGCGTTGTTCTTGTGGACAAGTTGCTACATAATGGCCTGGCTCTTTGAAGTTGTTACACACCACTTGGTCAATTCCCTTATTTTTCTTGTTCTCTGGGCACTCACTGGAGTAGTGTCCCATTTCCTTACATTTACGGCATTGCACAAGGTGCATGTCCTGTCTTGGTGTCTTGAGTTTCTTTGATCCTTTGAATTGGGTTGTCTTGTTTGGAGGTATGAGTGGTCCTTTTCCTTTGGTAAACTTGGATCCTTCTTGTTTCCTCTGTTATACCATGGAGTAGATAGGGCATTGGATAGGAACATGGTCATTTCCTTCACAAAGGTAACAAGTAGCTTGAGAGGTGGGACATTGTCCAACAGGATGATTTTCTTTACAGTTAGGGCATTGACCTTCATGTTCCTTGGAAGTATGATCCTTGTCTCCACAAATAATGCAAGCTGGGGCTCCATCTAGAACAACATTCTTGTCATCTTTGTTATCATAAACTCCTTTGGGATAGTTTCCTTCCATGCTGATCATCTGATTAGTCACCTTAAGCATCAGTTGGGTTTGTTCCTCCAAAAACTTTTGCAGTGCTGGATCTTTATCACTATTGTTGGCTATGAACTGAGTTGTCAGTTGGTTCAACTGGTGTTGGGTTGCTAGGAGCTCCTTCATGCTATCATCTTGGTTGGTGTTGGTGTCATCAACCTTGGAGTCTTTTGGAGTAGTCATCTGTTTGGGTTGAAGGAAAATTTAGAATAGGCAAGATATTTCTAAGGAAATATTTCTAATCACACACATCACAATTCACACAAGCAATGTGCATGCAATCACAAACCAAACATTTCACTCAAACAATGTTCAAGCACATACTTAGTCAACAAAATATTTTGTTCTACCTCATAAATTGGTGGTTTTGACTTAACTAGTATATGGTGGTCCATCTATATGGTTCACTTGTGATCTTTCCATCTTTCTTGGTTGGTTCTTCTTTCTACATGATATCTTGGTTTCCTTTAGGAAAACTCTTGGTTATAATACTTCAAATGATGTAGGCTCCTTCTAACTTTTGCATTCCCTCAGTCTCTAAATCTTGAGCAAGTTTTCCTTGTCTCCCTTGTAGTCCTTAGTGATATCCAAGTTGGAAGTCCTTGGTGAACATGTTGAAGATGTTGAAGTCATTAGAGTTGAAGAAGTTGAAGAAGTCCTTTGCACATGGTGTAGTCTTTGGCCATGGGTAGGTTTTTCCATCAAGTTGAAATAGAAGAGATGTAGAGTTGAAACCAAAATGGTTGAGGAAAGAGTTTACAAGTGTTTTTGTAAATAAGTTTTGGAACAAAATATAACTCCTATTTTTCTAAGGGTTTTGTCCAATCCTAGTTTTACAATCCTACAAGCAACACAATGCTCTGATACCATCTGTAGGGGTCCCAATCTTTAATAAGATAGAGCCCTCTGTGTTTTACAATGCTAGTCCCTGGATCAATAGCTAGCATCCACAGTTAAGATGTAATATCAAGATACAAAGGTCATATTATAACTTTATAACCAGGAATAAAATAATTATATTACATCACACATAGCTCATATGGCTATTACATTACATTGCAGCGGAATAACTATAATCATGGGGTCCTTCATCTTCAAAGTGCCACAGGCAGATGTTGGTTGTAGACTTTGTAATCCTATTCAAACATTCTTCACTAAAAACAATCAACCTGCAACATACAAGTTACAGCCACAAAGGGTCAATACATTTGAATTGTATTGGCAAGTGATACTATGGTAGTATAGTGGAATCTATCATCTATATGCATTTGGCTAAGTGGAGTTGAGGCTTGCATTGCTCAAAATAGATTTTTCTTATCATTTTAAAAATACTAAGTTTTTGCTTGACAAAATCATTTTTCTCAATCAAAGATGGAAGATCCTTTCCAAGGCATCTACCAATCAAAGATTTAAGATTTCAAACAACCCTTGTTCAACCACAAGATTTTAACTTAGAAATTTGAATGATGAGATTCTTGATTGCTTCCATGTCTTGATGCTCAAATTGTCCTTTACCAGGGACATGGCTAAGTACTTAGATTTTACACTCTGCAGAGGTGGTGCACTTTCCCCACAAGACTTGGTTTCCCAAGACAAGATCTTTCAGAAGCCTTCCCTTAGACCAAAATGGACGCGCTCCAACCTATCAAACACTACCACCCACTGTCCATATGGCTAAGTTCTTGCAACCTATATGATCATGGCAGAGCCCATATTGCCAAGTGGTTGCACTTGAAGCTTCTCAACATTTGACATCTCAAATCCCTTTGTTCCTGGGTGGCCATCCACAAGTGAGATACACAAGGTCAACCATAAACATGGGCCTTGTGAACCACTCAACATAACCCAATCCTTCCATTCCACCCAGGTGATTCATTAACTTAGTTGTTTTATTAAACAAAACATAAGTCCTCAGACTTAGAATATTTTTCCATAGTGTGAATATATATATTCCACCCATGTTTTCTATTATCTAGGCTAAGCTTGGTAGTAATAGGAATCTTAACTTAGGAAAATCCTACTAAGGATTCATCTACTAGGTTTTACTATAGCAAGGTCTATACTTAGCAAAATTTCCATGCAAGTTTTACTTAGCAAAATCACTAATGCATAGAGAAAGTAATGGGACAAAAAGTATGAAGCATCACTTGCCTTTTGGAAGGGAATGGTGGTTCACTCCTTGATCTTGCTAGTCTCACACTTCACTACAAGTCAATCAAGCAAACACAAATTCAATTCACATTCCAAACCAAAGTCAAACAAACAATTTTTCACACACAAAGTAATGGAATCTAAGTCATGCATAAGCATGCAAAGGTTGGTTCTATTGCAAGGATGGTATCTACTAGGTTTCTAAACTTTTTAGGGTCCAAATTGGTCATTTACCAAAATGGCAAAGTCATTAGTTAGAGGTTTTTGCCCAAAAACCATTTTTAAATCCATTCATCATTTTATGTGGTGAAAAATGTTTTTATCAAGGCAAAACTATTAAGTTGTTCACCAAATGAGTTGCTATTGCAAAACTTGGTGTTTTTGGGTCATGAGTTTGGTCAAACCATTTTCTTAAAGTTTTCTTTCCATAATTATTTTTATAACAAAAACCATTCTTTTTATTTGGCTAGGAAATGACTAAGTCAAGTAATCTAACCTAAATTTTACCAAATCCATTTTCCAAACTATGGGTTGGTTCCTAGGGTCAGTAAGGTCACAAAAATCCAATTTGCAAAGGTTTTAACCTTAAAATCAATTTTAAACAATTTTTATACTCTAAACAAGCTCACAAAAGAATCTGCAAATTTAAGCAAACTAACATAAACTATTTTCTAAACTAAGGCCACAGTTGGCTAGGGCTTGCTCTCCTGAATCCAACGACATAAAATTTGTAATTTTTGGACATGTGGATTCAAAGTTATAAGGGTTTGAAATTCACAAAATATTCTGTTTTCAAATCAGTTTTTAAACAGAACAGTGACACGCAGCGCTTTCTAACTGGGTGATACCGGTTCGGCTGGATCACGCGACGACATCCGTTGGATTTCAGTTAAATCGTGCGGCACAGGCGTGCTCTTACCGCTTCGTTCTACTTTCTATCCTATCCACTGGATCAAGATCGGACGGCCCTCAGTGCCCGACCATAAGCTGGCGGCGATATGTTATGGCAGCGGCGGCGGGGCGATTAGCGTGGCAGGCGGGAAGCGAAACAGGGAGGAAGCAAGCTCACCGAGGTCGCGAGGATGAGGTGATGCTGTTCGTGTGGTCGTCGTGGCAAGGGGCGCACGGGGGTGGGCAGGATTCCTCGCCGGAGTTGGTTCTGGCAATGGACGCACGCGGTCGAGGTCGAGGACGACGCTAGGGATCACCCGGAGACAAACAAAGCGCATAGTCAGGAGCGCAAGGACACGACGAAGGTGTGTGCGTGAACGAGAGGGGTCAGGGTAGTCTGGTTTACTAGAGAGGTTCCGCCGGAGTAGAGCCAGACGGTGGCGGTGCTGGGGGTTGTTGTTGGCGAGGCTCAGGGGCGTCCATGATCGAGCAGGTAATGCAGGGGAGGAGTGTCAGGAGGGGAAGCTGCTAGGGTGCTCGAGAAGGCAGGGGTGGCGTGTACTGGCCTGAATTGGTCGAAGACGGTGGTCGGAACAGAGGAGCTCGAGGAGGAATCGGGGCGGCCTGGGGGCGTGATACTGCGGGGTGACAGGGGGGAAACGGAGAGGAGGGGCTGGCGTTTTATCAGGCATGGTCAATGGCGGGTTTAATCCATCCTTCAATGCGAATTATGCCGGGTTTAACTCGCCTGCAACGGCCGGCGAGGGGGGGAGGCGTGGTTCGCGGGTGGGGAAGAAGGGGGGCGTGGTGTGGGGTCCTCTGGCAGTGAGAGAAAGGGAGTGGAGGTGGGGCCAGTAGTCAGTCGCTCGGTGGGTAAGTTGCTGGGTGAAAGAAAACGATTCGGGGTGGAGAGGAGGTGGGCTGCGAGTGGGCTTAATGGGCTGTCTCAATTGGGTCAGGTCCACTTCCATTTTTTTATTCTGTATCTTTTTCTTTTTCTATTTCTGATTTATGTTTTGAATTTTCAAACAAACAAATCACACCCAAATCAATTCAAACAATCATCCAATTTTGTAATTTTGAATTTGATTCTGTTTATCAACATACCCAAATCCAGAATAAAATAATATTTTTATTCATTTTAGAATCCATTCATTAATTAAATAAAATGGATCATTAGTTATTTAATAAAAGTAGGGCTTGATTTAATTAATAAAATCCCCATTAAAAAATTCATATATTTTCAAATTCAAATCAGTAGGTTTAATAAAGAATACTTGGAAACTTGTTTAAAACAAAATAACATTTTTGCTATAGGGTCCATTAATAATTAAATAAATAGACCAAGGTTTATTAATCAAATAGGGTTTTGTTTTATTTAAAAAAAACTCTTTTGAAATCTAAATATTTTTTAAAACCAAATCAGTAGGTTTTATTTGGGAAATATAGAATACTTGGAAATTTGTTTAAAACAAAATAACCTTTTACTTTAGAGTCCATTATTAATTAAATATAATAGACTTTCATTATTAAATCAAATAGGATTTGTTCTATTGAGATATTTATTTTGAAATCTAAAATAAAGCCAAAACACTTTAGTAGGTTTTTATTTGTGAATAACAAATATTTGGAAAACTTATTTTAAATAATTTAATAAGTTTTGATGTTTCAATTAAATTGGTAAAACCTTTTATTTAAATAAAGTTGGATATTAAATCTTTATTAATTTATTTAAATAAACCTTTGCTAATTTTATTAAAAATAAAATGTTTTAATTCCAAAGCTTGGCCAAGGTTTAATTTGGTTTTATAAAATAATCTTTATTCATAAAACTTTTATTTCTATTGAAAACCAATTCTCTTATTAAAGGATCCAAAATAGTAATTCCAAAACATTTTAATTTCCTTTAAAATGTTTATCTTTTTAAATCCCTTTAGGATTTTATTTGATCCAATTTGATTTGAAGTTCCAATTAAATTCAAAAAGTTTCTTCTGGCCTTGAAAATCAAACAAAGTTTTATTTTATTCATTTATTTTCACATTACAAGATTTGGAAAAACTTGGGATGTGACAGTATCACTTTGGGAGCATCAAGTAGATCTAAATTAGTTTTGGAAAACCGAGCTCTGGTCAGCAGCAACACTTTTTGAGGTTTGAAAGGAAAAGAGAAAAGCACTTACAGGTATTTTATATCGTTTTCTTTCTTTATTGATTGGCTCATAAGCTTAGTATTATTTATTTAAGATATTTTTTGTCTTCAAGGAAGATTACATGTTTGAATTTATTACTTGTATGTTTGCTTGTTTCCTTCAACTCTTTTCTTGCTACCCAGCCTTGCTAGCCAAAAACCTATGCTGAGAGGGAACACTTCTATTAGCATTATTGCTATTCCAACTAAATTCTCAAGCTTCATCTATCTTTCAAATTAAAATTTATTTTGTTATGTGAAAACTAGTTAGTAAAGCTCTCACGAACTTGATGGCATACCTTATTTTCTTGCCCCTAATAAACTTGAACCACTGTGTCATCGAAGTTGTATATGCTTGCACCTATATGTTGGAATTAGCATAACTGTGTTGTCACGGGGAACGCTTTCAACATTGCACATGTACATTGTACACAGTTGATAGCATGCTCTTTTGTTTGCGGATGTTGTCGGTGTGAAATAAAAGGGGAGCTTGTAAGTGCATGGAGTTATGTATGTGTGTTAGAGAAACGCCTAGGCCGCTAGCCTAAGCCATGCCTAATCATGGTGGAAACTTGCAGCATAACCATAGTGAGCAATCTATGAAGCATACTCAATAAAAACCTATGCAAATATCAAATAAAAATATCGCTGAGATGCTCACTGTCTGATTGCCTTGTCATTTTGATATGGGATAGCTTCTGTATCATGTGCAAGGGGTACCCCGTTGGAGGTTCTCTATGATACGCATGTACTTACTATGACAAAAACTTACCGGTAACTAAAGTTGAGTAGCATGAGGAGCGGCCCTTGTACTCAAGGGACATGAGATGCCAACTTATATTTCGTCAAGCATATACTCCATCCTTGTTCACTTTAACCTTAATCACCTCAAGATGCTTATGATAGGGGCAATGAGATCTCAAAGCTAGTAAGTACTATAATCTTTTGAAAGCTCTTTATGAACTTGAAATCCCTGCTTCCCTCTATGAAGGGCCTTTCTTATACTTCTAAGTTGAGTCGGTAAACCTATTCCTCTCTATCTTCAGCAAGCATTTGAGTTGTTGTGTTTCAAGTATTCATATGATGATTTATTCAATCATGTTCTTTATCTCCCTTGTTTGCACATGACTCTTATCTAAATGAGTACTACTTTGAAAGCCATCATTGTTAAAAAAGCCTTTTATGTTTGAGAAAAAAGAGTACTCCTATTATAAACTTCTTTACAAAAGCTTTGCTTGAAAACTGTTTGCTAACTGTTCTCTGACCAAGAACAAAGTTTGCCAATCCCAATTATGATTTATCTTTATACATCTTTATTGTGACTCCCATACTTGTTGCAAGCTAAGTTATATAATGGTGAGTTGCTTTATTCTATGAGTTGTGTATTGGCAAGTGTGATGCTTCTTGTCTGTATTCTTTTTATCGACACTTCACTCCATAAACACGTGGACATGTTTACTGAGCTCAGTTTTCGCTTGGGGACAAGCGAGGTCTAAGCTTGGGGGGAGTTGATACGTCCAATTTGCATCACCATTCTATATCATAATTTGCTTCTATTCATTGATATATTTCATATTAATAGGTGTTACTTATGTGTTTTCATCTATTTTTGCATGTTGGATGATACTTGGAGGATGAACTGCCGGACTCAGGATTCTGATGGAAAAAGCGGTGTTTTGATGCAATTTCACGAAGATCAGAAAAATACCATAAAAACTACATAAAATTATATTTTCCCAAAAGACGAAGGATGCCAGAAGGGGAGGCGGAGTTGGGCCATAGGGGGGCCCACATCCCCTAGGCGCGGGCCACCCTAGGACGCGCCTACAGGGGGTATGGCCACCCTGGCCCACCTTTGGCTCCGCCCTCTTGCCTATATCTTCTCCTCTAAACCCTAAAGTTGGGATGGCGACCATAGAAAGATTATGCCGCCTCTACGGGGCGAAAAACACCGAGAGAGGAAGAGCTCTCCGGCAGACAGATTTCTGCCAGGGAAATTCCTTCCCAAAGAGGGGAGATCGTCGCCATCAACACCATCATCAAGATAGACTTCATCGGGATCATCATAATCATCATCCACACCATCATTTCCACCAGCACCATCGTCACCACTCCATCTCGCTGTAACAATTGTGTTGAATCTTGCATAGTTCTTAGGGGAAACTTTCCCGGTGTTGATTACTATTGTAGTTGATGCTTGTGAGTGGAACCATTGAATTATTGTTTATGTTCAGATTGTTATCCATCATTATATCATCTCTGATCTTAATCCATATGATGTCTCGTGAGTAGTTCGTTTAGTTCTTGAGGACATGGGAGAAGTCATGTTGTTAGTAGTGGAATTGTGTTGAGGTATTATTCAATGGTTTAATATTTAAGTTGTGGTGCTATTCTTCTAGTGGT
Source organism: Avena longiglumis (assembly GCA_030063025.1). Classification (NCBI taxonomy): domain Eukaryota; kingdom Viridiplantae; phylum Streptophyta; class Magnoliopsida; order Poales; family Poaceae; genus Avena; species Avena longiglumis. The sequence continues at coordinate 474,872,509 of CP125974.1, read as the reverse complement.
GTCATGTGAACGTCGACTACATGATACTTCACCATTTATGGGCCTAGGGGAATGCATTGTGTATTTGGATACTAATTGTGGTCGTCACCACTCCATCCCGTTGTAACAATTGTGTTGAATCTTGCATAGTTCTTAGGGGAAACTTTCCCGGTGTTGATTACTATTGTAGTTGATGCTTGTGAGTGGAACCATTGAATTATTGTTTATGTTCAGATTGTTATCCATCATTATATCATATCGTATCTTGATCCATATGATGTCTCGTGTGTAGTTCGTTTAGTTCTTGAGGACATGGGAGAAGTCATGTTGTTAGTAGTGGAATTGTGTTGAGGTATTATTCAATGGTTTAATATTTAAGTTGTGGTGCTATTCTTCTAGTGGTGTCATGTGAACATCGACTACATGATACTTCACCATTTATGGGCCTAGGGGAATGCATTGTGTATTTGGCTACTAATTGTGGGGTTGCCGGAGTGACAGAAACCTGAACTCCCGTTAGGAAACCTTTGCACAAGGGAGTGTAGGATCTCAGAGTTTAAGGCTGTGGTTAGGTTTTTACCTTAATTAATTTCTTGTAGTTGCAGATGCTTGCAAGGGGTTTAATCACAAGTATGTATTATTCCAAGTAAGGTCGGTACATTAGCACAGGTTCACCCACACAACACTTCTAAAACCAAAGAAGATTAATCAGTTATATGAAACGAAAGCACTTGACGGTATTCCCATGTGTCCTCGAGAACGTTTGGTCCTCATTAGTATTTCCACCGGCTTGTCCTTTGCTAACAAAGGATTGGGCCACTTGCTGCAATTATTTGTTGTCTTTATTTACTTGCACTTTATTTCCTTGCTTTATCAGAAAATCCCTAAAAATCCATTTGCTAAGTATTTACAGAGATTTCTTTCTCCATACCACCAGTCAACACCTTCTGCTTCTCGTTGGGATCGACACTCCTATTTATCGAAAGTACTATGATACACCCCCTATACTTGTGGGTCATCAATCATCATCATCAACTTCAATATCCTTGGCCTTCATTGCAAGATTCACTTTTGTCGATCCTATAGCCCTAGCACAAGCGGACTATGCGTTCTTCTTGGCAATGGTCATGGCAATCACTTCACTCGAGACTTCTTGGGAGGTCATTAGGTGAAATTTGGTTCTTCCCTTAATGGAGTTGAGCTTTTGTTCTTCAAATGGAAGGAGAGCTTGAATAAACTTCCTCTTCATGAACTTGTCATCAACATAGGTGGCACCAAGATCCCTCATAGTGCAACAAAGGACCTTGAGCTGCCTATACATGTCTTCAGGAGTCTCATCATCTTGCATAACAAAACCATCGCACTCATTGTTGACTTCATCAAAACTTGGAGCTTTGAATGCTTGCATTCCCAACAATTAATTCAGTGAGTTCATCCCATGCTTCCTTGGCGGTGTTGAATTGGTGAATCTGAGCAAAGTCCTTGGGAGTCAAAGCCTTTTGAATCATGCCCAAAGCCGTGGCATTGAGTTGCGTGTCCACCACTTCACCTTGAGTCAACTTCTCTGGGTCATATGGATAGAACCCATCCTCCACAATCCTCATTAACTCAATAGAAGAGCTGGAAATATGTGAGCGCATTAGATATTGCCCATTGGCGAATTTTGAAGTATCTAACATAGGTGGTGCTCCTTTAGGAATGATGTGTGGCACGAGAATGGGTGGATCTGGAGTATACTTCGGCAATGGGGGCACCGCCGAGTAGTCCTTTCCTCCACTTTCCTCTTTGGAAGTTGAGTCTTCGAGCCCCTCGGTGTTCTCGCTTGGAACATTGGTAGATGTTTGAGCAACAAAACCAAGTCCCAAGTGAGTGTTGACGGCCGTGGGATTCACCCCAGGAGCGGTCACGGGAACAGTGGGAGGAAGCTCGGTGGTTTGGGGTGTGACAAGAGGAACCATGGGGTTTGGCTTGAGAGACTACAAAATAGTCATCATTTCCTCAAACTTAGACATCATGGATGACTCCAATAGCTTGAGGTCATCCATGGTGTCCAAGTTCTTGGAGTTGTCATTTTCACTACCCCCTTCGTCGGCCATCGTCTCTTAGGCGGTAAAGCCCGAAATAAGAGCCTTGGCTCTGATACCAATTGAAAGTACCGACTTTGAATCGACTAGAGGGGGGTGAATAGGCAACTACTAATTCTTAATTTGTTACTCAATTTTAGGCTTGTCAAGAAGATAAGTTCTCTAGATATGCAACTAGGTGAACAACCTATATGCTAGAGAACTAATTACAAGCACAAGAGCGGTAAAGAGAAAGTAGTAAAGGAAAGGAACGAGAAAACTGGAGCGGGGACACAGAGATGTAATTCCCGTAGTTCACTTCCAAGGAAGCTAAGTCTATGTTGGAGAGGTGTCGGGGCCACACAAGGTCACCCGAGTGCCACAAAGGCCTCACCTTCTTCTCCGGTGAGCTCCCCCACAAAGGAGGCCTCACAATCCACTAACCGGTGACCTTAAAGGCGCCAACCGAAACCTTTACAACAAGGTTGAGGGGGAAGCTCCACAACTCAATTGGAGGCCCTCAATGACACCACAGAGCTTTGTAACACATGCCCTTAGGTCCGAGGATGCCCTACACCATCTAGGGTTCCAAGAAACCCAAGAGTAACAAGATCCACAAGGAATATGTGGAGGGAATCAAATCTTCTATGGTGGAAGTGTAGATCTAGGTCACCTCTCAAAAGATCAAGTGATTTGAGTGGCCAGGGAGTGAGATCTAGTGAGCTGAAGCTCTAGTATTAATGGAGGAGAGAGAAAATTGAAGAGATAACTATGAGGAAGAAGGAGGGCGCCTTAAATAGGCCCCCTCCAAACTGAACCGTTGGACAGTTCGCGACATCACCGGAAGTTCTGGTAAGGGGCCGTATGTTCTGCATAGCGCTGCTTCAACAGTACGAAGATCGTTGACGCACACTCCAAAGCTTGACTGGAAGTTCCGGTGAAACTTTCGGAGCAAGTTCCGGGCCAAGTTCTGTCAAATATAACACTTGCATATAGAAGTATACTGAACCTGAGCGGAACTTGGAGCAGAACTTGGGGCGGAACAACTGGGTCACAAAAATGCCTGACCAGAAGTTTTGATGCCTGGGCGGAAGTTCCACTCAGGGTCTCAGCGGAAATAGCAAAGGAAGTTCCTGCGACCGGAACTTCCGGTGCTAAAGTTCCATCAAATAGACACTACAATACAGTAGGTTCTGAACTCTGGCTGGAACTTCCGCCGGAAGTTGGACCGGAAATATACCCAGATCCATTCCACAGAGAACCCTCAGCGGAACTTCCGATCAGAAAAAAACTGCACCAACAGATCAGAAACTCGCTCTCTCGCTGATGAATAGGATGGTTGTGGCGGTGCAAATATGGTTTATGCAAGAACAAATGATTCCCCACAGCCTTCCGAGGTGGACCCCCTTTTGATAGTACGGCGATATAAAACAATAACATGAGAGAAAGAGAAAAAAAGACCGTCGTCTTCACGAGATCCCAAGAATAGCATCCACACACTCCATAAGCTCCAACATTAAACAAATAACCTGAAAATCAAGCACACGGTTAGATCACAAGTGGGATTGTCATCATCACCAAAATAGCAAGGGAAAACATAGTCCTTTCAAAGTGTATTAACACTTGGTAAGTGAAACAAGATTCAAGTGTTTTGACACTTAGTGAGTAAAATCACAAGAATATTTTGATCAATCATATTGTGATATGTACACATCCGGATATATCCTATGCTCTAAATGTTATGATCATATACCATAATGACTCATAAGATGATCATTGGACAATAGTAAGGATATTATTATGATCTTTGGAAGAACTAAGAATATATTTATATAGAGGTGACAAATAATTACAAATAGTTCATTGTAAAGTGTTACATTGATACTAGTTTTGTCAGAAAATACAAAATAAATTTATCTCAATTTAAACTATGGTGGCACAATTCAATGGAAAGGAGATTCCATGATGGATTTGGATGAGTTACAAAGTTAAGACATTTGACGGATACTACAACAAAAAGCTAAGTATATGACTGCTATTATAGCAGCAAAAGAGGGCATTTGTGTCAAGTAGTTATTATCAAACTAGGTGTGGTTCATAGTGGTCTAACACTATGAAGATATATTGTAAGACAATAGTATCGACATGATTTAACCCTAAGGAACTAAAAGTCTCACCAAAGGACCAAATTTATACAATGCCATCTCATTGGAGAACGAGTGATGCGTAGAGATGCAAAGACATGCAAATACACAAGGACCAGAAAGTGTAATATCTAGAGATTATGTTTACCACTAGCAAACACGTATATACAACACCAGAAAGCAATATATGTTGAATGCGCAAGTTTTTCAAACTAGATTATTGACTCTAGTGCAAGTGGGAGACTAAAGGGAATATGTCTGAGAGGCAATAATAAAGTGGTTATTATCTTATTCCTTTTATGATAAATGTTTATTTTACATGCTATAATTGTATTAAAAGGAAACGTTAATACATGTGTGTTTAATAAAAAATAAATAGTTCCTAGTTATGCCTCTCATATAAACTAGCTCGTTGATTAACAAGATGATCAAGGTTTCCTGATCATGGACATTGGATGTTGTTAATAACGAGGTCACAATATTAGTGGAATGATGTGATGAACATTCATCCGAAGTATAGTAATATTATAAAATTCATTATGTTTAAATTACTATAACATCATTACAAAGTAACTTTAGTCCTTAGACCATGAGATCATATCAATTACTGACACCGAAAGAGTAGCTTGATAACATCAAACGTCACATTGTAACAGGGTGATTATAAAGGTGGGTTCAAATACTGCTATAGTGTTATGTAGAGGCTCATGGATCAAGAGTGGGATTTGTCCATCCTGATGACGGAGAGATATACTCTGGACCCTCTCGGTGATATCACATTGATATAGCTTGCAAGCAAGTGATGGGGGTCACTAGAATGTTATATCACGGGAACAAGAAAAGAGTACATGTCGGTAACGATATGAAACTAGGTATGTGGATACCGATGATCGAATCTCGAACATGTAAAATATCACAAGACAAGGGGATTTAGTTACAATGTTAAAGGTTCACACGATCATAAGAAGTCATTGTTGAATGTGTGGGAGTCAGTACAGATCTCCAGGTCCCGTTGCTGATTATTGATCGGAGAGGGGTATCGATCATGTTTGCATTATTCACGAAATGTAGGGTGACACGCTTAAGGGATACCGACACCATTTTGAGGAAATAAGATGCCAGAGAAATAATATCAAAGCTCTGAAATTATTTCAATGAACACCGAAATTGTTTCAGGTGAAATTGCTGAAATTGGTTCTACACGTGAAATTGAAATGTTGCAAGTAGTTTTATGTGAATGTTTTTTAATTAATGTAATTAACAAAATTCTGAATAAAATAAATAAATTAGTTTTATTAAGTGAGAAATTATATTAAATTTGGTGGAAATTTAATGGAGGTGAGCGGAATTTTGAGTGGAGGCATGTTTATGTGAGTGGAGGCTTTTTGTACGAGTGGGAGCTCCACCCACATGAATGAGGAAGAGGTGGGGAAGACACCATGGCCACAACGCCATGGCCCTTGGTTATCTCCCCTCTCCCTATAAAATGCCCCCTCTCCTCTCATCTCACACCTCCTCGCGAAGGATCTCTCTCCCCTCTAGAATATTCTCCATGGTCTCGGCTTAGAGAGATACATGTTTCCGGTGGCTTTTTCTGGAAGGATTTGCTGCTTTTGCTGCTTCGCTACAGCGAGGACTCGGAGGTTGTAGGGGTACTAGACATGTGTGCGATCATGGATGCACCACTGCTTTGCGGTGCTAGACTTGCTGGTACTAGACCTGCTAGACTTCATCACGATCTTGATATCGGCAAGTGAAAGACTACATCATCCACGGGAATCAATCTCGTAATGCTTTGTTGGTTTTCGAGGGTAAGTTCTCTATGGATGTAAATCCACCCGTTGCTTGTATCTAGATAGATAGATCTTGGTTCTCAGTTTTTCATATTGTAGGAATTTTTTTGTTTTCTATGTTGTGAACCCAACAAAAGCATCCGACTTCACTACCTTGCAGTCATAAGGAAAGTTCATCACTTGCTCATATGCTTTGATGAGATTTCCCAAAGTATTTGCAACTTGTGTGTTATCACCTATGTTCTAAAAGGATACATAAAAGAATATTCTCTCAATAATATGAAATGCTATTATCATCCTAAGTGATGGTAAGTTATTAAGGCTAGCAAGGGAATCTAAAATTCCATGTGTAGGGATTAATAACCCATGACATCAGTGATTCTGGCGTCGTATAATACGCGTTAACCATGAGATCTGGAATAGGATGGAAGTCAGTTGGATCTTCTTCATTTCACATGCTAGTGGACGACCTTAATGTGACGATGTGATTCCTCGTGCGGATACAACACATGGGTGGGCACCCTTAGGACCCACGGTTTTGGTGTCTAGATTATCTATAAGCGACTGCCGGAGGTATAGTCGGCCATTTTTATGGAGTCTGCCAGGGGAATCACAGACTCATAGAGTCCTCGGGGCCTATCAGAGCTATAGCTTGCGCAAAGGGGGGTATTAATAGAGATGTGGCTTGCCTGGAGGATTGTGTTGGCATGTGGGGTCGCAGAGGAGAACAATGATCGGCTTGGATGGGAAGGTACGCCTAGTTGTGCAACAAGGATTTGATATCTTATGGGTAAAGCAACGCACCTCTGCAGAGTGTAAGAATTGTGACATGTTACTCCCTGTTCTAGGAAGGATCTACGAATGTGGCAGTAAAGGAACTCCATGAAGTTCTGGTCAACCTATGAAGACCGATGGGCATAGTTTTGATAATAAAATAAATCTTTGAAGAAATGTTTACGAAAACTATATAGTGCCAAAAAATTATAGTATGAGGTGGTAGTTAGTGCATCAAACTTCCCACTTTGCATATAATGAACTTGCTGGATAACATTGTTACTCACTTTTTTCTTTGATCCCCTGCTTAGACTCCAAGGACCAGGAAGATACTTCAATATACACCACTGAGTGCTAGGATGATGTATTTTATGAGTAGCCAAACCTGTCAGGAGGAGTCGAAGGAGTGGGCTACAAGATCCACTATGAAGTTGAAGGCAATGAGTCTGAGTAGTTGCTATAATAGTACTTAGAAGTTGAGTTGGGCCGAGCAGCATAAACTCTATATAATAAGCGACTTAGCTCACATTATGTTGATTAATTTGTATTTTTCCGTACTTCTGTTGGAACATCTTAAGTGGGTTGTTTGTTGGTTGTAAGTTTGAAGAACTCAAGTATTAGATCTTTTGGTATAATAATAATGTATGTTTATAATATGGACCCGCAATATTTTTGTTGTACCACTCTAAGGGACGTGATATTTGCGGAATGGTGTTTTCTGAATGTTATGTCAACAAATTTTGTACTACAACATGAAGTGGTATGCTGGGTCACCGCAGCGCGGCACTACCTGGTGAGCCGGGTGGTGATATATACTTCCGCGCTTCCGCAGGAGTTGACAAGATTTCTCTCACCAACTTTTGTGGAAAAGCTGTGGCTCACGCCATCGCCGAGCTCGCACGGACGGCACGTTGTTTTCCCCGCTTTTGTACCAGCGATGCATGTCCCCGCGGAAATGCTCGATTTGGGTGTTCCCAGCGGACCAAGTTTTAGACTGCTTTAAATCTCGTATGGTGCAAGGAAACCGTGTGACCCAGGAAAACAAACGGGCTTATTTCTTTCGGCCCGGTGCGAGAAACGGAAAAATGACCAACCAAACACACCCTTAGAGATGCTCTTAGAACCTCGAGAAGGTTGGCAATTCATTTCCTGCAACAACCCTAGTTTTATTAAATACTAACTATGATTTGTCTATGCATTCATAAGCATCATCATCATACTAAAATGCATGCATGAAATAAAAATGCTCTCAAAACCCTAAACCCTAAATAATTTACCTCTCTATTTGAAATGTATTCAAAAGGGTTTTGCTATATTTGAAAAGTACAAAAGTTCGGAACCCAAATTGATTACAAGGGTTCCTGAAATATTTTGAATATTTATAAAAGTTCTGGTAATTTGAAATGGTTAAAATAGACCTGAAATTCATTTACAAAAAAGAAAAGGCAAAACAGAAAATAGAAAAAGATCTGGATAAAAAAAAGGTTTCTAACCTAATCATGCCGCAGCCCTCCCTCCCTCTCTTTCTGGCTCGGCCCAGCCAAGGCCCACCCGGTGCCCAAAGAAGCCCAGCGCGGCCCGTACCCCTTCGACCTCTTCTGTTTCCATCGTCTTCCTCCCCGACGGAGGGAAGCAGCTTGGTGGCTCTTCCCCGGCCACCCGATGCACCTCCTCGTCGCCACGATGCGCGCTGTCGCCCCTGCGTCTATAAAGATTGTCATCGCCGCCGGAAGAACCCTAGTCGTGCCTCATTTCTCCTCTTCCTCACCCCCAATTTCTCTCTGGCCGGCGAAACCTAGCTCTAGACGTCGCCGACGCCCTGCAGATTCCGACCATCCCTCGCTGTTCTGAGGCCACTGTCGTGACCTTCGTGCAGTACTCATTCACCTCGATCAACCACGCGAGCCGGAGAAGCCCCAGTCGCCGCAATCGAGACCTCATGTCCGAAGTCCGGCCGCCGCGTTCATCACCGATTCCGGCCGCTCTCGACCGTCCCCGACCTTGTCGACCCCTCCACCGGCTTGCTGGTGAGCCTGCGGTCCTCGTGGACCCTCTCCCTCGCCCCCTCTCGCTCTGGTTCATCCTCCCCATCGACCACCTGCCACTGCCGCCGCTCGCTGTCGTCGTGCTTCCCCTTTCGGTGACCCCCTGCAAGCGGCGCCGCCAGTTTCTGGTAGCCCGCATCGCCCTCTTCCCAACGCCCCCAACCACGCCTCCTCGCGAGCTCTGGATCGATCGATACATCCATGATCTACAAGGGTTTCTCCTGGCTGACGTCATCATGGTGTCATGTCTATGCAATAAATCTTTTCTTTTCTTTTATTAATTTCTGTAATTCATTTCAGTAATTGATAAATGCTGACAGGTGGGTCCACCCTGTAAGTAATAAAAAATAATATCAGAAATGTTTATGTTTAATAAAAATGTTAAAGTAGTTTCAAAATGCACATTATTTTATAATATTCTAAAAACTATTTAGAATGAATTAAAATTTGAGAAATTCATAACTAATTCATTTTAAATCAGAAAAATACAAATAATATATCAAAATATTTAGAAAAATGAGTTCTATCTATTTAAACCATAATCATGCATTGATAAACAACTTCAATTGCAAGTTAGTTAGAAGAACTAAATGAACCCCTCTCATATGCCTCCGAGGTTTTCCCGAATTAAGGATTGCACCCTTCGGGACCCCGATTAAATTGTCAAGCATGCCTTAGGGTTATACTTCAATACAATTTAACTTGCCATATCATCATCCTTGATTGAGCATTGCATCGATACTATGTGTTGATTGTTTCCCTCTCTTTCCGGTGTTTGGTTCTTCCTCGGTAGAATATGGTATCGGAATCAGGATCGAGATCGAAGACCGAGATCAACACCGTCGAAGCTCGAAGACAAATACTTGACCAACTGTAATCAAGTCAAGTACCAGATGTCCGAAGCTCTGCTTTTCGGATATCAACTGGCAAAGGCAAGCGAAGCCCCACACATACATATGAATCCTATGCTTTCAAAATATTTCATTCTTGCCATGTGCATACGATTCCAAAGTCTTTTATCGATATCTAGAGTAACCCTATATGATGCATGTTACCTTTGAAGCCTATATTCCCTGGTCCACTGCTCATAGCATAGCTAGGGTTTGAGCTTGTGAAGCGTTGCTAGAGCTATTTTATCTATTGTGCTTAGCCATGCTTAGCTATTACCACTGATCCATCCGGTTGATGAATCAGAGCTGCGAATGAACCTAGTTTGACAAGATGACGTGGTATGATCAGAGATGGATAATAAACATGCATAATAAACATGCTAAGGCTTGTATGGGAGGCCACGTGGGTTGTGGTTTTTGCAGTCCCATACTTGCCACCCTTAGGACCCGATGTTCTTGCCTCTTGAACCAAGACAAGCGTACAGCCACACGGGGGCCTAGAAACCCCCTCGACTCACTAACTTGCCTAGTAGATTCCATGAGTCACATAGTTCGGGCTTTCCATTTGACATACGCATCTTGCTTGTTCTTGAATGGAGGTGAAGGAGGTGCATTCATAACAGGTAGGTAAGCGTGGCCGGGAACAAGAGATGTCCGACATCCGTAATCTTGAACCCTGCGCACATCATTAGGGACCGACTTCGGGACTTGACCCGTTATGGCGGCATCTCCCTAGTGCGTGACTCATGGTCTCGGCGAAAGCAAGGTAAAGGTCGTGTCCAACCACTCTCTGCCGGCCTTCCAAGGAAGAGGGCTAATCTAAAGTGGCATTAAGAATCGGTTGGTATGTGTGGGTAAAGTTGTACACCCCTGCAGGGTTATTAATCTTTTCGAAAAGCCGTGTCCGCGGTTATGGACGAACTTGGTAACGGACGTGAAGATCATAGAGAACTTGAAACATAATCGTAAAACTTGGCAAGTTAAGTAATGTGTGCTTAAGGATGCTTCCTTAGGGATCGAGGGGGTGATCCTAGATAGGTTCAGCTGATGACGATTCGGTGGATATCAAGATATGATCAAATTTGGAGATACCGCTCTCTTATTCCCTTTTAAAATATTCTGATTAGTCGAGATTCTTCTCCCTCTTATTTTACAAAAACAAAGATGGCTTTATGCAAAACAACTCCACCAGCCATAAGTCTTGCGGAGTACACCCTGTACTCACCCTTGCTTCGTTGACTCTTTTGCAGCAGAGTAAGTGCTACCATAGAAGATGAGTTCTTTACGGCATCGACATCGACGAGTAGTTTGGAGTTCCCAGTCGGCAGTTTGGGATCTATGGATTGGACGTCATTGTTATGCTTCAGGCCTCTTAGGCCATTTGTTAAGTTTGCTATACTTAATATCATAATTTTTCCTTCCGTTGTTTGATGTTTGTGGTCAGTGACCTCTGCTTGTAATATTTTGGTTCTCTGCTTAGTTATGAGCTCGCTGTAATAATTTTTGTGTCGTAGGGTCACTGTTATGTTACCGATTTTCTCTCTGTACGCTTTCGAGATTAGGTTAGGCTTATGCTCAGACGATGGTCTGGGATTTGTCTAGCCTTAATCCCGAGGGTGTCACATTTCCTCTCGAGATCAAATCGTGCAGGGAGGCCTTCGGTCGTCGGGTGTCATCTCGCGTCCTCGCCTAGTCTCCTGCTAGAATCCCTAATTCCTTATTCGGTTGTTCCCTAATCAATCACAGTACCAGATCTTGCATAGAGTTGGAGACGAAGGCACATCCACATGCGAAGGGCACGCGAGTCTCTTATGGCCTAGGGAAAGTCTGCCAAAAATTGGGGAGAGGTGAAGATCTACCCACAATTTGGCTAATCATTTAATTTCATAATTCCGTGCAACAACTAAATCTGATTCTTGTATTGGATTTTTAAAATAGACAAATAAAATAATGATAACAATGTCATTTCAGTCCTGCCAAATGAAATGATGGCTTCCAAACGAGCCCTAAGGGCTTATAGAATTTTTTATCCACCAATTGCATGGAATCTTGATTGAATTCCAAGTGCTCACTCACTAGAATTTCCAATTCAAATGACCTATCCAATTTCGAGACAACCAAACAAGTCTATTATGAAATTGTCAAATGAAATATATGTTTTTGGCCCCAAATGATGGGAGCCAAACGAGCCCTTATTTGCCAAATGGGCCCCAAACTCTATCTTTTCTAGAATAGTTTTGAATCTAAATTTCTAAATCTTGTGACTGTATTTTCTTCATTTTTACAATAGTTGCAGTTGCTTCCATTTGTTCGTGTTAGTTCGCTTATGTTTGTTCATGGAAGAGAGTGTCGGCCCTAGTTATTCAAATAGCCTGGTGTTAGAGCCTTTGAGTTTTGCTGTTTTGCTACAGAATTGTGATCAGGTCGTGTGAACATGCTTCCTAAAAAGCATCTATCTGGTTACAAGAAGAGAAATAAAAAAAGACAAGTAGAGAAGTTGATTGAATCTCAGAAGAGAGCTATGAATAATTTTCTGCTGAGAAATGACACTAAACAAAATTTTGCGCAATTATATATCATCAATGGCGAACAACAACTTGATCTGATTGAGAATGTAGTTGATGAAGATATTTCTGACGTTGATGCCTTTGAGAACGCCAAAAATTTCAGTGACCGTGAGAATACTGGTAACATAGATGAGCCAGGTTCTTGTTTTGATATTTATGACCCTAGAACTTGAAATATTCTTGACAATAAATCAAGAGATATTCTCATTGAAAAAGGACATACACGGGAATACAATCAATGAAAAATTATTGGTCTTTATGCCTTTATAAATTTTTTTATCTATTCATGCGTGAAATCAAAAAAGATTCTTTATTGGGCGCATTGATGGAGTTCACCCTAGGGCCTTTGAAATTCTAGAGTCGTGCAAACTTAAGGTGGACGTAGTCCGTCTGATAGGCATAGATATACAGCTCCTGGGTCTGCGTCATGGGCCTGTAGGCGGCTATCCGCCTAGTGCTCCCGCTCACCTTGTTGAGGTTTAGGTAGTTGTCGCCACAAACTATCGATTAGACAAGTCAACCAGGCTGACCTAGTGGGTTGTATTGAGCCGGCTCCACTCACCTGACTCTTATACGAGTCCGATCCTAGTAGCCCAAGAGCCTTGTCTTTTTTGGTCGGGCCAGAGACCCAATGATGAAGTGATATTTTAGATTTGTTTTAGGATAAACAAAAGCTTGTTCATGAAGCTTGTGTTTGGCATTAGGGAGTTCGAGGACTACTAAGTGTGCAAGAAAGACTAGACATGAGTGCTAGGTTTTTCCTCAATTCATACACGCACTTTTGCTTTCCAGATGCTTTCATATGAAGCTCATGCTGATACACATGAGCATGATCGAGTCCAAAACCATTGAGTGCATGTATAGATTCTGCAAGACAATGCTAGTAGTGTCTGGACCAACCTACCTAAGAACGCCCAATGAAGAAGACACATCTCAAATCATGGCACAAAATGCAGCAAGAGGATTTCATGGGTTGCTTGGAAGCACATGCACTAGTCATTGAAAAATTGTCCGTTTGCTGACCAGTGAATATACAAAGGTCATAAAAGATCATGCAGTGTGATACTTGAGGCTATGATAAGATCAAGATCTATGGATTTGACATGTTTTATTCGGTATAATAGGATCTCACAATGACATCAATGTGCTAGAGCACTTAAATGTGTTTGTGAAACTTGTTAAGTGCCATACTTCAGCGTGCAACTATAAGATCAATGACCATCTCCTACCAATACAACAAGGGATACTGCCTACTTAGCGGATAGAATCCAAGATGGTCGGTATTGTGAAGATAATCTCAAACCCTATTATAGGGAATGATCTTGGTTTTGTATGAGTCAAGACGTTTAGTGTATCGAGGACACGGGAACGAGACACGCTCTAGCACAGTGCCGGAATCCCATATGGCAACCAAAAAAAAGCTACTGCCTAGCGCAGACGAGTGGAGATGAGCATCTTTAAAAGACACGGTAAAATAGATCAAACTGGAAAATAATCTTTTTTTTTGTTTTGATAAAAAAGATACACTACTAACCTGAAAACCTTTTTCAATGCACCAAAAAAATAGACCACGCACCCCTCTATGTCCAGCTTCCACGGCCGAACAAAGGATGCTCCATTGTGGTGGTTGGTTTGGCGCCACGAAAGTTTCAGGATGTTCTGTCGCGGGGCTTGCCGTAATCCGGCCGACTTTTGCCGAATCGCACCAAATTCTGGCGAATCGACTAGATTTCAGCGAATTAGGCACCAGTGAACTCGCTTTCAAGGTTTACCAGCCGGTCGGAGGACCTCTTGGCCATGGCAGGCGACGCTAGGCGATTAAAACTTTTCCTAGAGTGGCTCAACAAAGGCGGAATAAAACTAGCGTTTACTTTATCAAGCACAACCTAGAACAACTAGGGTTCACCTATGTGCACCAACAACTTATGCTAAGCAATACAAGCAACAATATGATAGCAAGATATAGATTACTTCAAGCACGAAGACTATCACAATTTAAAGTGCATAAGTAAAGAACTCGGGTATAGAGATAACCGAGGCATGCGGGGACGACGATATTTTACCGAGTTCCTCCCAACATGGAGTACGTCTCGTTTGGAGAGGGCGTGGTATCAAACCACCAACGCCACAAAAGGCCTCCCAGATCCCGCTTCTGATTATTGATCCGAGAGGGGTCTCGATCATGTCCGCATTATTCACGAACCGTAGGGTGACACACTTAAGATACACCGACATCCAATTGGAGCAAAAGTTTCATGCCGAAAAGAAAAGGAAAGCGCGGGAATTTATTTCACTAGACACCAAAACTGTTTCGGTTGAAATTGCTGAAACTGGTTCTGCATGTGAAATGGAATACTAGCAAGGGGTTTTATGTGAATGTTTGTTAATTAAAGTAATTAACAAAATTCTGAATAAATAAATAAAAGAGTTTTATTTAAATGAGAGCTTGCATTAAATTTGGTGGAAATTTAATGCATGTGAGTGGATTTTTGAGTGGAGGCTTTTTAATGGGAGTGGAGGCTTTTCATTTTGAGTGGGAGCTCCACCCACATGAATGTGGAAGAGGTGGGGCAGCCCCATGGCTGGGCGCCATGCCCCTTGGGTGCTCCCCCCCTCCCCGATAAAAGGCCCCCCGCTCCCCCGCTCACACCACACCTCCTCGTGAAGGATCTCTCTCCCCCTCTAGAATTTATCCCCCATGGTCTCGGACTAGTGAGATACATGTTCCCGATGGCTATTCGGCAAGAAAGAGTTGTGCTTCATTGCATCATGGGCGAGGCGGAGGTTGCTCGGTGCCTCGAGCGTGTGCGAGCACGGATCTTGCTGCTGTTTTTGCGCTAGGACTTCCTCTCGATCTTGAGATCGGCAAGAGATCGTCTACATCAACCACGAGTTTGGACTCGTTAAGCTTTGTCGGTCTTCAAGGGTATGTTCTCTACGGATATACATCCCCCCGTTGTTTGTATCTAATAGATAGATCTTGGTACATAGTTGTTCCCATCGTAGGAAAATTTTTGTTTTCTATGCTGCGAACCCTACATGCCCGCACAAACCGAGGCCATGAGGCTCGAACCATGCGTTCGCTCCATGTGGAGGAAGGAGGGATGTCACCATTACCCCTTACACGATAGGTTAGCCCGAGAGGTATATATACCACTAACATGCCTATTGTATTTCTAGCCACCCTTGAGGAGAACTCCTTCCCTCTAATATGTTATCTTCATGCTTCCTCTCTCGCTCCTTCTCCATTGGTTCGTTCCTACTCCCTCCGTTTTAAAATATAAGATGTTTTAGGTTTATAAAGAAGATGAATCTAGACTTATTTTAGTATGTAGATTTATCCCAAAGTTAAGTGAACCTACGTACTAAAACAAGTCTAGATTCATTTTCTTCACAAACCTAAAACATTTTATATTTTGAAACGGGAGGAAGTATGACTCAATGATGCCCATATAATAACGAACAATCATTTGTTGTACTTCCTCGTTTTAAAAATGATGTTGCAAAGATTTGTATGTATTTAGACATGTTTTATTGTGTAAATACATGTGAATTTGGATATTTTTAGGACGGAGGTAAATTCTAGTACAAACTATATATTTTTTGACATTTCCTCTTGATGTCGTTTTTTTGACAGCTGTCTTACAATACTACTTCAATAGTTTATGAAGATCTCTCCAAACTGTATAATTTTTACCCAAATATCCCCTCTATTAAATGCTTGGTCGCAAACCTTTGTCCATGAGTTTCATTTGCTAAATTACATTGTCGTTTAGACGAAAAACACAGTACTCCTATATCTAGACTAGGGACTCAAACTCAGCTACATAACACGTTAAACACCCACACACGATTTAGCCTTTTTTTATCCCCTCCTCCTTTCCATCCGGCTACCACACTGATGGATAAAGGAGTGGGGACTCGTCCACTTCATCATTTGTTTTTCTCTAGGTATGTTTTCCTTTGGTTTGTCTCCTAGCGGCAACGGCGAGGTGGAGGCGACGATGCCGTGTTAGAATAACGTCTCTCCGACCTCTCTCTACCTCATGGGCGTCCAATTTGGAGTCAACGAATGGCTTGTGAGGGTTAGCATCGCCGAATCTGTTGATTCTCTTTGGATCTTGCAATTCTATCAAATGGGACTTCTTCTAGCTATGGGATCTATGGGATTACTTCTTCCTCTTCGTCTCTTTAACGAATGCGGTCTAGACGACTTTCCATCTGCAATTAACAGTGTCAGGTGAGCTCAGAGAGGAGCGGCAATGGTGTAGTTGTTGACATGATCTGAAGGTTGAAGACGAAGAGGATTTCTTTGTAATTTTCGTTTTTCTTAGGTCCTCTGTCCCATCGTACGTTTCGAGGGCTCTTTCACTAATTCCCGAGCTTAATACAAAGTGAAGTGTTTTTAATGCGGTTCGATCTTGGTTGCTTCCGTGCACGGTATCCCCAGCTCGGAGTCCGCATCCGCCACGACGGGCCACGTGATCGTGTCCCGTATCCCAACCTCACGGTAACCCCACCGCAACAAACCGCCGGAACCTTCGTCTTCGCCTGCCCATCCCCACACCCTCCACTCTCCGCCACGCTCGCCTCGCCGTAACCTTTGCCATGATGTCCTCGTCGCCGCTCGCCGGCGCCGGCGACGGCGACATGGAGTCGCTGCCCCTCGCCGCCGCCTCCGACTACGCCTCCGTGGCCTCCACTTTCGACCCCCTCCTCTCCTCCTCGCCCCCGTCCCCTCCCGCCCCCGTCGCCTTCCCCCTCTCCCGTGCCTCCTCCTCCTTCGTGGACCCGCCCTCCTACGCCGACGTCGCCGCCTCCTCCCCGCGCTCCGCCTCCGCCTCCTCCTCGGCCTCCCCGAGATCCGCGCGCGCCGCCACGTCGGAGTACTCCCACATCGCCGTCTCCGACCCGGAGACCGAGGTCGAGGGCGCCGCCACCTCCCTCGTCCCCGGATCCGCCCCCACCTACATCACCTACCTCGTCACCAGCGCCCGCCGCGGCGACCACCGCCGCCACTCCGTCCGCCGCCGCTTCCGCGACTTTGTCACCCTCGCAGACCGCCTCGCCGAGGCCTTCCGCGGCCACTTCGTGCCCCCGCGCCCGGACAAGAACACCGTCGAGAGCCAGGTCATGCAGCGCGACGAGTTCGTGGCCCAGCGCCGCGCAGCTCTCGAGAGGTACCTCTGCCGGCTCGCCGAGCACCCCGCGATCGGGACCAGCGACGAGCTGCGCGTGTTCCTGCAGGTCGAAGGAAAGATGCCGCTGCCCAGCAGCACTGACGTTGCCTCGCGGATGCTCGATGGCGCAGCGCGGCTCCCACGGCAGCTGCTTGGGGAGGAACCCGTGGCGCCGCCGCAGGACGTGGTGCAGCCGGCCAAGGGAGGGAGGGACCTGCTGCGGATATTCAAGGAGCTGAAGCAGTCGGTGGTGACGGACTGGGGTGGTGTGAAGCCGCCGCTGGTGGAGGAGGACAAGGAGTTCCTGGAGAAGAAGCAGAAGGTGCAGGATTGGGAGCACCAGCTCAGTAGTGCATCACAGCAGGTAATTTATTTCCTGATTAGCTACGACAGTAAGGCATTCTTTAAACCACAGTACTAGTTCAACTCTCCCCCATCAAACAAAACTTTTAAGCGGTTGTTATAATAGTTGGGTGATGCAAATTTCTAATTTTTGAACACTCTGGTTGTTAAACAACAGTGTTCTTCTCCAAATACTACAGTGTTCAACAACATAAAAACACTCCTCCATACATGGCAAGAGCTCTAGAGTCGTAAGGAATACATTATGGTCGCTAGGTTTTTTCTGTTCATTCTGCTACCTACCCATGTATTTGTGGTCGCTTCTCTTGTGATGTATCCAAAGGCTTGTAAAAACACTATCTTCTTAAGCTCTCCTGCATGGTTTTGAAAAAAAAAACGTTGGGTGACCTTTTAACCCTAAAATACTTCCAATTGTAAGTAGTATATTCATGTTAATATATTCAAATTGGTCTCATGCTTTTCATATTGTAAGTACTCCCTCCGTCTCAAAATAGATGTTGGAAGTTTGTCTAAATTTGGATGTATCTAGACACTATTTAGTACTAGATACATCCAAATTTAGAAAAAATTGCGACATCTATTTTGAGATGGAGGGAGCAGTTAAAATCTATCAATGCATTCTCCCAAACTGTAATTCGTTCCGTGCTTCTAATTTTGTAAAACACCATAATCCATTCTTTGTATTGAGGATAAAAGTTACTCCCTCCGTTTCAAAATATAAGATGTTTTAGCTTTGTGAAGAAAATGTATTTAGACTTCTTTTAGTATGTAGGTTCATTCAGGTTTGGAGTGAATTTGCAAACTAAAAAAAGTCTAGATACATTTGCTTCACAGACCTAAAAACATCTTATATTTTGAAACGGAGGGAGTACATTCTTTCGACGCAATGCCCATATAATTATAGCATTGTGCCTGTAATTAATATTTCCCTTGTGCTAAGAAGCGTCTTAAGTAGTGCTGTGCTTGGTCATTTTGTCTAGAATTAGGATGCCCTGTACCATTATGAGCATCTAAAATGGTGTGTCCAGTGTATCTAGGGGAGGGGGAATGCTCAGCTCATTTGATGGAATGACTTCTCCAAATAAGGTTTTATCTTTCGGCTGTCTTAATTCTTGTCTTTCCCAATCAGCTAGTAATTGGGGTTGAGAGATATTAGGGCCTCAAAATAGATACCTGGACTTGTTGTTGTATCTTGGTTCTTTGTTTGCTCGATAGCTGTAACTTCGTATCCATGCAAGATACAAGCTAACCCGCCCTCCTCCAGCTCATCGAAGAGCTGAGTTGGGATGAGTTCAGAAGTAAGTCGGGTGGACTACTGTAGGGAAGCATTTAATGTAGTACCTATTTTTGTCTTATTTGTAAGGTTCCATGCAGTTTAGCACTAAATTATGGGAGCTGCTAGACAAAAAAGATACAGAAGGGGATAAAAACCACATCGTGGATGGAAAGTTGGTGAAAACATAAAAGTAAAATTATTAGCACACACAGAACTCCGCTATTGATAGAACTGAATTGCAATTAATTTTGTGAAAAGGGGTATCCAGCCTGTGGTAATTTTTTAAAAAAAATCCTTTGGCCGCCATGTTTGATTACACAGAGATGTGACATCCTGCAAGCTCTTGTCTCGTTTGTCCTCTTATGCCCCTAATAATCACTTGGCCACAAATGATTACCATCTTACGAAGTACTTACTTCATTTTTCTTGTGAGCCAAACACAAGAGTGTGCGTAAGGAGCAGCTTTCATTACCTTTATGGACCTACTTTGCTACCTGCTGTAATATATCCCGTCGATGCTACCAATATATCAATTAAATCATGACACATACATACAGACCCAATATGTAGCATGTAGCACACCAATTATATGATGTACGAGATTGATAGTACAGCATATGGAGGCTATGATGTTCCTGTTGGTTCAATGCTGAATTTAACGGCTCATGCATAAATTTGGAGAAGTGCCAGGGACGAGGTAGTAGTGAAACCCTGGTTTAGAGTTGCTTCACTGCAGTCAACTTGTACTAATTTCTTCTAAAGTGACCTATGCAGACCTTTTGTTTTCTATCTCTAAAGGCCATTTATGGTTTTATTGTGTCTATCTCCAGTATGTAGTCTTCCTTTGGTTTCTGATAGCTATGCCTGAAGAAGAGCTTGTTTGATCCTATATAAATGATAATACTAGTATAGATGGGGTTCTTTTGGGTGCATTTTCCCTATTTGATCTAGAATTTGCACCAACGTTATACACTACTGGCAGTTATAAAGACTGGTATACCTGGTAGCGTGATTCAAATAATAGATGGGGTATTTAATTTAAATAATGTTAATTCATGCTAAAAAGTGCATACGAAGTTTTGGTGAAAGCTCTTGAACAAGTATTGGTAATACACACCTGATGGTCTTTGAAGGTAGTTATCATTGGTTTATGAGTATGTTTCTTTTCTATCTCTTCTATAGGCTGAAGCGCTTGTCAAGGCCCAGCAAGATATGGGTGAAACAATGGGTGCTCTTGGATTGGCATTCGTCAAACTTACAAAATTTGAGACAGAGGAGGCAATGTACGACTCTCAGAGGATAAGAGCTGTTGACAGCAAACGTATAGCCACAGCAGCTGTCAAAGCTAGCAGGACATGTCGAGATTTGAATACACAAACTGTTAAATATCTGGTACTATTTCAATTCCTCAAGTTGTATATTTATGAACTTTCCTGGCTATCAAGTAATCATTATTCCATGCCTTGTTTTGTTTTTGCAGGATACTTTGCATGAACATTTGGGGATAATGCTCTCTGTCCATACTGCATTTTCTGATCGAGCAAGTGCACTATTGACTGTACAAACGCTTATGTCAGACCTTGCATCACTACAATCAAGGATCGAGAAACTCGAAGCTGCGTCATCAAAAGTGTTTGGTGGCGATAGAACTAGGCTGAGGAAAGTTGAAGAGCTCAGGGAAACAATAAGGGCTACTGAAGATGCTAAGTGTTGCGCCTTAAGGGAATATGAGAGAATCAAGGTAAGTGACATGCATTTTCTGAAAGATAAACTGATTGGATGCTTTCGTAACTAGCAATGAGCATGACAAGACCAGTGACTGTGCGAGCATCACTACTACTTCTAGCTCATAAAAGTGTGATATGATATATCATTAGTTCCTTTGCTTTTTTAAGGAACCAGTTTCTAGCAAGAGTTAGCTCAGCTTTGGAATAGGTAGATTCTACTACTTTGGTGTTGAAGTTTCTAGTTGAGCTAGTTAACTTGAACATTTTACTTCAGTTGATATCTTATATTGGTAAGAGACTAACTTCCCGTCATCTCAACTGTAACGGTTCTTCCAGTATGGTGTTTCCTATACCTGGTGCTAATAGTTGAAAACCCCATCGAAAGTTCTCTCTTCTAATTCTGTGGCCCCTCTCTCCTACTGCTTCAGGGCGTTTTGTGCAAACTACTGCCTATGTGGCGGTGGTCAACCTGCCACGAATGCAGGTCATGCATAGGATCTGCGGTTAACGACTAGTTTTAGAACCCATTTTTTGAAGAATTGGGATTAAATTGACACCTCCATGAAAGAATTAGGACCTCTGATGCATTTTACTATGTTTTCAACTATCCGGTTGTCTATGTGGAACTATTAGTAGAGCCAGCATTGGAAATACTGATGATGTAATAGTACCACGTATTACACATATTGTAGCAATATATGTATTATTCATAATATGAAGCATACCTATCCTAATATCCACCATTTGTAACATACTTCCTAATTTGTGAGCACGCCATAAAATATTTCTTGTTTACCTGTTTGCACGAATCATAATGTGCAACTAGTGCAATGAAACCCTCGAAGACCCATTTGGAATTTCACTGGAATTGACCCAGGAATCTGGATTTTTTGTGTGTGTTCTAAGTAGGTGGCCAATATTAAAGTGGCAGCCGTAGCTCTGTTGCACTAAAAATTGCCTTTGATAAACTTGTTGTAAGCAGCATGTTTTTCTTATTTTTTGGCAGCTTAGCTTAGGTGACCACTGTATGGAAATTTCAAATTTGTGGCAGATATCTTACATCTTTGACTTATTATGCAGGAAAATAACAAAGTTGAACTCAGCAGATTAGACAGAGAAAGGAGGGAAGATTTCCTGGAGATGTTGAAAGGATATGTTACAAGCCAGGTATTATTTCAGATGTCTGGACATTGCATTAGCTCCTTTTGTGCAAACGACCCTAGTTAGAAAATCTTGTCAGGACTACTAAATGGCTCAACACCTAGTCTGCAGCTGTTTTAGTTAAAACGTCTGTCTCATCAAATAAATTACCCTTGATTCTATTGGTTCTTTTGTGCATATTATTCCTTTTTAAACTTGGTTCTTACAGAATATGTTTCTTTTCTTTGATGTGTACGCAGGCTGCATATGCAGAGAAAATAGTTGACGGTTGGGAGACGGTAGCGGAGGAGACAAGCGGATATGGGCGAAGATCTGATAACTTTACATCTTAGTCTGTCGTTTGTTTGGATACATGAATGTACAATGTAATGTAGGATGCACTCCTGGTAGAAGAAAGATGGACCTAAAATTGAATTTGTTTCTCTGTTACACCAACTGTCTCGGTTCTGATCTCTCTGTGTCTCGTGGACCACAAGGTGCCCCTGTATCACAAGGACGAGATTGTAGGCAAGGAGTTCCATAAGCCGGAGCTACCTGTCTTGCGCAGTGGCCACTTTGGACTCCGTCTTGACTGTCAGCCATCGGAAACCTTATCGGTTGCATCATACAATTGAGTGCATGTGCTTCTCCTGGTGTTTCAGATTACAGTCTGTTTGGGAACACCAGAAATTTATAGGGAACAGTTCAATTCCAACAGCATTCAGGGGATGCTCTTGCTTAGCTAAGCTTATGCCTATTTCGTTGCATTGTTGTCGCTTGTCCTTAGAATGGTTTTGGTTGATTTTGTGTCTTTATTTTGTTCAGCTAGGGTCCGTTTTCTATTGACCGTAAGCTGTATCTATCTGGTAAAATCTAGAAAGTAGAAGTCGTATGAGGTTTTGATCTTTATTGAAGTTAGCATTTTTTGCAAACCTTGTATGAACTTTACTTTGATTGCCAGTTTGTTCATAATCAAATAATGCAAATGCTCAAATAAATTCATACAAAGAAGCATCCAAAGGCTCCGTTGAGTCCAGGCAGCTCTACATACAACAAATCAAAGAGCTAACCATAAATGCTACATACTAAGTACTTCCTCTGTTCCACAATATAAACCTTTTTAGTAAACTAAAACAACTTGCTAGAAAGTTATATTGTAAAAGAGAGGGAGTACAAGAGAAGAAAATTTTCCTTTTAGCCTTCAGTTTGTTGCTCTCTTTCATTCAACTGGCTCATGGAGTTACTAGATAATAGTACTCCCTCCGATTCATATTACTTGTCCCGAAAAATGGATATATCTATATATGTTTTAGTGTTAGATACATCTAATCCAGTGATAATTAGTATGGATCGGAGGGAAAACCAAGTCGTGTGCCATCAACAGAAGAAAGTTGCAAAGCTTCTGCAGATAATGATCATAGGAGACAAATCACAAACAAGGTCTTATGATGGACTGGGTTGCTGAGCTTCCATCAATCCCATCTGAACCTTAGCGTGGAATCTCCGCCAAAAAAATATCTCAAGGACAGAATGCAACTCTCTGCACCAGATCTGGCCTTCTCTTGCTTGGCATCCGAAGAAGTCCAGTAATTTGGAGTTCAGTGACAGCTCTGCGGAACCTTGCTCTGAAAAAAAAATACTCCCTTCATCCGGAAATAAATAACTTGTATTTCTTTTATTTACATTGACTTACATAATTGATGTGTCATGCAATGCAAGGATGCTGGCACAGCGATTCCATTTTTACTGCAGCAAGAGCATTTAAGACGGCTCATGAAAGACTTGTATTTCATTGGGCCCTCTACTAAATCAGCAAAAATATCCATATGTTAATGCATTGACTTACATAATTGATGTTTCATGCAATGCAAGGATGCTGGCACAGCGATTCCATTTCTACTGCAGCAAGAACATTTAAGACGGATCTGTGACTTGAGCAGATCAGCTGAACCAATCTTCTTGGGTTTCCAATTAGTGCCTAGATTGAAATGTAAGGGAAATCAGAATTGTAATTAGCATATGTGTTAGACCAACCATAACAGTTCTCTTTATCTGAAGAGAAACTTACGGATTGAAGAACACCAACATTCTTGAAGCAAATGATTTCATGAAAAGATAAACACTCATTAGACACCAAATTTTTTTTGTTGAAAATACCTAGACATTAGATACTGAAACTTCATGTGACTTGAAAAATGTATTCCCTCCTTCCTGAAATAAGTGATTTGGATTTGTCTAGATTTGCATGTATCTAGACGTATTTTATTGTGTAGATACATACGAATCTAAACAAACTCAAGTCACTTATTTCAGGACGGAGGGAGTAGATGGTTTCTCAGTTCACAGCATTTACTAAACAATCTGGCATATCAGAAATTACTAATTTTCATTGTGTATCACACTTATTCCTAAAAGTTCTTATGGATAAGTACATCTAGGATCATCTGGTACTGTGGTCGATTATCATTGATTGATAGTCAACCTTTTATAAAGAGTATTTGGTCCAACAACTATATTACAATGTCTGAAACTAATACGAAATGTGAGGGAACAAACACTGGATAACTAAATTTATTTGACATTAATCTGATTTGCCAAACACAAAATGTAAGATAAAAAATGATGGAGTTGAAATATCCAACTATAACCTTTACCTTGCAACATCGTCCAATAGCATGGTAGCTTTATCGTTTAATGGTACTGCACCATTTGTAGTACTATTTGTTGATCTCTTGATACATCATGTTATGATGGTCAGCCAGTTTCAGACTTTCATCTAGTAAAAACTGATAATATTGTACTCCCTCAGATCCATAATAAGTGTCTCTGATTTAATACAAACTGTTAGATGTATATATTTGTATATTATAGTTTCCATATGTTGAGAACTGCGTATTTTGCACTGTCACTGTATTATATATTATGGCGCTGGTAGATATCTGAGTTGCGTCTTCTAACGTGGTATCGGCGCAGGGCTCTCTTTTTTTGCCACAAGCAACTCGTGCCCTTTTCTCTCAGATTTAGCTGCCGCCGGCCGCCGTTTGTCGCCGTCGTCAGCCTCCTCGCTCCGTCCCAGCCTGGGGCCGCTGCTCGCCCGCGTCCTCCAGTCCACCGCCGCCCCGTTTCGGCCGCGTCCTCCCGTCCGTCCGGCCGCCTCCCGTTCGTCCGGCCGGCACCCTCTTCAACCTGTGCATCTCCCTGCTGCTACGTGCATCTCCCGCTCGCCTGGTTGCATGCGCCTGCTTGCATGCATCTCGCCTGCTTGCGTGCATCTCCGTGCTGAGTACATCTCCCGTTCGGCTGCTTGCGCGCGCGCGTCTGCCGCCGGCCGGCCACCACTCGCCCGGCCCAGCCCAGCCGCATGCTTCCTCTCCCCCCGCGTTGGTTCTCTGTGCTGCGCGAGCGCTCTCTGATTTGGTTCTGATTTGGTTCTGAGATAGATTCGTTTGGCAGCTGAAAAGAAAAAAAAAACTTCCGGCATTGTTTCCTGCTCCGATGATGTCGCTTTCGCTGCTCCCGTCTTGCACCCATGTCCTCTCTCGTTACTTGGTGCTCGTCCGCCGACTCCCTCTTTGTTGGCTTGCCGCTCTTTATCGACCTTCGCGGCCTCTTTCCGCGGTTATGGCCGCGCTTTGCCGACTCCGTCTCCGTCGGTTTTTCGCTCTACACCAACTTTCGTGGCCTCTTCACGCGGCTTTGGCCGCCCTTCGCCGACTTCGTCTACGTCGGTCTACCGCTCTACATCGATTTTCGCGGCCTCTTCACGTGGTTATGGCCACGCTTCGCCGACCCCGTCTATGTCGGCTCGCCGCTCGACATCGACTCTCGCGGCTTCTTCAGGCGGTTGTGACCGTCTTTTGTCGACTCCGTCTTCATCGGCGTATTGCTCTGCGTCGCCACCTTTGGCTGCCTCTATGTGTGTGGGTGGCAGCTCCTCGTCGGCACCTGATTGTACCTCGACCTTTCCAGTCGTGCCTCTTTCTGCGCATGAGATAGTGCAGTTTCGATGCCTGCTTAATGCTTGGGACTCTTCACCGACAGGTTCTGCTGGTTCTGCGACTGAGTTTTCTGGCATTGAGCGACCACCTCCTCCTTCACCAGGTACATCCCCATGGCTTCTTGACACTGGAGCTTCTTTTCATATGACTCCTGATTCTTCCTTGTTGCATTCTGTTCGACCTGTCGACCCTCCTGTTCGTGTTCTTACTGCCGATGGTACCCCTCACCCAGTCATTAGTCGAGGCATTCTTAGTACTTCCTCATTCTATGTTCCTTCTGTTGCGCATGTTCCTCAACTTCACATGCAACTCTTTTCTGGTAGTCAGATCGTCGACTCTCGTTGTAGCATCACTCTCGACTTTGATTCCTGTTCTGTTCAGGATCGTCGCACCGGCACTATGCTTGGTGCTGGCCCCCGCCGCCATGATGGCCTCTGGGAGCTTCACTGCCTTCGTCTTCCTTCGGATGCCACCGTCGCCAGTTCCTCGCCATCTGTAGCCGTCGCTACTAGCTATTTTCAGCAGTGGCATCATCGTCTTGGACATTTATGTGGTTCTCGACTCTCGTCTTTAGTTCATCGTGGTGTTCTGGGGTCTGTCTCCGGAAACGCTTCTTTGGATTGTCAGGGCTGTCGGCTTGGTAAGCAGATTCAGCTACCGTATCCTCACAGTGAGTCTGTGTCCGAGCGTCCTTTTGATCTTGTTCACTCTGATGTTTGTGGTCCAGCTCCCTTCCCGTCGAAAGGGGGTCATCGCTACTATGTTCTCTTTATAGATGATTTTTCTCGTCACACTTGGATATATTTCATGTCTTCTCGTAGTGAGGTCTTGTCTATCTATAAGAAATTTGCTGCCATGGTTCGTACCCAGTTCTCCACTCCTATTCGTGTGTTTCGTGCAGATTCTGCTGGCGAGTATATCTCTCATTCATTGCGCGCTTTTCTTGCTGAGGAGGGTACTCTTGCTCAGTTTTCTTGTCCTGGTGCTCATGCTCAGAATGGTGTGGCTGAGCGCAAGCATCGTCACCTTCTTGAGACGACTCGTGCGTTGATGATTGCCGCCTCTCTTCCGCCTCACTTTTGGGCTGAGGCTGTTTCCACTGCCACCTATCTCATCAATATTCAACCCACTGCTGCTCTACAGGGTGGTATTCCTCTAGAGCGTCTCTCTGGTCATCCTCCTGATTACTCGGCGCTTCGTTCGTTTGGTTGCGTTTGTTATGTTCTTCTTCCCCCTCGTGAACGCACCAAACTGACCGCTCAGTCTGTTGAGTGTGTCTTTCTTGGATACAGTGGTGAGCATAAGGGCTATCGGTATTGGGACCCCGTTGGTCGTCGGATGCGCATTTCTCGTGATGTCACGTTTGATGAGACACGTCCTTTCTATCCTTGCCCCACCTCCTCGACCTATCCGATGGAGGATATATCCTTTCTATTTTTTCCTGACACACCTCCCTCTGTTCCTATTGATCCTCCTTCGGGACCTATTATTCCTGATGTCTCACCTTCGACCCCGTTTTCCTCCTCCCCACCTAGTTCTCCTAGTTCTTTTCCTGATCCTCTACCCACCTCACCATTGTCTCCTTTTCCCTTCCATTATCTCGTCACTCTCATGCTCCAGATCCTCCTCCTGATGTCCCTTCTTCTTCTTCTTCTTCTTCTTCTTCTTCTTCTTCTTCTTCGTCTTCTTCTTCTGATGAGATTCCCTCTCCTCTTCCGGTGACTCATCCTCGTCGTCCACCTGATCGTTACTCTCCTAGTCAGTACGGTCTTTCTGTTACCCTCGAGCCGACTTCTTATCGGGATGCTGAGCGTCATCCCGAATGGCAGCTTGCCATGGCTGAGGAGATTGCTGCGCTTGAGCGCACTGGCACCTGGGATCTTGTCTCTCCCCCTCCCGGTGTTCGTCCCATCACATGCAAGTGGATCTATAAAATTAAGACCCGCTCTGATGGATCTCTTGAGCGCTATAAAGCGCGTCTTGTGGCTCGTGGCTTTCAGCAGGAGCACGACCGTGACTATGATGAGACCTTTGCCCCTGTGGCTCATATGACCACTGTGCGCACTCTTCTTTCCGTCGCTTCTGTTCGACACTGGTCTGTGTCTCAGCTTGATGTTCAGAACGCTTTCCTCAATGGAGAATTGAGTGAGGAGGTTTACATGCAGCCTCCTCCTGGGTATTCTGTTCCCGATGGGATGGTTTGTCGTCTTCGGCGTTCTCTTTATGGCCTGAAACAAGCCCCTCGTGCCTGGTTTGAGCGTTTTGTCTCTGTGGTGACTGCTGCTGGTTTCTCTCCCAGTGCTCATGATCCAGCGCTATTTGTTCACACTTCTCCTCGTGGACGCACTCTTCTCCTTCTCTATGTTGATGATATGATCATTACTGGTGATGATCCTGAGTATATTGCCTTTGTTAAGGCTCGTCTTCGTGATCAGTTTCTTATGACTGATCTTGGTCCTCTCCGCTACTTTCTTGGGATTGAGGTTTCCTCCACTTCTGATGGCTTTTCTATCTCTCAGGAAAAGTATATTCAGGATCTTCTTGCTCGTGCTTCTCTTGGGGATGAGCGCATTGTTGAGACTCCTATGGAGCTTAAGGTTAAGCTTCGTCCTACTGATGGTGATCCTCTTCCTGACCCGACGCGTTATCGCCATCTTGTTGGGAGTCTTGTTTATCTTGCTGTCACTCGTCCTGACATATCTTATCCTGTTCATATTCTGAGTCAGTTTGTCTCAGCTCCTACCACTATTCACTATAGTCATCTCCTCCGTGTTCTTCGCTATCTTCGTGGCACGATCACTCGTCGCCTTTTCTTTCCTCGTTCCAGCTCCCTCCAGCTTCAGTGCTACTCGGATGCTACGTGGGCGAGTGATCCTACGGATCGTTGTTCCTTTCGCCATCGTGTGTGTTTCTTGGTGGTTCGCTCATTGCTTGGAAGACGAAGAAATGACATCGGTTCCTGCTCGAGTGTTGAGGCTGAGTTGCGAGCTATGGCCTTGTTATTCTGCCGAGGTGACTTGGTTACGGTGGTTGCTTATGGATTTTGGGGTCTCTTCGACACCACTCCAGTTTTGTCTCGACAAGACAGTCTATCAGTATTGCACGTGATCCGGTAAAACATGATCTTACCAAGCATATTGGTGTTGATGCTTTTTATACACGTGCTCAGGTGCAGGCTCAGGTTATTACGCTTCAGTATGTGCCTTCAGAGTTACAGTTGGCGGACTTCTTTACCAAGGCACAGACTAGAGCGCAGCATGATTTCTTACTCTCCAAACTCAGTATTGTGGATCCACCATGAGTTTGAGGGGGGTGTTAGATGTATATATTTGTATATTGTAGTTTTCCCATATGTTAGGGGGCTTCCTGCATATTTGCACCTGTACCTGTACTATATATTGTGGCCTTTGGTCCCTAGATAATACAAGTTGCATCTTCCTAACACAAACCATAAGAAACTCGGTCTTTTCTTGCCATTTGGCGCTACAACATTGAAAGAAAACTACTACGAAGCGAATGTGTGGTGTGTCAAGAATAAAACATCCCTGATAATAAATATTTTTTATTAACATCATGATCATGATTCAGTATATCACAAGTCCTGTATCAGCATTGAAAGAGAACTACTACAAAGCAAGTGTGTGGCGTGTGTAGAATAAAATGTCCCTGATAATGAAGATTTAGTATTAACATCATGATCATGATTCAGTATACCACAAGTCTTCTATAACCATTAGTTATAATTACTTACAAACAACAATAACTGCATGGTTGTTTTTGCACTCTTCATATTTGTTTGATCAATAAAATTTCACATGAGAGATGAACTAAAGCAGGTTTGAACCTAGGCCACTTATCCTTTGTGATCTTCGCACAATCTGCACTGGTTGCATTTGACTGAAGCTCTTTCACCTTGTCAGTAATCTATAAAAGAAGAGGGCATAATCTGGTTTTCATCGTCTCGAACATTCGAGAAAAGCCACTGTCTCGCCGAAGGTTTAGTCGACAGGGATACATCTTCGGTGGTGCATGGTCCCATCAGAGCCCAGACAGAGCGGTACATATTGCATTCGATCAACGAATGTCTCCACGACTCTTCATGTCCATAGAGCGCCCAGGCTAGCGATGGAACCATGTTCATATGATTTGGCAGATCGTTGGTAAGAAAACAATTTCCATTAATATATGACTTAGTCGATGGAAACTTGTACTCGAAAGCAACCATAATGTCCGGACACGCTGCAGACACAACAGTGCTTGGGCCCGCCACAGGCGCATACTGACACACGGGGCTCGCGACGCATTTAGTCTAGAGAAAAGGATAAGCAAAGAAGGATCAATGTTGGAAAGGGTAGAAGAATGGCCATCCCAACTCTTATTAGCTACCGAAAACCGTGTTCCAAGTATGTTAAAACGTCCTACAAGAAAGATTAGTATCAAGAGCCTGAATGTCAATCCAGCCCTCTTGTCCAAAAAGAAGCACTTTCGAGTTACGTTACTTAAGCACAAAGATTGGAAAGCTGAATAGTGGTCAGGGAAGAGTTAGCTTCACCCTACCGAGATGGGATGTATTATGCGCTTGGCCCGATGAAGCTTAGGATCCGATAGAAACACGGGTCAACTAAGGCGCTTTGATGGGAACCTTTGCATGACGCGCTTTCCGCAGGCAGATTCCCATGTTTTAACAACACACATAATCTTACGGTTCTCGGCACGGAAGCAATTAGCTTGGCTTCCACTTGGTTGGTATGATGGATGAGTCTTACGTCAATTTCTATTTCCAGTATGTATCTGGTTTCAGAAGAGGTAGGTCGCTGGAGTTACTGAAGACTTGAGACATGCAACATAGAAGCAATATTATTCAAGTAACATGTCACTCAAACACAGCAGCGCTTGTAACTTATTTCTTCGTTTGATTTCGATTAATGTTTTGGTTAGAACGGTAGTATACAGTTATTATTGAAGTAGATAAACAGAAATACTAGAACTTAATCAACAGACACAGAAGAAATAGACATCTCTTCTTGCATTCACAATTTTCATCTCATTTTACTTCTTATCCAAAGATCGTCATACACGAATTTTCTTGAAACATAGAAGTTTCAACGCCTAACAGAACTACAAACAAAGCACAAAAATCTAGCTTTAGGAGCTTATTAGTTCTGCAAAGGAATCCAATCCGGCTGACTGTTTGATCTTTTCAATGGAACAGAAGCAACGCCAATGGCCAGATGAGCTCAGCAGAGGACCAAACGCCAACTTGGATTGGCCGCTGGAAGGAATCACAACCCCTCGAAGAACTCACTCAGCTCAGCATCATACAAGCCAGGGTTGTACATTGTCCGGTCCTCTGATATCCACACTGGCAAGGGCTCGGCCGAATGCAGCATGCCCTCCAGCATGGTTGGGTCTACACCATCCAGGTACAGAGGTTCCTGTTGAACCATCCCTGTGCCCGTGGTTGCCGGCTCAACCTCCACTGGGTCGTCTTCCATCATTCTCAACAGTTCCTCAATATCAAAGCCATCATCTTCCCAATCTGGCAGACTGGAAATAGGCTCCAATGGCTCGAAAACCTCCTCTTCAGATGTGCTTCTCGTGGTGCTTGATCCAGCTTCAGGAACAGACTGTTGATGGCTGAAGTCAGAGACGACAGATTCCAGACCCTCTGTTTGGACCTTCAGTGCACTTGAAGCCTCGTGAGGTTGAAGCATATGTTGTGAGGAAGGCACTATATATGAGTGATTGGATGTTGTAGTAGACTCGCATGATGTTGAACCGGGTAGAACACCTTGAGCAGCCACTGATACAGCCACAGCAGGAGTTTGTCCATTCTGCAGGGGGAAGTTGGTACGGGCCAGCGGACCATACATTGCAATGGCTGCCTCATCATAAGCACGAGCTGCTACCTCGGCAGTAGGGAAGGTTCCCAACCAGAGCCTGCTGACCCGATTCGGTTCCCGGATTTCAGCAACCCACTTGCCCCAGGTACGTTGCCTTACACCACGGAACCCGCACTGTGTATTCTCAGGTCCACCTTTCCCCTGCATGCAGCCCTTCTTTGAACCCTTTGCAGGTGGCCTCCTTGCCCGCTTTGAGCTTGCTGGATCACTCTCCAGCTGTTGGTTGACTTCTTTCCATCGCCTGATTGTCTCGGAGACTGAATTGGGCCCATCACGTGATCTCCTAGGTCGCTTTTTCCTGTATAACAAGGAGCAGAAGTTAGTACTTAATTCTCTTTAGCATATCATTCATCTGATTCAAGCGTAGGGATCAAACTAAAAAAGATCACAACATGATCAGAGCTCCTATAGCTACAAGACAACCATCTCCACAGAAACACTCAGTACAAGTGACTAAACAAAATTAGGGTCAACTAAAATACCATCTCCACAGAACAGATGTAGGTCAGTGAAGGAGATACATGAACTTGTCTACAGACACATCATTCCATTAACCGAGACTGTCACGAACACACAGGAGTGAAGAAAATAAAGAGAACTGTTTTTATACTGCAAGTTAAAAACCCTGAGACCTAAAGACAAGGTTAACACCATGTTTTAACGGCAGAACAGTTTAACAAGTCAGTTTAAGACCACCTCCACAGAAAGCGATACCATAAACCAACAGGAAGACCGCAGTTCAGAGTACACAGATAACTATTAGAACGTTCAACAGAACTTGCCAAAGTTCAGCTAAAACTCCGAAACTGTGTTACGACTACACAAGAAAAATAAAAATAGAGACCTACAGTTACACTACAAGTTCAAATCCCTAAGACCTGAAGACAAGGTTAACAGCATGTCTTAACTGCAGGACTGTTTAACAGCACTTAAAGTCAGTTTGAGACCACCTCGACAAAAAGTGATACCATAGACCAACAGAAAGACCACAGTTTGAAGTACTCAGATACAACTATTAGAACGTTCAAGCAGAACTGGCCAAAGGTCAGCTAAAACTCGTAGTCATAGCTCACATGCTCTAAAATGACAGAGCAGCCAGACATAGAACAGTTAAAACACACCGCAGAACAGACGCAGCCACTGGCAGCGAATCTCCCTTGGGGTTTTGCTGCGCCAAGGGTGCATATTGATTACAGGGAAGAGCACTGCTTCCTGCTGGAACACAAACACAGTTATATGTGCTATCTTTTTTTAATTACCGAACGCGAGGTACCCATCTCAGTCATAGTTCATGCTTTTGTTTGCAGGAGTGATCAAAGCATCATACCTATTGATTTGACGAGAACAAGACTCCGGGTACTTTCCTCTGCTCCACATGTTCTAGTTACCGAAAAGACAAGACAAACAGGGACAACACATATCAGAGACTTGATAAACTAAGAAAACTGACAACAACAGAGACAACAATTTGACAAGAGAATACATCAACAAGTTAAGACCAACAACACAAAACAGGTTAGAAAGATCCTAGAAACTGACTGAAGTTAGATACAGGTTGATCCTAAACCAGGAAAGGAATGGGTCTGATGAACATACACTTGTACAAAACGTTTCTGTGGAGATGGTACTGACTGAAGTTAACAACTTCGCTGCTAGCTATGACAGAACAATCAGAACTTATAACTTCTTCTACCAAAATCCTGCCCAACAAAGTTCAAACAGAAGTACTGAACTATGTAATTACCCTGATCCAACATAGTATGATATACTATCATAAGGCCTAGAATCAAGATGAAGTACACAACCACCCCCAAATTACAGGCCTTATTTCAATCTCACACCGCACAAATAACTCACAGCAGGACCCAATTCAAAGGACCATGAGCCTAATTCTACAATTATCCACTCATCACCAATTTTGAACAATTCCCCAATTGTGCCCTCATCACCAGTTCCAAACAATTCCTCAAACAAAGAAGGAACACCCAATTGTAAGCTACATAAACCTAATCTGAAACCCTAACCCCCAAATTCCTACAGCACAAGCACCCTAAGAGGCCAAATACCACCGATTCGACCACCGAACCCCACGACCCCCAACTCCAGACCCCGAAACCGACGAACCACCGAAGAATCGAACACTCCCGGCCTCCAGGGACCTTAACCCCTCACCAATTTCGAAACCCCCAAAACAGTACAGGTAAACCCTAACAGAAGAAGAGATTCCGGAGAAAAAGATCTCACCTTCCAGGCTGAAGCGCCGGGACCTCGTAGGGGATCTGGCACGGGTGGGACAGAGCCGCCGCCGCCGCTGCCGCCGCGGCCTCCATCTGATTCACCGTCATGGCGGATCCGAAGATCGCCTCGGCTCTAGGGTTCGCTATCTTCTCGTCGCCTATTTTTTTCTTCGCGGTCGGTGTGGACTCGATATCGATCGAGAGAGTTGTAGAGGAGGAGAGAAGAGGAGAAAGAACAGTCGGAAACCCAGGAACTCGTGGTGCGGCACCAATTTATAGCCGGATTCTGGACGCCTCGTGGTCCCGCCCCACGGAAATATCTAGGTCACTCGGGCACGGTCTACCGCGTCGGGGACCCACGTGTAAGCGACGCGGTTCACGTGGACGCGGTGCGTGGAGGGGGAAGCGGCGGGCGCGTGACGTCGGCAGTGCCGTGGTGCGCGCGGAAACTTCGCGAGACTTGGTGCCGAAGCAAACTCCGCCTCCACTTGCTTTATATTTTTTAATTAATATGTACTTTTGGTGTTGATTGGACGTGCTCCTCTGGGTGGGTTCCACGTGTAGGACCAGGTGTGGGCTGTGGGTGCGGGCTGCGTCGAGATAGAGGGTGACACGTTGGATCGTGAAAACCCCGCGAGTCGTGGCAGCTGGACTTTGGACTTGGAGCCGAGCGCCTCGTGTGAAAGAAAGAAGAGGGGAAAGAATCTCTAGTTACTCTTTCCTTAAGCAGCAAGAGATAGGCACTTTCCTAATCCAGCAATATATATTTAGAAAAGAAGGATCCAATACACCATTTACTGTGCTCAACGTGTGAACTATAGTACTCCATCCTTCCGATAGAGAAAAAACTATAGCATTCCCTCCAATTCTTAATAAGTGTTGGTGAAGTATCTAGTCTAAATGCTTCACAATTTGGGCTGACAGTTTTTACTAGTTGCCACTTTACGGTGAGCGAGAGCGTGTACCCTGATTGGGGGCAAGACCCAAAAGTCAAAGGTATTGACGAGGGCTAGGAGGTCGGAAGGAGAAGTTTGGTAAGTTTTGAATGGACGCACTGGTAAATGTTGGCAACTCCACGCTCTATCTTCGCTCTGTTGGTGCGTCTAGTAATGGCAGAGGCGCGTGTTGTCTTTGGTCTCTACTCTTGCACTGAACTGTTTTGTCACTAGTTGACTCGCCTTATGTCATTGCACATGCATGGCTGATGTTCAATACAACTCATTTGGAAAGAAAATCTTATTTCTTTCTCTACTACCCTATAACAAACGCATGAGCACTTTAAGTATGTTTGGTTTTTGCCTGGGCGAGTAAAATATTGGCGCACCTTTCCATCGCCAACGTCTGGCCAACTCATTGGCGTGGAATTGTACATGGGAGGCAAAGCTAGCAAGGGCACGTTAAATAATGAGCTCCAATACAAATAATGCCTAAGCACTTGGTCAACGCCAATTATTTAGCTTGACAACTTTGAGCTCCCATCCAAACGAGTACCCTATATTGCTTTATGTTGGACAACCTTCTAGTCGTTGGTCTGGAATCAAACCTTAGATCGTCTTGGTGTTTTTAGACTAAATCATTTTTTTTTATAAAAGATGTTTTATTACTTCCTCCGATCCATATTGATTGATTTGGATTAGTCAAAATTTGGATAAACATATATATTAAATAGTGTTTTAAATCTAAATAAATTTGAGTCAACTAATATGGGTCGGAGGGTGTACTTAATTTTTAGGCTAATCATAATAAGGATCAAAGAACTTCACGGCTTGGCTTCAAGCTTTGGTCCTGTACAGTCTACACTTTGCAGAAGATTGCAGATGCTTATAGCTAAGACTTCATAGTAATAGCTTATTACCTTCTAAATCCTTCTCACCCGTCATCTTGCAATGTAATTTAGAGGCTTCAAGCTTCTTCCCTTCAGATTAATTATAACCGGAAGCCAACAAATGTGCAATGTTTTAGTGTTTACGTAATGAAAGGATGCCTTAGTCTTTCCCTTGAAGAAAGGAACAGAATTGTGTTATGTTTTGCATGAAGTTGACATTATTTATTTCTAATACGATTATCATTTTGTGCAAATAATTGTTGTACTGGTAATTGCACTTAGATTCGTGTTGAACTTTTTGACCGGGAAAATATATTGGTAATACAATGCACATAAACTATATCGACCAAGTTGTCAATATATTTACACGATATTTATATTTGTTTAGTATCTCGGTCTTGCATCCACCAGGTAATGAGAAAAAAATGTCAACCAGAGCAAAGTAATCCTATAAGGAGACCACAAAAATGCACTACGGAAGACCAAGCAAGCATCACACCTATTTTGGTAGTCTAATCTAATCGCTCCGAGGTGTAATGATCTACTACAACTAAGTACTCCCATGAATCTAAATACTAAAAGTAGTCTAGATACATTTGTTTTATAAAACTAAAACATCTTATATTTTAAAATGGATGGAGTAGAAATTAAAGTGGATAAACAATGTGTGGTGTGAAATGCAAAGCGGGTAGTGTGATAATAGAGAAAATGGAATGCAGACAAAGATTGATAGTTCTTGGTCCGTACTTCTACTAGGACGTCTGATCGGGCTTCGCGCTGGATCAGATAGTTCTCGCACTCATTTGGGCCCAACCGGTTCTCTCGCCTCAGGCAACATCTGATGTTCGGCCCAGTCCAACTGGAACCCGAGACGAACTCGACCGATCCACGCCGAGTCGAGTGAGTCCGGTCTCGACGCAAACAAAGATCGGTCTCCGCCTCCATAACGTCGGACGAAGCGGCCGCCACCGTTCGCAAATCGAGAATCCACCAACGAACCTTGGATCGATCTCGCGGCAGAGCAAAGGAAAGGCGATGGCCGGCGAAGAGGGTCACGTGGGCACCGCGGCGTCGGCGGCCGTCGAGGTAGGTCCGGTGGCGCCGGCCCAAGGCGCCGAGTCGACGGCGGTGGCGGAGCAGAAAAGGACGTACCGGATGCCGCCGAAGGTGGTCGAACAACTCCTTGGGAACGAGTACAAACCCACCCCTATTCGGGGCGACGGCGACGATTCCGAGCACAAGGAGTTGTGGAATGAGGCGGTCGACTTTTTCAACCAGCTGAAGAAGGAACTCGCCGTGTCCCAGGCCAAGCTGCGGGAGGAGCAAGAAAAGAAGGGCTTCGTCGAGCTCGATGACGAGTACTACGACGAGGTGGCTAGGAGATCACAAGCCAGCCTTCAGGACTATCTCGAAGCCAAAGCCGACCTTGACGCTTTCATGGAAAAGTTAAACCGCGACCATGAAGAGTCCAACAGAGCATAGGCGCCGACATGAAGATAGAGAGCGCGGAGGACTTGAACAGAGGACGAGGCGCACCACGCCGTATCTATGTTACGATCAACTCTACTATCTATGACGTTGCTTAATTTTTACTGGCTGGTTTTGTGACCTAGATCATGAATGAGATTTCCAGTTATATGCCGCCGCCGGAGCGGTCCGCCGGGCAAAGCCCGCGCGGTTCCGGCGGCGGCGGACCTTCCTCTTCCCGCATGCGAGGCGAGGCGGCGCGGGGTCCCTCGTGCTGGCGGCGGTGCTTCCCGGGCTGCAGAGGTCCGGCGGCGGTTGGGCTATGGCGATGCGGAGGCGCGGCCGGGGTGCTGCGGGGCGGCGCAGGACGGCAGGCGGCAGGCGGAGGTTGGGCGGCGCCGGCCTGCCCATTCGGCCCAGATCTGGGCCCTTTTGGGCCCAATCCGGATCAGGGCACTGGGTCTGTTCAAATCTGGATGCTCTGTACATGGTGGTGAGGTGGTTTGTTCTGGGGTTGCAGCGCCGGCGGCCGGCCTGTTGCAGCGTGGCTGCGGGCTTTACGGGCTCGATCTGAGCCCGGCCGGACCCTATTGGGATTGGTTTGCCTGGCTTTACGGGCCTGCTAGGCCCGGCCGGATCCAAATGGGACTGGTGTGCCCGCGGCCACGTCCGGTCGACTACCGCCTAGCGGTGGAGGTAGTTCCCTCCCGCAGGCCGTGGCACTGCTGGCCTCATTTCAAGTTCGTTTCGCCTCTATCGTGCAGACCTCGTGAAGCTATCCGCGGTGAGACGATGATGGCGACTTCGTAATCGTAGTGGCGCATGCTCGTGGACGGCAAGTTGGGTGGTATCGAGGCCTCGTCCTCGTAGGGCTTCTAGGCATCAGATCGACCGAGGGTTGTGGATAGGGTTTTTTCGGGAGAAATCCTTGTCGGCTCGCTCGACACCGACGCGGTGCCGCTCTCGGGTGGCACCATTCCTTCCCGAAGGGCGTCGTGGCTACCCTTCGTCCACCTCCCTCTAGGTGCCGGGGGAAACCCTAGGACCAGTCTCTGGTCCGGGCAACAGTGTTATCGCCGTTCTTCTTGAAGGTGTTGCTTGGTGCGTGGTGATTCTGTGTTAGCAGCCGTGGTGGTACTTATCCGGAGGGCGCAGCGGTTGTGGGTCACTGTCGTTTAGTTGATCCGCCTCCGTATCCATTTTCTTTCTTCTTTTCTTTCTTTTGTTTGGGTGTGTGTTTGCTGCTGCCCCAGCAATATCTTGTACTATCGGTTTGCTTGCTATATAATCTATAGCGGGGCGAAAGCCTATTTCGAGAGATAGCGTTTAATTGAGTCCTCATCAGACCAGGTGAAGGTTGTGGACAAATAAATTTATTTACTAAGTATTTTGATTAGAATTTTAATTCTTTGAGTCGAAACTTTTTATCATCTACAAGTAAGTTGAATCGTCTAATCAAAGTACCAGAAACCAAAATATATTTATACAATCATAACAAAAGTTTATAGAATTTGTTTCAAATCTCTTTATTTTGCAAACTAAAATAGCTTTTTTATTTTTCATAGTACATTAATTAATTATCGAGAGAACTAAGTTTTACTCGTGTGAAAATAATTATTAATTTATCATGCATGCATATGTATGTATTATTTTGCCTTGTTATTTATTGTATTATTATCGAAACATATATATGTCAAGGATTTCAATTTTTGCAATTGTGAGGATAGCTTGAATGACTCTAAGAATCAAGGCAAGTAGAGTTGTTGATCATAAATGTCCTACTCCCTCTGATCCATAATAAGTGTCGCTCATTAGGAAGTACTATTTTCTATGCATATAGAATTTTTGTGTATAATTGCATGTGTAGGATTACTTTAATATGCTATGTTGTGAATCTATGTTTTCGTCCACCGACTTGTTATACTTTAGCCACCATATCGTAGATTTGCTTAGTTAGCTTATAAGACGGGGATGGTACTAGTGAAGTTGAAAGCTTATATTTATATGTAACATAAAAAATAGTGGGATACCATGGGTGTTATCTATGCATATGTCAATCCATCGATTGGATCTCATATAGAGAGCATGGATTAGAGCTGCAGAAGCACAAATTTTCGGACGGAAGATTACGCCGCCGTCAAACCGAGAGCACAACACAATGCAAAGAAGATGCACATCCCATAGACCAAGGAAGTTGCAAATATTTTGACACTTTCACCAACCACAACAACCCATCCATCCAACTGAACAAATTTCAAGCATAATTTCATACACCACTTTCTCTGCCCGCCAAGGCCAAGCAACATAGACACCAAAATGGGGACGCATGCAAGCATTTTAGCATACACATGATTCTCTTTCTCTTATTTAATTTTGTACTTTTTTCATCACATAATTGTGATATTTGTTCATTAGGGATCAATGGATATAGCAATTGATGCATTTCATTAGAGAATTGATTAGTTGGTGTGTATTTTTGCATTGCAAAACCAATGAAACATCAAGAGATCAGGGAAATTGTATCTCTTTAAATTATTGTTGGTATGTAAATTTATTCTTATATGCAAATTGCTGACTTTATGAATCTATCTCCGTTGCACATTCTACCAAAATACATTTTGTAAAATATAAAAGGTGTATATATTATACATATGCTTTGGCATGTTATATTTATAATATCTTAAAAAAGTTTTCATGGCCCCACCCTAGTTTAAAATTTGGATCCACGATTGCAGCATACATGGACGAAGACGAGGTGGACAAAAGGCTAACCGGATCCCAACTCACCCACCCGTTGCATTGCACTTTCATTTTGTCAAGAAGATGTGTAACTTTGATGGTCCAGTCGAACGCCTAAATTGTTGCTTGGTTTTCATGCGAACCATCATGCCATCCTTTTGAGAAGCATGTAAACAGAGATAAAGAGCGCATGCAAACTTTATGCTCCCTCTCATCCATAGAGTGTCTAAAGCTTCTGCTAAAATCCAACGACACCCTATACATGCACAGGTAGCATATGTAGTAGAAAATCCACGTTATATATAACACACACATATATAACAACTTAATTAATGAATTGCCTTGAAGGGTTGGATTATTTAGGTCATCAAGTGTTTATTGTGGTGGGGACTAATACGTCAGAAATGTGTCTATAATTTTTTATGCTCCATGCTTGTTTAGTATCTACTTTCCTTTACTTGTCTACACTTTGAGGTGCTTTTTATATGTTTTCTGGTACTAACCTACTAACAAGTTGCAACAGTGCCAGATGCCTGTTTTCTGCTGTTTTTGGTTTCAGAAAAGTTAGTAAAGAAATATTCTCGGAATTGGACGAAAAAAACGTCAAAGTTAATTACTTTTCGTGGGGAACAAGAAGTCCAGAAGGGAGACGAGGAAGCGGGCCAGGGCAGCCAGACCCCCCCAGGCGCGGCTAGGGGTGGGTCCGCGCCTGGCTAGGGTTTGGCGCCCCTGGTCACCTCCTTGGCCTCCCCCTTCGCCTATAAGTACCCTAAGCACCTGATCAATATTCCACGAAACCGTCCGTAGCTGCCGCCACCATCGTCCCTAGATCGGGGGGATCTGAAGTTCTTCCCTGCACCCTGCCGGAGGGGAGATCATCCCGGAGGCCTTCTCTTCGGTATGATGCGTGAGTAGTTCCACCTTGGACTATGGGTCCATGTAGTAGCTAGATGGTTGTATCTCCTCCTTTGTGCTTTCATTTATAGATCTTGTGAGCTCCAATCATGATCAAGATCTAATCTATTTGTAATCATGCATGTTGTGTTTGCGGGGATCCGATGGATATTGAGATTATTATATTGGTTTGATTAATGGTTTTATCTTTATGATTCTATCATGTCTGTGTTGTTTGTGATCTTGCATGCTCTCCGTTGTTAGTAGCTATCTTGGCCAAGTAGTTGCTAGTGACTCCAAGAGGGGGTATTTATGCTCGATAGTGGGTTCATGCCTCTAGTTTTCAAGGGAAGTGACAGAAATCTCTTCGGTTGTAGATGTGTCGTTGCTACTAGGGAAAAAACAACGGTCTCTTGTTCATGGAACATGTGGACTGTTTACCTTACACACTTTGCTTAAAGCAGTTGTCTGTTGCTTGCAACTTAATACTGGAGGGGGTTCGGATGATAACCTGAAGGTGGACTTCTAGTCATAGATGCAGTTGGATGGCGGTCTATGTATCTTGTTGTATTGCCCAATCGAATCTCATAGGATCTTTCTTTCTAGTAATTGTATTGTTATGCCTTGCTCAGTTCCTGTCAATTGCCCTGCTATAATTTGTTTACCCTTCATGCCATGTTGTTTATCTAAGGAGAGCATCTCTAGTGAACTATGGACCCCGGTCCAATCTTTACCATTGATACACATTCAACTGTTACTTGTTTACTTGCTACAAACCATTACCTTCCACACCATACGTTTAATCCTTTGTTACAGCAAACCGGTGAGCTTGACAACCTCACTGATTCGTTGGGACAAAGTCTTGAGTTTGTGTTGTGCAGGTCTCCATGTTGCTTGCAACACCTTTAAGACGTTTCCTTCCTCTTTTAGGTTCGATAACCTCAGTCTCTACTAAGGGAAACTTGCTGTTGTGCTCATCACACCTTTCTCTTGGGGTTCCAACGAAGTGTCCCACGTCAATACTGGGTGCACGCATCAAGATTTCTGGCACCGTTGCCGGGAAGGCTAAGGACGTCTTCACAAGGGGAGTCCTTCACTTCCTTTCTCTTTACTTTGTTTTTAGTTTGCTTAGTTTCTTTTTATTGGTTTTGTTTGCCTCTTTCCAAAAAAACCCAAAAAAAATAGTCTAGTTTGGTTCGCTTGTTTTATTCAAAAACACAAAAAAAAATAGTTCCTGCTCTAGTTGTTGCTGCTGTTTTTGGCTTGCCCACCTTTGCCAAAATTAACTTTGCTGAGAACACCAAGTTGTGTGACTTCACTAGCACCAACAACAATGATTTTCTAAGCACTCCTATTTCTCCACCTGCTCCTGATGCTACCTTTTATGAAATTAAGCCTGCTTTGTTGAACCTTGTGATGAGTAAGCAATTTTCTGGTGCTGGTTCTGATGATCCTGCTACCCATCTCAATAGCTTTGTTGAATTTTGTGAGATGGAAAAGTATAAGGATGTAGATGGAGATATTATTAAGCTCAAGCTTTTTCCTTTCTCCTTTAGAGGGAAAGCTAAAGAATGGTTGCTTTCTTTGCCTAAAAATAGTATTGATTCTTGGACTAAGTGCAAAGATGCTTTTATTGGAAAGTACTATCCTTTTGCTAAGATTATATCTATGAGAAGTAAAATTATGAAATTTAAACAACTTGATAGTGAACATGTTGCTCCAGCCTGGGAAAGAATGAATTCTTTGGTTAAGAATTGCCCTACTCATGGACTCATTGCTTGGATGATTATCCAGACTTTTTATGCATGTTTGAACTTCTCCTCAAGAAATCTGTTGGATTCAGCTGTTTGAGGTACTTTTATGGGCCTCACTTTGGGTGCTGCAACAAGGCTCCTTGATAATATGATGGTTAAATGCTCTGAATGGCATGTTGAAAGAGCTCCACATGGTAAGAAGGTAAATTATGTTGAGGAAACTTCCGCTTTGAGTGAAAATATTGATGTTATTATGGCTATGCTTGTTAATGGGAAAGCTCCTCTAGATCCTAATAGTGTTCCCTTAGCCTCTTTGGTTGCTCAAGAAGAGCAAGTTGATGTGAACTTCATTAGAAACAACAATTTCAACAATAATGCCTATAGGAATAATTTTGGTAGCAACAACAATTATAGGCCTTATCCTCCTAATAATGGCAATTCCTATGGAAGCTCTTACAATAATGCTAGAAGTGCCCCCTCTGAACTTGAAGTCATGCTCAAGGACTTTATTAGTAAACAAACCACCTTCAATAATACTATAGAGGAAAAACTTTTAACTATTGAGAAAAATATATCCTCTTTGTCTGAAGCTCAGTCCTCTTTGATTAATAAAATGGCTGCTAAACCTGAAACTATGGAAAACACTTTTGCTACTGCTCATGCCATACAAGTTACTATTGATGAAAATGTTAGGCTGTTAGCTCAACTTCATGCTAAGTGGGAAAGGGAAGCTGAAATTGATATAAACAATAGTGTGTGCACCATCACCACTAAACCACAAGTAGTCCCTATTCCTACTCCTACTATGCCTAAGCCTATTGAGCGTACTACTAGTGATGCCAAGTTTGACTTTGATATTGATGGTTGCAATATTTCTGAAGTGATTATGTTCTTACAAAAGCTTGCTAGAAGTCCTGATGCTAGTGATATGCATGTTGCCTTTACCAAACACATTATAGTTGCTCTTGTTAAGATTAAGGAAGAGAAGCTAAAACACAAAGCTTCTATT
The DNA here is from genome assembly GCA_030063025.1 of Avena longiglumis. NCBI lineage: Eukaryota > Viridiplantae > Streptophyta > Magnoliopsida > Poales > Poaceae > Avena > Avena longiglumis. The sequence goes on along the minus strand of CP125974.1, from coordinate 474,828,742 downwards.
CCTAGGAAAGTAGAAGATAGTTGGGAACCCATTATTAATATGCAAGTGAATGACTTTTACCTCAAAGCTTCATGTGATCTTGGTTCTAGTGTCTCTATTATGCCTAGGAAGATTTATGAAATGCTTGATTTGCCACCTTTGGAAGATTGTTATTTGGATGTCCCACTCAATGACAATGCTAAGAAGAAACTCATGGGGATTATTAATGATGTTATCATTATGGTTAATAATGCTTATGTCCCTGATGATTTCTATGTTTTGGATGTTGAATACAATGCTTCTTGTCCTATTACTTTGGGAAGACCTTTTCTTAGAACAGTTGGTGCCATCATTGATATAAAAGAAGGCATCATTAAATATTATTTTCCATTCAATAAAGGTATTGAACACTTCCTATGAGGAGAGAGAAGTTGCTTTTTGCTCCTCCTTTGAAAGCAAGATTTGATTTTAATGCTTCTTCATTTCAAAATACTTGATTCTTCTTGCTTCTTGTGCCTAACTTAAAGGCGTTAAAGAAAAGTACTTGTTAGGAGATAACCCAAGAGTTTCCTTGAGTCTTTGAAGTTATTACTTCTATAATGACCTCTCCTTATCCTTTTTGTTTGTTTTTTGTGCCAAGAATGACTTCTAATGAGAGGGAAGTAAGATTTGGGGAGTTGCTATCCTGAAACAGATTTCTGTCCTCCACCAAAAACATTCGTGAGAAGTCTCTGTAACTCGGATTGAGATGAAAATTTACGAATAAATCCCCCAGTATGTTAGCTAACTTTAGTTAGTTCAACACTTTTCGATTTGAGTAACAGAAGATGTTCGAAAAAATCGGTTTCTAGCTGCTGGTATGTTTTAATAGATTTCTGCCATTATTTACATTTGCTTCTTATTGATTCCTTTTTGAGTTCTCTTTAGGTGAATTGAGATTTTTGAAGATTGTGTGAAGTTTTGTATGAAGGAAAAATTTCAGGTGTAAATAGAGAATGATGCAATGAGATGAAGAATGGACAAAAGCTCAATCTTGGGGATGCCACCATAGTGCCACCCCAAGAAATATCCAAGAGGTACAATCGTAAAAGCTTGGGGATGCCCAAGGCATCCCCTTCTTCATCAATAAAAAGCTCAGGTCTGTCTAGACACTTCGTTTTTATTGTTTCACACACAGTTGTGTTGTTCTTGGAGCGTCTTAGTTTTCGTTTGATTTGCTTAGTTTGTTTAGTTTGGACCCCCGTTCTCGCTGTGTTGTTTTGCAAATAAGTTGCTTGGTGTTGGAAAGGAGTAGTAAGTTCTTGCTTGAAGTGCAAGAGGAGCTTGCATTGACTGTGACATAAACTTTAGCATGACATGCTAGGTGTTGTTTTGACCTTATGCTTAGTGATTATTGTTGTAGCATGTCTTGTTCCAAACAATTGGGATTGCTTAGTGTGCCTTGAAGAAATTATGTGTTGTTTTAGCATGCAAAAGCATAGTATTGTGGTATTCTCCTTTGATGCGTTGCTTGGGTTGACTTGGCACATGCTCACACCATGTTATAACTATGACAAGTCACCGTTAGCCTCTATGATAATTTAGTCCTTGACTTGTAGTACCACTCTTTGCTTTGATTAGTATGCTTTGTTACACTTCATGATTGTGGCCATTATGCTCTCTTAGTTGGTTGCTCCTAGTTTTTTGCTAGTCTCCACTTGTATGAGTAAGTTCTACTCATGCTTCCAACTCCCAAGAAACCAAGTTATTCCAAAGTGTCCACTATAAACTCCTATGCATGGTGTGTTACACCATTCCAAGTATATTCTTGTTTTCAACTATCTTTCAATTAAAAACTATTTTGTTATGTGAAAACTTAGTGATTAAAGCCCTCACGAACTTGATGGCACACTTTATTCTTTGCCCCTAATAAACTTGAACCATTGTGACAACTTTGTTGTATATGCTTGCACTTATAAGTTGGAACTAGTAGAATCGTGCTGTCACGGGGAACGTTTTCAACATTGCACTTGTACTTTGTACCCAGTTGATATCATGTTCTTTTGTATATGGATGTCACCGGTGTGAAATAAAGAGGGAACTTGTAAGTCCATGGAGTTTGTATCCTATGTTAGAGAAACGCCTGGGCCGCTAGCCTAAGCCATGCCTAATCATGGTGGAAACTTGCAGCATCACCATAGTGACATCTATGAAGCATTCTTCTTATAAAAAAGAGACACATTGAGAAAATAGGAAAGAGAGAAAAAAGCACCATATTCCCATGGTACATAAGTGCGATGACCAAGCATACCACTGCATGTTGTAGTATACTATAGTCATGGACATAACACTCACGAAGTACCATTCCGCAAATATTACATCCTCAGAGTGGTACAACAGAAACAAAGTGGGTCAACATCATACATTATCATTATTACAACCAGAAATTACATGACGACTCTGAGATCCTCCTAGGTCCATAGAGGTATCCCAATGACTCAGGGCTAAGTTATAATAATTCTGAGAGCAAGATAAAGAAACAAACTAAACTTTAAGGTTTATACGAGATTTAATATAGATAAGGGATAGAGATCTATGCTATTGGACTAGATCACTATATATGATACATCTACACTTCAGATACATCGGTCTCCATTCCATAGATGTTTTCATAATTGTTCCCTTCGACGCTTCCAGATACTACTGGTTTTCATAGCAGAATTCTTCTTGGTCTTCAATTGGATATAGTATTTCCTCTTCCTGGACGTTATTGTCTTCAGAATCTAGCAAGGGTTAAGAAGATACGTTGAGTACGAGCATCCTCAGCAAGTTCACTAAAAAGGAGTGTTTGATGCACTATATCTACAACCACATACCATAGGTCATAGGCAATGCATGTTTTTGTAAATATTTCTTCAAAGGTTGCTTTTATTCTGAAAAGCTATGTCCGTCAGCCTTCACAGGTTTACCAGAACTTTCATGGAGTTCCTTTCCTGCAGCGTTCGCAGCTCCTTCCCGGAACAGGGAGTAACAAGTTACAGTTCTTACACTCTGCAGAGGTGCGTTGCACAACCGGGCGAATCTTTCCCGTCCACACTTCCTATGGTGTGGGGCCTAGTAGATGATCCAAGCCAATCACTGTCCTTCTTCGCGACTCCGCATACACCGCAATTGTTTTATGCCCAAACTCAAGGTAGACCTTTCCCCGTATAAAACGGCTATACCTTAGTTGGATACACACAACAACCATTAACACTAGAAGTCTGTCTTTTGTAAGCCCGGATCCACGGTAGACCTTTCCCCGTATAAAACGTCTATACCCACGATCTGCAACTCACAAATGCCCAGAACAATGTCCAATGCATGCAAAAGGGAGCTGATCCAGCTGACTTCTCCGTCCCATTCCAAATCTCATGGTTAACGCGTAATATACGGCGCGAGAATCACTAGCGACATTGGTTGTTAAGTCCTAGATGATACATTCCTATGTAGTGGTATTCCAACTGCCAGATTTAATAGATTAGTTGATCACCCTGGATCAGTAACCAATAGTTCACTTTAATTATGAAAATAGGGTTTTCGACCTTTTTGAAATGCAGGCGATGATAACACTGGATTTGCAAAATACTTTACAGAAAATAATCAAAGGACATGAGCAAGTGTGAACTTGCCTTGATATAGCGAAGTATTGTAGTCGAATGTCTTGACTTGACCCTGGACCTCGGGTTCTACAAAAATATCATCATTTCCCAGTAAGGACAATGTTTAAAGAAGCAAGATGCTGTTATGCATAAGTAATGGGATGCATAATGCAAAGTCCCCAAGTAATTACTCAATCATTACTAGTGAGATGGACTTAGATGATTTATTTAAGATTTTCTTATTTTAAATTTACTTCATAAAAAGGATAAACACATAAAATATGAAGAGTAAAGTACAATCATAATATAATTTTAAGGTTCCATGATATTATGTAATTATTACAAAGTTCATGTTTTAAGTTGTTATGGCTTTAAAGAAATGGTATATTGTTTCTTTTGAAGTGGCAAAAAGAATAACATTTGAAGAAAGTATTATTTATGTTAAGTTATTCAACTCAGAAGATTAATAGGATTGAAGCTATGGTTTTGTAACAAGGTTTAAATAATCTTGAGTCATTATATATCTAGCTTAGGGTATCTCAGACCAAAGTAAACTATAAAAAATGTAGTTGGACTTGAGATATAGCATTTGTAGCATTATCAATTATTAGGGTTTTTCATAAGCATCACTAAAAATGGAATCTTATAATTATGGAACTTTGTTTTAAAGATGTAGATTTAGCATGTGTAATATTTATAGATCATACTATGAGATTTTTTATTTATAAAGAAAAATATATGGATTATATTATAATTTATTTAGTGAATTTAAAGTTTGTTAAATATGATTATTTATGAATTATTAATGATTTGCAAAGAATAACTTTGTAATTCCTTGACTTATAGTTAGTTAAAGATTATTATAAAGTTAATTGTTTACACCTAGATTTTATATTAAATTATAATTATGGTTTAGACTACTTAGAGTCAAAAGATTATGTTTTAAATAAGATCATTTCTTATTAGGAAAGAATATTAAATAATTAACAAAACAATTATCTTATTTTAATAACTTAGATAATTCAAGTTATATGATCTAAGAACTTTAAAATGTTTTTATAACAATATACTTAGGATTTTTCTAGTAAATATACTTGTTTAAAATCTTAAAATGAATTTTATTTATTTTTAGGTATTATCTTTATTTTCATAAAATTTCTTAACTATTTAATGTCTTTAAATATTTGTTTTATATTTTATTTGTAAAAAATTTAAGTTAGTATTTTTATGAGATAAGAGATTTCTTTTTATTCCTAAAAATGATTTTTATTTATTTTTAGGAATATTTCTAAATTTATTAAATTTCATTTAAATTTTTAAGGGTGTTAATATTTATTTGTATTTTATTAAACTTAAATAAATATGATTATATTTTCTTAAGTGAATATTATTTTAATAAACACTTGGATGTATTAAATATATTTTTAGGATTTTTCTACATTTTTATAGAGCTTAAAATGTGTAGAGGTATTTTGGTCATTTAATATTTAATTTTATTAGGGCTAGGTTCTTGGGCCAGCCCATTTGGTTGGGCTGGACCACATGGTCTGGTCGATTGGCTCGGTCACCCGACCACACACTCTCTTCTCTCTCTCTCTCTCTCTCTCACCCTTGCCTCGGATCCTCTTGCTAGTGATGTCACGGTGATGCCGTCGTTGCCGCATAATCATGGCCGGCTCCGGCCTCCTTGGCCGCCGCCATTGGTAGCCCTCGACGCTCTCCCCTCCGCTACTCCTTCCTATCCAATTTGATCTGTCCTTTGACCCCTCCTTCGCTCGTCCCCACAACATTCTTATTGCTAGGGTTTCGGCTTCAACTCCGATGTGATCTGATGACCCCTGGATGGTGACTGTGGCAAGGTGATGGTGTGGTAATGGTGATCTAATGATGGGTTGGTTGTTTGTGCCGCCTCTTCTACGCATAGGCATCCACTTGTGTGGCTTGGTGCGGGTTGAGTACCACGGTGCTCCTCGTGCCCCCGCGCCGTGGTCGCCATTGATGGCTAGTGCTGCTTCCTCTTCCCGGCTTAAGCAAGGACCCCGGGTAAGTTATCCCATCTACCCCCACATTTTTAGAGTGTCTCTGTTCCTCCTGGAGGTCAAATCCTAATCTATTCTAGCAGTGGCTTATTGTATCATGCATAGCTTATAGTGGCCTTGCTACTGATCTTGCCAAGTGAATGGAATTAAGACTAGATTGATTATTTTGGGTTGTGCTTCCCTGAATCCTGTACTCAATGTGGCTTGTTAGATGATTCAATTGACTTGACAATGTACATGGTGGTTTGTAGATCTTAATAAGATTAGATTATGTTGATGTTGAATTGGGATTCATAAGCTGTGATTCAGAAGCATATGTTGGTCATTTGTGATGGATTTTGGGTACCCAACCAATATATTATTTTGGAAGAGAAGTAACCATTTATATGATTCCTAAATATTTACTAGGAAAATGATTAGATTGTAGTTGTTGTTGATTAGCAGATGAGTTATGTGCTTTAACAACTAATGGCCTGCTACAGATGCTTTCTGAATGAATTATTCAGTTGAGTTTGTATTCATTTTCACTGAACCTTTGTATCCAGGAAGGTTTTTGGTGGCTTTTGGGCTTGTTCTTATTGATGTGGTACCTTTTGGAAAGATGCACAGAATAAGAACAAATGCAAATGATATGCTGCTGCCTCTTGGATCCAATGTTTGCCTTGTGAATGGTTGTTCAGAAGAAATGATGTGACTTCTAGATTTGGTTCTAGCTATAACTTATCATTTGAAGCTGTCCATGAAAACTATATATTCTGATTCCTATTAAAATCTTATTAGGAAAATGATTTATCTTGTTTAGCTTGATTAAAGACAATTCAAGCGCAATGCTTGCTTGGTAACTAGAGAGGAATTGAGTACCTGTGTATATAGACAGAGAACTGATATGCATCCTTGATTCCCGAATTATCCTCTAGGAAAATGATAGAAATGATTTTGTTAGACTAACTTGGGATAGCTATTGAAGAACAACTTGTATGCTGGCTCTGTTGTCTTGGGCTGCTACTATGGTGCCTCCAATCTTGGAGTGTGCATAGTGGTAGTCCAGGTAATATGACTTGTTGCTGTAATCAACAGTAAAGTAGTTGGTGTTGATGCCCAAAAGATAGAAATACAGCTCATGATGCATAAAGCTGAAGCTAGTTTGATTGGCTAACACTGCTTAATTTACCACTGTGGTGCCTCCACTAGGTTTGTGCACAGTGGTAACATCTCAGATGTTGTTTGCTGGATTTCTTGGTTTGGTCTCTAATTGTCAACACCCGGATTTTTAATCACAGATGCCTGTTATGCCATACATCGCAATCCCAGGATTACCATTTTTGCGAGACATGACAGATTGGATATCACAGTATATCATCCATTACAAACCATACATAAGGTCTTACACAAATAAGGATCTCATGATCCAGTTCTTAATACAACTCAAGCAGCGGAATAACGTAAAGATAACAATAGCGTGGGCGAAGCTCCATCTTCGGGGTCACATGCAATACTGACGATGGAAGATGATCCTAGTTGTCGTAACCTTCCTGCGGTCCGTCATCCTGATACTCCTCTTCATAGTATGGCCATAGGAATAGCCAGGGACAAAGCCATGAGTACTCTTTAAGTACTCGCAAACTAATACTAACAAGTTAATTGGGTTTTTGTAGTAGGACACTAGGCTCTAAGGTTGTTTTGCAAAAAGCCAGATTTACCTCTACTCAGTTCAGAAGCAAAGAAAACTAGTTGAAAGTTTTATAACACCTAAGTGGGAATTTGAAGTTCATATCACAACTCTGTTGTGGTCAAGTCAAAGTCATAATTCATTTCTCAAGTCATTTTGAAAACATCTGACGATAGAACAGTATGGCCACTCCAACTGTCCATAACCGCGGACGCAGCTATTCGAATATTTTGACACTCTGTAGAGATTGTACACTTTCACCACAACATTCGATACATCCGTCAGGAACAATCCTGATTTCACCATACTCAGTATGCGGAAAATCAATCCTAACCTTTAAATTACACGCCCTAGTATAGGCACCTCTCCTGTGAGTTTGTCCTCCCAACCATGACCAACTGTCATCTTGGGTACTGCACAGGTGGACAATCTTCACAAGGTAACCTCAGCTCAGACCTTGGCCACAAGGGAACCCATACTAAGGTATATAAATTTCCAGTCAAGCCCTACCCAATTTTCGGGTATTATGGTTGTACGGTAAAATTGGAAAGGTATCGCATCCAGACAATCATCAGTTTTATAAAGGGGGTAAGGCTCATGCCTCAACATTTTCATCATAAAAATCATCTAGTGTTCGGAAACACATGTCAAAACATTTTAGTAGAATGACTCATCATTCTAAGTTTTTCATAACCATTTTCACCATGTATTCCCATGTAAAGTTGATCAAGTTTTATACTTAGCACTAGCATCTACAAGTGGTGGTAAATACTAATGAAGGGTGGTAAACAAGTGGAGATTTGCTAAGTTCAATCTCATGCCTTAGGATGACATCAAGATTATCTAACTTAGGCCAAATTTTATGCTCTTTATGCTACCTTTAGTTATCTTTCTAGAATCTACAAGTCACCATGTAAACTCTAAGAGAAAGCTTTGATAAAGAAAATAAAGTATTATGCTTGCGAGTAAAACTAGGATTGGGTTGTCAAGTGGGTATGATCACATATGCTTAAGGCATATAGTTGTCATGGTAACAAGCAAGTATTAGCTTGCATAAGTTACAAGGGTTAGCTTGCAAGGTTTCAAGTATTGGCTTGCATAGGTCAACTTGTGTAGTAAGGCTTGCCTTGTGCAGAGCAGTGGTTGAAGTTCTCCTCGGCTTCTTCCTCGTAGTATCCTCATTCCTCCTCGTATCCTTGGTCGGTACTAGCGTCTATACATAAATACGAGGTACACAATCACCAAACAATACTTAACTATTTCTAATCATCACACAAAGGTTCATACTAGGTGGTCTAGCATCATTACTATTATCACAAGGATTAAAGCACTTGTCTTATTTATTTTATTTGAGAAAAGTAATTTCTACTCATTGAAAAACTACTTAAGATTTAATATTCTCCAACTCAAACATGGGATCATGTTGACACATGTCATCACCACATATTTCAGTACATGGTTAATGTGATTTAAAGTGGTATCACAATTTAATAAGGTTTAACCTTTTTATTTTAATTAAATAAAGTGACTAGTGAAGGGAATATGCCCGAGAGGCAATAATAAAGTGGTTATTATCGTATTCCTTGTTTATGATAAATGTTTATTTTGCATGCTATAATTGTATTAATACAGAAACGTTAATACATGTGTGTTTAATAAACAAAAATGAAGTTCCTAGTTATGCCTCTCTTATAAACTAGCTCGTTGATTAACAAGATGATCAAAGTTTCCTGATCATGGACATTGGATGTTGTTAATAACGAGGTCACAACATTAGTGTAATGATGTGATGAACATTGATCCGAAGTATAGCATTACGATCAAAGTCATTGAGTTTATATTGCTATAACAACTTACGAAGTGATCCTAATCCTTAGACCATGAGATCATGTCAATCACTAACACCGGAAGAGTTTCTCGATGACATCAAACGTCACACCGTGAATCGGGTGATTATAAAGATGGCTTTAACTACTAAAGTGTTATGTTGAGACCCATGGATCAAGAGTGGAATTTGTTCATCCCGATGACGGATAGATATACTCTGGGCCCTCTCGGTGATATCACATTGGTTAGCTTGCAAGCAAGTGATTTGATCACTAGAATGTTATATCACGGGAACGAGAAAAGAGTGCATGTCGGTAACGAGATCAAACTAGTTATGGAGATACCGATGATCGAATCTCGGACATGTAATATATCGTGAAACAAAGGGATTAAGATACTAGCGTAAAAAGGTTCACACGATCACAGAAGTATGGATCTCCAGGTCCCGCTACTGATTATTGATCGGAGAAGGGTCTTGATCATGTCCGCATTATTCGCAAACCGTAGGGTGACACACTTAAGGGATACCGACACCATTCGGAGCAAATGATATGCCAGAAAAAGAAAAGGAAAACGCAGGAATTTATTTCACTAGACACCGGAACTGTTTCGGTTGAAATTGCTGAAACTGGTTCTGCATGTGAAATGGAATACTAGCAAGGGGTTTTATGTGAATGTTTGTTAATTAAAGTAATTAACAAAATTCTGAATAAATAAATAAAAGATTTTTATTTAAATGAGAGCTTCATTAATTTTGGTGGAAAATTAATGCATGTGAGTGGAATTGTGAGTGGAGAGGTTTTTATGTGAGTGGATCTTCCACCACATGAATGAGGGAGAGGTGGGGGAACCCTCCATGGCCGGCGGCCATGCCCCCTTGGGCTGCCCCCCTCCCCTATAAAAGGACCCCCTCCTCTCACTTGTCTCTCACACCTCCTCGTGAAGGATCTCTCTCCCCCTCTAGAATTTATCCCCCATGGTCTCGGACTAGCGAGATACATGTTCCCGGTGGCTATTCGGCAAGAAAGGGTTGTGCTTACGCTGCATCGCTGGAGCGAGGAGGCGGAGGTTTCCTGGTGTCTTGTACGTGTGTGCGAGCACGGATGCGCCGCTTTGGCGCTTAGGACTTCCTCTCGATCTTGAGATCGGCAAGAGATCGTCTACATCAACCACGAGTTGAACTCGTTAAGCTTGTCGGTATTCAAGGGTATGTTCTCTACGTATATACATCCGCCCGTTGTTTGTATCTAGTAGATAGATCTTGGTACATAGTTGTTCCCATCGTAGGAAATTTTTTGTTTTCTATGCTGCGAACCCTACAGTGGTATCAGAGCCGGATCTATGCGTAGATACTTTGCACGGGTAGTACACATATGAGTATGTGGGCGATGATGATCATTTTATTGATTCTTAGTTGTACTTTGGATATTGGTGGCATAGTGGGATGAAGCGGCCCGGACAAACTTTACATGTCCTCGCACATGAGACCTGTTCCACGCTTGACATGCAACTAGTTTTGCATAAGTGGCTAGCGGGTGTCTGTCTCTCCTACTATAGTCAATATCTAATTTGCAACGAGTTTTCAACAATTTGGTTATCCTCGTTGTGGTTCATGTTCGTAGGTAAGAACGGTTCTATCTTCGAAATCCCTAAGCCACGTAAAACTTGCAATGGATAAATTAGAGGCGTCTAGTTTAGATTGTTGCTGGGCTAATGTTATGATATGGTGATGTTGTAAGTAGAAGTATGAGATGATACTCTTACAACACACATAGCGTGTAAGTTCCATAGACCTTGGCCTTACACATAAAGGTATGATAGAGATCATACCACAGTGCACATGATGGAGATCATATGCGGGAACCATATCATTCCACTAATAAACATGTGATGTTTGATAGCATCTTATATTGCTTTTTTGGTGTTTTATTAGCATAATAAGATGATCCCTCATTTAGATATCAAGATAAAAATGTGTTCTTCCTTAAGTATGCACCGACAATGTTTCGTCGCTTCAAGACATCACGTGATGATCGGGTGTACTTGAATCCACGAGCATATCTCGGTGTAAGACAGCTTACACGCGAATACTAAGGTTCTTACTTGGCGAGCCTAGCATGTACAGACATGGCCTCGGAACACGGACCGAAAGGTTAAGCATGAGTCATATGTTTTGATATGATGACCATATGGATGCTCGCCTTTGAAGCTACGCCGACTCACGTGATGATCATACTTGGTGTAGTGGATTTGGTTCATGTAATCACCAAAAAGACACGAGGGATGTCGTTTTTGAGTGGGAGTTCATTTCTAATTTGGATTAGTAAAACTCAATTTATCATAAATTAAATCAAAGTGAATTTCCATAATTTGTTGTAGTCATTGGCATTTGTTCACCACCTTATGCATAGTTGTAATTGAGATAATAGAACTATAGAATTCTGGATATATACTTTACGAACTGGTATCGTATTGTGTTGAGTGTCAATATAAAGTTTAAAGTCCTATTGCAAACTTTCAGCAAAATTCTATTTACTCCATGAAATTTAATAATTGGTATTAAATCGAGAGTAACAATTCCAGTGTTAGTATCTTAATTGTTTTAATATCAAGTTTATCTAGGAGCTGAAGAATTGTTTCAGAAACCATCATGTGTGGCAGATATAACGATATCTGAAACAATGTTTTGGTTGCAATATGATAGAGTATAATATATGTTCTCATATTGGATGAGAATTTACGAAGGTTGGAGATGCTAGACATCCTATCATCCAAAAGGGTTTTGGAAAGTAATGTTATACTCAAGATTCGCCTTTATAAGCTATAGTAGCTTGATCATGAAAGTCGTCATGATAAGGGTGAATAGAAGATGTATGTAAAGTGTTTACTACACTAAAAGATTATTAAAGAATGGATTTTAAAAGAATGCCGATCATTTGATGATGGTGATCTACTTCAAAGTGCAAGTCCAAAGGTATTATCATTTGAATATACACGCTTTGGACTATGTCTCATGTGTATGGCGCCACTTTTGATGTTGATAGATTCTTTTAAAAGGTAAAAGGAAATGCTGAAAGAGAATCTATAAAAATATATTTGGCAGAAAAGAAAAGATTGGAAATATCCAATTTAGGTATATGGATGATATACATGTTATGGTTGTATTATTTGCTTGTTAAACAATGTGGTTCTTGGGTATTGGATACCAAATTGGTTGGTATGAAATTTCATACGGAACGACGCAATTCATGAACCACAATGGCCTAAGTAACTAGCAAGAGAATATGTGATGATGTTCATCGAAAACAAACAAACCGTTGTTTGTATTTCTCGTTGACATCAAGGCTTGACTTCAAGATTTGTTTTAATAATTGTTATTTGAATCAGGTATTATGAGAACAAAGGTTGTTCAAATAATTGCCGTATTCCATATAAGATGGATGATTTACAAATCTAGTTGGAGAAATCACATCCATAAAACCTAATGCTAAAATGTCGCAAGACAAATGATTGAAAGATCAGTTATGAAGTGACATCGCTGTTTAAATTATATTGGAAAGAAAACATGAAGAATCTCCATATTCATGGATTTTTGGAGTCTTTGATTTGATCAAGTGACGCTTGTGAGACTTTCCTCGGGATAATTAAAAACTTCGTTCAAAGGCCAAAGAAGAACGAACGACTAAACTATTGGAATTTATACATATCGATGTATGTAGTCCATTATGTGTAGTCGTAAGCGATGGGTTTCAACTTCATATACTTTCTCCGGAAATTTGAGTGAATATTCACTTAATGAGAAAGAAGTGTGAAATATTTGAAAATGTTCAAAGACTTTCAAGATGAAGTGAAAATCATTGTAACAAGAAAATAAATGGTTTATGATTTTATCATAAGGGATTTATTTGAGTTACAAGTGTAACAATAAAATAAATGAATTATGATTTTATCATAAAGGGATTTATTTGAGTTACAAGTTTAGCAAAACACCTAGATTTACATATCCCGAAACACCATAGGAGTATGGAGTGTTTGAGATTTGTAATGAAACCTTGTTTGACATGGTTGGATCAAAGGTGTTATTCATAAAACTGCCATTATGTTTTAAAAGATTAAAGCTTTAGAGACTACCGCTTTTACACTGAAAAGAGCTCCATCTTGATTCGTTGAAATGACACCATATGATTTATGGTTTGGGGTAAAACCCAAGTTGTCCTTTCTTAAATTTTGGTATGCTAAACATAAGTAAGATGTTTACAACCAAAGTTGGATGAGCATGTCTTTGTAGGTTATTTCGAATAACAATTGGTTATTCCTCCATAACACCGAGGACAAAAGGGTTTGTCGCTTGAAATGTGAAGTTTCTTGGAGAAGGAATTTTTCGTAAAAGTTAAGTGGGAGGACAATAGAACTTTGATAAGGTTAACGAACCTTAGCTATATGTGCTGAGTTACGCAGCGCCGGAAATCGTTCCGAAGGCTGCCATAATGCTCATAGCTTATGTGCCTCAAAGGTTGTGGTCACGGAGATCTAAGTTCCTATTGAACCAAGTAGGTCGGTTAAACAATCAAATGCTAAGATTTGAGAGTAAATCATTATTGTTTGACAATGATGAACCGAATACATACAAAGAAGCGATGATGGGCCCCGACCAGTCAAATGGCTTGAAGCCATAAAATCCGTGATAAGTCCATACACGATAAATCAAGTTTTGAACTTGGAAGACCCTCCTAAAGGTGTAAAACCTATCGGTCGTATTTGGATCTATAACAACATATGGATGTTTCACATCTATGAAATAGTCGACATGTCGTAAAGTATTTTATGACAATGTTCAAGGAGTTGATTATGACAAGATTTGATCTTTCATAGCGATATTTAGTCTGGACGGATTAAAGTAGCAACCACTACATATAATTTGGTATATGGTAGATGAATAAACAAAACAAAGTTCTTTTAATAGAATGGTTACCTAGGACGTGTACATGACATGATCCAAAGGGTTTTGTTAATTAAAAGGATGCTAAAAAGGGGAATGCAAACTTCAATTGTTGAAGTAAGCATCGCGGTATTGGAATCTTCACCGTGATGAAAAAGAGTTTTCATCAGGAGACGATGAAGATGCTTGCATTTGCAAGAAATTAAGTGGGAGATCTAAGAAATATTTCTAATACATTATGTGGAGGACATCTTGTTGATTAGAAACCCGAATATTGACAAAGGTTAAGAATTTCATTTCGATGAAATACTTAGGCAAAACCCGAATATTTAGCATGAATGTCTATAGTGGATAGACTGTGACGCTAATATGTTTATGCCAAACGTACATATATGAGATATTGAAGGATTTCAATATAGAAACGACTAGAAACGGTTCTTGTCGCATGGAAAGAAATTGAATCAATATTCAAGTGTATCGACACTTGATAAGTGAAACAAGATTCAAGTGCTTTGACACTTGATGAGTGAAATCACGAGAATGTTTTGATCAATCATACCATGATATGTACACATCCAAATATGTCCTATGCTCTAAGTGTTATGAGCATATACCAGAATGAATCATAAAATGATCATTGGACGATAGTAAGGATATTCTTATGATCTTTTGGAAGAACTAAGAATATATTTGTGTAGAGGTGACAAACAATTACAAATAGTTCATTGTAAAGCGTTACATTGATACTAGTTTTGTCACAAGATACAAATTAAGTTTATCTCAATTTAAACTATGGGTGGAACAATGTAATGGAAAGGAGATTCCATGATGGATTTGGAAGAGTTCCAAAGTTAAGATACATTGTGACGAATACTACAACAAAAGGCTAAGTATATGACTGCTATAGTAGCAGCAAAGGAGGGAATTTGTGTCAAGTAGTTTGTTATCAAACTAAGGTGTGGTTCGCAACGGGCTAACACTAAAGATATATTGTATGAAAATAGTATCGACATGTTTTAACCCCAAGGAACTAAAGGTCTCACCGAAATACCAAATTTATACAATGCCATCTCATTGGAGAATGAGTGATGCGTGAAGACGCAAAGACATGTACACACACGGACCGAAAGCATCAGATCCGTAGATTATGTTAACCATTTGCGAATATGATATGGAACACCAGAAAGCCATAGGTGTTCAATACGCAAAGTTTTCAAACTAGATTATTGTCTCTAGTGCAAGTGGGAGACTGAAGGGAATATGCCCTAGAGGCAATAATAAAGTGGCTATTATCGTATTCCTTGTTTATGATAAATGTTTATTTTGCATGCTATAATTGTATTAATACGGAAACGTTAATACATGTGTGTTTAATAAACAAAAAGGAAGTTCCTAGTTATGCCTCTCTTATAAACTAGCTCGTTGATTAACAAGATGATCAAAGTTTCCTGATCATGGACATTGGATGTTGTTAATAACGAGGTCACAACATTAGTGTAATGATGTGATGAACATTCATCCGAAGTATAGCATTACGATCAAAGTCATTGAGTTTATATTGCTATAACAACTTACGAAGTGATCCTAATCCTTAGACCATGAGATCATGTCAATCACTAACACCGGAAGAGTTTCTCGATGACATCAAAAGTCACACCGTAACTGGGTGATTATAAAGATGGCTTCAGAACTACTAAAGTGTTATGTTGAGACCCATGGATCAAGAGTGGAATTTGTTCATCCCGATGACGGATAGATATACTCTGGGCCCTCTCGGTGATATCACATTGGTTAGCTTGCAAGCAAGTGATTTGATCACTAGAATGTTATATCACGGGAACGAGAAAAGAATGCATGTTGGTAACGAGATCAAACTAGGTATGGAGATACCGATGATCAAATCTCGGACATGTAATATATCGTGAAAAAAAGGGATTAAGATACTAGCGTAAAAAGGTTCACACGATCACAAAAGTCATCGTTGAATGTGTGGGAGTCAGTATGGATCTCCAGGTCCCGCTACTGATTATTGATCGGAGAAGGGTCTCGATCATGTCCGCATTATTCGCGAACCGTAGGGTGACACACTTAAGGGATACCGACACCATCCAGAGCAAATGATATGCCAGAAAAAGAAAAGGAAAGCGCAGGAATTTATTTCACTAGACACCGGAACTGTTTCGGTTAAAATTGCCGAAACTGGTTCTGCATGTGAAATGGAATACTAGCAAGGGGTTTTATGTGAATGTTTGTTAATTAAAGTAATTAACAAAATTCTGAATAAATAAATAAAAGAGTTTTATTTAAATGAGAGCTTGCATTAATTTTGGTGGAAAATTAATGCATGTGAGTGGAATTGTGAGTGGAGAGGTTTTTATGTGAGTGGAGCTTCCACCACATGAATGAGGGAGAGGTGGGGGCACCCTCCATGGCCGGCGGCCATGCCCCTTTGGGCTTCCCCCTCCCCTATAAAAGGACCCCCTCCTCTCACTTGTCTCTCACACCTCCTCGTGAAGGATCTCTCTCCCCCTCTAGAATTTATCCCCCATGGTCTCGGATTAGCGAGATACATATTCCCGGTGGCTATTCGGCAAGAAAGGGTTGTGCTTCCGCTGCATCGTTGGAGTGAGGAGGCGGAGGTTGCCCGGTGTCTTGTACGTGTGTCCGAGCACGGATGCTGGCCGCTTATGGCGCTTAGGACTTCCTCTCGATCTTGAGATCGGCAAGAGATCGTCTACATCAACCACGAGTTGAACTCGTTAAGCTTGTCAGTCTTCATGGGTATGTTTTCTACGGATATACATCCGCTCGTTGCTTGTATCTAGTAGATAGATCTTGGTACATAGTTGTTCCCATCGTAGAATTTTTTTTGTTTTCTATGCTGCGAACCCTACAACTAGAAATGCCTATGTAGCATTCTTTTATTAATTTAACATCATCTATGTAAGTAAACCCATATGTTTTTACATATTCTAAAAGGTATGATCAAATGTGATTTTTGAGAGTTCGAATCAACTCAAAAGCTTTTGTGGTTGAATTTTGAAAAATGTTTGAATGCAGAAAAGCTTCTGCCTTGTTATTTTTACCATGGGCGATCTACAAATCTAAATGGTTTGAATCCAACGGGCTTGGATTAAGCATTGCAGTACCTTTCTAGCAAAATTGGTTTCATGCATTTTGGTTTAGTGAATCGAGATGGGTTGATTTTTGAATCTGGGTACAAAACTATGTTTGAAATTAAACGAATAAAGCTTAATTTGAATTGTTGGGTCGCGCGGGATGTTTAACTGGGCCGGCCCACTACGCACATCGCGTACGCAAGCTGGTTAAGTGGATGTCCCCACGCGTCAGTGAGACGGGGAGGGGCGAAGCGGTACGGGGCAGTGTGAACCGCACGATCTAACTCTAATCGAACGACTACGGTTCATCGTCCATGTCGGGCAGCGCCGACAAGACAGAACCCTAACGCGGCATGTGGGGGTCGTGGGAGGCTCACCGGGGCTCAGGCGAGGGTCGGCGACGGGGGCGAACGACGAAGTCGACGACGGCGGTTCTCCTGGTACCGGCAGCTCCTCCTGGGGCGGCTCCAATTGACGGCTCTCTTCTTCTCTAGCAGCGGCGGGCTTCGGCCAAATTCTAGCGATGCGCTGCTCGCCTTGCTCCGGGAGTGAGGTGGGGTGGTTCTGGGTGAGAGGGGAGTGAACTGGTGTGGCGAATTCGTGCTGGGAGGGCTCCTTTTATAGGCGAGCGAGAGGGGCAGCACGGCATGGGCTGAGGTCATCGGAGGCGGCGGTACAGGCAACTACTGGCATGGGCGACGGTAGGGGGAGGTGTTGTGCTCCTTGGCGAAGCTCAACGGCGTGGTGGCGAGGCATGGGGTGGTGCTGATCGTCGGAACGTCGCGGTGCTCTGAGCGGGTACGATGGTGGTTTTAATGTCGCACAGCGCGCATGGTCCGCGCGGCGGCGAACGGGCATGTCTGCGGGGTTGCTGGGGTGCTGATGATCATCCCTATAAGCGGTGAGGGCGGCGAGCGGTCTGTGGGTGCTGGTCGAGCATGGCGCACTGGCGCGCTCTCGGCTCGCGCAGAGAGGTTTGACATGGGCGTGTCATGTGGTCCATGGGCTGGCATTGCTCGGGACTGGGACAGAGAGTGGCGATGGACGGTGGGGTGCTTGCTAGACATGCTGGCTAGGCTTAGTGTTGTCCGTAGCTTGCTGTCGACCATGGGGTGGCATGGTGAGGCTCGGCCTGCTCACCATTGATGGCAATGGCAAGCTCACAGTGGTTCTAGTGGTTACTAACTAGGTTAGATGATCTAATAAATGTTTGCTGCAACCAGAGAGGGAACAAGTTAGGCCAATTTTACTGCTGCAAATAGTGTTAGATGTTTGTTTGATTTGAATCTGCAAGGTGTTTGATGAAATGGCCGCAAGAAGTTTAAATTTGAAGTTTGGATTCAAACTTTGTGGGTTTGCTAGGCACATGCTAGGGAGTATCTGGTTAGTTGGATTAGTCAAGGGGCATTGGTTTGGTTGGGTTTTGAAAATGGATGATCTTCACATATGAATAACATTCAATTTTGAATTGTGATTTGAATGGGGTTGCCAAATGTTTCTGCAAGTTTGAATGGTGGGCCTTGATTCACTTTTAATAGTTCTATCAAGGGGTGAAAAGAATTGGGAAAGTTTTTGTTTGAAATCTTGGACTAGAAGCACTCAAAGTGACCTAGTGAGCAAGATTGGCAAAAATGACCATTTGCTTTATTTGATTTGTTTTTATTTTCTCTTGATTTGTTTCTACATGGAAATGTTTTATATGATGTTATTTTCCTCTTTAAACCATTTCTTGCTATTTAGGTTAATCACACAAGTCCTTTCATGCATTGGTCAAATCATTTCATTCACACATGCATTCATATAATTTTAATTAATCAAAGTTTTTGTTAACCCTAATTTTAGTGATTAGAGTTTGATGATCCTTGTTTTATATTTTTGGGATGTTACAAACCTTCCCCCCTTAAACAAAATATTGTCCCGAGATTTGAAAAAGGAAGAAAAAGATTACCTAGGATTTAAAGAGATCGGGAAACTCCGTCCTGATGTGATCTGCGCACTCCGAGGTAGCTTCTTCTTCAGTGTGGTTGCTCCACTGAATCTTGAGAAACTTGATGCTTCGGGTCCTGGTGGTTTTGAAATCTTCTTCCAAAATACGGATGGGTACTTTGGGGTATGTCAGGTCATCGTTGATCTCTATGGTCCGGTGATCAATGTTCTTGAACACTTCAGTCTTCTCCGGAACTTCAAGGCATTTGCGAAGTAACGATATATGGAACACATTGTGCACTGCTGCGATTTCTTCTGGCAGTTCCGATTGATATGATACTTCTCCTCGACAATTCAGAATCTTGAAGGGTCCGATATATCTGGGGGCTAACTTTCCTTTCAGCTGGAAACGTTGCATTCCTTTCAAAGGCGACACTTTAAGATACACGAAATCTCTGATATTGAAAGCGAGGTCTCGACGCCTCTTGTTGGCATAACTCTTCTGTCTTGACTGGGCAGTCTTGAGGTTCTCACGAATCTTGTGAACTTTCTCTTCTACTTCTCGTAGGATGTCGGGTCCGAAAATCTGACTCTCTCCTACTTCCGACCAGTTCAAAGGGGTGCGACACTTCCTTCCATACATAAACTCAAATGGGCCCATTTGCAGACTAGCTTGATAACTGTTGTTGTATAAAAATTATGCGAAAGGCGGACAATCCTCCCATTTTGATCCATACTCTAGTACACATGCTCTCAGCATATCTTTGAGTATTTGATTTACTCGCTCCCGTTTGTCCATCGGTCCGAGGGTGATACGCTGTGCTGAAATCTAGTCGGGTTCCTAAACCTTCTTGGACTTTCTTCCAGAATCTTGAGGTAAACTGAGTTCCTCGATCCGATACGATGTTCTTGGGGACTCCGTGAAAACTAATGATTCTAGCGATGTATAACTCCGCTAACTTTGAACTCCGGTATGTGGTCTTGACTGGTAGGAAATGGACGACTTTGGACAATCGGTCAACTATGACCTAGATAGAGTCATTTCCCTACTAGAAGTAGGCAATCCGGTGATAAAGTCCATTCCAACTGAATCCCATTTCCATTCCGGAATCTATAGAGGTTGCAACAGTCCAGCGGGTATTTGATGTCCCGCCTTGACTCCCTGACATATATCACACTTGGCGATATAGCTTCCGATTTCTCTCTTCATCTTATGCCACCAAAATTGTTCCGTCAAATCCTGATACATCTTCGTTCCTCCGGGGTGGATAGAATAAAGAGTATCATGGGCCTCTTTCAAAATCACTTCTTTCAATTCTGAATCTGCTGGTACACAAAGGCGTCCTTTATACCACAAAACTCCTTCTTCATCTTCCGTGAATCCGGGTACTTTGCCTGTACCGATACGACGCTTGATTCCGTAAATACTAGCATTTCCTTTATGCGCCTCTTTGATCTGACTGATGAAAGTGGGTTGAAGTTATATGCTAGCAAAAAATCCTTCACTCACTAATTCCATTCAGAAATCTTCCATCTCTTTGTGCAAACTTGGTTGCTCCTTCAAAATCATGGAGTTCAAGCGGCACGGCAATCTGCTAAGGGCATCTGCTACTACATTGGATTTACCGGGGTGATAGTGAATGTCCAGATCATAATCCTTGATTAGCTCAATCCATCTTCTCTGACTCATATTCAGCTCCTTCTGAGTGAATATATACTTTAGGCTGTTGTGATCCGAATAAATCTCACAACGGTTTCCCATCAGGTAATGCCTCCATGTCTTCACGGCTAGAACTACGGCTGCGAGTTCGAGGTCATGGGTTGGATAATTCTGTTCATGCTGCTTCAGTTGTCGAGATAGATACGATATAACTTTTTCTTCTTGCATTAGCACACATCCTAGGCCGACCTTGGATGCATCACAATACACGTCAAAGGGCTTCGTGATATCCGATATGATTAAGATGGGGGCTGAAATCAATATCCTCTTGAGTTCTTGAAAACTCGCTTCACATTTGTCCATCCATTCAAACTTCTTGTCCTTCTTTAGCAATTGGGTCATGGGTCTGGCGATACTCGAGAATCCTTCTACGAACTTGCGGTAGTATCCCTCTAATCCGAGAAATGCACGAACTTGGGTTTGAGTGGTTGGGGCTTGCCAATCTTTGACATCTTTCACCTTTGCAGGGTCAACGGCAATTCCTCTGGCTGATACGATATGTCCGAGGAATCCTACCTCCTGTAACCAGAATTCACATTTGCTATACTTGGCATACAGCTGATGCTCTCTAAGGGTTCCAAGAATGGTCCTTAGGTGTATCTCATGTTCTCCTTCTGATTTGGAATAAATCAGAATGTCATCGATGAAAACAACAACAAACTTATCCAGGAAGTCCATAAAAATCTTATTCATGAGATTCATGAAATAAGCGGGGGCATTGGTTAATCCAAAAGACATGACGGTATACTCGTATAATCCATATCTAGTGGTAAAGGCAGTCTTTGGAATATCCTCTGCGTGAATCTTGAGTTGATGATAGCGAGTTCTAAGATCAATCTTAGAAAACACTTTGGCACCGGTCAACTGGTCAAACAAATCTTCGATCTTCGGCAACGGGTACTTGTTCTTGATGGTAACGTCATTCAACTTCCGATAATCCGTACACAAATGATTACCTCCATCCTTCTTTTCCACGAACAAAACATGTGATCTCCATGGTTTGCAGCCAATCATCTGCATCTAAGGTCTCTTCTACTTAGTGAAAACAAGTGGATTAGTGTTGTGGAAATTCTTGAGCTTAGATCCATGGTTGTCCTGATTTCCATGGCCTTGATTGTTGTTGTTCATCTGAGCTATCTGTTGCAGGGTGGCCAGGTTGGCTTGACGTTCGACTCTTTCGGCTTCGCGGTCCGAAACCAACATCTGCAAGAGTTGCAACATCGGGTCCGGGGCTGAGTTGCTTCCTCCGTGAGGAATCTGAAGATTGAGATAGATCATGAGAAAAGAGGGAAATTTCTACGGTTCAGGGTTGTTTTGAAAAGATTTTAAAGTTCTCCAATGTTGATTCAGATTTTTCTAGCAACTTGCCTTTTCATTCATTCATTCATAGCACACAATACAACACACACCACAACAAAGAAAAACAGATGGTTTTAAGAACCATTCTGGAAACTACGATACAGTGGAACCGACTGCAATTCACTAACGCTAGTGCTCAAGTGCTACTACTCCTTGGAGTCAGTGTACTCATCATCCTCATCATCATCATCGTCATCGATGAAGGCGAAATCATCCTCATCGGTGAAGAAGTCCATGGCCTGATCCTCCAGAAAGTCATCATCATCGCTGAGATAGGAGTAGGGGTGTCCACAAAGGTCTTCTCCGGCATTTTTCTTCTCCTACAACTGCATATCTCTCTCATGGATGGTCTCCTCCAAATCCGTGATCCGGTGGCGAAGACGGGCAATGATGCGCTCCTTCTTGTCGAGCTGACGGCGACGAGACTTGCTATCCTTCACTAACATGGCGAGGGTCTTATCCTTCTTCTTAGCGATGGCGTACTTGTGGTTGGCGTAGGCACGAGCATTGTCCAACTCCTTCTGACGGTCGTACATCATGAAGCTGAGGTGGTCCAACTGACTCTTCAGCTCGGGGTGGTATGGGGCCTCCAGTGGCTGTCCCATAATATCCCGCCTTGGGTAGAACTCAAAGCGGGTACCCTTGATCTGATTGATACTCTGCACACACAAACGGGGAAGAGCTTCCTGCATTGCCCTGGCCAGTCCATCGAGCCAGTTGTTCTCTCTTAAGGTGAACTGAATTCCCTCGGCAGTGGGAGGTTCAATCTTTCCTCGGAGACTTGCAACAACTAGCCACTGCAGATCTTCTCCTTCCTGATCATTGAGCTAAGCTCCAAAGAACTCGGGGTGTGGACGCTCTAGAAGTTCTGAAAGATGGTCCAAGTCACGCTCAAAGATGATGTCTCCTCCATTCCCCAACTGATAAAACTTGCTGTACTTCATGTCCATCTATAAGAATATAGGATGAGTAAGTTAGTAGAGTGATCAAGTGTGTCAAATTTTATGTAAGTTTGCAAGAATTTTTGAGGAACATGAATTTTCATGAAAGAATCCAAGTGATAAGAATGAGAATAAGTTTTTGTAAATACTCACTTCCTTTGGTTTTGAAACTAAGTTTTTGATTCAAACTTCCATTCTAACTAGGGTCTCCTATGGTCAGGGTGGCTCTGATACCAACTTGTCAACACCCGGATTTTTAATCACAGATGCCTGTTATGCCATACATCGCAATCCCAGGATTACCATTTTTGCGAGACATAACAGATTGGATATCATAGTACATCATCCATTACAAACCATACATAAGGTCTTACACAAATAAGGATCTCATGATCCAGTTCTTAATACAACTCAAGCAGCGGAATAACGTAAAGATAACGATAGCATGGACGAAGCTCCATCTTCGGGGTCACAGGCAATGCTGACGATGGGAGATGATCCTAGTTGTCATAACCTTCCTGCGGTCCGTCATCCTGATACTCCTCTTCATAGTCTGGCCACGGGAATAGCCAGGGACAAAGTCATGAGTACTCTTTAAGTACTCGCAAACTAATACTAACAAGTTAAGGGTTTTTTGTAGTAGGACACTAGGCTCTAAGGTTGTTTTGCAAAAATCCTGATTTACCTCTACTCAGTTCAGAAGCAAAGAAAACTAGTTAAAAGTTTTATAACACCTAAGTGGGAATTTGAATTTCGTATCACAACTCTGTTGTGGTCAAGTCAAAGTCATAATTCATTTCTCAAGTCATTTTGAAAACATATGACGATAGAACAATATGGCCACTCCAACTGTCCATAACCGCGGACGCGGCTATTCGAATAGTTTGACACTATGTTTAGATTGTACACTTTCACCATAACATTCGATAAAACTAGGATTGGGTTGTCAAGTGGGTATGATCACATATGCTTAGGGCATATAGTTGTCATGGTAACAAGCAAGTATTAGCTTGCATAAGTTACAAGGGTTAGCTTGGAAGGTTTCAAGTATTGGCTTGCATAGGTCAACTTGTGTAGTAAGGCTTGCCTTGTGCAGAGTAGTGGTTGAAGTTCTCCTCGGCTTCTTCCTCGTAGTATCCTCCTTCCTCCTCGTATCCTTGGTCGGTACTAGCATCTATACATAAATAAGAGGTACACAATCACCAAACAATACTTAACTATTTCTAATCATCACACAAAGGTTCATACTAGGTGGTCTAGCATCATTACTATTATCACAAGGATTAAAGCACTTGTCTTATTTATTTTATTTGAGTAAAGTAATTTCTACTCATTGAAAAACTACTTAAGATTTAATATTCTCCAACTCAAACATGGGATCATGTTGACACATGTCATCACCACATATTTCAGTACATGGGAATGTGATTTAAAGTGGTGTCACAATTTAATAAGGTTTAACCTTTTTATTTTAATTAAATAAAGTGACTAGAAATGCCTATGTAGCATTCTTTTATTAATTTAACATTATCTATGTAAGTAAACTCATATTTTTTTACATATTCTGAAGGTATGATCAAATGTGATTTTTGAGAGTTGGAATCGACTCAAAAGCTTTTGTGGTTGAATTTTGAAAAATGTTTGAATGCAGAAAAGCTTCTGCCTTGTTATTTTTACCATGGGTGATCTACAAATCTAAATGGTTTGAATCCAACGGGCTTGGATTAAGCATTGCAATGCCTTTCTAGCAAAATTGGTTTCATGCATTTTGGTTCAGTGAATCAAGCAGGGTTGATTTTTGAATCTGGGTACAAAACTATGTTTGAAATTAAATGAATAAAGCTTAATTTGAATTGTTGGATCGTGCGGGATGTTTAACTGGGACAGCCCTCTACGCACAGCGCGTACGCGGGCTGGTTAAGTGGTTATCCCCACGCGTCAGTGAGACGGGGAGGGACGAAGCGGTACGGGGCAGTGTGAACCGCACGATCAAACTCTAATCGAACGGCCACGGGTCATCGTCCACGTCGGGCAGTGCCGGCGAGACAGAATCCTAACGCGGCAGGTGGGGGTCGTAGGAGGCTCACCGAGGCTCAGGCGAGGGTCGGCGACGGGGGCGAACGACGAAGTCGACGACGGCGGTTCTCCTGGTACCGGCAGCTCCTCCTAGGGCAGCTCCAATCAACGACTCCCTTCTTCTTCAGCAGCGGTGGGCTCCGGCCAAATTCTAGCGATGCGCTGCTCGCCTTGCTCCATGAGTGAGGTAGGGTGGTTCTGGGTGAAAGGGGAGTGAACTGGTGTGGCGAATTCTTGCTGGGAGGGCTCCTTTTATAGACGAGCGAGAGGGGCAGCACGGCATGGGCTAAGGTCGTCGGAGGCGACGGTACATGCAGCTACTGGCATTGGCGACGGTAGGGGTGGTGCTGTGCTCCCTGTCAAATCTCAACAGCGTGGTAGCGAGCCGTGGGGCGGTGCTGATCGGTCGGAATGTCGCGGTGCTCTGAGCGGGTCCGACGGCAGTTTTATTGTCGCACAGCGCGCGTGGTCCGCGTGGTGGCGAACGGGCATGTCTGCGGGGTTTCTGGGGTGCTAGTGATCATCCCTGCAAGCGGCGAGGGCGGCACGCGGTCTGTGGGTGCTGTCGAGCATGGCGCACTGGCGCGCTCTCGGCTCGCGTGCAAAGAGGTTTGGCATGGTCATGTCATGTGGTCCAGGGGCTGGCATTGCTCGGGGCTGGGACAGAGAGTGGCGGTGGACGGTTGGGTGCTTGCTAGACATGCTGGCTAGGCTTAGTGTTGCCTGTAGCTTGCTGTCGACCATGGGGTGGCATGGTGAGGCTCGGTCTGCTCACCATTGATGGCAATGGCAAGCTCACAGTGGTGCTAGTGGTTACTAACTAGGTTAGATGATCTACTAAATGTTTGCTGCAACCAGAGAGGGAACAAGTTAGGCCAATTTTACTGCTCCAAATAGTGTTAGATGTTTGTTTGATTTGAATCTGCAAGGTGTTTGATGAAATGGCCGCAAGAAGTTTAAATTTGAATTTTGGATTCAAACTTTGTGGGTTTGCTAGGAACATTCTAGGGATTATCTGGTTAGTTGGATTAGTCAAGGGGCATTGGTTTGGTTGGGTTTTGAAAATGGATGATCTTCACATATGAATAACATTCAATTTTGAATTGTGATTTGAATGGGGTTGCCAAATGTTTCTGCAAGTTTGAAAGGTGGGCCTTGATTCACTTATCTAGTGAGCAAGATTGGCAAAAATGACCATTTGCTTTATTTGATTTGTTTTGATTTTCTCTTGATTTGTTTCTGCATGGAAATGTTTTATATGATGTTATTTTCCTCTTTAAACCATTTCTTGCTATTTAGGTTAATCACACAAGTCCATTCATGCATTGGTCAAATCATTTCTTTCACACATGCATTCATATAATTTTAATTAATCAAAGTTTTTGTTAACCCTAATTTTAGTGATTAGAGTTTGATGATCCTTGTTATATATTTTTGGGATGTTACACTGATGCAAAGATAGAGACCAAATCTTCTAGGATAAGAATAGATTCTTTGTTGGCCTCAACAACTCTAGGATGAACTAGTGTAGCACTTCTACACTAAACTGAGAGCTCCCTCTTACCTAAAATCCATCTTGGAAAAAGAAAATAGGAGAACAATTGATATTAATTATTTTGGCTATCTTAGAGATGAATAACAACCTAGTATGGAAGCTTGATGATGTTGTTCCTAAGATGTATGCTTGACCAACTGGCTCTTCTTACTCCTGTGCTTAAGTTGATCCTCCTTGATCTTCTGTTGGCTTGATTCTTGTGCTTTTGGCCTACTCCTTGTGCTCCTGACCTCCTCCTAGTGTCCTTGGATAGCTTCTTCGAGCAACCAGGGTGCTAGTGATGTGGTTTGATATGTGTGTTATTGGGAAATCTAATAAGAACAGGTGATGTTCTTTGTAGTGCTCTAGAGCTAGTGGAGGACTATGGGCTGGTGGTTTGTGTGAGATGGATATCATAGCAGCCCTACTATGGCTGGTGCTGTCTCTCTATTTGCTGCTCTCTTGTGGTGTTGACAACACACACAGTTGCATGTGTTGTGTGAGCTGTGTGGTTGCTTACTGTGATGTTATGGATCAGATCAAGTTAAAATATCTTGATATTTGCTGATGGTTCTACTATTTGACTTTTACCTTTTACTAATTCGGTGAAACTTGCCCCATTTATGTCAATGATGCTGTGCTGAGACAAATTTGATAAGAACAGATTTACACTTGACTAGTTTTCTTCTCTAAAACTCAATGATGTGACAAGCAATGCATCACATTGCATTACTGAGAGTAATTCTAACCCCCCAAACTTCTTTATACTATATTTTGTTTACTTCATGCTTTTACAGGGACAAGATCAGGAAATGAGAAGATGTGAAGATGAAGATTAGTTCTAGGATTTTCCTTTTATCCCATTTTTTGTAATTTCCTTTTCTGTCAAGAAAATGTAAAAACACTGTAATACATTAATTTATCTTATTACTGTAACTATTCTTATTATTCCTTTATTGTAAAATAATAATGTAATATATATTCTTTTAATAAAGAATTATTCTATTTGTTTAATTATTGTAATTCATTTACCATTTTCTTTATTCACTTATTTGTTTCATTGTAATATTCCTTTATTATTTTATTGTAAAAGACATTGGAATGTTGGATTTTAATAATCTTTATACTTTTATTTTTAACACTTGTATTTGTATTATTGTGAATAATTATTTATAAGTCAAATTTCTTCCATCATAACTCCAGAAAACAATAGAGGTCATGTCAAAATTCGTCTCACTCCCCTTTTGATGACACTAAACCTAATTCATCGGAGTGAGAATTCCGATCACTCTAGTCTTTTAATTTGGCAAAAAATTTACCTGGATTTTCAGATGCATGCATGCAGATGCACAAAATCCTAAATCTACCCTTTGTTTAGTCCTAAATGATGGGATGTTACAATAAGAAGATTGCTGATATGCTCCTTGTCTGCTTGCCTTGTCATTTTGGTTATGGGAAAGCTTCTGTACCATGTGCAAGGGGTAGCCCATTGGCGGTTCTCAATGATATGCAAATACTTACAATGACAAGAACTTACCTGGACCCAAAGTTGAGTATGCATGAGGTGTGGCCCTCGTATTCAAGGGACTTGAGATTAGAAACTTATACTTCGTCAAGCATATACTCCATCTTTCCCACTTTAACCTTAACCACTTCAAGATGCTTATGATAGGGGCAATGAGGGCTGAAAGCTAACAAGTACCATAATTTTTGGAAGCTCTTTTTGAAACTTGAAATCCCTGCTTCCTTTACAAAAAAGGCCTTTCTTCCACCACTATTAAGTCTCCACCTTCTACCTTTAGGCGCCATTAAGAGAGCATAGTTGTCATTTTATGTGCAGTGTTCCAAAGCTTATTGATTGATGCATATTGTGATATTACTTGTTCTTGTGCTATTTTTTTCTAGTCATCCTTGTGAACTTTGAAGGTGTCCTATGCATCTATATTGGTACTCTATGAGGGACAGGCTGATTGCCACTATGCTATGTTTTCTGTATGTAAAACAAACAAACGTTTTTCAATGCATGTTATTCATGATCTTTGTTTGTAGCTTGTCATGTTGCATGCATAGTTACTATGTCCTATTATTAGAACTCCATCTTTCATGCACATGTTTAGAGTTCTTTAATCCCAGCTTTCAATGCTTGCAAATGGTTGGATCTTTATTGTGAGGGTGCATGTCACCTCAAAAAATATTCTTTTATCACTTACCTACTCGAGGACGAGCAGGGGTTAAGCTTGGGGATGTTGATACGTCGAAAACGTATCTATAATTTTTGATGCTCTATGATTGTTTAGTATCTACTTTGCTTTACTTGTCTACACTTTGAGGTGCTTTTTACATGTTTTCTGGTACTAACCTACTAACAAGTTGCAACAGTGTCAGATGCCTGTTTTCTGCTGTTTTTGGTTTCAGAAAAGTTAGTAAAGAAATATTCTCAGAATTGGACGGGACAAAGGCCAAAGTCAATTACTTTCCGTGGGGGACAAGAAGTCCAGAAGGGAGACGAGGAAGCGGGCCAGGGCAGCCAGACCCCCCCTCCCCAGGCGTGGCCAGGGGTGGGCCTGCGCCTGGCTAGGGTTTGCCCCCCTTGGTCGCCTCCTCGGCCTCCCCCTTCGCCTATAAGAAGCCCCCGATGCAGAAACCCTAAGCACCCGATCAATATTCCACGAAACCGTCTATAGCCGCCGCCACCATCGTCCCTAGTTCGGGGGGATCTGAAGTTCTTCCCGACACCCTGCCGGAGGGGAGATCATCCCGGAGTGCAGTGACCTAGCATACCAATGCATGATGTAGTACACTATAGTCGTTGACATAACACCAATGAAACACCGTTCACTAGTATTACATCCCTCAGAGTGGTACAACAGAAACACAGCAGGTCCAAGACATGAATATAGGTTACAACTCAACTCTTTACACAAGATCCAGAGAACACTCTAGGTTAAAGAGAGAGGAGGAAACTTCTTAAAAAGAAGAATCAGAAATAAACAACTCAAAAACTATCATACTAATAAGACTAGTATCTGAACTATTGGTCTGCCATTGCTGCTATTGCAATACACTACAAAAATCGGTTCTATGGCTAGAGATTATATTCCTACCTAATTAGTAACTTTGTCTTCACTGGAGTTGATATATATGTTGACTTTCTTGACTTCCTTCAAGAGCTTTAGCTTTTGATGATGATTCCTAGAGCATAACTTGATGTAGACATCGTCTGTACTGGTTTTAGAACCTAGCAAGGTTTAAAAAGATATGTTGAGTACGAGCGTACTCAGTAAGTTCAGTAGAAAAGGAGTGTTTGATGCACTATATCTACAGCCACAGACCGTAGGTCGTAGGCAATGCAGGTTTTCGTAAACATTTCTTCAAAGGTTGCTTTTATTCTGAAAAACTATGTCCGTCAGCCTTCACGGGTTTACCAGAACTTTCATGGAGTTCCTTTCCCGCTGCATTCGCAGCTCCTTCCCGGAACAGGGAGTAACAAGTTACAGTTCTTACACTCTGCAGAGGTGCGTCACTTTACCCATGAGAGATCTTAGCTTTGTTGCACATCCGAGTTGCATTCTCGTCCACACTTCCTTGGTGTGGGGCCCAGACTAAGATCCAAGCCAATCACTGCCCCCTTCGCGACCTCGCATGCCTCCTTGGTGTACACCATGCCCACCCATTGAATTACGACAATGGTTTGTATAGACCGTTAGATGCCAGAACTATCGTGGGACGTTGAGGGTTCTCACCCATATGCTGCATATCCTCTTTGAATTACCAATAAATATGCACGCTACGAGTGATAACAGCCACGACCTGCACATCCGGCTACATGCGAGAGGAAGAAGATACAGCTGACTTCTCCGTCCCATTCCAAATCTCATGGTTAACGCGAGGTATACGGCGCAAGAATCACTGGCGACATTGGTTGTTAAGTCCTAGATAATATGTTCCTTTACCACCGAAACTTTTATAGTAGGTTATTACCTCATGGTAAATAACCTATAATCACATTATTATGAAAATAGTGTTTTCCGACCTTTTTCAAATGCAGGTGATGACAACACTGGATTTGCAAAATACTTTACAGAAAATAATCAAAGGACATGAGTAAGTGTGAACTTGCCTTTTGTGATTGCAAGATTATGCACTCACGGTCTTCGAGATGACATAAGATCCAATATCTGAAATCTGCATCATTGGTCCAGTAAGGACTAATGTTTAAAGAAGCAATATGTTGTTGTGCATAAGTAATGCTATGCATTTTGTAAAAACCCCAAAGTGAATCCCCAATACTGTAAGTGAAGTGAACTTAGGTGATTCCTTAATGAGTTAGTTCATCTTCAAATTTTACTTCACAGGAAATGCATCTATAGGGATTTTAAGTCTTGATATACAAGATATAAAAGTAGAGTGCAATATTAATCTAAGATTTATATTAGTGGTCATTTGGTGATTCTGGTGGAAGTCTATGTATTGGATTATTAAAGTTTAAAAGAACTATCTGAGGTTTGTTGCTTGAAGTGGCAAAAAGAATAACATTTGAAGAAAAGATTTATTTTCCAAGGTTGAAACAATCTTTATTGTTAATAGAATGTGATTAATGCCTTTTGGTGTTTGATTGACTAGTTTGGACTTGAGATGTTTTATTTCTTAATTGAAATAGATCAAAGTTAACTATAAAAACATAAGTAGTTTATTAGACATAATGTTATAAGATTTTTGAGACTAAAGTTAACTTTAAAAGGTTAAGTAAACTTAAGAGGTAATATGTTTTAATTATTCCCAAGTTTTAGATTTATGACATGTATAACTAAGGTGTGGAATTATTCACTTTATATTTAAGTGAATGATTAGATTAAATTTGTCTTGCTATTATGAAAATAATATGTATTTATTTAATGGAAGCATAATTAGACGATCTTAGTAATTTGTTAGAATTTGAAGTCATGTTAATAGTGGTTAAGTTATAATGATTATTCACCATATTATATATATGAGTGATACCCAATGTTTATTTAAAAGGGTTTTCAATAAGATTTTTAAAAGAATATTTTAAAGTTAAAAGTTATACTTAAGTTTGATTATGAATTCAAGTCATGGGTTTGGAATTAGTACTTAGACACTAATTGCTCAAGGTTTTATAAAAGTTGTGATTATTTCTTACTTAAGAATTGTTTTTAAAGAATTTACAAAAATAGTAATAGATAAGGATTTATTATTTTAAAATATTATAAACTTTTCTAATAATATATTTAATATTTTTCTAGTGTAATATATTTATTCAAGATCTTAAAAATGATTTTTTTTATTTTTAAGTATTATTTTTATGTTTATAAAATTCCATAAAATATTAAATGTATTTAAATATTTACTTCAAATTTTATTTATAGAAGAGTTGAGTTAGCATTTTTATAAAATAGTGGATTTATTTTTATACACAAAATGATTTTTTTATTAAATTTTAAGTATTAATCTTATGTTTAAAAAAATTACATAAAGGATTAATTGTCTTTAGATATTAACTTTAAAATCTTATTTATA
The DNA here is from genome assembly GCA_030063025.1 of Avena longiglumis. Lineage (NCBI taxonomy): Eukaryota > Viridiplantae > Streptophyta > Magnoliopsida > Poales > Poaceae > Avena > Avena longiglumis. The sequence goes on along the minus strand of CP125974.1, from coordinate 474,796,456 downwards.
AAAGAATTAAGTTAGTATTTTATAAAATAGTAGGTTTATTTTTATACACAAAAATGATTTTTATTAACTTTTAGGACATTTTATTATATTGTTATAATTTATTGAGAATTCTAGTGACTTTAACATTTAATGGTATTTTATTTAACTTAAACAATTAGTTTTATATTTTTCTTAGGTAGATATTATTTTTGTGAACATTTTGATATATTATATGTATTTTTAGGATTTTTTCTGTATTTTCTTGGACTCTTAGAAATTTGTAGGATTATTTTGGGAAATTCTAATTGTTTTTCTTTTCTTATTTTATTTATCTTGGCCTATTTGGTTGGCATGGGCCAGCTTGGCCCAATTGGACCTTGCTCGGGTCATTCATACCACATCCCATCTCACCCCTCCCTCTTATCTCCTACACACACACACACACACGCACACACACCCCTGCTCTTCCGCGTTCCTCTGCTCCTCCCGCACACGCCACCGCCGGTGCCTATGTGACCAACGCGGGCCAAATCCATGCCACCGGCTGCTGCCGTGTGCTGGCGCTCGCCTGTCGTCGCCTCCTCTTCCTTTCTCTCTGTTGATTGGGTTCAGTCGAGGCCCCGCACGCGCCTGACCGAAACCCTAGCCGCCATGGCTCCAGGTCCCAATGTGGCTCCCGCGCCGGCGCCTCCGGTTGCTGCTCGTGGAAGAACGCGGGCCCCTCTCTAACTATCTCGCCTTCTCAAATACCTGACGCCAGAGGGACGGTGCCGCGGCGCAACCCCGGAGCCCTCAAACCGCTGCCACGGAGCCTTGCTATGATGGTGGACAGTGGTGATGCTACTGGGACTGCTTCTTTCTCCGACACCAGTGGGACGACAAGCATCTGCAACCCCCGTCCCTAGCGTTCCCGAGCTATTAAACTTGGTTAGTACTCCCCTCTTCTTTGCCTTCTCCCTCTCTAAATCCTCTCAGCACCCTGTGATTGACCATGTTCAGGAAATCAGAATTGAGCTCTTGAGAAAAGTCCAATTGGTCAGAGTGGTATGTTTGGCAGTGTAGTTGATTTTTTTGATTAAGTGCTTAATGCCTCCACTTGATTTGATACATGTACTATTATTGTCTGTAAAAATAGAGCATGTGCTGTTGTGACTTGAGTCATAGCTGGGCTTGGTATTATTTTTATGGTTATTGCTGATAGCTAAGAGGTAATAGGTAAATGAATATTTAAATTCAAACCTTTGGTTTGAATCAAGTTTCAGTAATATTCTATTCTGGAACTAATGTTAATTCAACTTGGTGGTTTAGTGATGAGATTTTGTTCATGTTTGGAATACGTGTTAGTGGCTTAACTTGGTTTTGGTACATCTACTATTGTTCTTTTATTGAAACTATATATATATATGCTCCTGTAATTTGATCCATAATGTTGATAATCCAAATGTGCTACTGGGTGATGGTGTTGGTTTTATTAATGTCAAGTTCTGGCAGTATGAATTTTTGTGATTACTGGTCATGATAACTTATCATTTTTCTCCAATAAGAAACTAATGGAAATATAGTTGTCCAGTTGAGCAGTAAAGGAATGTAATGTTCTATCCATAATTTCAGGAAAATTGCTTGGGCCTATCTAGTCCATGTTAATACTACCAGTGGGAACTGGATATGAATCTTGATTCCTATAGTCTTTACTAGGAAAATGATATGATTGTTTTTAGAAGATTCCCTTTATGATGAGTTTTGGAATTGGTCCTATCAACAAGATAATGGAAGGTTTGAATGATTCCTAGTTAATGGACTTGGAAAATGATGTGGCAAGATAAAGTAGTAGCTTATGTTAGTGTAGATGTCACTGTGGTGCCTCAAATTTGAGTGTGCACAGTGATTTTCTAACTAGCATGATCTGTTGTACTCCAGTACTTGTATAAATGGAAATGGAACCATTTATTTGTGATGACTTATATGTGGCTAATGACCTGAAATTCTCTGGCCAGTGATGCAAAAGTCTGAGGCTTTCTTTTTAATAAGAACAGATTTGGTACTTGATGTTTAGTGTTAAATAGCTTAGTGGCTTCTACTGTTATTGGATCTGCTGTTGTGGTGCCTCCCATGTGGAGTGTGCACAACAGTAGGTTCAAACGGTCTGATCTGCTTCTATTTGTCCCTGCCAAGGATGCAAAGGCTGAGGCACAACTTTAGATAAGGACAAATATTGTGCTATGGTTTTCATTTCTTGATGATGATTTTTGCATAGCACCTCTATGCAGGACTAAGAGAAATCCTCTCCTTTCTATACTTTATTACTTCCTCTTCTTGCCCTTTTATCTAAAATAGACAAGAACGGATACAAAATGCACTATATCTTCTAAGGTTCTTATTTTCTTCCTACCTTGAGCTTCCTGAAGCTTGTTCTAGTAATGGATCTTGATCAGTTGCCGTTGAATCTTCTGGTAAACCTTCTCCTCCCTGCTCATGTCCTCCTTCTGGTGCTCCTGGATGGCTTCCCCAAGCAACAAGGGTACTGGTGATGTGGTTATGGTGCATTGGGAAGGTTTTGGTGCTGAAACTTGTGCCCTGGAGTTGTGGATATGGACTGGTTGTATGTGGAATGATGTAGTTATGCTAGCTACGGCTGTGCTCTTTCTCTATGTGGTGCTCTCTTGTGGTGTTGACAACACAGAGCTGTGCATGTGTTGTGTAAGCTGCTAGCTTGCTGGACCTTGTCCTGGTGTAGGTTTCAGTGCTGGGATCTTTTCCATGTTGATCAGCCTGACTCACTTGACCTTATCCTAAGATAAGCTTTATTTTTTGTGTTGCCAAGTGGAATATTAACTCTATGCTAATGATGCTAAAGGCTGAAGCCTAAATTTGATAAGAACAGATCCTATGTGGCCATTTTAACCCATACTCAATGATGAGCTTAGCATAACAACACTATGCCAGACTGAGAGTAGCATTAACCTAAACAATTCCCTTTATTTTATTCTTTTTCTTTTGTTTTGTTATCTTTTGTGTTGCTTTGCAGGGACAGAGGAATAAGAAGAAAAGAAGATACCAGAGATGAATAGGGAATTGAGTTTAGAAATAGTTTTAGGTTTTCACTTTATTCTTTTGTAATTTAGCCTTTTATTTATTTATTTTGGTGAGGTGGAAAGTATTGTAATAAAGAAATTCTTTTTATTCTTAGTACTTGTAATTTTCTTTATCCATTTTTTAAACTTTGGATTATTCTAATTGTAACAAAGTAAATGCTTTATTTTATTCCTTTTATAGATTGTACTAGTTACTATTTGTTGTACCTCTTATATACTTGTATTATTAAATGTTATGTAATATTTATTGTTTTTGAAATAATAATTCCAAATTATTGTATAATTCAAATGTATTATGAATATGGTGATATCTATTTTGTTTATTCAAGAATTTACCATTGCAATTCTAATATTAATTCTTTTCAATTTACTTTTGAATTCAAATAAAGTATTTGAATGTTCAACTCAAACCGTTTTACCTCAAACATGAACATTCAATAGAGGTCATGTCGAAATCCGTCGCACTTGCCCTATTGTTTCCTTTAGAACAAGAGAGACCTCGATCCCTCTATAGGTATTTTTGTTTTGCGCGAAAATTCTCCGGATTTTCTGATGCATGAATTCAATGCACACACATGTGTCCTGTCTATTTCGAGCTGCTAATCCTGGGATGTTACACAGAGGCCTTCTCTCCAGTATGATGCGTGTGTAGTTCCACCTTGGACTATGGGTCCATGTAGTAGCTAGATGGTTGTATCTCCTCCTTTGCGCTTTCATGTATAGATCTTGTGAGCTCCGTTCATGATCAAGATCTAATCTATTTGTAATCATGCATGTTATGTTTGCGGGGATCCGATGGATATTGAGATTATTATGTTGGTTTGATTAATGGGTTTATCTTTATGATTCAATCATGTCTGTGTTGTTTGTGATCTTGCATGCTCTCCGTTGTTAGTAGCTATCTTGGCCAAGTAGTTGCTAGTGACTCCAAGAGGGGGTATTTATGCTCGATAGTGGGTTCATGCCTCTAGTTTCCAAGGGAAGTGACAGAAATCTCTTCGGTTGTAGATGTGTCATTGCTACTAGGGAGAAAACAACGGTCTCTTGTTCATGGAACATGTGGACTATTTACCTTACACACTTTGCTTAAAGTAGTTGTCTGTTGCTTGCAACTTAATACCAGAGGGGGTTCGGATGATAACCTGAAGGTGTACTTCTAGTCATAGATGCAGTTGGATGGCGGTCTATGTATCTTGTTGTATTGCCCAATCGAATCTCATAGGATCTTTCTGACTAGTAATTGCATTGTTATGCCTTGCTCAGTTCCTGTCAATTGCCCTGCTATAATTTGTTTACCCTTCATGCCATGTTGTTTCTCAAAGGAGAGCATCTCTAGTGAACTATGGACCCCGGTCCAATCTTTACCATTGATACACATTCCACTGTTACTTGTTTACTTGCTACAAATCATTACCTTCCATACCATACGTTTAATCCTTTGTTACAGCAAACCGGTGAGCTTGACAACCTCACTGATTCATTGGGACAAAGTCTTGAGTTTTGTTGGGCAGGTCTCCACGTTGCTCGCAACACCTTTGAGACGTTTCCTTCCTCCTTCAGGTTCGATAACCTCAGTCTCTACTGAGAGAAATTTGTTGTTGTGCTCATCACACCTTGCTCTTGGGGTTCCAACGAAGTGTCCCACGTCAATACTGGGTGCACGCATCAGGGAACGCCGCCTAGGACTCGTAATGGATTAGTTCTTTTATTAGGTAGATTATATGTTTGCAATTGTGTGTCAATTCGATCCTTTGAATTGACTTGGTAGGCTATGGTAACTCAAACCATAGTGGCCAGGTATGTAGATTAGAATAGATTTATATGGTATGGTCGCGTGGTTTGATGAACTACTTCCCAATGGTTTTGTCTTGGATATTTCTCAATCCTTCTGCAAAATGCTTGTTATAGTATAAGGGTTGATCAAGTTATACAAGTTAAGAGTGTAACCCTCTCTAGAGAGTAAATTTAGGTACTTAGTTATGTCACTGATTATGGATAATTTTTTAGCAACTGAATTTAGATTCTAGCCATGACATTTTTCACTTATCTCAATTTATTAATTACTTAAAATCCGAGGTTGTACTTAATGATAGGAGCACATGTTATCAAGCGAAGTGTCATAATTTCTATATTGAAAAATAATTTGCTAAAAATGTTTTTAATCTGTTAAAATAAGGAATGTAATTATTTTATTAAAATGAGAAACTCCATCTAGCCAAATATGCATGTAGATGCTAGGTCTTTTATAAACTTATAAGCACTACTTGCGAATACATTTAAAGTATTGATCCAAATGTCTTTGACAGTAACATTTCATGTTGTAGCTTATTTTGACTCCAAGTGAACATTTAAGTAGATCGCGAGAATCCACTCAACATTGTTCGTCTATGACGCATTGAAGGATGAAGTTATATTTATTTATCTTTTTTTGTTGCTACTTGATTTATATTTGATCTATCCTAGTGTTATGCAAAGTTGTAAAATAATTGTCGATTCTGGATCATGCATATTATATTCACAATGCATAATTTTTTATATCTATGAATACTATGGACCAACACTATACAAATAGACAATCAACCTTATCAGGTCGTGTCACTTTAGACTAGGTGAAGGTTCCCGACAAATAAGGTCTAAATTTCTTGGAAATATGCCTTAGAGTCAATATTAAAGTTGTTATTATTCATATTTTTTTGTTCATAATAGGTGTTTATTCTCTATACAACAATTGTATTAATCAAAATCATAATACATGTGTAGAGTTATAAACAACATAGAGTCCCTACTAAGTCTACTCAATGGTCATTACAAGATATGAAGAGAAACCAACTCAATAATAATAAGTAGCATGAAACATAAACATAAGCAACATTGCAATGCTCATAATAAGGTATGATAGAGTGGTATCTCGCTTGCCTTTGTTTGAAGAGCACAATATAAATGCTGAGGCAGCTCTGAAGTTCACATGAAGACTAAAGTAAAGATATCAGAGATACAAGCATCAAAGTAATGACATAATTAACCAAGTTTTGGAACAAACACAAGAATGACAACTATGCTCTCAAGAAAGTGCTCATAGAATAAGTGGTGACTCAACAAAGTTGTGAAAATGGTTTTGTGAAGGTTTGAAAGGCTTCCCAATGCTCAAAGTAAGGTACTCATTAGCTTTGAGCTCTCATTGCCCCTATCATAGGCATCTTCATGTGGTTAAGGTGAAACTGAGGTCCACTCTGAATCATATGCTTGACAGACTATAGACTGGAAATCCCAAGTCCCTTGAGTACGAGGGTCGCTTCGCATGCTACTCAATTTTGGTCACCTAAAAGTTCTTGTCATTGTAAATACATGCATATCATCGAGAACCGCCAACGGGGTACCCCTTGCACATGGTACAGGAGCTTTCCCATAACCAAAATGACAAGGCAAACAGACAATGAGCATCTCAGCAATCTTTTTATTTACCATACGCATAGCTTTTTATTGAGGACACTTTATAGATGCTCATTATAGTGATGATGCAAGTTTCCACCACGATTAAGCATGGCTTAGGCTAGCGGCCTAGGCGTTTCTCTAACACAATGTATAAACTCCATGAACTAACAACTTACCCTTTTATTTCACATCGTTGACATCCATAAACAAAAGAGAAAGGAATCAACTGGATGAGATATCCAAAAAATGTTGAAAGCGTTCCCCGTGACAGCATGGTTCTGCTGACTCCCAGTATATAATTAGCAAGCATATAATTTTCATTGACTAGTCACAATGGTTCAGGATTATTAAGCGCAAGGAATAAAGTGTGCCATCAAGTTCGTGAGAGCTTTACTAACTAACTTTCTCAAAACAGACAAACATTTTATTTTGGAAGAAAACACGGCATATGGAATATGCACTAAAATAGCAAATGATGCTAATAGGTAGGTATGGTGGACACAGCTGGCAATATTGGTTTTGGTGAGTTGGAAGCACATGTAGAGTACATACTTAGTGCAAGTGAAGGATGGCAATAAAGAGGGAGCGACAAACAAGAGAGCACTAGCTGTCATAATCATGCTTGCAACAAAACAATACTAATTATGGCATGAAAGTGATACAAAAACTCTGAGGCAAAATAAATCATCGAGGCTTACTGACTATTGATTAGTCATATGCATGCGTGAGCATGTGCCAAGTCGATTCACATGAACAGTCAGAGGAGGATACCACTGTAGGGGTTCGTAGCATGGAAAACAAAAAATTTCTATCGCATACAAACAAACAAGCCAAGATCTATCTACTAGATTGTAGCAACGAGTCGATGGAATAACTTACCCTCGAAGATTCCAAAGCGATTAACGAGAGCAGATTCTCGTGGGTGATGTAGTCGTACTCTTTCCGATCTCAAGATCGTGTAGACGATCCTTCCGGCGCCACGTTCCGGCAGCGCTTCCATAGTCGGTCACACGTTCGGTACTCGACGAAGACCTTCCTCTCCCTTGTTCCAGCAGGAAGCGAAGGTTGTAGCACTCTCCTCGCGATTCCGGCAGCACAACGGCGTGGTACCGGAAGTAGAGGGGAGATCCCGCAGGGCTTCGCCTTAAGCCGGAGCGAGTATGGTGGAGTATGAGAGAGCTATTAGTGGTCTAGGGTTTAGACACACCAATTAGAAGGCTCTAAACCGAAGGCTAGGGCAATTAGAAGCTCTAAACCAAAACGGCTCTAAACCGGAGGCTTTGGCTAGGGTTTAGATTAGAGGATAGGAACTTGTGTGTCTAGAGGAGGGGGCCCTGCCCCTCCTTTTATAGGTGGGAGGTGCGGCCAAGGGGAGGGAGTCCCTCCCCAACTCGGCCTTGGGTGGTGCGCCGGCTTGGAGAGGAGGGACTCCTCCCCCAAGTCGGTTTCAACCTCCTCCTTCCTCTTTCCCTCACTTTCCTGTTTTAGCCGTTTGACTTTTCAAACTTGCTATTTGACTTTTCAGTTTAGGATTCAATTTAATCCTTCATTTGGAACAGCGAGAACACTTAGTACATGATGCAATCATTCCAATATGTAATGACACATTCATGTACCCTCCCTCTGAGTGGGACATTCGGAACCTTCTAGAACATTCCCGATGAAAACACCGGAATCATTTCCGAACTCCGAAACGGGACTTTCCTTATATGAATCTTATTCTCCGGACCATTCTGGATCACCTCGTGATATCCCGGATCCCATCCGAGACTCCGAACAACATTCGGTCTCTTCCTCATAATACCATAACTACTCAAACAACGTCGAATCCTTAAGTGTGTCTCCCTACGGTTCGTGAATTATGCGGACATGATCGAGACACTTCTCCGAACAATAACCAATAGAGGAATATGGAAATTCATATGGCTCCCACATATTTCTACGATTACTTTGCGATCGAATGAAACACTTACATACGATACCAATTTCCCTTTGTCTCACGATAGTTTATTTATCCGAGGTTATGATCGTCGGTATCTCTGCATACCTAGTTCAACCTCGTTACCGATAAGTACTCTTTTCTCGTTCCCGTGATATGTGATCCCTTGTGATCCAGTCACATGCTTGCAAGCTAATTGGATGACATTTCACCGAGAGGGCCCAGAGTATATCTATCCATCATATGGATGGACAAATCCCACTCTTGATCCATGTGTTTCAACCAATACTTTCCGAACACTCAATGCCACCTTTATAGCCACCCTGTTACGGTGTGGTGTTTGATGTCATCAAAGCATCCATCCGGAAAAGGTGATATGCATGATCTCATGGTCGAAGGAATTAGGTTACTATGTATCATAAAGCATATAGCAATTGAACTATTGAAATGACTTGATCTTTATGCTACGCTTATCTATAGGAGTATGTCCACCATATCATTCTCCTAACGATATGATCTTGTTGTTAATAACATCTCAATGTTCATGATCAGGAAACCATGATCATATATTAACCAACAAGCTAGTTTAACAAGAGGCTTTACTAGGGACTCTTATTTTAGTTTACAAATCACACAAGTATTAATGTTTCCGGTTAATACAATTATAGCATGGTATGTAAACATTTATCATAAGTGTGAAGATATGATAATAACCCCTTTATTATTGCCTCTTGGGCATATCTCCAACAACCACAATATCATACCAAAGTATGAATAAAACAATGCAAACAAACATTCATATGACATGCTACAAACTATTAGCAAGCTGGAGCTAATCATAGACAAGCAAGAATTACTAAGCATTCATAATGACATACACCTTACACAAACAGGCTAAGCATGCTCACAATGATTACTATATGTACATAAATGAAACAAATAGAGTTCGTTACCAGCCTCTTACCACACCTTGAGTTGTCTTAATCTTCATTATTGCCCTTCACTTGTGTGACTTGAATAATTAACATGAAACCAAAACCACTGAGGACGGCTGAACCAAAGAAGAACAACAAATATCTTTGGTGTTTTTGATTTTTTAGAAACAAGCAAACAAAGAAAAACCAAATAAAAACAAAGCAAACCAAACAAAGCAAAATCTTTTTGGATTTTCTTTTAAGGCAAACCAAAGCAAAGAAACAAACCAAGAGAAACAACGAAAATATTTTTGGTATTTTTGGGTTTTTAGAAAGAAGCAACGAAAACCAAAAAGAAAGCAAAAACAATGGATATACAAAGAACCGACCGAACATGATATATATATATATGAGTGTGACGTCGGTATACCTCGCCCCAATATTAGGCTTTTGGTCTAAGTGGGGCTCAATAACGCGGATAGTAACCCCATGCTGGTGGGTCATCATAGGAATGATCATAGTCAGGAACCTGCGATGAAGAAGAAGACGCGCCCCAATCAAATGAGGGATGCTGGTATGAAGACTCTCCCAAGTTGGGGGGCTGAACCGAATTGTCTTCGGCATCCTCTTCAATATTCTCTTCTTGCTGGGAGAGTTCCCCCACATAAGTGTCAAGCTCCTCCTCCGTAAGTGACCATCCTTGCCTGTTATCAAAGTTAAACAAAACAGGTGCAGGCAAATAAACTATTTTCTCAATCCTACCCTTTCTCCGACCTTGCTGGGAAAAATATATTTCATATGGTAAACTTCTCACATTAGCTCCCAAAGAAATAAAACCATGCTGAATCATGGATTCAATATCAAGCCTCTCTATGGGGAACTAAAAATCTAAAAAGTGATGCTCTAAACCATGGAAAGCTAGCAACCTAGAAGCAATGTGACCTCCACAAATTCCACTTATCACGGTTGGTGGTGAGATGGTGAGCTATCAAAGCACCCAAACTATAAGAACTATTCCTATTCAAAGCATCTGCAATAAAAGCTAGATCAAAAGAAGACAACTTTCTAGCAGTCTTTCTAGCAAGAATACACTTGGTAATGAAATAGGCAAAGTATCTAATAGCTGGGAGCTGGATGTTCCGAATTTTACCACTTTCCTTTGAGAAGTCGAAACCTTGGCAAATCTCAGCATACAAATCAACAAGTGACTTGGGCCTCTCCTTGATCTTCTCACAAGATCCCCAGTGAAGTACTCTAATTGTTGCACAAAAATCAGCAAAAGGCAGGTCAACAGGTATATTATATATTTTGTAATGTACCATGGGATTAGAAGTAGACCAAGTGAACCGAAAGTCTTGCACAAAAGCCATGGTTAGCTTAACATATTGGATTGGTTCACCTTCAACAAAGTGCTCCAACACTGCATTTGTAACCAAAGTTTGGAAATCTTGGAGGATCCCCGCATCTCATAAATTCATGGCATGGATATATGGAAGGAAAAACTGCCTCCTCATGATGAACCTTCATTGGATCATGCACCATCAAGTCATATTGATTCAGTGGATAAGCACTCATCTTCCTTGCTAAAAAATTTAGACAACCATCAAACCAAGTGATTTCTAAGTTGATAAATGATGAGCAACTACTATAGGAACTTGCTAGAGGACTACACATGCATCAAAACAAAGTTTCTAAGCATAGAACAAGCATGCAAGCTCAAACAACTTGTCACCTATAGAAAAAAAATACTCAAGATACTATCTACCTATCACAAATCTAATTGGACAAGTGGAGGAGGCACATACCAAGGAACAAACCCTCCAAAAATCAGCACTTGAGATGGGCTGAACAAGGAGATCAAAAGTCGTGAGCAAGAACAGCAAGAACTCGAGCTGGAGAAAGTTTTCTGGTGTTTTTCGGGAGAGAGAAAGAAGGTGGATTTGAGGAGGTAGCCTGGAGGGGCCTAGGTGGGCCAGACCCCCCTAGGCGCCACCAGTGGTGGGCCCATGCCTACCACGGGTGTGGTGGCCTGGGGTGGCCCCCTGGGTCACCTGTGGTACCTCTTTGCCCCTTTTTTCGAGGAAAATTTTATTTTGAATTTTCTGGGATTTTTCGGGAAATTTTATTTTTGGCCAATTTTCAGGGAATGAAAATTGATTTTCTCGCCGAAACAGTTTTTCAGAAGAAGCAAAAGCAAACCAAAATCCAAATTACATGAGCTCTAAAAAACTCAAACAAGCAAACAACTAACAAAACTAAAGCTAAAGCAAAGACTAGGAAGGAGAAAAGTAAATGAAAGCAAGTATAACCACAGTGGAAACATTATTTTGTTCATTAAAATCCTTTTGTTAACAAGGTTGATCAAGTCTTGTTACCAAAACAATCTTATATGAAACAAAACTTTGCATTCCACAAGGTGATTATGTTACCTCATACTTGATAGCAATGGTCCCAATCATAATAGTTTCAAAATTCTCTTGTGGAATGGGACAATATATTTCTCCAACCTTGATGCTCTCAATATTTTCAATAGAATTCAGGCAATAGCTCTTAACAACCTTCTTGGGGAAATAGACAGTGTGCTCTTTGTCATTAATATTGAACGGTACTTTTCCTTGATTACAATTGATGACAGCACCTCCAGTATTAAGAAAAGGTCTCCCAAGAATAATAGACATATTATCATCTTCAGGCATTTCAAGCACAACAAAATCAGTTAATACCATGCAATTATGAGCAACTTGAACAGGAACATCCTCACATATACCAACATGGACAATGGTTGACTTATTAGCCATTTGCAAAGATATATCAGTTGGTATCAACTTTTCTAGTTGGAGTCTCTTATAGAGAGAAGAAGGCATAACACTAACTCTAGCTCCCAAATCACATAAAGCAGTTCTAACATAATTATTCTTAATAGAGCAAGGAATAGTTGCTATACCTGTATCACCAAGTTTCTTTGGAACCTTACCATTGAAGGAATAATTATTAAGTAGAGTAGAAATCTCCTCATTAGGAATCTTCCTTTTATTAGAGACAATATCCTTCATATACTTTGAATAAGGAGGCAATTTAATAGCATCGGTCAAAGGAATTTGCAAAAATAAAGGTTTCATCCACTCACAAAACTTGTTGTATTGTTCTTCCTCCTTTGACTTATGTTTCTTACCTGGAAAAGGCATAGGTTTCTGCACCCAAGGTTCTCTCTCTTTACCATGTTTATTAGCAATAAAATCTTCCTTTGTGTACCTAGTGTTCTTAGTGTGCTTCTCAGGTTCTTCTTCACCTTCCTCCTTATCAGGAGACTCATTATTATTACCACTCTCAGTTTCAGCATCAGAGACAAATATACTATTAGGATCTACAGCAGGTTCAAGAGGTTCCTCAACTATCTTATGTTTCTTTTTCTTCCTCTTACAAGGACTACCATTATCTTCACCTTGTTGGGAATCCTGCTCTATTCTTTTAGGGTGTCCTTCAGGATATAAAGGATCTTGAGTAGCTATACCACTCCTAGTTCTAATTCCATAAGCATGTTTATCTCCTGAAGCATTAACTAGCATATCCTTTTGTACCTTAGCAAGTTGATCAAGTTGGGTTTGAACCATTTGAAAGTTGAAAGGATACAGATGTCGCCTAGAGGGGGGTGAATAGGCGATTAAAACTTTTCTGAGAGTGGCTCGACAAAGGCGGAATTAAACTAGCATTTACTTTGTCAAGCAAAATCTAGAACAACTATGGTTTACCTATGTGCACCAACAACTTATGCTAAGCAATACAAGCAACAATGTGATAGAAAGATATATATTACTTCAAGCACGAAGGCTATCACAATGTAAAGTGCATAAGTAAAGAGCTCGGGTATAGAGATAACTGAGGCATGCGGGGACAACGATATTTTACTGAGTTTCTCCCAACATGGAGTACGTCTCGTTTGGAGAGGGGGTGGTATCTAATCACCTACGCCACAAATAGCCTCCCTTATTCTCCTGTGAATCTCACCCCAATGGGATCGATCTACGCTTCCACCATCTGTGCACTTGTCGGTGGCAACCGGAACCTCTCACAAGGTTGGGGCACTTCTCCACAACTTAATTGGAGGCTCCCAACAAACGCCACCAAGGCCACAACGCCACCAAGGCCACAAAACCGTCTAGGGTTCCAAGAACCCAAGAGGGACAAGCTCCAATGAGTCACACAAACCAAATCCTCCGAGGAGAACTCAAACCGATGCACCAAATGCAAATGGCAAGAACACCACAAAGGTGATCGAATCCCTCACTCTCAAGTTCCAACAAAGCTACTAAAGCTATTAGGGGAACAAGAGAGGAGGAATCAAAGAGAGACACAAAATCCCCCAAAATCTAGATCCGCAAAGATGCACTCACAAAGAGATGAATCAGTTAGGTCAAAACGTGGATCTAGATCTCCTCTCTCTTCCACTCAAATATGAGCAAGAATCATCGGAGGAAAAAAATAGGCAAGCTTCAAGATCTAGAGCAAGTGTGGACAATATTTACTCTAATAGAAGAGAAAAAAGCTAACTAAACTGAAAACGGGCAAAACCTTAAATAGGAGCCCCAAAAATCTAGCCGTTTATGGCATTTTTCTGTCTGGGCCGGTAGTACCGTTTTTTGGCCGGTACTACTGCCCGCGAGCAAGCAGCGAAGAGGCCAAACGAGAGCAGCAGCTAGCAGCCAACCAGTGAGTAGGGAACCTGGCGCGTAGCTGCATGCATGCGGGTCAACGCGAGCTGGACGCGTAGCAATGCGCACGCGAGGCAAAAGTATTGATCCAGTGGGCCAGGCAGTGCGCGTGCGTGAGCGGAAGCGGCGCTAACGCGAGCGACGCACGCGCTCGATTTGCTAGAACAGCACGCGCGGGAGCAGCGAGGCGAGCCGGAGTGTGCGCGGCTGCAAGCGGGGCCCAGCCGAGCAGGTGAACGCACGGCATGCGAGCGCTGCGGCAATGAGGCGAGTAGACAAGGCGGCTGCAGCGAGTGAGCAGTACTGGGCAAAGGGCAACTAGGAGTGAGCCGGATGGGCATTTGGTAATCTGCATACCGACAAGCGGTACTACCGGGCCGGTACGGTAGGACCGGATCCAACAGTCGGGTGATACCGAGCGGATCTCAACGCAGCAGACTGGGCCGGTAGTGCCCAGCGGTACTACCGCCCAGCCCAGTAAAACGTTTTTTTCTTTTTCCTTTTTAAATGAATAACAGCCAATATTCAATCTGCGATAACTTTTGATTGGGAGCTCCGGTTGACCCGATTCCAATTGCGTTGAAAAGAGGACGACAATAGATACCCTATAAAAAGTGAAAATATTGGTTATCACCAAGTGAGAATGTATCAATTAATATAATGTGTGATACCTCACTTGGTGAGACACCGGAAAACCGCATAGATCAAAATCGCAACAAGATATAAAAGGGAGATCCGATTTTGATGATCAAGAGCTTGTTACTGAGATTACCACAAGCTCTATATCCTCACATGGGTAAGACCAAATAACAACCAAATATGATGATGCAAGTATGCAAAGGTTTGAGCTCTCTCCGAACGATGTGACCGAGTTACTCATTCGAGAGCCCCTCTTAATAGTACGACTATCTATCATAAACTCGGTCTCCCACACACAACATGAGACCGGCAAAAAGGAAAACCTATAAAGATTATACCTTTGCCTTGAGCATTCCACTTGAGCTTGATGTAGTCGAACTTGACCTTCTCAAGATGGAACGCTTTTCTTGATTCCTCATCATCGATCCATGATCACTGAGGATGTCAAGCATCAAACATGAGATCTTCTACAGATGGCGCATTTTGAGCTTGTACAACACATCTTCTTCTCATTTCATCGACCTTGAAGCCAACACATGCTCCAAGCGATGCCGATGGACCATTCCTACAAGTACAACTCAATACGCACATTAGTCCCTAAAGATTGTCATTAATTACCAAAACCACACATGGGGGCCCATTTGTTCTTTCAAAAGTGTTTACAAAGCATTTTAATATCATTAGAAGTTCTTTCCATAATATCTTTCAGCTCATAGATAGCTCTAGAGTTTTCCAATAAATGATTCTGAACTTGTTTATTAAAATACCCTTGTTTAACAATAAAAGTGTCATGTTCCCCTAAACATTGATGAGGAGGCTTACCATAAGGAATATCACCTTCATCAAAGTGTTGGAGAGAGTGTACCTCAATAGTAGATGAGTGGGGAATTGGCTTACATAATTCTTCTATAGGAGGTAGATTCTTTACATCTTTAGCTCTAATACCTTTCTCCTTTAGACACTTCTTAGCTTCCTTCATCACTTCATAATTAAATGCAATGACTCCCCTCTTCTTTGTTGTTGGTGCTGGAATTGGTTCAGGATCAACTGGATTAGGAGTAATAGGCTCAGGTGTATTCAGCTCAGTTGAAGTCCAATCATCATAATTCTTGCTTATCTTGGTCATTAATTCTTCAGCATCTGTAGGAGTCCTTTTCCTGAAAACACAATCAGCAAAGCTATCTAGGTATGTCCTAGAATCATCAGTTAGTCCATTATAATAAATATCAAGAAGCTCGTTATTAGGTAATGGACATCTAGGATGTGCATGATTCAAGGCACAGAACCTTGTCCATGACTCAGGCAATTTCTATTCTTCTTCCTGTTTAAAATCAAAAAGTCTCTGCAAAGCAGCATGTCTAGCACTAGGAGGAAAATATTTATGGAAGAAAGAAGCAATCAAGCAATCAGGGCTAACCAGGAAGCAAGACGCAATTAATTTTATTTATTTTTAAATATTATCATTATTATTATATTTTTTATGAAATTTCTTAATTATTTAATGTCTTTAAATATTTGTTTTAAATTTTATTAGTAAAATTTTAAGTTAGTATTTTTTGTGAGATAAGAGACTTATTTTTATTTATAAAAGTTATTTTTATTTATTTTTAGGAATTTTCCTAAATTTATTATTTTTCATTTAGATTTGTAAGGGTGTTAATATTTATTTGCATTTTATTAAACTTAAATAAATATGATTATATTTTTATTAGGTGGATATTATTTTAATAAACAGTTCGATGAATTAAATATATTTTTAGGATTTTTCTACATTTTTCTAGGGCTTAAAATGTGTAGAGGGTATTTTAATAATTTCTATTGTTGTTATTATATAAATTGGGCCTAGTCCTTGGGCCCATCTAGCCCAAAACCCAGCCTAGTCCATTTAGTTGGACTAAACTTACAGAGCCCAACCGACCGGGTCGGTCAACCTATCTTCCCCTCGCCTCGACCTCTCTTCCCCGTGATGTCACGGCGTTGCCGCCGTCGCTGCTCGGCTCCGGCGCGCTTCGGCCTCCTCGGCCGACGCCGCCATGCTTGCCGACTAACTAGGATCCGGTGCATCGACTAGTCCGTTCCGATTTGATGGGAATGGCCTTCCTCGACCATGTGCAACCCTATCTGGTGCCTAGGGTTTCGATGCCTACCACCCCGAGGTGCTTCCATGGAGATACGGTGGTGTTTCAGTGTTGATTTGGGGCCGCCTGGAGGCTTAGTCGATGGATGGTTGCTCGGGCGACTCGGCATGGTTTAAGTGCCTCAATTTTTCTTGTGCTGCCGTTTACTACGCCCTTCACCACCGGTCTGCTTCCTCTTCTCAAGCTTAAGCGAGGACCTTCGGTAAGTGGTTATCCCTCCACTATGATCCTCTTCATTCTCTATCTATTTTGCAACATTAAGTGTGCTTTCTATGATTACCCCCTGTCTAGGTTTCATTCCTAAACCTAGGGTTCTTCTTCTAGGTGTTAATCTGTTTGTGGTACCTGTTGCCCCCCTAATGATCTTGGCCCGTTGCTCTTCTTTCTATCAGTTAGTTTAATTAGAGTTCATATTATACTCAGGCAACAGATGGCCCTGTTTTTCTAAATTGATTACAAAAGAAATGTTTGGATTACACCATGTGTCTAATTTCCATTCAGTGAGATCCTTGTGTATTTGAATGGATTGATATTTGAGTTTAAAGTACTGAAACTTTGCTTTAGGGAGTAGTTCCTGGAACATATTGTATCTGTATGTTGGCTTAAATGACTATCCCCTAAATAGAATGAATGTCATAGGTGACTATGGATTTGTATCCAAAGATGATTCCTAGTATTATTCCTAGGAAAATGACTTGTTCTTTTATTTGAAATGATTCCTAGTGGCCAACACTAAGGAAATGATTTGGTTCTCAGGTATAATTTTATGTGAACCAGTGGATGATTTGGTTAATGTGAATGTGGTTTCTGCTAATATGGTCCTGCTATGGTGATGCCTCCTTGGAGTGTACACAATAGCCTGATCATTCCTAGCATTAACAGTTGTTATTTATTTGGCTAAGTTGGATGAGATTCATAAATAAGCCATGGAAAGAAAATTATTTCTGTCTCTTCCCATGTTATTTAAATTGAGGTTGTAAGTTTGTAAGATTAAGCATGGAATAAAGATGCTTTGTTTGGGATCTTAAGAAAGAAATGAGATTCCTGTCATTTGTATAGTGAAGAAATTTATGGATCTGATTCCTAGAACATTTACTAGGAAAATGATTTGTGTTGTTTGATTTTCCATTGTTGCTAGAGAGAAAAATTCTGTAATATGGCTATGCTGTTGTGGAACCTCCTTGAGAGCGAGCACAACAGCATAGATCATTTACATGATCTGTTATTTTTTATTTAACAGAATACTGGTCTATGTCCTGGCCAATGATGCAAAAGACTGAGGCCAGGGTTTATATAGGATAAGAACAGATACTGATCTTTGATGGATTACAATTATTCTTTGATGATCTTGCAAAGCAATTCTTTGCAAGACTGAGAATAATCCCTCACAGAGGCTTGGATTACCTATTTACTTATTGTCTAGAGACTAGACATGGTTAATTTTCTGGTCTTGTCTAAAAGCTTAAGATCTGATGGTTGCTTAGTTTTACTTGCATTTGTGCCCATGTGCTTCTGCTAGACTGGATTTACACCTGTGGTGCCTCACATGAGTGTGCATAGTGTAATTATTTGTTCTAGCAGAATTTGGTGCTGTTGGTGCTTATGCTTGTATAGAAACAGATCTTGTGATTTCAATATGATATTAGTGTGATGTCACACTACTACATTTAATGAAACCTCTTCCCATACACTCCTGCTGGCTTGGTGATGAATAGCTACCTGGTATGGAAGCTTGATGATGTTGTTCCTAAGATGTATGCTTGATCAGCTGGCTCTTCTTATTCTTGAGCTTAAGATGATCCTCCTTGAGCTTCTGTTGGCTTGATTCTTGTGCTCTTGGCCTACTCCTCCTCACTGCTCACTTGGACTTCTCCTCCTTATACTTGATTGATCCTGACCTACATCTGGATGGCTCATTGAAGCAACCAGATTGTTAGGAGTACATGATTGAAACTAGGTTGATAGTGAGGTGGCTTGAGCTGTGTGTTATTGGAAACATCTAATAAGAACATATGATGTTCTTTGTGGTGCTCTAGATCTAGTGGAGGACTATGGGCTGGTGGTATGTGTGGAATGGATTTGTTAGCAGCCTTGCTACGGCTGGTGCCTTTTTGCTTATCTACTTCCTGTGTTAGCTGTGGAGTTGACAACACAACAGCTGCATGCGATGTGTTGCTGCCTGTATGCTTGTTGTGATGTTATGGATCAGATCAAGTTTAAAATATCTTGATATTTTCTGATGGTTCTACTCTTTGACTTTTACCTTTTACTAAATTGGTGAAATTTGCCCCTAGTTGCCTATGTCAATGATGCAGTTCTGAGACAGATTTGAAATAAGAACAGATACTACTTCATTTAGTGAAACTTGCCCCATTTTAATATGCTCAATGATGTGACAAAACAGTGCATCACACTATTAATACTGAGAGCAATATTATTAACACTAACTCCTTTTTGTTTTTGAATTATTTTTTTATTTGTTTGTAGGTACCAAGAAAAGCACAGGAATATCAACACTAGATAGGAATTTAGTTTTAGGTGTTTTATTTTTATCCATTTTTGTAAATTACCTTTCTATCAAGAAATTATAAGGCATTGTAATGCATTAGGTTGTCTTATTATTATTGATCCACTCCTTATCATTTCTTTGTTGTAAAAGGATAATGTAATATATATTCTTTTAATAATGAATTCTTCTATTTGTTTAATTATTATAATTCATTTTCGATGTAATTATTTATAAATAAACAATATAATAATATTATTATTGTAATATTCCTTCTTTTCTTTTATTTGATTAGTTGTTACTGAATAGAGAAAAGAATAAGAAGTATCTTATGTTTATTATATAAAGAACAATATAATATTTATATTTCTTTTGTATTATATTATTGTGAATAATTATTTTTAAGTCGAATTTCTTCCCTCATAACTCCAGAAAACAATAGAGGTCATGTCACAATTCATCTCACTCCCCTACTACTGACACTAAACCTAATTCATCGGAGTGAGAACTCTGATCACTCTAGTCTTTTAATTTGGCGAAAAATTTACCCGGGTTTTCAGATGCATGCATGCGGATGCACAAAATCCTAAATCTACCCTTCGTTTAGTCCTAAATGCTAGTATGTTACAACTTTGAGGTGCTTTTTACATGTTTTCTGGTACTAACCTATTAACAAGTTGCAACAGTGTTAGATGCATGTTTTCTACTGTTTTTGGTTTCAGAAAAGTTGTTAAAGAAATATTCTCGGAATTGTACGGAACAAACGTCAAAGTCAATTACTTTCCCTGGGAAACAAGAAGTCCAGAGGAGAGCCAGAGGGGCCTGCCACGGGGGCCAGACCCACCCTAGGCGCGGGGGCAGGTGGGCCCGCGCCTGGCTAGGGTTTGGTGGCCCTGGCCGCCTCCCGGTATCGCCCCTTTGCCTATAAGAATCCCCTGATGCAGAAACCCTGAGTACCCGATCAGAAATCCACGAAACCGTCTATAGCCGCCGCCACCATCGTCCCTAGATCGGGAGGGATCTGAAGTTCTTCCCGACAGCCTGTCGGAGGGGAGATCATCCCGGAGGCCTTCTCTCCGGTATGATTCGTGAGTAGTTCCACCTTGGACTATGGGTCCATGTAGTAGCTAGATGGTTGTATCTCCTCCTTTGTGCTTTCATGTATAGATCTTGTGAGATCCGTTCATGATCGAGATCTAATCTATTTGTAATCATGCATGTTGTGTTTGCGGGGATCCAATGGATATTGAGATTATTATGTTGGTTTGATTAATGGTTTTATATTTATGATTCTATCATGCCTATGTTGTTTGTGATCTTGCATGCTCTCCGTTGCTAGTGGTTATCTTGGCCAAGTAGTTGCTAGTGACTCCAAGAGGGGGTATTTATGCTCGATAGTGGGTTCATGCCTCTAGTTTCCAAGGGAAGTGACAGAAATCTCTTTGGTTGTAGATGTGCTGTTGCTACTAGGGAGAAAACAATGGTCTCTTGTTCATGGAACATGTGGAATGTTTACCTTACACACTTTGCTTAAAACAGTTGTCTGTTGCTTGCAACTTAATACTGGAGGGGGTTCGGATGATAACCTGAAGGCGGACTTCTAGTCATAGATGGAGTTGGATGACGGTCTATGTATATTGTTGTATTGCCCAATCAACCTCATAGGATCTTTCTAGCTAGTAATTGCATTGTTATGACTTGCTCAGTTCCTGTCAATTGCCCCGCTGTAATTTGTTTACCCTTCATGCCATGTTGTTTATCTAAGGAGAGCACCTCTAGTGAACTATGGACCCCAGTCCAATCTTTACCATTGATACGTCTTCCACTGTTACCTGTTTACTTGCTGCAAACCATTACCTTCCACACCATACATTTAATCCTTTGTTACAGCAAACCGGTGAGCTTGACAACCTCACTAATTCGTTGGGGAAAAGTCTTGAGTTTGTGTTGTGCAGGTCTCCGCATTGCTTGCAACACCTGTGTGACATTTACTTCCTCCTACTGGTTCGATGACCTCGGTTTCTTACTGAGGGAAACTTGTTGTTGTGCTGCTTCATACCTTGCTCTTGGGGTTTCCAACGAAGCGTCCCACGACAAGTATTGGGCACCATCAAGCTATTTTCTGGCGTCGTTGCCGGGGAACTAAAAGGCCATCAAACTTCTTCCTCCCCATCAAGCACCAGCTATTTTCTGGCGCTGTTGCCAGGGAGGCTAAGGACGTCTTCACTAGGGGAGTCCTCCACTTCCTTTATCTTTACTTTGTTTTTAGTTTGCTTTGTTTCTTTTGTTTGGTTTTGTATGCCTCTTTTAAAAAAACCAAAAAATTAGTCTAGTTTGGTTTGCTTGCCTTATTCAAAAACACAAAAAAATTAGTTGCTGCCATGTTGGGGTCTGCCTTTATTTACCCTATGGTAGAAATCTCCACTTTTAAGAAAAAAAGTGAAGAAAGTTTTAAGGAAGCTTGGTCTATAATCTCTGCTTTCCAGAGGGAAACTGAGCCTGAGGGAAGCCTTAGCTTGGTTATTGATAGTTTCTACCGCGGTATTGCTCTTTGTTATAGATATGCTTTTGATGCTGTGGCTGAAAAGGATTTTTTGCTTTGTACTAAGGATGAAGCTTATGATGCTTTAAGGAAATTAATCATGATTTATGGTACACCTGGCAAGTCTGATTCCTCTTTCACAAGTATTTTTGCTAGGTTGAACCATCTTGAGACCAATATTGCTGCCATGAATAGTTGCTATCACACTCTTAGGGCTTACCATGATTATGTTCCCATAAATTCTGAACCTTTAAACTGGTTTCCCACAATTAAAGTCTCAATAAACACTATAATTTTTTATGCTCGCTGTGATATCATGTCCGAATTTTGTCTCATGCCTAAAGATATTTTTGATTCCTTGAGTCTTTGGGGGCTTATTGAAGGAGGAGAGGAAATCTCTCTTACCAACAATGCCACTATATTACCCATTGGAATAGCTGAAGGTGTTTACAAAAATCTCAGGGAAAATGGTGTCTACTGATTATCTTTTTATTGAATGTGTAGGCAAAGGACAAATCACACTTGGAAGATCTCTACTGAAACACCTTGGGGTAGTAATAGATGTGGGAGAAGGCATCATGGAATTTACTCCCCCGGTAAGCAATCCTATATTCCCTAAGAAGAAAAAGAAAGGTAAGAAAAGAAGGAACAAGAGGGGCAATTATTCATTCGAAAATACTTGATTCTTCTCGCTTCTTGTGCCTAACTTAAAGGCGTTAAAGAAAAGTAATTGTTGGGAGATAACCCAAGAGTTTCCTTGAGTCTTGGAAGTTATTACTTTTGTAATGACCCCTCCTTATCCTTTTTGTTTACTTTTTGTGCCAAGAATGACCTCTAATGAGAGGGAAGTAAGATTTGGGGAGTTGCTGTCCCGAAACAGATTTCTGTCCTCCACCAAAAAAAATCGCGAGGAGGCTCTGTAACTCGGATTGAGCTAAAAGTTTACTAATAAATACCCCAGTATGTTAGCTAACTTTTTTTACTTCAACACTTTTTGATTTGAGCAACAGAAGATGTTCCAAAAAAATCGTTTCTACCTACTGGTATGTTTTGACAGATTTCTGCCATTATTTGCATTTGCTTCTTATTGATTTCATTTTGAGCTCTCTTCAGGTAAATTGAGTTTCTTTGAAGGAGTTACTACAGTAGCTTTTGTTTTTAGTGAAAATCCTTGCTGTTACAAAGATTTTCCAGTGGTCTAATATATTTTGAATAAGCTAATGTTGCTAATGAAGATTGTGTGAAGTTTTGTATGAAGGAAAAAAATTAGGTGTAGAGAGAGAATGATGCAATGAGATGAAGAATGGACAAATTCTCAAGCTTGGGTATGCCACCATGGTGTCACCCCAAGAAACATCCAAGAGGTACAAGCGTCAAAGCTTGGGGATGCCCAAGGCATCCCCTTCTTCATCAATAAAAAGCTCAGGTCTGTCTAGACACTTCGTTTTTATTGTTTCATGCACAATTGTGTTGTTCTTGGGGCGTCTTAGTTTTCGTTTGCTTTGCTTAGTTTGTTTAGTTTGCTTGAGTAGTTTGGAGACCCGTTCTCGTTGTGTTGTTTTGCAAATAAGTTTTCTTGGTGTTTAGAAAGGAGTAGTAAGTTCTTGCTTGAAATACAAGAGGAGCTTGCATTGACTATGACTTAGACTTTAGCATGACATGCTAGGTGTTGTTTTAGCATTATTCTTAGTGATTATTGCTGTAGCATGTCTTATTCCAAACAATTGGGATTGCTTAGTGTGCCTTGAAGAAATTATGCGTTGTTTTAGCATGCAAAAGCATAGTATTGTGGTATTATCCTTTGATGTGTTGCTTGGGTTGACTTGGCACATGCTCACACCATGTTATGACTATGACAAGTCACCATTGGCCTCTATGATCATTTGGTCCTTGACTTGTAGTACCAATCTTTACTTTGATTAGTTTGCTTTGTTGCATTGCATAATTATGGCCATTATTGCTCTCTTAGTTGGTTGCTCCCAGTCTTTTGCTAGCCTCCACTTGTATGAGTAAGTTCTACTCATGCCTCCAAATCCCAAGAAACCAAGTTATTCCATAGTGTCCACTATAAATTCCTATTCATGGTGTGCTACACCATTCCAAGTATATTCTTGTTTTCATCTATCTTCCAATTAAAAACTATTTTGTTACATGAAAACTTAGTGGTTAAAGCCCTCACGAACTTGATGGCACACTTTATTCTTTGCCCCTAATAAACTTGAACCATTGTGACAACTTTGTTGTATATGCTTGCACTTATAAGTTGGAATTAGCAGAACCGTGCTGTCACGGGGAATGTTTGATACGTCGGAAACGTATCTATAATTTTTGATGTTCCATGCTTGTTTAGTATCTACTTTGCTTTGCTTTGTCTTTCTTTGAGGTTGTAAGATCCCTCCTTTGTAAAGGAAAAGGATCCCTGTGATTGCAATGCTAGTCCCTGGATCATTTCTAGCATCCACAGTTTAAGATGAAGTACACAGATACAAAGGTCATTTATTACATCCATTCCAGAGATAAAACATAGTCTTTACAACTCAAGGCCACAGGCCTAATACAAGAGTTTGGAATAAGTAAATAATTATAAGTCTTCATATTCATGTGCCACAGGCAAACATGTTGAGTGTAGACTCATGACACCTAATCCTCATCAGAGTAACCTGCAACATCACAAGTTACAACCACAATGGGTCAATACTTTGGAATAGTATTGGCAAGTGATACCTTAGTAAATTTTAAGTGGACTATATTACTATATGCAATTTGGCTAAGTGTAGATTGGCTTGCTTTGCTCAAAATAGGTTTTTCCTATTAGTTGAAAACACTAAGTTTTTCTTTGTCGAAACTTTTCCCAAGAAACCATCAATAGACATTGAGGTCCTTCACCCTTGTTCACCCACACGTTTTTACTTAGAAGTTGGAGTGATGAGATTCTTGATAGCTTCCATGACTTGATGCTCAAGTTGTCCATTGCCATGGACTTGGCTAAGTACTTAGATTTTTCCATCTGCAGAGGTTGTGCACTTTCCCCACCAGACTTGGTTTCCCAAGACAGGACCTTTCAGAATCCTTTCCTTAGACCAAATGGACGCGCTCCAACCTATCATTCCCACTACCACCAACTGTCCAAATGGCTAAGTTCTAGCAACTTATGTGATCCAGGCAGAGCCCATATTGCCAAGTGGCTGCACTAGAAGCTTCTCAACACTTGGCCTCTAAAATACCTTTGTTCCTGGGTGGCGTACCTGTTGGAGATATGCCCAAGAGGCAATAATAAAGTGGTTATTATCATATCCTCACACTTATGATAAATGTTTACATACCATGCTATAATTGTATTAACCGGAAACATTAATACTTGTGTGATTTGTAAACTAAAATAAGAGTCCCTAGTAAAGCCTCTTGTTAAACTAGATTGTTGGTTAATATATGAACATGGTTTCCTGATCATGAACATAGAGATGTTATTAACAACAGGATCATATCATTAGGAGAATGATGTGATGGACATACTCCTATAGATAAGTGTAGCATAAAGATCAAGTCATTTCAATAGTTCAATTGCTATATGCTTTCTTATACATAGTAACCTAATTCCTTCGACCATGAGATCATGCATATCACCTTTACCGGATGGATGCTTTGATGACATCAAACACCACACCGTAACTGGGTGGCCATAAAGGTGGCATTGAGTGTTCGGAAAGTATTGGTTGAAACACATGGATCAAGAGTGGGATTTGTCCATCCATATGACGGATAGATATACTCTGGGCCCTTTCGGTGGAATGTCATCCAATTAGCTTGCAAGCATGTGACTGGCTCACAAGGGATCACATATCACGGAAGCGAAAAGAGTACTTATCGAACGAGGTTGAACTAGGTATGCAGAGATACCGCGATCATAACCTCGGATAAGTAAACTATCGTGAGACAAAGGGAAATTGGTATCGTATGTAAGTGGTTCATTCGATCGCAAAGTAATCGTAGAAATATGGGAGCCATATGAATTTCCAGATTCCTCTATTGGTTATTGTTCGGAGAAGTGTCTCGATCATGTCCGCATAATTCACGAACGTAGGGAGACACACTTAAGGATTCGACGTTGTTTGAGTAGTTATGGTATTATGAGAAAGAGACCGAATGTTGTTCGAGTCTCGGATGGGATCCGGATATCACGAGGTGATCCGAATGGTCCGGAGAATAAGATTCATATAAGGAAAGTCCCGTTTGAGTTCGGGAATGATTCGGTGTTTTCATGGAATGTTCTAGAAGGTCGGATTGTCCAAGACTCGGGGAGGGTACATGAATGTGTCATTGAATGATTGCATCATGTACTAAGTGTTCTTCTGTTCCAAAAACATGAAAGTCAAATTGCCAGTTGAAAGTCAAACGGCTAAAACAGAAACTGTGGAAAACAGAAACTGGGAAACAGAAACTGTGGGAAACAAGCAAGAGGAGTTTGAAACCAACTTGGAGGAGGAGTTTCTCCTCCAAGTCAGCGCCAAGCCCTAGGCCGAGTTGGGAGGGACTCCTCCTCCTGGCGCGCCTAGCCCCTCCACCTATAAAAGGAGGGCAGGCCTCCTTGAGACACACAAGTTTCTACCTCTAATCTCCGGTTTAGAGCCGTTTTGGTTTAGAGCTTCTAATTGCTTTAGCCATGGTTTAGAGCCTTCTAATTGGTGTGTCTAATCTCTAGACCACTAATATCCCTCTCTCATAATCCACCATACTCGCTCGCTTACGAAGCCTCAGGGATCTCCCTCTACTTAGGTACCACGCCTTTAGGAATCACGAGGAGAGTGCTACAACCTTCGCTGCCTGCTGGAACAAGGGAGAGGAAGGTCTTCATCGAGTACCGAATACGTGACCGACTGCGGAAGCGCTGCCGGAACGCAGCGCCGGAAGGATCGTCTACACGATCTTGAGATCGGAAAGAGTACGACTACATCACCCACGAGAATCTGCTCTCGTTAACCGCTTTGGAATCTTCGAGGGTAAGTTATTCCATCGACTCGTTGCTACAATCTAGTAGATAGATCTTGGCTTGTTTGTTTGTATGCGATAGAAATTTTTTGTTTTCCATGCTACGAACCCCTACAGTGGTATCAGAGCCGTGTCTATATGTAGATCTGTTGCACGAGTAGAACACAATGGTCATTGTGGGCGTTGATGCTTTTATTGTCGATTGCTTCTTGTGTACTTTGCATCTTGCGGTATGTTGGGATGAAGCGGCCCGGGCTAACCTTACCTGACATCGTTCATGAGACTTGCTCCACGCTTGACATGCAACTTGTATTGCATAAGTGGCTTTGCGGGTGCCTATTTCTCCTAGCATAGTTAAGATTCAATTTACAACGGGTGATTGACAATACTGGTATCAATGTTGTGGTTCTTGTTCGTAAGTTAGAACGACACTTATTGAAAGCCCCAAACCACGTAAAACATGCAAAGAAAATTAGAGGCGTCTAACTTTGTTTTGCAGGGGGTGTGCTGTGATGTGATATGGCCATGATTGTGATTATATATGATGTATGCAATGTTCCTTATTGTAAGTTGGCAACCGGCAGGAGCCATATGGTTGTCTTTAAGTTCTGTTAAGACCCGCGTGTCTATTCAAAGTAGTTGTAATAGTAGTCGGTGGACGACAACCATGGAGAAGCATCATTGACCTTGATGCAATGTCGGTGATGATGGAGATCATGTTCGTGCTAGAAGATGGAGATCGGAAGCACAAAGAAGAAAGGCCATATCATATCACATATTATGAATTGCAAGTGATGTTAATCCTTTATGCATCTTGTATTGCTTAGTAGACGACGGTAGCATTATAAGATGATCCCTCATGCACATGAATTTCAAGTCATAAAGTGTTCACCCTTAGTTAGCACCGTTGCTAAAGCGTGTTGTTTCGAAGCACCACGTGATGATCGGGTGTGTTAGATTCTACAAGTGTATACAACGTGAGCAAGCCAGATTTTCTCATGCGGAAACTAAGGTTTGATCTTGACGAGCCTAGCATGTACAGACATGGCCTCAGGAACACGGATTACCGAAAGGTAGAGCATGAGTCATATAGTAGATATGATGAACATGTTGATTGTTCGCCATTGAAGCTATATCAACTCTCGTGATGATCGGTTTTGATGTGGTGGATTTGGTTCGTGTGATCACTAAAACAATGTGAGGGATATTGTTTTGAGTGGAGTTCACCTAGATTAATTTAATTATTAATTAGAACTCAATTTATCATAAACTAAATCAAAGTGAAATTGCATAGTTGTTGTAGTCATTAGCATCCGTTTACCACCTTGCGCTTAGTTATAATTGAGATGATAGAACTATAGAATTCTGGTTAGTTACTTTACTGTTGGTATCGTATTGTTTTGAAGTGTTAATCTAAAGTTTAAGAGTCCTATTGCAAACTTTCAAGAAGTTCGGTTACTCCATGAAGTTTAATAATTAGTATTAAATCAAGAGTAACAATTCCAAGTGTTAGTATATAAGTATCATGTTTGTCTCCATGATTGTTGATATTCAAAGGATTCTCCTAATATCAAGGTTATCTAAGGATCGAAAGAGTTGTTTGAAACCATGATTTGTGGAAGATATTGTGATATCTGAAACGAAGTTTTGGTTGCAACATGATAGAGTATAATATGGCTAAAGTCATGTTCTCATATTTGATGAGAATTTGCAAAAGGTTGGAGACACTAGTTGTCCTAAACCTCCAAAAGTTTTTGGGAGAGCAACATTATACTCACGATTCACCGTTACAAGCTAATAGTAGCTTGATCATGGATAATTACATGATAAGGGTGAATATTTGATGTAGGTAAAATATTTACTACACCAAGAGATTACTAAAGAAAGGAATTTGAAAGAACACCAAACATTTGATGATGGTGATCTACTTCAAAGTGCAAGTCCAAAGACATTGGTATTTAATTATACACGCTTTGGACTATGTGTCATATGACTCCACTATTGATGTTGATAGATTCTTTCAAACAGAAAAGGAAATATTGAAAGAAAATCTCATAAGTATATGGCAGAAAAGAAAAGACTAGAATTGTTCAGTTTAAGTATATAGATGATATACATGTTATGGCTATATTCTTTGCTTATTAAACAATGTGGTTCTTAAGTATTTGATACTGAATTTGTTGGTGTGAATCGTCATACGAAACAACACAATTCATGAACTGCAATGGCCTAAGTAACTAGCAAAAGAATATGTGATGATGTTCATCGAGAACAAAATAAAGGGTTATTGTGTTGCTCGTTAAACATCAAAGCTTGCCTTCAAGATTTGTTTTATCAGGTATTATGAGAACAAAAGGGTTGTTCAAATAATTGCCGTAATCTATAAAAGATGTATGATTTGCAAATCTCGTTGGAGATATCACATCCATAAAACTAGTGCTAAAGATGTCGAAAGACAAATTGATTGAAAGATCACCTAGGAAGTGACATCGCCGTTTAAATTATATTGGAAAGAAAACATGAAGAAAATCCATATGGATGGAATTTTGGAGTCTATTTGATTTTGATCAAATGACGATTGTGAAACTTTCCTAGAGATAATTAAAACTTCGTTCATAGGCCAAAAGGGAACGATAGACTAGCTTATTGGAACTTGTACATATTGTTGTATGAAGTCCATTATGTATAGTCAAGAGCGATGGATTTCAACTTCATGTGCTTTCTCCGAAAATTTGAGTGAATATATGAATATTTACTTAATAAGGATGAAGTGTGAAACATTTGAAAAGTTCAAGGACTTTCAAGACGAAGTGCAAAATCATTGTAACAAGAATATAAATAGTTTATGATAAGATCATAAAGGAAGATATTTGAGTTACAAGTTTAGCATAATACCTAAGATTTAAGGAATCGTTCCGTGGATTTGCATTTTCCCGAAACACCATAAGAGTATGGAGCGTTCGAGATATGTAATTAAACCTTGTTTGACATGGTAAGATCGAAGGTGTAATTCATAAAACTGCCATTATATTTTAAAGATTAAAAGCTTTAGAGATTACCGTTTTTCCACTGAAAAGAGCTTCATCATAATCCGTTGAAATGACACCATATAAGGTTATGGTTTGGGATAAAACCCAAGTTGTCCTTTCTTAAACATTGGTTTGCTATGCATAAGAAAGATGTTTGCAACCAAAGTCGGATGAACCTGTCTTTGTATGATATTTTGAATAACTGTTAAGTATTCCTCCATAAACACCGGAGACAAAAGTGTTTGTCGCTTAGAACGTCAAGTTTATTTTAGAAGTAATTTTTCGTGAAAAGTTAAGTGGGAGGACAATAGAACTTTGATAAGGTTAAAAGAACCTTAGCTATATGTGCAGAGTTGCGCAGCACCGAAAAGTGTTCCGGAGGCAGCAACAATGCTCATGGCTCACGTGCTTCAAAGGTTGTGGTCACGGAGATCTAAGTTCCTATTGAAACAAGTAGGTCAAGTAAACAATCAAATACCAAGATTTGAGGGTTGAATCATTATTTGAGAATAATGAACGGACTACATGCAAAGAAGTGATGATGGGCCCTAACTCCGTCAAATGGCTTGAAGCCATAAAATCCGTGATAGTTCCATACACAAGAAATCAAGTTTTGAACTTGAAGGACCCTCGAGAAAGGTGTAAGACCTTACAGTTGTGTTTGGATCTATAAAAGAAATAGACATGGATGTTGCACATCTATGAAATAGTCGACATGTTGGGAAAAAGTTCACAACAATGTTCAAAGGTTGACTATGACAAGATCTGATCTTTCATAGCGATATTTAGTCTAGACGGATTAATGTAGCAACCACTACATATAATTTGTTATATGGTAGTTGAATAAACAAAACAAGTTCTTCTAATAGAATCGTTACCTAGGACGTGTGCATAACACGGTCCATAGGGTTTTGTTAATTCAAAGGATGCTAAAAACATATGCAAACTTCAATGGTTGAAGTGAGCATCGCGGAGTTGGAATCTTCACTATGATGAAACTGTTAAAAGAGTTTACTTTCATTAGAGACAATGAAGATGCTTGCGTTTGCAAGAAATTAAGTGGGAGCGCTAAGACATATTTCTAATACATTATGTGGAGGACATATTGTTGATTAGAAAAGATGTATATTTTATTAACACATATTAAGAATTTCATCCCGATGAAAGACTTAGGCAAAACCCAAATATTTGGCATCAATAGACGCTAATATGGTTGTGCCAGAAGTACATAGACGAGATATTGAATGAGTTCAATATAGAAACTACAAGAAAGGTTCTTGTCGCACAGAAAGGATTGAAAGAGTTCAAATGTTGATGATATATTCAAGTGTATTGACATTTGGTAAAGTGAAACAAATAATCAAGTATAGATTGATACTTGATGTATGA
The DNA here is from genome assembly GCA_030063025.1 of Avena longiglumis. NCBI lineage: Eukaryota > Viridiplantae > Streptophyta > Magnoliopsida > Poales > Poaceae > Avena > Avena longiglumis. Next base: position 474,765,162 of record CP125974.1, on the reverse strand, counting down.
AATCACAAAGAGTATTTATATCAATCATACTGTGATATGTACAAATCCAGATATGTCCTATGCTCTAAATGTTGTGAGCATATACCAGAATGATTCGTAAGATGATCATTGGACAATAGTAAGGATATTCTTATGATATTTTGGAAGAACTAAGAATATATTGTTTGTAGAAGTGACAAATAGATGGTTAGTTCATTGTAAAAGTACTACATTGATACTAGTCTTGTCACAAAGTACAAATTAAGTTTATCTCAATCTAAACTAAGGGTGGCACAATATAATGGAAAGTAAGTTCCATAATGGATTTGGATGAGTTCCAAAGTTAAAGACACTGTGACAGATACTACAACAAAAGGCTAAGTATATGACTGCTATTTTAGCAGCAAAAGAGGGAATTTGTGTCAAGTAGTTTGTTATCAAACTAGGTGTAGTTCGCAGTGGGATAATACTATGAAGATATATTGTGCGACAATATTATCAACATGTTTTAACCCCAAAGAGCTAAAGGTCACACCGAAAGACCAAATTTATACAAAGCCATCTCATTAGAGAATGAGTGATGCGTAGAGACGCAAAGACATGCAATTACACACGGACCTGGAAGTGTCAGATCCGGAGATCAGTTGACCACTAGCAATCGTGTACATACAACACCGGAAAGCCATAGGTGTTATATACAAAAAGTTTGAAACTAGATTATTGACTCTAGTGCAAGTGGGAGACTGTTGGAGATATGCCCAAGAGGCAATAATAAAGTGGTTATTATCATATCCTCACACTTATGATAAATGTTTACATACCATGCTATAATTGTATTAACCGGAAACATTAATACTTGTGTGATTTGTAAACTAAAATAAGAGTCCCTAGTAAAGCCTCTTGTTAAACTAGATTGTTGGTTAATATATGATCATGGTTTCCTGATCATGAACATAGAGATGTTATTAACAACAGGATCATATCATTAGGAGAATGATGTGATGGACATACTCCTATAGATAAGCATAGCATAAAGATCAAGTCATTTCAATAGTTCAATTGCTATATGCTTTCTTATACATAGTAACCTAATTCCTTCGACCATGAGATCATGCATATAACCTTTACCGGATGGATGCTTTGATGACATCAAACACCACACCGTAACTGGGTGGCCATAAAGGTAGCATTGAGTGTTCGGAAAGTATTGGTTGAAACACATGGATCAAGAGTGGGATTTGTCCATCCATATGACGGATAGATATACTCTGGGCCCTCTCGGTGGAATGTCATCCAATTATCTTGCAAGCATGTGACTGGCTCACAAGGGATCACATATCACGGGAACGAGAAAGGAGTACTTATCGGTAACGAGGTTGAACTAGGTATGCAGAGATACCGACGATCATAACCTCGGATAAGTAAACTATCGTGAGACAAAGGGAAATTGGTATCGTATGTAAGTGGTTCATTCGATCGCAAAGTAATCGTAGAAATATGGGAGCCATATGAATTTCAGATTCCTCTATTGGTTATTGTTAGGAGAAGTGTCTCGATCATGTCCGCATAATTCACGAACCGTAGGGAGACACACTTAAGGATTGACGTTGTTTGAGTAGTTATGGTATTATGAGAAAGAGACCGAATGTTGTTCGGAGTCTCGGATGGGATCCGGATATCACGAGGTGATCCGAATGGTCCGGAGAATAAGATTCATATAAGGAAAGTCCTGTTCGGAGTTCGGGAATGATTAGGTGTTTTCATCGGGAATGTTCTAGAAGGGTCCGGATTGTCAAGACTCCGGGGAGGGTACATGAATGTGTCATTGAATGATTGCATCATGTACTAAGTGTTCTTGCTGTTCCAAAAAACATGAAAGTCAAATTGCCAGTTTGAAAGTCAAACGGCTAAAACAGGAAACTGTGGAAAACAGGAAACTGTGGGAAACAGGAAACTGTAGGAAACAGGAAACTGTGGGAAACAAGCAAGAGGAGTTTGAAACCAACTTGGAGGAGGAGTTTCTCTCCTCCAAGTCGGCGCCCAAGCCCTAGGCCGAGTTGGGGAGGGACTCCCTCCCTCGCTGGCGCGCCTAGCCCCTCCACCTATAAAAGGAGGGGCAGGGCTCCTCCTTGAGACACACAAGTTTCTACCTCTAATCTCAGGTTTAGAGCCATTTGGTTTAGAGCTTCTAATTGCTTTAGCCTGCGGTTTAGAGCCTTCTAATTGGTGTGTCTAATCTCTAGACCACTAATATCCTCTCTCATAATCCACCATACTCGCTTGGCTTAAGGAAGCCTGCATGAGATCTCCCTCTACTTAGGTACCACGCGTTGTCTTTTAGGAATCGCGAGGAGAGTGCTACAACCTCCATTTTCTTTGGAACAAGGAGAGGAAGGTCTTCGTCGAGTCGAACGTGTGACCGATCAAGGAAGCGCTAACGAACGCTTGGCCGGAAGGATCGTCTACACGATCTTGAGATCGGAAAGGGTATGACTACATCACCCACGAGAATCTGCTCTCGTTAACCGCTTTGGAATCTTCGAGGGTAAGTTATTCCATCGACTCGTTGCTACAATCTAGTAGATAGATCTTGGCTTGTTTGTTTGTATGCGATAGAAATTTTTTGTTTTCCATGCTACGAACCCCTACAATACCACAAGTGAGATACACAAGGTAAACCATATCCATGGGCCTTGTGTAACCACTCAACCAAAAACCACCAATCAAGTCCCTTTCCACCCAGGTGATTCATTGACTTAGTTGTTTTATTAAGAAAACATAAGTCCAAGGACTTAGAAATATTTTCACCATAGCATGTATATACTTTACCAACCCTTGTTTGCTACTATCTAGGCTAAGCATGGCATAGTAACTTAACTTAGAAATTTCCTAGCAATTCTAAACTACTTAGGATTTCCCAACATGGCATTTGGCAAAAAAAATAACATGCAAGACTTAGCAAAATATTTCTAATGCTTGTATAAAATATAGGGATAGACATATTCATGAAGTACCACTTGCCTTGGTAGTGGGGAGAGTAGCACTCTTCACAATCACAATCACTAGCACCAAAATCTACACATATAATATAACCACAATCACATACAAGTCATATACAAGCAAAAATATATATGCATGCATGCAAGATGCTAAGTGATGATTTTTTAAACTCAACCAATCAAGTGCATAGTAATGAATCATAAACAAGTCAAAACTTGCTAAACCAAGTTTATTTGACACTAAAACAATTTCCTAAACAATTTCTATACCCAAAATAGTCCTAAACAAGTTTCTGCAAATAAAATCATTTTAACAGAAGCTAAACATTAAACACATTGCATAAACAGAAAGGGCTTGTCTCCCTGATTCCAACGGTATAAAATTTGTCAAATTCTAACGTGTGGATCAAAAGTTATAGCTAAATCAAATTTGATTACAAATCTGATTCAAATTATGTTTTTAAACTAAACCCTAGCCACGCGTCTGTTTCCTATTGGTGCGTACCGCTTCGCACCGGATCACGCTCGGCTACCGTTGGATCTAACTAACACGCACGGCTCAGATCTAAACTTAACGGTTCGATAAGTGAACTAATCCTACGCGCTGGATCTGGATCTGACTCGAATCATCGACCAAAATGGCGGCGCTAGCGGCAGTGACTGGCGGCGGAACGTCTGTCAGCGGTGGCGCTGGCGTTCTAGGTCGCGCGGGAGTGGGGGAAGAGGCTTACCAGAACCGCGGTGGTGTGCTGAAACTCAACGTGGCGGTGGCTTGGCAAGGGGCGCACGGCAGGGGCTGCTGGAGCTCGTCGGAGTTGAGCACGGCGTCGGGTGGTTGCTGTCGAGTTGGTTGCCGAGGTTTCGCGTCTCCCTAGCACGAACCAGAGGGATTAGAAGACGCACAAGACGAAGGCGAACAACCTAGTATGCAATAGGGGGCAAGGGGCGCGCTCTGCTTACCGTAATTGGTCGCCGGAGTTGAGCGGCGGATCAGTCGGTTGCGGGCACGAACAGGGACGGCGTCCTAGGTCACGAGAATGCAAACGAAAGGTATCAGGAGGTGCACGAGATCACGCTGGGCATGATAGTTTGAACCAGAGAAGGGGGGCGGTCGAAGCTCACCGGAATCAGTCGCCGGAGGTCGTCGGTGCTGCGGGGTTTCGAGGTCGAATGCGCGCAGCCTGGTGGTGGAGTGAGCGAGGAGCGTGGGGGAAAATGACCGCGATGGCAAGGGGTTCTTATAGACGGAGTGGGGCATGGAGTTACTCGCGGAATCAAGGGAATTTAACGCAGCAGTGACTGCGGCGAGTAACGGCGGCGAGAGCGGCGCATGCGCGCGTGATTGACGAAGACGACGATGGGGTCACGGGTCCACTTGTCAGCGAAATAAGCAGAAGGGAGGTGGGGTCTGGGTGTCGCGGAGTGCGTCGGCGTGAAGAGAGAGAGAGAGAGGTGGCCCGGGTGGGCTAGCTGGGCTGTTTCTGTTGATGGGCCAGATTGGTAGCGCCAGCCCTTTTTCTTTTCTTTATTCCTTTTCTTTTTCCAGAATGAATTTCAGGAATAGTTGTCAAATGAATTCAAATCTATTTGGGACTTTTGCAGTGTGCAATAGTCACAAAACTTGGCATAAAACCATGTGGTCACTTTGAAAAGGCTTGGTCATTTTTGAAGAAACAAAATAACAGGGACATTGCACTAGGTTTGCAAATTTTTGAAAATGGTTTTTGAAACCATTTCTAATTTGTAAAATTTTGTTCTAACTTCACACTCAAATTAATCAACAAGGGAGACAAAAAATCTTGGTTTAAAACATTCAAACTCTCAAATGGAGATGGCCATTTGATTTAAGTTTGCTCACATAAAATGATAGCACTATGTGCTTCTGTTTTCTTGAAATGAGTTTGAAATTGATCTCAAATCTACATGCATGAATGAATGATATGCAATCTTTGAAATCATGATTTTTGGGATGTTACAAATCTAACCCCCTTAAGGTGAATCTCGCCCTCGAGATTCAGATTGGCTAGCAAATAGGTGAGGGTGGTCTTTCCGAAGATCATCTTCTCTTTCCCATGTTGCTTCCTCTTGGGAATGATGATTCCACTGCACTTTGCAAAACTTGATAGTCTTAGTCCTTGTGACTCTTTCTGCAGTTTCAAGAATCTTGATAGGTTTATCTTCATAAGTGAGATCACTTTCTAGTTGAACCTTCTCCAAAGGTATAGTATCCTTCAAAGAAGTTTCTTCCATTTTTGGGTGACATTTCTTAAGCTGACTCACATGAAATACATTATGGACAGCTGATAGAGATTCTGGCAGTTCAATTTCATATGCAACTTCCCCTTTGCGACTCAGAATATTGAATGGCCCAACATATCTTGGTGCCAATTTTCCTTTGACTCCGAATCTTTTCACCCCACGAAGTGGTGACACTCTAAGATAGGCTCTATCACCCACTTCGTAGGTGACTTCTCTACGCTTAGGATCTGCGTAGCTTTTCTGTCGGGACTGTGCTATCTTCAACCTGTCCTTAACCAATTTGACCTTCTCTTCGGCTTCTTTCATAAGATCAGGTCCGAATAGACTTATTTCTCCCACACCATTCCATAACAATGGGGTGGAACACTTTCTTCCGTAGAGAAACTCAAACGGTGCCATCTCAATGCTGGCTTGATAGCTATTGTTATAAGAAAATTCTGCGTAAGGCAGACTTTCATCCCAACTTGCTCCATAGTCTAGAGCACATGCCCTCAACATGTCTTCAAGAATTTGATTAGTTCTTTCTGTTTGTCCATCGGTTTGAGGATGAAAAGCAGTACTGAATTCCAACCTTGTTCCCAATGATTCATGTAGCTGTCTCCAAAAATGGGAAGTGAATTGAGTTCCCCTATCAGACACAATACTCTTGGGCACTCCATGTAGACATACAATTCTACTCATGTAGATTTTGGCTAACTTAGCACTTGTATAGGTTGTCTTCACGGGTATGAAATGAGCCACTTTGGTTAGGCGATCCACTACTACCCATATGGAATCATATCCTGACCTGGTCCTTGGTAATCTGGTAATGAAATCCATACCAATTTTGTCCCACTTCCAATCAGGAATAGGTAGTGGTTGAAGCAAACCTGCTGGTTTGTGATGATCCGCTTTCACTCTACTGCACACATCACACAAAGCAATATGTTCGGCGATGTCCTTCTTGAGATTATTCCACCAAAATCTTTCCTTCATGTCCATGTACATTTTGGTGTTACCCGGGTGAATAGAATACGGGGAGTTGTGTGCTTCTTGCAAAATTAGTTTCCGTAGTTCCGTATCTTGTGGAACAAGATACGTTTCCCATGCCATAAAGTACCCTGTTCGTCTTCATGGAACCCTTTGGCTTTTCCTTGGCCAATCTTTTCTTTAATCTCTTCGATTTCTTTATCAATCTTCTGGGCTTCTTTGATCTTGTCCAACAAAGTGGGTTGAACATCCAAAGACATGAGATGTCCTTCAGGCACAATCTCCAATCTGAGTTTCCTAAATTGGGTACACAGATCATCCGGCAATTCTCCTTTGGTAAGGCCATTCACAAATACCTTACGACTTAGAGCATCTGCTACAACATTTGCTTTACCGGGGTGGTATTGCAAACTTAAGTCATAGTCTTTGATAAGTTCTAGCCATCTTCTTTGTCTCATATTAATTTCCTTCTGGGTGAAGATATACTTCAAACTTTTGTGATCTGTGAACACTTCACAACGCTTTCCCAAAAGATAGTGTCTCCATGTTTTGAGTGCATGGACGACAGAGGCTAACTCTAAATCATGAGTAGGATAGTTTACTTCATGAGTTTTGAGTTGTCTCGAGGCATAAGCCACAACTTTACCGTCTTGCATAAGTACTGCACCCAATCCTTGATGAGATGCATCTCAATACACTTGAAATCCTTTTCCAAATCTGGCAGTCACAAAACTGGTGCTGTCACAAGTCTCTTCTTCAACTCCTGAAAGCTGACTTCACAACCTTCAGACCAAGAAAACTTCTTGTCTTTCTTTAACAATTTAGTCATGGGCTTAGCTACCTTAGAGAAATTCTCAATGAACCTTCTGTAGTAACCTGCTAAGCCAAGGAAACTACGAACTTCCTTCACGGATTTGGGAGATTCCCATTCAGTGATAGCTGAAACCTTAGCAGGATCAACTGCTACACCATACTTTGTCATAACATGACCAAGAAATCCAACTTCCTCCAACCAGAACTCACACTTGCTGAATTTGGCATAAAGTTTATGCTCTCTTAATTTCTCAAGTATCAAACGTAAGTGTCCTTCATGTTCTTCTTTGCTCTTGGAGTAGACTAAGATGTCATCGATGAAAACGACAACAAACTTGTCAAGGAATTCCATGAACACTTTGTTCATCATATTCATGAAGTATGCTGGAGGATTGGTCAAGCCAAAAGGCATCACGGTATACTCATATAATCCATACCTTGTAGTGAATGCTGTTTTAGGTATGTCTTGTTCTCTTATCTTGAGTTGAAAGTAGCCTGACCTTAGATCAATTTTTGAGAACACACATGCTCCTTCTAGCTGATCAAACAAGTCATTGATTCTAGGCAAAGGATATTTGTTCTTGATAGTTACCTCGTTGAGTGAACGGTAATCTATGCATAACCTTTGACTTCTATCTTTCTTTTCCATGAACAAAACTGGGGCTCCCCAAGATGAAGAACTTGGTTGAATAAATCCTTTCTGCAACTGTTCTCCAAGTTGCTTCTTGAGCTCTTTCAGTTCATCAACTGACATTTTATATGGTCTCTTTGCTATTGGTCCGCACAGTACCAAATCTATCAGAAACTCCACATCTCTATCTGGTGGCATTCCCGGCAGTTCTTCCGGAAACACATCCGGATACTCACTCACAATTGGTACACTGTCCATGCTAACCCCCTTAAGAGAATTTAGCTTACTTCCTTTAGATTCAAAGTTGGACTTGAACTTAATCCGTTTTCTTTCCGGGGTTGTGAGTGCAACAGTACGATTAGCACAATCTAGTACTCCTTCATACTTAGCCATCCAATCCATTCCCAATATTACGTCCAGTCCTTGGGAATATAGGATTATCAGACTCACTGGAAACTTATGTTTTCCAAACTCTATTACTAGATCCCGACATCCAAGACTTACTATCATATCTCCTCCCGGAGAACTAACTTTTATGGGACACCCAATGTTTTCAGTTGGAAACCCATTTCTATCAACAAATGCTTTTGATATGAATGAATGCGATGCTCCAGTATCAAAAAGAACAAATGCTGGAATACAATTGAGTCTGAACTTACCAGCAATAGCATCAGGCTCCTCATAGACCTCCTCCACACTGATGTGGTTCACCTTTCCTTTCTGGAAAGGATTGGGCTTGATAGGTCCTTCAACTTTATTTTCAGGGCACTCATTTGCATAGTGTCCCATCTTCTTACATTTGAAGCATTCAACCTGACTGATGTCTCTCTTAACAGGATGACTTCCACTTCCACTTCCATTACCACTGTGGTGGATCTTATGTCCACTCTTGTGGTTCTTGTACTTGTCATTGTCATAACTACGGTGATGCTTGTTGTCATGATGGTTGTGGTTGTGGTGCTTGTTGAATTTCCCATGCTTGTGGGATCCTGAGCTTCCACTGTCATCATAATGAGATCATTTGTGAGACGATCCCGAGCTGTGCTTGTCGGAGTGCTTTCTTTTTCTACTCTCAACTTGCTTTATTTTGTTCTCCAATATAGCAGCTTTGTCATAGAGCGACTGATAAGTGGGAACATATGCCACAGCCAATTGCAGATTCAGCTCATCATTTAAGCCTTCCAGAAAATTTTCCTTTCTCTTGGCATCTGTGTCAACTTCATCTGGTGCATAACGCGCCAGATTGTTGAACTCCTCAATGCATTCAGCCACGCTGCGGTGGCGCTGCTTCAGATTGTGGAACTCTTTCTTTTTCAGGCTCATCACTCCCGATGAGATATGAGTAGTGCGGAAACCATCCTCAAAGATAGCCCAAGTCACTTCATCTATGGGAGTGGTGATCTGGAAGTTGTCCCACCAAGTGGCGGCTGGCCCTTCCAGCAGATGTGCTGCAAATCTGACCTTTTCAGCATCCGTGCAGCCCACGGTTACTAAGTCCTTGTTTACAGAACGTAGCCAATCATTTGCCACCATGGGGTCAGTTGTCCCTGAAAACTTTGCTGGCCTCAATCTCAAGAATCTGGTGAGCATATCAAAGCCTGGAGGGTGGTTGTTGTTGTTGTTGTTGTTATTGTTGTTGTTATTGGGGTTGTTGTTGTTGTTGTTATTGTTTTGGTTCTGGATGAATGTTGTCATCTGCATCAGCTGAGTTTGGGCAGTCATCATCTGCTGCATTTCTGGAGTGATGTTGTTGTTATTGTTGTTGTTGTTGTTGTTGTTGTTGTTGGGGTTGGGGTTGGCACGACGGGGAGGCATCTGTGGTTTGTTCAAATAGAGATAAGAATGAGATACCCATAGATGTTTTCATGCACATTACATCACATAATCAAACACATAGCATGCAACACAAGATAAAAGTTCAACAACAAGATAACAAGTTCACAAAGTAAAACACACAAGTAGCAAGCCATCCACATGTCGGATGGTCCAATAACAAGTTCTCAAATAACAAGTATGATAATAAAATATAAACGAGTAGTCAAGTCTACTCATCAGCATCAATATCCTCCTCAACAAAGGTAAGACCTGCGTTCTCCATCACTGTCTTGTTCTCCTCAATGGTAGTGGTCAAGGACTCTATCTTGGCCTTGAGAGCCCTCTTCTGGGAACGAAGCCTCTCTATCACCGTCTGCTGCTGCTCTAGCTTGAAGTTCTTGGACTGCAGTTCTTCAGTCATATCCCGGATCTTCTTGTTCCTATCCTAGACACGCTTCTCCTGACTCTTGAACTTCCTGTTCTGGGTCTCGAACTTCGCATCCATTTCCTTGACTATCTTGTCCTGCTGCGCGAAGAGCTTGTCCTTCTCGCGAAGCTGCACCTGGATCTCGTCATTACTGAGCATGACATTGGTCCTATCCGTGTCCACGTGCCTAATGAGAGACTCTAAGTCCTGGAGGTACAGGCGTATCGGCTCTGCTGCATCCCTTGAGTCGTCCTCGAAGTCGATGGACTCTCCGTCCTCATCACGTCTTCTGAAGACGTGGAAATGGGTGCCTCTAACTTGTCGGGAGTGTCGTCCTAGCAGACGTCCTATCAGATCCTGCATAACTACCTCCATTCCTCTCTCCCTGTCATCGTGCATAAGCTTGAAGACGATGGCCTCCGTAGTAGGCTTTGTCTGACGTCCGGGCTGGTTCACCTTGAAGCCCTAGAGGTCCTTCCTCTCGAACTTGGTGAGGGGATGCACCATGATGGTGGGAAGAGGGAGATTGAGAAAAGTGGTAAGCTCAACGATACGAGGACCAAAGCGGGTAACCTGGAACTCCTCAACAGTGCTGATGGTAATAGGCATCTATTTATAAGATAGAAAAGTTAGAACAAGACAATTCAAGATAAAACAAATAGTCAAAACAACACATACATATCCTTGGAAAGCAAAATCACACAAGTCATGCATACATGAATCCATTACATCAACCAAGGTCCAATCTTATTTTAAGGTAACATTTTGGAAAATAAGGTGATAGGTGGTGGTCCAACTAACGAAGTACGTTTACAATCCTATCTCACTGGATCTGTTGGCTAACACAATGTTTCTAGAAGCAATCAACCTATCTTGCTCACATGATTCCATCACTAAGTCTATAATGTCTCCTCTTAAGGTTTGGTTGGTGGATTCCAACTCTTGGGTATGTTCCTTCTCCTTCCTCAAGTCCTTTTGGAGGTTGAGCATTCTGCACTTGACTCTAGCACTAAGTTCTTTGATAGTCCTCCAAGCTGCATCTCTTGCTGACTCAAAGAATGTGGTGTGCACCACAGTGTTGGTGTACATGCAGAATCCTGTTTCCTTGTGGTTGTCTTCCTTGTTTTTGTACAAGTGAAGTTGCACCCACCACAACTCCTTCATCCATCACAGGAAAGCCTTTGTACACAGCTGCACCATGTATTTCCATTGCCACCATGAGGTCCTTGAGAATTTTGGGAAACTCTGTCTCACAATCCAAGGTCATGGTCATGAGTGGTCCTTTCCTTACGGCTTCGTTGATGGAGTTCATCTACAAATAGAGATGAGAAAGATAAGATTAGAAAAATTTACGAGAAGAATAGACAAGTGTAGAAGTGGTTGAAATTTTTTCCTGAGAGGTTTCCAATCCTAGGGTCATAATCCTACAGGCAACACAGTGCTCTGATACCATCTGTAATATCCCTCCTTTGTAAAGGAAAAGGATCCCTGTGATTGCAATGCTAGTCCCTGGACCATTGCTAGCATCCACAGTTTAAGATGAAGTACACATATACAAAGGTCATTTATTACATCCATTCCAGAGATAAAACATAGTCTTTACAACTCAAGGCCACAGGCCTAATACAAGAGTTTGGAATAAGTAAATAATTATAAGTCTTCATCTTCATGTGCCACAGGCAAACATGTTGAGTGTAGACTCATGACACCTAATCCTCATCAGAGTAACCTTCAACATCACAAGTAATAGCCACAATGGGTCAATACTTTGGAATAGTATTGGCAAGTGATACCTTAGTAAATTTTAAGTGGACTATATTACTATATGCAATTTGGCTAAGTGTAGCTTGGCTTGCTTTTCTCAAAATAGGTTTTTCCTATTAGTTGAAAACACTAAGTTTTTCTTTGTCGAAACTTTTCCCAAGAAACCATCAATAGACATTGAGGTCCTTCACCCTTGTTCACCCACAAGTTTTTACTTAGAAGTTGGAGTGATGAGATTCTTGATAGCTTCCATGCCTTGATGCTCAAGTTGTCCATTGCCATGGACTTGGCTAAGTACTTAGATTTTTCCATCTGCAGAGGTTGTGCACTTTCCCCACCAGACTTGGTTTCCCAAGACAGGACCTTTCAGAAGCCTTTCCTTAGACCAAATGGACGTGCTCCAACCTATCATTCCCACTACCACCAACTGTACAAATGGCTAAGTTCTAGCAACTTATGTGATCCAGGCAGAGCCCATATTGCCAAGTGGCTGCACTAGAAGCTTCTCAACACTTGGCCTCTAAAATCCCTTTGTTCCTGGGTGGCATACCACAAGTGAGATACACAAGGTAAACCATATCCATGGGCCTTGTGTAACCACTCAACCAAAAACCACCAATCAAGTCCCTTTCCACCCAGGTGATTCATTGACTTAGTTGTTTTATTAAGAAAACATAAGTCCAAGGACTTAGAAATATTTTCACCATAGCATGTATATACTTTACCAACCCTTGTTTGCTACTATCTAGGCTAAGCATGGCATAGTAACTTAACTTAGAAATTTCCTAGCAATTCTAAACTACTTCGGATTTCCCAACATGGCATTTGGCAAAAAAAGTAACATGCAAGACTTAGCAAAATATTTCTAATGCTTGTATAAAATATAGGGTTAGACATATTCATGAAGTACCACTTGCCTTGGTAGTGGGGAGAGTAGCACTCTTCACAATCACAATCACTAGCACCAAAATCTTCACATAAAATATAACCACAATCACATACAAGTCTGTAACACCCTCAGAATCGACCCTATGCAAGTTTCAGCGATTCACGCCAAACCCGCATAGAAACGATTCAAAGGTGCCCACCAGGCACTTTCGTGCGGGTGGAAAACGAAGTAATAACATTACACAACAGTCCTCGATGGGACCCACAGAACAGATATATATACAACACGACTCCATGAGTCAAGAATACAGATATAATGTACAAAGATCCAAATCACCTTGAAAATGATAGAGCGTCCAGCTACGGACAAGATGCAAATGGGTCTAAGAGCCCTGAAGAATAACCAATGGCGTCCATAACCCTGTGCCAAGCCGTAAGGGTAACCACGCTAACGACGTCGAGCTCAAAACTGCGCTTAAACAAAGGGGTCGACAAAGGGCAAAGGAAAAAGAGGAGCGTCAGTACTGAGGCCAGTACACGGCGAGGCTAGAATTCGGCGGTCCTCGCCTACATAGGTATGGTGGACTGAAGCGGCAGCGGCAGCATTGTAACTACCTCGGTGAATTACGCTCCTAGATACAAGCCTGGATGAGCAGTAGTGGTTGAAATAGTACGGTGGGGCCCCAAAAGCCACTCACGGGTAGACCTTTCGGCCGTCCCAACCACTACCAACTCAACGGACCTGTCAAGGCGTAATCGGCGAAGGATCAACTACATACACAAGTGGGTATGTATGCAAGCCACCATACAAGAGTACATCAGAGCCATACCATCTAGAAAGAAAGGAAATATAACGCATACGGCAAGATTCAAATGACCTAGATAGATCTAATATTTTAGGATACTTCCTCATACAACACACATCGAGTATCATGCGGCGGCAAACAAAATCCAGTACGGACAAGAAGAAAATTGGCATAAGATGCCATAGAAATAAGCACATCCCAACCACGGATCTCACGGATCCCGTTCGGAATCTCTACACCGAACGATCGTTGCCCATGTCCTCGGCTTCTTCCACCCGAGATCCGTCACAGTGAGGGTACCTCATCGAACCAATAATTTATCGTGTGAGACCCTAAGGGTACTCAGCAAGTCTTAATGCCTCTAAAGGGACACACAGGGTGACGCAATTGCAGCGAAAGATAAACCCTAGCAGTTCTACAGATAACGCTAACCATCCGCCTAACCAATGATAGACGGATGTCCGTGAATTAAGTACAACAGTTATAATGGTAATCTCATCAGATCCATCCTCCTCCTCGCTTACCAACGAGGAAGCGGACGAACAACCCCCCCTCCGTTGGCAATTTTATTAACAATTCCATGAGTGTTGCACTATTTACTAGGCAAATTACTTAGTCATATTAAAGCGGTACTTTAGTTATGCTTGTCTATGATCGGAAACGTGCTCCAAGTCGTCCATATCCATGAACGGCTTTCGGAAAAAGTTTTACCCGGCGGTGCACCAATAGCAACACGCTCGATCAACCTCGGAAAAGCCAAATCAAAACCCAACGAGGCTTTCACGGTGAACAATCACCGGATTCAGAAATATTTGAGGCCACCCATTGAGTAGAACATAGCGAAGCGGTGACTCCGAGACGGACTCAAGGTTTGCGTCAATGGCTGTAAATGACTGGGAACCCGAAAGTGTGGCTGGGCTTGTCGATACCGCGAAAACATTCCGCTTACCTAAACAGTACAGTGTGCTCCTCGCACAAACGTAATAAACAGTAGCATGGCATAAGTACGGGATAGTAAATAAAACCTCAAACTAGTTTGTGGCCCCAAGAAATAAGACTGAATCAAGCTCTGGCTCAGGGGGGTCCCATATACCTCCCGGATGTGGATAGCGCGATAAATCAAGGAACAGGAATCAAGTACTCGGGGTCTTACGGACACAAGTGAGCGGAAAAACCAAATAGCAGATGTTGCTCACGGTGCCACTTTCATTAGTTATCCCATTACTACTCAGGTTAAGTTGTTTAGGTACCTCGTTATCCATCGACTCCACATACCCTACACATGTTGTTCTCGACTCGCGTGGCTCAAACAACTCCTAGTAATGGCTCATGGGATGGAGGAACAAGCTTGGTGGGGTTTAAAGTAAAGGCTATGCATACTTGGGACTCAATTTAATGCAATCGCGACTCAATGATGCAAGAATAAGATAGAGGCAATAGGTCTGTATGTATGCAAGCATGTGGAGGTGCTTGCACGATAACTCGCTTGAAGCGAGGGACGGATGGGTAGTGCTCTGGTTCTCTTGATATAACCCACCTTTCGGTGTCTATCCGAGAAAAACCAAACAAACAAGGCCAACATGAATATAGAGCACAAGCATATGAATAAGATGCGTCAAGCAAACAATCATGCCATGATGAATGATGCACAATTTACATGGCAATAAGGTAGCATGGCATGGTGAGGTGTGGAAGACAAGTAACAACATTTTAATGGAGTTTTGGATCACATTTTGTTGTCATAACAATTGCTGTTCACTATATATTTATATGATGCATGCTGAAATTGAAGTTATGGATAGCATAAACATGAAGGTCTCGTCGAGCTGATCATTTTAGACATATCATTTGCTAAATTTGGAATTATAAATCAAAAGTTATTAATTATTTAAGTTCTAGTGGCAATTGGTGTAATTTAATTAAACTTGGAATTTAAATGTGCAAAAGGCAATTTGAATGTCATATTTGAAATCCTCACATTTTTCTGAACTCAAAACATATATCATTTGTATTATTTGGATTAATATTGGAAAAGTTATTTATAACTGAATTCTATTTGAATTTGAAATAATTTAAACAAGATTTGAATTTTAAAACAGACTCTGGAAGCTTTTTATACCCAGCCTATTCTAGTTTGGTCACGCAGACATGTGGGGCCAGCGCTTCGACCCACATGCGAGTCCGAGAGAGGAAGGACCGCGGGTTGGTTTAAGCGAAGTTGGAGTCTTTTATAAATCGCAGCGTCGGTGGTGGGGCTCCGAGGGAGTGCGGGTTTAGGCGGGAGAAACCGCGAGGACCTAAGCGCAAAAGCCCAAAAACTGTCGGAACGGCAGCGGCGCGCCGCTCTGCCGGCGACTGCGAACGACCTTCGTTCAGACGACGATGGCGACGCCGTCGCTGAACAAAACGAAATGGCCCCAAAACGAAAATTGAAGAGGGAGCCACGGCCTACAACAATGGTTCAGGATACTAGCGCGGAGGAGGACCGTGGCCAGCGAGGCGTGGAATATCGCGGATCTCTGCGCTGGCGCCGTCGCCAGAGCCTTGACAGCGCGGCAAGCGCTTCGGAAGCGGCGGCGATGCACGGCGAGAGAGGGAGAGAGACGGTGTCTAGGGGGGAAGGGAGCTCACCAGTGACCGTGCAGCTAAGCGGGCTCGGTGGCGAGGATCGGCGAGCTGGTCGGGCGTCTGGCGGTCACGAACGCACGGCGGGGCTCCTCCGGAGGTCCAGTGGGCTCCAGCGTCGGGCGGCAGAAGTCGACGCTCCTCTGCTTGGCGCGCCTCGGGGAGCTCTGGAGAGAAGGGACGCTGGGGGCCGCCGTTAGGGTTTAGAGGCCATGTGGAGAGATGGCTCGCTAGGGGAGGAAGGAGGGAGACCTGGGGGATCTGGGGGGAGGCTAGGGCGAGGGGGAAGGATAAGAGCAACAGGGGGCAGGTAGATGGCGTGGGGCTAGCGTGGGGGAGGGGTTGATGGAAAGGTGGCCTTGGTGCCACCTTGTCCATCACGTGCATGGGCGGCCAGGCAGGGCAGGCACGGGCTGGGCCAGGTAGCTAGGGAGGGGAGGCTGGCAGGTGGACCTGGGGGAGCTCGTGGCCAAGCAGGAAGGGGGGGCCCTAGGGCAGGGAGAGAAGAGAGGGGAGAGGGGTACTTGGGTGTGGTAGGTTTAGGTGAGAAAGGGAGGGACAAGCTAGCTAGGTTTAGTTAGATAGGTGGGGCTTGGGGTGGCTTAGGGTTTTAAGCTTGAGAGGGAAAGGAAAGATGGAGTGGTACTTGACAAGATCAAGCATGCTATAGACAAGCACACACAAGATCAAGACAATAAAAAGAGAGAGAGAGAGAGAGAGAGAGAGAGAGAGAGAGAGAGAGAGATGTGGTGATGGGGTTTTCTTTGATTCATGCATGCTCCAATTAAAGACCAAGCAAGATCAAAAGAAAAGAGGGAGAGAGAGGAAGGTGGGGTTTAGGTTTGTGCATGCCACATGAGCACATGTGTGTGCATGGAGCATGGGGATAGAGGTTTAGCTATAGGGGGATAGAGATAGATGATATGGTGAAGAAAACTACAAGCCAAAACAAGATTTAAACAAAGGAGAGATGATCCATGCAAGCAAAACCAAAAACATTCCAAAGCCAAGAAAAGGTGGCACTTGCATGGCCCATGCAACAATATTTGCCATGTAGTTATATTGTGAAAACAACATTAATTCATGTGGCACTATTCCTTGCATTCCCAAAAGGTGGGCAAAGGCCAAGCATAAGATTATGGTGGAGTCCAACCAACCAACATGATCTAGAGGTAAACTCAATAAAATGCCAAGCTCATATTAATTGGATGGTGGAGTTATAAGGTGGTGAAAGAAAGGTGGTGGAGTATAAAAGAGATATGCCCCCAACTCAACTTGGGCATTTAGCAATATATCAAGAACCAAATACAATATCAAGAGGCAACTACAATTAATCATGCACATGAGATAAGAACCAAACAAGAAAGGGTTTTATATGATGCTCAAATTGCAAGGTGGCATGATGACATGAGCATGATATGATGATGATGCAACCATTATATGTTGGTAGTGGCCCTTTTATTATTATAACAAGTAGCATTACAGGTGTTAGACAACTGGGATGCTACAAGCATGCACTAATCAACCTATAGAGACTCGATACAACTGTCGGCTATCAGAGAGGGATAAGAAAGATCTATTCGGAACCACCCTGATACTACCACCAAACAAACCCATCCTGGTATTCCCCCTCGAGACCAAACGAGGAAGTCAACCGAGGAACTCACACAGTTGGCAGTTTTATTTATTCAGTTATCGTTGCAGCAATTACTAGTCAGGTTTAGATAATCATCCTGATAAAGTAAGTAGTGGGCACTTTTAGTTAACCATTCCGTTATAGTTGCAACACTTACTAATCAGATACAGATAGCATGAGATAATCCCAAAACCCAGCAGTTGTTGGTACTTTTATTTAGCCATTCCGTTGTACTCCCTCCGTTTCAGGGCTTAAGGCGTCCTCTTTTTGCGTGTTTTTTCTTTGACCAAGAATTACTCTAAATACGTAAAGAGTTTTGGTATAAAACTAGTATCACTGGAAAGTATTTTTCAATATAAATCCAACGGTACTAATTATGTACAATATAATCAAGATTTTTTTGCTCAATTCTTTTGGTCAAACTTTGCTTTGAAAAGCGTGTGCGCCTTAAGCCTTGAAACGGAGGTAGTAGTAGCAATACTTACTAGTCAGGTATAATGGGCGCAAGCGACCTCCAAACAAGCAATTGTTGGCAGTTTTATTTAGCCATTCCATTATAGTGAAGCTGATTACTAGTCATTATAAAGTCAAATTTATAGCACTACTTTAGTTATAGTTGTCTATGATCGAGATACTGTGCTCCAAGTCGTCCATAACCGTGGACACGGCTTTCAGAAAGTTTTAACCGGTCGAGGTGCACCAATAGCAACACACACTCGATCAACCTCGAAAAAACCAAATCAAAACCCAACGAGGCCTTCACGACAAAGCAATCACAGGATTCAGAAATATTTCAGGGGGCCACCCCATTGAGTAGACCTGCAACAAAGCCAGCTGACTCCGAGACGGACTCAAGGTTTGCGATAATGGCTGTAAACGACTGGGACCCAAAACTGGGCTTGTCGATACCGCGAAAACATTCCGCTTACCTAAACAGTACAGTGTGCTCCTCGCACAATCGTAAATAAAGCAGTAGCATGACATAAGTACATGATAGTAAATAAAACCTCAAACTAGTTTGTGGCCCCAAGAAATAAGAATGAATCAAGCTCTGGCTCAGGGGGGTCCCATAATCCTCCCGGATGTGGATAGCGCGATAAATCAAGGAACAGGTATCAAGCACTCGGGGTCCTATGGGACACAAGTGGACGGTTAACAACCAAATAACATCTATTGCCCACCTGTGCCTCTGCTTACCTACTTCAATTTTAGTTGTTAAACAGTAATTAAAGTGAACGATAAGTAAAACCATGACCAACTCCAACAACAAACAGGCGGCAATACTCCAACAACTGTGGTACTTGGCGACACGCAACAACACTTGAGCAAGCGACTACGACGCGCAAGTCCAACTATCTACCAAGCAACCGGTAATAGGATGTGTCCAAGGCAGTATACGGCTGCAAGGGATATCACGGGTACGAAAACTAGAGCATCGCAACACAGATAGCAATAGATCAACATGAGGGAATAAATACTATAAAGTAAGATAGGTAGAAAGGGGGAGGTGCTCGCCTGAAAACATTGTCGGAGGTTCAACCGAAGATCGGGGCGAAGCTCACATCAACTCAACGGCCTTATCCGCGAAGAAGCAAAACACTAGAAGAAACACCGGATGCAATATTTAATACTACGGCAAAAGATCGGGCATGATGCATGTATGATGCATGGCATGGCAAGGTGCGATGCAATTAGGCAATATTAAGCGGAACCGGGGTCCCGACATTTAATTAAACGGTTCAAGTTATTTATCTACCCCGCAATTTAAATGTTGCATTATCAAGACAAAAGATAGCACCGGTTCGCTACACCAATTTAAATGAGGCCAATATGAGACTAGATTTGCCCGCATATGGGCCCCATATTTCATTATTTGGTGAATCGGCATAAGGCCCCCAAACCACATGACAATATGCATGCAAGCATTTATGGTTGAATGCAACAAGTTATATATAGTTGACCATTTATAAAATAGGGTTCTCGGATAAGGGTCACACATTAGGGTTGCGAAGGTCTTGGTTCCGGGGGGTTCGGGGTCCGACAGGGGCTCAGGGTTCAGGGTTCGACGGGAGCGGTCTCGGCAGGAACATTCTCGAACAACGGGGCAGATCTTGTCGCATCCGGGTTCTCGGCGGACTCGGCGTCCGGAAAGGAGTACTTGGTTCGGTGTCGGGGGCGCATCGGGTTCTTCCGGGTCAGTGTCATTCTTATCGTCGCGAAGATCTTGGCGATCTTGGCGTTCTTCAGGTTCGGGTTTTGGCGTCCGAGGGAAGTACTTGGCGTTCCGGAGACGATCCTGTCGCATCCGCGGTCAGTTACTTGAAGGAGCACTGGTGTTCCGTGATGGAGTTCTTGTCGAACGGTGTACACCAAAGATCTTGGCGGTGGTTGTTGCCCAACTTGTCGCACTTGTTCCTCGGAAGGCCTCGATCGACAAAATAATATCAATCGGGCAACACTTGCAGCGTCCACACACACCAGAGATACTCAAAACGCCACCAGGGACTGAACATTAAGATTAAACAGAGCTGCGGGCAGGCCAAAGGGTCTGGACAGCAGCACACAGAGGTGAGCGACACTAGCTTGGTGGGGCCATGCCAGTGGCGAGCTCGAGGCCGAAGGGTGGCGAGGCCGGCAGGATGCGCCAGGCGACCCGGGACGAGGAGGCGCCAAGGGAACGACGGGGTGGCAGCGGCTCGGTGCAGGGGCGGCAGGGAGGAGCACGACGCTGGTGGTGGCGGAGGACGCGCCGAGAAGCGGCCGGCCGTGGGGGAAGGAGGGCGGAGGTTGTTACGCTCGTGGGGAGCACCATGGGCGCCACGGAGGTAGAGGCGGCGTGGGGCTCGTCGGCGAAGGAAGGGCAACTCGAGGCGGAGCGAGGTGGAGGCGAGGCACCAGAGGCGGCGGTGGTTGGACGACGGAGCGTGGCGGAGGAAGAGGCAGCGGCGGTGGCGATAGAAACTGGCGGCGAGGAGAGAGTCAGCGGGGTGGGCGGCGGAGGTCGCTGGGCTTGGGAAGGAGGCGAAGCGGGCTTGGGAAGGAGGCGAGGCGGCGGCGCAGGCTCGCCGGAAAGCGGCTTGGCGAACTCTGGAGGGGAGGAGAGGCCATGGCGTCGGTGACGAGCCTTGGGTATGTGGCGCGAGAGGCGGCGAGGTGGCTCGGTGGCCGAGAAGAGGCGGCCCGAGGGAGCCAGCTGAGGAGGAAGGGGCTCAGCGAGCTCGGGTGTGAGTCAAGGGAGCGAGCGAGGGGGATGGGAGGTGGTCGTCGGAGAGAGGGAGAGGGAGGCAGGAGGAAGACACGGGGGGAGAGGAGGGTCGGTGGGGGAGGCGGGTCCCGCGGGGTGGGACCAGGTGGTCAGAGGGGGAGAGAGAGGGGTTGGTGGCTGTGTGTGGGTGTGGTTGTGTTTGCTGTGCGGGTGTGGTGGGAGAGAGAGTGGTGTGGGTGGGTGAGGCTGGCAAGTGTGCCAGGGGAAGTGGGGCTGCGGGTGGGGCCCAGGTGTCGGTGAGGGTGAGGGAGAGGGAGAGGGGTAGGTGAGGGCTAGGTGAGAGAGGGAGAGAGGGGGAAAAAGTGGGTGGATTGGTGAGGTGGCAGGGTGGGTAGGGATTGGGGGAGAGGGTGAGGTGGCGAGCTGTGAGTGGTGGGTAGATTAGGACTAGGTAGCTTAGGGATTTTTGGGTGGACCGATTTGGTTTTGGTACTGGGGGTGGCCAACTGGGTCGAATCGGCCAGTTCGGCTGCCCCCACTAAAATAATTAAATATTTTGTTTAATTAAAACCGGGCTTTTGCAAACCGATAGCAGACAAACAAAATAATCCGGAGACCGGGTTTTGGGTTTTGAATTAAAGACAGGGCGTTTAGAGAACAAGAACAGGTTTTCCCGCAAATAGTTTTATGCAAGCAAATGCAAGATGATGACGATGCTCTAATGCAATGTGGCATGATGACATGAGCATGCGGTCATGATGATGCAATGCACAAAAACAACGCGATTTTCTAGTAGTGGTTTTGCGGGATGCCACAAAGTCATATACAAGCAAAAATATATATGCATGCATGCAAGATGCTAAGTGATGATTTTTTAAACTCAACCAAGCAAGTGCATAGTAATGAATCATAAACAAGTCAAAACTTGCTAAACCAAGTTTATTTGACACAAACAATTTCCTAAACAATTTCTATACCCAAAATAGTCCTAAACAAGTTTCTTCAAATAAAATCATTTTAACAGAAGCTAAACATTAAACACATTGCATAAACAGAAAGGGATTGTCTCCCTGATTCCAACGGTATAAAACTTGTCAAATTCTAGCGTGTGGACCAAAAGTTATAGCTAAATCAAATTTGATTACAAATCTGATTCAAATTCTGTTTTTAAACTAAACCCTAGCCACGCGTCTATTTCCTATTGGTGCGTACCGCTTCGCACCGGATCACGCTCGGCTACCGTTGGATATAACTAACACGCACGGCTCAGATCTAAACTTAACGGTTCGATAAGTGAACTAATCCTACGCGCTTTATCTGGATCTGACGGCTACGAATCATCTGACCAAAACTGAGCGGCGCTAGCGGCGGTGACTGGCGGCGGCGCGTCTGTCAGCGGCGGCGCTGGCATTCTAGGTCGCGCGGGAGTGGGGGAAGAGGCTTACCAGAACCGCGGTGGTGTGCTGAAACTCAACGTGGCGGTGGCTTGGCAAGGGGCGCACGGCAGGGGCTGCTGGAGCTCGTCGGAGTTGAGCACGGCGTCGGGTGGTTGCTGTCGAGTTGGTTGCCGAGGTTTCGCGTCGCCCTAGAACGAACCAGAGGGATTAGAAGACGCACAAGACGAAGACGAACAACCTAGTATGCAAGAGGGGGCAAGGGGCGCGCTCTGCTTACCGTAATTGGTCGTCGGAGTTGAGCGGCGGCTCGGTCGGTTGCGGGCACGAACGGGGACGGCGTCCTGGGTCACGAGAATGCAAACGAAAGGTATCAGGAGGTGCACGAGATCACGCTGGGCATGATAGTTTGAACCATAGAAGGGGGGCGGTCGAAGCTCACCGGAATCAGTCGCCGGAGGTCGTCGTTGCTGCGGGGTTTCGAGGTCGAATGCGCGCAGCCTGGTGGCGGAGTGAGCGAGGAGCATGGGGGCAAATGACCGCGGTGGCGAGGGGTTCTTATAGACGGAGCGGGGCGTGGAGTTACTCGCGGAATCAAGGGAATTTAACGCAGCAGTGACTGCGGCGAGTAACGGCGGCGAGAGCGGCGTAGGCACGCGTGATTGACGAAGACGACGATGGGGTCACGGGTCCACTTGTCAGCGAAATAAGCAGAAGGGAGGTGGGATCTGGGTGTCAGTGACCGCGTGGGTGCGTCGGCGCGTGCGAGAGAGAGAGAGAGGTGGCCCGGGTGGGCTAGCTGGGCTGTTTCTGTTGATGGGCCAGATTGGTAGCGCCGACCCTTTTTCTTTTCTTTATTCCTTTTCTTTTTCCAGAATGAATTTCAGGAATGGTTTTCAAATGAATTCAAATTCCATTTGAATTCAAATCTATTTGGGACTTTTGCAGTGTGCAATAGTCACAAAACTTGGCATAAAACCATGTGGTCACTTTGAAAAGGCCTGGTCATTTTTGAAGAAACAAAATAAAAGGGACATTGCACTAGGTTTGCAAATGTTTGAAAATGGTTTTTGAAACCATTTCTAATTTGTAAAATTTTGTTCTAACTTCACACTCAAATTAATCAACAAGGGAGACAAACAATCTTGGTTTAAAACATTCAAACTCTCAAATGGAGATGGCCATTTGATTTAAGTTTGCTCACACAAAATGATAGCACTATGTGCTTCTGTTTTCTTGAAATGAGTTTGAAATTGATCTCAAATCTACATGCATGAATGAATGATATGCAATCTTTGAAATCATGATTTTTGGGATGTTACAGAGGTGTTTTTATATCTTTTCTGGAACTGACCTATTAACAAGTTGCCACAGTGTCAGTTGCCTGTTTTCTTCTGTTTTTGGTTCTAGAATCTTGAATGGTCCAACATATCTTGGGGCCAACTTCTCCTTTACGACTTAGAATCTTGAATGGTCCAACATATCTTGGGGCCAACTTCCCTTTGACTCCAAACCTCTTCACTCCACGAAGTGGTGATACTCTAAGATAAGCTCTATCACCAACTTCATAGGTGACTTCTCTACGCTTAGGATCTGCGTAGCTTTTCTGTCGGGACTGTGTTATCTTCAATCTGTCCTTAACCAACTTTACCTTCTCTTCGGCTTCTTTGATAAGTTCTGGTCCGAACAAACTTCTTTCTCCCACACCATTCCATAACAATGGGGTGGTACACTTTCTCCCGTAGAGAAACTCAAATGGTGCCATCCCAATGCTGGCTTGGTAGCTGTTGTTATAAGAAAATTCTGCGTAAGGCAGACTTTCATCCCAACTGGCTCCATAGTCTAGGGCACATGACCTCAACACATCTTCAAGAATATGATTAGTCCTTTCTGTTTGTCCATCAGTTTGAGGATGAAAAGCAGTACTGAATTCCAACCTCGTTCCCAATGACTCATGTAGCTGTCTCCAAAAATGGGAAGTGAATTGAGTTCCCCTATCAGACATAATACTCTTGGGCACTCCATGTAGACACACAATTCTACTCATATAGATCTTGGCCAACTTAGAACTTGTATAGGTTGTCTTCACGGGTATGAAATGAGCCACTTTAGTTAGGCGATCCACTACTACCCAAATAGAATCATATCCTGACCGGGTCCTTGGTAATCCGGTAATGAAATCCATACCAATCTTGTCCCACTTCCAATCAGGAATAGGTAGTGGTTGAAGCAAACCTGCTGGTTTCTGATGTTCCGCTTTAACTCTACTACACACATCACACAAAGCAATATGTTCGGCGATGTCCTTCTTGAGATTATTCCACCAAAATCTTTCCTTCATGTCCATGTACATTTTGGTGTTACCCGGATGAATGGAATACGGTGAGTTGTGTGCTTCTTGCAAAATCAGTTTCCGAAGCTCCGGATCTTTTGGAACACAGATACGTTTCCCATGCCATAAAGTACCCTGTTCGTATTCATGGAATCCTTTGGCTTTTCCTTTGCCAATCTTTTCCTTAATTTCTTTAATTTCCTTATCAGTCTTCTGGGCTTATTTGATCTTATCCAACAAAGTGGGTTGAACATCCTAAGACATGAGATGTCCCTCAGGCACAATCTCCAATCCGAGGTCTCTAAATTGGGCACACAGATCATCTGGCAGTTCTCCCTTAGTGAGGCCATTCACAAAAACATTACGGCTTAGAGCATCCGCTACAACATTTGCTTTACTGGGGTGGTATTGCAAACTTAAGTCATAGTCCTTGATGAATTCTAGCCATCTTCTTTGTCTCATGTTAATTTCCTTCTGGGTGAAGATATACTTCAAACTCTTGTGATCTGTGAACACTTCACATCGTTTTCCCAAAAGATAGTGTCTCCATGTTTTGAGTGCATGGACAACAGAGGCTAACTCTAAATCATGAGTAGGATAGTTCACTTCATGAGTTTTGAGTTGTCTCGAGGCATAAGCCACAACTTTTCCTTCTTGCATAAGTACTGCACCCAAACCATGATGAGATGCATCACAATACACTTGGAAATCCTTCTCCAAATCTGGCAAACACAAGACTGGTGCTGTCACAAGTCTCTTCTTCAATTCTTGAAAGCTGAGTTCACAACCTTCAGATCAAGCAAATTTCTTGTCCTTCTTTAGCAATTCCGTCATAGGTTTAGCTACCTTGGATAAATTCTCAATGAACCTTCTATAGTAACCTGCTAAGCCCAGGAAACTATGAACTTCTTTCACTGACTTGGGAGATTCCCATTCAGTTACAGCTGAAACTTTAGCAGGATCAACTGCTACACCATCCCCTGACACAACGTGTCCAAGAAATCCAACTTCATTCAACCAGAATTCACACTTGCTGAATTTGGCATAAAGTTTATGCTCTCTAAGCTTGTCAAGTATCAAACGCAAATGTCCTTCATGTTCTTCTTTGCTCTTGGAGTAGATCAAAATGTCATCGATGAAAATGACAACAAACTTATCAAGAAATTCCATGAACACCTTGTTCATCATATTCATGAAGTATGCTGGTGCATTGGTCAAACCAAATGGCTTCACAGTGTACTCATACAGTCCATACCATGTAGTGAAAGTTGTTTTAGGTATGTCTTGTTCTCTTATCTTGAGCTGAAAATAACCTGACCGGAGATCAATCTTTGAGAACACACAAGCTCCTTCTAGCTGATCAAAAAAGTCATTGATTCTTGGCAAAGGGTATTTGTTCTTGATAGTCACCTCATTGAGTGAACGGTAATCTATGCATAGCCTTTGACTTCTATCTTTCTTTTCCACAAACAAAACTGGTGCTCCCCAAGATGAAGAACTTGGTTGAATAAATCCCTTCTGCAACTGTTCTCCAAGTTTTTCTTGAGTTATTTCAGTTCATCAACTGACATCTTGTACGGTCTCTTTGCTATTGGTCTAGATCCTGGTAGCAAATTAATAAGGTACTCCACATCTCTATCTGGTGGCATTCCCGGCAATTCTTCCGGAAACACATCCGGGTATTCACTCACAACTGGCACACTGTCTATGCTAACCCCCTTAAGAGAATTTAGTTTACTCCCTTTTGATTCGAAGTTAGACTTGAATTTAATCTGTTTTGTTTCCGGGGTTGTGAGTGCAACAGTACGATTAGAACAATCTAGTACTCCTTCATACTTAGCCATCCAATTCATTCCCAAAATTACATCCAGTCCTTGGGAATCTAGGATTATCCGACTCACTGGAAACTTATGCTTTCCAAACTCTATCACTAGATCCCGGCATCCAAGACTCACTATCATGTCTCCACCTGGAGAACTAACTTTTATTGGACACCCAATGTTTTCAGTTGGAAACCCATTTCTATCAACAAATGCTTTTGATATGAATGAATGCGATGCTCCAGTATCAAAAAGAACAAATGCTGGAATAGAACTGAGTTTGAACTTACCAGCAACAGCATCTGGCTCTTCATAGATTTCCTCCACATTGATGTGGTTCACTTGTCCCTTCTGAAAAGGGTTGGGCTTGTTGGGTCCTTCGACTTTCTTTTCTGGGAATTCATTTGCATAATGCCCCATCTTCTTGCACTTGAAACACTCAACCTGACTAATATCCTTCATGGCATGCTGGCTTCCACTGCCACTTCCACTACCACTGTGGTGGCTCTTATATCCACCCTTGTGGTTCTTGTACTTGTCATTGTCATGACTACGGTGATGCTTGTTGTCATGACGGTTGTGGTTGTGGTGCTTTTTTAATTTCCCATGCTTGTGGGATCCTGAGCTTCCACTATCATCATAATGGGAACGCTTGTGAGACGATCCCGAGCTGTGCTTGTCCGAGTGCTTTCTCTTCCTGCTCTCAACTTACTTCATTTTGTTCTCCAAAATAGCAGCCTTGTCACAAAGAGACTGGTATGTGGGAACATATGCCACAGCTAACTGCAGGTTCAGTTCATCATTCAACCCTTTGAGGAACTTTTCCTTCCTCTTAGCATCAGTGTCAACTTCATCCGGTGCATATCGCGCCAGATTGTTGAACTCCTCAATATACTCTGCCACGCTGCGGTGGCGCTGCTTCAGGTTATGAAACCCTTTCTTCTTAAGACTCATCACTCCGGATGAGATGTGAGCAGTATGAAAACCATCTTCAAAGATATCCCATGTCACATCTTCGATGGGAGTGGTGATCTGGAAGTTATCCCACCAAGTGGCGGCTGGTCCTTCCAACAAATGTGCTGCAAATCTGACTTTTTCTGCATCAGTACAGCCCACAGTTACCAAGTCCTTGTTCACAGAGCATAGCCAATCATTGGCCACCATTTGATCAGTTGTTCCTGAGAACTTTGCTGGACTCAATCTCAAGAATCTGGTAAGCATGTCAAAACCCGGTGGGTTGTTGTTGTTGTTGTTGTTGTTGTTGTTGTTGTTGTTGTTGTTGTTGTTGTTCTGGTTCTGGATGAACGTGGTCATCATTTGCATTAGCTGAGTCTGAGCCGTCATCATTTGCTGCATCTCAGGAGTGATGTTGTTGTTATTGGGGTTGGGGTTGGCACGACGGGAAGGCATCTGTGGTTTGTTCAATAGAGATAAGAATGAGATATCGATAGATGCTTTCATGCACAATACATCACATAAACAATCTCCAAACATGCATCATAACAATAATAGTTCAACGACAAAATGACAAGTTCGCAAAGTAAACACAGAAATAACAAGCCATCCACATGTTGGATGGTCATTGTGACACAAATAAAGTATGATAGATAAATGATAAATGAGTAGTCATCACTACTCCTCGGCATCAACCTCCTCCTCAACAAAAGTAAGACCTGCATTCTCCATAGCGGTCTTGTATTCCTTGACATTGGCGGTCAAGGTCTCTACTTTGGCTTTGAGAGCCCTCTTCTGAGAACGAAGTCTCTCAATCACCGTCT
This sequence comes from Avena longiglumis, assembly GCA_030063025.1. Taxonomy (NCBI): domain Eukaryota; kingdom Viridiplantae; phylum Streptophyta; class Magnoliopsida; order Poales; family Poaceae; genus Avena; species Avena longiglumis. The sequence continues at coordinate 474,737,022 of CP125974.1, read as the reverse complement.
GCTGATGCTCGAGCTCGAAGTCCTTGGCATGCAGTTCTTCAGTCATGTCCCGAATCCTCTTATTCCTATCCTGGACTCGCTTCTCCTGACTCTTGAACTTTCTATCATGGCTCTCGAACTTTGCCTCCATCTCTTTGACTATCTCATCTTTCTCCGTGAAGAGCTTGTCCTTTTCATGAAGCTGCACCTGAAGTTCGTCATTGCTAAGCATGACGTTGGTCCTATCAGTGTCCACGTGCCTAAGAAGAACCTCTAAGTACTGGAGGTATAGGCGAATCGGCTCAGCTGTATCCCTCGAAGTGTCCTCGAAGTCGATGGCCTCTCCATCCTCATCACGTCTACCAAAGACGTGGAAATGAGTACCTCTACCCTGTCGAGAGTGTCTCCCTAACAAACGTCCAATCAAGTCCTGCATGACTACCTCTAGGCCTCTCTCCTTGTCATCGTGCATGAGCTTGAAGATGATGGCCTCCGTGGTAGGCTCAGTCTGGCGTCCGGGCTGATTGACCTTGAAACCCCAAAGGTCTTTCCTCTCAAACTTGGTGAGGGAAAGCACCATGATGGTAGGAAGAGGGAGATTGAGCAAAGTAGTGAGCTCAATAATACCAGGACCAAAGCGAGTTCCCTGGAACTCCTCAACAGTGCTGATGGTAACATTAGGCATCTATTTATAAGATAGAAAAAGTTAGAACAACACAATTTAAGATAAAACACAAGGCAAAGCATCACATACATATCCTTGGAAATCAAAACACACAAGTCATGGCATACATGGATCCATTACAACAACCAAGGTTCAACTTATTTTAAGCAACATTTGGAAAATAAGGTGATAAGTGGTGGTCCAACTAGCGAAGTAAGTTACAATCCCAACTCACTAGATATGTTGTCTAACACAATATTTCTAGAAGCAATCACTCTATCTTGAGCACATGACTCCATTACTACATCTATAATGTCTCATCTTAAGGTTTGGTTGGTAGCCTCCAACTCTTGGGGTATGTTTCTTCTCTTCTTTTAGGCTATTTTGGATGTTGAACATTCTGCACTTGACTCTATCACCAAGTTCTTTGATGGTCTTCCAAGCTACATCCCTTGCTGAATCAAAGAATGTAGGGTGCATCACTGAATTGGTGAACATGCAGAATCCTGATTCCTTGTGGTTGTCTTCCTTGTTTTTATACAAGTGAAGTTGCACCCACCAGTACTCAACTCCTTCATCCATCACAGGAAAGCCTTTGTACACAGCTGCACCATGTATTTCCATTGCAACCATGAGGTCCTTGAGAGCCTTGGGGAATTCTGTCTCACACTCTAAAGTCATTGTCATGAGTGGTCCTTTCCTTACGGCTTCGTTGATGGAGTTCATCTACAAATAGAGATGAGAAATAAGATTAGAAAAGTTTACGAGAAGAATAGACAAGTGTAGAAGTTGTTGAAAATTTTTCCTTAGTGGTTTCCAATCCTAGGGTCATAATCCTACAGGCAACACAGTGCTCTGATACCATCTATAAGATCCCTCCTTTATAAAGGAAAAGGATCCCTGTGATTGCAATGCTAGTCCCTGGATCAATGCTAGCATCCACAGTTTAAGATGAAGTACATAGAAACAAAGGCCATTATTACAGTCATTCCAGAGACAACATAGTCTTTACAACTCCATGGCCACAGGCCTATTACAAGAGTTTAAATAAGTAAATAGATAAAAGTCGTCATCTTCATGTGCCACAGGCAAACATGTTGAGTGTAGAATCATGACTCCTAATCCTCATCAGAGTAACCTGCAACATCACAAGTTACAGCCACAGTGGGTCAATACATTGGAATAGTATTGGCAAGTGATACCTTAGTATAATTTTTGGTGGACTAGATACTATATGCAATTTGGCTAAGTGTAGCTTAGGCTTGCTTTTCTCAAAATAGGTTTTGCCTATTAGTTGAAAACACTAAGTTTTTCTTTGTCAAAAACTTTTCCCAAGGAGCCACCAATAGACATTGGGGTCCTTCACCCTTGTTCACCCACAAGTTTTAACTTAGAAATTGGGATGAGGAGATTTTTGATAGCTTCCATGTCTCGATGCTCAAGTTGTCCTTTTCCAGGGACATGGCTAAGTACTTAGATTCTTCCATCTGCAGAGGTTGTGCACTTTCCCCACAAGCCTTGATTTTCACCAAGACAGGACCTTTCAGAATCCTTCCCTTAGACCAAATGGACGCGCTCCAACCTATCATCCCACTACCACCAACTGTCCAAATGGCTAAGTTCTAGCAACCTATGTGATCCAGGCAGAGCCCATATTGCCAAGTGGCTGCACTAGAAGCTTCTTAACATTTGGCCTCTAAAATCTCTTTGTTCCTGGGTGGATTTCCACAAGTGAGATACACAAGGTAATCCATAGAAATGGGCCTTGTGTAACCACTCAACATAAACCATTCTTTCCATTCCACCCAGGTGTTTCATTTACTTAGTTGTTTTATTAGGCAAAACACAAGTCCAAAGACTTAGAAATATTTTTATCATAGCATGTATATTTCACCACCCTTGGTTTCTACTAGCTAGGCTAAGCATGGCATAGATAAGCATCTTAACTTAGAAATTTCCTATCAATTCTACAACTACTAGGATTTCCCAACATGGCATATAAGCAAAATATAACATGCAAGACTAGCAAAATATTTCTAATGCTTAGTAGAAAACATAGGGATAAAAATATCATGAAGCACCACTTGCCTTGGTAGTTTGGAGAGTAGCTACACTCCTCACAATCACAATCACTATTGGCACCAAAATCTACACATAAAATCATAGCAACAATCACATACAAAATATATACAAACAAAAATATATGAATGCATGAAATATGATATGTGATGATTTTTAAAACTCAACAAAGCAAGTGTACAGTACTGGTTCATAAAAAAGTTCAAAACTTGCCAAACAACATTTATTTAAACCTTAAAACATTTCTCAAACAATTCATATACTCAAAATAGCCCTACACATGTTTCTGTAAATAAAACCATTTTAACATAAGCAAAACATTAAACACATTGCATATTTAGAAAGGGATTGTTCTCCTGATTCCATTGATATAAAATTTGTCAAATTTGAACGTGGGGATCAAAAGTTATAGCTAAAACAAATTCAAACCACTAATAGATTCAAATCCTGTTTTTAAATCTAATCTCTAGCCACGCGTCTTAATCTGATTGGTGCGTACCGGTTCGCTCAGGATCGCGTCTGTGAGCCGTTAGATCTACTTAATATGCACGGCCTAGATCTACTCATAACTCTTCGATAAGTGATCTGTTTATACGCGCTGGATCTAGATCCTACGGTCCTGGATCAAGCGACCACAGATGGGCGGCGCTGGCGGTGGCTACTGGCAGCGGCGAGCTTGGTCTACGGCGGCGCGGTGATATAGGTGGCTCTGGGGTCGTCGGAGATGCTTACCAGAATCGTGGCGATGCACTGATGCTCAACCTGGCGACGGCTTGGCAAGGGGCGCACGGACACGGCCGCTCGCTCGAGTTGCCGCTGCCGGGCTCGGGTGGACGACGACGTTGGCGATGCTCCTGGTCACCCTAGCATGAACAAACGGCACCAGGAGATGCGCAAGACTATGGCGAACTCGTTCGTGTGAATCAGAGGCAAAGGGGAACAAGGGGCTCACGGAATTTAATCGCCGAAGTTGAGGACGTCGTCGGAACCTTGCTGTGCTTGACGAAGACGATGACCTGGGGCGGTATAGGAGGAACCAACGGTGTCAGAAGGTGCGCAAGTAAGTGGCGAAGCTGTCTGTGATAACTAGAGAAGAAGGGGCGCACGGGGCTCACCGGGATTGGTCGCCAGAGTGAGCTCTGTCTGCGGCGGTGCGAGGATGATTGCGGGCAGCCTGGGGGCGCTTTGTTCTCGGAGTCTGGGGGGAAATGGAGAGGGGGCAGAGGTGGTTTAAATAGCATGGTCGCGAGCGAGATTTACTCTGGCATTCAACGTGAATTGATGCCGCGAATCAATATAGGGAATGGCCGGCGTTATTTGGGGAAGAACACGTCGCGGGGTGGAGACGACGACTGTGTGGGTCATGTTGTCGTCACGAGAAAACAGAGAGGAGTGGGTCCTGTCATACCACTCGGGTCCGGTGTGAGTAACGAATAACGGTTCAGGGTGGGTTGTTGGGCTTAGTTGGGCCAGATTCTCCTGTTAGCTTATTTTTTTCCCTTTTAACCTTTTTTCTTTTTCTGTTTGATTTTTCTGAAATGATTTTCAACTCCAAATCAAATGAGTTTGAATTCAAAACTTCTCTAGGTTTTTATACTGCAACCTTGCACTCAAATGTGTGTCAAACACTACTGTTTACTCAAAACACTTTGATCAAATGAAAATAAAAATAAAACCAAGCCTTTATGTGATATATTCAATAGGCATAATATTGGTTTTACTTACTCATTTTGTTTTGAAAACTTTGCTCAAGCTTTTGAAGATGCCTAAGTTGAATTCAAACCTTACTGAACCAAACAAAGTACTCTTCTCATTGGAAGATAGCACTAAGGCTAGAGCAAACTTACATGAAATATTAAGCATATATGCTTCTATTTTGAAATGATTTGTTTGAAAGGAATTTCATATGATCATGGATGCATGGATGATATGCATGAGTTTGAAACATGATTTTAGGGATGTTACAGCTTTAAGGAAATTAATCATGATTTATGGTACACCTGGCAAGTCTGATTCCTCTTTCACAAGTATTTTTGCTAGGTTGAACCATCTTGAGACCAATATTGCTGCCATGAATAGTTGCTATCACACTCTTAGGGCTTACCATGATTATGTTCCCATAAATTCTGAACCTTCAAACTGGTTTCCCGCAATTCAAGTCTCAATAAACACTATAATTTTTGATGCTCGCTGTGATATCATGTCTGAATTTTGTCTCATGCCTAAAGATATTTTTGATTCCTTGAGTCTTTGGGGGATTATTGAAGGAGGAGAGGAAATATCTCTTACCAACAATGCCACTATATTACCCATTGGAATAGCTGAAGGTGTTTACAAAAATCTCAGGGAAAATGGTGTCTACTGATTATCTTGTTATTGAATGTGTAGGCAAAGGACAGATCACACTTGGAAGATCTCTACTGAAACACCTTGGGGTAGTAATAGATGTGGGAGAAGGAATCATGGACTTTACTCCCCCGGTAAGCAATCATATCTTCCCTAAGAAGAAAAAGAAAGGTAATAAAAGAAGGAACAAGAGGGGCAATTCTTCATTTGAAAATACTTGATACTTCTCGCTTCTTGTGCCTAACTTAAAGGCGTTAAAGAAAAGTAATTGTTGGAAGATAACCCAAGAGTTTTTCTTGAGTCTTGGAAGTTATTACTTTTGTAATGACCCCTCCTTATCCTTTTTGTTTACTTTTTGTGCCAAGAATGACCTCTAATGAGAGGGAAGTAAGATTTGGGGAGTTGCTGTCCCGAAACAGATTTCTGTCCTCCACCAAAAAAATTCGTGAGGAGGCTCTGTAACTCGGATTGAGCTCAAAGTTTACTAATAAATACCCCAGTATGTTAGCTAACTTTAGTTAGTTCAAAACTTTTTTATTTGAGCAATAGAAGATGTTCGAAAAAAATCGTTTCTACCTGCTGGTCTGTTTTGACAGATTTCTGCCATTATTTGCATTTTCTTCTTATTGATTTATTTTTTAGCTCTCTTCAGGTAAATTGAGTTTCTTTGAAGGAGTTACTACAGTAGCTTTTTTTTTTAGTGAAAATCCTTGCTGTTACAAAGATTTGCCAGTGGTCTAATATATTTTGAATAAGCTAATGTTGCTAATGAAGATTGTGTGAAGTTTTGTATGAGGGAAAAAATTTAGGTGTAGAGAGAGAATGATGCAATGAGATGAAGAATGGACAAAATATCAAGCTTGGGTATGCCACCATGGTGTCACCCCAAGAAATATCCAAGAGGTACAAGCGTCAAAGCTTGGGGATGCCCAAGGCATCCCCTTCTTCATCAATAAAAAGCTCAGGTCTGTCTAGACACTTCGTTTTTATTGTTTCATGCACAGTTGTGTTGTTCTTGGAGCATCTTAGTTTTCGTTTGCTTTTCTTAGTTTATTTAGTTTGCTTGAGTAGTTTGGGGACCCGTTCTCGTTGTGTTGTTTTGCAAATAAGTTTGCTTGGTGTTTGGAAAGGAGTAGTAAGTTCTTGCTTGAAATACAAGAGGAGCTTGCATTGACTGTGACTTAGACTTTAGCATGACATGCTAGGTGTTGTTTTAGCATTATGCTTAGTGATTATTGCTATAGCATGTCTTATTCCAAACAATTTGGATTGCTTAGTGTGCCTTGAAGAAATTATGCGTTGTTTTAGCATGCAAAAGCATAGTATTGTGGTATTCTCCTTTGATGTGTTGCTTGGGTTGACTTGGCACATGATCACACCATGTTATGACTATGACAAGTCACCATTGGCCTCTATGATCATTTAGTCCTTGACTTTTAGTACCATTCTTTACTTTGATTAGTTTGCTTTGTTGCATTGCATAATTATGGCCATCATTGCTCACTTAGTTGGTTGCTCCCAGTCTTTTGCTAGCCTCCACTTGTATGAGTAAGTTCTACTCATGCCTCCAACTCCCAAGAAACCAAGTTATTCCATAGTGTCCACTATAAATTCCTATTCATGGTGTGCTACATCATTCCAAGTATATTCTTGTTTTCATCTATCTTCCAATTAAAAACTATTTTGTTACGTGAAAACTTAGTGATTAAAGCCCTCACGAACTTGATGGCACACTTTATTCTTTGCCCCTAATAAACTTGAACCATTGTGATAACTTTGTCGTATATGCTTGCACTTATAAGTTGGAATTAGCAGAACCGTGCTTTCACGGGGAACGTTTGATACGTCGGAAACGTATCTATAATTTTTGATGTTCCATGCTTGTTTAGTATCTACTTTGCTTTGCTTTGTCTTTATTTGAGGTGTTTTTATATCTTTTCTGGAACTGACCTATTAACAAGTTGCCACAGTGCCAGTTGCCTGTTTTCTTCTGTTTTTGGTTCCAGAAAGGCAGAAAATCAATATTCTCAGAATTGGATGGGACAAAAGCCAAAGTTATTATTTTCCCGGAGCAACACGGAACCACGAAGCAGAGCCGGAGGGGGGCCACAGGGTGGCCAAACCCCCTAGGTGCGGGCAAGCCACAGGCGCTGGAGGTGTGTGGCCCTGACCCCACCGACCTTGATTCCTGCGCCTATAAGAAGCCTCCGATGGGAAAACCCTAAGGAATCCTAGAAGAAATCCACGAAAACCTCCACAATACCGCCAATCGAAGGGAGATTCAGGACAAAAGTATATGTTCCAAGACCTGGGACAGGAAGTGCCCTTGAGCCATCTCCATCGATCTCCATCGTCATCTTCATCACCATTGCTGATTCCCATAACGAGGAGGGAGTAGTTCTTCCTCGAGGCTAAGGGCTCTACCAGTAGCTATGTGTTCATCTCTCTCTATGCATGATCTTGTGGTCATGAGCTTTGTAATCAAGTAGATCTACCTTGCTACTCAAGTGCTTCATTAGATCTCTACTCTCCCCATGTGTGTGAAAGTGACAACGTGCACACCATGGTGGCACATAGGTTTGAGTCTACATAAATACTCTTTGTGTTTTAATAGATCTATGCTTTTCCCCACGTGTGTGAAAGTGATAGCGTGCATACCGTGTGTGGCACTTTGGCTAGATTTAATATTTTTTATGAGTTATATTTGGAGTTGGATGTCTCTATGAAATTGTGGTGTTTGTTGGAACCATATAGCACTCAAGGTGACAGTGTGGGGTTATCTAGATTGTGGGAAGGCGGACTTTGAGGAGTGTTGTTATATCCCTACCGATGATTAGAGTGTCCAACCGGAGAGTAGTTAAGAGTAGTATCATGAAGAGAGGATATTTATATGAGAGAGTGTTCACTAGTGAAAGTATGATCCCTAGGCCTTGTTTCTAAACATTGAAACACCGTTTGCTACTAGATCTGTTGCATGTTTGCTTGTTTCCTTCAGTTTTCCATTAGTCTGTTCCTCCACGCCATCAGCTATTTTCTGGCACCGTTACCCCACGTCAACAACAAGTCACAATATATTTTCTAGCACCATTACCACTTGTATTTCACTATCTCTTCGCCGAACTAGTGCACCTATGCACCTGGCAAGTGTATTGGGTGTGTTGGGGACACAAGAGACTTCTTGTATCTTGATTGCAGGGTTGCTTGAGAGTGAATAACTTTGACCACTTCCTCCCTGAGTTTGATAAACCTTGGGTAATCCACTTAAGGGAAACTTGCTGCTGTTCTACAAACCTCTGCACTTGGATGAAGGGTTTCGTAGCATAGTAAATCAAAAAAATTCTACGGATGCGAACAGGAAAGCCAAGATCTAATCTAGGAGATGCAAACAACGAGGGGGGATAGATGAGATCTTCATACCCTTGAAGATTCGCACAGCGGAACGTGGTTGATGTAGTCGTACTAGCTTCTCCTCCTCGCGATCCGATTCGATCCAACACCGCAAGTGGCGATGCCTCCGAGAGATGCACACTTACGGCACCTAGACGTATCCTCCTTCCTCGGTCCAGCAAGTGGGGTGGAGAGATAGATTGGATCTACAACACTACGGCGTGGTGCAAAGGTGGAGAGTTTCTGCGACAGGGCTTCGCCAACGCGCAGTCGGGAGAGAGAGAGATCTGGAGGGCAGCAGTATGGCGGCTAGGGTTGAAGGAGTGGGGAAGGAGGGCTGCGCCCCTGCCCTCTATATATAGGGGTCTGCCTAGCCCCCTTGGCCCCTCCTCCAAGCCCTAGGGCGGCGGCCCCAAGGGTTGGAGTGCGGGGGCAAGTTTTCCCCTCCTTCTAGAAGGTTTCCCTAGGGTTTCCCTAGGGTTTTGGCCGGCTGTGCCTATGGGGCCTTGTGCCCCTGGCCCAATGCGGCCAGGGCACTCCCTCGTAGGACCACGCCCCCTTCCAACAAGTGGGGACATGTTGGTCCCACTCCGGAAGCTTCTAGAACCTTCCGGTACAATACCAAACATTCCAAAACAATTCTGAAATCGAAAAAATGCTTTCCTTTACATGAATCTTATTCTCCGGACCATTCTGGAACCTCTCGTGATGTCCTGGATCCCATTCGAGACTCCGAACAAAAACTTATAAACCATTTATCCATTCTATCCTAGCGTCGAGACACGTTAAGTGTGTTACCCTACGGGTTCGAGAATATGCAGACATGATCTTCTATCAATAATCAACAGCGGGGTCTGGAAACCCATATTGACTCCCACATACTCATCGATGATCATATCGGATGAACCACGATGCCAGGATTCAATTAATCCCATATATATATTCCCTTCGTCACGTGATATTTTACTTGCCCGAGATTCAGTCGTCGGTATCGGCATACCTAGTTCAACCTCGTTCACAGCAAGTAATTTACTCGTTCTGTAATCCGATATCACTTTTGTTGGAGATATTCCCTAGAGGCAATAATAAATGTAGTTATTATTATATCTTTGTGTTTATGATAAATGTTTACATTCATGCTATAACAGTATTAACAAGGAAACATTAATACTTGTGTGATTTGTAAACTAAATTAGAGTCCCTGGTAAAGCCTCTTTATAATACTAGCTTGTTGGTTAATAAATGATTGTGGTTTCCCTATCATGAACATTGAGATGTTATTAACAACAAGATCATTTCGTTAGGAGAATGGTATGATGGACATACTCCTATAGATAAGCGTAGCATAAAGATCAAGTCATTTTAATAGTTCAATTGCTATATGCTTTCTGATACATAGTAACCTAATTCCTTCGACCATGAGATCATGCATATCACCATCACCGGAAGGATGCTTTGATGACATCAAACACCACACCGTAACTGGGTGGTTATAAAGGTGGCATTGAGTGTTCGGAAAGTATGGGTTGAGACACATGGATCAAGAGTGGGATTTGTCCATCCATATGACGGATAGATATACTCTGGGCCCTCTCGGTAGAATGTCATTCAATTGGCTTGCAAGCATGTGACTGGCTCACAAGGGATCACATATCACGGGAACGAGAAAAGAGTACTTATCAGTAACGAGGTTGAACTAGGTATGCAGAGATACCGACGATCAAAACCTCGGATGAGTAAACTATCGTGAGACAAAGGGAAATTGGTATCGTATGTAAGTGGTTCATTCGATCGCAAAGTAATCGTAGAAATATGTGGGTACCATATAAATTTCCAGATTCCTCTATTGGTTATTGATCGGAGAAGTGTCTCGATCATGTCCGCATAATTCACGAACCGTAGGGAGACACACTTAAGGACTCAATGTTGTTGAGTAGTTATGGAATGATGAGTAAGAGACCGAATGTTGTTCGGAGTCTCGGGTGGGATCCGGGATATCACGAGGAGATCCGGAATGGTCTGGAGAATAAGATTCATATATGGAAAGTCCTGTTTCGGGGTTGGAGAATAATTCCGGTGTTTTCATCAGGAATGTTCTAGAAGGTTACGGAAGGTCTGGCACTCTGGAGGGGAAGGGTACATGAATGTGTCATAACAAGTTGGAATGGTTGCATCATGTACTAGGTGTCATTGCTGAGCAAAATAAAGGGATAAATCAAATCCTAGTTTGAAAAGTCAAACGTCAATTTGAAAAGTCAAACGGCAAGTTCGCTTGGTGGAGGAAGAGTAGGAAACCTACTTGGAGAGGAGTTCCTCTCCCTCCACCGCCGGCCTTAGAGGCCGAGTTGGGGGAGGACTCCCTCCCCCTTGGACGGTGCCCTCCACCTATAAAAGGAGGGGCAGGGCTGCCCCTCTAGACCTACACCTCCACCACCCAAAACCCTAGCCGCCGACTTGGGGCTTTCCCCAAGCCCTAGCCGCCGGCCTAGCCCTCTCTCCTTGGTGTATCTAAACCCTACATCACCGAGGCCTCTCTCATAGTCCACCATACTCGCTCCGGTTTAAGGCGAAGCCCTGCGAGATCTCCCCTCTACTTCCGGTACCACGCCGTCGTGCTGCCGGAATCGCGAGGAGAGTGCTACAACCTCCGCTGCTTTGGAACAAGGAGAGGAAGGTCTTCATCGAAAGTACAACGTGACCGATCATGAAGCGCTGCGAACAGCGCCGGAAGGATCGTCTACACGATCTTGAGATCGGCAAGAGTACGACTACATCACCCATGAGAATCCGCTCTCGTTAAACACTTTGGTCTTCGAGAGTGAGTTATTCTATCGACTCGTTGCTACAATCTAGTAGATAGATCTTGGCTTGTTTGTTTGTATGCGACAGAAATTTTTTGTTTTCCATGCTACGAACCCCTACAGTGGTATCAGAGCCGTGTCTATATGTAGATCTGTTGCACGAGTAGAACACAATGGTCATTGTGGGCGGTGGTGCTTTTATTATCAATTGCTTCTTGTGTACTTTGCATCTTGCGGTATGATGGGATGAAGCGGCCCGGGATAACCTTACATGACATCGTTCATGAGACTTGCTCCACGCTCAACATGCAACTTGTATTGCATAAGTGGCTTTATGGTGTCTGTCTCCCATTATAGTATAGATCCAATTTACAACAGGCACTTGATAGTTCAAACATCAACATTGTGGTTCTTGTTCGTAAGTTAGATCGACACTTATTGAAAGCCCCAAACCACGTAAAATATGCAAAGAAATTAGAGGCGTCTAACTTTGTTTTGCAGGGGTGTGCTATGATGTGATATGGCCATGATTGTGATTATATTTGATGTATGCAATGTTCCTTATTGTAAGTTGGCAACCAGCAGGAGCCATATGGTTGTCTTTAATTTCTGCTAAGACCCGCGTGTCTATTAAAAGTAGTTGTAATAGTTGAAGCTGGTGGACGACAATCATGGAGCAACGTCATTGACCTTGATGCAATGCCGGTGATGATGGAGATCATGTTCGTGCTTGAAGATGGAGATCGGAAGCACAAATAAGAAAGGCCATATCATATCACATATTATGAATTGCATGTGATGTTAATCCTTTATGCATCTTGTATTGCTTAGTTAACGATGGTAGCATTATAAGATGATCCCTCATGCACATGAATTTCAAGTTCTAAAGTGTTCATCATTAGTAAGCACCATTGCTAAAGCTTGTTGTTTCGAAGCACCACATGATGATCGGGTGTGTTAGATTCTGCAAGTGTATACAACGTGAGCAAGCCAGATTTGCTCATGCGGAAGCTAAGGTTTGATCTTGACGAGCCTAGCATGTACAGACATGGTCTCGGAACACGGATCACCGAAAGGTAAAGCATGAATCATATAGTAGATATGATGAACATGTCGATTGTTCGCCATTGAAGCTACATCAACTCTCGTGATGATCGGTTTTGATGTGGTGGATTTGGTTCGTGTGATCACTAAAACAATGTGAGGGATATTGTTTTGAGTGGGAGTTCACCTAGATTAATTTAACTATTAATTAGAACTCAATTTTTCATAAACTTAGTCTAAACTATTGCAAATATGTTGTAGATCAATGGCGGCCCCTACCATCAATTTTAATGCGTTCCTAGAGAAAGAAAAGTTGAAAAACAATGGAAGCAATTTTGCGGATTGGTTCCACAATTTGAGGATTGTCCTCAATGATGGTAATTTGACCTATGTGTTGGATGCACCACTGGGTGACCCACCTACAGCTACTGCTACCGATGAAGTAAAGAATGTTTACCTCGCTCGGAATACTCAGTACTCCACAGTTCAGTGTGCCATCTTGTATGGTTTGGAATCGGAGCTTCAGAAAAGGTTTGAGAATTCAGACCCACATGATATTGTCCGTGAACTCAAATTTATATTTGAGACTCACGCGGCAGTTGAGAGCTATGAGGCTTCTGAAAAGTTCTTTAACTTCAAGATGGAAGAGGGCAGCTCCATCAGTGAGCATGTGCTTAAGATGTCTGGGCACGCAAACAAACTCCAAAGCTTGGGTATAGTGATTCCTAATGCTTTGGGGATTTACCGTGTCCTCCAATCACTACCACCAAGTTACAAGAACTTTGTGATGAACTACAATATGCAAAACATGAACAAGCAGTTGCCAGAACTCTTCTCCATGTTGAAATCTGCAGAAGTGGAGATCAAGAAAGAGCACCAAGTGTTGATGGTCAATAAGAAAGAGCACCAAGTGTTTAAGTCCGAGAATAATGGTTGTTCGATTTATATGAGTAATATGTTTTATGCACATGCACCTTTGATAGATGGTCTATTCTTATTGAATCTCAATAGTGGAAATACGCATATTAATAACATTGAAGCTAAACGTTTGAAATTGAGTGATAACTCGACTTATATGTGGCACTGTCGTCTTGGTCACATTGGAGTGAAGCGTATGAAGAAACTCCATTCCGATGGACTTCTTGAATCACTTGATTTCGAATCACTTGAAAGATGCGAAGCATTTCTGATGGGTAAAATGACTAAGACTCCAGTTTCTGGTATGATGGAGCGATCTACGGATTTATTGGAAATCATACATACCGATGTGTGTAGTCCAATGAGTGTAGCATCGCGCGGTGGTTATCATTATGTTCTTACCTTCACGGATGATTTGAGTAGATATGGGTATATCTATTTCATGAAACATAAGTCCGAAACTTTCGAGAAGTTTAAGGAATTTCAAAGTGAGGTGGAGAATCAACGTAACAAGAAGATTAAATTTCTACGTTCTGATCGTGGAGGTGAATATCTCAGTTACGAGTTTGGCGAGCATTTGAAGAAATGCGGAATACTTTCACAATTGACACCGCCGGGAACACCACAGCGTAATGGTGTGTCCGAACGTCGTAATCGAACTCTCTTAGATATGGTTCGTTCTATGATGTCACTTACAGATTTACCGCTATCATTTTGGGGTTATGCATTATAAACAACGGCATTCACTTTAAATAGGGCACCATCTAAATCCGTTGAAACGACACCATATGAATTATGGTTTGGGAAGAAACCTAAATTGTCATTCCTTAAAGTTTGGGGTTGCGAAGCCTATGTAAATAAGTTACAACCGGACAAGCTTGAACCCAAATCGGAAAAATGCGTCTTCATAGGATACCCGAAGGAAACTATTGGGTATACCTTCTATCATAGATCCGAAGGCAAAATCTTCGTTTACAAGAATGGATCCTTTTTAGAGAAAGAATTTCTCTCGAAAGAAGTGACTGGAAGGAAAGTAGAACTCGACGAGGTTGTCGAACCTTCTCTCAAACTTGCGAGTAGCGCAGCACCGGAAGAAGTTCTTGTGGTGCCTGCACCAATGAGAGAGGAAGCTAATGATGATGATCATGAAACTTCGGTTGTAGTTGCTACAGAACCTCGCAGGTCAACGAGATCTCGTACCACTCCTGATTGGTATGATCCCGTTATGAGTGTCATGTTGGTGGACAACACCGATGACCCTGTGACATATGAGGAAGCGATGATGAGCCCAGATTCCAATAAATGGCAAGAAGCCATGAAATTCGAGATTGGATCCATGTACGAAAACCAAGTATGGACTTTGGTGGACTTACCGGATGGCCGAAAGGCTGTCGAGAACAAATGGATTTTTAAGAAGAAAACAAATGCTGATGGTAATGTTAGTGTCTATAAAGCTCGACTTGTCGCAAAAGGGTTTCGACAAATTCAAGGAGTTGACTACGATGAGACTTTCTCACCAGTAGCGAAGCTAAAGTCTGTGAGGATTTTGTTAGCAATCGCTGCATATTACGATTATGGGATATAGCAGTTGGATGTCAAAACAGCGTTCCTCAATGGAGACATTGATGAAGAGTTGTATATGATGCAACCCAAAGGTTTTGTTGTAGAGGGAGTGTCCCAACCTTACAACAATATAAGGTGGAGTCCCCTGTGTTTACAATGCTAGTCCCTGGATCAATAGCTAGCATCCACAGTTAAGATGTAATATCAAGAAACAAAGGTCATACTATAACTTTATAACCAGGAATAACATAGTTTTATTACATCTTACATAGCTCATTTGGCTATTACAATACATTGCAGCGGAATAACTATAGTCATGGGGTCCTTCATCTTCAAAGTGCCACAGGCAGATGTTGGTTGTAGACTTTGTAATCCTAATCAAACAATCTTCACTAAAATCAATCAAACCTGCAACATTACAAGTTACAGCCACAAGGGTCAATACATTTGAATTGTATTGGCAAGTTTCACTACTATGTAGAATACAAGTGGATCCTATCATTACATGCATATTTGGCTAAGTAGAGTTTTAGGCTCATTTGCATAAAGCAATAATTTATCCTATCTTTTCAAAATGGTTTTGGTCCTTTGTCAAATCTCCTTTTCAAAAATCCCTTGAACTCCTTGGTAGAAACTCAAGTGTTCAAGTCCTTGTCAAAATCCCTTGAGCTCCTTGGTAACCCCAAGTGCATCAAGTTTTATCAAAATCTCATGAGTTCCTTGGTAACCCCAAGTGTTCATGTTTTCATCAAAATCTCTTGAGTTCCTTGGTAACCCCAAGTACATAAAGTTTTATTAAAGTCTCTTTAGCTCCTTGGTAACCCCAAGTGCATCAAGTTTTTAAAAGTTTTCTTTTAGAAATTAGAATGTCGAGATCTCCCATAGCTTCAAACTTTAGTTGCTCAGTATTGTCCATAACCGGGGACACGACTAAGTACTTAGATTTTATTATCTTCTGCAGAAGTAGTACACTTTACCCACATGTCACAATCCCATCCTTTTGCCACCAGTGGCCACTGGATTAGTGCTCACCAAGATGGAGTACCGGCAGATTGAGAATGTGACGAAGTCTTTCCAAAGGGTCCTCCCATACACCATTGCTAGCTTGTCTTCAGCACCCATGTAGGATTCCAGGTCCCCATGTCTAGTAAACTAAAGACAATGTATGGGTCTTCCCAATGTAGTTGACCAAGCCAGAGCCATAATAGCATGTGGTTGCACACGAAAGCCACAATTGGAGAAACATGTTCAATCTCCAAGTTTCCTGGGTGGTTTCCTTTGGAGCACAACACAAAGATATTGCCATAGACATGGTTCCTTTTGTTGCCACCTTCTCCAATACTCAAAGTATCCTTGGCCACCCAGGTGGTTCATTGAGTCCTTGTTTTATTTTATAAAAACACAAGTCCTTTTCTCAATCTCATAAAATCTCAACATGTATGTCTTTTCAAAATATAGCATGGCTAAGCATGTAACAACTACATTATTTTCACTAAGGAATGTATACGGAAACCTATTAGGATTTAGCATAGCATAAGCATAGAAATTCCTTTTCATGCATGTTTTCAAAATCCACTAAGTATAATGAAAATAGTAGGACTTTAGATGATGGTGTAACTTGCCTTTTTGGTAGGGAATGTTGGTTCACTCCTTGATCTTGCTAGTCTCACACTTTTCTAACTTCACTACAATCAATCAAGCAAACACAATATCAACAAGCATTCCAAACCAATAATCAATCAAACAAATCACACACATAAAACAATGGAATCTAAGTCATGCATGTAAGCATGCAAGAGATGGTTCTAGTTGCAAAGGTGGTCTCCACTAGGCTTCTAAACTTTGTAAGGTTCAAAGTGGTCATTTTCCAAAGTGGCCAAGTCATTTGCAAAAAGGTTTTGTCCATAAAACATTTTTAAATCCTTTCATCATTTTATGTGGTGGAAAAATATTTTTATCAAAGCAACAACTTTAAGTTGTTTACCAAATAAGTTGTTGTTTATCAAAACTTGGTGTTTAGGGTCAGTAGGTTTGGTCCAAAACATTTTCCCAAAGTTTTTACTCCAAAAACATTTGCATATCAAATACCAATATTTTTATTTGGCTAGAAATGGGCTAAACCAATTAATCCATCCTAAACTTCACCAAATTCATTTTCAAAACCTTGGGTTGGTTCCTAGGGTCAGTAGGTTCACAACAAACTAATTTGCAAAGGTTTTAACCCTAAAAACATTTTTGAATCATTTTTCTAAACTAAACAAGCATACAAATGTTTCTGCAAAAACAAACCATCTAACAGATACTATTTGCTAAACAAACTCCATGGTTGGCTAGGGCTTGTTCCACTGATTCCAACGACATAAATTTGCAAATTTTGGACGTGTGGATCAAAAGTTACAAAGGTTTGAAATTCACATTCTAATCAGATTTCAAATTCAGTTCTAACCAAAGTCTAGCCACGCGTCGCAACGTTACTGGTTGGTACTGGTTCGGTCGGATCGGCTCTGCGGCGCATTGGATCTAAACAGATCAGACGGTCCTGATCGCGTACCCTCTCGCGGTTAAGTTATTCTATCGCATTCGTCCGATCTAGATCCTACGGTCTGCAGCACTCAACCAAGAACTGGCGGCCCTCGACGGTCACGCGCGGCGGCGACGGTCAGACGGTGGCGGCGCTGGCGAAACAGGAAGCAAGGGAAGGTGGGGAGATGCTTACAATGATCGCAGGGCGACGCTGAAGCTCAACTTGGAGTCGTCTGGGCAAGGGGCACACGAGGCGAAGAATTCTCGGAGTTAGGTCGCGACGTTGCATCTTGATCGAGGTCGAGGACAGTGCTACAGGTCACGGAAGGGCAAACAAGAAGCATGGTCATATGCGTACGATCAAGGAGATGACGTGTGCATGAACGAGAGGGGTCGGGGCGGTCGGATTCTACCTGGTGAACTCGTGGGAGTAGAAGACAGACGCGGCGGCGCTCAGAGCTTGTCGAAGACGGCTTTCTGGGGCGCCCGCGGTTGAACGGCGGGTACAGGAAGATGCGCCTGGGAGTGGTGAGTGTGCTAGTGTGCTTGGGGAGGCAGGAGGTGGCGAGGCTTGGCCGGAATTGGGGGAGGAAGCTCGTCGGAGCAGCGGCGGTTTGGAGATGATTCCGAGCAGCCTGGTGGCGATGTGGAGTTGGCGTTTGCGGGGAATGACAGAGGGAGGAGAGGTGCTTATGTACGCATGGTCAGGGGCGAGATTAACGCGACCATTACTCGTGAATTTACGCGCGGATTGAATGACTGAGAACGGCAGCGAGGTTTGGGGGGAGAAGGAGTCGCGCGAGTGGAAACGATGACCGAGCTGTGGGGCCTGGCTGGCAGCGAGGGAACAAGAGGGAGAAGAGGGTCCACCTGTCAGCTTCTCTGTGGGTTCAAAATCGAGTGTGAATCGTTTTCTTTCGGGGTAAAGAAAGCTGGGCTGGTACTGGGCCTTGTGGGCTTTGTCGACTGGGCTGGTCCAAATTCTATTTTTTTCTTCCAAAATGTTTTTCCTTTTCTGTTCTCATTTTCTGTTTTGAAAACCAAACAACAAATCAAACAATCAAATTAATTCAAACAATCACCAAACAATGTAATTGCATTTGGTTCTGTTTAACAACATAAACCAAAGTTCAAAGATCAAAATAATAATTTTATTTTAGGGTCCATTATTAATTAAATAAATAGACCATTGTTACTAAAATCAAAATAGGATTTGTTTTATTTAAATACTCCTTTTGAAATCTATTTATTTTCAAAACCAAATCAGTAGGTTTTATTTGGAAATATAAAATACTTGGAAAACTTATTTTAAATAAATAAAAAGTTTTGATGTTTTTGGAAATAGTAAAAACCTTTATTAATAAAACTTGGATATTAAATCCTTATTATTTTATTTAATAAACCTTTACCATTTTTATCAAAACAAAATGTTTTATTTCAAAAGCTTGGCTAAGGTTTAATTTGGCTTTATAAAATAATCTTTATCTATAAATCTATCTTTTCCTTTGAAAACCAAACCTTTGAATAAAAGCTCCAAAATAATAATTTTTTAAATATTTTGAAGTTTATTGTTTATTTAACTTTTTAAATCCCTTTAGGATTTTATTTGATCCAAATAGGTTTTGAAAGTTTCCAAATGGATTCAAAAAGTTTCTTTTCACTCTGAAAATCAAACAAAGTTTTATTTTATTCATTTATTTTTTTCACATTACAAGATTTAAAAAATCTTGGGATGTGACATTTGTCGATCCTAAAGATACTAACAAGGTATGCAAACTTCAACGGTCCATATATGGATTGAAGCAAGCATCCCGAAGTTGGAATCAAAGTTTTGATAAGGTGATCAAAAGTTTTGGTTTTATACAAATTTATGGAGAAGCTTGTATTTACAAGAAAGTGAGTGGGAGCTCTGTAGCATTCTTAATACTATATGTAGATGACATATTGTTGATTGGGAATGATGTAGACCTTCTTAATAGTGTCAAGGAATATTTGAATAATAGTTTTTCAATGAAAGATCTTGGCGAAGCAGCTTACATATTAGGCATAAAGATTTATAGAGATAGATCGAGACGCCTAATATCATTGTCACAAAGTACATATTTGGACAAAATTCTAAAGAGGTTTGGAATGGAGGATAGCAAGAAAGGATTCTTGCCCATGTTGCCCAATACGACCTTGAGTAAAACTCAAAGTCCAGCAAAGGCAGAAGATAGAGAAAGGATGAGTAAGAGTCCCTATGCCTCGGCCATAGGATCTCTAATGTATGCCATGCTATGTACTAGACCCGACATTGCATATGTTGTTAGTTTGACTAGCAGATATCAAAGTGATCCAGGAGTGGATCATTGGACAGCGGTCAAAAACATCCTTAAGTACTTGAGAAGAACTAAGGATATGGTTCTTTCTTATGGAGGTGATGAACATCTCGTCGTTAATGGTTACACCGATGCTAGTTGGAACACCGATCCGGATGATTCTAAATCTCAATCTGGATACGTATTTACTTTGAATTGTGCAGCAGTTAGCTGGAGGAGTGCAAAGCAAAGCGTTGTGGCGAGATCTTCAACTGAATCAGAATACATAGCTGCTTCGGAGGCTTCACAAGAAGCGATATGGATGAAGGAGTTAATTACAGAGCTCGGTGTGGTTCCAAGTGCGCTGGACACAATGTCTATCTACTGTGATAACATGGGCGCCATAGCCAATGCGCAAGAACCAAGGTCACACAAGAAGCTGAAGCACATCAAGCTACGTTTTCACGCTATTCGAGAACATGTCCAAGATGGTGACATAAAGATTTGCACAGTACACACTGTCGTGGGAATGACCACGGCAGATGCTGCAATCGGCAGCGAGGGCGGCCATCCATCTGCGGTGCGAGATGAGGGCGGAGACACAGGGTTTTACCCAGGTTCGCCCCCGGAGGGTAAAGACCTAATCCTGCTACATTGTATTATGATGGAGATACAATGGGTCGAGCTCGGCGGCTAGGCGGCGAGTCGCTTGGGTGGATGATGGAACGTATGTTTACACGCCCTGTAGGGAGGTTTATATAGACTCACCCTCCCTAGGGTTTACAAATCTCAACCGAATCTGTTAAGGTTTTGATTGCTTAACCTAATCCGACCGGGCCTATCTACTCTCCCGGCCTTGACTTCGATCGCTTGGATCCACGCCAGGTCTTGATCCAGTCGCCGTCTTGCAGGACCACTCACCAGGTCGTGGGCCAGTCGAAAACGTCCTGCTGGCTATACCCTGGTAGGCATATCCTCATCAGTAGTCCCCGAGGCCGTCGTTGATTGGGCGCAGGTGGTTGCTGGCAGTCGGAGCATACGGGTCCAATGCGGACACCCAGTCGAATCGGTGGCGGGCTCCTGAATAAAGGAAAAAACTAGTTATTCTGGTCGCAACTCGGCGAACGGGTCAGCGAAATATTTAGTCACTGTCGTAGTGATCGGGTCGGCGAGCCGAGTGGCTGAAGTTGGACCGTCGAACGCAGTCAAAACTAGCCGTTGGGGTAATCCAACGGTAACTTTTGGCGTAATCACCGCGTAGTAACGGCTCCCTAATTTGGCGGGTAACAACCGCTATATAAAGGGAATGGTAGGCGATCGGAGAACCATCTCCTCGTCATTTCCTCCAATTGCGCGCACCTCCGTTTCTCCCGCATCGCGATCCAGCCGATCCAAAATCCTCCGACCTCCACGAACCTCTGCGCCAATGGCCCCCTCCACTGAACCATGGGGCAGGTCCAAGTGTACGAGAGCACTACTGGCGTCCTTCGAGGAGGCCGGGATCCTGCGCGCCGGCAGGTGGCGCATCCCCACGGCCGGAGAGGTGACTCCGGACCCGCGCGAGGGAGAATTCGTCTGCTTCACCAGCCACCTGGAACGGGGGCTGGGATTTCCCACATCCCTCTTCTTCCGGCGCTTCTGCGCCTTATACGGGATCCAGCCATCGGACCTGGGCCCGCACGGCATCGAGCAGCTCGCCATTTTCGTGGCGTTCTGCGAGTGCTACCTGGGATGCAGGCCCTACTTCCCCCTGTGGCAAGATCTGTTCCATGGGAGGATCAGTCGTGAAGAAGCAGGCGGCCCAATGCTCGCTGTGGGCGGCCTGACGTTTCAGTTGAAGTCGAAGGCCTCCTTTTATGACCTGATGCTACCTGCCAAGGCGGCGAGTGAGTGGAAGAAGTCTTGGTTTTACGTCAGCGAGGCGACTCCAGACGGCGAGGTAGCGACTCCAAGATACTCGGCCGACCGGCCCGAGCCGTGCCGACTCCAAGTCGGCAAGCTTCCAACGGACCAGCGGATGGTCGTGGATGAGATGCTTCAAACCATCCGCGGCCTGAAGAAGAAGGGTCTTCAGACCATCTACTTGTACAACTGCTGGCTCGGGCGGCGACTCGTTCCCCTGGCCCGCCGTGACCATTACATGTACGAGTACATGGGCCGGGAGGACTCGAAGAAATCCTGCCTCACCGAGTGGCAACTCGAGGACTACCTCCCGGCGCTGAAGAAGATTACCCAGGCGGTGTACCTGGACGCGAAGGTTGGGGTCGCCCCCAACACCGCGAAGCATCCAGCCCTGACGGTAAGTCATTTTTCTATCATTCGCAATCGCAATTGATGTTGTCGCGGTTATACTGATACTGTCTCATGCCTATTGCAGTTATTTCAAGTGGTGGAAGGGTGGCTTCCACCCGCAGACGACGAGAATTCGAGCTCGTCCGTCTAGGACGGGGGCGAATCGCCTCCTGCGAGGGGCAGCGTCGAGAGTGACAGGAGCGGCGACGACGACGAGTCCGAGGAAGAGGTCGCCCCGCTGGTCCGCAAAACTCGCGGACAGCGGCAGCATGAGCTCGAAGCGAGCAAAAGCCTCGAACGTCATGACGATGACGACGACGAGCTCCCCGATCACACCTTGCGTTGCGAGGCTACTCCATCAAAAAAGAAGAAGAAGAAAGAAGTGAAGGCGCCTCCGAAGAGGAAGACAAAGCCGGCAAAACAAGCATCTCCACCTCGTTCCGCGAGTAGCTCCGACGGCATCAGCCCGGCCAGGGACGAAGCGCTACAGACGACGACAGCACCGGATGCCACCGCCGTCCTGAGTGAGGTGCCTCTGGCCTCGATTACTCCCCCATTCGCCCCAGTCTCTGGGTCAGGGGTCGCTCCAGCCGTGGCAGCTTCGCCTCCCAAGAAAGTTCCTGCCGAAGACGTTGTGGAGGCTCCTATCGCAGCCTCTTCGACAAAGAGGCCATCTGTATCTTGGGCGCATGATGTCCTGGATATGGGCCTCAGTCGACGACTGGGCCCCGAACTGGAGAAGCCGGCTGGCATCCGCACGGGGTTGCGTTTAATTCCAGTCGCCAAGTGAGTTTTATTCACCTGCTTTATTTTTAATTGTAGTCGAACCACTTTGCTCATATACTCAATTTGCAGGACTGGGGTTAAAAAGATAGGCCATCCGTCCGTGGCCAAGGTGCCACCAGTCATCGTCGAGGAGGCCCCCTCACGGAAGAGGAAGGCTGATGAGGTTGCTGCCCCCGCAGACATTGCCAAAAAGGCCAAGAGCGACAAGTCGTCACGGTGTCTGATGACACGACGATTGCTCCGAGTGATCCTGTGGTGGGGGCGGCCTCGGCGATCAAGGAGGGTGCTTCCTCGCCTGGGATGGCCGAGCCGGCCTCTTTTGGTGCCGGCGCATCCATCGCGACCTTCCCCCGCTTCATGGCCAGAGCGGCCACGACGAGTGGTACCACGCCATCGAGCCGCGCACCTGGGGTCGCCGAGACGGAGGTCGAGCATCGTCGCGGGCATACTCCGGCTCTTCTCACCTCCGTGGACGTACTACAACTTCATGGCATGCTGGGCGCAGCCATCCAGGTAAGTCCAGTCCCCGAGGATCGGGCCACTGAATTGCAGTGGTCAGATTCTTTTGGTGTTGTGCTTTTATTTCTTGCGCCCAGTCCCTGAGTGCGCATTCGCTGAGTTTTAGCGGGTGGGCGCTCAGGATTTTTGATCGCCAGTCCCCGAGTGTCTAGTCGCTGACTTTCAGCGGGTAGGCGCTCAGTTTTTTGATCGCCAGTCCCCGAGTGTCTAGTCGCCGAATTTCAGCGGGTGGGCACTTATGTTTTTTGATCGCCAGTCCCCGAGTATCCAGTCGCTGAATTTTAGTGAGTGGGCACTTTAGGATTTCGTTTTTGCTAACTGTTTGACTTTTGCACAGGGTTTGCAGCGTGAATCAGCCGACCGGCTTGCTGCAAAGTGTCGCGCGGAGAAGGAACTTGTCGCCGTTCAAGAGGCGAACAAGGGACTCCAAGCGATTGCTGCAAAGGTAGAAGAGGTTCGCCAGGGCCTTGTCCCGGCGAGTGAACTGAAGGCGGCGCAATCGGCGTTGAGTTTGGCGGAGAAGCAGATCGCCAACCTTGAGCGCGAGCCTGCGGACGCGAAGGAGGAAGCGACCTCGGCGTATGGACGAGCCAAGGCTGCTGTTACGGCCGCCGCTGAGGAGCGTAAGGTCTCCGACGCCCTTGTTTCTAGGCTTCAAGACGATTACTCCTCTCTTCAAAACTTCATCACGGAGCTCTCCCGCCCTTTGATTGGTATGTGTGCCGCCTCTGCCTATAATGTTTCCATTGTGTGATATTTGATGTGCTCACTACCCCTCCTGTCCGTAGGTCGGATTATTGATAGCGCGGAAGAGGCACAGTCATTCGACGCGTGGCAGTGTGTGGCCACTCTGGTCGACTCGGCCACGCTGTCCGCGACTTGTATTCGGGCGTATCTTCAAGAGATGTCGCCCACGGAAGTGATTCCCAGCGACCTCGTCGAAGTGTGGCGGTACTTGGAGAAGGCGCCATCAGTCGTCGAGTTCATGACGCTGCGTTCGCTGGGCGGCGGCCGAGCCTTGGGCTCGCCCACTTCCCGGAAGATTTCGATCTGGACGACATGACGAGTGGCTACCCGTCGTCGACGGGCTCGGTGGAGATCGCTGAGGTGCTGAAGCCGATGGACCGCACTGCGGTGTACTCCGATCGCGTCTGGGTGATGGGCGATCTCCTTCCTTATCAGGAGACGATCGTCGCACCCAACGACCCCGAGCCGCAGCACCGGGATTTCAAGGTCGAGCAGCCCTTCCGTGCGGCGATGGCGGGTGAGCTAACGACGTACCCATCAAAACCGTACACTCCCTTCATTCACAACCGCAAGGGTGGCGGCGAGTCGTCGTCGAAGCCCGCGGAGTAAAATATTGTGCCCGGGGGCGTTAGTAGCAGTTCTACCGTTGGGCATACTTTGTATTTTGTGACATTTGTGATATGCTATAATGAGATATCGTTTTATTTTCTGGATTGTCTTGTGTTGGTGATTGAGGGTTGAAAGAGTCTCCGAGCGCGTCCGCCCTTTTTATGGGGTTTACCTCGTTTGTTATGTGTTTGTCGTTTTGAATGTTTTGTTATTGAGGTCGACTCGCCCGAACTTGGAAAGCCAGTCGCAAGGCGACTCCCATGAGTGCTCTGTACTTCACCGTTTTCCCTTGCGCGAACGAGGTCGGGTAGCCGAGTCCCCGAGCGTGGTACTTGGTTGTTCTAGGCGCGACTCTAGGGTGGGTGAGGACTTGGCGCGTTAGAGTGAGCGCATCACTCCTGCCTGGCCTGTCGGGTCAGTCGCATGGCGAGTCCTGGGCATGCTCTCATACTTGGTGTTTTCCCTAGCCGCTAGCGCTGAACTACTCGTCAGTCCCCGAGCGTGGTACTTGGCCGTTCGAGTCGCTATGTCGAGGATGCGGAGGATCATGGTCGCTGTGAGTAGCGAAGGCAGTTGTCTTGGCTCGTTAAGCCAGTCGAGCTAGGCGACTCCCATGGGGCTCCGGGTAGGCGTTTTTCGTGGACGTTACAAGACCTGGGGTAACCCAGTGCCCTTGTAGCGCACTACTTGGCCGTGTTGATCGCTGTACCAGAGGTTGACTCCTGCAGTTAGCCTGGTGCTGTTACTACGAGTGCGAGTGGCACAAGACACAGAGAGTAGACGCAATTTGCGGTAACCAATATTTTTATTTCATAGCAACTGGGGGATGCATATGTGGAGTTCTAGGAGTAGAACTTCCGTAGGAGGTTTACATTCCATGGTCGCTTGACGTCGAGTTTGCCGTCCCCGCGGACGTCGATGAGGTAGTAGGCGTCGTTGTCGAGTACTCGCCCGATGGCGAATGGTCCCTCCCATGGGGGGGGAGCTTGTGCATGCCCTTATTGTCCTGGATGAGGCGCAGCACCAGGTCGCCTTCTTGGAAGGTGCGAGTTTTCACCCGCCGGCTGTGGTAGCGGCGGAGTCCTTGCTGGTAGATGGCAGTGCGTGAGCGAGCCAGGTCGCGTGCCTCGTCGAGTTGATCGACTCCGTCCTGACGTGCGATTTCGTTTGCAGCCTCCGTGTAGTGGACGACCCTTGGCGAGTCGTCCTCGAGGTCGGTGGGCATGACTGCCTCGGTGCCATACACCATGAAGAAGGGGGTGAACCCTGTCGACCTGTTGACCGAGGTGCGGATGCCCCAGGTGACGGAGGGTATCTCCTCGACCCAGCACCCAGCGGTGCGCTCGAGTGGTACTTGGAGCCGCGGCTTCAGGCCGTGGAGGATGCTCCGGTTGGCCCGTTCCGCCTGGCCGTTGGACTCCGGGTGGGAGACTGACGCGAGGTCGAGTCAGATGTGATGTTCCTCGCAGAACTCGACCATGGCTCCTTTGGCAAAGTTGGTGCCGTTGTCCGTGATGATGCTGTTTGGGAACCCGTAGCGATATATGAGCTCGCGTAGGAATTTTGTGGCGGTCTTCCCGTCGCACTTCCGGACTGGCTTGGCCTCCACCCACTTGGTGAATTTGTCGACCGCGACCAGGAGATGGTTGAAGCCGGAGGGGGCCTTTTTGAAGGGGCCTACCATGTCCATGCCCCATACGGCGAATGGCCAGGTGATGGGGATGGTCTTGAGCGATGAGATCGGCATGTGTGTTTGGTTGGCGTACTTCTAGCACCCGGTGCACCGCTGGACGATGTCGACGGCGTCGGCGTGTGCGGTGGGCCAGTAAAAGCCGTGTCGCATAGCCTTTGCGACCAGAGAGCGGGCTCCGGCATGGTGGCCGCAGTCGCCAGAGTGGATGTCATGGAGGATCTTGCACCCTTCGGCGGGTTGGACGCAGCGTTGGAACACGCCGGTCACGCTGCGCTTGTGTAGCTCGCCGTCGATGGTGACGAAGGATTTGCAGCGTCGTGTTATCATCCGGGCGTCTATTTCGTCTGCCGGAAAGGTGCCTCCCTCCAGGTAGGCCATGTATGGCCTAGTCCAGTCTTCTGGCTCGGCGCTGAGTGCGACCAAGGCTTCCTCTGGTTGCAGAGGGACTCCGATGTCGATCTCCCTTGGGGTAGAGACGGACGTCTTAGTGATCGTGTCGAGGAAGACGTCGGCGGGTGGTACGAGTCGAGCCGAGCCGATGCGAGAGAGTGCGTTGGCCTCCTCGTTCTTTCGCCTGTCGATCCACTCCACGGAGTAGCCTGCGAAGTGTCCGCCCAGCTTGTCCACTGCTTGGCGGTACGCCACCATGGTGGGAGAGACGGCATCGCAGGTGCCAGCGACTTGCCCAGCGACGAGGTCGGAGTCTCCGTAGCAGCGTAGGCGGTTGACGTTCATTTCCTTGGCAGCCCGCATGCCGTGGAGTAGTGCCTCGTACTCGGCCATGTTGTTGGTGCAGGGGGTGAAGTCGAGGCAGAGGACGTAGCGCAGCTTGTCGCCGGGACGCCAAGACGTCGGCCTCCCCGCGCTGCCCGTCCGTGTTCTTGGAGCCGTCGAAGTGCAGGCTCCAGTAGTGGAGGTATGACAGCTTTTCCGGCTGCTGGGCCTCTTCCCAGTCGGCGATGAAGTCCGCGAGAGCCTGCGACTTGATCGATTTCCGTGGCTCATACTTGATGTTGTGGACGCTGATTTCGACGGCCCACTTGCGACTCGCCCGGTCGCCTCACGGTTGCGTATGATGTCCTGCAACGGTGCTGAGGAGACGACCGTGATCGGGTGCTCCTGGAAGTAGTGCGGCAGTCGCCGCTATTCTCTGAAGACTGCGTACACCAGTTTTTGGTATTGTGGGTACCGCTGGCGCGACTCGGTGAGGAACTCGCTGATATAATACACCGGTCGTTATACTGGGCGCTCCTTTCCTTCCTCTGGCCGCTCGACGACCATGACGGCGCTGGCGACGCGCTCGGAAGCCGCGACGTAGACCAGCATGGGTTCTTTGTCGACGGGGGCGGCGAGTAGCGGTGCTGTGAGTAGCACCTTCTTGAGGTCGCGGAGTGCATCGTCTGCCTCCTTGTCCCACTAGAAGGTGGGGTTCTTCCGCATCAGGCGGTATATGGGCATCGCCTTTTCGCACAATCGTGGGATGAAGCGGCTGAGAGCCGCGACTCGCCTGGCCAGCTTCTGGACGTCGCGCAGGCACTCGGGTTTGCCGAGTCGAGCGATCGTGTCGATCTTGGTGGGGTTCGCCTCGATCCCGCGCTTGGATACGACGTACCCCAGTAGTTGCCCTGCTGGTACACCGAAGGTGCATTTGCCTGGGTTTAGCTTTATCTTGTATTTCCGCAGGTTGGCGAATGTTTCTGCCAGGTCGGCAACTAGATCGCCTTGGCGAGCAGACTTTACTACCACATCATCGATGTATATGTGGATGTTGCGGACAATTTGGCTCGCAAGGCATTCCTGCATGCACCGCTGGTAAGTTGCCCCGGCGTTCTTGAGGCCGAAGGTCATGGCAGTGTAGCAGAAGGCTCCGAATGGCGTGATGAACGCCGTATTCTCCTCGTCCTCAACGGCCATCTTGATCTGGTTGTACCTAGAGTAGGCGTCGAGGAAACACAACGACTCCGAGCCCGCGGTGGAGTCGATTATTTGGTCAATCCACGGGAGGACGAATTGATCCTTCGGGCAGGCGCTGTTTAAGTTTGTGTAGTCCATACACATCCTCCAGGTCCCATTTTTCTTCTTGACCAGGACTGGGTTTGCCAGCCACTTGGAGTATTTGATTGCCCGGATGAAGCCTGCAGCGAGTAGACGCTGCACCTCCTCGGCGATAGCTCGGCGGCGCTCTTCATTGAAGGGCCGCAGCGACTGCTTGACGGGTCGCACTTTGGGGTTGGCGTTTAGTTTGTGCTCAGCGAGTTCCCGAGGGACACCAGATATGTCAGAGGGTTTCCATGCGAAGATGTCCCTGTTCTCACGGAGGAACTCGATGAGCGCGCCTTCCTAGGCTGGGCTCATGCCCGTCCCGATCGTCACCGTCTGGCTGGAGTCGCCTGGGACTAGCTCGACGGTGCGGGTGTGCGTCGTTGCCTCGAAGGCTGAGGTGTTGGCGCCCTCTGAATTGGGCTTCTTGAGTATGGTGGGGTCGTCGTTGTTGACCCCGCTCGCGTATTTGGCGAGCTCGGGCGGCGTGGTCTCGCGATGACGGCGTTGGCGAGTTCGGCTCCTTTGGGCTCGCACTCGGCGGACATGTCGGGGTCGCCGTTGACGGTGATGACGCCGCGCGGCCCGGGGAGCTTCATCGCGTTGTACGCATAGTGGGGCGCTGCCATGAACTTGGCGAACGCCTGGCGCCCTAGGACGCAATGGTAGGGGCTGTCGAAGGGTACCAGCTCGAAGACGATCCGCTCGGTGTGGAAGTTTGCTGGTGTGCCGAAGGTGACTGGCAGCGTGACCTTGCCGATCGGATACGCCTCCGACCGGGGACGATGCCGTGGAACGTGGTGTAGGTCGTTTCGACCATCGAATGCAGGAGCCGCAGTCGCCTGAAGGTGTCCAGGTACAGGATGTTGATGGAGCTGTCGCCGCCATCAATGTCTTGGGGAGCCAGTAGTCTCCCACCTTGGGCTTGACCACCAGGGCGACTCGGCCTGGATACTCGATGCGTGGCGAGTGGTCTTGGCGACTCCAGGTGATGGGCTGCTCCGACCAGTTGAGGAACTGGGGAACGTCCACCTAGACCACCGCGTTGACGGCGACGGCGCGGGCGATGACCTTCTTCTCGCACTTCGTGTTGAAGCCTGTGAAGGTGTGGAGCGAGCCGGCCACACTGCCGAATTTTCCGCCGTTTGGCGGGTTGTTGTCGGGGTCCTCCCACGCTCGGCGTGCCTTCTCAATCTCCTTGAGAGAGTGGCAGTCGGCGGTCGTGTGCGTGGCGGGCTTCCCTTCCCTGCTATGAAACGCACAAGGTTGGTTAAGGAGGGCCGCAGGGTCGAACCTTGGTTTCGCCTTGTAATTGCCGCTGTCGCGGCGTTGCCCTCCGTCGCGGCGGAAGCTCTTGGGTTCGCGCTGTGCGTGCCCAGCGTTGGCGACGAAGTCGATTCGCCCATCACTGCGACGCTTGCCGGTGAGGCGAGTGTTGCTGTAGCGTAGGTCGGACCGTCGTCTGTTGTCGTTGCCGCTCGTGCGGCGTTGGCCTCCCGACTCGTCGTCGGTTTCCTAGTTTGGGTCTTCCTCCGCGTATCTCTTGGTGATCTCGAGGAGATCCGGTATGTTATCGAGTGTGCGGGAGTGTCGTTTGAGCTTGGCGACTAGGGGCTCGTAGCGGCACGAGGTCTTGAAGCAGTGGATTGCGGTGTCCGGGTGGATGCCGATCGCGTTGTACCATAGTTCTTGCCACCGCTGGACCCAGTTGCGGGTCGACTCGCGAGGTCCCTGGACGCATCGTTCTAGGTCCTCGATGGTGGTGGCGCGCGTGTAGGAACACTCCAAGTGCCTGACGAAGGCATCTCTCATCTCTTCCCAGGAGTCGATGCTATCCTGAGGAAGGGTGTTGATCCACTGCCTGCACGTTCCCTCCATCATCAGGGGGAGGTAACGGGCGGCTAGCAGGTCGGTGTGGCCAGCGATCCCCATTGCCATGAGGTAGGTGTCCAGCCACATGGAGGGGTCGTAATGTACGATCCCTCCTTTGTAAAGGAAAAGGATCCCTGTGCTTGCAATGCTAGTCCCTGGATCATTGCTAGCATCCACAGTTTAAGATGAAGTACACAGATACAAAGGTCATTTATTACATCCATTCCAGAGATAAAACATAGTCTTTTACAACTCGAGGCCACAGGCCTAATACAAGAGTTTTGGAATAAATAAATAAACATAAGTCTTCATCTTCATGTGCCACAGGCAAGCATGTTGAGTGTAGACTCATGACACCTAATCATCATCGGAGTAACCTGCAACATCACAAGTTACAGCCACAGTGGGTCAATACTTTGGAATAGTATTGGCAAGTGATACCTTAGTAAATTTTAAGTGGACTATATTACTATATGCATTTTTGCTAAGTGTAGCTTGGCTTGCTTTGCTCAAAATAGGTTTTTCCTATTAGTTGAAATCACTAAGTTTTTCTTTGTCAAAACATTTCCCAAGAAACCACCAATAGACATTGGGGTCCTTCACCCTTGTTCACCCACAAGTTTTACTTAGAAGTTGGAGTGCTGAGATTCTTGATAGCTTCCATGTCTTGATGCTCAAGTTGTCCATTGCCATGGACTTGGCTAAGTACTTAGATTTTCCATCTACAGAGGTTGTGCACTTTCCCCACCAGACTTGGTTTCCCAATACAGGACCTTTCAGAAGCCTTCCCTTAGCCAAATGGACGCGTTCCAGCCTATCATCCCACTACCACCAACTGTCCAAATGACCAAGTTCTAGCAACCTATATGATCAAGGCAGAGCTCATATTGCCAAGTGGATGCACTAGAAGCTTCTCAACACTTGGCCTCCAAAATCCCTTTGTGCCTGGGTGGCATACCACAAGTGAGATACACAAGGTAAACCATGTCCATGGGCCTTATGTAACCACTCAAGCAAAAACCACCATTCAAGTCCCATTCCACCCAGGAGGTTCATTGTCTTAGTTGTTTTATTAGAAAAAACATAAGTCCCAAGACTTGGAAATATTTTCATCATAGCATGTATATACTTTACCAACCCTTGTTTGCTACTAGCTAGGCTAAGCATGGCATAGTAGCTTAACTTAGGAAATTTCCTAGCAATGCTACACTACTTAGGATTTCCCAACATAGCATTTGGCAAAATAGTAACATGCAAGACTTAGAAAAATAATTCTAATGCTTGTACAAAATATAGGGATTGAAATATTCATGAAGTACCACTTGCCTTGGTAGTGGGGAGAGTAGCACTCTTCACAATCACAGTCACTAGCAAAATCTACATAAAAATTTGTAGCACAAAATTACACACAATTCATATACAAACAAAAATATAAATGCATGTATGCAAGAATGCAAAGTGATGATTTTTAAAACTCCACCAAGCAAGTGAAAGATACTGAAACATAACTAAGTAAAAACTTGCTAATCCAAACATTTTTAGCACCAAAACAATTACTAAACAAATTCTATACTCAAAATGGTCTTAAACAAGTTCCTGCATAAAAAGTCATTTTAACAGAAACTTTTTGCTAAACACATTTCATAAACAGAAAGGGCTTGTCTCCCTGATTCCAACGATATAAAATTTGTAAAAATCTAACGTGGAAATCAAAAGTTATAGCCATTTCAAAATTGGATCTAAATCTGTTTTCAAATTTTGTTTTAATTCGAACCCTAGCCACGCGTCTTAATCCTATTGGCTGATACCGTTTCGTTCAGGATCACCCTCCCGCGCCGTTGGATCTATTTAAACTTCACGGCTCAGATCTTCCCATAACGCTTCACTAAATGATCTAATTCTACACGTTGGATCCAGATCTGACGGCTCTGGATCAAACGACCAAAACGGGGCGGCGCTGGCGGCGGCTACTGGCGGCGGCGAGTTCTGTCCGCGGTGTTACAGGTCGTCCGGAGGAGCAGGAGGATGCTTACCAGGTTCGCAGCGTCGAGGAGAAGCTCAACCTAGCAGTGGCTTGACAAGGGGCGCACGAGCACGGTCTCTGGGGCTCGTCGGAGTTTGCGGCGGCGTCTGTTGCTTGTAGTCGAGGTTGTTGCCGACGTTTGGCGTCGCCCTAGCGCGAACCAGAGGGGTCAGGTGATGCACAAGATGACGGCGAACATTCCCGTATGAAAGAGGGGGCAAGGGACGCTCGGGTTTTACCTCAATTGATCGCCGGAGTCGAGCGGCGGCGCAGACGGTTGCAGGCACGAACGGGAACGACGGCCTGGGTCACGAAAATGCAAACGAAGGGTGTCAGGGGGTGCGCAAGATCAAGCTGGGCACTATTGTTTGAACCAGAGAGAGGGGGGCGGTCGAGGCTCACCGGAATTAGTCGCCGGAGTCGTCGGTACTGCGGGGTTTCGAGGGCAAATGCGCACAGCCTGGTGGCGGAGTGAGCGAGGAGAGTGGGGGGAAATGACCGCGGCGGGGTGTGGTTTAAATAGTCTCACGCGCGACAAGAAATGCTTGCGGCATCAAGGCTAATTACGCCGCGCCATTACCGGCATCGACAGCAGCGGCGACGTGGTCTGCGGGCGCGTTTTGGGGAAGAAGGTGTGACGTGGAGAGGGCCACCAGTCAGCGAGTGCTACGGAGAGGGGGTGGGGTCCGTGTTTCAGTGTCGGTGTGGGTGCGTCTGCACGTGCGGGCAAGCGAGAAAGTGGCCGGGTGGGCTAGTTGGGCCTGTTTTGCAGCTGGGCTGGAATAGGAGCGCCTGGCCCTTTTCTTTTGTTTATTCCTTTTCTTTTTCTATTTTGATTTTTCAGGAATAGTTTTCAAATGAATTCAAACTCTTTTTGAATTCAAATCTTTCTAGGTTTTTGCAGTGTGCAACAGTCTCAAATATAGGCCTAAAACCATGTGGCTAATTCGCAAAGGCTTGGTCACTCTTGGAGAAACAAAATATCAGGAGCTTTGCACAAGATTTGCAAATGTTTGAAAAATGGTTTTTGAACCATTTCCATTTTGTAAAACTTGGTTCAAATTTCCACACTCAGTCCATTCAACAAAGGAGACAAGCAATCTCGGTTTAAAACATTCAAACTCTCAAATGGGGATGGCCATTTGATTTTAGTTTGGTCACATAAAATGATAGCACTATGTGCTTTGTTTTTCTGAAATGGGTTTTGAAATTGACCTCAATTCTATATGCATGCATGAATGATATGCAACTTTGAAATCATGATTTTAGGGATGTTACAAATCTAACCCCCTTAAGGTGAATCTCGCCCTCGAGATTCGGATTGGCTAGCAAATAGGTGAGGGTGGTTTTTCCGAAGATCATCTTCTCTTTCCCATGTTGCTTCCTCTTCGGTATGATGATTCCACTGTACTTTGCAAAACTTGATAGTCTTTATCCTTGTGACTCTTTCTGCAGTCTCAAGAATTTTGATAGGTTTCTCTTCATAAGTGAGATCACTTTCTAGTTGAGCTTCCTCCAAAGGTATAGTATCCTTCAAAGAATTTTCTTCCATTTCTAGGTGACATTTCTTAAGCTGACTCACATGAAACACATTATGGACAGCTGACAGAGATTCTGGCAGTTCAATTTCATAAGCAACTTCTCCTTTGCGACTCAAAATCTTGAATGGCCCAACATATCTTGGTGCCAACTTTCCTTTGACTCCGAATCTTTTTACTCCATGTAACACCCTCAGAATCGGCCCTATGCAAGTTTTAGCGGAACTCGCCGAACCCGCATAGAAACGATTCGAAGGTGCCCACCAGGCACTTTCGTGCGGGTGGAAAAACAAAGTAATAACATTACACAACAGTCCTCGATGGGACCCACAGAACAGATGTATATACAACAGCGACTCAAAGAGTCAAGAATACAGATATAATATACAAAGATCCAAATCACCTCGAAAGCGATGGAGCGTCCGACTACGGACAAGATGCAAATGGGGCTAAGAGCCCTGAAGAATAACCAATGGCGTCCATAACCCTGCCAAAGCCGGAAGGGTAACCACGCTAACGACGCCGAACTCAAAACCTGCTCAAACAAAAGGTGCCGACAAAGGGCAAAGGAAAAAGAAGGAGCGTCAAGATCGAGGCCGATGCAGCGAGGCTAGAATTCGGTCCTCGCCTACATAGGTATGGTGGATCGAGCGGCAGCAGATGCACTATACAACCTATAGAGACTCGATTCAATCCGGATATCGAGAGGGATGAGAAAGACCTATTCGGATCCAACCGATACTATCATCAAACAAACCCATCTGGCGTTTCCCCTCGAGACCAAACGAGGAAGTCAACCGAGAACTCACATTGGCGCTTTACTTATTCGGTTGTCGCTGCAATTACTAGTCAGTTTAGATAATCGTCACGATAAAGTAAGCATGGGCATTTTAGTTAATCATTCTTATAGTGGCAACACTTACTAGTCGACATAATTAGCATGTGACAACCCCAAACCCAGCAGTTGTTGGTACTTTTACTTAGCCATTCCGTTGTAGTGAAGCTGATTACTAATCATATCGGATACAAGTAAATTTATAACAATAAACTTTAGTTATAGTTGTCTATGATCAAGCATCGTGCTCCAAGTCGTCCATAACCGCGACACGGCTTCTCGAAAGATTAAACCGCAGGGTGCACCAAAGTATCCACAGGCACTTCGACCCTTTTTGCCAGATCAGTTAACATACACCCATCGGTATGTCGGCGGGGCCTAAGTCACGACGTTCCCAGATCCAAAGCAAGTACATGGGGGCCACCCCACCGAGTCGACACCCGCAACGGAGTCGGCCGGTCTCCGAGATGGACTCAGGTTTGAATCAGCATCGACGTCTGCCCCAAACGGGACCTTCGGCACCATGAATCGTGTCCCGATCCTAAACAGTACACGTGCTATCTGTCGCACAATTTAAATAAAACAGTAAACATGGCATAGGTACATGATAGTAAAAACACCTCAAACTAGTTGTGGCCCCCAGTACAATACTTTGAAATCAGGTAATTATCAATGGGGGGCCCATATCTCCCCACCTGTGGTTAGCGCGCTCGATCTCGGAACAGGTGTCAAGAACTCGGGTCCTACGGGACACAAGTGGGCGGTCGGAAACCAAATCTTACCTATCACCCACCGATGCCTCTGCTTAATTCAATTTTAGTTGTTAAACAGGAATTAAAGTGAACAATAAGTAAAACCATGGTCATCTCCAACATCAACATGCGGCAATTCCTCCAACAATGGTGGTACTTGACGACAAGCAAAACACTTGAGCAAGCGACTACGACACGCGGGTCCAACTATCTACCAAACAACAGGTAATAGGAGGTGTCCAAGGCTATATATGGCTGCAGTGGATATAACGGGTGCGAAACTAGAGCAACGCAACACAGATAGCAATAGATCAACAGGAGGGAAGTAAATACTATAAAAGTAAGATAGGTAGAAAGGGGGAGATGCTCGCCTGAAAACTTTGTCGAAGGCTCAACCGAAGATCGGGGCGAAGCTCACATCAACTCAACGGCCTTATCCGCGAAGAAGCAAAACACTTGAAGAAACATAGGATGCAATATTTAATACACGGCAGAAGATCGGCATGATGCATGTATGAGGCATGGCATGGCAAAGGGCGATGCAATTAGGTCAAATTAAGCGGAACCGGGGTCCCGACATTAATTAGGTGGTTCAAGTTATTTGTCTACCCCGCAATTATATGTTGTTTAGCAATGCAACAGAAGGAACCGGTTCGCTACACATGTTTAAATGAGGCCAATATAAGGCTAGATTTGCCCGCATATGGGCCCCATATTTAATTATTAGGTGAATCGGCATAAGGCCCCCAAACCACAGACGAGGATGCATGCATGGTCAATTCAATATGCAACAAGTTTTATTTCATTTATAAAATAGGGTTTCGAGGAAAAGGGGTCACACATTGAGGAGGGCTCGACGATCTTGGGTTCCGGGGTTCGGGGTTCGACAGGGTCCAGGGTTCGGCGGTTCCGTTCTCAGCGGGATCGTTCTCTCGTTCTCGGTAACGGGGCAGATCTTGCGTCCCGGGAAGATGTACTTGGCGGTCTCCGGCTCCACCCAGGTCGGGGCCGATCTTGTCTTCGCGAAGGTCTTGTCGGCCGGCGTATCGGGTCGGTTTTGGCGTCCGGGAAGCGGTACTTGTCACCCTGTGATCTTCGGGTGTTATGGCGACGATCTTGTCGTTTCGATGTCGGGGTCTTGAAAAACGGAGCGAAGCACTTGGCGTTCCTTAGCGATCTTGGCGTCCCGTGTCGAAGATCTTGTGCAGCCTCTTGTCGTTGGCGTTGTGGTACTTGTTCCGTTACATGGCGATCTTGGGGTTCCGTTCGTGTGGTGGTATTGGCCGACGAGGGGCTCGAAACACATCCATAGAAGGGTCACATGCCAACCACCACTCCACATCCACGCGTTGGTACAGCACTATCCGCCATGGCCAGAACAAGGCTAGCACCCACCAACACGCGCACAGGCGGAACACATAGAGGAGGTTGGTGGAGACGCCCATGACGGAACAGCTTGCAGCGGTGGGCTCTTGGGGGCCGCGCTGCAGGGGGCCGAGGGACGAAGCCGAGGAGACGGAGGGAAGGGTCGCCGCGCGGATCCCTGGGCGACGCGCGACGCTGGCGGGCTCGAGGCAGGGTTGAGGCGACGCGACGCGAAGCAGCGGCGCTTGGCGCTGCCGGGCGCGCCAGCGGCGGGCCGACGGCTGTGGAAGGCGGCGATGCGGTGCTCGGGCGGCAGCAGCGGGCGGAGCTTGGGGTCGACGGAACTTGGCGGGGAGGCCGGCGGCGGACGGTGGCGTCTGGACGCTGGCGGCGGACGCGGCCGAGGCGCCGGTCGACGGGAGCCGGACGGAGAGGGCGCGAGGCGGGGGTCCGCGGTCGAGGGCGACGGCGCTGGTCGCCGGGCATGACGCGAGGCGGCCGCGGGCTCAGCGAGGGAACCGAGCGGGTCGCCGAAGCTGCGCGGCCGGGAGGAGCTTGAGCTCGGCGGCGACGGGCCATGAGCGGCCGGGAGACGCGATGGCGCAGCCATGGTCGGCCGGGCGGGGAGGAGGTTGCAGGGCGGCGGTGGTGGTCTGGAGGGAAGAGGAGGTGGGGTGAGCGCTGAGGCAAAGCGAGGTGGGAGGCAGAGCGCGGGTGGCTGGTCGAGGGAGGTCGCGGGCGGCAAGCGAGCGCCGGAGCTGCAGGGCAGGAGAGAGCCATGAGGGGCGAGACAAGAGGAGGAGGGAGGCGCGTTGCGCGACGGGAAGAAGTGGGAGGAGGAAGAAAGGGTCGACGGGGTGGACGGGCGGTGGGGCCTGTGGGCGGGGCTGTGGACTGGTCGGTGTGGTCGACGCGGGGAGGTGGGATCTGGTGCGTGCGTGCGGGGTCCAGGGGGCAGGGGCTGCGTGGGGGTGCGTGCGGAGTGGGGGCCGGCTGGGTGAGCTGTTGTGTGGGGAGAGAGGGTGGGCTGAGAGAGGAGAGAGAGAGGGTGAGGTGGAGGGCTAGGATTGGGTGAGGGAGAGGGAGGGGTGAGGTGGCGCGACGGAATAGGTGGGAGTGATGTGGCCAAGGGGGGTGGGTAGAATATCTGGTAGGTTTAGGATTAGAGCGGACCGATTTAGTTTTATACGGGGGTGGTCGTTCGGGTCGGGTTGGCCCGTTCGACTGCCCCCACTAAAAATAATTGAACTTTTTATTTGTTTTAATGACACCATTTGCAAACCGATAGCAACAAACAAAATATTCCGGGGACCCGGTTTTGATGTTTGAAAAAGGAGGGGCGTTTTAGAAAACAAAACGGGCTTTGCGAACATCGTTTTATGCAGACAATGCATGATGATGACGATGCAATGCACAAATTCAACGCGATTTTCTAGTAGTGGTTTTGCGGGATGCCACAATTCGACACCACTAACAAGGGATCTCGCCCTCGAGATCCGCCTCATGGTACCGGAAGGAAGGTCGGCGTTATGCGTCTTCTCGCTTCGTGTAGATCCTCGCGACACCACTAAGAAGAGGTCGTTGTCCGTGATCGTCGCGAGAGAGCACTCCGGATAACCAACAGACGAAGTCAAAGGTAAGGCCACCTCTAACTTTCATGGAAGGAGTAAAATTGCATCGATCCACCATTCAATGTACATAAGCGAATGATAAGAGTAGTGGTATGGTCGCGACTCCATCCCGCACTCAAAGCATTACTATGTTCACGAATAAACAGATTATGCAACCAACCCTCGGATTCAGACTGAAGATCTCGACAAGCGAGGTTCGGATCAAAGGAGTGATGCAGACTCTGCATCGTATCTGGCGTAGAGGATGTCGTCGCGTCGGAAAACACCGGAAGCACAAACAAGGAACAAAGGATGGTACCACAGTAGACGGATTACTCAGGCAGCATGAAGACCAGATGTAGCAACACCGTTATCAAAGAAGGAAGCGAAACCTTGAAGGTACGACGGAAACCCAACCACGAGAATTCCTGGACTCGAAGAAAGAGACGAGAGCGGATTCAAAACACGTAGAGGTAAGAGGAGAACAACAGAGGGGTAAGGAGTAAAATCAGACCTAATCAGAACTATCCAACCGATTTTCAAAAATAGTTTTGACACTCTACGTTGGCCGTTAGCTAGGTTATCCTACAGGCTGGACTTGTGGGGTATCGCAACTGCTGAGCTCTGATACCACTCTGTAACACCCTCAGAATCGGCCCTATGCAAGTTTTAGCGGAACTCGCCGAACCCGCATAGAAACGATTCGAAGGTGCCCACCAGGCACTTTCGTGCGGGTGGAAAAACAAAGTAATAACATTACACAACAGTCCTCGATGGGACCCACAGAACAGATATATATACAACAGCGACTCAAAGAGTCAAGAATACAGATATAATATACAAAGATCCAAATCACCTCGAAAACGATGGAGCGTCCGACTACGGACAAGATGCAAATGGGGCTAAGAGCCCTGAAGAATAACCAATGGCGTCCATAACCCTGCCCAGGCCAAGCCGGAAGGGTAACCCTGCTAACGACGTCGATCTCAAAACCTGCTCAAACAAAAGGGGTGCCGACAAAGGGCAAAGGAAAAAGAAGGAGCGTCAGTACTGAGGCCAGTACACGGCGAGGCTAGAATTCGGCGGTCCTCGCCTACATAGGTATGGTGGACTGAGCGGCAGCGGCAGCATGCACTATACAACCTATAGAGACTCGATTCAACTGGCGGATATCAGAGAGGGATGAGAAAGACCTATTCGGATCCAACCTGATACTATCATCAAACAAACCCATCCTGGCATTTCCCCCTCGAGACCAAACGAGGAAGTCAACCGAGGAACTCACACAGTTGGTAGTTTTACTTATTCAGTTGTCGTTGCAGCAATTACTAGTCAGGTTTAGATAATCGTCCTGATAAAGTAAGCAGTGGGCATTTTTAGTTAATCATTCTGTTATAGTGGCAACACTTACTAGTCAGATACAATTAGCATGTGAGAACCCCAAACCCAGCAGTTGTTGGTACTTTTACTTAGCCATTCCGTTGTAGTGAAGCTGATTACTAATCATATCGGATACAAGTCAATTTATAACAATAAACTTTAGTTATAGTTGTCTATGATCAAGCACTGTGCTCCAAGTCGTCCATAACCGCGGACACGGCTTCTCGAAAAGATTAAACCCTGCAGGGGTGCACCAAAGTATCCACAGGCACTTCGACCCTTTTTGCCAGATCGGTTAACATACACCCATCGGTATGTCGGCGGGGCCTAAGTCACGACATTCCCAGATCCAAAGCAAGTACATGGGGGCCACCCCACCGAGTCGACACCCGCAACGGAGTCGGCCGGTCTCCGAGATGGACTCAGGGTTTGGGTATACTGCACGATACCGCCTCAAACGGGATCGGCACATGAATCGTGTCCCGATCCTAACAAAGACACGCTATCGTCACAATTTAAATAAAACAGAAACATGGCATAGGTACATGATAGTAAAACACCTCAAACTAGTTGTGGCCCCAGACAATACTTTGAAATCAGGTAATTATCAATGGGGGCCCATATCTCCCCACCGTGGTTAGCGCCGATCTCTAACAGTGTCAAGAACTGGGTCCCACGGGACACAAGTGGGCGATGAAACCAAATCTTACCTATCACCCACCGATGCCTCTGCTTAATTCAATTTTAGTTGTTAAACAGGAATTAAAGTGAACAATAAGTAAAACCATGATCATCTCCAACATCAACATGCGGCAATTCCTCCAACAATGGTGGTACTTGACGACAAGCAAAACACTTGAGCAAGCGACTACGACACGCGGGTCCAACTATCTACCAAACAACAGGTAATAGGAGGTGTCCAAGGCTATATATGGCTGCAGTGGATATAACGGGTGCGAAACTAGAGCAACGCAACACAGATAGCAATAGATCAACAGGAGGGAAGTAAATACTATAAAAGTAAGATAGGTAGAAAGGGGGAGATGCTCGACTGAAAACTTTGTCGAAGGCTCAACCGAAGATCGGGGCGAAGCTCACATCAACTCAACGGCCTTATCCGCGAAGAAGCAAAACACTAGAAGAAACATCGGATGCAATATTTAATACACGGCAGAAGATCGGCATGATGCATGTATGAGGCATGGCATGGCAAAGGGCGATGCAATTAGGTCAAATTAAGCGGAACCGGGGTCCCGACATTAATTAGGTGGTTCAAGTTATTTGTCTACCCCGCAATTATATGTTGTTTAGCAATGCAACAGAAGGAACCGGTTCGCTACACATGTTTAAATGAGGCCAATATAAGGCTAGATTTGCCCGCATATGGGCCCCATATTTAATTATTAGGTGAATCGGCATAAGGCCCCCAAACCACAGACGAGGATGCATGTATGGTCAATTCAATATGCAACAAGTTTTATTTCATTTATAAAATAGGGTTTCGAGGAAAAGGGGTCACACATTGAGGAGGGCTCGACGATCTTGGGTTCCGGGGTTCGGGGTTCGACAGGGTCCAGGGTTCGGCGGTTCTCGCCGGGATCGTTCTCGTTCTCAGAACGGGCAGATCTTGCGTCCCGGGAAGATGTACTTGGCGGTCTCCGGCTCCACCCAGGTCGGGGCCGATCTTGTCTTCGCGAAGGTCTTGTCGGCCGGCGTATCGGGTCGGTTTTGGCGTCCGGGAAGCGGTACTTGTCACCCTGTGATCTTCGGGTGTTATGGCTACGATCTTGTCATTTCGATGTCGGGGTCTTGAAAAACGGAGCGAAGCACTTGGCGTTCCTTAGCGATCCTGGCGTCCCGTGTCGAAGATCTTGTGCGGCCTCTTGTCGTTGGCGTTGTGGTACTTGTTCCGTTACATGGCGATCTTGGGGTTCCGTTCGTGTGGCGGTATTGGCCGACGAGGGGCTCGAAACACATCCATAGAAGGGTCACATGCCAACCACCACTCCACATCCACGCGTTGGTACAGCACTATCCGCCATGGCCAGAACAAGGCTAGCACCCACCAACACGCGCACAGGCGGAACACATAGAGGAGGTTGGTGGAGACGCCCATGACGGAACAGCTCGCAGCGGTGGGCTCGTGCGGGCCGCGCTGCAGGGGGCCGAGGGACGAAGCCGAGGAGACGGAGGGAAGGGTCGCCGGCGCGGGACTGCACGGCGACGCGCACGCGGGGCAGGCGGGCTCGAGGCAGGGGTTGAGGCGACGCGGACGGGGCGAAGCTTCAGGCGCGGCGGCGCCGCGCGCGCGGCTGGCGGCCGACGGCCGCGGAAGGCGGCGATGCGGTGCTCGGGCGAGCGGGCGGCGGGCGGAGCTTGGGGTCGACGGAACTTGGGAGGCCGGGCGGCGACGGTGGCGGGCGGGACGCTGCCGGGCGGCGGACGCGGCCGGAGGCGCGGGTCGACGGAGCCGCGGACGGAGAGGGCGCGAGGCGGGGTCCGCGAGGTCGCGGGCGACGAGGGCGCGCGGGTCGCCGGGCGGCGGACGCGAGGCGGCCGGGCGCGCGGGCGCGGAGGGAACCGCTGGTCGTGAAGCGGCTGCGCTGGCCGGGAGGAGCTTGAGCTCGGCGGGCGACGGGCCATGAGCGCCGGAGGAGGGAGACGCGAGCAGGGCGCAGGCCGGCGGGAGCCGCGCTGGCGGAGGAGGAGGTTGCGGGCGCGGTGTGTGGTCTGGAGGGAAGAGGAGGTGGTGAGCGGGTGGAGGCAGGCGAGGGTGGGAGTGGCGGTGGCGAGGGAGGTCGCGGCATGGCGAAGGCCGGGAGCTGTGAGGGCAGGAGGAGAGCCAGGAGGGGCGAGACAAGCGAGGGAGGGGAGGTGCGGGTTGCGCGACGGGAAGAAGGGCGGGAGGAGGAAGAAAGGGCCGACGGGTGGACGGGCGGTGCCTGAGGCCTGTGGACCGGGTCGGTGTGGTCGACGCGGGGAGGTGGGATCTGCGTGCAAGGCAAGGGGTCTGTGGGGGGCTGCGTCTGGAGTGGGGGCCACTGGGTGAGCTGCTGTGGGAGAGAGGGTGGAGAGAGGAGAGAGAGAGGGTGAGGTGGAGGCTAGGATTGGGTGAGGAGAGGGAGGTGAGGTGCGACGGAATAGGTG
The DNA here is from genome assembly GCA_030063025.1 of Avena longiglumis. Lineage (NCBI taxonomy): Eukaryota > Viridiplantae > Streptophyta > Magnoliopsida > Poales > Poaceae > Avena > Avena longiglumis. The sequence continues at coordinate 474,694,213 of CP125974.1, read as the reverse complement.
GGAGTGATGTGGCCAAGGGGGGTGGGTAGAATATCTGGTAGGTTTAGGATTAGAGCGGACCGATTTAGTTTTATACGGGTGGTTGTTCGGGCCCGCTCGATCGCCTCTAAAAATAATTGAACTTTTTATTTGTTTTAATGACACCATTTGCAAACCGATAGCAACAAACAAAATATTCCGGGGACCCGGTTTTGATGTTTGAAAAAGGAGGGGCGTTTTAGAAAACAAAACGGGCTTTGCGAACATCGTTTTATGCAGACAATGCATGATGATGACGATGCAATGCACAAATTCAACGCGATTTTCTAGTAGTGGTTTTGCGGGATGCCACACTCCACGGAGTGGTGATACTCTAAGATAAGCTCTATCACCAACTTCGTAGGTGACTTCTCTACGCTTAGGATCTGCGTAGCTTTTCTGTCGGGACTGTGCTATCTTTAACCTGTCCTTAACCAATTTGACCTTCTCTTCGGCTTCTTTGATAATATCTGGCCCGAATAAACTTCTTTCTCCCACACCATTCCATAACAATGGGGTGGTACATTTTCTTCCGTAGAGAAACTCAAACGGTGCCATCTCAATGCTGGCTTCATAGCTGTTGTTATAAGAAAATTCTGCATAAGGCAGACTTTCATCCCAACTGGCTCCATAGTCTAGGGCACATGCCCTCAACATGTCTTCCAGAATTTGATTAGTCCTTTATGTTTGTCCATCGGTTTGAGGATGAAAAGCAGTACTGAATTCCAACCTCGTCCCCAATGATTCATGTAGCTGTCTCCAAAAATGGGAAGTGAATTGAGTTCCCCTATCAGACACAATACTCTTGGGCACACCATGAAGACATACAATTCTACTCATGTAGATCTTGGCTAACTTGGCACTTGTATAAGTTGTCTTCACGGGAATGAAATGAGCCACTTTAGTTAGGCGATCCACTACTACCCATATGGAATCATATCCTGATCTGGTCCTTGGTAATCCGGTAATGAAATCCATACCAATCTTATCCCACTTCCAATCAGGAATAGGTAGTGGTTGAAGCAATCCTGCAGGTTTCTGATGCTCCGCTTTTACTCTACTACACACATCACACAAAGCAATATATTCGGCGATGTCCCTCTTGAGATTGTTCCACCAAAATCTTTCCTTCATGTCCATGTACATTTTGGTGTTCCCCGGGTGAATAGAATACGGAGAGTTGTGTGCTTCCTGCAAAATCAGTTTCCGCAACTCCGGATCTTGTGGAACACAGATACGTTTCCCATGCCATAATGTACCCTGTTCGTCTTCATGGAAATTTTAAGCTTTCCCTTGGCCAATCTTTTCCTTAATCTCTTCAATTTCCTTATCGGTCTTCTGAGCTTCTCGGATCTTGTCCAACAAAGTGGGTTGAACATCCAAAGACATGAGATGTCCTTCAGGCACAATCTCCAATCTGAGTTCTCGGAATTGGGTACACAAATCATCTGGCAATTCTCCTTTGGTAAGGCCATTTACAAATACCTTACGACTTAGAGCATCTGCTACAACATTTGCTTTACCGGGGTGGTATTGCAAACTTAAGTCATAGTCCTTGATAAGCTCTAACCATCTTCTTTGTCTCATATTGATTTCCTTTTGGGTGAAAATATGCTTCAAACTCTTGTGATCGGTGAACACTTCACAACGCTTTCCCAAAAGGTAGTGCCTCCATGTTTTGAGTGCATGGACGACAGAGGCTAACTTCAAATCATGAGTAGGATAGTTCACCTCATGAGTTTTGAGTTGTCTCGAGGCATAAGCTACAACTTTACCGTCTTGCATAAGTACGGCACCCAAACCTTGATGAGACGCATCACAATATACTTGGAAATCCTTTTCCAACCGCGTATATAGAACTGGTGCTGTCACAAGTCTCTTCTTTAACTCCTGAAAGCTGACTTCACAACCTTCAGACCAAGTAAACTTCTTGTCTTTCTTTAATAATTCAGTCATTGGCTTAGCAACCTTTGATAAATTTTCAATGAACCTTCTGTAGTAACCTGCTAGGCCAAGGAAACTACGAACTTCTTTCACGTTCTTGGGGGATTCCCATTCCGTCACAGCTGAAACCTTAGCAGGATCAACTGCTACACCATCCTTTGTCATAACATGACCTAGAAAACCAACTTCTTCTAACCAGAACTCACACTTGCTAAATTTGGCATAAAGTTTATGCTCTCTCAACTTCTCAAGTATCAAACGCAAGTGTCCTTCATGCTCTTCTTTGCTCTTGGAGTAGACTAAGATGTCATCGATAAAAACGACAACAAACTTGTCAAGGAATTCCATAAACACTTTGTTCATCATATTCATGAAGTATGCTGGAGCATTGGTCAAGCCGAAAGGCATTACGGTATACTCATACAATCCATACCTTGTGGTGAATGCTGTTTTAGGTATGTCTTGCTCTCTTATCTTAAGTTGAAAATAGCCTGACCTTAGATCAATCTTTGAAAACACACATGCTCCTTCAAGCTGATCAAATAAGTCATTGATTCTAGGCAAAGGATATTTGTTCTTGATAGTTACCTCGTTGAGTGAACGGTAATCTATGCATAACCTTTGACTTCTGTCTTTCTTCTCCACAAACAAGACTGGGGCTCCCCAAGATGAAGAACTTTGTTGAATAAATCCTTTCTGCAACTGTTCTCCTAGTTGCTTCTTGAGCTCTTTCAGTTCATCAACTGACATTTTATATGGTCTCTTTGCTATTGCTCCAGAACCTGGTACCAAATCTATCAGAAACTCCACATCTCTATCTGGTGGCATTCCTGGCAATTCTTCTGGAAATACATCCGGATACTCACACACAATTGGCACACTGTCCATGCTAACCCCCTTAAGAGAATTTAGCATACTCTTCTTTGCTCCAAAGCTGGTCTTGAATCTGATCCTTTTATTTTCTGGAGTTGTGAGTGAGACAGTATGGCTGGCATAATCTATCACTCCTTTGTACTTAGTCATCCAGTCCATTCCCAGAATGACATCCAATCCTTGGGAGTTTAGTATTATCAAGTTAACGGAAAACTTATACTTCCCAAATTCTATGACTAGATCATGGCATCCTGAATTCACTATCATTTCTCCACCAGGAGAACTTACTTTTATAGGACACCTAATAGTTTCTACCGGTAGTTCATTTCTTTCAACAAATGCTCTTGATATGAATGAATGAGATGCACCAGTATCAAAGAGTACAAGTGCTGGAATGGAATTGAGTCTGAACTTACCAGCAACAGCGTCAGGCTCCTCATAAACCTCCTCCACATTGATGTGGTTCACCTATCCTTTCTGAAAAGGATTGGGCTAGACAGGTCCTTCAACTTTCTTTTTGGGGCACTCATTAGCATAGTGTCCCATCTTCTTGCATTTGAAGCACTCAACCTGACTGATATCTCTCTTAGCAGGCTGACTTCCACTCCCACTACCATTACCACTGTGGTGGCTCTTATGTCCACCCTTGTGGTTCTTGTACTTGTCATTGTCATGGCTGCGATGATGCTTGTTGTCATGACGGTTGTGGTTGTGGTGCTTGTTGAATTTCCCATGCTTGTGGGATCCTGAGCTTCCACTGTCATCATAGTGAGATCGTTTGTGAGACGATCCCGAGCTGTGCTTGTCGGAGTGCTTCCTCTTTCTACTCTCGACTTGCTTCATTTTGTTCTCCAATATAGCAGCCTTGTCACAGAGCGACTGATACGTGGGAACATATGCCACAGCCAGTTGCAGATTCAGCTCATCATTCAAGCCTTCCAGAAATTTTTCCTTTCTTTTGGCATCTGTGTCAACCTCATCCGGTGCATAACGCGCCAGATTGTTGAACTCTTCAATGTACTCAGCCACGCTGCGGTGGCGCTGCTTCAGATTGTGGAACTCTTTCTTTTTCAGGCTCATTATTCCTGATGAGATATGAGCAGTGCGAAAGCCGTCCTCAAAGATAGCCCAAGTCACCTCATCTATGGGTGTGGTGATTTGGAAGTTGTCCCACCAAGTGGCGGCTGGCCCTTCCAGCAGATGTGCTGCAAATCTGACCTTTTCAGCATCCGTGCATCCCACGGTTACTAAGTCCTTGTTTACAGAACGTAGCCAATCATTGGCCACCATGGGATCAGTTGTCCCTGAGAACTTAGCTGACCTCAATCGCAGAAATCTGGTGAGCATATCAAAGCCCGGAGGGTTTTTGTTGTTATTGTTGTTATTGTTGTTGTTATTGGGGTTGTTGTTGTTGTTTTGGTTCTGAATGAATGTTGTCATCATCTTCATGAGCTGTGTTTGAGCATTCATCATTTGCTGCATTTCTGGTGTGATGTTGTTGTTGTTGTTGTTGTTGGGGTTGGGGTTTGCGCGACGGGGAGGCATCTGTGGTTTGTTCAAATAGAGATAAGAATGAGATACCCATAGATGTTTTCATGCACATTACATCACATAAGCAAACACAAGCATGCAACAGAAGATAAAAGTTCAACAACAAGATAACAATCTCACAAAGTAAAACACACAAGTGGCAAGCCATCCACATGTCGGATGGTCCAATAACAAGTTCACAATAACAAGTACGATAATAAAAGGTAAACGAGTAGTCAAGTCTACTCATCAGCATCAATCTCCTCCTCGACAAAGGTAAGACCTGTGTTCTCCATCGCGGTCTTGTTCTCCTCAATAGTAGTGGTCAAGGACTCAATCTTGGCCTTGAGATCCCTCTTCTGGGAACGAAGCCTCTCAATCACCATCTGCTGCTGCTCTAGCTCAAAGTCCTTGGACTTCAGTTCTTCAGTCATGTCCCGGATCTTCTTGTTCCTATTCTGGACACGTTTCTCCTGACTCTTGAACTTCCGGTCCTGGGTCTCGAACTTTGCCTCCATTTCCTTGACTATCTCGTCCTGCTGCGCGAAGAGCTTGTCCTTCTCGCGAAGCTGCACTGAGCTCATCATTACTGAGCATGACATTGGTCCTATCCGTGTCCACGTGCCTAATGAGAGACTCTAAGTCCTGGAGATACAGACGTATCGGCTCTGCTGTGTCCCTCGAGTTGTCCTCGAAGTCGATGGACTCTCCATCCGCATCACGTCTTCCGAAGACGTGGAAGTGGGTGCCTCTAACCTGTCGGGAGTGTCGGTAGTGACGCCCCATCGTGTCCTGCATGACTACCTCCATGCCTCTCTCCCTGTCATCGTGCATAAGCTTGAAGACGATGGCCTCCGTAGTAGGCTCCGTCTGGCGTCCGGGCTGGTTCACCTTGAAGCCCCAGAGGTCCTTCCTCTCGAACTTGGTGAGTGGATGCACCATGATGGTGGTAAGAGGGAGATTGAGCAAGGTGGTAAGCTCAATGATACGAGGACCAAAGCGGGTAACCTGGAACTCCTCAACAGTGCTGATGGTAATAGGCATCTATTTATAAGATAGAAAAGTTAGAACAACACTTTTTAAGATAAAACAAAGACAAACATCACATACATATCCTTGGAACACAAAATCACACAAGTCATGCATACATGAATCCATTACATCAATCAAGGTCCAAACTTATTTAAGGTATCATTTTGGAAAATAAGGTAGGTGGTGGTCCAACTAACGAAGTATGTTTACAATCCTATCTCACTGGATCTGTTGGCTAACACAATGTTCCTAGAGGCAATCAGCATATCTTGCTCACATGATTCCATCACTAAGTCTATAATATCTCCTCTTAAGGTTTGGTTGGTGGCTTCCAACTCTTGGGTATGTTCCTTCTCTTTCTCTAAGTCTTTTTGGAGGTTGAGTATTCTGCACTTGATTCTAGCACTAAGTTCTTTGATAGTCCTCCAAGCTGCTTCTCTTGCTGACTCAAAGAATGTGGTATGCACCATAGTGTTGGTGTACATGCAGAATACTTTTTCTTTGTGGTTGTCTTCCTTGTTTTTGTACAAGTGAAGTTGCACCCACCAGTACTCAACTCCTTCATCCATCACCAGAAAGCCTTTGTACACAGCTGCACCATGTATTTCCATTGCCACCATGAGGTCCTTGAGAATTTTGGGAAACTATGTCTCACACTCCAAGGTCATGGTCATGAGTGGTCCTTTCTTTACGGCTTCGTTGATGGAGTTCATCTACAAATAGAGATGAGAATGAGAAGATTAGAAAAGTTTACGAGAAGAATAGACAAGTGTAGAAGTAGTTGAAAAATTTTCCTTAGTGGTTTCCAATCCTAGGGTCATAATCCTAAAGGCAACCTGGCTCTGATACCATCTGTAAGATCCCTCCTTTGTAAAGGAAAAGGATCCCTGTGATTGCAATGCTAGTCCCTGGATCATTGCTAGCATCCACAGTTTAAGATGAAGTACATAGATACAAAGGTCATTTATTACATCCATTTTAGAGATAAAACATAGTCTTTTACAACTCGAGGCCACAGGCCTAATACAAGAGTTTTGGAATAAATAAATAAACATAAGTCTTCATATTCATGTGCCACAGGCAAGCATGTTGAGTGTAGACTCATGACACCTAATCATCATCGGAGTAACCTGCAACATCACAAGTTACAGCCACAGTGGGTCAATACTTTGGAATAGTATTGGCAAGTGATACCTTAGTAAATTTTAAGTGGACTATATTACTATATGAATTTTGGCTAAGTGTAGCTTGGCTTGCTTTGCTCAAAATAGGTTTTTCCTATTAGTTGAAATCACTAAGTTTTTTTTTGTCAAAACATTTCCCAAGAAACCACCAATAGACATTGGGGTCCTTCACCCTTGTTCACCCACAAGTTTTACTTAGAAGTTGGAGTGATGAGATTCTTGATAGCTTCCATGTCTTGATGCTCAAGTTGTCCATTGCCATAGACTTGGCTAAGTACTTAGATTTTTCCATCTGTAGAGGTTGTGCACTTTCCCCACCAGACTTGGTTTCCCAAGACAGGACCTTTCAGAAGCCTTTCCTTAGACCAAATAGACGCGCTCCAACCTATCATTCCCACTACCACCAACTGTCCAAATGGCTAAGTTCTAGCAACTTATGTGATCCAGGCAGAGCCCATATTGCCAAGTGGCTGCACTAGAAGCTTCTCAACACTTGGACTCTAAAATCCCTTTGTTCCTGGGTGGCGTACCACAAGTGAGATACACAAGGTAAACCATATCCATGGGCCTTGTGTAACCACTCAAGCAAAAACCACCATTCAAGTCCCATTCCACCCAGGAGGTTAATTGTCTTAGTTGTTTTATTAGGAAAAACATAAGTCCCAAGACTTAGAAATATTTTCATCATAGCATGTATATACTTTACCAACCCTTGTTTGCTACTATCTAGGCTAAGCATGGCATAGTAACTTAACTTAGGAAATTTCCTAGCAATGCTACACTACTTAGGATTTCCCAACATAACATTTGGCAAAATAGTAACATGCAAGACTTAGCAAAATAATTCTAAAGCTTGTACAAAATATAGGGATTGAAATATTCATGAAGTACCACTTGCCTTGGTAGTGGGGAGAGTAGCACTCTTCACAATCACAGTCACTAGCAAAATCTACACAAAAATTTGTAGCACAAAATTACACACAATTCATATACAAACAAAAATATAAATGCATGTATGCAAGAATGCAAAGTGATGATTTTTAAAACTCCAACAAGCAAGTGCAAAATACTGAAACATAACTAAGTCAAAAACTTGCTAATCCAAACATTTTTAGCACTAAAACAATTACTAAACAAATTCTATACTCAAAATGGTCTTAAACAAGTTCCTGCATAAAAAGTCATTTTAACAGAAACTTTTTGCTAAACACATTGCATAAACAGAAAGGGCTTGTCTCCCTGATTCCAACGATATAAAATTTGTAAAAATCTAACATGGAAATCAAAAGTTATAGCCATTTCAAAATTGGATCTAAATCTGTTTTCAAATTCTGTTTTAATTCAAACCCTAGCCCCTCGTCTTAATCCTATTGGCTGATACCGTTTCGTTTAGGATCACCCTCCCGCGCCGTTGGATCCATTTAAACTTCACGGCTCAGATCTTCCCATAACGCTTCGCTAAATGATCTAATTCTACACGTTGGATCCAGATCTGACGGCTCTGGATCAAACGACCAAAACGGGCGTTACGGGCGGCGCTTCGGGCGGCGAAGTTCGTCATGCGGCGCGCTGGTCGTCCGGAGGAGCAGGAGGATGCTTACCAGGTTAGCAGCGTCGAGGAGAAGCTTAACCTAGCAGTGGCTTGACAAGGGGCGCACGAGCACGGTCTCTGGGGCTCGTCGGAGTTTGCGGCGGCGTCTGTTGCTTGTAGTCGAGGTTGTTGCCGAGGTTGGGCGTCGCCTAGCGAACCGTAGGGGTGATGCACAAGATGACGGCGAACATTCCCGTATGAAAGAGGGGGCAAGGGGCGCTCGGGTTTTACGTCAATTGATCGCCGGAGTCGAGTGGCGGCGCAAACGGTTGCAGGAACGAACGGGAACGACGGCCTGGGTCACGAAAATGCAAACGAAGGGTATCAGGGGGTGCGCAAGATCAAGATGCGCACTATTGTTTGAACCAGAGAGAGGGGGGCGGTCGAGGCTCACCGGAATTAGTCGCCGGAGTCGTCGGTACTGCGGGGTTTCGAGGGCAAATGCGTGCAGCCTGGTGGCGGAGTGAGCGAGGAGAGTGGGGGGAAATGACCACGGCGGGGTGTGGTTTAAATAGGCTCACGCACGACAAGAAACGCTTGCGGCATCAAGGCTAATTACGCCGCGCCATTACCGGCATCGACAGCAGCGGCGACGTGGTCTGCGGGCGCGTTTTGGGGAAGAAGGTGTGACGTGGAGAGGGCCACCAGTCAGCGAGTGCTACGGAGAGGGGGTGGGGTCCGAGTGTCAGCGTCGGTGTGGGTGCGTCTGCGCGTGCGAGCGAGCGAGAAAGTGGCCGGGTGGGCTAGTTGGGCCTGTTCTGCAGCTGGGCTGGAATAGGAGCGCCTGGCCCTTTTCTTTTGTTTATTCCTTTTCTTTTTCTATTTTGATTTTTCAGGAATAGTTTTCAAATGAATTCGAACTCTTTTTGAATTCAAATCTTTATGGGTTTTTGTAGTGTGCAACAGTCTCAAATATAGGCCTAAAACCATGTGGCTACTTTGCAAAGGCTTGGTCACTCTTGGAGAAACAAAATATCAGGAGCTTTGCACAAGATTTGCAAATGTTTGAAAAATGGTTTTTGAACCATTTCCATTTTGTAAAACTTGGTTCAAATTTCCACACTCAATCCATTCAACAAAGGAGACAAGCAATCTAGGTTTAAAACATTCAAACTCTCAAATGGGGATGGCCATTTGATTTTAGTTTGCTCACATAAAATGATAGCACTATGTGCTTTGTTTTTCTGAAATGGGTTTTGAAATTGACCTCAATTCTATATGCATGCATGAATGATATGCAACTTTGAAATCATGATTTTAGGGATGTTACACGTACGAGGGGTTGTACTTCTCTATTTCCTTCGGCGCTTTGAAGTTCGCCGGATATTTTTCGCCTCGGATCATCGGTCTGAAGCACCGGGGCCCGGGTCGGCTTAGCGACCCCATTGGCTTGCCGTCGCGGCGATTGGTTAGGGTGTGTCGCAAGTCGTCGGGCTGGCGTGCGCACCAGCTTTGGTTGTTGATGATGTGGGTGCGGGCGTCGACGGGCTGACCGTTGGCGGCGACAAAGTTGGTCGCTGTCCTGGGGTCGTTGGTGGAGAGTGCCGCGTTCGCGGGTCGGTGTTGGAGCTGTAGCGGTTCGGGTGGCGGGCAATTGAGGGTGTTTGCCGCCAATGGGCGGCCGCTTGAGGCCGCTCTGCTGCCCGAAGAACGCGAGTACACCCGACCCTGCGAATCGGCGCCTGAGTTTTGTTGCTCGACCGCCTTTGCGAGCAGGGCTCTGACGTACTGGATCTGTAGAGCGCCGTCACTGGTGGCCGTGATGTTGTCGGCCATTGCTCGACCTACCACGAGGTTGTCCATCGGGGTGGAGAACAGTGGTAGGCCGTTCACGTCTGGCTCCCGTGAGGAAACCACTATCCGCGGCTTATCCCTGGGGGGTGTGTGGTTGGGTGGAGGTGGGGCGCCGTTCGCCGTCGACCCTGGTGGGGGCCGGGCGCTTCCTCCTGGTAGCGCGTTCTCGCAGATCGCGCGCTCGGCCACGCGGGCCGGGTCGTTCTCGTCGTCGAAGTTCAGGGCGCGCCCCTAGACGGTGGGGTTCAAGCGCTACCTAATTCGCTGCTGGTGGTAGCGCGACAGCTCCTGTGTCGTCACCTGCTCGAGGCGAAATTTTCCGCGCTCGGCTTGCTCCTTGCGGACTGCCTCCGCTAGCTTCAGGCGGAGTTCCTCGACCTCCGTTGCCATGGCGTTAGGAGGGATCGGGGTGGATAAGGGATCCTCCGGCGGATCGGTGCTAGTCGCCATGTAGGTCGCGGCGTGGCGACCGGTCCCGTCGCGGAGATCGGCGGAGTTTTCCGACCCGGAGTCGAAGCCGAAGATCCCAAGGATGGAGGGATCCTCGAAGTCTCCCACGTTGGAGACCTGGGTGATGGAGCTCGGGCGGTTGCGGTGATGGATCCGGCGAGTGACGCCGGGGTCGCCTAGTCGGCGTCGTCGTTGAGGGCCGCGTCTTTCGCGGCCGCGGAGTTTTCGGCCATGTTGCTGTGGGCCGAGTTGTACTCGGTGGCGAGGCGGTGGATCGTGCGGACCTGGTTCTCGGAGAGCCGGTCGCGTGGCGGCGACTCGCGGATGCGAGCCGAGTCCTCCGAGACGATGACGTCGGTGAGGCCGACGATGAGGCTGATCGTGCCGACCGGCAAGATCATGCTGTGCGTGACGGGTCGTGCCGCCGGGACGTAGCTGCTCGGCAAGTTCTGGAGCATCTCGCCGATCGCTGTCATGCGGCCGGTGGCGACCGACTCGTTGATGGGAAGATTGGATCTCGCCGCAGAACACCGGCCAGACCGGCCAGTCCCCACGGTGGGCGCCACTGTCGTGGGAATGACCACGGCAGATGCTATAATCGGCAGCGAGTAGTAGAACGAAGGGCAAGGGCGACCAGCCATCTGCGGTGCGAGATGAGGGCGGAGACACAGGGTTTTACCCAGGTTCGGCCCCCCGGAGGGTAAAAACCTACTCCTGCTAGATTGTATTATGATGGAGATACAATGGGGCGAGCTCGGCGGCTAGGCGGCGAGTCGCTTGGGTGGATGATGGAACGTATGTTTACACGCCCTGTAGGGAGGTTTATATAGACTCACCCTCCCTAGGGTTTACAAATCTCAACCGAATATGTTAAGGTTTCGGTACTCGTTTAACCTAATCCGACTAGGCCTATCTACTCTCCTGGGCCTTCGGTTTCCAGTCGCTTGGATCCACGCCAGGTCTTGATCCAGTCGCCGTCTTGCAGGCCCACTCACCATGTCGTGGGCCAGTCAGAAACGTCCTGCTGGGTATATCCCAGTAGGCATATCCCCATCACACACAGATCTAAATGTGGCGGATCCGTTGACTAAACCTCTCCCGAGGGCAAAACATGACCAACACCAAAGTGCCATGGGTGTTCGGTATATTACCATGTAATCTAGATTAGTTGACTCTAGTGCAAGCGGGAGACTGTTGGAGATATGCCCTAGAGGCAATAATAAATGTAGTTATTATTATATATTTGTGTTTATGATAAATGTTTACATTCATGCTATAACAGTATTAACAAGGAAACATTAATACTTGTGTCATTTGTAAACTAAATTAGAGTCCCTGGTAAAGCATCTTTATAATACAAGCTTGTTGGTTAATAAATGATTGTGGTTTCCCTATCATGAACATTGAGATGTTATTAACAAAAAGATCATATCGTTAGGAGAATGGTATGATGGACATACTCCTAAAGATAAGTGTAGCATAAAGATCAAGTCATTTTAATAGTTCAATTGCTATATGCTTTCTGATACATAGTAACCTAATTCCTTCGACCATGAGATCATGCATATCACCATCACGGGAAGGATGCTTTGATGACATCAAACACCACACCGTAACTGGGTGGTTATAAAGGTGGCATTGAGTGTTCGGAAAGTATGGGTTGAGACACATGGATCAAGAGTGGGATTTGTCCATCCATATGACGGATAGATATACTCTGGGCCCTCTCGGTAGAATGTCATCCAATTGGCTTGCAAGCATGTGACTCGCTCACAATGGATCACATATCACGGGAACGAGAAAAGAGTACTTATCAGTAACGAGGTTGAACTAGGTATGCAGAGATACCGACGATCAAAACCTCGGATGAGTAAACTATCGTGAGACAAAGGGAAATTGGTATCGTATGTAAGTGGTTCATTTTATCACAGAGTAATCGTATAAATATGTGGGAACCATATGAATTTCCAGATTCCTCTATTGTTTATTGTTCGGAGAAGTGTCTCGATCATGTCCGCATAATTCACGAACCGTAGGGAGACACACTTAAGGATCCAATGTTGTTGAGTAGTTATGGAATGATGAGTAAGAGACCGAATGTTGTTCGGAGTCTCGGATGGGATCCGGGATATCACGAGGAGATCCGGAATGGTCCGGAGAATAAGATTCATATAAGGAAAGTCTTGTTTCGGGGTTGGAGAATGATTCCGGTGTTTTCATCGGGAATGTTCTAGAAGGTTCCGAAAGGTCCGGCACTCCGGAGGGGATGGGTACATGAATGTGTCATAACAAGTTGGAATGGTTGCATCATGTACTAGGTGTCATCGCTGAGCAAAATAAAGGGATAAATCAAATCCTAGTTTGAAAAGTCAAACGCCAATTTGAAAAGTCAAACGACAAGTTTGCTTGGTGGAGGGAGAGTAGGAAACCTACTTGGGGAGGAGTTCCTCTCCCTCCATCGCCGGCCTTAGAGGCCGAGTTGGGGGAGGACTCCCTCCCCCTTGGCCGTCGCCCTCCACCTATAAAAGGAGGGGCAGGTCTGCCCCTCTAGACCTACACCTCCACCACCCAAAACCCTAGCCGCCGACTTGGGGCTTTCCCCAAGCCCTAGTCGCCGACCTAGCCCTCGCTCCTTGGTGTGTCTAAACCTAGATCACCGAGGCCTCTCTCATAGTCCACCATACTCGCTCCGGTTTAAGGCGAAGCCCTGCGAGATCTCCCCTCTACTTATGGTACCACGCCGTCGTGCTGCCGGAATCACGAGGAGAGTGCTACAACCTCCGCTGCCTGCTGGAAGAAGGGAGAGGAAGGTCTTCATCGAAAATCAACGATGTGACCGATCTGGAAGAGCTGCCGGAACGCAGCGCCGGAAGGATCGTCTACACGATCTTGAGATCGGCAAGAGTACGACTACATCACCCACGAGAATCCCCTCTCGTTAAACACTTTGGAATCTTCGAGGGTGAGTTATTCTATCGACTCGTTGCTACAATCTAGTAGATAGATCTTGGCTTGTTTGTTTGTATGCGATAAATTTTTTTTGTTTTCCATGCTACGAACCCCTACAACTTTGTGATTAACTCCTTAACCATGTTCTTGCAAGCGGTGTTGATATCGATTACCGAGTGGGCCCGAAGTATATCTCTCCGACTTGGGAGGGACAAATCCCATCTCGATACATACAACCCAACAGGTACTTTCCGATCACCTGAGAGACACCTTTATGATCACCCTCTCATAGGATGACGTTTGATGACCTCAAAGCTTTCTTCCGATACCAGGGAGTTGCATTATCGCATGGTCTAAGGAATACAATATTTGACATAAGAAAAAGATTCGCAAAGATGAACACGATGACACGATCTAATTGCTCCGCTTGATTTGGGTCTGTCCATCATATAATTCTCCTAATGATATGATCTCATTATTAATCGACAACTCATGTCTATGGTTAGGAAATCTTAACCATCATTAATCGATGACCTAGTCCATACAGGCGTACTAGGGACACGACGTTGTTCATAAACCACACAAGTATCAAAGTTTCCGCTTAATACAATTCTATCATGGAATATAAACTTTATCATGAACAAGAATTATAATAATAACATCTTTATTATTGCCTCTAGGGAATAATTCCAACAGTCTCCCACTTGCACTAGAGTCAATAATCTAGTTTACATCTGGCAACAATCTAACACCCATGGCACTAAGGTGCTGATCATGTTTTGCTCGTGGAAGAGGTTTAGTCAACGGATCAGCGACATTCAAATCCGTATGTACTTTGCTAATCTTCAGATCTCCACCTGTTATATAATCTCAAATTATATGAAACTTGCGGTTGATATGCTTGGTCTTTGGATGATATCTTGGTTCCTTAGTCAGTGCTATGGCGCTAGTGTTGTCACACAATATCTCCAGTGGGTCCAAGGCACTTGGAACCACACCAAGCTCAGTGATGAAGTTCCTGATCCAAACTCCTTCACTTGACGCCTCTACAGCAGCCATGTATTCCGCCTGTATTGTAGATCCCGCGATCACGCTTTGCTTGCAGCTTCTCCAGCTCACAGCTCCTCCATTCAAAATATAAACGTATCCTGTCTGAGATTTAGAATCATCCTTGTTGGTGTCGAAACTAGCATCGACGTAACCTTTTACGACGAGTTGTTCATCACCTCCATAGACTAAGAACATTTCTTTAGTTCTATTTAAATACTTTAGGATGTTCTTCACGGCTGTACAGTGTTCCACTCCTGGATCACTTTGGTATCTGCTCGTCAAACTAAGAGCATTGGACACATACGGTCTAGTACATAGCATGGCATACATGATAGATCCTATGGCCGAGGCATAAGGCACTTTGCTCATAGCTTCTCTATCGTTTACCGTAGCTAGACACTGAGCTCTGCTCAATATCTTACCTGACAACATAGGCACTGAACCTTTCTTTGCCTTATCCATTCTGAACCTTTTCAGAACTTTGTCTAGGTATGTACTTTGGCTTAAAGCTATCAGGCGTCTTTGTCTATCTCTATAGATTTTGATGCCCAATAGTATAAGCAGCTTCCCCTAGGTCTTTCATTGAAAAACATTTGTTCAAATAACTCTTCACATTATTAAGCATGTCAATGTAATTTCCCATAATCAATATGTCATCCACATATAGTACCAAAAATGTCACTGAGCTCCCACTCACTTTCTTGTAGATACAAGCTTCGTAGCAATTTGGAACAGATCCAAAGCTCTTGATCACTTGATCAAAACGAAGGTTCCAACTCCGAGATGCTTGCTTCAGTCCATAAATGGAACGCTGAAGTTTGCACACCTTATCAGCATCCTTAGGATCGACATAACCTTCGGGTTGCATCATATACAACTCTTCATCAATGTTGCCATTGAGGAACGCAGTCTTAACATCCATCTGCCATATTTCATAATCATGAAACGCAACAATTGCTAATAAAATCCGAATGGACTTAAACATCGCTACGGGAGAGAAAGTCTCATCGTAGTCAACACCTTGAACTTGTCGAAAACCTTTCGCAACAAGCCGTGCTTTATAGACAGTAACATTACCATCCGCGTCCGTTTTCTTCTTGAAAATCCATTTGCACTCAATGGCCTTTCGGTCGCTAGGAGGGTCCACCAAAGTACATACTTGGTTTTCGCTCATGGATCCCAATTCGGATTTCATGGCCTCTAGTCATTTCTCAGAGTCTGGGCTCATCATTGCTTCCTCATAGTTCGCAGGTTCACTATTGTCTACTAACAAGACAGTTAAGACAGGGTTGTTGTACCACTTAGGATAGGCACGTGACCTTGTCAACCTGCGACGTTCCGTAGTAGCATCGTCCGAAGCTTCATGATCCTTGTCATTAGCTTCCTCTATTGTTGGTGCAGACGGCACTGGAACAATTTCAGGTGCTGCGCTACTCTCCAACTCAAGAGAAGGTTCAATAACCTCGTCTAGCTCTACTTTCCTCCCACTCACTTCTTTCGATAGAAACTCCTTCTCAAGAAAGGATCCGTTCTTTGCGACAAACACTTTGCCTTCGGATCTGTGATAGAAGGTATACCCAATCGTTTCCTTAGGGTATCCTATGAAGACGCATTTCTCCGCTTTGGGTTCGAGCTTGTCCGACATCAACTTCTTGACGTAAGCTTCGCATCCCCAAACTTTAAGAAACGACAACTTAGGTTTAGCACCAAACCACAGTTCATACGGTGTCGTCTCAACGGATTTAGATGGTGCCCTATTTAAAGTGAATGCAGCGGTTTCTAATGCATAACCCCAAAATAATAATGGAAAATCTGTAAGAGACATCATCGATCGCACCATATCCAATAAAGTTCGATTCCGGCGTTCAGACACACCATTGCGCTGTGGTGTTCCGGGTGGCGTGAGTTGCGAAACGATTCCGCTTGCTTTAAGATGCGTGAGAAAATCATAACTCAAATATTCACCTCCACGATCGGATCGTAGAAATTTAATTTTCCTGTTACGATGGTTTTCCACTTCGTTCTGAAATTCTTTGAACTTTTCAAATGTTTCAGATTTATGTTTCATTAAATAGATATACCCATATCTACTTAAGTCATCATTAAAAGTGATAAAATAGCGATAACCACCGTGCGTCGAAACACTCATTGGTCTGCATACATCGGTATGTATGATTTCCAACAAGTCCGTTGCTCGCTCCATTATTCCGGAGAACGGGGTTTTGATCATCTTTCCCATGAGGCATGGCTCGCACGTGTCAAATGATTCAAAATCAAGAGACTCCAAAAGTCCATCAGAATGGAGTTTCTTCATGCGTTTTACACCAATATGACCTAGACGGCAGTGCCACAAATAAGTCTTATTATCACTATCTACCTTGCATCTCTTAGCCTCAATGTTATGGATGTGTGTTTCATTGCTTTCGAGATTCAGAAGAAATAAACCATTCATCGCAGGTGCATGACCATAAAATATGTTACTCATATAAATAGAACAACCATTATTCTCCGATTTAAATGAATAACCGTCTTGCAATAAACACGATCCAGATATGATGTTCATGCTCAATGCAGGCACATAATAACATTTATTGAGGTTTAAAACTAATCCCGAAGGTAAAACTAAGGAGAGCGTGCCGACGGCCATCACATCAACTTTTGACCCGTTGCCAACGCGCATCGTCACCTCATCCCTCGCTAGCCGCCGTCTATTCCTTAGCTCTTGTTTCGAGTTAAAAATATTATCAACTAAACCAGTATCAAATACCCAGGCACTACAACGAGGGATGGTAAGGAAAACATCAATAACATGTATATCAAATATACCTTTGATGGTGCCAGCCTTCTTGTCCGCTAAGTACTTCGGACAGTTGCGCTTCCAGTGACCCTTGTCCTTGCAATAGAAGCACTCAGTGTTCGGCTTAGGTCCAGACTTGAGCTTCTTCTCAGCAGGGGCAACGCGCTTGCCGCTGCCCTTCTTGAAGGGCTTCTTTGCACACTTACCTTTCTTAAAGCTGTGGGGCTTGTTGACCATCAACACATGATTATCTTTCTTGATGTCCACCTCCGCAGCTTTCAGCTTAGCGAAGAGCTTAGTGATCGTATCAGTGGAACCAATCTTATTATGAGTAACTACAAAACCTTTGTAGCTAGGAGGAGTGATTGCAGAACTCTATCAATCTTGAGCTCCTATGGAATCTTGCAGTCCAGTTGCTCAAGGCGTTGAGTGTAGCCCGACATTTTAATGGCGTGCTCACTGACGGAACTCCCTTCCTCCATCTTGTAGTTAAAGAATTTCTCAGAGTCTCATATTTCTCAGAACGGGCCTGAGTCTGAAACATAGTTTTCAGTTCCTCAAGAATCTCAAAGGTCCCGGGGAACTCCTCAAAACGATTTTGAAGGTCCGATTCCATAGCAAACAACATGGTCCTCTTAATCACACCATAATCATCCTTGTACGACTGATAAATAGCTTTCTCATTAGCTGGCGCATCTACAGCAGGGGCGTCACCTAGCGCTTTCTCAAGGACGTAGTCCTTTTGTCCGCCAGAGAGAATGATTCTCAGATTGCGGAACCAGTTGGTGAAGTTAGACCCATTGTTCTTAAGCTTTTCTATCTCAGCAAAAACATTGAAGTTGAAGTTGGACTTAGCCATTTGATCTACAAAATTTGCAAGTACAATTTAGACTATGTTCATGATAACTAGTTCAACTTAATCAAATTACTAGATGAACTCCCACTAAATTCAACATCCCTCAAGTTGTTTAGTGAACACGATCCAAATTCACCACACCTGATCCGATCTTCACGAGAAGAGATTTGGTTTCAATGGTGGACAACAAAGTGTCGATCATATCATTCATATGACTCATGCTTAACCTTTCGGTTCGTGTGTACTGAGGCCATGTCTGTACATGCTAGGCTCGTCAAGTCAAACCCAAGTATTTCCGCGTGTGCAAACCTGGCTTGCACCCGTTGTATGTGAACGTAGAGTTTATAGCACCCGATCATCATGTGATGCTTGAACACACGAAATTTTGCAACGGTGCATACATGGGGAGAACACAGTTTTATCTTGATCTTTAAGTGAGGAATCATCTTATAATGCTACTGTCGCGATCTAAGCATAATAAGATACATAAAAGGATAAACATCACATGCATATAATTTTATGTGACATGGTATAGCCAATCTCCGCGCAATGATCTCCATCTTGTGCGTGCCAGCATGATCTCCATCACTCCACCATGATTGCCTCCACCACGAATAGCAACTACAACTATTGCTAACTACTTAGCGATAATGTAAAGCTATTACATGGCGTATAAGAAGTTGAAACACAGGTCATACACAATTATAAAGACAACCATATGGCTCCTGCCAGTTGTGTACTCATCGACATGCAAGTCGTGAAACATTACAAAACATGATCATTGCATACAACATATATATCACATCTTGGGCCATACCATATCACAAAACACTCCCTGCAAGAACAAGTTAGATGCCTCTACTTTGTTGTTGCATGTTTTATGTGGCTTATGGGAGTAACAAGCTAAGAACGATTCTTACCTACGGAAATCCACAACGGTGATATTATGGTTGTCAACATCCGGTGTAAATCCCATGACAACTATAGTGAGAGAAACTGGCATCCACCAGCCGCATATGTGGAACAAGCCACACGTCAAGTGCGGAGCCGGTCTCGCGAACGAGGTCGCGTAAAGTTGTCCTGGACCACTTCGATCTCACTATCCTGCATCATAAGAAGTACACAAACAAGAGTCTTGCAACAGAAAACAGCAACGCCCGCAACAAGCATGTTGCGTTCTACTCGTGAAACACATCTACGCATAGATCTAGCTCTGATACCACTGAAGGGTTTCGCAACATAGTAAATCAAAAAAATTCTACGGATGCGAACGGGAAAGCCAAGATCTAATCTAGGAGATGCAAACAACGAGGGGGTATAGATGAGATCTTCATACCCTTGAAGATTTGCACAGCGGAACGTTCAACGGAACGTGGTTGATGTAGTCGTACTAGCTTCTCCTCCTCGCGATCCGATCCGATCCAACACCGCAAGTGGAGATGCCTCCGAGAGATGCACACGTATGGCACCTCGACGTATCCTCCTTCCTCGGTCAAGCAAGTGGGGTGGAGAGATATATTGGATCTAAAACACGACGACGTGGTGCAAAGGTGGAGAGTTTCTGCGGCAGGGCTTCGCCTACGCGCAGTCTGGAGAGAGAGAGAGATCTGGAGGGCAGCAGTATGGCGGCTAGGGTTGAAGGAGTGGGGAAGGAGGGCTGCGCCCCTGCCCTCTATATATAGGGGGCTGTACGGCCCCCTTGGCCCCTCCTCCAAGCCCTAGGGCGGCGGCCCCAAGGGTTGGAGTGGGGGCAAGTTTTCCCCCTCCTTCTAGAAGGTTTTCCTAGGGTTTTGGCCGGCTTGGCCTATGGGGCCTTGTGCCCCTGGCCCAATGCGGCCAGGGCACTCCCTCGTAGGACCACGCCCCCTTCCGACAAGTGGGGCCACGTTGGTCCCACTCCAGAAGCTTCTAGAACCTTCCGGTACAATACCGAACATTCCGAAACAATTCCGAAATCCAAAAACTACTTTCCTTTACATGAATCTTATTCGCCGGACCATTTTGGAACCTCTCGTGATGTCCTGGATCCCATCCGAGAATCCTAACAAAAACTCATAAACCATTTATCCATTATATCCTAGCGTCGAGACACGTTAAGTGTGTGACCCTACGGGTTCGAGAATATGCAGACATGATCTTCTATCAATAATCAACAGCGGGGTCTGGAAACCCACATTGACTCCCACATACTCATCGATGATCATATCGGATGAACCACGATGCCAGGATTCAATTAATCCCATATATATATTCCCTTCGTCACGCGATATTTTACTTGCCCGAGATTCGATCGTTGGTATCGGCATACCTAGTTCAATCTCGTTCACAGCAAGTACTTTACTCGTTCCGTAATCCGATATCACTTTGTGATTAACTCCTTAACCACGTGCTTGCAAGTGGTGTTGATATCGATTACCGAGTGGGCCCGAAGTATATCTCTCCGACTTGGGAGGGACAAATCCCATCTCGATACATACAACCCAACAGGTACTTTCCGATCACCTGAGAGACACCTTTATGATCACCCTCTCATAGGATGACGTTTGATGACCTCAAAGCTTTATTCCGATACCAGGGAGTTGCATTATCTCATGGTCTAAGGAATACAATATTTGACATAAGAAAAAGCTTCGCAAAGATGAACACGATGACACGATCTAATTGCTCTTGTTGATTTGGGTCTGTCCATCATATCATTCTCCTAATGATATGATCTCATTATTAATCGACAACTCATGTCTATGGTTAGGAAACCTTAACCATCATTAATCAATGAGCTAGTCCGTATATATAGAGGCGTACTAGGGACATGACGTTGTTCATAAATCACACAAGTATCAAAGTTTCCGCTTAATACAATTCTAGCATGGAATATAAACTTTATCATGAACAAGAATTATAATAATAACATATTTATTATTGCCTCTAGGGCATAATTCCAACATTGGAGGCCCAACAACTGTCTACAAGAATAGAAGTGCATAGACATCAAGCTCGTTTCTGGCGTCGTTGCTGGGGAGGTAAGGTAAAAGGTACTCACATCCTCCTGTGTGAGTGCTCAAAGTTATTTCCTTTAGATTCTGCAATTTTGTCTTTTTGTTTCTTGTTTTCACTAGTTAGGATTAATGGAAAACAACAACAAAATTAGAGAGCTTTATAGTATCTATCTTGAGTTAGGACATGAAGTGTTTGAAGAGAAAATTAAAAAACCTATGGAACTTTATTTGCATGCTAATAGCAATGTTATTAGTATGAATTCTTTGGACACCATTATTTCTAATGCTATGGAAAAGTATAAGCTTGGGGAAGCTAGTTTTGATGAAAATGATCTTTTTAGTCCCCCGGCTTTGGAAGATAGCTATTCTATTGCTTATGATGATACTATACCTCCAATATATGATGATTACAATGATAAATATGATATTTTCAATCTACCTACCATTGAGGAGAAAGTTAATTGTGATTACAATATGCCTCATATATTTGATGATTATGGTGATGAGAATAACAATGATAGCTATTTTGTTGAATTTGCTCCCACTACAATTAATAAGAATGTCTTTGCTTATGTGGAGAGTAATAATCATTTTATGCATGTGGCTCATGATAAGAATGTTTTATGTGATAGTTATATAGTTAATTTTATTCATGTTGC
Organism: Avena longiglumis; assembly: GCA_030063025.1. Taxonomy (NCBI): domain Eukaryota; kingdom Viridiplantae; phylum Streptophyta; class Magnoliopsida; order Poales; family Poaceae; genus Avena; species Avena longiglumis. Next base: position 474,672,490 of record CP125974.1, on the reverse strand, counting down.
TACTGAAAGTTATTATGAGAGAGGGAAACATGGTCTTATGCATCTCAAAAATATTAAGTTTCCCCTCTTTATGTTGAAATTTTTGAAGTTGCACTTGTTTTGCTTTCCTATACTTGTTAATTTGTTCTTTCATGACATGTTTCTTTACAAGATTACTATGCATAGGAAGTGGGTTAGACTTAAATGTGCTTTGAATTTGCTTCTTGATGCTCTCTTTTACTTCAAATCATATTTCTTATGTGAGCATCTTTTCAAACTATCAACCCTAACTTAAAGGCGTTAAAGAAAAGTACTTGTTGGGAGATAACCCAAGAGTTGTATTGAGTCTTGGAAGTTATTACTTCTGTAATGACCTCTCCTTATCCTTTTTTGTTTGCCTTTTGTGCCAAGAATGACCTCTAACGAGAGGGAAGTAAGATTTGGGGAGTTGCTATCCCAAAACAGATTTCTGTCCTCTATAAAAATTCGTGAGGAGTCTCTGTAACTGGTATTGAGCTCAAAATTTACGAATAAATCCCCCAGTATGTTAGACAACTTTTGTTAGTTTAACACTTTTTTATTTTAGCAACAAAAGGTTTTCGAAAAAATCAGTTTCTACCTGTTGGTCTGTTTTGACAGATTTCTGCCATTATTTGCATTTGCTTCTTATTGATTCCTTTTTGGGTTCTTTTTGGGAAATTGAGCTCTTTGAAGGAGTTGCTACAGTAGATTGTGTTTTTAGTGAAAATTTTTGCTGTTCTAAAGCTAAACCCAAAGGTCTATTATCTTTTGAATACACTAGTGTTGCTAATGAATATTTTGTGAAGTTTTGTATGAAGGAAAATTTGCAGGTGTAGAGAAAGAATGATGTAATGATATGAAGAATGGAAAAAATCTCAAGATTGGGGATGCCACCCCGTGTCACCCCAAGAAATATTCAAGAGGTACAAGCATAAACTTGGGGATGCCCAAGGCATCCCCTTCTTCATCAATAAAAATCTCAGGTCCTTCTAGACACTTCGTTTTTATTGTTTCATGCATTGTTGTGTTGTTCTTGGAGCGTATTAGTTTTTGTTTTTGGTTTTAGTTTGCTTAGTTTGATTTATTTAGTTGGTTGGTTAAACCACACTATTTTTGAAGAGAGATACACTTTGTTTTCATTGCTTAGAACACTCTAGTTTTCACTCTTATTGTTCTGTGAGTGTTCTCTTTTGCTAGCACTGTGTTTAGCCTTAGTTTTCTTGTTCTTTCACCTTAGTGTTGGAGATATGCCCTAGAGGCAATAATAAATGTAATTATTATTATATCTTTGTGTTTATGATAAATGTTTACATTCATGCTATAATAGTATTAACAAGGAAACATTAATACTAGTGTGATTTGTAAACTTAAATTGAAGTCCCTAGTAAAGCCTCTATATATTACTAGCTTGTTGGTTAATAAATGATTGTGGTTTCCCTATCATGAACATTGAGATGTTATTAACAACAATATCATATCGTTAGGAGAATGATATGGTGGACATACTCCTATAGATAAGCGTAGCATAAAGATCAAGTCATTTTAATAGTTCAATTGCTATATGCTTTCTGATACATAGTAATCTAATTCCTTCGACCATGAGATCATGCATATCACCTTCACCGGAAGGATGCTTTGATGACATCAAACACCACACCGTAACTGGGTGGCTATAAAGGTGGCATTGAGTGTTTGGAAAGTATTGGTTGAGACACATGGATCAAGAGTGGGATTTGTCCATCCATATGACGGATAGATATACTATGGGCCCTCTCGGTGAAATTTCATCCAATTATCTTGCAAGCATGTGACTGGCTCACAAGGGATCACATATCACGGGAACGAGAAAAGAGTACTTATCAGTAACGAGGTTGAACTAGGTATGCAGAGATACCAACGATCATAACCTCGAATAAGTAAACTATCGTGAGACAAAGGGAAATTGGTATCGTATGTAAGTGGTTCATTCGATCGCAAAGTAATCGTAGAAATATGTGGGAGCCATATGAATTTCCAGATTCCTCTATTGGTTATTGTTCGGAGAAGTGTCTCGATCATGTCCGCATAATTCACGAACCGTAGGGAGACACACTTAAGGATTCGACGTTGTTTGAGTAGTTATGGAATGATGAGTAAGAGACCGAATGTTGTTCGGAGTCTCGGATGGGATCCGGGATATCACGAGGAGATCCGGAATGGTCCGGAGAATAAGATTCATATAAGGAAAGTCTTGTTTCGGGGTTGGAGAATGGTTCCGGTGTTTTCATCGGGAATGTTCTAGAAGGTTCCGGAATGTCCGGCACTCCGAAGGGGAAGGGTACATGAATGTGTCATACCAAGTTGGAATGATTGCATCATGTACTAGGTGTCATCGCTGAACAAAATAAAGGGTTTAATCAAATCCTAGTTTGAAAAGTCAAACGCCAATTTGAAAAGTCAAACGGCTATTTTGGGAAGTGGAGGGGAAAGTGGAAACCGAGTTGGGGAGGAGTTCCTCCCCTCTACCGCCGGCCCCCTTGGGAAACCGAGTTGGGGAGGGACTCCCCTCCCCTGGCGCGGCCCCTCCACCTATATGAGGAGGGGCAGGGCTGCCCCTCCTAGCACCCAACACCTCCACCCGCAAACCCTAGCCGTAAGCCGCCGGCCCTCCCGCAGCCGACGCCGCCCTAGGGCAAGCCGCCGCCTAGCTAACCCTAGCCGCCGGCCAAGCCTCCTCCTTGGTTTGTCTAAACCCTAGATCGCCGAGGAGCTCTCTCATAGTCCACCATACTCGCTCCGGCTTAAGGCGAAGCCCTGCGAAATCTCCCCTCTACTTGGGTACGCCAGGTTGTCTTCTTGGGAATCACGAGGAGAGTGCTACAACCTCCGCTGCCTGCTGGAACAAGGGAGAGGAAGGTCTTCATCGAGTACCGAACATGTGACCGACTGCAGGAGCGCTGCCAGAACACAGCGCCGGAAGGATCGTCTACGCGATCTTGAGATCGGGAAGAGTACGACTACATCACCCACGAGAATCCGCTCTCGTTAAACACTTTGGAATCTTCGAGGGTGAGTTATTCCATCGAGTCGTTGCTACAATCTAGTAGATAGATCTTGGCTTGTTTGTTTGTATGCGGTAGAAATTTTTTGTTTTCCATGCTACGAAACCCTAAGTGGTATCAGAGCCGTGTCTATATGTAGATCTGTTGCACGAGTAGAACACAATGGTCATTTTGGGCGTTGATGCTTTTATTGTCGATTGCTTCTTGTGTACTTTGCATCTTGCGGGATGTTGGGATGAAGAGGCCCGGGCTAACCTTACATGACATCGTTCATGAGACTTGCTCCACGCTTGACATGCAACTTGTATTGCATAAGTGGCTTTGCGGGTGCCTGTTTCTCCCAGCATAGTTAAGATTCAATTTACAACGGGTGATTGTCAATACTAGTATCAATGTTGTGGTTCTTGTTCGTAAGTTAGAACGACACTTATTGAAAGCCCCAAACCACGTAAAACATTCAAAGAAAGTAGAGGCGTCTAACTTTGTTTTGCAGGGGTGTGCTGTGATGTGATATGGCCATGATTGTGATTATATTTGATGTATGCAATGTTCCTTATTGTAAGTTGGCAACCGGCAGGAGCCATATGGTTGTCTTTAATTTTGTTAAGACCCGCGTGTCTATTCAAAGTAGTTGTAATAGTTGAAGCCAGTGGACGACAACCATGGAGAAGCGTCATTGACCTTGATGCAATGCCGGTGATGATGGAGATCATGTTCGTGCTTGAAGATGGAGATCGGAAGCACAAAGAAGAAAGTCCATATCATATCACATATTATGAATTGCATGTGATGTTAATCCTTTATGCATCTTGTATTGCTTAGTTAACAACGGTAGCATTATAAGATGATCCCTCATGCACATGAATTTCAAGTCATAAAGTGTTCACCCTTAGTTAGCACCGTTGCTAAAGCTTGTTGTTTCGAAGCACCACGTGATGATCGGGTGTGTTAGATTCCACAAGTGTATACAACGTGAGCAAGCCAAATTTGCTCATGCCGAAGCTAAGGTTTGATCTTGACGAGCCTAGCATGTACAGACATGGTCTCGGAACACGGATCACCGAAAGGTAAAGCATGAATCATATAGTAGATATGATGAACATGTCGATTGTTCGCCATTGAAACTATATCAACTCTCGTGATGATCGGTGTTGATGTGATGGATTTGGTTCGTGTGATCACTAAAACAATGTGAGGGATATTGTTTTGAGTGGGAGTTCACCTAGATTAATTTAACTATTAATTAGAACTCAATTTGTCATAAACTTAGTCTAAACTATTGCAAATATGTTGTAGATCAATGGCGGCCCCTACCATCAATTTTAATGCGTTCCTAGAGAAACAAAAGTTGAAAAACAATGGAAGCAACATGGATTGGTTCCGCAATTTGAGGATTATCCTCACATTTGGTAATTTGACCTATGTCTTTGGATGCACATTTGGGTGACCCACCTGCAGCTACTGCTACCGATGAAGTAAAGAATGTTTACCTCGCTCGGAAGACTCAGTACTCCATAGTTCAGTGTGCTATCTTGTATGATTTAGAATCGGAGCTTCAGAAAAGGTTTGAGAATTCAGACCCACATGATATTGTCGGTGATCTCAAATTGATCTTTGAGACTCACGCGACAATTGAGAGCTATGAGGCTTCTGAAAAGTTCTTTAACTGCAAGATGGAAGAGGGCAGATCCGTCAGTGAGCATGTGATTAAGATGTCTGGGCACGCAAACAAACTTCAAAGCTTGGGTATAGTGATTCCTAATGCTTTGGGGATTTATCGTGTCCTCCAATCACTACCACCAAGTTACAAGAACTTTGTGATGAACTACAATATGAAAAACATGAACAAGCAGTTGCCAGAACTGTTTGCTATGTTAAAATTTGCAGAAGTGGAAATCAAGAAAGAGCACCAAGTGTTGATGGTCAATAAGACCACCAAATTCAAGAAAGGCAAGTATAAGTAAAAGGGACACTTCAAGAATGGTGGTAAGAAAGTTACCGCGCCGACGAAGAAGACCAAGGCTGGACCTAAGCCTGATACTGAGTGCTTTTACTGCAAGGGAGAAGGTCACTGGAAGCGGAATTGCCCAAAGTACTTGGCAGATTTGAAGAACGGCAACATCAAGAAGAAAGGTATATCCGATATACATGTTATTGATGTGTATCTCACTAGTACTCGTAGTAGTGCCTGGGTATTTGATACTGGTTCGGTTGCTCATATTTGTAACTCGGAAGCAGTCTTTGCAGAATAAATGAAGCTAGCGAAGAAGGAGGTGACGATGCGCGTGGGAAACGGATCAAAGGTTGATGTGATCGCGGTCGGCACGCTACCCCTTCATCTACCACCGGGATTAGTTTTATACTTAAATAATTGTTATTTGGTGCCTGCGTTAAGCATGAACATTATATCGGGATCTTCTTTATTGCGAGACGGTTACTTGTTTAAGTCCGAGAATAATGGTTGTTCGATTTATATGAGTAATATGTTTTATGCACATGCACCTTTGATAGATGGTCTATTCTTATTGAATCTCGATAGTGGAAATACACATATTAATAACATTCAGGCTAAACGTTTGAAATCGAGCGATACCTCGACCTATATGTGGCAATGTCGTCTTGGTCACATTGGAGTGAAGCGTATGAAGAAACTCCATTCCGATAGACTTCTTGAATCACTTGATTTTGAATCACTTGAAAGATGCGAAGCATGTCTGATGGGTAAAATTACTAAGACTCCATTTTCTGGTATGATGGAGCGAGCTACGGACTTATTGGAAATCATACATACCGATGTGTGTGGTCCAATGAGTGTAGCATCGCGCGGTGGTTATCGTTATGTTCTTACCTTCACGGATGACTTGAGTAGATATGAGTATATCTATTTCATGAAACATAAGTCCGAAACTTTCGAGAAGTTTAAGGAATTTCAAAGTGAGGTTGAGAATCAACGTAACAAGAAAATTAAATTTCTACGTTCCGATCGTGGAGGTGAATATCTAATTTACGAGTTTGGCGAGCATTTGAAGAAATGCGGAATACTTTCACAATTGACACCGCCGGGAACACCACAGCGTAATGGTGTGTCCGAATGTCGTAATCGAACTCTCTTAGATATGGTTTGTTCTATGATGTCACTTACAGATTTACCGCTATCATTTTGGGGTTATGCATTAGAAACAACCGCATTCACTTTAAATAGGGCACCATCTAAATCCGTTGAAATGACACCGTATGAATTATGGTTTGGGAAGAAACCTAAATTGTAGTTCCTTAAAGTTTGGGGTTGCGAAGCCTATGTAAAGAATTTACAGCCGGACAAGCTTGAACCCAAAGCGGAAAAATGTGTCTTCATAGGATACCCAAAGGAAACTATTGGGTATACCTTCTATCATAGATCCGAAGGCAAAGTCTTCGTTGCCAAGAATGGATCCTTTCTAGAGAAGGAATTTCTCTCGAAAGAAGTGACTGGAAGGAAAGTAGAACTCGACGAGGTTGTCGAACCTTCTCTCGAAATTGCGAGTAGCGCAGCACCGGAAGAAGTTCCCATGGTGCCTGCACCAATAAGAGAGGAAGCTAATGATGATTATCATGAAACTTCGGTTGTAGTTTCTACAGAGCCTCGCAGGTCAACGAGAACTCGTACCGCTCCAGATTGGTATGATCCCGTTATGAGTGTCATGTTGGTGGACAACACCGATGACCCTGCGACATATGAGGAAGCGATGATGAGCCCAGATTCCAATAAATGGCAACAAGGCATGAAATCCGAGATTGGATCCATGTACGAAAACCAAGTATGGACTTTGGTGGACTTACCGGATGGCCGGAAGGCTGTCGAGAATAAATGGATTTTCAAGAAGAAAATAGATGCTGATGGTAATGTTACTGTCTATAAAGCTCGACTTGTCGCAAAAGGGTTTCGACAAATTCAAGGAATTGACTACGATGAGACTTTCTCACCAGTAGCGAAGCTAAAGTCTATGAGGATTATGTTAGCAATCGCTGCATATTATGATTATGAGATATGGCAGATGGATGTCAAAACAGCATTCCTCAATGGATACATTGATGAAGAGTTGTATATGATACAACCCAAAGGTTTTGTCGATCCTAAAGATGCTAACAAGGTGTGCAAACTTCAACGATCCATCTATGGATTGAAGCAAGAATCCCGAAGTTGGAATCAACGTTTTGATAAGGTAATCAAAAATTTTGGTTTTATACAAACTTATGGAGAAGCTTGTATTTACAAGAAAGTGAGTGGGAGCTCTGTAGCATTCTTAATACTATATGTAGATGACATATTGTTGATTGGGAATGATGTAGACCTTCTTAATAGTGTCAAGGAATATTTGAATAATAGTTTTTCAATGAAGGATCTTGGCGAAGCAGCTTACATATTAGGCATAAAGATTTATAGAGATAGATCGAGACGCCTAATATCATTGTCACAAAGTACATATTTGGACAAAGTTCTAAAGAGGTTTTGAATGGAAGATAGCAAGAAAGGGTTCTTGCCCATGTTGCCCAATACGACCTTGAGTAAAACTCAAAGTCCGACAACGGTAGAAGATAGAGAAAGGATGAGTAAGACTCCCTATGCCTCAGCCATAGGATCTCTAATGTATGACATGCTATGTACTAGACCCGATATTGCATATGCTGTTAGTTTAACTAGCAGATATCAAAGTGATCCAGGAGTGGATCATTGGACAGCGGTCAAAAACATCCTTAAGTACTTGAGAAGAACGAAGGATATGGTTATTTCTTATGGAGGTGATGAGCAGCTCGTTGTTAATGGTTACACCGATGCTAGTTGGAACACCGATCCGGATGATTCTAAATCACAATCTGGATATGTATTTACTTTGAATGGTGCAGCAGTTAGCTGGAGGAGTGCAAAGCAAAGCGTTGTGGCGAGATCTTCAACTGAATCGGAATACATGGCTGCTTCGGAGGCTTCACAAGAAGCGATATGGATGAAAGAGTTCATTACAGAGCTCGGTGTGGTTCCTAGTGCGCTGGACCCAATGTCTATCTACTGTGATAATGCGCAAGAACCAAGGTCACACAAGAAGCTGAAGCACATCAAGCTACGTTTTCACGCTATTCGAGAACATGTCCAAGATGGGGACATAAAGATTTGCAAAGTACACACAGATCTGAATGTGGCGGATCTGTTGACTAAACCTCTCCCGAGGGCAAAACATGACCAACACCAAACTGCCATGGGTGTTCGGTATATTACCATGTAATCTAGATTAGATGACTCTAGTGCAAGTGGGAGACTATTGGAGATATGCCCTAGAGGCAATAATAAATGTAGTTATTATTATATCTTTGTGTTTATGATAAATGTTTACATTCATGCTATAATAGTATTAACAAGGAAACATTAATACTTGTGTGATTTGTAAACTTAAATTGAAGTCCCTAGTAAAGCCTCTATATATTGCTAGCTTGTTGGTTAATAAATGATTGTGGTTTCCCTATCATGAACATTGGGATGTTATTAACAACAAGATCATATCGTTAGGAGAATGATATGGTGTACATACTCCTATAGATAAGCGCAGCATAAAGATCAAGTCATTTTAATAGTTCAATTGCTATATGCTTTCTGATACAAAGTAACCTAATTCCTTCGACCATGAGATCCTGCATATCACCTTCACCGGAAGGATGCTTTGATGACATCAAACACCACACCGTAACTGGGTGGCTATAAAAATGGCATTGAGTGTTCGAAAAGTATTGGTTGAGACACATGGATCAAGAGTGGGATTTGTCCATCCATATGACGGATAGATATACTCTGGGCCCTCTCGGTGAAATGTCATCCAATTAGCTTGCAAGCATGTGACTGTCTCACAAGGGATCACATATCACGGGAACGAGAAAAGAGTACTTATCATTAACGAGGTTGAACTAGGTATGCAGAGATACCAACGATCATAACCTCGGATAAGTAAACTATCGTGAGACAAAGGGAAATTGGTATCGTATGTAAGTGGTTCATTGGATCGCAAAGTAATCGTATAAATATGTGGGAGCCATATGAATTTCCAGATTCCTCTATTGGTTATTGTTCGGAGAAGTGTCTCGATCATGTCCGCATAATTCACAAACCGTAGGGAGACACACTTAAGGATTCGACGTTGTTTGAGTAGTTATGGAATGATGAGTAAGAGACCGAATGTTGTTTGGAGTCTCGGATGGGATCCGGGATATCACGAGGAGATCCGGAATGGTCCGGAGAATAAGATTCATATAAGGAAAGTCCTATTTCGGGGTTGGAGAATGGTTCCGGTGTTTTCATCCGGAATGTTCTAGAAGGTTCCGGAATGTCCGGCACTCCGAAGGGGAAGGGTACATGAATGCGTCATACCAAGTTGGAATGATTGCATCATGTACTAGGTGTCATCTCTGAACAAAATAAAGGGTTTAATCAAATCCTAGTTTGAAAAGTCAAACGCCAATTTGAAAAGTCAAACGGCTATTTTGGGAAGTGGAGGGGAAGGTGGAAACCGAGTTGGGGAGGAGTTCCTCCCCTCCACCGCCGGCCCCCTTGGGAAACTGAGTTGGGGAGGGACTCCCCTCCCCTGGCGTGGCCCTTCCACCTATATAAGGAGGGGCAGCCTTGCCCCTCCTAGCACCCAACACCTCCACCCGCAAACCCTATCCCTAAGCCGCCGGCCCTCCTGCAGCCGCCGCCGCCCTAGGGCAAGCCGTCGCCGCCGCCTAGCTAACCCTAGCCGCCGGCCAAGCCTCCTCCTTGGTGTGTCTAAACCCTAGATCGCCGAGGAGCTCTCTCATAGTCCACCATACTCGCTTCGGCTTAAGGCGAAGCCCTACGAGATCTCCCCTCTACTTCCGGTACCACGTCATTGTGCTGTCGGAATCGCGAGGAGAGTGCTACAACCTCCGCTGCCTGCTGGAACAAGGGAGAGGAAGGTCTTCGTCGAGTACCGAACGTGTGACCGACTGCGGGAGCGCTGCCAGAACGCAGCGCTGGAAGGATCGTCTACGCGATCTTGAGATCGGGAAGAGTACGACTACATCACCCACGAGAATCCGCTCTTGTTAAACACTTTGGAATCTTCGAGGGTGATTTATTCCATCGAGTCGTTGCTACAATCTAGTAGATAGATATTGGCTTGTTTGTTTGTATGCGGTAGAAAATTTTTGTTTTCCATGCTACGAAACCCTACACTTAGAACTTTTAGTTCTTCTTTGTGGATTTGTGAGACAAGCTCACTGATCTTTATTTATTATTATCTTTGTGATTTGTTTCAAATAAGTTGTTTAGTGTTGGAAAAGAGTAGGAAGCTTCATGCTTAAGTGTTACAAAAGGGAGCTTGCATTGACTGTGACTTAGAATTTATCATGACATGCTAGGTGTTGTTTTGACCTTATGCTTAGTGATTATTGTTTTAGAATGTCTTATTCCAAACAATTGGGATTGCTTAGTGTGCCTTGTAGAAATTATGCGTTGTTTTAGCATGCAAAAGCATAATATAGTGGTATTCTCCTTTGATGTTTTGCTTGGGTTGACTTGGCACATGCTCACACCATGTTATGACTCTCACAATTCACCATTATCCTCTATGCTCATTTAGTCCTTGACTTGTAGTACCACTCTTTGCTTTGATTAGTAATGCTTTGTTGCACTACATGATTATGGCCATTATTGCTCTCTTAGTTGGTTGCTCCCAGTCTTTTGCTAGCCTCCACTTGTATGAGTAATATCTACTCATGCTTCCAACTTCCAAGAAACCAAGTTATTCCAAAGTGTCCACTATAAATTCCTATGCATGGTGTGTTACACCATTTCAAGTATATTCTTGTTTTCAGCTATCTTCCAATTAAAAACTATTTTTTTATGTCAAAACTTAGTGATTAAAGCCCTCACAAACTTGATGGCACACTTTATATTCTTTGACCCTAATAAATTTGAAACATTGTGTCTTCTATGTTGTATATTCTTGCACTTATACGTTGGAATTAGCAGAACCGTGTTGTCACGGGGAACGTTTTCAACATTGCACTTGTACTTTGTACTTAGTTGATATCATGCTCTTTTGTCTATGGATGTCACCGGTGTGAAATAAAGATGGAACTTGTAAGTCCATGGAGTTTGTATCCTGTGTGGGAGAAATGCCTGGGCCGCTAGCCTAAGCCATGCCTAATCATGGTGGAAACTTGCAGCATCACCATAATGAGCTATCTATGAAGCATCCTCAATAAAAAGTTATGCATATGGTAAATAAAAATATTGTTGAGATGCTCATTGTCTGCTTGCTTTGTCATTTTGGTTATGGGAAAGCTCCTGTATCATGTGCAAGGGGTACCCCGTTGGCGGTTCTCAATGATATGCAAATACTTACAATGACAAGAACTTACCTGGACCCAAAGTTGAGTATGCATGAGGTGTGGCCCTCATATTCAAGGGACTTGAGATTGCCAACTTATACTTCGTCAAGCATATACTCCAGCTTTGCCAATTTAACCTTAACCACTTCAAGATGCCTATGATAGGGGCAATGAGGGCTGAAAGCTAACAAGCACCATAATTTTTGGAAGCTCTTTTTGAAACTTGAAATCTCTTCTTCCTTTATAAAAGGCCTTTCTTCCACCACTATTGAGTCTCCACCTTCTACCTTTAGGCACCATTAAGAGAGCATAGTTTTCATTTTGTGTGCAGTGTTCCAAAGCTTATTAATTGATGCATATTGTGATATTACTTGTTCTTGTGCTATTTGTTTCTAGTCATCCTTGTGAACTTTGGAGGTGTCCTATGCATCTATTTGCTACTCTATGAGGGACAAGCTGATTGCCACTATGCCATGTTTTCTGTATGTGAAACAAACAAACGTTTTTCAATGTATGTTATTCATGAGCTTTGTTTGTAGCCTTTCATGTTGCATGCATAGTTACTATGTCCTATTGTTAGAACTCCATATTTCATGCACATGTTTAGAGTTCTTTGATCCCAGCTTTCAATGCTTGCAAATGGTTTGATCTTTATTGTGAGGGTGCATGTCACCTCAAAAATTATTCTTTTTATCACTTACCTACTCGAGGACGAGCAGGAGTTAAGCTTGGGGATGCTTGATACGTCGGAAATGTATCTATAATTTTTTATGTTCCATGCTTGTTTAGTATCTACTTTGCTTTGCTTTGTCTTTCTTTGAGGTGTTTTTATATCTATTCTGGAACTAACCTATTAACAAGTTGCCACAGTGCCAGTTGCATGTTTTCTTCTGTTTTTGGTTCCAGAAAGGCAGAAAATCAATATTCTCGGAACTGGACAGGACAAAAGCCAAAGTTATTATTTTTCCCGGAGCAACACGGAACCACGAAGCAGAGCCGGAGGGGGGCCACAGGGTGGCCAAACCCCCTAGGAGCGGGCAAGCCCTAGAGGCGCCTGGAGGGGGTGTGGGCCCCCAGACCCCCACCGACCTTGATTCTTGCGCCTATAAGAAGCCTCTGATGGGAAACCCTAAGGAATCCCAGAAGAAATCCACGAAAACCTCCACAACGCCGCCGCCACCGAAGGGGAGATTCGGGGGACAGAAAGTCTCTATTCCGGCACCTTGCCGGGACGGGGAAGTGCCCCCGGAGCCATCTCCATCGATCTCCATCGCCATCTTCATCACCGTTGCTGATTCCCATGATGAGGAGGGAGTAGTTCTTCCTCGAGGCTAAGGGCTCTACCGATAGCTATGTGTTCATCTCTCTCTCTCTATGCATGATCTTGTGGTCATGAGCTTTGTAATCAAGTAGATCTACCTTGCTACTCAAGTGCTTCATTAGATCTCTGCTCTCCCCATGTGTGTGAAAGTGACAGCATGCACACCATGGTGGCACTTAGGTCTGAGTCTACATAAATACTCTTTGTTCTTTAATAGATCTATGCTTTTCCCCACGTGTGTGAAAGTGACAACGTGCATACCGTGTGTGACACTTTGTCTATATTGAATATTTGTTATGAGTTATATTTGGATTTGGATGTCTCTATGAAATTGTGGTGTTTGTTGGAACCATCTAGCGCTCAAGGTGACAGTGTGGGTTATCTAGATTGGGGAAGGCGGACTTTGAGGAGTCATGTTATTAACCCTACCGATGATTAGAGTGTCCAACCGGAGAGTAGTTAAGAGTAGTATCATGAAGAGAGGATATTTATATGAGAGAGTGTTCGCTAGTGAAAGTATGATCCCTAGGCATTGTTTCTAAACATTGAAACACCGTTTGCTACTAGATCTGTTGCATGTTTGCTTGTTTCCTTCAGTTTGCCTTTAGTCTGTTCCTCCACGCCATCAACTATTTTACGCACGTTAACCGTCAACAACAAGTCGAAGCTCTTTTTGTGCCACTTGTATTTCACTATCTCTTCGCCGAACTAGTGCACCTATACACCTGACAAGTGTATTGGGTGTGTTGGGGACACAAGAGACTTCTTGTATCTTGATTGCAGGGTTGATTGAGAGGGAATACCTTTGACCACTTCCTCCCTGAGTTCGATAAACCTTGGGTAATCCACTTAAGGGAAACTTGCTGCTGTTCTACAAACTTGGAGGCCCAACAGCAACAAGTTTCCCTTAAGTGGATTACCCAAGGTTTATCGAACTCAGGGAGGAAGTGGTCTGTATTCTCTCAATCAACAATCAAGATACAAGAAGTCTCTTGTGTCCCCAACACACCCAATACACTTGTCAGGTGCATAGGTGCACTAGTTCGGCGAAGAGATAGTGAAATACAAGTGGTAATGGTGCTAGAAAATATCTTCTGACTTGTTGTTGACGTGGGGTAACGGTGCCAGAAAATAGATGATGGCCTGGAGGAACAGACTAAAGGCAAACTGAAGGAAACAAGCAAACATGCAACTGATCTAGTAGCAAACGGTGTTTCAATGTTTAGAAACAAGGCCTAGGGATCATACTTTCACTAGTGAACACTCTCTCATATAAATATCCTCTCTTCATGATACTACTCTTAACTACTCTCCGGTTGGACACTCTAATCATCGGTAGGGCTATAACAACACTCCTCAAAGTCCACCTTCCCACAATCTTGATAACCCCACACTGTCACCTTGAGTGCTAGATGGTTCCAACAAACACCACAATTTCATAGAGACATCCAAATCCAAATATAACTCATAACAAATATTAAATCTAGCCAAAGTGCCACACACGGTATGCACGCTGTCACTTTCACACACGTGGGGAAAAGCATAGATCTATTAAAACACAAAGAGTATTTATGTAGACTCAAACCTATGTGCCACCATGGTGTGCACACTGTCACTTTCACACACATGGGGAAAGCAGAGATCTAATGAAGCACTTGAGTAGCAAGGTAGATCTACTTGATTACAAAGCTCATGACCACAAGATCATGCATAGAGAGAGAGATCTATGCGTAGATGTGTTTCCCGTTCGTTGTTTGCATCTCCTAGATTAGATCTTGGCTTTCCCGTTCGCATCCGTAGAATTTTTTTGATTTACTATGCTGCGAAACCCTTCAGTGGTATCAGAGCTAGATCTATGCGTAGATGTGTTTCACGAGTAGAACGCAACATGCTTGTTGCGGGCGTTGATGTTTTCTGTTGCAAGCCTCTTGTTGTGTAATTTTTATGACGCGGGATAGTGAGATCGAAGCGGTCTAGGCCAACTTCTGGCGACCGTTTCATGAGAGACCGGCACTTGACGTGTGGATTGTTCCACACATGCAACTGGTGGATGCCAGTTTCTCTCACTATAGTTGTCATGGGATTTACACCGGATGTTGGCAACCATAATATCACCGTTGTGGCTTTTCGTAGGTAAGAATCATTCTTAGCTTGTTACTCCCATAAGCCACGTAAAACATGCAACAACAAAGTATAGGCATCTAACTTGTTCTTGGAGGGAGTGTTTTGTGATATGGTATGACCCAAGATGTGATGTGTATGTTGTATGCAATGATCATGTTTTGTAATATTTCACGACTTGCATGTCGATGAGTACACAACCGGCAGGACCATATAGTTGTCTTTATAATTGTGTATGACCTGTGTGTCAACTTCTTATACGCCATGTAATAGCTTCACCTTATCGCTAAGTAGTTAGCAATAGTTGTAGTTGCTATTCGTGGTGGAGGCAATCATGGTGGAGTGATGGAGATCATGCGGGCGCGCACAAGATGGAGATCATTGCGCAAAGATTGGCTATACCATGTCACATAAAATTATATGCATGTGATGTTTATCCTTTTATGTATCTTATTATGCTTAGATCGCGACGGTAGCATTATAAGATGATTCCTCACTTAAAGATCAAGATAAAATTGTGTTCTCCCCATGTATGCACCTTTGTGAAAGTTCGTCGTGTTCAAGCACCTCGTGATGATCGGGTGCTATAAACTCTATGTTCACATACAACGGGTGCAAGCCAGTTTTGCACACGCGGAAATACTTGGGTTTGACTTGACGAGCCTAGCATGTACAGACATGGCCTCGGAACACACGAACCAAAAGGTTAAGCATGAGTCATATGAATGATATGATCGACACTTTGTTGTCCACCATTGAAACCACATCTCTTCTCGTGAAGATCGTATTAGGTGTGGTGAATTTGGACCGTGTTCACTAAACAACTCGAGGGATGTTGAATTTTGTGGGAGTTCATCTAGTAATTTGATTAAGTTGAACTAGTTATCATGAACATAGTCTAAATTGTACTTGCAAATTTTGTAGATCAAATGGCTAAGTCCAACTTCAACTTCAATGTTTTTGCTGAGAAAGAAAAGCTTAAGAACAATGGGTCTAACTTCACCAACTGGTTCCGCAATCTGAGAATCATTCTCACTGGCGGACAAAAGGACTATGTCCTTGAGAAAGCTGCGGAGGTGGATATCAAGAAATATAATCATGTGTTGATGGTCAATAAGACCCCTAGCTTCAAGAAAGGTAAGGGTGCAAAGAAGCCCTTCAAGAAAGGCAGCGGCAAGCGCGTTGCCCCTGCTGAGAAGAAGCTCAAGTCTAGACCTAAGCTGGGCATTGAGTGCTTCTGTTGCAAGGACAAGGGTCACTGGAAGCACAAATGTCCGAAGTACTTAGCGGACAAGAAGGCTGACACCATAAAAGGTATATTTGATATACATGTTATTGATGTTTACCTTACTAGCGCTCGTTGTAGTGCCTGGGTATTTGATACTGGTTCAGTTGCTAATATTTGTAACTCGAAACAGGAGCTACGGAATAGACGACGGCTAGCGAGGGATGAGGTGACGATGCGCGTTGGCAACGGATCAAGAGTTGATGTGATGGACGTCGGCACGCTCTACTTATTTTTACCTTCACGATTAGTTTTAAACCTTAATAAATGTTATTCTGTGCCTGCGTTGAGCATGAACATCATATCTGGATCGTGTTTATTCCAAGACGGTTATTCATTTAAATCGGAGAATAATGGTTGTTCTATTTATATGAGTAACATCTTTTATGGTCATGCACCTGCTATGAATGGTTTATTTCTTCTGAATCTCGAAAGCAATGAAACACACATCCATAACATTGAGGCTAAGAGATGCAAAGTAGATAGTGATAATTCGACTTATTTGTGGCACTACCGTCTAGGTCATATTGGTGTAAAACGCATGAAGAAACTCCATTCTGATGGACTTTTGGAGTCTCTTGATTTTGAATCATTTGACACGTGAGAGCCGTGCCTCATGGGCAAGATGATCAAAACCCCGTTCTCCGGAATAATGGAGCGAGCAACGGACTTGTTGGAAATCATACATACCGATGTATGTGGACCAATGAGTGTTTCGATGCGCGGTGGTTATCGCTATTTTCTCACTTTTACTGATGACTTAAGTAGATATGGGTATATCTATTTAATGAAACATAAATCTGAAACGTTTGAAAAGTGCAAAGAATTTCAGAACAAAGTGGAAAACCATCGTAACAGGAAAATTAAATTTCTACGATCTGATCGTGGAGGTGAATATTTGAGTTACGATTTTCTCACGCATCTTAAAGCAAGCGGAATCGTTTCGCAACTCACGCCACCCAGAACACCACAGTGCAATGGTGTGTCTGAACACCGGAATCGAACTCTATTAGATATGGTGCGATCAATGATGTCTCTTACAGATTTGCCGTTATCATTTTGGGGTTATGCATTAGAAACCGCTGCATTCACTTTAAATAGGGCACCATCTAAACCCATTGAGACGACACCGTATGAACTGTGGTTTGGTGCTAAACCTAAGTTGTCGTTTCTTAAAGTTTGGGGATGTGAAGCTTACGTCAAGAAGTTGATGCCGGACAAGCTCGAACCCAAAGCGGAGAAATGCATCTTCATAGGATACCCTAAGGAAACGATTGGGTATACCTTCTACCAAAGATCCGAAGGCAAAGTGTTTGTCGCAAAGAACGGATCCTTTCTTGAGAAGGAGTTTCTCTCGAAAGAAGTGAGTGGGAGGAAAGTAGAGATAGACGAGGTTATTGAACCTTCTCTTGAGTTGGAGAGTAGCGCAGCACCTGAAATTGTTCCAGTGCCGTCTGCACCAACCATAGAGGAAGCTAATGACAAGGATCATGAAGCTTCGGACGATGCTACTACTGAACGTCACAGGTCGACAAGGTCACGTGCCCCTCCTGAGTGGTACGGTAACCCTGTCTTAACTATCTTGTTAGTAGACAACAGTGAACCTGCGAACTATGAGGAAGCAATGATGAGTCCAGACTCTGAGAAATGGCTAGAGGCCATGAAATCCGAATTGGGATCCATGAGCGAAAGCCAAGTATGGACTTTGGTGGACCCTCCTAGCGACCATAAGGCCGTTGAGTGCAAATGGATTTTCAAGAAGAAAACGGACGTGGATAGTAATGTTACTGTCTATAAAGGTCGGCTTGTCGCAAAAGGTTTTCGACAAGTTCAAGGTGTTTACTACGATGAGACTTTCTCTCCCGTAGCGATGTTTAAGTCCATTCGGATTTTATTAGCAATGGCTGCATTTCATGATTATGAAATATGGCAGATGGATGTCAAGACTGCGTTCCTCAATGGCAACATTGATGAAGAGTTGTATATGATGCAGCCCGAAGGTTTTGTCGATCCTAAGGATGCTGATAAGGTGTGCAAACTTCAGCGTTCCATTTATGGACTAAAGCAAGCATCTCGGAGTTGGAACCTTCGTTTTAATCAAGTGATCAAGAGCTTTGGATTTGTTCCAAATTGCTACGAAGCTTGTATCTACAAGAAAGTGAGTGGGAGCTCAGTGACATTTTTAGTACTATATGTGGATGACATATTTATTATTGGAAATGACATTGGTATGCTTAACGATGTGAAGAGTTATTTGAATAAATGTTTTTCAATGAAAGACCTAGGAGAAGTTGCTTATATATTAGGAATCAAAATCTATAGACATAGACAAAGACGCCTAATAGCTTTGAGCCAAAGTACATATCTAGACAAAGTTCTGAAAATGTTCAGAATAGATAAAGCAAAGAAAGGTTCATTGCCCATGTTGTCAGGTAAGATATTGAGCAAGGCTCGGTGTCCAGCTACGGTAAACGATAGAGAAACCATGAGCAAAGTGCCTTATGCCTCGGCCATAGGTTCTATCATGTATGCCATGTTGTGTACTAGACCGGATGTGTCCAATGCTCTTAGTTTGACGAGCAGATACCAAAGTGATCCAGGAACTGGACAGCCGTAAAGAACATCCTAAAGTATTTAAATAGGACTAAATAAATGTTCTTGGTCTATGGATGTGATGAGCAGCTCGTCGTAAAAGGTTACGTCGACGCTAGTTTCGACACCGACCCGGATGATTCTAAATCTCAAATAGGATATGTTTATATTTTGAATGGAGGAGTTGTGAGCTGGAGAAGCTGCAAGCAAAGCGTGATCGCGGGATCTACAGTAGAATCAGAATACATGGCTGCTGCAGAAGCGTCAAGTGAAGGAGTTTGGATAAGGAACTTCATCACTGAGCTTGGTGTGGTTCCAAGTGCCTTGGACCCACTGGAGATATTGTGCGACAACACTAGCGCCATAGCACTGGCTAAGGAACCAAGATATCATCCAAAGACCAAGCACATCAACCGCCGATTTCATATAATTCGAGATTATATAACAGATGGAGATCTGAAGATTAGCAAAGTACATACGGATCTGAATGTCGCAGATCCGTTGACTAAACCTCTTCCATGTGCAAAACATGATCAGCACCTTAATGCCATGGGTGTTAGATTGTTGCCAGATGTAAACTAGATTATTGACTCTAGTGCAAGTGGGAGACTGTTGGAATTATTCCCTAGAGGCAATAATAAAGATGTTATTGTTATAATTCTTGTTCATGATAAAGTTTATATTCCATGCTAGAATTGTATTAAGCGGAAACTTTGATACTTGTGTGGTTTATGAACAACACCGTGTCCCTAGTACGCCTCTATGGACTAGCTCATTGATTAATGATGGTTAAGGTTTCCTAACCATAGACATGAGTTGTCAATTAATAATGAGATCATGTCATTGGGAGAATGATATGATGGACAGACACAAATCAAGCAGAGCAATTAGATCGTGTCATCGTGTTCATCTTTGCGAAGATTTTTCCTATGTCAAATATTGTATTCCTTAGACCATGAGATAATGCAACTCCCTGGTATCGGAAGAAAGCTTTGAGGTCATCAAACGTCATCCTATGTGAGGGTGATCATAAAGGTGTCTCTCAGGTGATCGGAAGGTACTTGTTGGGTTGTATGTATCGAGATGGGATTTGTCCCTCCTAAATCGGAGAGATATACTTCGGGCCCACTCGGTAATCAATATCAACACCTCTTGCAAGCACGTGGTTAAGGAGTTGATCACAAAGTGATATCGAATTACGGAACGAGTAAAGTACTTGCTGTGAACGAGATTGAACTAGGTATGCCGATACCGACGATCGTATCTCGGGCAAGTAAAATATCGCGTGACGAAGGGAATATATATATGGGATTAATTGAATCCTGGCATCATGGTTCATCCGATATGATCATCGATGAATATGTGGGAGTCAATATGAGTTTCCAGATCCCGCTGTTGATTATTGATAGAAGATCATGTCTGCATATTCTCGAACCCGTAGGGTCACACACTTAACGTGTCTCGACGCTAGGATATAATGGATAAATGGTTTATGAGTTTTTGTTCGGAGTCTCGGATGAGATCCAGGATATCACGAGAGGTTCCAGAATGGTCCGGAGAATAAGATTCATATAAAGGAAAGTAGTTTTTTGGATTTCAGAATCGTTTCGGAATGTTCGGTATTGTACCGGAAGGTTTTAAAAGCTTCCGGAGTGAGACCAACGTGGCCCCACTTGTCGGAGGGGTGCGTGGGCCTACTAGGGAGTGCCCTGGCCGCATTGGGCCAGGGTCACAAGGCCCCATAGGCCCAGCCGGCCAAAACCCTAGGGGAAACCCTAGGAAACCTTCTAGAAGGGGGGGAAGACTTGCCCCCCACTCCACCCTTGGGGCCGCCGCCCTAGGGCTTGGAGGAGGGGGAAAGGGGGCCGGCTAGCCCCCTATATAAGGTGGGCAGGGGGCGCACCCTCCCCTCACCCCAAACCCTAGCCGCCAGCTGCTGCCCTACCTCTCTCTCTCTCCCGGCTGCGTGTAGGCGAAGCCCTGCTGCAGAAACTCTCCACTATAGCACCACGCCGTCGTGTTGTAGATCCAATCTATCTCTCCACCCCACTTGCTGTACCGAGGAAGGAGGAGATGTCGCGGCACCGTACGTGTGCATCTCTCGGAGGCGCCGCCACTTGCGGGGTTGGATCGGATCGGATCGCGAGGAGGAGAAGGCGAGTACGACTACACCAACCACGTTCTGTTGAACATTTCCGCTGTGCGATTTGTTCAAGGGTATGAAGATCTCATCTATACCTCTCATTGATTGCATCTCCTAGATTAGATCTTGGCTTTCCCGTTCGCATCCGTAGAATTTTTTTGATTTACTATGCTGCGAAACCCTTCACTGGCCGCCTCCCGGTCTCGCCCCTTTGCCTATAAGAAGCCCCCGATGTAGAAACCCTGAGTACCCAATCAGAAATCCACAAAACCGTCTGTAGCCGCCGCCACCATTGTCCCTAGATCGGGGGGATATGAAGTTCTTCTCGACACCCTCTCGGAGGGGAGATCATCCCTGAGGCCTTCTCTCCGGTATGATTCGTGAGTAGTTCCACCTTGGACTATGGGTCCATGTAGTAGCTAGATGGTTGTATCTCCTCCTTTGTGCTTTCATGTATAGATATTGTGAGCTCCGTTCATGATCGAGATCTAATCTATTTGTAATCATGCATGTTGTGTTTGTGGGGATCCGATGGATATTGAGATTATTATGTTGGTTTGATTAATGGTTTTATCTTTATGATTCTATCATGTATGTGTTGTTTGTGATCTTGCATGCTATCCATTTCTAGTGGTTATTTTTGCCAAGTAGTTGCTAGTGACTCCAAGAGGGGGTATTTATGCTCGATAGTGGGTTCATGCCTCTAGTTTCCAAGGGAAGTGATAGAAATCTCTTCGGCTGTATATGTGTTGTTGCTACTAGGGAGAAAACAATGGTCTCTTGTTCATGGAACATGTGGACTGTTTACCTTACACACTTTGCTTAAAGCAGTTGTCTATTGCTTGCAACTTAATACTGGAGGGGGTTCAGATGATAACCTGAAGGTGGACTTCTAGTAATAGATGCAGTTGGATGACGGTCTATGTATATTGTTGTATTGCCCAATCAACCTCATAGGATCTTCCTGGCTAGTAATTGCATTGTTATGCCTTGCTCAGTTCCTGTCAATTGGCCCGCTGTAATTTGTTTACCCTTCATGCCATGTTGTTTATCTAAGGAGAGCACCTCTAGTGAACTATGGACCCCGGTCCAATCTTTACCATTGATACATCTTCCACTGTTACTTGTTTACTTGCTGCAAACCATTACCTTCCACACCATACGTTTAATCCTTTGTTACAGCAATCCGGTGAGCTTGACAACCTTACTGATTCGTTGGGGCAAAGTCTTGAGTTTGTGTTGTGCAGGTCTCTGCGTTGCTTGCAACACCTGTGTGACGTTTCCTTCCTCCTACTGGTTCGATAACCTCGGTTTCTTACTGAGGGAAACTTTCTGCTGTGCTGCTTCATACCTTGCTCTTGAGGTTTCCAACGAAGCGTCCCACGACAAGTACTGGGCGCCATCAAGCTAACAGGTGTAACAGTGTCTTCACTAGGAGTTTCGGTATTTCCTAGACTAGCCATAGTAGCATCTAGAAAAGGACCTATGAACCACTCGCATCAAGCACAGTAGAAGTAACATCATGAGCATCAAAAGCAGCTTCAGATTTAGCAGTAGTAGCAGTGTGTGTAGCATGAGTATGTGGTGGTGGTGTAACAACCTTACTTATAACAGACGGTGAATCAAGAGCAGAAGAGGTGTTTAGGACTGTACCTCTTCTTGTAGTGGATGGTAAAATAGGAAACTTTCCATCACGAGACTTCCCCATGATGAAAGGAGTAGCAGTGAACAATAGTAGCTCCAAGTGAACTTACAAATAAAGCCATGCTCCCCGGCAACGGCGCCAGAAAATAGTCTTGATGACCCACAAGTATAGGGGATCGCAACAGTCTTCGCGGGTAGTATTACCCATTTTATTGATTCGACACAACGGGAGCCAAAGAATACTTGCAAGCCTTAACAACTGAGTTGTCAGTTCAGCTGCACCTGGAAATAGTTCTTGCTCACAGAAGTTTATCAGTAGCAACAATTTGTAGTAGCAACATCAAAGCAATAGCAACTGTGAAACAGGAGCAACAGTAACAGTAACGGTAATAGTAGGATTCGAGTGCGGTAGGCATAGGGATGGATGGACGGGCGTTGCATGGACGAGTCTAAACATGTAACTTCAAGAACTAGGGCATTGCAGATAAATAATAACAAGCATCCAAGTACTAAACAATCATAGGCATGTGCTCCAAATATAGTCATACGTGTCGCAATGAGAACTTGCATAACATCTTCTGTCCAGCCAACCCGTGGCAGCGGGGCCTCTAGGGAACTACTGGCAATTAAGGTGCTCCTTTTAATAGAGCACCAGAGCAAAGCATTAACACTCCATGAACACATGTGATCCTCACACCACATCCATCCCCTCCGGTTGTCCCAATTATTGTCACTTTGGGGCCTTTGGATCCGGACAATGATATGTGTACACAACTTGCAGATAATATCACAAACAATACTATCATAATGATTCAATAATAAGTTCAGATCTGATATCATGGCACTTGGGCCCTAGTGACAAGCATTAAGCACAACAAGTTGCAACAAAGTCAAATGGCACTAATAGAGATACTAGTCACTATGCCCTAACAGATCTTATTCAATTACATGATAGAACTCATCCAATCCCTACCGTCCCCAAGCCTACAGCGGGGGGATTACTCACTCATGGATGAGGGAAACATCGGTGGTTGATGGAGATGCGTTGGTGATGACGATGACGATGATCCTCTCCAAATTCCCCATCCCGGCAGGGTGCCAGAACGGAGTTTCTGGATCTGAATCTTGGTTTCTGGTGGCGGCGGTGGAGCGGAACTCTTTCTGGAAAAACTATCGACCCCCCCCTGAGTTTTTAGGTCATAAGGCAACTTATAGGCGCGGAGGGAGGCTGAGGAGCTGCCTGGGGTGGCCAAACCCCCTCCAGGCGCGGGGTTAGGTGGGCCCACGCCTGGGGTGGGTCTGGCCCCCCTAGGCCTCCTATCTGTCTCCCCTTCTGTCTCTGTGGATCTTCTGGTGAAAAATAGTTTTTGGCATATTTTCCGGGATTTTTCCTGATAGTTGATTTTCTGCACAAAAACAAGACACCAAGGTAATTCTGCTGAAAACAGCGTCAGTCCGTGTTAGTTGTATCCAAATCACACAAGTATAGAGGAAAAACAATAGCAAAGTGTTCGAGAAAGTAGATACGTTTTGGACGTATCAGATCTCCCCTCCGGCAGGGTGCCGGGAAGAACTTCAGATCCCCCCGATCTAGGGACGATGGTGGCGGCAGCTACAGACGGTTTCGTGGATTTCTGATCGGGTTCTTAGGGTTTCTGCATCAGGGGCTTCTTATAGGCGAAGGGGCGAGACTGGGAGGCGGCCAGGGCCACCAAACCCTAGCCAGGCGCGGGGCTAGGCCCACCCGCGCCTGGGGCGGGTCAGACTCCCCTGGTTGGCCCCTCCGTCTCTCCTCTTGACTTCTTGTTCCCCACGGAAAGTAATTGAATTTGTCCTTTGTCCCGTCCAATTCCGAGAATATTTCTTTACTAACTTTTCTGAAACAAAAAAACAACAGAAAATAGGCATCTGGCACTGTTGCAACTTGATAATAGGTTAGTACCAGAAAACATGTAAAAAGCACCTCAAAGTGTGGACAAGTAAAGCAAAGTAGAAACAAAACAAGCATGGAGCATCAAAAATTATAGATACGTTTCCACCGTATCAACATCCCCAAGCTTAACTCCTGCTCGTCCTCGAGTAGGTAAGTGATAAAAAGAATAATTTTTTAGGTGACATGCACCCTCAAAATAAAGATCCAACCATTTGCAAGAATTGAAAGCTGGGATCAAAGAACTCTAAACATGTGCATGAAAGATGGATTTCTAACATTAGGACATAGTAACTATGCATGCAACATGACAAGCTACAAACAAAGATCATGAATAACATGCATTGAAAAACGTTTGTTTGTTTCACATGCAGAAAACATAGCATAGTGGCAATCAGCTTGTCCCTCATAGAGTAGCAAATAGACGCATAGGACACCTGCAAAGTTCACAAGGGTGACTAGAAACAAGTAGCACAAGAACAAGTAATAACACAATATGCATCAATTAATAAGCTTTGGAACACTACACACAGAATGACAACTATGCTCTCTTAATGGTGCCTAAAGGTAGAAATTGGAGACTCAATAGTGGTGGAAGAAAGGCCTTTTTGTAAAGGAAGTAGGGATTACAAGTTTCAAAAAGAGCTTCCAAAAATTATGGTACTTGTTAGCTTTCAACCCTCATTGCCCCTATCATAAGCATCTTGAAGTGGTTAAGGTTAAAGTGGCAAAGCTGGAGTATATGCTTGACGAAGTATAAGTTGGCCATCTCAAGTCCCTTGAATACGAGGGCCACACCTCATGCATACTCAACTTTGGGTCCAGGTAAGTTCTTGTCACTGTAAGTATTTGCATATTATTGAGAACCGCCAACGGGGTACCCCTTGCACATGGTACAGGAGCTTTTCCATAACCAAAATGACAAGGCAAGCAGACAGTGAGCATCTCAACAATCTTTTTATTTACCATATGCATAGCTTTTTATTGAGGATGCTTCATAGATAGCTCATTATGGTGATGCTGCAAGTTTCCACCATGATTAGGCATGGCTTAGGCTAGCGGCCCAGTCGTTTCTCTAACACAGGATACAAACTCCATGGACTTACAAGTTCTTTATTTCACACCGGTGACATCCATATACAAAAGAACATGATATCAACTGAGTACACCAAGGTACAAGTGCAATGTTGAAAACGTTCCCCGTGACAACACGGTTCTGCTAACTCCAACTTATAAGTGCAAGCATATACAACAAAGTTGTCACAATGGTTCAAGTTTATTAGGGGCAAAGAATAAAATGTGCCATCAAGTTCGTGAGGGCTTTAATCACTAAGTTTTCACATAACAAAATAGTTTTTTAATTGGAAGATAGTTGAAAACAAGAATATACTTGGAATGGTGTAACACACCATGCATAGGAGTTTATAGTGGACACTTTGGAATAACTTGGTTTCTTGGGAGTTGGAGGCATGAGTAGAACTTACTCATACAAGTGGAGGCTAGCAAAAGACTGGGAGCAACCAACTAAGAGAGCAATAATGGCCATAATCATGCAATGCAACAAATCATACTAATCAAAGCAAAGAGTGGTACTACAAGTCAAGGACTAAATGATCATAGAGGCTAATGGTGACTTGTCATAGTCATAACATGGTGTGAGCATGTGCAATATGATGACGATGCTCAAATGCAATGAGGCATGATGACATGAGCATGCGGTCATGATGATGCAATGCACAAAAACAACGCGATTTTCTAGTACTGGTTTTGCGGGATGCCACAATTCGACACCACTAACAAGGGATCTCGCCCTCGAGATCCGCCTCATGGTACCGGAAGGAAGGTCGGCGACGTGGAGCTTCTCGCATCGTGTAGATCTTCGCGACACCACTAACAAGGGTCGTTGTTCACGTTCGTCAAGAGAACACTCCGGATAACAACGGACGAAGTTAAAGGTAAGGCCACCTCTAACTTTCATGGACGGAGTAAGAATTGCATCGATCCACCATTCAATATACAAAGAAAATGATAAGAGTAGTGGTATGGTCGCGACTCCATCCCGCACTCGAAGCATTACTCTATACACGAACAGATAGATTACGCAACCAACCCTCAGGATTCAGACTGAAGATCTTGACAACGAGGTTCGGAAACAAAGGAGTGATGCAGACTCTGCATCGTATCTGGCGTAGATGATGTCGTCGCGTCGGAAAACACCGGAAGGCACAAACAAGGAACAAAGAATGGTACCACAGTAGACGAACTCCTCAGGCAGCATGTACATCGGATGGCAGAACACCGTTATCAGAGGGGAAGCGAAACCCTGAAGGTATGACGGAAACCCAACCACGAGAATTCCTGGACTCGAAGAAAGAGAAGAGAGCGGATTCAAAACACGTAGAGGTAAGAGGAGAATAGCAGAGGGGTACGGAATAAAAGCAGACCTAACCAGAACTATCCAACCGATTTTTCAAAAATAGTTTTGACACTCTACTACGGCCGTTAGCTAGGTTATCCTACAGGCTGGACTTGTGGGGTATCGCAACTGCTGAGCTCTGATACCACTCTGTAACACCCTCAGAATCGGACCTATGCAAGTTTCAGCGATTCCCGCCAAACCCGCATAGAAACGATTCAAAGGTGCCCACCAGGCACTTTCGTGCGGGTGGAAAACGAAGTAATAACATTACACAACAGTCCTCGATGGGACCCACGAGCAGAGATATATATACAACAACGACTCGGAGAGTCAAGAATACGAATATACGGTACAAAGATCCAAATCACCTTGAAAAGATGGGCGTCCGACTACGGACAAGATGCAAATGGGGCTAAGAGCCTGAAGAATAACCAATGTCCATAACCCTGCCTGTGCCAAGCGGAAGGGTAACCACCTAACGACGTCGATCTCAAAACCTGCTTAAACAAAAGGGTGCCGACAAAGGGCAAAGGAAAAAGAGGCGTCGATCGAGGCCAAGACAGCGAGGCTAGAATTCGGCGGTCCTCGCCTACATAGGTATGGTGGACTGAAGCGGCAGCGGCAGCGGCAGCATGCACTAAACAACCTATAGAGACTCGATACGACTGGCGACTATCAGAGAGGGATAAGAAAGACCTATCCGGAACCAGCCTGATACTAACACCAAACAATCCCATCCTGGTATTCCCCCTCGAGACCAAACGAGGAAGTCAACCGAGGAACTCACACAGTTGGCAGTTTTACTTATTCAGTTATAGTTGCGGCACTTTACTAGTCAGGTTTAGATAATCATCCTGATAAAGTAAGCAGCGGGCACTTTTAGTTAACCATTCCATTATAGTGGCAACACTTACTAGTCAGATACAATTAGCATGAGATATCCCAAAATCCAGCAGTTGTTGGTACTTTTATTTAGCCATTCCGTTGTAGTGAAGCTGAATACTAGTCATATCGGATACAAGTCAAATTATAACAGTAAACTTTAGTTTTAGTTGTCTATGATCAAGCACTGTGCTCCAAGTCGTCCATAACCGCAGACACGGCTTCTCGAAAAGATTTAACCCTGCAGGGGTGCACCAAAGTATCCACAGGCACTTCGACCCTTTTTGCCAGATCAGTTAACATACACCCATCGGTATGTCGGCGGGGCCTAAGTCACGACGTTCCCAGACCCAAAGCAAGTACATGGGGGCCACTCCACCAAGTCGAACCTGCAACAAAGTCGGCCGGTCTCCGAGACGGACTTAGGGTTTCGTCGATGGTCATAGAACGACAAAGAATCCCCAAACGGGGATCGATACCGCAAAACACTCCGCTTCCTAAGCGATACAGTGCTCGCACAAACGTAAATAAAGCGATAAAGCATGGCATAAGTACAGGATAGTAAATAAAACCTCAAACTAGTTTGTGGCCCCAGACAATACTTTGAAATCGGTAATAATCAATGGGGGGCCCATATCTCCCCACCTGTGGTTAGCGCGCTCGATCTCGGAACAGGTGTCAAGAACTCGGGGTCCTACGGGACACAAGTGGGCGGTCGGAAACCAACATTATCTATCACCCACCGATGCCTCTGCTTACTTACTTCAATTTTAGTTGTTAAACAGTAATTAAAGTGAACGAAAAGTAAAGCCATGATCATCTCCAACATCAACATGCGACCATTACTCCAACACTGTGGTACTTGACGACAGGCAACAACACTTGACAAGCGACTACGACACGCAAGTCCAACTATCTACCAAACAACAGGTAATAGGATGTGTCCAAGGCAATATATGGCTGCAAGGGATATCACGGGTACGGAAACTAGAGCATCGCAACACAGATAGCAATAGATCGACAGGAGGGAATAAATACTATAAAAGTAAGATAGGTAGAAAGGGGGGAGATGCTCGCCTAAAAACATTGCCAAAGGTGCAACCGAAGATCGGGGCGAAGCTCACATCAACTCAACGGCCTTATCCGCGAAGAAGCAAAACACTATAATAAACACCGGATGCAATATTTAATACAACGGCAGAAGATCGGCATGATGCATGTATGATGTATGACATGGCAAAGATGCGATGCAATTAGGTCATATTAAGCGGAACCGGGGTCCCGACAATTAATTCATAGGTTCAAGTTGTTTAGCTACCCCACATTTTAAATGTTGTTTTAACATGGCAAAAGATAGCACCGGTTCGCTACACCAATTTAAATGAGGCCAATATGAGACTAGATTTGCCCGCATATGGGCCCCATATTTAATTATATGGTGAATCGGCATAAGGCCCCCAAACCACAAATATGCATGCGAGTATGACAATTTAATATGCAACAGGTTTTATGTTTAGCATTTATAAAAATAGGGGTTCGGATAAGGGTCACACATTAGGGCTCGACGATCTTGGAGTTCCGGGGTTCGGGGTTCGGTCTCAGGGTTCAGGGTTCGACGGGGGCGTTCTCGGATAGCGGAGGTACGTCTTGTCGCATCTGTGGTTTTCGGGTCATGTCGACGGTCATGGCGTTCGGGATGAAGTACTTGTCACATCGGTGTCTCGGTGTCCTCGGGTCCGATTGTGGATCTCGGCGTCCTCGAGGGGGTACTTGGAGTATCCGGGAAGAAGGTCTTGCGATTTCCATGTCTGCGGTTCCATGAAGGCGTGCTTGTCATCCGTGATGGCGAACTCGATGTCCCGAGAAGATCTTGGCGTTCCGTGTAGATGACCTCGGCGTTCGGGATCTTGACGAGCTTGGCGTCCTTGTAGAAGATCTTGTCGATGATTCTTCTAGCGATTTTCGGGTTCGTCTTCTCTCATCAGCCATGGGGCGCCCTTGGTCGGTTCTTCAGAGGACACCGCGATTCTTCAGGCCGAGACATGGGGTTCCTTGCCGTGATAGGGCGCTGATTGAACCAAACCGAGGTGCTTGAGACAGAGAACGAGTACTGTAACCATGGGTTCGGACGTTGACTTGGTACAACACACAAGCACCAACACATACACGTAGGAGCACACACGCAGAGGCTGGACGGGGGTTGCCGCACGGTCGGAGGCGGTGCCAGGGAAGGCGACAAAGGCCGGAGGGGCCGCTGGAGACGGCAGGGGCGGTAGCGAAGAGATGAGGCAGGGTCGCGGGCGCAAGCGACGGAGGGCCAGCGGCCGGCAGCGATGGGCGAGGAGGCGAACGGCGGGGGCGGCTGGGCAGGAGGCGAGGCCGCGAGGTCATGCGTGGCGGGCGGAGCTGGCCGGGGAGGAGTGAGCGGGCGGGGCAGACGGAGGTTGACCAGAGGCTGGTGGAGGGGCCGCGGGTGAGGCGGGGCCGAGGAGGGAGGTCGCTCGGCGGCGGCGGGGCACGGAGGGAGAGGGGCAGCGCCGGGAGGGAGGGCGCCGGAGGGGAGAGGGGGAGGCGCGAGCCGGCGCTCGGGACGGGGTTCAGCGGAGCTCATGGGAGAGAGAGGAGGCCGAGAGGGGAGGCGAGGGGGCGCGACGGAGACCCGGGGAGGAGGAGAAAGAGGTGGCCGGGCCATGGAGGTGACCAAGTGGCGCCGTGGCGGGCAGCGGACGGTGGGCGGTCTGGGGAGCGGTTGAGCAGGAGAGGGAGGAAGGAGGAGAGCGGCGCGTGGGGGAGGCGGCGGAGGAAACGGTCGCCGGCGGCGCCGGAGGGAGCGGGCGGGAGGAGGTTGGAGGGTACCGATGGCGGCAGACGGGAGGAGGAGGACGCGGGGTTGGGCTGCTCGTGGGGAGGGAGAGAGAGGAAGGGAGGGAGAGAAGGTGGGACCGGGGCAGGGACGTGGGGTTAGGGGTGGGATCGGATCGGGGGTGGTTGGCTGTGTGTGGCCAGGGTGTGTGCGTGGGTGCTGTGTGCTGGTGTGTGTGGGCCGGGCGTGTGGGGTGAGAGGGAGAGGTGGGGAGAGGGTAAGATTAGGTGGCAGGTGGGGATTGGGTGAGGGAGAGAGGAGAGGTGAGGTGGCGAGCCGCGAGTGGCTGGGGTGAGGTGGAGGGGGTGTGGGTAGAATAGGTTGGGTAGGAATAGTATTTAGATTGAACCGTTTTCTTCTGGGGGTGGTCGTTCGGGTCGAATCGGCCCGTTCGACTGCCCCCACTAAAATAATTAATTAATTATTTATTTCGAACAGCGTTTTTGCAAACCGACAACGGACAAAACAAAATAATCCGCTGACCCGGGTTTTGCGTTTGAACAAAGACGGGGCGTTTTAGAAAACACAAAATAGGTTTTTCTGCAAATAGTTTTATGCAAGCAAATGCAATATGATGACGATGCTCAAATGCAATGAGGCATGATGACATGAGCATGCGGTCATGATGATGCAATGCACAAAAACAACGCGATTTTCTAGTAGTGGTTTTGCGGGATGCCACAATTCGACACCACTAACAAGGGATCTCGCCCTCGAGATCCGCCTCATGGTACCGGAAGGAAGGTCGGCGACGTGGAGCTTCTCGCATCGTGTAGATCTTCGCGACACCACTAACAAGGGTCGTTGTTCACGTTCCTCAAGAGAACGCTCCGGATAACAACGGACGAAGTTAAAGGTAAGGCCACCTCTAACTTTCATGGACGGAGTAAGAATTGCATCGATCCACCATTCAATATACAAAGCAAATGATAAGAGTAGTGGTATGGTCGCGACTCCATCCTGCACTCGAAGCATTACTCTATACACGAACAGATAGATTACGCAACCAACCCTCAGGATTCAGACTGAAGATCTTGACAACGAGGTTCGGAAACAAAGGAGTGATGCAGACTCTGCATCGGATCTGGCGTAGATGATGTCGTCGCGTCGGAAAACACCGGAAGGCACAAACAAGGAACAAAGAATGGTACCACAGTAGACGAACTCCTCAGGCAGCATGTACATCGGATGGCAGAACACCGTTATCAGAGGGGAAGCGAAACCCTGAAGGTACGACGGAAACCCAACCAAGAGAATTCCTGGACTCGAAGAAAGAGAAGAGAGCGGATTCAAAACACGTAGAGGTAAGAGGAGAATAGCAGAGGGGTAAGGAATAAAAGCAGACCTAACCAGAACTATCCAACCGATTTTTCAAAAATAGTTTTGACACTCTACTTCGGCCGTTAGCTAGGTTATCCTACAGGCTGGACTTGTGGGGTATCGCAACTGCTGAGCTCTGATACCACTCTGTAACACCCTCAGAATCGGACCTATGCAAGTTTTAGTGATTCCCGCCAAACCCGCATAGAAACGATTCAAAGGTGCCCACCAGGCACTTTCGTGCGGGTGGAAAACGAAGTAATAACATTACACAACAGTCCTCGATGGGACCCACAGAACAGATATATATACAACAACGACTCGGAGAGTCAAGAATACAGATATACGGTACAAAGATCCAAATCACCTTGAAAAGATGGAGCGTCCGACTACGGACAAGATGCAAATGGGGCTAAGAGCCCTAAAGAATAACCAATGGCGTCCATAACCCTGCCCAGGCCAAGCCGGAAGGGTAACCCTGCTAACGGCGTCGATATCAAAACCTGCTTAAACAAAAGGGGTGCCGACAAAGGGCAAAGGAAAAAGAGGAGCGTCGATCGAGGCCAAGACACCGAGGCTAGAATTCGGCGGTCCTCGCCTACATAGGTATGGTGGACTGAAGCGGCAGCGGCAGCATGCACTAAACAACCTATAGAGACTCGATACGACTGGCGACTATCAGAGAGGGATAAGAAAGACCTATCCGGAACCAGCCTGATACTAACACCAAACAATCCCATCCTGGTATTCCCCCTCGAGACCAAACGAGGAAGTCAACCGAGGAACTCACACAGTTGGCAGTTTTACTCATTCAGTTATAGTTGCGGCACTTTACTAGTCAGGTTTAGATAATCATCCTAATAAAGTAAGCAGTGGGCACTTTTAGTTAACCATTCCGTTATAGTGGCAACACTTACTAGTCAGATACAATTAGCATGAGATATCCCAAAATCCAGCAGTTGTTGGTACTTTTATTTAGCCATTCCGTTGTAGTGAAGCTGAATACTAGTCATATCGGATACAAGTCAAATTATAACAGTAAACTTTAGTTTTAGTTGTCTATGATCAAGCACTGTGCTCCAAGTCGTCCATAACCGCGGACACGGCTTCTCGAAAATATTTGACCCTGCAGGGGTGCACCAAAGTATCCACAGGCACTTCGACCCTTTTTGCCAGATCAGTTAACATACACCCATCGGTATGTCGGCGGGGCCTAAGTCACGATGTTCCCAGACCCAAAGCAAGTACATGGGGGCCACCCCACCAAGTCGAACCCGCAACGAAGTCGGCCGGTCTCCGAGACGGACTTAGGGTTTGTCGATGGTCAGAACGACAAAGAAATCCCCAAACGGGACCGCCGATACCGCGAAAACACTCCGCTTCCTAAACAAAGACAGTGTGCTCCTCGCACAAACGTAATAAAGCAAGAAGCATGGCATAAGTACAGATAGTAAATAAAACCTCAAACTAGTTTGTGGCCCCAAGACAATACTTTGAAATCAGGTAATAATCAATGGGGGCCCATATCTCCCCACCTGTGGTTAGCGCTCGATCTTGGAACAGTGTCAAGAACTCGGGTCCCACGGACACAAGTGGGATCGAAACCAACATTATCTATCACCCACCGATGCCTCTGCTTACTTCAATTTTAGTTGTTAAACAGTAATTAAAGTGAACGAAAAGTAAAGCCATGATCATCTCCAACATCAACATGCGACCATTACTCCAACACGGTGGTACTTGACGACAGGCAACAACACTTGAGCAAGCGACTACGACACGCAAGTCCAACTATCTACCAAACAACAGGTAATAGGATGTGTCCAAGGCAATATATGGCTGCAAGGGATATCACGGGTACGGAAACTAGAGCATCGCAACACAGATAGCAATAGATCGACAGGAGGGAATAAATACTATAAAAGTAAGATAGGTAGAAAGGGGGGAGATGCTTGCCTGAAAACATTGCCAAAGGTGCAACCGAAGATCGGGGCGAAGCTCACATCAACTCAACGGCCTTATCCGCGAAGAAGCAAAACACTAGAATAAACACCGGATGCAATATTTAATACAACGGCAGAAGATCGGCATGATGCATGTATGATGTATGACATGGCAAAGATGCGATGCAATTAGGTCATATTAAGCGGAACCGGGGTCCCGACAATTAATTCATAGGTTCAAGTTGTTTAGCTACCCCGCATTTTAAATGTTGTTTTAACATGGCAAAAGATAGCACCGGTTCGCTACACCAATTTAAATGAGGCCAATATGAGACTAGATTTGCCCGCATATGGGCCCCATATTTAATTATATGGTGAATCGGCATAAGGCCCCCAAACCACAAATATGCATGCGAGTATGACAATTTAATATGCAACAGGTTTTATGTTTAGCATTTATAAAAATAGGGGTTCGGATAAGGGTCACACATTAGGGCTCGACGATCTTGGAGTTCCGGGGTTCGGGGTTTGGTCTCAGGGTTCAGGGTTCGACGGGGGCGTTCTCGGATAGCGGAGGTAGATCTTGTCGCATCTGTGGTTTTCGGGTCATGTCGACGGTCATGGCGTTCGGGATGAAGTACTTGTCGCATCGGTGTCTCGGTGTCCTCGGGTCCGATTGTAGATCTCGGCGTCCTCGAGGGGGTACTTGCAGTATCCGGGAAGAAGGTCTTGCGATTTCCGTGCCTGCGGTTCCATGAAGGCGTGCTTGTCATCCGTGATGGTGAACTCGATGTCCCGAGAAGATCTTGGCGTTCCGTGTAGATGACCTCGGCGTTCGGGATCTTGACGAGCTTGGCGTCCTTGTAGAAGATCTTGTCGATGATTCTTCTAGCGATTTTCGGGCTCGTCTTCTCTCATCAGCCATGGGGCGCCCTTGGTCGGTTCTTCAGAGGACACCGCGATTCTTCAGGCCGAGACATGGGGTTCCTTGCCGTGATAGGGCGCTGATTGAACCAAACCGAGGTGCTTGAGACAGAACGGCATCGTAACCATGGGTTCGGACGTTGACTTGGTACAACACACAAGCACCAACACATACACGCAGGAGCACACACGCAGAGGCTGGACGGGGGTTGCCGCACGGTCGGAGGCGGTGCCAGGACCCGGGGCGACGAGACGGTCGGGGCCGCGGCCGCTGGAGACGGCCGGAGGGCGGCTGGCAGAGATATGAGGCAGGCGGTCGCGGGGCGCGAGGCGACGGAGGGCCAGCGATGCCGGCGGACGGCAGCGATGGGAGGCGAACGGCGCTGCCGGGCGGGAGGCGAGAGGCGGAGCGAGGCTGCGTGGCGGAGGGCGGAGCCACGCCCAGAGGGAGGAGGCGGCGGGCGCTGCAGACGGAGGTCGACTGGCTGGGCTGGTGGAGGGCGCATGGTGAGGCGGGGCCGAGGAGGGAGGTCGCTCGGCGGCGGCGGGGCGCGGAGGGAGAGGGGCAGCGCCGGGAGGGAGGTCGCCGGAGGGGAGAGGGGAGGTGCGAGCCGCCGCTCGGGGACGCGGGGGTTCGGGCGGAGCTCGCGGAAGAGAGGGAGACGGCCGAGAGGGGAGGCGAGGGGGCGCGACGGAGACCCGGGGAGGAGGAGAAAGAGGTGGCCGGGCTCGCGGAGGTGACCGGCGGTGCGGAGGGGCGGCGCCGGCGGGGCGGGGCAGCGGACGGTGGGCGGTCTGGGGAGCGGTCGAGCGGGAGAGAGAGGGAGGAGGAGAGCGGCGCGTGGGGGAGGCGGCGGAGGAAACGGTCGCCGGCGGCGCCGGAGGGAGCGGGCGGGAGGAGGTTGGAGGGGACCGAAGGCGGCAGACGGGAGGAGGAGGACACGGGGTTGGGCTGCTCGTGGGGAGGGAGAGAGAGGAAGGGAGGGAGAGAAGGTGGGACCGGGGCAGGGACGTGGGGTCAGGGGTGGGATCGGATCAGGGGGTGGTTGGGTGTGTGTGGCCAAGGTGTGTGCGTGGGTGTTGTGTGCTGGTGTGTGTGGGCCGGGCGTGTGGGGTGAGAGGGAGAGGTGGGGAGAGGGTAGGATTAGGTGGCAGGTGGGGATTGGGTGAGGGAGAGAGGAGAGGTGAGGTGGCGAGCCGCGAGTGTCTGGGGTGAGGTGGAGGGGGTGTGGGTAGAATAGGTTGGGTAGGAATAGGATTTAGATTGAACCGTTTTCTTCTGGGGGTGGTCGTTAGGGTCGAATCGGCCCGTTCGACTGCCCCCACAAAAATAATTAATTAATTATTTATTTCAAACAGCGTTTTTGCAAACCGACAACGGACAAAACAAAATAATCCGGTGACCTGGGTTTTGAGTTTGAACAAAGACGGGGCGTTTTAGAAAACACAAAATAGTTTTTTCTGCAAATAGTTTTATGCAAGCAAATGCAATATGATGACGATGCTCAAATGCAATGAGGCATGATGACATGAGCATGCGGTCATGATGATGCAATGCACAAAAACAACGCGATTTTCTAGTAGTGGTTTTGCGGGATGCCACACCAAGCAAAGCATCAAAGGATAATACCATAATACTATGCTTTTGCATGCTAAAACAATGCATAATTTCTTCAAGGCACACTAATAAATCCCAATTGTTTGGAACAAGACATGATACATCAATAATCACTAAGCATAATGCTAAAACAACACCTAGCATGTCACGATAAAGTCTAAGTCACAATCAATGCAAGCTCCTCTTGCACTTCAAGCAACAACTTACTACTCCTTTCCAAACACCAAGAAAACTTATTTGCAAAACAACACAGCGAGAACGGTGTAACACCCTCAGAATCGGACCTATGCAAATTTGAGCAAAATTTCGCCAAACCCGCATAGAAACGATTCAAAGGTGCCCCCCAGGCACTTTCGTGCGGGTGGAAAACGAAGTAATAACATTACACAACAGTCCTCGATGGGACCCACAGAACAGATATATATAACAGCGACTCCAAGAGTCAAGAATACAGATACAATATACAAAGATCCAAATCACCTTGAAAACGATAGAGCGTCCCGCTACGGACAAGATGCAAATGGGGCTAAGAGCCCTGAAGAACAACCAATGGCGTCCATAACCCTGCCCAGGCCAAGCCGGAAGGGTAACCCTGCTAACAACGTCGATCTCAAAACCTGCTTAAACAAAAGGGGTGCCGACAAAGGGCAAAGGAAAAAGAGGAGCGTCGATCGAGGCCAAGACAGCGAGGCTAGAATTGCGGTCCTCGCCACATAGGTATGGTGGATCGAGCAGCGGTGAGCATGCACTAAACAACCTATAGAGACTCGATACAATGGCGGCGTCAGAGAGGGGTAAGAAAGACCTATTCGGATCCAACCTGAAGCTAACACCAAACAAACCCATCCTGGTATTTCCCCCTCGAGACCAAACGAGGAAGTCAACCGAGGAACTCACACGGTTGGCAGCTTTTACTCATTCGGTTATCGTTGCAGCAATTACTAGTCAAGTATAGATAATCATCCTGATAAAATAAGCAGTGGGCACTTTTAGTTAACCATTCCGTTGTAGTTGCAACAATTACTAATCAGATACAGATAGCATGAGATAAACCCAAAACCCAGCAGTGGTTGGTACTTTTATTCAGCCATTCCGTTGTAGTTGCAATACTTACTAGTCAGGTTCAATGGTCGCAAGCGACAATCCAAACAAGCAATGTGGGCAGTATTATTTAGTCATTCCGTTATAGTGAAGCTGATTACTAGTCATTATAAAGTCAAATTTATAGCAATAAACTTTAGTTATGCTTGTCTATGATCGAGATACTGTGCTCCAAGTCGTCCATATCCGCGGACACGGCTTTCAGAAAGTTTTACCCGGCCGGGGTGCACCAATAGCAACACACGCTCGATCAACCTCGGAAAAACCAACTCAAAACCCAACGAGGCTTTCACGACTGAACAATCACAGGATTCGAAATATTTGAGGGGCCACCTTTGAGTAGATCCCGCAACGGTAAGCAAGCTCGAGACGGACTCAAGGTTAGCGCCAATGGTCAGAAGCGATCGGGAACCCGAAAACTCGGTGTCGATACGTAATCACTCCGCCTTCCTAAACAAGTACAGGTGCTATCTCGCACAATTTAAATACGTAAGTAGCATGGCATAAGTACAGGATCGTAAATAAAACCTCAAACTAGTTGTGGCCCCAAGAAATAAGATGAATCAAGCTCGCTCGGGGGTCCCATATACCTCCCGGATGTGGATAGCGCGATAAATCAAGGAACAGGTATCAAGTACTCGGGGTCCTACGGGACACAAGTGGGCGTTCGGAAACCAAATATTTTCTATCATCCACCGATGCCTCTGCTTACTTCAATTTTAGTTGTTAAACAGGAATTAAAGTGAACGATAAGTAAAACTATGATCATCTCCATAAACAACATGCGGCAATACATCAACAACTGTGGCACTTGACGACACACAACAGCACTTGAGCAAGCGACTACGACGCGCAAGTCCAACTATCTACCAAACAACAAGTAATAGGATGTGTCCAAGGCAATATATGGCTGCAAGGGGTATCGAGTGTACGGAATCTAGAGCATCGCAACACAGATAGCAATAGATCAACAGGAGGGAATAAATACTATAAAAGTAAGATAGGTAGAAAGGGGGAGATGCTCGCCTGAAAACATTGTCGAAGGTTCATCCGAAGATCGGGGCGACACTCGCATCAACTCAACGGCCTTATCCGCGAAGAACCAAAACACTAGGATAAACACCGGATGCAATATTTAATACTACGGCAAAAGATCGGCATGATGCATGTATGATGTGTGACATGGCAAGGGTGCGATGCAATTAGGCAAGATTAAGCGGAACCGGGGGTCCCGACAATTATTAAATGGTTCAAGTTATTTAGAACCCCCGCAAATTAAATATTGTTATAACAAGGCAAGATAAAATACCGGTTCGCTACACAAGTTTAAATGAGGCCGATATGAGACTAGATTTGCCCGCATATGGGCCCCATATTTAATTATGAGGTGAATCGGCATAAGGCCCCCAAACCACACAATGTATGCATGCAAGAATGGCAATTAATGTGCAACAGGTTTTATGTTTAGCATTTATAAAATAGGGCTCGGAAAAGGGGTCACACATTAGAGGGCCTCGACGAACTTGGGGTTCCGGGGTTCGGGGTCGGTCTCGGGGTCCAGGTCTAGGGTTCGATCTCGGCGTAACATTCTCGACCATCGGGGTAGGTCTTGCCGCAACCGGGAAGCAGGGCTTGGTTGGCATCGGGGGCGCAGCGAGTTCTCCTGGTCGCTGTTGTTCTTGTCGTCGGGCAGGTCTCGCCGGGTCCCACGGGGTCGATCTTGCCGTTTCGAGGGTCTTGTCGGGTCCGCGCTTCGGATTCCCTGAGGCAACCTTGCCGTTCCGTGTAGGCGTTCTCGAGATCGATGGCGAACTTGTCCGGTACCGGGGTTTCGGAGATCTTGGCGCGACACCGGGTACGGAAACGGCCTTCGGGTTCGTGTGGGGATCTTGGCATTCGACTCCAATGTTGAGGACGTTCTTGACACGTCGATCTTGTCGCTCCCAGATTCTGTTAGTTCTAGGTACAAGGATGCGGCATCGATTGTGAAGATCTTGGGGTTCCAGGTCGAGGTCTTGACGGGGTTTCAAGATCCGAGGGTAGATCTTGGATTGACGACGCCGTGAGCGAACATCTCTCCGTGACATCATGTTATCGCCATTAGCCGGTGTCCGGTAGAACTTGTTGGCAGGGCCGAGCGTGACATCGGGTCTCCGGCCGTGTGCAACCAAACAGGGAACCCGCATCAAACGGTCACCACTGGAGCATGTGAACAAACACGGTGATGGCCAAGCTTGTGATCTCATGCGCGCTGGAGGAACTCGAGGCAGAGGGGGCTGTTGGCGGCGCCGGGTCGAGTGGCTGGAGGCGAGTCGCCGGCGGGAGCTGAGCTGCGGCAGCGACCCGGGTTGGGAGAGGGACAGAGGAGGGCTTGGCGGCAGCAGGAAGAGGCGGCGTCGCCGGGCGTGAGGCAGGCGACGAGCTCGGGTCGGGCGGCACTGCAGGGGCCCCGCGAGGGGAAAGCCGAGCACGGCGGCGGGCAGGGCAGGACGACGCAGAGGGGGTGGCCGGACGCTGGGCTGCGGAGGATGCGGCCGGGCGGAGGACGGTTGTGGCCGCGAGGAAGGTTGGGCGGCGAGTGGAGGCGTCGAGGAGGTGATGCGGGCGGTGGCGGTGGCGAGCCGCGGACGAGGGCGACAGCGGCGGAGCTGCGGCGCAGAGAAGCGCGGCGCGGGTGGCCAGCAGGCGGGCGTGGCTGAGGCTTGAGGCGAGCATGGCGGTGAGGGGGCCGCTTGCGGGGGAGGGGGCGAGCTACGACAGAGGGACGGGCGGCGCCGGAGGGAGAGGAGAGGGCGGCGTTCCTAGGCGAGGGACGAGGTGGGATTTGCGGGGCGTGTCGGGGTGGTGAGCGAGCGGCCAGAGAGAGAGAGCGGATGGGAGGTTGGGGACGGAGGGGTCTGCGGGAGGTGGGGGAGGTGGGGGGGGGGGTGGGCCGGGGTGGGGTGGGGTGTGGGGCGCGTGGGCGTGGGCGTCTGCGTCGTGTCTTGAGGGGGGGGGGGGGTGTGGGTGGGGGGGGGGTGGGAGCGAAGGGGCGGCGGTGTGTCGGTTTGGGTGGGGTGTGGGCTGGAGAGAGAGAGAGAGGGGTTGGGTAGGTGGCAGCACCTGAGAGGTGGAGATTTTGGGAGAGGCGAGGTGGCGTTCAGGGATTGGGTGGGGTGATGTGGCCAGCGGGTTGGGTAGATTTTCAGGTAGCTTTAGGATTTGGAAGGGCGGGTGTAGTTGGACCGTTTTAATTTCTGGGGCGGTCGTTCAAATCGCCGCTCGACTGCCCCGCCCAAAATAATTTAATATTTTTATTTGATTGCGACGAACTTTGTAAATAGTTTTGGACAAACAAAATATCCGGCAGCATCCGGGGTTTTGCGTTTGAATTAAGACGGCCGTTTAGAAAACATGAACCGGTTTATCCGCAAATAATTTTATGCAAGCAAATGCAAGATGATGACGATGCTCAAATGCAATGTGGCATGATGACATGAGCATGCGGTCATGATGATGCAATGCACAAAAACAACGCGATTTTCTAGTAGTGGTTTTGCGGGATGCCACAATTCGACACCACTAACAAAGGATCTCGCCCTCGAGATCCGCCTCATGGTACCGGGAAGAAGGTCGGCGATCTGCGTCTTCTCGCTTCGTGTAGATCCTCGCGACACCACTAACAAGAGGTCGTTGTCCGTGATCGTCGAGAGAACACTCCGGGAACAACAGGGCGAAGGTAGAGGTATCAACAAATAAAGCCACCCCTAACTTCCGTGGACGGAGTAAAATCGCTGGATCCACTGATTCGAGGTACAAGAGCGAATGATAAGAGTAGTCGGATGGTGATCAGTCCATCGCGCACCCAAACCATTACTCTGCACACGAATAGGCGGATTATGCAACCAACTCTCGGAATCAGACTGAAGATCTCGACAAGCGAGGTTCGGAAACAAAGGAGTGATGCAGACTCTGCATCGGATCTGGCGTAGATGATGTCGTCGCGTCGGAAAACACCGGAAGGCACAAACAAAGAACAAAGAATGGTACCACAGACGAAGAATTCCTCGGCAGCATGAACACCGGATGGTAGAGCACCGTTATCAAAGAAGGAAGCGAAACCCTGAAGGTACGACGGAAACCCAACCACGAGAAATCCTGGACTCGAAGAAAAGATAAGAGAGCAGATTCAAGACACGTCGAGATAAGAGGAGAATAGCAGAGGGGTAAGGAGTAAAATCAGACCTAATCAGAACTATCCAACCGATTTTTGCAAAATAGTTTTGACATTCTACTTCGGCCGTTAGCTAGGTTACCCTACAGGCTGGACTTGTGGGGTATCGAATCGCCGAGCTCGATACCACTGTAACACCCTCGAATCGGACCTATGCAAGTTTGAGCAAAATTTCGCCAAACCCGCAGAAACGATTCAAAGGTGCCCAGTGCACTTTCGTGCGGTGGAAAACGAAGTAATAACATTACACAACAGTCCTCGATGGGACCCATGAGCAGATATATATAAATGACTCCAAGAGTCAAGAATACAGATACAATATACAAAGATCCAAATCACCTTGAAAACGATAGAGCGTCCCGCTACGGACAAGATGCAAATGGGGCTAAGAGCCCTGAAGAACAACCAATGGCGTCCATAACCTGCCTGTGCCAAGCGGAAGGGTAACCACGCTAACGATGTCGATCTCAAAACCTGCTTAAACAAAAGGGGTGCCGACAAAGGGCAAAGGAAAAGAGGAGCGTCGATCGAGGCCAGTACACGGCGAAACTAGAATTCGGCGGTCCTCGCCTACATAGGTATGGTGGACTGAAGCGGCAGCGGCAGGATGCACTAAACAACCTATAGAGACTCGATACAACTGGCGGCGGTCAGAGAGGGGTAAGAAAGACCTATTCGGATCCAACCTGATGCTACCACCAAACAAACCCATCCTGGTGCTTCCCCCTCGAGACCAAACGAGGAAGTCAACCGAGGAACTCACACGGTTGGCAGCTTTTACTCATTCGGTTATCGTTGCAGCAATTACTAGTCAAGTATAGATAATCATCCTGATAAAATAAGCAGTGGGCACTTTTAGTTAACCATTCCGTTGTAGTTGCAACAATTACTAAT
Source organism: Avena longiglumis (assembly GCA_030063025.1). Lineage (NCBI taxonomy): Eukaryota > Viridiplantae > Streptophyta > Magnoliopsida > Poales > Poaceae > Avena > Avena longiglumis. The sequence continues at coordinate 474,629,860 of CP125974.1, read as the reverse complement.
CAGATACAGATAGCATGAGATAAACCCAAAACCCAAAGTGGTTGGTACTTTTATTCAGCCATTCCGCTGAAGTTGCAATACTTACTAGTCGGTTCAATGGTCGCATGGCGACAATCCAAACAAGCAATGTGGGCAGTATTATTTAGTCATTCCGTTATAGTGAAGCTGATTACTAGTCATTATAAAGTCAAATTTATAGCAATAAACTTTAGTTATGCTTGTCATGATCGAGATCATCGTGCTCGTCAAGTCCATATATCCGGACACGGCTTTGAAAGTTTTACCCGCCGGGTGCACCAATAGCACACAACCGATCGAAAACCAAAAACCAAAACAAACCAACGAGGCTTTCAAACAATCAATCACAATATTGGGGCCACCCTTTGAGTAGATCCCGCAATGAAGTAAGCAAGCGAGACTCAAGGTTAGCGCCAATGGTCAGAGCGATCGGGAACCCGAAAACTGGGGTGTCGATACCGTATCAATCCTCACTTTCCTAAACAAAACAAAGGTGTTATCGTCGCACAATTTAAATAAAGTAGCATAAGTATGGCATAAGTACAGGATCGTAAATAAAACCTCAAACTAGTTGTGGCCCCAAGAAATAAGATCAAGCTCAAGCTCGGGGGTCCCATATACCTCCGGATGTGGATAGCGCGATAAATCAAGGAACATGTATCAAGTCGGGTCCTACGGGACACAAGTGGGCGTTCGGAAACCAAATATTTTCTATCACCCACCGATGCCTCTGCTTACTTCAATTTTAGTTGTTAAACAGGAATTAAAGTGAACGATAAGTAAAACTATGATCATCTCCATCAACAACATGCGGCAATACATCAACAACTGTGGCACTTGACGACACGCAACAGCACTTGAGCAAGCGACTACGACGCGCAAGTCCAACTATCTACCAAACAACAAGTAATAGGATGTGTCCAAGGCAATATATGGCTGCAAGGGGTATCGAGGGTACGGAATCTAGAGCATCGCAACACAGATAGCAATAGATCAACAGGAGGGAATAAATACTATAAAAGTAAGATAGGTAGAAAGGGGGAGATGCTCGCCTGAAAACATTGTCGAAGGTTCATCCGAAGATCGGGGCGACACTCGCATCAACTCAACGGCCTTATCCGCGAAGAACCAAAACACTAGGATAAACACCGGATGCAATATTTAATACTACGGCAAAAGATCGGCATGATGCATGTATGATGTGTGACATGGCAAGGGTGCGATGCAATTAGGCAAGATTAAGCGGAACCGGGGGTCCCGACAATTATTAAATGGTTCAAGTTATTTAGAACCCCCGCAAATTAAATATTGTTATAACAAGGCAAGATAAAATACCGGTTCGCTACACAAGTTTAAATGAGGCCGATATGAGACTAGATTTGCCCGCATATGGGCCCCATATTTAATTATGAGGTGAATCGGCATAAGGCCCCCAAACCACACAATGTATGCATGCAAGAATGGCAATTAATGTGCAACAGGTTTTATGTTTAGCATTTATAAAATAGGGCTCAGAAAAGGGGTCACACATTAGAGGGCCTCGACGAACTTGGGGTTCCGGGGTTCGGGGTCGGTCTCAGGGTCCAGGTCTAGGGTTCGATCTCGGCGTAACATTCTCGACCATCTGGGTAGGTCTTGCCGCAACCGGGAAGCAGGGCTTGGTTGGCGTCAGGGGCGCAGCGAGTTCTCCTGGTCGCTGTTGTTCTTGTCGTCGGGCAGGTCTCGCCGGGTCCCACGGGGTCGATCTTGCCGTTGCGAGGGTCTTGTCGGGTCCGCGCTTCGGATTCCCTGAGGCAACCTTGCCGTTCCGTGTAGGCGTTCTCGAGATCGATGGCGAACTTGTCCGGTACCGGGGTTTCGGAGATCTTGGCGCGACACCGGGTACGGAAACGGCCTTCGGGTTCGTGTGGGGATCTTGGCATTCGACTCCAATGTTGAGGACGTTCTTGACACGGCGTCGATCTTGTCGTTCCCCAGATTCTGTTAGTTCTAGGTACAAGGATGCGGCATCGATTGTGAAGATCTTGGGGTTCCGGCGTCGTAGGTCTTGACGGGGTTTCGAAGATCCGAGGGGTAGATCTTGGATTGACGACGTCGTGAGCGAACATCTCTCCAGGACATCATGTTATCGTCATTAGCCGGTGTCCGAGGTAGAACTTGTTGGTGCAGGGGCCGAGCGTGACATCGGGTCTCCGGCCGTGTGCAACCAAACGGGAAACCCGCATCAAACGGTCACCACTGGAGCATGTGAACAAACACGGTGATGGCCAAGCTTGTGATCTCATGCGCGCTGGAGGAACTCGGCGAGAGGGCTGTTGGCGTAGTCGCCGGTCGGGCGAGGTCGGCGAGGAGCCGAGCTGAGCACGCAGCGGGCGACCGAGGTTGGGGAGAGGGACAAGAGGAGGGCTTGGCGGCAGCGAGGAAGAGGCCGTCGCCGCCAGCAGCGGCGAGCTCGGGTCGGCGGCACTGCAGGGGCCTGCGAGGGAAAGCGGAGACCTGGCGGCGTGAGGCGGGCAGAGACGACGCGAGAGGTGGCCGGCGCCGACCTGCCTCTGGAGATGCGGCCGGCGGAGGACGGTTCTTGGCGGCAGGGAAGGTCGGCGGCGGCGACAGTGGAGAGGCGTCGAGGAGGTGATGCGGGCAGTGGCGGTGGAAGCGAGCGGCGGATGAAGCGGCAGCGGCGGCGGCGGGAGCCTTGGAAGGCAGCAGGCGCTGCGGTGGCAGTGCGGGCGTGGCGTGCGTCTGAGGCGGGCGAGCATGGCGGTGAGGGGCGCTTATGGGAGGCGAAGCTACAGAGGGACGGGCGGCGCTGGAGGGAGAGGAGAGGGCGGCGTTCCTAGGCGAGGGACAAGGTGGGATTTGCGGGGTGTGTCGGGGTGGTGAGCGAGCGGCCAGAGAGAGAGAGCGGATGGGAGGTTGGGGACGGAGGGGTCTGCGGGAGGTGGGGACGGGGTGGGGCCCAGGGGAGTGGGCCCGGGGTGTCGGTGGGGTGGGGCGTCGCGTGGGCGTGAGTGCGTGCGCGTCGTGTGCGGGGCAGGGGGGCCAGGGGTGGGGCGCTGGTGGGGCCAGGCGCCAGGGGGGCGTGCGTGTGTCGGTTTGGGTGGGGTGTGGGCTGGAGAGAGAGAGAGGAGAGAGAGGGGGTTGGCTGGGTAGGTGGCAGCACCTGAGAGGTGGAGATTTTGGGAGAGGCGAGGTGGTGTTCAGGGATTGGGTGGGGTGATGTGGCCAGCGGGTTGGGTGGATTTTCAGGTAGCTTTAGTATTTGGAAGGGCGGGTGTAGTTGGACCGTTTTAATTTCTGGGGCGGTCGTTCGGGTCAATCGGCCCGTTCGACTGCCCCGCCCTAAATAATTTAATATTTTTATTTGATTGCGACGAACTTTGTAAATAGTTTTGGACAAACAAAATATCCGGCAGCATCCGGGGTTTTGCGTTTGAATTAAGACGGCCGTTTAGAAAACATGAACCGGTTTATCCGCAAATAATTTTATGCAAGCAAATGCAAGATGATGACGATGCTCAAATGCAATGTGGCATGATGACATGAGCATTAGGTCATGATGATGCAATGCACAAAAACAACGCGATTTTCTAGTAGTGGTTTTGCGGGATGCCACAAACGGGGGTCCAAACTACTTTATTCAAGCAAACTAAACAACCTAAGCAAAGCAAACGAAAACTAAGACGCTCCAAGAACAACACAATTGTGCATGAAACAATAAAAACGAAGTGTCTAGACAAACTTGTGCTTTTTATTGATAAAGAAGAGGATGCCTTGGACATCCCCAAGCTTTGACGCTTGTACCTCTTGGATATTTCTTGGGGTGACACCATGGTGGCATCCCCAAGATTGAGCTTTTGTCCATCCTTCATATCATTGCATCATTCTCTCTTTACGCCTGAAATTTTTCCTTCACACAATCTTCATTAGCAACATTAGTTTATTCAAAAGATATTAGACCACCGACAAAGCTTTGTAACAGCAAGGCTTTTCACTAAAAACACAATATACTGTAGTAACTCCTTCAAAAAGCTCAATTTACCTGAAGAGAACTCAAAAAGGATTCAATAAGAAGCAAATGCAAATAATGTCAGAAATCTGTCAAAACATACCAGCAGGTAGAAACCGATTTTTTCGAACATATTCTGTTGCTCAAATAAAAAATTGTTGAACTAATGAAAGTTATCTAACATACTGGGGGATTTATTCATAAATTTTCAGCTCAATCCGAGTTACAGAGCCTCCTCACGATTTTTTTTTGGAGGACAGAAATCTGTTTCGGGACAACAACTCCCCAAATCTTACTTCCCTCTCATTAGAGGTCATTTTCTTGGCACAAAAAGCAAAGAAAAAGGATAAGGAGAGGTCATTACAGAAGTAATAACTTCCAAGACTCAATAAAACTCTTGGGTTATCTCCCAACAAGTACTTTTGTTTAACGTTTTTAAGTTAGGCATAAGAAGCAAGAAGAATCAAGTATTTTCAAATGAAGAATTTCCCCCCTTGTTACTTCCTTTCTTACCTTTTTTTTCTCTTCAGGGAAGATATGATTGCTTACGGAGGAGCAAAGTGCATGATGCCTTTTCCCACATCTATTACTGCCCCAAGGTGTTTCAGTAGAGATCTTCCAAGTGTGATCTGTCCCTTGCCTACACATTCAATAACAAGATAATCAGTAGACACCATTTTCCTTGAGATTTTTGTAAACACACCTTCAGCTATTCCAATGTTCAATATAGTGGCATTGTTGGTAAGAGAGATTTCCTCTCCTCCTTCAATAATCCCCCAAAGACTCAAGGAATCAAAAATATCTTTAGGCATGAGACAAAATTCAGACATGATATCACAGAGAGCATCAAAAAGTGTAGTATTTATAGAGACTTTGACTATGGGAAACCACTTTGAAGGCTCAAAATTTATGGGAACATAATCATGGTAAGCCCTAAGCGTGTGATAGCAACTATTCATAGCAGAAATACTAGTCTCAAAAGTGTTCAACCTAGCAAAAATATTTGTGAAAGAGGAATCAGACTTGCCAAGTGTACCATAGATCATGATTAATTTCCTTATGGCATCAAAAGCTTCATCCTCAGTACAAAGCAAAAAAATCTTTCTCAGCCATATCATCCAAAGCATATCTATAACGAAGAGCAATACCGCGGTAGAAGCTATCAATAACCAAGCTGAGGCTTACCTCGGGCTCAGTTTCCCTCTGGAAAGCAGAGATTCTAGACCAAGCTTCCTTAAAACTTTTCTTCGCTTTTTTGCTTAAAAGTGGAGATTTCTACCATAGAGGAAATAAAGGCAGACCTCGACATGGCAGTAATAGAGCAAGAACTATTTTTTTTGTGTTTTTGAATAAAGCAAGCAAACTAAACTAGTTTAATTTTTTGGGTTTTTTGAAAACAGGCAAACAGAACCAAGCAAAGGAAACAAAGCAAACTAAAAACAAAGTAAAGAGAAAGGAAGTGAAGGACTCCCCTAGTGAAGACGTCCTTAGCCTCCCCGGCAATGGCGCCAGAAAAGCTTGTCGACTGTCTACGCACAGCCTGTTGGGAACCCCAAGAGCAAGGTGTGAAGCAGCAAGCAACAAGTTTTCCCTCAATTGAGACCGTGGTTATCAAACCAGAAGGAGGAAGGAAATGTCACACAGGTGTTGCAAACAACACGGAGACCTGCACAACACAAACTTAAGACTTTGCCCCAACGAATAGTGAGGTTGTCAAGCTCACCGGTTTGCTATAACAAAGGATTAAACGTATTGTGTGGAAGGTAATGGTTTGCAGCAAGTAAACAAGTAACAGTGGAAGATGTATCAATGGTAAGGATTGGACCTGGGTCCATAGTTCACTAGAGGTGCTCTCCTTAGATAAACAACATGGCATGAAGGGTAAACAAATTACAACAGGGCAATTGATAGGAACTGAGCAAGGCATAACAATGCAATTACTAGTCAGAAAGATTCTATGAGGTTGATTGGGAAATACAACAATATACATAGACCGCCATCCAGCTGCATATATGACTAGAAGTCCACCTTCAGGTTATCATCCGAACCCCCTCCAGTATTAAGTTACAAGCAACAGACAACTGCTTTAAGCTAAGTGTGTAAGGTAAATAGTCCACATGTTCCATTAACAAGAGACCGTTGTTTTCTCCCTAGTAGCAACAACACATCTACAACTGAAGAGATTTCTGTTATTTCCCTTGGAAACTAGAGTCATGAACCCACTATCGAGCATAAATACCCCCTCTTAGAGTCACTAGCAACTACTTGGCCAAGATAACTACTAACAACGGATAGCATGCAAGATCACAAACAACACAGACATGATAGAATCATAAAGACAAAACCATTAATCAAACCAACATAATAATCTCAATATCCATCGGATCCCCACAAACACAACATGCATGATTATAAATAGATTAGATCTTGATCATGAACGAAGCTCACAAGATCTATACATGAAAGCACAAAGGAGGAGATACAGCCATCTAGCTACTACATGGACCCATAGTCCAAGGTGGAACTACTCACACATCATACCAGAGAGAAGGCCTCCGAGATGATCTCCCCTCCAGCAGGGTGCTGGGAAGAACTTCAGATCCCCCCGATCTAGGGACGATGGTGGCGGCGTCTACAGACGGTTTTGTGGATTTCTGATTGGGTTCTTAGAGTTTCTGCATCGAGGGCTTATTATAGGCGAAGGGGGAGACCGAGGAGGCGACCAGGGCCACCAAACCCTAGCCAGGCGCAGGGCTGGGCCCACCCGTGCCTGGGGTGGGTCTGGCCCCTCTGGCTCTCCTCTGGACTTCTTGTTCCCCACGAAAAGTAATTGACTTTGTCCTTTGTCCCGTTCAATTCCGAGAATATTTCTTTACTAACTTTTCTGGAACCAAAAACAACAGAAAACAGGCATCTGGCACTGTTGCAACTTGTTAATAGGTTAGTACCAGAAAACATTTAAAAAGCACCTCAAAGTGTGGACAAGTAAAACAAAGTAGAAACAAAACAAGCATGGAGCATCAAAAATTATAGATACGTTTCCAACGTATCACCTCCGGCCATAGGATAGCCCTATATTAGGAAAGGGGAGGTGTGTGGGAGGGGGACTTCCCCTCTCCCCTGGCCGCCAGCCCTAGCAAGGGCTTGGAGGAGGGGTAAGCCCCTTCCCCCGCTGCCTATATAAGGAGGTGCATGGGCAGGGGTCGGAGCACCCCTTTCCCCTGGTGCATCTCTCTCGTGAAGTTTCCCCTTCCCCTTAGAATAGATCGGGTGAAGCCCTGCAGAATTCCTCTCCACCATAGCATGCACTACCATTTTGCTGCTCGATTCTCGTGGATATCTTCTCAAGATCTTGCGGGAACAAGAAGGAGGAGATGCCACTGGAGCGGAACGTGTGGATACCGTGGAGGTGTCGTCTGTTTGATACATGGATCTAGAAAGTCAAGATGAACCGACACAAGTGATCGACTACATCATCCGCGATCTAGTGATCATTAACCGCTCATGTTCTTCAAGGGTAAGAAGGTTAGATCTATTCTACTTGTTAATTACATATAGTAGATTAGATCTGGTGGAGTCCTCTCTTGCTATTCTATAGGAAAAATATTGTTTTCCATGCAATGAACCCATCAAAAGCAACATGTCCTGATAAGGTTGAGTGTCTCTATGTACACCGCTAATCTTTGGATTTGTTCACTAGCACACACAGTATCGATATATATAAAAAATAATTATACAACATGAATATAATGTGCATGATCTAAATTTTGAAATTCTTACAACTTTGAATAGCACTAGGCTAGCTCAAATTAAAATTAAGTAGAAACTAAAAATGATAAATAAATAAAACTCAATCCCTCAATGTGTCATGAACAAACAATGTTGAGTGGAGTCTCACAACCTACTTAAACGTTCACTTGAAGTCGGAATAACCTAAAACATGAAACTTTGCAGTCAAAGGGATTTGGGTCAATACTTTGAATGCATTGAACCTAGCATTTACAAGCATATTGGTTAGGTGGAGTTTAGAGTCATTTGTATAATTACTTCTGGAACATTTTAGCAAATTACTTTTCAATACATAAATTACGATACTCTGCTTGACAATAGGTGTTCCTACCTATTAATTTCAGTTTCCAATTTTAAGTAATTAAGAAATTGAGACAAGCAGGAATTTTCATAGCCTCCAAATTCAGCTTCTCAAATAAATTTTCCATAACCAGAAACGACACCACTAAGCAGACGTCAATGAGCATGTTCAACGCGATCATGCGAACAGGGCTGCCAAATATTTGACCCCCCAAATCTTAATTAGCTTAATGATATATATATATATATAGGAAGCGGATTTGGTACGCTCATCCTCGCTAGAGGAAGCATCTATCACCATACATGCGCTTCTGTTGCCTGTCAAAACCCACCGGCGAGCAGCGACGAGCAACACGAAGAGCCGGGAGGCTCCCAAGACTGCTGGTGGGCCCTGGTCCCTCGGGCAACGGCCCGCAAAACTCCGGCACACGTCCTGGCTGATGCAAGGGCGTGCCACCTGACCTATACCTGGTCAGGGAGGTGATGGATTGCTTCGATTAGTTTCCTGCATGGCAAACAAGTATACGTAAAATTCGTGACCGGCTCCCGTGTTTCCAGAATCGGCTCCTGGGCCGATTGTCCCATGGTTACGCATTAGATCTACGATAACATGGGGTTTTGCTTCATCAATACAAGTTAAATCGACCTACGGCAGTTTAACGTTTTCACCACATAATTGGAACGTCCTACACGTAATTGAGCCTGGTAGATGCAAAAGATGATAGAAAACTAACCCTAGAGAAGGCCTAACAACCGACGTAAAGTCAATTCCCGGAACAACTCCTCTCGAATTGGCAAACCATATCCTTACATACTACTGGATCGTTCAACCCGTTTGCAAGGCCTGACTATGTGGATATCAAACTAAACCTTGGAAAACAAGGCAAAACTACAACAGATCAAATCAACTGAATAAAGATCAAGCAAGATAATGCCCTTACACCCGAAAAAGGTGCAAAGGCAGCGAGATAACTAAAGGCAGCATAACTAAGCAATCATAACAAAAAAGGTACCGATGCTAGCCCAAACAAATCTATGATAACAGTATTACTCGCCATCAACAAGGCTTGACGAGTAACACTAAATAACGCATAAGTAGATACTGCCTAGACCGCAAGATGCGATCTAGGCAGCATGACACTTACCCGAAAGAAACCCTAGAAACAAGGGGTGGCGATGCGCCGAGATTGTGTTTGTTGTGAACGTGATCGTCCTCTTTTCTCAATAACCTTAGGTACATATTTATAGTCCGGAGACTTTCTATCTTTGGAATAACCCTAACAACTCTATCTCTTACTTAAACCGAAACGTAACCTACCATAATATACAGATACACGGGCAATTTAGCCCAAATCCACGCACAAGGCCGATCCAGCAATATGTTGCATATATGTATCCTCCAAGCCCATCTTGATTACGGCCCATCTCCTTCTTTGGCCAAAATGTGGCGATAACACATGCCCCCCTGGTTTTGGCAATAATAATTCCAAAACCACTCTGTGTTTTTTTTTCTCTTTTTTTTATCGGGTTACGCGTAGCAGAGCAGAATCTTCACGCCGCCCCCTCATCATGACGCCCTGTCTTCTCAACTTCTCCATGATTGCATGATTTGACAATTTTGGCACCACATTCGGGAAACCGCTATGGCATTGAACCACCTCCCACTATTCCCTTATTTAAATTCATCCGGCGATGCACCCCCATCTTCTTCCATCAGCCAAAAAACCCTCTTCCTCCGCCAAAAAACCCTCTTCCTACGCCATGGCCTCTTCTTCTTCTTCCAAATCATCCGGCCTTTCCTCCCAATCCTCCAACACAATGAGCGACCGGGAGCCGACGCCGGAGCACCCGCCAATGGCGGCGTACGAGGCTCTCGCCCCACAATGGTGGGACGAGAGGGACTAGGACTTCGCCGCCTGGTCAGAGGACGCCGAGTCCCTGACCGACGGCGAGGAGGGCCTCCAGTTCCTTGTCGAAGAGGAACTGGAGGCGGAGAGCACCGACGACGCCGTGTCCTGGGATGAGGACATCGAATCCTCCGACGAGGAGGAGGAAGCGGAGGAGGACACCTCCTCCGACGAATACCCGCCGGTGAAGCGCTTCCGCGCTGGGTCCAGCGAGGACACTGATGACGACGAGGGCAGTAGGCCCCACGACAACTTCAAAGCGGCCGAAGACTACGCCCGGCCCGATGACAATACGAATCTGACGGCGAAGACAGCGGCGACGACACCGGCCTCTAGATTAGGAACTAGTAGTAGTAGTACTAGTAGTAGATTTCCTTTTGTAAGCAATCGGCTCCATTGTAAACAATCGTCTTTTGAATCAACAAAGATTGCTTTTCCAATTCGATTTTGCCGATAGTCAAAATAGGTCAACGTTCCAGAAGCCGATAGTAATGTATCGGCTTTCACCATACTACGCTCATATGGTCAACCCAGTCAAAGCCCAAAGAGCCGATGGTAACACATCACCTTTCCCCACAAACGTTGACAAGGTCAAATCTGATCACATATTTAGATAAATCTGAGCGGCCACTTTCCAATTTCAAACGGTAGCCTGCGACCCCCTTCAAAAAGGCTAACCCAGATCTCCAATTGCCTCACCGAATAGATCGAGTTTACAGCGACAAGAACCCTCGATCCCCAATCGCATAGATCCATCTCCGCCGGCAAACTAGATGGCGGAATCGTCCAATACCAACACAGCGGTCTCTGGTCTGAAGGTACGCCTGCTCCTCGCAGTCTGAACACGGTGCTAGAATTAATAGCAAACACCTGAATTAATGCTTTATTCCACCATTAAAATTTTTTAGGTTTCAGACATCCTGCTGCCGCATCCTTCTCTCCCAAATTCTCTCTGTCTTGGCCCCCGTACAGAATCTAGTCCTGCCCATCTGATCTCTTGCGAGGCAAACAGAATCCCCTTCGTAAGCCAAAACCTAGATTTGAATTCTTGGGCCGACTGCTTGTGAGCCTGGCCTAATCCTCCTGAACATTGGGTCTCTTGGTACAGCAGGGTAGCCAAAACTTACCAATCCCAATGGGAAACCACGGGAATAGCCGATGCCTTGTATTTGTCATTGTCTCCCCTTGAGAAACATGAAAATCTTCTAAAAACCATCGGCTATTTCGGTCCGATGCTCGAATCGCTTCATGTTCGGTCATGGCCCCATGACACCAACTCATAGACGTGGTGATGATTCTCGGTCCGGACGTTACATCACCCAGCCCTCCGCTTTTAAGTGACAAAGGTCCCTACAAGCTTTCTTCCAAAACAGATCGCGAATCGGGGTGCCTATCTTCAAAGCCACATGAAAACTAAAGGCCCTGTCACAGAGAAAGAACACACGGCTTTCCTCAACTTCTGGCTGGAACATTTCATATTCTGTGGCCCTTCCCTTGCCCCAACCAAGAATTATCTCTCCTTGGCCTACGAACTTGATAAAGGCACTCAACTTGGCATCGGCAAACTGTTCCTTGGAGAAGTCTAACGATATCTCCAGTTGATGTCTGTCAAACTATTCTCCGGCATAGCAGTCAAAACAGGAGGTCCTTGGTGGTTCATTCAGCTATGGGCTCAGCTGTATTTTCAAAACCATGTCCCAAACTTCCCCCTTTTGGCGAGTTGCACCTTTCCAGATGCCAAAGGGAAGCAGATCCGATGCACCAGCTACGGCCAAGCTCTGTATAGACTGTCAGGTAGTAAACTGATCACTCAAGAAGCATCCAAGTGGTTCAGCATTTTCTTACAAGGCCTGGACAATCCTATCTTCTTTCCTTACACGGAAGAATCAGAACATTTTGAAAATCCAATCTCCTTCAGGCTAGACAACTTTGCCGATGACACCAAAGACTTCAGTGACTATTTTCCACTGTGATCCGTCCCTGCTTCCTTCCAGTTGGCATGAGCACATCCAACAGAATAATCAAACCTGGATACGAATTCTACCAGCCGGTCGTAGTGGCTCGGCAATTTGGCCTTGGACAAGTACCTCCCCATTTCTTTCTCCACCATCTTACAGAGAGCAGATCTGACCTGCCCGATCCTCTCACCAGTCAAAGGTGTTATTCCTTCTTCGATGCTCTGACCATCCCAATCCCTAACAACCTCACCTTCGTTTCATCAACCGATGGTTTTGAGAACTGGTGGTCGATGTGGAAGACTCATGCCTTCAGGAGAGCTCTGGGACCGTTGCTGGAACAGCTCGATGCTAAATATGATATCCCCGCAGAACAGGTACCACTACTTGTAAATTTTATTGATGCAGCTCACAAATGATTCTTCTAATAACCCGCTCTATCTCCTTGCAGCAACAAGATGGTCCTGAACCTACGCACGGTGATGGCTCCCCTTCGAATTCTTCCCACCAGCTCCTGTGGTCCTTTTCTGCAAAAACTCGCCACCTTTGAAAAAGGTCGTGATGCAGAACCAGCCGATATCACCACAATCGGCTTCCAAGAACCAAGCAACTTCGGTCACCGCCTCGAGTTCCAACTAAAACAAGAACGGTGGTGAGGAAGGTAGCTGCCAGGAAGACTTTGAGGCGCCGGAGCCCTTCTCCAGAAAGTTCGCATGTACGCTGATCCATGCCTTGGTTGATCTCTTTCATCCTTGCAAACATGCTAGTGCTTACTAGCTCTCCTTTTCTTACAGGCTTCCGTCGAAGACACCTCCAGCGGGGACACACAATCCAATCGAGGAGAATCGGGCCCAACAGACTCTGAGAGGACCATCACACCGAGCCAGCCAGATTTGCCACCATCGGCTCCCAGGAAAAGGCCGATTCCTGAACCTACTGCCCCCCGAGCATCAGTCGAGGTGGGGCCAGCTGTGAGCCCCAAGAGGGCTCACAAGGGACTGCAAACTTCTTCGTCGAGACAGGAGGTTTCGAAAGTCATCACCCTCCATGCTCTCACCAATTGTTTTCTATCTGTCGATTCATCATTATTTACATCGGCTAAGCACCTTCCATGCAGACGACTGACACTTCTAGTGGGCGAGCCGGGGAAGTGCCGATGCCTTTCGCAAGGCTGGATCTAGTAATCCCTGAAGGTGTAGATGAAACGGTTACCACTTTGGCCAAGCCCCCAGCAACAACACACAAGCCGATTGTCTCGTCATCTGCTATCCCCTTGATCTTAGGAGAGGTACGTTCGCTTCGTTCGGCTCATCCTTCCATGTTGGACGCATACTGACGCCATTTCGGCCTACCAGGGTTGTGATATCTCAGGCCTGCTAACGTTCGACCCCGAATCCATCGAACCAACTCTCTCTGTCGCCCACGATGAACCACGAGCAAGGGCTGTTCTACCTCAATTCCAGCGTCTCAAAGCCTTGCTGTCCTCCCCGATCGAGAAGTTGATCGAGGGTTCTGAAGAGGTGAAGAGTGTTCTTGCCGAAATCAAGGACCAACTCCCAGTAGCATTGCAGGTGAAGCTTTGGCCAGTTGTAACTCTGTCTTTCTACGGGTCAAGGGTGAAGTTGGCTCGTGAGAGGATTAATCTGCGCCGCGCCCAACTCCCGCTGAAGGCCAATATTGCGCATAAATGTCGCAGCTCAATGAGAAAAAGGCGTCTCGGATGCCAAACCGACACCTCTATCAAGACCGCCGAGCTTGCATCCTTGAAAAGGAATTGGGAGATCTTGAAGAGAAGGTCCGGCGACTAAACAGCTCATTCGTGACAAGGAAGCATTCATCGCCGCTCCCAAGACGGGTAAGGCCTCAAAGCTCAATCAAGACCGATCTGGCGGAAATACGTGCTCGAACAAGCAGCTAGTGATGGGCAAGGACGAAGATGACGAAGCCGAGATCGCCGAGGTGGATCGTGTCCGTGCTGACGCCCTCCACGCCTTCGAGGCATTCCTTCAGTAGCTCATTCATGTAAACTGACACCTGCTCGTAACGGTTTGAACCTCTAGAGTCGATGGCTGTGCATCGGCTATATTTTTTTTTATTATTATTGGCCGATTTCATGTATCGGCCCCCATATTTCACTGTCCATCATCCCACATGCTTGGGAAATATTTCTTGAGATCGCCGACTGCTGATGACCATCGGAATTTCACGTCCAGCTCCTCAAGCATGTACGCGTTCCCTCTTAAAACTTGATCGACCCTGTATGGCCCGTGCCAATTTGGAGACCATTTACCATATGCTGCATCCTTAGTCCCCAATGGCAATACAGCTTCCCATACCAGATCGCCAACGTGGAACTCCTTTGGTCTCACCTTCTTATTATATGCACGAGCTACCTTGGCCTTGTTCTCTTTGATTTTCTCAAGCGACCACAGCCTAAGCTCAGTTAAATCCTCAACACTATCACTCATCAGGGCCGCATATTCTTCAGTTGTTAGATCGTTCTGAAAAGTGACACGTCTCGATCCAGCCGTAATCTCCCAGGGCAATACGGCTTCTTGTCCATAGACTAGATGGTATGGCGAGGTTTTTATCTCTCCATGACATGACATGCGATAAGCACATAAAGCCTCTGACAAAACCTCGTGCCAACGTCTAGGGTGCTCATCGACTTTCCTCTTGATCAGCTTGATAAGGCTCTGGTTGGACGCTTCAGCTTGCCCATTTGCTTGAGCATAGTATGGAGATGATCGGATCAGCTTAATTCCCGTGTCCTCACAGAACTTCCTAAACTCGTGAGAAATGAAGACCGAACCTCCATCGGTCGTGATAGTTTGGGGAATCCCGAATCTATGAATGACATGTTCTTTCACAAAATTGATAACATCCTTCGAGTTCACTGATTTCATAGGGACGGCTTCCACCCATTTAGTGAAATAATCCGTAATGGCCAAAATCCACATGTGGCCTTTGCTTGATGGAGGATTGATCTTGCCAATCATATCCATGCCCCAACCTCGGAATGGCCAAGGCTTGATGATGGGGTTCATTGTCGACGCTGGTACCGTCTGAATTTTCCAAATTTCGACATGCTTGACACCCTTTGTAGTACTTAAAAGTCCTCAAGCATGGTGGGCCAATAAAACCCCGATCACGATCAACCATTTCATCTTGTGAGCCGATTGGTGAGTTCCACAGCCTTCGTGTACCTCGTGTAGGAGCCGATTGGCCTCGGTGGGCCCCAGATATTTGAGCAGTAACCCTTCCAGAGTCCCGTAGAACATGTCGTCCCCAATAAGCACATACTTCATGGCCTTGTACCTTATCCGTTTAGGTGCCCCCCGAGCCGAATCTTTCAAGTAATTGAAGATATCGGCTCTCCAGTCGTTCGCCTCCAGGAACTGTACCTGAACATCAGCTCCCTCTGCTACGTCCTTGTAGCCTGAAGCCATTTGTGCGATATCATTCGCCTCGGTATTCTGCGATCGCGGGATCCATTTAAAGTTTATGTACCGGAACTGTGCCATAAGCTCACGGCATTGCAACCATAATGGGAAGAGCGACTCGCTCTCACACTTGTATTCCTCCGTGAGTTGGGAAATCACCAATTTGGAGTCTCCAAAAATTTCCACTGCTTCTGCTCCAGCTTCGATGAGCAACTCCATTCCCTTGCGACGCCTCATACTCGGGACGTTGTTGGTGCGAGGGGTAGATAACCTGATGGAGAAGGAATATGTTGCCCCCCGGGGCGACACGAGTAGAATGCCGATGCCGCAACCATCATCACAAACCGATCCATCGAAAAACATAGCCCACGCTCGTATAGACAGCGCTGCTATATCAGTGTTGATTCTTTCAGCAATAAGGTCGGCCAACGCCTGACCCTTAACCGCTTTCGCGGGTTGATACCGGATATCAAATTCCGATAATGCAAACATCCATTTGCCGAGTCGGCCTTTCAACATGGGAGCCGACAACATATGTTTTATGACATCTGATTTGCATATAATGATAATCTCCGCTGAGAGCAAGATGTGGCGCAGCTTGGTGCAGGTGAAAAACAGGCAGAGGCACAACTTATCGATCTCGGGATACCTTGTCTCTGCATCCAGCATCCTTCTGCTGATGTAAAACACAACTCGTTCCAGACCATCATAAACTTGCACCACCACCGAGGCGATGGACGTCACCATCGACAAGTAGATGTAGAACGGCCTATCCGGCTGGGGCGGAACCAACACTGGCGGCTTCGTTAGATATTCTTTGATCTCGTCGAAGGCTCGTTGTTGTTCTGTCCCCCAGCGGAACTCCTCATCAGATTTAATTTTCACCAGTCCCATGAACGGCTCTATTCTTCCTGACAGATTGGAGATGAATCTTCTGACGAAGTTGATCTTGCCGATGAGAGACTGCAGTTCTTTCTTCGTGGTAGGTGGCTTCATTGTTCGCACTGCCTCCTGACTTTTCAGGCCGATCTCAATTCCGTGTTCATGGACCAAGAAACCCAAGAACTGACCGGCCGTCACACCGAAGGCACACTTCTTTGGATTCATCCGTAGCCCGAATTTTCTTGTTCCGTCCAGGACGCGTTGCAGATCGTCCAAGTGTCCTTGTACTGAAGCAGACTTGACCACCACGTCATCGATATAAATTTCCACCAGCTTGCCGATCAGGTCATGGAAAATGTAATTCATGGCTCTTTGGTATGTGGCTCCGGCATTCTTCAGTCCAAACGTCATGACTACATATTCAAACAACCCCACCGAACCTGGGACTCTGAATGCAGTCTTGTGTATATCTTCCGGAGCCATAAAAATTTGGTTGTAACCGGCATTGCCATCCATGAAGCTCAAGACCTTATGACCAGCAACTGCGTTGATTAATGTCTCTGCTACCGGCATCGGATACTCATCCTTTGGAGTGGCTCTACTGAGATCCCGAAAATCTATGGCAACACGCCAGCGGCCATCCTTTTTCTCTACAGGTACGATACTAGAAATCCACTCAAAGATACCGCATGGCTGATTAACCTAGTTGTCAACATTTTCTCGATCTCTTTCTTGACTTCTACCAAAATTTCGCCTTCATCCGTCGTGCTCGCCGGAATGGCGAAACCCTTTAAGCGGAGTCGATGCTCAATGATGCTCTGTCTAACCCGGCATCTCTCAGATAGTCCTGCAAAGCGATGCGGATATTCTTTCAACAAAGCTATCATCGGACCCCGCAGATTCGGATCTAACTTCTTGCTGATAAATGTTGGTCGCGGCTTATCCCCAGGACCGATGTCAATCTCCTCTAGCTCATCAGCGGAGGTAAACCCATACCCTAACTTTCCGTCACCTGCTAAATCGATGCTAAACACGGGGCAAACAGTTGGTGAGGATAACAAAGATAATTTGGGCCGATTGCCGGAATCGGCCCCCTTTTTGATTGCATTAGTCAAGGAAGGTTTACAACTTATTTGTTCTCTACAATGGCAGGGAACCTCCCTACTACGACTGCATGACCTGTTTGTCGTAAGATTACTGCTTTTTGTTTTTTGTGGCCGATCGCAGGGATCGGCCATACCACATACGATCGTGGACTTCGCTACTCTGTCAGGCCAGTGGATAAGACCAGCCTCACCCCGTTTTTTGTAGCTTCAATGCGCTCACAGCCGTCTAAACTGACTCCAGAGATCGGCTTTTGGTCTTCTGCCTCCCAGATGTTCATGCCAGCTATGGAGATCTCGATCGAATCATCTACATGAATGACCTCCACTTCTTCTCCATCCCACTGTATTAGGCACTGGTGCATCGTGGATGGAATGCAGCAGTTAGCGTGAATCCAATCCCTCCCAAGCAAGACAGCGTAGGTGCTTTTGCTGTCAACGATGAAGAATGACGTAGGGATGGTTTTTCTGCCCACGGTCAGATCCACGTTCAGAACGCCTTGCGTTTCTGAAGTTTGGCCGTTGAAGTCGCTTAACGTGACGTTGGTTTTGATCAGATCTGCAGTAGAGCGTCCCAAACGCCGTAGCATGGAGTATGGCATTATATTGACTGCCGCTCCGGTGTCAACCAACATCTTGCGGACAGGCTGCCCATTGATATAACCTCGCAGGTACAGGGCTTTCAGATGTTTGTAGCCCTTCTCTCGTGGCTTTTCAAAGATAACGGCCGTGGGCGCGATCAAACGCGCCACCGGTAGTTCTTTGGTTCTTGAGCGCAAAACTCGACGGAAGTATGAACACCATGTTTGTGCCCCGATGTCTTCGCATCGTCTTTTATCGGTTTGGGCGCCACTCTTTCCTTTTCGACGAGCCTCCGCTTTCCAAGGTTTGTTGAATTTTCACGGCCGATCGGGCCGTGCTTTCCTAAAGCGTGAGAATCAAGGCTCGCTTCCTCCAAGCTACGCAGTCGC
The DNA here is from genome assembly GCA_030063025.1 of Avena longiglumis. NCBI lineage: Eukaryota > Viridiplantae > Streptophyta > Magnoliopsida > Poales > Poaceae > Avena > Avena longiglumis. The sequence continues at coordinate 474,611,483 of CP125974.1, read as the reverse complement.
TGAACTCTACGCTTTTGGGTGTGTCTGAGTCCATCGGGACACCACCTTGGCCGGTGATATCTGTCTTCTTCTTCTTCACCCATTGGCTCCTCGAGATCTTTTGCTCGAGATGACCCCTCTTGTCTATTCTGAGGCGGGAGAGGCCCTAGACGCTTGAACACTGAAACTGGACCTGTGTCATCCTTCTGCTGTCCACATTCCGGGCAGTTGTCGATTGTAGGCAATCGGCTCATTCCCGCGTCCCAGCAATACTTGAAGAAAGGACAATCCCAATGTTTATCTACGCCTTCCTTTTCCTTTGACTTTCCCCTAGCGAGGTGCTCATATCCTTCGTCATCTCTATCGTGTCGGCGACGTCGGTCATACTGACGCTCATACTTGTTAAGGAGATGCGTGGAGTGTGGCTTCTGATATCGCACGCTTCTCACTTGCTCCTCGGTTAAATACCTTTGTCATCATAACGCCGGGCCACGTGGACCAGCCTCCTCTCTTTCTTTGCCCCGAGAGCGACCGCCTTCCTCCTTATATGTGCCATGGTGGTACACAGGCCCTACCATATTAACATCGAACGAGAAATCTAACTGACGCCTCGTGGAGTGGCTGTGTTCTACCATGTTGACGCCGGGAAACGGGTTTGTGTCTACTTTCATGGCGAATTGCCCAAGGATCAGACGGCCTCGTTCTATCGCCGCTTGATCCGCGACGTAGCTCTTGCAATCATTGGTGGTGTGGGTGAACGAGTGATGCCACTTGCGGTATGGTCTCCGCTCATCTCTTGAGCCGTAGGGATTTTATGGCCTTCGGTAACTTCACCGCTTTTCAAAGAAGAAATCGAATATCTGCCAGCTTTGCTCACATCGAAGTCGAACCCTTTTGCAGGCCCTTGCTGTTTTACCCATTTGCAGGATACAGGATCTGCGCCCCGAGCCCATTCAGCCACGGCCACGGCCTGGTCTTGTACGGGATCCTCTTCTTCAGACGACCAGGCCTATCAGACGTTTGAACTTGTCTTGGCACAACTCAGGGTGGCGCTGTTCATACATTGTCAGTTTCTGGGCCATGTGCGTTAATGAATTGTATTCTACTTGGAAAGCCAGATACTTGATAGGTGCTGAGAGACCTAACACTGCCACCGATCGCTTCTTTCTCGCTTAAACGAGAATAACATCGGTTCTTGACAGTCTGAACGCTGAATGTACTGCCGCTACCGCTTTCTCCCGCTTGCCGCACCGCGCCAGACCGCAATGCCAGCCTCGGTAGCTTCAATGATACTGAATGTGGAACTGCTCTTCCGCTTGCTTCCGTGTCGGATCGAATCGTGGCAACGAGGTGTACCACCCAAAAGCTGGTCTGTCGAGATTGCGCAAAGAACCTTACGCGAATCGATCCAATGTGAAATCATGCCTAATCGCGCTGTATCGGCTCACATGCTCGATCGAGCTCGACCTTCGATCCGCTAAACGTTGAGAACTCGTGAGCCGATACTTGGGTGGTAGCGGAATCGATCAAACTTCTGGGGTACGGCTTGAATAGCCGATTGTCCTTCTCTTCGCACGCGAACTGGTCTCTCAAGATGGTACGGATTTGCTCCACCGCTTGAGCTGGGATGAATTCTCATGACTCGCTCCGTGGCGTGCATTTGGCTAGCCATGCCTGTTTATCGCCCATCCTGCATACATCCTCGCTCATGTAAATACCGCTCCCAAGCCCCCGCCCGTAAACTCCGCCTGTAAATCTCCTGCGGTTGCAATCGTTCGTGGCCAAAGTGCTATTGCGTCCCAAGCACGAGGTGCACACATATCCATGTGGGATTTCTTTAGGTGGTTCAAACAGAACTGCAATCGCCTGGTCACCTCCAACCTTGTAGACGACGACGCCGGTGCCCCGGTGGCTCCGGAGCAAAGCGTGAATGGCATTGTGGCTCGGTGCGAGCAGTCTTTCTCCTGGTGAGTCCCTAGAGTAGGCCCCCGACGAGAGTACTGAAGTTTCATGATCTCTGAACTACGCGAACCGCGATGCGCCAACGCTGCTTCACTAGGATCTCGAATGGCGGTGAAGAGAATGAGCCACCATGTAGTTGACTTCGTCGCAGAGCTCAGTGCGCTCCTCTGAAGGAACAGCATGATCCACCTCATCAAGGGCACCTTCGGTGAGAACCCTTTCCACCGATGCCATGCTTACGGTCCTCTCAAAAGAGCCGATGAGATCGTCTTCAAGAGAGCTTTGATATAATCATACCGCCTTTGTGCTCCTCGTGCAGATCGTCAGACGTGACCGGGTCTCCCCCATCGCAGCGTCGGATGTTGATGCAGATGTCGTTGAATGTCCCACCGGCGCAAGCGAATGTGTTGCCTGTCAAAACCCACCGCGAGCAGCGACGAGCAACACGAAGAGCCGGAGGCTCCCAGATCGGTAGCCCTGGTCCTCTGCAACGTCCCGCAAAACTCCGGCACACGTCCTGGCTGATGCAAGGGCGTGCCACCTGACCTATACCTGGTCAGGGAGGTGATGGATTGCTTCGATTAGTTTCCTGCATGGCAAACAAGTATACGTAAAATTCGATCCGCGACCGGCTCCCAGGTTTCCCTATGAATCGGCTCCTGGAGCCGATTGTCCCATGGTTCTGCATTAGATCTACGATAACATGGGGTTTTGCTTCATCAATACAAGTTAAATTGACCTACGGCAGTTTAACGTTTTCACCACATAATTGGAACGTCCTACACGTAATTGAGCCTGGTAGATGCAAAATATGATAGAAAACTAACCCTAGAGAAGGCCTAACAACCGACGTAAAGTCAATTCCCGGAACAACTCCTCTCGAATTGGCAAACCATATCCTTACATACTACTGGATCGTTCAACCCGTTTGCAAGGCCTGACTATGTGGATATCAAACTAAACCTTGGAAAACAAGGCAAAACTACAACAGATCAAATCAACTGAATAAAGATCAAGCAAGATAATGCCCTTACACCCGAAAAAGGTGCAAAGGCAGCGAGATAACTAAAGGCAGCATAACTAAGCAATCATAACAAAAAAGGTACCGATGCTAGCCCAAACAAATCTATGATAACAGTATTACTCGCCATCAACAAGGCTTCAGTACGAGTAACACTAAATAACGCATAAGCAGATACTGCCTAGACCGCAAGATGCGATCTAGGCAGCATGACACTTACCCGAAAGAAACCCTAGAAACAAGGGGTGGCGATGCGCCGAGATTGTGTTTGTTGTGAACGTGATCGTCCTCTTTTCTCAATAACCTTAGGTACATATTTATAGTCCGGAGACTTTCTATCTTTGGAATAACCCTAACAACTCTATCTCTTACTTAAACCGAAACGTAACCTACCATAATATACAGATACACGGGCAATTTAGCCCAAATCCACGCACAAGGCCGATCCAGCAATATGTTGCATATATGTATCCTCCAAGCCCATCTTGATTACGGCCCATCTCCTTCTTTGGCCAAAATGTGGCGATAACACATGCCCCCCTGGTTTTGGCAATAATAATTCCAAAACCACTCTGTGTTTTTTTTTTCTCTTTTTTTTATCGGGTTACGCGTAGCAGAGCAGAATCTTCACGCCGCCCCCTCATCATGACGCCCTGTCTTCTCAACTTCTCCGCAGTGCATGATTTGACAATTTTGGCACCACATTCTGGGAAACCGCTATGGCATTGAACCACCTCCCACTATTCCCCTTATTTAAATTCATCTGAGCAGTCTGCACCCCCATCTTCTTCCATCAGCCAAAAAACCCTCTTCCTCCGCCAAAAAACCCTCTTCCTACGCCATGGCCTCTTCTTATTCTTCCAAATCATCCGGCCTTTCCTCCCAATCCTCCAACACAATGAGCGACCGGGAGCCGACGCCGGAGCACCCGCCAATGGCGGCGTACGAGGCTCTCGCCCCACAATGGTGGGACGAGAGGGACTAGGACTTACCGGGTCGAGGACGCCGAGTCCCTCGACGACGGGAGAGGGCCTCAGCCTTGTCGAAGAGGAACCGGAGGCGAGAGCACCGACGACGTGTCTCGGATGAGGACATCGAATCCTCCGACGAGGAGGAGGAAGGAGGAGGACACCTCCTCCGAAATACCCGCGGTGAAGCGCTTCCGCTGGGTCCATGAGGACACTGGCGACGACGAGGACGTAGTAGGCCCTCACGACAACTTCAAGAAGCGAAGACTACGCAAGAAGAAGCTGATGACAAATGAATACGACGACGGCGAAGACAATGACGACACCGCCTCTAGATTAGGAACTAGTAGTAGTAGTACTAGTAGTAGATTTCCTTTGTAAGCAATCGGCTCCATTGTAAACAATCGTCTTTTGAATCAACAAAGATTGCTTTTTCCAATTCGATTTTGCCGATAGTCAAAATAGGTCAACGCCCGTGCCGATAGTAATGTATCGGCTTTCACCATACTACGCTCATATGGTCAACCCAGTCAAAGCCCAAAGAGCCGATGGTAACACATCACCTTTCCCCACAAACGTTGACAAGGTCAAATCTGATCACATATTTAGATAAATCTGAGCGGCCACTTTCCAATTTCAAACGGTAGCCTGCGACCCCCTTCAAAAAGGCTAACCCAGATCTCCAATTGCCTCACCGAATAGATCGAGTTTACAGCGACAAGAACCCTCGATCCCCAATCGCATAGATCCATCTCCGCAAACTAGATGGCGGAATCGTCCCAATACCAACACAATGGTCTCGGTTCAAGGTACGCTTCCTCGCAATCGAACACGGTGCTAGAATTAATAGCAAACACCGAATTAATGCTTTATTCCACCATTAAAATTTTTAGGTTTCGGACATCCGCCGCCGCATCCTTCTCCCAAATTCTCTCTCTTGGCCCCGCAGTAATCTAGTCCCCATCCGATCTCTTGCAGGCAAACAGAATCCCTTCGTAAGCCAAAACCTAGATTTGAATTCTTGGGCCGACTTGTGAGCCTGGCCTAATCCTCCGAACATTGGGTCTCTTGGTACAGAGGTAGCCAAAACTTACCAATCCCAATGGGAAACCACGGAATAGCCGATGCCTTGTATTTGTCATTGTCTCCCTTGAGAAACATGAAAATCTTCTAAAACCATCGGCTATTTCTGGTCCGATGCTCAATCGCTTCATGTTCGGTCATGGCCCCATGACACCAACTCATTAGACGTGGTGATGATTATCGGTCCGGACGTTACATCACCCAATTTCTCCGCTTAAGTCGACAAAGGTCCCCTACAAGCTTTCTTCCAAAATGCATCGCATTTAACCGGGTGCCTATCTTCAAAGCCACATGAAAACTAAAGGCCTGTCACGTAGAAAGAACACACGGCTTTCTCAACTTCCTGGAACATTTCATATTCTGTGGCCCTTCCTTGCCCCAACCAAGAATTATCTCTCCTTGCTCTAACTTGATAAAGGCACTCAACTTGGCATCGGCAACTGCTCCTTGGAGAAGTCTAACGATATCTCCAGTTGATGTCTGTCAAACTATTCTCGGCCAAGATAGCATCAAAACAGAGGTCCTTGGTGGTTCATTCAGCTATGGGCTCACTGTATTTTCAAAACCATGTCCCAAACTTCCCCCTTTTGGCGAGTTGCACCTTTCCAGATGCCAAAGGGAAGCAGATCCGATGCACCAGCTACGGCCAAGCTCTGTATAGACTGCCAGGTAGTAAACTGATCACTCAAGAAGCATCCAAGTGGTTCAGATTTTCTTCCAAGGCTCGGACAATCCTATCTTCTTTCCTTACGGAAGAATCGTAACATTTTGAAAATCCAATCTCCTTCAGTTAGACAACTTTGCCGATGACACCAAAGACTTTCGGCAATTTATTTTCCACTGTGATCCGTCTCGCTTCCTTCCAGTTGGCATGAGCACATCCAATGTAATAATCAAACTGGATACGAATTCTACCAGGTCGTAGTGGCTCGCAATTTGGCCTTGGACAAGTACCTCCCATTTCTTTCTCCACCATCTTACAGAGAGCAGACCTGCCCGATCCTCTCACCACCAAAGGTGTTATTCCTTCTTCGATGCTCGACCATCCCAATCCCTAACAACCTCACCTTCGTTTCATCAACCGATGGTTTTGAGAACGGTGGTCGATGTGGAAGACTCATGCCTTCAGAGAGCTCGGGACCGTTCTTTGGAACAGCTCGATGCTAAATATGATATCCCGCAATGTGTACCACTACTTGTAAATTTTATTGATGCAGCTCACAAATGATTCTTCTAATAACCCGCTCGCCTCCTTGCAGCAACAAGATGGTCCTGAACCCACGACGGTGATGGCTCCCTTCAATTCTTCCCACCAGCTCCTGTGGTCCTTTTCGCAAAAACTCGCCACCTTTGAAAAGGTCGTGATGCGTAACCACCGATATCACCACAATCGGCTTCCAAGAACCAAGCAACTTCGGGTCACCGCCTCGAGTTCCAACTAAAACAAGAACGGTGGTGAGGAAGGTAGGCCAGAAGACTTTGAGGCGGAGCCCTTCTCCAGAAAGTTCGCATGTACTGATCCATGCCTTGGTTGATCTCTTTCATCCTTGCAAACATGCTAGTGCTTACTAGCTCTCCTTTTCTTACAAAGCTTCCGTCAAGACACCTCCAGGGACACACAATCCAATCGAGGAGAATCGGGCCCAACAGACTCGAGAGGACCATCACACCGAGCCACCAGATTTGCCACCATCGGCTCCTGAAAAGGCCGATTCTCGAACCCATCGCCCCGAGCATCAGTCGAGGTGGGGCCAGCTGTGAGCCCCAAGAGGGCTCACAAGGGACTGCAAACTTCTTCGTCGAGACAGGAGGTTTCGAAAGTCATCACCCTCCATGCTCTCACCAATTGTTTTCTATCTGCCGATTCATCATTATTTACATCGGCTAAGCACCTTCCATGCAGACGACTGACACTTCTAGTGGGCGAGCCGGGGAAGTGCCGATGCCTTTCGCAAGGCTGGATCTAGTAATCCTCAAGGTGTAGAAACGGTTACCACTTTGGCCAAACCCCAGCAACAACACACAAGCCGATTGTCTCGTCATCTGCTATCCCCTTGATCTTAGGAGAGGTACGTTCGCTTCGTTCGGCTCATCCTTCCATGTTGGACGCATACTGACGCCATTTCGGCCTACCAGGGTTGTGATATCTCAGGCCTGCTAACGTTCGACCCCGAATCCATCGAACCAACTCTCTCTGTCGCCCACGATGAACCACGAGCAAGGGCTGTTCTACCTCAATTCCAGCGTCTCAAAGCCTTGCTGTCCTCCCCGATCGATAAGTTGATCGAGGGTTCTGAAGAGGTGAAGAGTGTTCTTGCCGAAATCAAGGACCAACTCCCAGTAGCATTGCAGGTGAAGCTTTGGCCAGTTGTAACTCTGTCTTTCTACGGGTCAAGGGTGAAGTTGGCTCGTGAGAGGATTAATCTGCGCCCAACTCCCGCGAAGGCCAATATTGCGCATAAAATGTCGCAGCTCAACGAGAAAAAGGCGTCTCTGGATGCCAAAACTGACACCTCTGTCAGTACCGCCGAGCTTGCATCCTTGAAAAAGGAATTGGGAGATCTTGAAGAGAAGGTCCGGGCGACTAAACAGCTCATTCGTGACAAGGAAGCATTCATCGCCCGCTCCCAAGACGAAGCAGAAGGCCTCAAAGCTCAACTGAAGACTGATCTGGCGGAAATACGTGCCCTGAACAAGCAGCTAGTGATGGGCAAGGACGAAGATGACGAAGCCGAGATCGCCGAGGTGGATCGTGTCCGTGCTGACGCCCTCCACGCCTTCGAGGCATTCCTTCAGTAGCTCATTCATGTAAACTGACACCTGCTCGTAACAGTTTGAACCTCTAGAGTCGATGGCTGTGCATCGGCTATATATTTTTTTATTATTATTGGCCGATTTCATGTATCGGCCCCCATATTTCACTGTCCATCATCCCACATGCTTGGGAAATATTTCTTGAGATGTCGACTGCTGATGACCATCGGAATTTCACGTCGTCCAGCTCCTCAAGCATGTACGCGTTCCCCCTTAAAACTTGATCGACCCTGTATGGCCCGTGCCAATTTGGAGACCATTTACCATATGTTGCATCCTTAGTCCCCAATGGCAATACAGCTTCCCATACCAGATCGCCAACGTGGAACTCCTTTGGTCTCACCTTCTTATTATATGCACGAGCTACCTTGGCCTTGTTCTCTTTGATTTTCTCAAGCGACCACAGCCTAAGCTCAGTTAAATCCTCAACACTATCACTCATCAGGGCCGCATATTCTTCAGTTGTTAGATCGTTCTGAAAAGTGACACGTCTCGATCCAGCCGTAATCTCCCAGGGCAATACGGCTTCTTGTCCATAGACTAGATGGTATGGCGAGGTTTTTATCTCTCCATGACATGACATGCGATAAGCACATAAAGCCTCTGACAAAACCTCGTGCCAACGTCTAGGGTGCTCATCCACCTTCCTCTTTATCAGCTTGATAAGGCTCGTTGACGCTTGACTTGCCCATTTGCTTGAGCATAGTATGGAGATGATCGGATCAGCTTAATTCCCGTGTCCTCACAGAACTTCCTAAACTCGTGAGAAATGAAGACCGAACCTCCATCGGTCGTGATAGTTTGGGGAATCCCGAATCTATGAATGACATGTTCTTTCACAAAATTGATAACATCCTTCGAGTTCACTGATTTCATAGGGACGGCTTCCACCCATTTAGTGAAATAATCCGTAATGGCCAAAATCCACATGTGGCCTTTGCTTGATGGAGGATTGATCTTGCCAATCATATCCATGCCCCAACCTCGGAATGGCCAAGGCTTGATGATGGGGTTCATTGCTGACGCGGGTACCGTCTGAATTTTTCCAAATTTCTGACATGCTTGACACCCTTTGTAGTACTTAAAACAGTCCTCAAGCATGGTGGGCCAATAAAACCCTGATCGCCTGATCAACCATTTCATCTTGTGAGCCGATTGGTGAGTTCCACAGCGCCTTCGTACCTCGTAGGAGCCGATTGGCCTCGGTGGGCCCCAGATATTTGAGCAAGAACCCTTCCAGAGTCCCAGAACATGTCGCCCCAATAAGCACATACTTCATGGCCTTGTACCTTATCCGCTTAGGCCCCCGAGCCGAATCTTTCAAGTAATTGAAGATATCGGCTCTCCGCCGTCCGCCTCAGTGAATCAGACCAACATCGCTCCCTACGCCGTCCTTGTAGCACAAGCCATTTGCGATATCATTCGCCTCGGTATTCGCGATCGCGGATCCATTTAAAGTTTATGTACCGAATCGTGCCATCACTCACGGCATTGCAACCATAATGGGAAGAGCGACTCGCTCTCACACTTGTATTCCTCCGTGAGTTGGGAAATCACCAATTTGGAGTCTCCAAAATTTCCACCGCTTCGCCCAGCCGATGAGCAACTCCATTCCTTGCGACGCCTCATACTCACGACGTTGTTGGTGCGAGGGTAGATAACCCGATGGAGAAGGAATATGTTGCTTCGGGCGACACGTAGAATGCCGATGCCGCAACCATCATCACAAACCGATCCATCGAAAAACATAGCCCACGTCAGATAGACAGCTGCTATATCGTGTTGATTCTTTCAAGAATAAGGTCGCCAACGCCGACCTTAACCGCTTTCGGGTTGATACCGGATATCAAATTCGATAATACAAACATCCATTTGCCGAGTCGGCCTTTCAACATGGGAGCCGACAACATATGTTTTATGACATCTGATTTGCATATAATGATAATCTCCGCTGAGAGCAAGATGTGGCGCAGCTTGGTGCAGGTGAAAAACAGGCAGAGGCACAACTTATCGATCTCGGATACCTTGTCTCGCATCCAAAGATCCTTCCGCTGATGTAAACACAACTGCTCCAGACCATCATAAACTTGCACCACCACCGAGGCGATGGACGTCACCATCGACAAGTAGATGTAGAACGGTTTATCCGGTGGCGGAACCAACACGCGGCTTCGTTAGATATTCTTTGATCTCGTCAAGGCTCGTTGTTGTTCTCGCCCCAAATGAACTCCTCATCGATTTAATTTTCACCACCCCATGAACGGCTCTATTCTTCCCGACAGATTGAGATGAATCTTCCGACGGTTGATCTTGCCGATGAGAGACCGCAGCTTCTTTCTTCGTGGTAGGTGGCTTCATTGTTCGTGACCGCCTCCTCGACTTTTCAGCCGATCTCAATTCCGTGTTCATGGACCAAGAAACCCAAGAACTGACCGGCCGTCACACCGAAGGCACACTTCTTTGGATTCATCCATAGCCCGAATTTTCTTGTTCCGTCCAGGACGCGTTGCAGATCGTCCAAGTGTCCTTGTACTCAAGCGACTTGACCACCACGTCATCGATATAAATTTCCACCACTTGCCGATCGGTCATGGAAAATGTAATTCATGGCTCTTTGGTATGTGGCTCGCATTCTTCACCAAACGTCATGACTACATATTCAAACAACCCCACCGAACACGGGACTCGAATGCGTCTTGTGTATATCTTCCGAGCCATAAAATTTGGTTGTAACCGCATTGCCATCCATGAAGCTCAAGACCTTATGACCAAGAATGCGTTGATTAATGTCTCACACTAGGCATCGGATACTCATCCTTTGGAGTGGCTCTACCGAGATCCCGAAAATCTATGGCAACACGCCAGGGCCATCCTTTTTCTACGTGTACGATACTAGAAATCCACTCAAAGATACCGCATAGCCCGATTAACCTAGTCACAACATTTTCTCGATCTCTTTCTTGACTTCTACCAAAATTTCGCCTTCATCCGTCGTGTGCTCGCTGGAATGGTCGAAACCTTTAAGCGGAGTCGATGCTCAATGATGCTCTGTCTAACCCGGCATCTCTCAGATAGTCCTGTGCAAAGCATGCGGATATTCTTTCAACAAAGCTATCATCGGACCCCGCAGATTCGGATCTAACTTCTTGCTGATAAATGTTGGTCGCGGCTTATCCCCAGGACCGATGTCAATCTCCTCTAGCTCATCAGCGGAGGTAAACCCATACCATAACTTTCCGTCACCTGCTAAATCGATGCTAAACACGGGGCAAACAGTTGGTGAGGATAACAAAGATAATTTGGGCCGATTGCCGGAATCGGCCCCCTTTTTGATTGCATTGGTCAAGGAAGGTTTACAACTTATTTGTTCTCTACAATGGCAGGGAACCTCCCTACTACGACTGCATGACCTGTTTGTCGTAAGATTACTGCTTTTTGTTTTTTGTGGCCGATCGCAGGGATCGGCCATACCACGTACGATCGTGGACTTCGCTACTCTGTCAGGCCAGTGGATAAGACCAGCCTCACCCCGTTTTTTGTAGCTTCAATGCGCTCACAACCGTCTAAACTGACTCCAGAGATCGGCTTTTGGTCTTCTGCCTCCCAGATGTTCATGCCAGCTATGGAGATCTCGATCGAATCATCTACATGAATGACCTCCACTTCTTCTCCATCCCACTGTATTAGGCACTGGTGCATCGTGGATGGAATGCAGCAGTTAGCGTGAATCCAATCCCTCCCAAGCAAGACAGAGGTGCTTTTGGTCCAACGGCGAAGAATGACGAGGGATGGTTTTTCTGCCCACGGTCGATCCACGCTCGTAACGCCTTGCTTCAAGTTTGGCCGAAGTCGCTTAACGTGACGTTGGTTTTGATCAGATCTGCAGAGCGTCCCCAAACGCCGTAGCATGGAGTATGGCATTATATTGATCGCCGCCCGTGTCAACCAACATCTTAAGCGACAGTCGCCCATTGATATAACCTCGCAGTATGTGGCTTTCGGATGTTTGTAGCCCTTCTCGTGGCTTTTCAAAGATAATCGGCCGTGTAGCATCAAACCGCGCCACCGGTAGTTCTTGGTTCTTGGAGCGCAAAACTCGACGGAAGTATGAACACCATGTTTGTGCCACCGATGTCTTCGCATCGTCTTTACTGGTTTGGGCGCCACTCTTTCCTTTTCGGACGAGCCTCCGCTTCCAAGGTTTGTCGAATTTTCACGGCCAGATCGGGCCGTGCTTTCTTAAAGCGTGGAGGTATCGCGCTCGGCTTCCTCCAAGCTACGCATCGCTGAACTCTACGCTTTTGGGTGTGTCTCGAGTCCATCGGACACCACCTTGGCCGGTGATATCTGTCTTCTTCTTCACCCATTGGCTCTCGAGATCTTTTGCTCGAGATGACCCCTCTTGTCTATTCCGAGGCGAGAGGCCCTAGACGCTTGAACACCGAATCGGACTGTGTCATCCTTCCGCTGTCCACATTCCGGCAGTGTCGATTGTAGGCAATCGGCTCATTCCCGCGTCCCAAAGAATACTTGAAGAAAGGACAATCCCAATGTTTATCTACGCCTTCCTTTTCTTTGACTTTCCCCTAGCGAGGTGCTCATATCCTTCGTCATCTCTATCGTGTCGGCGACGTCGGTCATACTGACGCTCATACTTGTTAAGGAGATGCGTGGAGTGTGGCTTCTGATATCGCACGCTTCTCACTTGCTCCTCGGTTAAATACCGCCTGTCATAACGGGCCGGTCACGTGACCAGCCTCCTCTTTCTTTGCCCCGAGAGCGACCGCTTCCTCCTTATATGTGCCATGGTGGTACACAGCCCTACCATATTAACATCGAACGAGAAATCTAACCGACGCCGTGGAGTGGCGTGTTCTACCATGTTGACGCCGGAAACGGGTTTGTGTCTACTTTCATGGCGAATGCCCAAGGATCGACGGCCTGTTCTATCGCCGCTTGGATCTGGCGACGTAGCTCTTTGCAATCATTGGTGGTGTGGGTGAACGAGTGATGCCACTTGCAGATGGTCTCCTGCTCATCTCTTGAGCCAGGGATTTTATGGCCTTCGGTAACTTCACCGCTTTTCAAAGAAGAATCGAATATCCGCTCAGCTTTGCTCACATCAAGTCGAACCCTTTTGCAGTGCCCTTGCTGTTTTTACCCATTTGCAGGATACAGATCGCCCCCGAGCCCATTCAGCCACGGCCACCTCCTGGTCTTGTACGGATCCTCTTCTTCAGACGACGTGCCTATCGACGCTTGAACTTGTCTTGGCACAACTCGTGGTGGCGCTGTTCATACATTGTCGATTCGGGTCATGTGCGCCAATGAATTGTATTCTACTTGGAAAGCCGATCCTTGATAGGTGCCGAGAGACCCAACACCGCCACGATCGCTTCTTTCTCGCTTAAACGAGCCGAATAACATCGGTTCTTGACATCTGAAACGCCGAATGTACTCGCCACCGCTTTCCCCGCTTGCCGCACTGCGCCAGATCCGCAATGCCAGCCTCGGTAGCTTCAATGATATCGAATGTGGAACCGCTCTTCCAGCTTGCTTCCGTGTCCGGATCGAATCGTGGCAACGAGGTGTACCACCCAAAAGCTGGTCCTCCGAGATTGCGCAAAGAACCTTACGCCAGAATCGATCCAATGCTGAAATCATGCCTAACTGTGCCAGGTATCGGCTCACATGCTCGATCGAGCTCGACCCTTCTGATCCGCTAAACGTTGAGAACTCAGGGAGCCGATACTTGGGTGGTAGCGGAATCAGATCAAACTCGTTGGGGTACGGCTTGAATAGCCGATTGTCCTTCTTCGCACGGTTTAACCGGTCTCTCAAGATGGTACGGATTTGCTCCACCGCTTGAGCTGCAGGGATGAATTCTCATGACTCGCTCCGGCATGCATTTGGCTAGCCATGCCTGCTTATCGTCCATCCTGCATATCCTCGCTGTAAATACCGCCTCCGAAGCCCTCGCCCGTAAACTCCTGCCTGTAAATCCTGCGGTTGCAACTGGTCAGCGCAAGAGGCTATTGCAGTCCCAAGACGTAGGTGCACACATATCCATGTGGGATTTCTTTAGGTGGTTCAAACAGAACGCAATCGCCTGGGTCACCTCCAACCTTGTAGACGACGACGCCGGTGCCCCGGTGGCTCCGGAGCTGCAAGCGTGAATGATACTGGCCTGGTCTGGAGCGCTTTTCTCCCCGGTGAGTCCCTAGAGTAGGCCCCGACGGAGAGTACAAGTTTCATGATCTCCTGAACTACGCGAACCGGCGCGCCGAAAAGCGTTCACTAGGATCTCGAATGGCGGTGAAGAGAATGAGCCACCATGTAGTTGACTTCTGTCGCAGAGCTCGTGCGCTCCTCAAGGAATGATGATCCACCTCATCAAGGGCACCTTCGGGTGAGAACCCTTTCCACCGATGCCATGCTTACGGTCCTCTCAAAAGAGCCGGCGAGATCGGCTTCAAGAGAGCTTTGATATCATCATACCGCCTTGTGCTCCTCGTGCAGATCGTCAGACGTGACCGTCCGCCCCCATCGCAGTCGGATGTTGATGCAGATCTTGTTGAATGTCCCACCGGGCGTATGTGTGTTGCTGTCAAAACTCACCGGCGAGCAGCGACGAGCAACACGAAGAGCCGGGAGGCTCCTGTGATCGCCGGTAGGCCTCGGTCCCTCGCAACGCCCCGAAAACTCCCAGACACGTCCTGGCTGATGCAAGGGCGTGCCACCTGACCTATACCTGGTCAGGGAGGTGATGGATTGCTTCGATTAGTTTCCTGCATGGCAAACAAGTATACGTAAAATTCGATCCGCGACCGGCTCCCAGGTTTCCCTATGAATCGGCTCCTGGAGCCGATTGTCCCATGGTTCTGCATTAGATCTACGATAACATGGGGTTTTGCTTCATCAATACAAGTTAAATCGACCTACGGCAGTTTAACGTTTTCACCACATAATTGGAACGTCCTACACGTAATTGAGCCTGGTAGATGCAAAAGATGATAGAAAACTAACCCTAGAGAAGGCCTAACAACCGACGTAAAGTCAATTCCCGGAACAACTCCTCTCGAATTGGCAAACCATATCCTTACATACTACTGGATCGTCAACCCGCTTGCAAGGCCCGACTATGTGGATATCAAACTAAACCTTGGAAAACAAGGCAAAACTACAACAGATCAAATCAATCAATAAAGATCAAGAAGATAATGCCCTTACACCAAAAAGGTGCAAAGGCGTGAGATAACTAAAGGCAAGATAACTAAGCAATCATAACAAAAAGGTACCGATGCTAGCCCAAACAAATCTATGATAATAAAGATACTCGCCATCAACAAGGCTTCAGTACGAGTAACACTAAATAACGCATAAGTAGATACTGCCTAGACCGCAAGATGCGATCTAGGCAGCATGACACTTACCCGAAAGAAACCCTAGAAACAAGGGGTGGCGATGCGTCGAGATTGTGTTTGTTGTGAACGTGATCGTCCTCTTTTCTCAATAACCTTAGGTACATATTTATAGTCCGGAGACTTTTTATCTTTGGAATAACCCTAACAACTCTATCTCTTACTTAAACCGAAACGTAACCTACCATAACATACAGATACACGGGCAATTTAGCCCAAATCCACGCACAAGGCCGATCCAGCAATACGTTGCATATATGTATCCTCCAAGCCCATCTTGATTACGGCCCATCTCCTTCTTTGGCCAAAATGTGGCGATAACAGCTTCGCGATGCGTACCCAACGTCTTTGTTTTCCAATTTACATCAAGTATTTGTGAAACTACTTTCTCTCACCTAGCATATCACATGCACTAGCAAAAGAGGAAACTTGTCATAGTATGGCAGTTCTATTTTAGTGGTGTTCACAGCTTTTGTTTGAATCTTGGTTTGAAAATCTATCAAAAAAGGGTAGTAAATTGTTTTCTTAGTGGTGACTTCCGTGTCCACCCACGATCTGTCAACAAGGTGAGTTCGTTTGAAATTAAACACTGTGTACCGGGCATGGGCTGGCATGCTTCCTGTACTTAACTTGGGCCGGCATGATTCCCGGTACTTAACTTGGGCTGGCATATGTCTACAATACAAAAGCCGCCCAATCGGTCGATCATCTTGAACTGTGACGGGACCACTATGATTAGGCCGCTCGCTTTCCTCCTCGCCGCAACAGCTTCACCGACTCAGATCTTCACTTCCACTTGAGAGTGTTGTTGTAGACAGCAGACATTTGGAAGGCAGTTTGAGGTCTTCATTAGCGAATATAGTCCGTAAAACTTGTCAGAAACATAAATTGACACAAGATTTGTAATATTACCATCACACTCTCTTGACATACATTTCTACTAAAGGGACGCTATCGCTTACCTCGGTTTCGATAACGATTCGAAAGGACAAGCTTCGTCAGAGTGTCACCAAATGTTGTCGCCGAGTATCTCCATTCAATAGCTTCATGTAAAACAGTAATAAAACAGAGAGGCTGCATTAGATGAAACATGAATGGATATTCTTAGTAAAAAAGGAAATTAGAGCATACCTTCCCGATCTTGGAAAGTTTTTCTAAATCGAACCCAGGTGGATGCTACCATCGCTCATTTAGCATCATGAAGTATGATCTTCGTAGCTTTGGACTCTTTTCGATATATGAGCCATCACATCGGATAGCTCTGTTGTGGCGTTAGTAAGTCATCGTGCCATAGCTTCCGAAGTTCTGAAGGTCAATCACAATGCAAAGATATATTAAAGAAAAGGAAGTCCACACACATGAAAAGACATCACAAATATTTTTCCATTCGTCTTAATATCATTCCAACTAGGATACATCCCACAATTAGCATATGAAAATATCATGGCCTAATAGTTTTTGTCAACCTGGAATGCTTTAGGAACAATTCAGAGTTATTATTTTATTTCAGGCACCCATAAGGTTATAACTAATGAACTATACTGCATAACAAGATCATGTGCTTTGAAATTTACAGGTCAATTCAAAAATAATGGAAGTCGACACCCTCTGCACCATGATTTGGCACCCACGGTTCAACCCATTGAGCACCATTGAAAATATACGTCCAGCGCTCCCGATAGACAATTTAAATACCCAAAACTAGATTCACAAAATGAACCCCAAACCAAAATCTGTACTAGTTCTTTATGTATTACCACTAGCAAGCCTGCCGAGAGTCAGTCTAGTAGGCTCGTTCATCTAGACTGGATCTAAGATACATTCAGCACCTCGGAGAAAATTGTTAAGCACCCCTATGTTTAGGCAGGTCCAGGGTTTTCCATGATGATATAGCTGCTACAGTTTAACAAGTGAATCAGGTACATCATGCCGAGAGTGTCATCAACTCTTTTCATCAGAATATGGATCTGTCAATATTCCCCTATATAAGGACTAAAAATCAAGGAGAGTTTTCCCCCATTCTACTATTTAGCATCCTGACTGAAATTCTTAGGTACCTAGGAGCAATACAACAGAAAAACATGCAAGAATTTAACAACTAAGAAATGAGATCACACAATCAATTTCACACCACACCGTACCACATTAAGCATCTTAAGAAAGCACAATCAGCACCCCAACAAGTGCTTGTAAATATCCATACTACAAGGCATCAGTCAAGTACCTTGTAAATATTACAATTGAGTACTACAAGATCAATGACTCGGCAAAATTCAGCACCTCAAAGCAACTTGTTAAGCACCCATATATGAATAGGTACCTAGACAAAAATGTTCAATCGGTACCCATGGGCTCTCTCTGCCAACACTCTCGGCCTTGCTGGACATTCAAGACCTCATCGAAATTCTTAGGTACCTTGGAGAAATACAACAGGAAAACATGCTAGAATTTAACACCTAGGAAATAAGATCAGACAATCAAATTCGCACCACGCCGTACCACATTAAGCACCTTGAGAAAGCACAATCAGCACCCCCAACAAGTGCACACGGATGAAACCAAGTATTACATTGTCCTGATGCATCCATTTGGGAACAAGGCCCTCATATTACAAGGCATCAGTCAGATAGAGCATTGAGTACTAGAACATCAATGACTCGGCGCTATATCTAGAGACCCAAATTACAAAGGCCTAGTCAGATGCAATCACACTATAAAATTCTTCCACAACAAGAGTAAACGTGACTCCAAGTGTGTAGTCATTCTTTAGTGCAATATAATAGATCGTAAATAATGGTTGTTAAGTACACAAAAGTACAGAACAAAGTAGTCAATTAAGTTTCTCTCATACCAAGGTTATTACCTACGAACTAAAGAGATTTGCAAGACAAAACTCAAATAGGATGTGGTGACCCATGCCTCTAGGATCACTGCTATGACGCCGGCTAGTCGCCCGAGATAGGAGCGCCGCCTTCTTGAGCTCCCGTGTTGATTCCCCGACGGTCACTGCTACCCCTGCTTCCAGCTAACGTGATCCACGGTTTCTTCGCTGCCGGACCGAAATAGTGCCTCACCTGCCTCAGACAATGACAAGGGTGTGCCTCCCGATACCTCGCGGTCTTGCATTGCGGAGGGCACGCGCGCCATGCTCGGCCTTCTGACGCCACCGCCACCGTGACCACTGGTGGGGAACCAGCAGTTTCCCGAGCTTGATGTGGAGCACCTTCCTATCATTCTGGATTGGGCGGATGTTTGAGGACCGTCTTCCCGCCCCAACGACGGCAGATCTTGGACAACGGCCAACTGAATTCAGAGCGGGCGGTGGGAGACTGGCGGTGAACAGTGGTCGCGGTCAGATTGGATGGTGGTGCGGCGGGGAGTGGATGGGCCGATGGGGTGGGGAGTGGAGGCCTGGAGGGACGGGGGTCGGCATCTCGACCCCAGCGACGGTAGATCACGGAAGGGCCAGGCAAATTGAGAGGCGGGGATGGGAGACGGGCGGTGATCGGCGGTGGCGGTCTTAGCGGATGGGAGCGAAACGTCTACCGAGTTGGGATTGATCTGGGATGACAGAGAATTCAGGGAGGGGAACCAGCGGTGGTGTGGACAGGAAGTGGTGGTGTGTGTTATTTAATGGGAAGCCTCAATGGCTAAGGCACCCCGCGGAGATTGAGTAGCTTGTCCCGTGAGCTCTGTAATCATGTCATGAGGCAGGCCATACTGTGGCGATGGCAGGAGGCTGGAGCAGAGCGACAGTAGTCAGTTAGAAAGGGGGCGAAGGAAATACCTCTTTGGGTTATTAAGGGTGTGGCTGAAAATACACAAAGGAGAATATATTCTCTCGGATCACATGGATCTCCAAGCAACAAATAGTCCGAGATGCTTCCTCTAGCGAGGATGGACATACAAGGAGTTTTGTCTATATATATATATGTATATATATAAACCCTATTCAGCACCCAGGGTGCAGAAAAGTTATTTTGCACCCAACATATTTTTACGCTGTTAATTAAAAAATTATGTTTTGTATACGAATAATTATGTCCATATAATCACCACAACCAAAAAATTTGACACAAAAATAATTTTTTTGAGTCATTATAGTGTAAAAAACACCAAAAATATGTCTTTTACGTCGAATTTTTTTACGGTATGTAAACAGAAAAAATTATGTCATTTTTAAATTTTATTATGTTCTTCTCAACTTACGAAGTAATACAAAATTTACGTGACGTAAAAATAATATACGGTTCTAAAGATAGAGGGTGGGTGTAGAATAACTATTCTACACCCTGGATATCAAATAGCGCCACCCTATATATATATATATATATATATATATATATATATATATATATATATATATATATATATATATATATATATATATATATATTTATATATATGCTTAATTAGAGGAGAAAAAGAAGTGTCAGAATCACAACCTTCCGGTTAGTAAAAAAAGGAAAGAGCCTGGCCAGGAAACATGCAATCGCATCTCATCCTGGCCGCATTGCTCGGTGATCGGCACTTTTCTTATTTGTGATTCTATCATTTTTGCATCCGAAACCCAAATCCAAGCCAGTCGGTCGCCTTACGTAATTTTTTTTATTTTAAGATCTTAGATGGGAATTTTTCAGTCATTTATCCCCTCCCACAAACATTCAAATATTATGTCCCCAACCCACCTATCTTAGGCTAGCTCCGCCACTGATCTAGACCACCAACCAACCTAATTCCCGAGGAATCTTGCCAAAGATAAAAAATAATAAAAAATAGCACTTGGTGTACATACTTTTTAGATCTCGAAAAAAGCATATATATAAGCTTTGTAAAATATTAAAAAGGTATTTATATTAAGTTGAAACTTACCGATGGAATTGCTAGCAAATGTGTGATATGTAAATAAAAGATGAGAAAGTACTATTATTAGATACTACTACCTTTGTTTTTAAATAAAAGCGTTTTTAGCAGTTTAAATTGAACTAGTAAAAAGTTTTACATTTTAGAACGGAGGGAGTACTAAGTGTTTAGGTAAGTTTTAGATTGTGGTTAGGAAGTGATAAAGTGTCATTACCTTTTTGTTAGTTCTATGTACATTGTAAGGTTTTATTTGGTTAGTCACATTTTGGAAACACGTGAATAGTAAAACACACACCAATATACTTGTGCTCGACATATGTTTGAAAAATGCAGGAATTTTGTAAGTGTTTAGTTCACATGAATAGACCGAAAAGGATGTCACCTTTTAATGTCTATATACATACGAATCTAGATAAATCTGCGATATTCTTTTCGAGTGAGAGTATTTTTTCTTCTAAACTAAGATCAAATGGATTTTTCTTTCCTATATTCATTTAAACCAAATAGATGAGATGACATCATAAATCAATTCGAATTTCTACGGTATTCCTCCAACTTTCCTAAACAAAAGATGCCCGATGACTCCTGGGTGAATCAGGAAATAGGGCTAGGACTAAAATTGAAGGTTTACATTTCGGAAGGAAGGGAGTACTAAGTGTTTAGGTAAGTTTTAGATTGTGGTTAGGAAGTGACAAAGTGTTATTACCTTTTTGTTAGTTCTATGTACATTGTAAGGTCTTATTTGGTAAGTCACATTCTGGAAACACATGAATAGTAAAACACACACCAATATACTTGTGCTCGACATATATTTGAAAAACGCAGGAATTTTGTAAACTTTGGTGTTTAGTTCACATGAATAAACTGAAAAGGATGTCTCCTTTTAGTGTCTAGATACATATGAATCTAGATAAATCCGCGATATTCTTTTTGGGAGAGAGTAATTTTTTTCTAAACTAAGATCAAATGGATTTTTCTTTCCTCTATTCATTAAACCAAATAGATGAGATGACATCATAAATCAATTCAAATTTCTACGGTATTCCTCCAACTTTCCTAAACCAAAGATGCCCGATGACTCCTGGGTGAATTAGGAAATAGGCTAGGACTAAAATTTTGAGAATAGCCTCAGGTTAAAGAAATCCGCTTTAGCAGATACCACGTCAGTTTCGTCTTTCGTGGAACCAAAGATGCCCGATGACTCCAACGATTGCTCACCTGACGCCGTCAACTTCGCGAGGAAAAAACTTGAGCGCTGGCCAAGATCGTCTCTCGAAAGACCCGGTGCAGGAATCTGCACGCGCCGTACACCGGCCTAGGTACCCAAGAGTCCATACACCGCGCCCAACAACGCAAAATATCCGCGACACCGCCGCACGACTCGCCTCCTCGTCACTGGAAAGCTAGATAGAGTCCGGTAGGTCGCGGCAGCAGCTCCCCCATCTTCATCCATCTCCCCCGATTCCGGCGATCCAAACCGAATCCGTTCGATTCGAGCCAGCTCGAGGCGGATTTCAAGGGCGGGGAAGAGCATCGGAGGTCGGGAGGGGAGATGGACCAGGTGCTGAACAAGGTGGGGAGCTACTGGTTCGGCAAGAGGGCCAGCAAGGAGATCGACTCCATCGGCGACGACCTCAGCGTACGTGTGCGCCAGCGCGCTCCCACCCTTTTCGAATCATCCGTGAACCGCATTGTGTTTCCCGGTAGGAAAGGTTTACCTGCTGTTTGCGCCGACGCTTAGCCAGAAAAGCGGGAAGGAGCTGAACTAAATAGAGGAGGATTATTCCATGCGATTTAAGATGTCCGGATGTGATTTGTGCATTGTGTGAAACTAGTTCATTTTCTCCCGGGCACTTCGTTGCGCTGCGGATGATTTTCAGCTGGTAGATTGCTCCTAGTCCCAAGTAATGCATTTATTCTGTCACAGTTCCCCACCCAGCCTTTTAGTTCCTTGTTTGGTAATTTAGCATGAACGATGCAAGTTTACCTGTGGGTACTCGATTTAAGATATAGATCGTACAAGTCCATACTGCTCTTTTGGGCCATGTATGTGGTCTATCTCACGCAATTTAAGTTTTTGGCCATCAGGTTTCCACTACCAATGTAGGCAAGCTAGTTTGTGCAACTAAATGAATATGCACGCTCTTTCTCTTCTGGGCCATACTAATGGGAGCAATGAAATAGAGAGTAGAGAACAAGAAAGAGAAGATGTTCAGCTTGATGCTTCTTTGCTACGTCTGTATTCAAACTTGTAGTAAGAATATATGAAGGATGCCCGAGGTTTCCTTCATAGAGTTACAAACGGCTACTGGTTGACACAGCAAAGGAAATTATTAACTATTTTCCTACAGCGCAAGTAGAACTAACTCAATAATATTTTTTGTTCCAGCTCATGCTACAGGTTGAGATAACCGCACATTCTGACTACTCAAACTCTTATATCGTTGTTCAGAGTTCTGAGTCGAGGAATAATCCATCAAAGACATGTAAAATTGTACTATAGCTTTCCAATATCAGCAACTAAACTGAGGACTCATTAAAAATATACGTGTCTCCCTGTATGAACATTACCTATGAAGGTGTGGAAGATTTTTTTGGTGACGGTGCTTCCTACTAATACTCCCCAGTTGGCAGTAGGCGACTTCTATTGTCCTTTAATTGCTGGTCTAAAATGATATCTAATTCGTACATATACTGAGTATTTATGAAGTTAGAAAATTCGGACATTTTTAGTTACGAATCTACTTCCTTCATTCTGATGGGCCAGTTCAAAGGTACTAAAGTAGTGCTTATACTAAACTATTGGTTGCACCATCTGCTGGCCCTTCTGCTGGTCAGCACGTCTAATAGTAGTAACAATATATGTGCTAGTACCTTCATAATTCCTAGTTGACTGAGTAGAATCTTTGAAACTATAGTAGTATATCCTACTCATAACCCTCCAATACTATTCAATACTGCATGATATCTACAGTAGAAAAGAGAGGCATGCTTTTAAATCCACGGTAGAGCTGTAAAGTGGATATGATGGTCTGGTTATACTTATATCTACTGGACAGAAAAATGTAGTAGCTGTGGTGGAAGTTGATTGCTTATGGACTGTGTTGGTGGCAGGATGACAGAGAGGAATCAGTAGAAACATATCTTAGCTATTTATATTTATTACCTAGAGACTGTGTTCATATGTTGGCCTATTACTGACATTGAATGTGCTCTGCGTGAGTTGGTCTGTGGCTGGAGCATCTTAAATTTTCTCTTCTGTTGATTTAGCAAAAGCACTAGCACAACTTTGATGTATTCTTACTTTACTCTGGACTTCACTCCTAATGTAGAGTTCTAATTATGTGATGTTAGCACTGCAATGTATACACATCTTAAGATGTGCTTCGATTAAATACTTTTAGTTGAAAATAGGGAAGTCTATTAAAACCCTGCTCATTGTTTGACGAACAGAGATCTAAAAACACATATCTATGACACACTTTGCAACCTACAAATACTTTCGAAGTACTGTGATCATCATTCAGAAAATCGGGCAGCAAAGCGAATGGTTGATTATATTATCTCTGTTAGACTGTGCTGTTAGGTTTTCAGCATTGAAAGATCTTATTTTTCCAATATGTATTTGAAGGGTTCTTCAATATTCTTTTAGTATTAATGTAAATACACTATGTGAAACATTTGCACCTTTTATGATGTTTTACTTTGTGATCCAGACCCTGCTTGTATGTAAATCAAAGATCTATATGCAGTTCTAGTTTCTAACCGCTATTATCTTCATTATGAACCCAGTCGGTCTCTTCCAGCATCGGCGGGGGAGCTAAATGGATGGTGAACAAAATCAAAGGTATTTCCATGTCTATTCTGTATTTTGCAAAATTTGCTGTAGCAAATACCTGTACCACCAGATATACTGTATGGTATACTGCTGGTACAATAGCATTATTTAAAAGTTCACTATTTGTAAGCATGGCACAATATATTGAATACTTTATAAATTCCGATGAAGCTCATTAATTAATACACATCGATATGTGGTACGCTGATGAAAAATTATAAGTTCTGTTTCCACGTGATAATTGAATGTGTGATTTACATGAAAGAAGTCAAATTTTCTACTCCCTCCGTTCACTAATATAAGACCCTTTTTTTTGAAATACATGTATCTAGACATGTTTCACTGTTTAGGTTCATCCATTTTTAGTCCGAATCTAGTCTATTTTTAAATATCTAGAAGGTCTTACATTAGTGAACGGAGGGAGTACTTTAAACCGTTACTCTACTGGTGGTCGTGGTTTATTAAAATGCGAAGGAGGAAGCTGATTTTTATGTTTCAAGTGATTCTGAAAGCTGTAGTTGACAATATTGATCTATGACTATCTATCATTCCAGGTTCTAGTAAGTAAGAGAAAACCAGGATATAGTCAGATGATTATTGACTTATTGAGTACCATGAAAATAGATCACTTATACCAGTAATGCAACATGAACAAAAATAATACGCGCTCCGCCCCAAAATGTAAGGCACCCTTTATTTCTGCTGGTCATCATCTAATAACTTTGACTATGATTTGTACTTATAATATGTCCACAAATTTGTATACAGATATATGAAATAAAATTATTTGGCAAGAAAAAAGGGACGATACTGTTTATACATTACCAATCCATATAATTTGGCATGTAATTGTGGTCAAAGTCGTGCATTAAAGACTGTGCCTTACATTTTGGGACGGAGGGAGTACCAATTTCATTATTCTTATTTTGGAGATATGTTGATCTGGAAGGGGCCACATTTGCTAGTTTTTGGAGCTCTGCAAGGTTTTCACGAGTGAACTAATGATGCCTTGAAGGAAAATATCACTCTTATTTCCTACATCCTGTACCTAGTAGTCCAGTACCTAGTTAATGCATGTTCAATTAATGTGATAACCTGAAATGTGGGGTATGGATTTAATTGTATTGACTAGAAATAAAAAGCACTATCATGATTTGAAGATAAAATGCACGTCAAAATCATCTTGAAATATGCCCTTACTGGCAATCCCAGTTGTTTGCATGGTTTCGATGCTCAAATGGTCATCAATTTCAGGTCAGATATTTTGGTTGCTCAAAACGACAGATTCAGTAATGTTAGATGTGACATATGTCACATCCATGTAAAGTAATGCTTAGTAAGGATCCATCTGCATCATATCTTGTGAGGAAGATGTTGAATTAGGAAGTAACATGTCATGTGGATTGTGTTGATGGTCTTACTCTGGCTCCCCACCTATTTATAGGCAAAAACTGCTTGTTGTTTTGTTCCTTTCTCTTGGTCTGTCCGTCTTGTAACAAAAATCACTTCTCGGATGTTCTCTAGAAAAGAGGCCCAATTTCTAATGTTTACTGGCATTTTTCTTCAGAAATACTAATGTTGACTGACCTGAATTCAACATGTCTTGGTCGTAGGGAAGCTGCAGAAAGCATTACCAGATCTTCTTAAAGAATATGACATGCCGGCAGGCCTCTTCCCAAGGGATACAACTAATTATGAGTTCAATGAGGAGACAAAGAAGCTGATAGTATACATCCCTTCAGCTTGTGACGTCGGGTACAAGGACTCATCAGTGGTGCGGTTCTTCACTTGTGTGACTGGCTATCTTGAGAAGGGAAAGCTTTCTGATATTGAGGGCATGAAGACAAAGGTGCTTGTATGGACCAAGGTGACCTCCATCAAGACCGAGGGCTCAAAGGTCCACTTCACTGCCGGCATGAAGAAGACCCGCAGCCGTGATGCATATGAGGTCGTCAGAGATGGTATCATCATAGACAAGTTCTAGAGTATACTTGGCCAGATAGACGAGCATACCTGGCCTGACAGATGCGATGTAATTACTTAGATGATGCTCTCTCTGCTAGCTTATATCGGAATCTATTGTGCTATCAGCCTGTAATCAATGATGGTTGCAAAACCTTTGATGTCATGACTGTTTTCTGTATCTTAAAAAGTTGGCGATTATTTTCTGATTCTGATTCTTCTATCAAACCGAAAGGGCCAGGATACAATATTTGAGCTGATTTTTAATTTTGAGGGAGTTGACACCAAACTGGAATTTTACGGTTTGATTCTGAAACCGTTGCAACTTGCCAGAAGACTTGCATCGCGAGTTTGTGATCCAGAGGTTGTTCTGAATGAGAGTTCATTGTTTCATTCAGAAGTTCTGATTAATGGGTCCTGGATGAAGAGGATTCTAAGTAGGAGCATGAAGTTTTCAGAGTCAAAATGCATCTCAGGAGCTTTCACATTTTTTAACTGTCGAAGGTTATAGTTTTCTCCCTTTGGTTTACCAAGTATCAAAATTAAGATAAGCAATATTAGCACAAGCAACCAGTATATCTGGATAACAAGAAAAACTTTTACATAAATTTATTGCAGCAGGTTCTTGTCAACAAGGTTGATTGATCTGTTCTTATTTCCTGTTAGGATAACATGAATTATTATATACTGTGAAAGAAATGGGATGATGTTACATATTCAGTATATCAGTGTTACACATAGTGATCAACTGGCACCAAAAATAACTTTGGGCATTTCTCGAGTTCTTGGCGACTGCCATCACGCCCACACGCTTGAATGATAAACTTCACGGGAGTGACCTCGTTGGGAACCTGGAGGTTTGATAAATAGAAGGCTTCAGCACTTGCAACTCCAAGATAACTTTTGGAAGCCTTAGCATTTGAATCCACAGTTAACTTCTCCTCATATACATTATACTTCATGAATGGTGCTTGATCGCTGGTGTTCAGCTTCCAGCTATTTTTCAGACTCAGAAGCTTAGATGTGTCCGAATTTTTTGACGATGATATGTGCTCGCCTTCTGTCGTCCATGATTTTGCAGGCGGGAACAGCCTTTCATCATTGCTGCTCCGAATACCTACATGGCCTAGCGATGCATGGTAAGGTAATGATCTGCTTCCGTTTGCTTCTGAGCTTCCATCTTCCTCTATTTCTGTATTGATTTTGCCAGTAGTTTTCAGTGTGCAGACAATGTTGATCCCAGTTAGGGCCTGTTCGGTTAGTCCATCCTATAGTTGGATTAGACTGGAATGAATGGGATTTGCTTGGATTTTGACTTAGATGGGATTTAATCCCTCACAATCCATGTCAATCCAGCTCAATCCATTGCAAACCGAACAGCCCCTTAATGTGTAGCTGGCACTGGACCAGACAGTTGCTTAGTAGAGGATCCAGTTCTGGTTATCTGGAGCTTGTGGCGCTACCTTATCAGGTTGAACATATGAGCTATACATGAGATTTCTTTTCTTTCTATGGTGGCAAAACCTTTGATGTCATGACTTTCTGTATCTTAAAAAGTTGGCGATTATTTTCTGATTCTGATTCTTCTATCAAACCGAATGGGGCCAGACCACAATATTTGAGCCGATTTTTAATTCTGAGGGAGTTAACCCCAAGCTGGAATTTTACAGTTTGATTCTCGAACCATTGCAACCTGCAAGAAGACTTTGTTTCATTCAGAACCTGCAAGAGGTTGTTCTAAACGAGAATTCTTTGTTTCATTCAGAAGATGTGGTTAACGGCTCCTGGATGAAGAGGATCCTATAGAGCAGGAAGCTTTTAGAGTCAAAATGCATCTCAAAGCGCTTTCACATTTTCTAAGCGTCAAAGGTTATAGCTTTCTCCATTTTGTTTATCAAGTAACTACATTAAGA